>OW121819.1:32943648-35443648 GCA_933228935.1 Pemphredon lugubris | reverse complement strand
GCACTTTAAATCTCGCTGCTGAAAACTTCATGACTTCCAGCCGATGGAACTTTGCAAGAATTTTACGTTCGAAATCAAGATAAATAGTTGAATAGCGCCCGAAGCGAGTTTTGCGCTGTAAAACCAACGCGCGTCTAGCCGGTGTACGGAGGCGCATTCGTGAAACAACCTCACGGTAGACGTCGACGAAAGGAACGGTTGTTCGCGATGAGCGCGTCGTTGCTATTCATTTATTTACAGTTGCAAACAAACGACGGTTCACTGCGCGGCGTCTCGATTATTAAAACGAACCTTGTTTCACGAGCGCCCCGCGCGTGCTTTGTTTCAGTACCTACGGGAACGACCAATTGAAAAGTAATTTACATGACACAACCGATCTCGGCGCGAACCGCGCGAAGTAAGTTATTCATGACTCGAGGATAATTACACGACAGAGGAATCATAGCGAAACGCATCACGGCCGGCCAGATGAAACGTCAACAGTGGCTCATTGGAGAATCCACGGATCGCCGATGCGTCGAATGCACAATGACTATAAAGCGGTAGCGTGACAGGTGGCGACTGCGAAGGGACGCGAATAGAAATATTTTGTACTGGCATGCGGGCTCGAAAGCGGCAATGTGAGCGGTGAACGGGGGGGGGGGGGGGGAGGAGAGAAACGAAAAGAACCACGAACGAGCGAGAGGGGCCGGGAGCAAGGGGGGAGGGGTTGGGGGAGTGGCTGCGCGCGGGTATATGGATAATCTAGGAAATATGAAATCGCTTCAAAATTGTCAGATCGTATGCAATAACGCGGCATTAGTGACAGGACGGTGAGCGTGCAATAATTTTCCAACCGGGGGTCCCGAATCACCGTGCGAATTGCACGAGACTCGCGCCGCTTTGCCGATCAAATTTTGTCCCGGCGCCACGGCAAATATTGCGACAGCAGGAATCGGCAGTCGGCTGTTTATTTTGGCTTGTTACTTTTACTCTACGTCCCTCGACTCTCTGTCTGCCGCCGCGCCACCACCGGGATACTACTTTGCCCGCCGATGGAGCGAGGCTGGTATTTCACGGCGAAACTGGAGGAAAAAGGCAGACGCGGACATCGCGTGGCTCATCCCTGTTACCGGAGGATCCCTCTCTCCATCCCCCCCCCGTCCTCGTCACTCCACGAATTCTTCTTCGTCTCCTTTCGGGTTCGCTCCCTTTTCCTTTTCCCGCCCTTCGCTTCTCGTTCCTTTTCAAAATATCCGAGGCATTCTTCGTCGTTGTCTCACAAATGTCGCTATTACCGGCGGGGCGGTGTCAAACCCTCCCTTTCTACTTGCTCCTTCCCCCCCCCCCCCCCCGCGCGGCCTTTCATCTTTTATCTCGCTCTTTTGTCGTCCTCTTTCGACCCACTCGTCTCCTCCGCGCACGTTCTCCGTTCGGTCTAGGGTTTATTGTTGCGAGGAAAATACACCATTAGGTGGAGAAATACGGGCGCGTCTTTGAATCATGACGCGCGAGTCAGTGCCGAGCAGTAGCGAAACGTGTCTGTTACAGTTTGATTGTTCGACGTTCTTTTTCAGTTCCATTATACTCTTTCTTTACTCGATTCTTGACTTCCAGTCGACGGCCGCGGTAAATCGATTTATCGGTTTCCCTTTTTTCCACGTACATTGCGCGAAGAATTTATTTCAGTTTAATCCGGCGAAATTGTCTCGAATACTCGCAATCGCAATGTTCCTGGATAAATAATATCGATCCGCGAAATTGTAAACAGAGTAGTATTCAAAGAATGGCGAAACACAATACGTTTCGCTAATATAGCCGTCCGTTACAGTAGCTTTTTATATTTACAAGAATCTAATCGATACATTGGACGAATTCTTTTCCAGAGTTATTACAAATTCCTCTCAAATTCTGGACTTTTATTTTGCGACGAATAATAATCAATGCCGCTCACTCGGACCCTCGCCTTTTTAAATAACGAAAATAATACGCGTGCGATCATTTCGAAAGCATTGCAAAAATCGTTTTTGCTGCGAGGTGATTCGCGAGATCGATTAGACAATACGTATTACGCGTTTAATGACATTTGTAATTTAACAATGCCGATCCTAAAGCGCGCCTATTTATCCCGGAAAATGATAATTCATCTCAATATTCGGACGTGCAACGAAACGTTCGGGAGCATTGTGCGAATAGCGCGAACAGGGTTCTGTCGAAAAAACTCCAACGAAAGACAAACAACGGAAATAAATAACGGTGTACCTACGAGCGAATACATATAATTATCGAAATCCTTGCCCGCGATGGACGAATTATGCGCGTCTGGTGCGCGCAATGGAACGCCGACGGAACGATACAATTTCCCTTGATACTCTTTACCGTTGCCCGACTATCCGTAACGTAGTTATTACTCGAAACATTGTCTGATCATTGCTGCCCGATTTCCTGCACGCAGTAGAGACCGGTAGGTCGCCTCTCAAAGAGCGGAACGCGATACAAACTAATTACTAACCGATACAAAGGTATGCCGATAATGGGATCCCCTGAATATTAACAACGTTATCCGCGGAAAGCCGTTCGACCAAATTATTAGTGTACCGTTAATTTATCGGAGTGAATCTGTCTCAGTGGTGGTGGCATCGATTTCACGGTAAAATTCATGCTCAAAGGCTGCGAGAAGAGCGGCGCGGGATTATCCAGACTCTTCGTTAACTCGCTCGCGAAGGGGTCACGGTTTTCTGGCCCGTCACTCGACGAATATTGTGAAGATTCGAATTCAGAGATATCTGTTTTATGGGATGAACGAGATCCCATAAGTACCGCATAAAGATTCGCGCGACTCGGCAACGTCCGTCTCTCGCCAGCTACCGGGGGCGAGTAAGTTTTAATGAGATTCGCGAGATCCTGCCGTGAATATTTCTCTTTACCTACCGCCCGGCCTCCGGCTTTCGGCAGGTTAAATCCTACGTTAGATCGAAGGTTAACCCGCCGAGCGTTACTTCCCCTCGAGTTAGACGGATTCGAGACTCGGCGGAGCTTGGTCGTACCTCCACCCCCGAAATTCTCGATATTTATCGGCCCGGCCAAACACGGCGCGAAACTTTTATCGTTACTCGAAGATTATGCTCGGGGCAAGTTCGATCGGCGATGTAAGGACAACTGGGATGGCACGCCGTCGCGACGTATCGTGTAACGCGAGGGGCGAGAGCGAGAGAGGGAAGTTCATTCCTGGCATTGTCTTGCCACCTTCCGCTCGTATCTATCTGGATATGTCGGCTCGTAAAAGGGAGCTGGCAAGTGTCTCTAATGCACCGTTAGTACCGAATTTAACGATGCTGCCCGTAAACGCGAGAATGCGAGGGCCTCGCGGGATCGTTGCGAGAAGATCTGGAAATTCCTTGTTGGGTGACATCCGTTACCGACAATGATGCACTTTCGCCTTCAATGAGCTAATACGAAGCTAAGTGGTCCGGGAAAGCACGCGGTGTCGGTAGTTACTTGCGACGGGTGAACTTTCAGGCGGCAAAAGATAGGTATTTATTTGCTTCACGACTGTGTACCTCGTAAATCGTCACTTTTGAGGTGTCCGGAGAGAAAAGCGCGAAGTGATATTTTCACTCCGCAACGATTAACCACGATTAGTGATCGTATGAAAGTGTAAATTAAAATGTTGGTGTCTCTAAATTTGTACGATTCAAAGTATTGCAACCCGAAATGATATTCTTCGAGTTATACGATTGACGATCGAGAGCGTCCTCGGGTGGAGCTATAAATTTTGAAATAAGAATCTCGGAGTGCCGAAATTGTGTCGTCGTATATGAAACTTGGATCGGATCGTAAAAATCACGTTTACGATGATCGTATCGGAAAATTACGACAATTCGGTTCTCCGTGCGATGGAAATTATTTCGCAAAAGCTGACTTAATACGGGATTTAAATAGCGTTATCAGCAACACTTCCGGATTCTTCTTTAGACTCCGCCGGCAGGCCGGAAATGCAAGACGAGAGTCAAATGTATTACACGCTCATAAATCGCGTGCCAACGTTTCTATGAATATGCGAGAAGTCGTGAGTTATAATCACCGCTGCGAACTCTGCCAGCTCTGCCGGCTGTACGTACATACGTACAAGCTATTCACGTTAAACAATGCGTTCCGACCGTTTAGACTTTCCGTCAATAAAAAATGAAACGTAACTGCCCCGCTCGACGGAGCTATACGTCATCGGCGAAACATAAACAGAGAATGGCCGGAAGAAGGGATCGCGCGTATTTGCTATGGAACTTTGGGTCGAGTTTCTAGACAGAAAACTTTCTTTGGCGGATCTTCCGGTGATTTTATTAGGTTCACTTTCATCGCTAATAATGTCGGTACTTAAGAGCCCAAGGAAATTTCGCGAAAAGCTCCTTTCGTTCTTTATTCGTACAAACGGGCGCGATCGGCGCGGGTGAACTTTTTGAAGTACATTAACAGAGCAAAAATTGAAAGAAATTAAAAAAGTTCGCCAATTAAGAAGTTAATCGTTACCATGCCGATAACGAACACCCGGTAGGTGATGCTTTCCGTTCGATCGATACTCTTTTTATCCGCTTTGCCCGTCCAATGGAGTCTCGACCTACTTCGCGATAATTATCAGCCAATTTAATAAAACTCATCGGTCGCCGTATAAAGCGGATTTAATTGGCACGAGGCGACGCGCAACATGGCTCGTACCGATTCGAACAAAAATTCAAGGTCGTTTCTAGCGCGGCGCCGCCCCGGTAGGATGAAATTCTCGCCTGGAATTCAATTTAATAAAAAGAGTAAATGGATTTCCGTGTGTATGCCCCGCTCCCGCACCCGCTCCCGCGCTCGCGCCGACATATTCCGGCTGTCCGAGTAAAAACAGAATAACGAAACACTCGAAAAAGGAATCAATGTAAAACCTCTCGTTTCGAGTTAACGACTGTCCGGCGTTGGAGCGCTCGCGTGTCGTTCTGCTGTCGGAATTATTGCTCTTTAAATGCGACTACAAACGTCTCTCGTTTACCAAATAATATTAACGGCCAAGTAACGCGGGAGCCCGCGCGTAATGGCGGGGTAAGGCAAAAAAGAACCGGGCGAAATTCGTTTTATCGCGAAACGTTTGTCGCGTTACGTGCTTCCGAGTAAAACAAAAAAAAAATTGTCGCGAGGAAGCGAATTTAAAGCCACTAGAATGCCGCCCTCTCCAAGCACCGCATCAAAATGCTAAACATTCCCATTCCGGTGTTTCCCGTAAAGCGCCTTTCAAGACATTTCGGATTCCAGAAATAATAGCAACAGGGGGGTCGTATTATTAATATTATGTTAATTTAATGTCATTGTGGCAGTCAACATCCTTTTAGGGCCATCCACTGCTGACTTCGTGTAACGTATCTCGCGTGGTGTTAACGCGCGGGAAAACACTCGTTCAATAATCATTAGCATATTAAACAAAGCGAATGAATGCGAATTTGACTAATTTTTTTCTGGGCGTTCGTAAGGAGGATGGGTGACGACGACAGGAAAAGTTAACATCAAAGCGTTCCGTGATCGGGGATAGGATCGATCGATCCTTTGATACTAGAATTACAATTTGAATATTAATGCGGTCGGGCTTCATTAATTATACATGATATTTTACGTGTTACGTGAATATTTTGCGACGCGTTGCTATCGAATAGAGTATGCCGTACCGACCTATAACCTGAAACGATTAACGTAGGGAATTGATAACTTTGACCGTGTTTGAATTTTAAGGAAGACGGAAAATCACGCTATTTTAATTTTAACGTCGTTATCCCGTACTTCCTTCGCACTGCTCAGAATTATAATAAACGTTTTTCCGATCTCGGCGAAAAGGCGTTTCGTAATTCATTAGAACGAAACTACCATATTCCGCGCTCTCGAAGATAAACGCGTTCAATAAAACGCCCTGTAATAATAAAGTTACGATTTTAATTAATCGCGCCGTGCTCTAATCACCGTGATAATTATTTCGTACGACATACCGCCGCAACGTACACGCGTAACCGTGTAAAAGTGTGTTCGACCACACGTGAATCGACGCCGGTAAGATCTATGTTCTCGGGGTTACCTACGGGTAGTGTTACAACCATTAAACTCGTTTCAACCCCCTCGCAAGGCACCTGGAAGGGAAAATTACCGATAATTCGTCCGGCTTACACGAGAGCGATGTTTCTCCGCGGAGTCGTGACAGAGTAAAGTACTTTACGCCGTTACACGTTAATTTTGACTTTAATGCGGAATGCTCCTTAATTCCACGTATTAACGCTCGTTACCCAGACTTCATTTACAATTCCGATAAGCCAGTTATTCAAGAATATTCAAGAATATCCAAGAATATCCAAGAATATCCGAGAGAATTTTGCGTCCCTGGCGCGTGCGTTACTTTCATCTTTTTTCTTTTTCGCTTAAATCACGGAACATTGGTATCTTGGTATGTTTGGCACGATGTTTCATAAATCAAGGAATAAGCGTCGCGAAAGTATTCCGCGGAAAAGACGACGACGCGGAGGGGACGACAATGTCCCTCCCCAAGGGACAACGAAATGTACTTCCGCGAAAGCACCGGAAGGACGAGCCCTCGTCTTTCCAAGACACCGTTAACGCGGTACCTTTTCCACGAAGGACTATTTTTAATTCGAGTCAGAAACCGTGTGAAAGGCGACCTGACTTTCATAACGCCTATTGCCGTCTGGATATTACGATCACGTCCCTCTTTCTTTCTCTGCACCCCTACCCCCCCCCCCCCCGCCCCCGGACTGCTACGCGTTCTTTATTCACAGAATCGTTACTACTAACCCCGTCCTACCAATTTGTATATCTTTTTTGTCAGACGTCGGAGGCTGACCCGGAAAGGAAAACGATGCGACGGATAAAATTGAATCGGAGAGAAGTAGATCTAATTATTCGGACTGGGAACGTTGCGATCGAAGTAGGCTAATCTCGTGTTTTGGGTAGTTTCGGGTAACTCGATAGCTTTGATGCGAGGAAATTAAAAATGTTTCGCAAAATATTTCAGGATTAATTAATATAACTCATGGTCGCCCTCGTCGTCCATAAGAGCAAAATACCCTCACTTTTTCTGAGCTAACCATTACGCTGTACCAATGTAAGCTTATTCTAGAACGAAAGCAATTTTATTTTTTGACTGATCAATGATCGTCAGTTATGGTTTTCTTTCCGATCGACTTCAGCAACTAAAGCGCAAAGTGATTATCTTCAACTGATATTTTCGGACTATTACATCAATTATTATCATTTTCATAGCCAAGGCAGTCGTTATCGACCCGCGTTAAAAATCTGCTATGCTTCGCGAACAATAGATGGGGCAAGAGCAAAGTAACCGAGGTAAACGTAAAATCCAGTTGAAACGAGAACAATCGTCGTAAAGGTGGATCGTATCCCTCACAGCGAGTGTTGGTAGACTAATAAAACATAAAAGGCTCTATTTTCCAGGCTTTTTCCACGAGATGACGCGAACTGAAATACGCGAAGACATATTGACGCGGGAAAACATGGGCCCCGGAAAGAAACCAAACGATCGTTGCCATTCAGGCGGGTGTAAGGAATCGTTGCTCACTGATCGATTTGTCGTCCCTTCATTTTTAAATCCCACCGACAGGGCGACGATGTTATCGTAGGACAAATCACCTTTGAAGCGATCGATGAATGCCGGTTCGCCCGTCAAACGAACGATCTCGTTTGACGCGGTGAAATATATTTTTAAACTGACAACAGAATTACGCTCCAGCCGATGCGTGCGGCGAAATCGTTCTCGGATCGTTGAGAGATACACGTGTCTCGTTAAAATGTATTAATTCCCGTCAGAATTAATTTACGGATCCGTATTAATACCGTTGCGTACAAAACATGGTTTCGAACGGATCGTGCTACGAATACCGTCATCAGATGCAAAGATACTGGGTCTAATAATTTGAACGGTCTTCGCAATTATTACTTCATGCGTTAATATCGATCGAATAGACGCTCGAGGATGGAACTCTTAAAACGAATTGATAAAACGAAAACATCCGATCGAGATACGTCTCTCGTTAACGTTACGCTGTCCAGCGATTATGAACTACCGTGCGGAATTCGGCGAAAGATAATAGCGGTGGAACGACAAGCTGCAGAAAATCAGAGATGCGAAACGGCATTGTCATCGCGGCAATCTATTTCGCACTTCCAGTTCCTGCGGCACGCCATAATAAAGCCCCGAGGATTGGGATGTCCAGCCTGGAATTCCTCGTATATATTCCCCATACATCCTGTTCGCGAGCACTAAATTTACTAATGGTTTTGGCCCGCGAATATGCGCGCGGCACATTTCTGACAAATCCCGTGACCAGACGTGACACGATTGCCCCTTTGACACTACCGCGCTCAAAAATTTCTCAAATACGCGATCGTTAAATATAATAACGGAAAATATGTCGGCGGAACAATTTACATTTAAATGACAAATATCTCTTCTTCCGGCGGAATAAATTAAACGCGACAATTTCCCACTCGACGCCCTTGTTCAGCTCAAAAACGCGGTTTTGCCGGTAATACATGTAAATTCAGAATTCCGAAGTTCCATTAAGCGCGGAAGTAAAAAAGTTACTCGTCGGAACTGCCCGCGGATACCAACCGAGGGAACGACGTCACTTCCAATCTCTCTTCCTCGATTCTCCCCTCTCCCATCCCTAGCATTCGATAAACAAGACATAATATTTCGGCGTACCGTAAACATCGTGCCGGATGTATAGGGGTAACCTTTCTCGCTTTGCGAACTTCATCACCCCCAAGCGTCACTGGGAATGCTTGGAAGCTCGTGATCCTGTCTGCGCTTAAACACACGCGAGCGCCGCTGCGTAAACCCCCTTTCGAAAGCGAAGCCAGAATCAGAGAAGATCCGAATGGGGAGAGTCGAGGAAAGAAAGAGAGAGAGGGGGAGAGAGAGAGAGAGAGAGCGAGAGAGAGAGAGAGAGAGAGAGAGGGGGGGGGGTAGCAGGGGAGACTGCGGTGCATGGAAATAGCCGGTAGGAGAGACAGACGGGTAGATAGTTGTGGCTGGCTACGAAGAAGAGACAAGAGGACACACCGGCGCGACGCGGCGATTGCAATACGTAGACGAGAGGTGGGATGACACGAGAAACTCCCTCCGATATATATTCCCGATAGAGGATGATAGGGGAGGGCAAAACCGGCGAGCTTTCCCCCCTCTCACCCCCCTACCGGCGTGTTCGGCCGGAGTTGCAAGCAGGAGTTGGGAGCAAACAGAGAACCCTTCCTTCCGCCCCCACCGAGAGGCTTACACAGCCGTCTGCATTCATAATCATCGGTTTAGATCTGACGTGGCCGTGCGTATCCCCCTACGGGAGATCTCCGCTCGTCGTGAAAAGGGGGTGGTCCGCGGGCACAGGGTGCCGGAGGATTCTCGAGAAGCGAGCTCGGTAGGGCTGTTTAAGTGGCCGACGATAAGATAACGTCCGGAAGGCGGGTAACGGGCAATTAATTCGGGAGTAGCTTGGGTAAACAGGGCCGAGAAATTAAAAGCTATTTGTCACGGCCGGTAAGAGCGAGAGGGGCGCGCCGGGGGAGGATGGGGGTGCACACGCTTTGAATTAAGATCGGGGAGATACGCGTCGTGTGTATAACGTACGTGAAAATTCAGCTGCCTACGGCCTGGCCCGTCGCGACGGTATTACGTACGGCTGAGGCGAAAGGGAGCGGGGAGGGGGGCGGAAAAAAGCACGGTAACATCGTCACGGGATTTATCTCAGATATTAATCTCTTGGCAGAAGGAACTTTTATGGAGGGTAATTAACGGCGTCTCGCTGCGGAGTTGAAACTTACGCGTGGTTGGGAAAACGCGAGTCGGCCGGCACTGAGCGAAAGGTTGCCGGAAAATGATTTTACCGGAGAACGAAGAATCGTCGGTCCGTTGGTACCGATCGTAACGAGCGATCGATGGAGAAAAATTGTATTGTTCGTTTTTTTTAATTAGCGATCCCCGTAACGGTCCGTGAAATTTTAAGAGCATTCTTTTTTCTATCGGCTGTAGGGTCGGAGAGAATTCATGGAGAATTTATAGGAACGTTTACCTGCTAATTACGGCACAGATGGCGGTAGCTGGAGCTGAAACATTTGCCAGCATTTCTCTAACGTTTCGCGTGACAGGCGCCGGTTTAATGATCATTAAGTAATTAAGATAAGCGCTCGTGCCGCGCTTCTGGCTTCTTACCGTATCGGGTGATTCAACCGTTTGTCATTGTTTCGAAGGAAGCGGCGAAGTATCTCTGGAGAATTTTCTTACCTGCGACAAGAAACAAAACAAGGAAACTTGATTATTTAATAATGCAGCGGTAACGTAAAATGTATTATGTATTTATTAATTTCACGCGAAGCGGAATATTTGACGCTGAGAAGAATAGCGTGGATACGAATACGATTAATGATTATCAAGACGGTGCCTGGAAAAATGTTTGCGATGCTTTTTTATTGATAATGCAGAAAATAAATATTTGGAGGTAATATTTGAAAAATGCATAAACGGTATGCGGGAGAAAATGTGAGGATTGAAAGATACAATGGAATCTGTAAAGTGTAAAATATTTCAGGATATTGCGAAATCGTAATGTACAGGGTGAGGCATTTAAAACAGACCACCGGGATGGGACAAAACTCATATTTCTGGAAACGGACAAACGAGTTGCGCGTCAAAACTGTGGGGTATCAAAGGAGAAAAATTCTAATCGCGTATTTTTTCCCTAAACGAATACGGTGGTAAAATACGCACGGTCCCAATGAAAAAAAAACCATTAAAACTCATCGAAATGTATATCACCCAAAACCAAATAACTCGTGCCTCCTACGCTTGTTTTCGTTTCCAAAAATCTGTGAGTCGATCGGACGATTGTTGGCGACAGCCTCTACATGTATGCACATCGTAAGATACACACAATGTTGCAAATAAACATAGCTCGTAATATATTTCCCAATAAAATGAAAAGGAGTCCAAAACGGTAATTAAACAATGAAAATAATTGCGACGTACGACCGACAGAAATTAACTGAATTACCTCGTACAATTTCGATAACTCTGCGGTATGATCGATGCAAAACAATAACACGATGCGCGGTTAATAATTATATTGAGCCATTCGAAATAATAGCCGACTAATACCGTTAAAATCGCATCAAGTGTCAAGAATGAAATTCAAATGTACACGACAAACACCCGTAACTAGCGGCAGTCCATTTCACACTTTTCGTATAATAATTACACCGGTATTATACACTGTCCGCGGGTACCGTAGCCCGCGCAAATTACCATGGAAATACCTATTTAAAAAAACATACGGTGCGCAAATCGCGCGGCAGAGTGTAAAACCGCGATACTCTCCGTGAGCGGGTTATACGCACGTTTGCGTTCCACTCGTACGTCATCCGTTTCAATAAAAATATTTGTCGACCACCGTATTACCGGCCGTTCGCGTACAAAAAGCGTTAGTTACATTCGACTGGATATCTTGCAAATTATTCCGGCTGCAAAATTTAACGAGCGTAAACCACCGAGCGCGTTTAAAGCTCGACATTTTTTTCTATCGAACCGCGAACGTTCGCGATGAAAACATTTCGCGCGACCCTCCGCGCCGCTCGATCCGGCGTATGTTCCGTTCTTTGCGAAACACGCTTGACGATACAATCGGCGTGCCAACCGAAACAAAAAAGAAAGAAAGGGAGAAAAAAATGCTCGGGGCTCCGAGAGGTACGGCGCAAAAACCGTAGGGCGTCAAACTCGTGTCCACCCATAGAACGGCCTATGATCGTAGCGAGGGGCGATATAAAGTCGCGTTACGTTTGAATCGGCCTTTTGAAGGCCGTGCTTTTAAATTGCCAAACGCCAAACGTTCCCTGCTTTAATTAGAGAACTCTGCTCCGGATGGAAGGGAGGAAAACAAACTTCACTGCCATCCGCGTTCCCCGCCCCCTCACCGACCCCCCTCCCGCCCCCAGTCGCCGCGGCGCCAGGGTGGTTATCCGGCACGGACTAGAATGCTCGGCAACCGGCAATTTTGCAATTCGAGCCACGGACGTGCTAGCCGAGCGGAGTTTCCTCTTACATCGGTTCTCGCTTCGACGTTCGTCAAGAAAAATTTTCTCCCGTGTAAACTAGGAATTTGCGGAACATCGAATGTCGTTACACATGCTCCCAAGTACTCGCGCTGGGTAAGCTGGATGCCGATCCAATTTCAAATTTACTTTAGAATTTGATGGATCCCTTTTGTCGAATGAGAGATGAACGATTTCTCGTTTGGAATTCTGAATCGGTGACAAGGATCGGTCGTGAACGCAGCTTTCGAGTGCAGTAAAGACCACGTGCACGTATTTCGGAAATAATAGACACACGCGATATAAATATTTCCTAGACATAATTTCTGATTAAATCATCTTGATTCTCCTTACGTAAGCACGCAAAGATAACGAATACGCGACACCGTGTAAGTACAATTAAACAGGTATTATCGATGAATCTCGTGTTAAATGTAAAAACGTTCATCGTAATTCGAATTAAAAAAAACTATTGATCCAATACCTGAACGTGCTAGGAATGCTCGCGGATATTTTTCAGTGATTTACAGATCAATTGTAATTTATTACCCATCATCAGACGCGAGCTCATACCGAGTCTAACGTGGAACATTTTCACCGGCCTAACCTTTTAGAAAAGAAAAGCACCAACGAGCACTCACGATCGTAGCAAAGTAGCTACGACACGCACGTATCGCGTATGTACGCCCGATTGATTTTTCCCCGTTAAACTCGTGGGATAGGCTTGCTGTAAGTAAAACACCCCCCTCGTCCCGTACGTCGAGTGGCACTTTAAGAAATACACGAAGCCAATTGATTGACCGATGCATCATTCAGTGGGACATAAGTGGCGCTAGGCTGGTTCGAAATTGCCCGCGTGAGGTCTCGATGCGCCCATACGTTCGTCGTACCTCAACCCCACGAAAGAAAGATGACAGGTGGGTCGACATGAAGAATTCAACTCGCTCCAGTTTCGCGAGCTCTTGCATAAGTAAAACGCCGGCGCTTGCGGTTAGAGGAAAACCTACTTTCGTATCGCGGCCCAACCGTGTACTCCTTCCAGCTTAGGCTTTCGCTTTGGCAACACGATTCGCGATGATACGATCCCTCTACAGGGTATACCATTTATGTTAACCGCCTTCGTTGCGCGAACAGTTTTAATTATTGGCTCGTTAAGTAATATCGTAGCGTCTTTGGTTTTACTTTTGTATTTCAAAACTTCAACCAGTGCGTGTTTTATTCCGCAAATCTTTTACACTGTCCAAAAGCGTTTTTTCTGCTCCGCGATATTGTGTTTATCGTTTTCGTAATAATCTAATTACTTTCAAGTTTAAGGATCATAAAATGGAATACTCGGGTGGTAAAAATCAGCATTTTCGATACCTACTATTTTGCGCTTTTCATCGAGGTCAAAAAGCCGCCGATACGACACAGGTCATTTGCGCCATGTACGGAGATGACGACACAGGGGAATCTACTGATTGAAAAAGATTTGCCAAGTTGAAAAAGAGTGACTAGAGCGAAAAATGACTGGTGTCTAAAATGTTGATGTTTACCACTTGAATGTTCTATTTTGCGGTGCTCAAATTCGAAAATAATTAGATTATTTGAGGAAACGATAAATACAGTATTGTGGAACGGTAAAAGCGCCTTGAGGATGTAAACAAATTCGTCAAATAAAGCAGTTACTGTTCGAATTTAAAAGCAAAAACTAAAACGCTACTATATTACGCACCGACTCAATACATAAATTAAACATTGGAACGCGTCGCCAGTGACCGAAAGTTTTCCTCGGAAATGTAAAGTCCAACTTCAAACACGTTTCCCGTAACTTGCATGGCACTCGATCTTTTTTTATCATCGCGGATTACGATGTTTTACGCTCTTCCCGAGAAAACTCCAGACTCTGCGACCAGCGCGAAGTTTACGCGAATAGTATACGCGTCGAGTAACCCTCTTTTACGGAGATCTAAACAACTGCATGAAAACAACTACTAAAGCTGCAAGCCCGGACTTGTTTTACCACAAAATTTGTCTTTTTCATAAGTTTCGTCAAATTTATCCGCGAAGCGTCAACTGTGAAAGCCGCGGACGGAACAAAACGTACAGGCGTAGTGGCCGGCTAAATTCTTGTATTTCTCTAACAAAACGTGTATCGTTGCTCCTCTTTGTCGCCGGAAGTCAGCGGGGCGCAATCGCGGATTACGTATGTGCGTTGGTTCCGATGGTACGGAAAATGTTTCATTCTGGTTTGTACAGGCTGTTCCAGCTTGCAAGGCGGTCGCGTTAATTGAGATGTCCTGTATAAACTGGAAAGAAAGAGGGAAAGAGTATTCACGTGTATGCGGTGCGAGGAGTTCTATCGCGATACACGCGATGGAGCGGGCATAAGCGCCAGGTGCCTTTATCGGTACTCCGTTATTCCGATTGTTCCACTATCCGACGTGACGCTTACTATTGCATGTAACCGCGAAAATAGTTTTCCGTGCTATGCCTCGTGACCGGCTGGCCTATTCTGCATTAGGCGCCTTTTGTATCGGGAACGGTCGATGAAAGATACACGAACACGAAAGGTTCTTCGAGCAGGTGGAGCTTCTTTCTTTTGTCGCTTAATAATTCCACGCAACATGTCTATGCCCGCGACTGCTCTTTCATTGATCTAAATGCCAGCATCGCTGTCGGACCTGGGAGTGACGCCCGGATAACACGATACTCGAATTTCGCGAAATTGCGATAACACGATTACTCGATAATACAAACGCGCGAACACGTGGACGCGATGATTTTCTATTTTCACTCGAACCGAAGGAACGACGATCGTGCTGCCACCGAGTACTCGAAAAGTCTCTGAAGGAAAGTACAATTTTTGACAGTGCCGCGCGCGCGCGCGCTTGCGTCCACGTTTCAACGTTATATTTCGATACAGGGTTTTAAACGAATAGGCTTGTCCGCGAGAAATGACCGCTCGAACCTCGAATTGTCGTCTCCATTGAAAGCGATCGTGAATTCAGATCTGCGAAATCCAATAACGGGCTGCGCTCAGTTGTCGGTGGTATTGATTAAAGATTAAGTATTAAAGCCGCAACGCGCAATATCAATCAGCCAACATTGTCATCGAGAGCAATATACGTGTCAGGAGCGTAACAGCAGTGGTCTACCGGCAAATAAATTCGAGGCAAGAGGCGCCGTCGCGCCCGCGCCCGCGTCCGCGCTCGTCGTTATTAACATTAATCCGACGTTCGTCGATATCGCTCCGCTGTTAATCGATATCGATACCGAGGCGCGCCCGGTGCTAGAACTGTGTCGACGGAATCACGAAATTCCAACGCCGCCGGGGATAAAATAGAGCCGAAATTATTTGCGAGGTTTGCCAGGATCCCGTATCGCGCGTCAATCAATTTATTCGCCGAAAGTTCGTCTAACTGGGCGAGCTACGTAGTTCGCACGAAGCATATTGAACGATCGCGCGCTTGCCTCCTCCTGCCGGGACAGCAAGCAGCCTTCTTTTAACATGGAATATCGATGTGTAAACGTACAACGAGATACGAGAGGGAAAGCGGGACAAGAGGCGGTCAACTGGATTCCGACGCTCGCGGGACCGATCCGCGACTTCAGGGTCCTACCGACGCACAAGGAAAATAGTATCGCGTCAACAAAATGAAGAGAACGAGACATCAAACGCGCCAGCGACTCAAAACAAAGGCAAGCTGTCTCAGATGCGCGGTTTTTCACGGACGATTTGCAAGTGCAACGACGATAAAAGGGGGAAAAACCGAGGGCGGAGAGACGAAAACAGAAACAATCCCCTGGCCCTTCGTCTCTCCTTCTCCTCCTCCTCCTCCTCCTCCTCCTCCTTCTCCTCCTCCTTCCCCTCCCATCGTGCACGCGGAGTGTGTTTAAGGTCTTTTATTTCCAGCGCGACGTCCGCGGTTGGAAAACAAAAAGCGTGGGTTGGCAGATCAAAGAACCGAGGAAACTCCACTCGGTGCAGACTCTCTACCAACCCCCTCGGACCCCTTCCATTTTCCTCGTTTCCATCTCACTTTTCCACCTGATTCCCTTTCGTCTGTTACCTTTACTCCTTAGAGTCAGAGTCCCGTTCCACCATCCGCTTTCGACCCGTCTCCCTCTCCACCACGCTCGGCGATATTTTGGCCGGAAAAAAACTCCGGTATTACGCGAGTTAAGGGGAAATAGAGGGGCGGAGCGCCGCAAAGGGAAACGAGGTAGGAAGCGGAAGCAAAAGAATCTTTGCTCTTTTATCCAACGGCTGGATCTAGTAGCTTTTAGCGACAAGTTTCTCCGTCTTCGACTTCTCATCCCTTCAGAACGAAGGGTATATCTTTCTTTCTCTCTTCCTCCATTCCCGTTCCCACTTACTCCCTCTCGCAGTGTAGACCTCGAGCGTCTACCGCAAATGCTTGTCTATCGCTATGATTCTTTTCCCGACGATTTGTTCTAATCGATGACAACTTTCGAGCACACTCTCCCGCGCTCCCTCCCCCCCTTCTGCCTATAAAGTTACCTATATCGTAGCACTTAAGAAATTTCACATTCTACCTCCTATTCGACAATAATTTGCACTTCAGTTAATATCGAATATCGTAGCTCCAACTTCAAGGTAACTATTCGTTAGAAGTTTAACCCTTCGTTTAACCGTTAAGTTTAACCCTTCGTTTAACCGTTAAGTTTAACCCTTCGTTTAACCGTTAAGTTTAACCCTTCGTTGGTAACAAATTGATTTATTATAGATCCTTATACGGCGTAAAGCAAAAGTTACGAGTTATGAATTTTAACGCACTAGTATTTGGACGCTCGCTTGTTGCGCGTAGGAGCGCGAGAACTATGCAAAAAGCTCGTTCCAAGTACTTTACCGGCGCTACGAAGACTCCTCCCTTCTCGAAGGGTTAATGCCGCTAAATTGCGCGTCAATTAATACCCGTATCACGAGCGTCGCGAACCTTTTACCGTCCAAGTTAACAGATTTTCCTTGCCCGTTTTCTCCTCTTTCCACTCCGTTTAGTTATCACTTTCCTTCTCGTCTTTCCCCCGTCGTTGTTACGTTACGATCCCGGTCAACCTTTGACGGTCTTCCCTTCCCTCTCCTGTAATTTCATCGAGTTTTTCCACTCGAGCCGAAGAAACTTCGAGGTAAATCGCCGAAGTTTCGATCTTACCCGCTATTAGCTACGGGGATCTCGTTCAGAGACGAGGAAGAAAAGAAGGGACGAGCACTTGAAAACGATACTTTGAAGATTGCCGTCAATACGCTCGTCCCGTTTGATAGTTCCGCTACTTATTTACTGGCTACGAGTATCAACGTCTTATTAACTTCATTCGCAGAAATCATCAAAGCTTAATGCCTATCTATCTGACATTAAAGTGGCACGTTCGAGTATGCTGCTGGAAAGATCAGTGAATTCCAAGAAATTTTATCTCGATAATGATCTACTTAATTCGGTTGAGCTTTTTTTTTTATTAAAAGCCTGATGTATCCGATATACATTTTTATATTTTTTAAACGAACGACTAGGGAAGTTAAAGATTTGTTTTCCAAAGAACCTACCTTCGAATAGTCGACATTTTACTGAAACAACTTTTTGAGAAACAAGCTCATGTGTCAAACTCGCGTATCGTATTTTAAGAATCTATTTGGATTTTTGGTTTCAGATCGGCCGCCCATGAGATACGCTGGACACAGCAAACCGTGAACATGGTTCGCCGACTACGATAACAATGGATCGCGTGTACAAAAGTTAGTTAAAAAAAAATGTCAAAATGTACCTCGACTCATCTGTATCCGAATAAACGAAAAAAACGCAATGGAAGTGCACGAATCATTACCAAGATCAAAAATCCGGAAACACGCCTATTTTTTCTGCCGTCTGGCTCGGATGCGCTGTCTTAAATTTTCCTTTTCCCTTTCCTTCTCGTTTCACCGTCGTGCTTATCACTCGACTATCCTCTTCGTTCGCGTCGTGCTCCGAGCGCAAAGGATAACGTCGTAATGTCGAGCGAAACGCCGTGAAAGTGTCTGGGCGCTTATACCGCCGATAAGTTTTCGGAAACACGCGTAAACTAACTAAAGCCGGATTCCCATCGATGTTTCTAGCCCGCATCGACGAAGTAGGATCGAAGCTGTATCGTTGCGCGTCGAATCATTTTACGAGCGGGCCGCTGTTCTCCGAACCGATGCCGATATACGACGCGCGCAAACGGTTTTAATACAAGAATGGTAATAATAATTTTATAACGTATAAGCAACCCATAAAGGCTCGTTTTACGATCCTACCGATGCAGCACGATCGACGGATACGGAGTGATGTTTAATATAAAAGTCGTTTAATGTTTACTATCGATCGCGATGCATTAGGCGTATAAATAATTCCTTGTGTAGACGCGGGTGAGGCAGTTTATGGGGAAAAATGCGAGGATAAAGGGTCAACGGCTTGATGGCGTTGTTTCGGAGTACGCTAAAATGGCGATATTACGAGCGAGGGTGAAATAAATTTCGATAAAAATCGCTAGCAGATTCGTTGCTTTAAATGGCGCGAGAATACGTAATTTCGAGATCGCTGATAGAATGACGCGAATATAACGTACGCGTGTAATGAGATTGCGTGCGCCCGATCGTTTGGTTTTAATTTAAACCGATGAAACTTTCCGTGGAAGAATATCGAGACGGCCGATGAAAAATTCGCACCTCGCCAGCCAGCGGAAAATCATCGCGACGCGATTGCAAGGAATGTATCGGTATGCGGGTTCGAGTCGCCGCACCGGGAAGTACGTGTACGGGTACCTGCTGCGAATAAATGCGGGAAATATATGTGACTCCGCGCACGTAAGATAAACGCGTACAGGTATTAGCACGCGTAGCGATTCGACGTATGCAAATGCGCAAAATGAACAGCCTGTACGTGTGCGAACGCCGTCGGGCAGGTACACACAGGTGGGCGCATCGCGGCCTGGACAAACAGATAAAAGGGAAGCTCACGAACGAACGGATTCGTAAAGCGGTCGGGAGGAAATTATGAAAAATAAGTTTACGGGGCGTTAACGCGAAATCGCTGGGAAACGAACGTTTCAAATAAATCACCGAATAACCGTGGAAATCTACGCTGGGCGGAATGGCGAGCGTGTACGCGCGTATTATATCACGTTTCTCGCTTCGACACATGCAAATACGGGGAACGACAGGGTCCGTTGTGTACGGACGCTTGCGTACAAGTACATGCATGAGTACTTACGCGTTCGACGGGTAAACATATGCGCCTGTGAGCACACGCTTCCGCGAATTTCCACGCGCATCGATCGGGATTACTCGGCCGGGAAATGGAATTCTTAGTTAGAGGAAATGATATCGCGTCGATTCGTAACCCGGGGACACGGTATATCGTGTGCGCGCGGCCCCCACGCGTACATCGAGCGTGTTTATCGAAAATGCGCAATGTTTAGGGGGGTGGTTGGCGTAACGTTTGTCTCCTCGCGCAACGATTGCAAGGACGAGATGAGAATAAAGTCGCTGTACGATCAAGAATTAACGGAAAAAGAAGTTCGATAATTCTCTCGGGGGACTCCGGTATTAGGCTTCCGCGAGCGGAAGCCGGCTTTCGAGCCGAAGGGTCGCTTTTACAAAAACGAATTACCCGGAGATGAAGTCCCTTGATGAATTTCTTTTTCATCGGAAGCGTCTTAATTACGGCGAAACGCGTTTCAAAGACTTGAAAAAAGTCGAGCGTATTGGCGGCGCGAAGGAACAAATTTCTCTCAACGTTACGCTGCGAACTCGTCCCTTCGCTTTATATCGATCACGCTTCCCGATTCCTTGGTATTCGAATAAGATGCACGATCGCGGTGAAATAAAAATAAAAAAAAGAAAACTAGGTTTCGCTACGATCAAGCTTGGTTCAGACTGGAAAATCAAGCTCGAGAGTCGATGGAGCGGCTAAATATCCTTTCCAGGATACGAATCGATAAATTTCTGTTCGATCCCTGACTGGAATCGTGAGCGCCTAGTTTTATTCCCGTATCAACAAATAAATTCAGACTTTATCGGCGACCTGATACGCCACTCGCTAACCGACTTAGGTATATCGCGCGATATAAACGGTACGAGGTGACTATAGCTGAGCGTTCCACTGCTAACGAGCGGTTCATGAATTCTTCTTTTTACGAGCCGCTTGACCGCGGAAAAGAAAACCGCTACACCGTGCGAAATGAAAGAAATACGGGAGATATATCGCGAGAATATATTCCGACAATAAAATGCTAATACGGCACGAGATCTACCATGACGTATGACCTCCGGTTTGGAGTCCTGGCAGTCCTTAAAGTTGGCGTCACTGGACGTTGCATCGCAAAGTGCATTCGTAAACGAATGACTGTTCGCCCTTTAGGGAAGAACGATTGGTTGGAGCGGATTTTTCTTTTGCGGGCGTGTTCGCGTTAGGAGTAATATTCTATGATCGTGATCTCCGTATCTCAATTAATGCTCCCTCATTGCTAGAGCGCGGAGGTTTATGCAAATTCGTATCTTGATTGGTAATCGGCAAATACGCGGAAAGTAAACTGATATCCGTTTGGTTGTTGTAAAGTTTGAAAAATGATTTTTTTTGTATCGAATAATTTGCATTATGCACACATATTGTGTATTATAAATATAAATATACGTAAGTTCTTCACGCGTAATAAGAATATTCGTTTCGCAAAATCTGTTCAAAATTAGCGCTGAAAGCATACATTCTGCATTAACATCCGCAGTCTACTCGTTAGATTTAGACTAGCGATTTAAATTTAAGTGGGTCAGCAGCATAACGATGGGTCAAACGGAACCCTCAAAGGAAATTTCACCGAGAGCTTCCAAAACTCCACAGCGATGGAAACCGTGCATAAATAAAGAAGCGAGTTACGTTCAGAAGTAGTGAAGTACCATTGTTGTAAGACTAATAATAGAAGTTTTATAACGAGATGGACGTTACTTTAAAAAATGTGCACCTCGCTGGGTCTATGGTGGGTCTTGGGAAAGAAAAGTAAAAGAATATGCGTGTACTCTCGTTGGGCGGATAAAACTTATGCGCGGAAATTAGAACCTTATTATCGAGCGTAACGGATAATTTTAAATAAACACAGGGAGAATCGGTGATCGACGAGAATGATGTATAAACGGAGCACTGAAAACTGCAAAAGGCAAACGCGAAAAATGGAACATTCGAACATCGGCCGAGCGACACTGTTTTTTTCCACCTTCTCCCTCGCCCCTTCGCCCTTTCTATTGCCCTCTTTCCTTTGCCATTTTTCCCCCGGAAAAATCGCTCAAATTTGTACACGCGCGATTGTCAAAAGCAAGGCAAACACCGAGGCTGAGTGAGATCGAATTAAAATCGAACGACCGGGAAATCAATGAGTCAACAAATCGATGCATACGAAACGCGCTTACGAATATAAAACGAGGAAATGCTTCTCGCACGCATAAAACTCGTCGCGTTCCGTCCGGTGACCCGTGCGCGGCCGTTTACCGCTACGTCGTTGATTGGAATATTCATTACCCGTGGATATTCATTGAAAAAGAAAGAAAGAAAGAAAGAAAGATGTAGGTACATTATGCATTTTGCGAATCGGTCCGGTAAGCTTCCGCCGACTGTACGTGCACGGAACCGCGTCGTCCGAAGTAGACGGGAATTCGTATAATGAAAAGGTATCGCTTATTTATTAAAATTATGCAGATAGTACGACCAGCCGCAATCCCGATTCGCTCGATTTATGGAACACCGGTTATGGGAGGTTCGATCGATAGAATACAGAGGGACGCCAGGATTTATACGTGGCGCGGTAATATTTTCTTATTTTACCGAATAGACGTTCGTTTACGAATAGCAATTGATTAACGCGTCGGAACCGTTGTTACCAGTGTTCGTTGAGTGTCGCGATTCCAGCGTTCTTTGTATCGCAAATTGTGACGAGAGGGAACGCGCGATAATTAGTTGAAAGAAACGTGTCGATTATTACGTGCAACGAACAGTTTGATCCGGCTCTCTTTGATTCATTAAAATCTGAAAAAATCAAAGAGACTCGTCTATAGTCGGATTTGTTTTCCAATTGATACGTTGAAAACCGTGATGATCGTCCGTGATCGACGCCAGGATTTACTACCGACTACCTCGATCATCGTCGGAGCTTGCAATTGTCGTTCTCATTGCAATTGTCAGCGGAAGATCGATAATAGAAATTATAGAAAATTGCAGCCCGATAAATTAGACGAGAGCCTGTTAGCGCCGGCATATCAAAAGGCTCGAACGTCCCGATTTCCGGAAATGGCTTTTGCGAGCAAATATAGGAATCGCGATATCGTCTTGGCAATCGGCTACGCGAACAGAAGCCCTCCCTTGACTTTACGGCGGGAATCACTTTCAAGAATCGCGAGACGTATCGAAGCAGAGGGCAGACGTTGGCTGGAAATAAATCGCTCGTTCGATTCTGGTCGAGGTAAACTTTATTACGGGGTGTGCGCGCCCTCGGTAATGACTGAGGAGGGAGGAAAACCGGGTACCGCGCCAGCCTCCCCTCCCTCTCTCTCCCCTGCCAGTCCTGCGCAGCCAGCCCCCACAAACTCCCGCCTAAAGCCTGAGGTTAACCGAGAGCAGGTGAGCGAACGTATCCGCAAGATAGGAATCGATTTAACGAGAGCAACGCCAACCAATCCGACCTCCTACGAAGCCACCGAAGTCATCTCTTCCTCGGGAATTCTGCCTCATCCCCCCCCCCCCACCTCTGCCCCCCTCGTACAGTGACGTAAAGCGAAAGAAGCTTGCCACCGGTCTAATTCCGATCAAATTTTTCGCCTATCGAAGGGATCACATTGTTGGGAACACCCGTTACGAAATTTTACGGATCAAACGTTCTGCTCTTTTACGAAAGACCATTTTATTCGTGATTGCGACCATTTCGCGATTGTCCTCGCTGGTGTTCGGGCCTGACTGCCCCCCGTCGGCACTTGTGCGTGAAACGCGATTCGCCGTGCGCGCGACACTAATACGCGGTACCTACCCATTGAATAAAATTCTCGAAACGATGATGAATTGACGGTAGTTTGAATGACAACGACTAGGGTCAATTGCTCAAATTTCTCTTTACTTCCAGCATCCCGTAAGGCGGTTCCGCTATTTATAATATTTAGCAAATTTAATCCCATTACCGTGTTACCGCGATAATTATATGAAATTTACTTTGTCGGACGTGGTCTCTCGGAACGTTGTAAAAACACAGACCTAATCTCCCCGAGGAGTTCGTTCTTTGCAGTGGCACTCCCGCGCTTCGCACGGAACGGTGACCCAGAATTTTTGAATTACTCCTCCGCGACTCCGTAAATTCCTGTCATAAATATGTTCAGCGCCCCTCGAAGCACCCCTCGCACTCTCCCTGCTAGCCGAACCTCGCGGAAAGTGTATCTCATTGTTCAGAAATGTTAATTGTACGGTTCGCCACGAATAACGCGAATCTGGCTTGAACGCGTTCCGCGAGGGCCTCTGGAAGCCGCAAAGAAGACCGACCGAGCGCTTCATTCTTCATCGTTTAATCTCTCATTTTTTTCCGCCCTTCAGCCGCTCCCCCACCCTCAAATGCTCATCGCGGAACAACGCACGGTAGTCGCCTCCGTCACGGGAGGTTAATTGGATAAAATATCCCGCGAAGCTGGGACGCATAACAGCGCGGAGATAACGGAATGACTCTCATAATTTTTCTGTTCTTTAGTACCATTCGTAGCGCGCGAGCCAATTCGCTGGTGAGAGAGTAGATGAGAAACTAGAAACGAAAAGGAGGAGAAAGAAGAAGAAGAAGAAGAAAGTGGGGAAAGACGTGTGGCCGTCCATGTTTTTGAATTGCGCGAAAGCACGACTGCGAAACCATTTTTTTTACAAGATTAATCTACCTATACATTATTCTTCGTTTTTCGTGTTTAATATTTTGTCCATCGTAAATCTGATCCTTTGTCGTCGCGCCTTAACCGAACGACTCTTTTTCGAGAGCGGGGCGAGCGGAAACGATGGAAAACTCATGAACGGTGTTTAATCAGAAATTATGTGTACAAATCACGTGATAATATGGCGAGCAATATTTGCAAATTTGAGATCTATCCGTGTTCATCGAATTGTACTGTTTTTCTCCCCGGAAAGGAGCACGGGATATCATTGATGAGAAACAAAAAAAAACGGGACAAAGAAGTAGTCCGGCAGCGAGAGAAAAAAGGTAGAAAGTCGTGCCATCCAATAAAGCTCGGCGAAAAACACGGCAGGGGCTTTTTGTTCTCGTGAAACGATATTACGTGGTTCGAAGCACGCGCGATGAATGGAAGCAAACCGCTTTTCGGTTTGCGTTTCCTGGGGACAGGAAATCCTAACGATCATTAGCCCCGCCGACTATTATTACAGCGGACGGGTGAGATATAGCCTGTGTACACGTTTTGTACGAGTCAGGAATTATGTAACGCTGTAGATCGTGAGCTTTGACGTGACCGAATTATGGCGTCACCGAGAACGGAGGACCGTTAGCGTCACGCCAAACGTACCGTGTTCCTTTTTAAATGGAAATCGTTTACGTCGACCGTGCGTAGCGCCAATTGCGAATTAACGCGGCAGATAGCGGCAAAAGAAGAATACGAGAATCAGGACACGTACGGCGGATCGTAATCACAGAAGTCTGAGCGTTCTGCGTCGCGAAAAAAGGGAGCGGAGTAAAATATTCATACTCGCGTATTCCGAGCAGGTTTCAGTTATTTGTCGCTACGGTCCAATACGGAGGCGAAGGAGCGAACGGCAAACCATTCCGGTACCTTCGAAGGTCTTACATCTTTGGTCAACCGGAAGATGTATCTTTTGCCGAATAAAGGGCCAAACAAATCCTCTGCTTTCCCGTAAAAATGGATCACGCTCTTCTAAAGGGGCGTGTATAACCCTTTGGCACAATCTACTTTGCGCCGCTGGCACGAGAGGCGCCTATAGGGTCCCGGAATGTTTTATCGATCATGACATAGCAAATGATAGAAAAAGGCTAAAGTTAATGTTAAAGTTTTACTATGTGCGCTGACAATGCAGAATACGAATAAATAAACAATATCGGTTCAGTGCTGTGATTAGTTAAATACACTTTCTCAGAAATGCAACGAAAAGTCGCGTCGTTCCCAGCGGGGGTCGCGACTGAATTGTTACCATCTGGTATGGCCAGCACGTTTCAAAGTCTGTCGCAGCGAAAGAGTTAAAGACTCCTCTCAAAATGAAAAACTCCACGCGTTTCGAGTGAACGAAGTTTCTTCGTCGGTGACAATTAAGACGGACAACGAAATCGCACACCGCAGTTTTCCCCATTCTCGAGTAACGGTGTCGAGCAACCGTCGCTGAAGCTACCGAAAGCCGATGAACTCGATGGACAGTCGGGAGGGGCCGGTGGGAAACTTTACCCGGAAGAAGGTTGTCCTAGGAGTTGTGTGGTCCTGTTGTGCGAGGGATGTCCAGGATACACGTTGCGCGTGCATGTACGGCCAGGCATCAAAGGGCTGTGCGCGCAACGAGATTTGATCGTTAGACGAGAAGCTCTTGGATTAGAGTAATCGACAAGGAGATAGCGTACCAAACAGGGGTCAAAGAGGAAGACGGATAAGCCGCGCGCGCGCTCCCAAGAGCGAGACGGAGAGAGAGAGAGAGAGAGGGGGGGGCGGGAGGTATTAGAAGGGGGAAGTACAGAGTTGCTTTGACTTAATATACATCGAAGGTTTGCATTATACTCGACTTGCGCCTAGTTCGAAGATAGCCCGAATACCGTGTATCGTCATCGGGTACCGGGTGGAAGGTAGGACGGTTACCTGAGAAGGTAGAAAGGGGACCGAGAGCGCGGAACCGATGCCCGAGGCTGGCAACCAACGGCACCGACGCGTCGAGCAACGTGGAGCAACATCGAGCAACGTCGAGCAACGCACATATTCGTGGCGCCAAGTCTCGTTTTCGTGGGACGGCAAGGGTATTCCGATAACAACCCTTACGATCGGTTACCGCACCTTCGGGACTTCGGTGAGGTAAAGGTGGAGGGGGAGGTGTAGAGGGGGTGGGGGTGCGGAGCAGGCAGGGGTTGAAACGGGACAGACAGCTCGATCTTGGAGGAAAGTCGATCCTCGGTAACAGCCTCGATGCTATTATCCCCCCAAATGAGGTCAACGGGGTATCAACCCCTTCCACTCCCCCTATCCTCCCCCTTCGCCTTCCCATCCCTCGTTCGGCCGCGCGGCGTACGTGAAACTGCTTTAGCTTAGCTTATTTTCGACGATGAAGGGAGTGCACGGTGCTTTGGTGTGTCTCATTTGAAAAGTCCGTTAGACGCTTTGAAGGGCGCACAAAAGGTTTTGAAAGCGTCGCAGTGATACCTCTAATTAAGCTCGGCGTCAACCGTAAGCACTCGTGCCTTGAACGCCGTTTAATGGACGGTTCGCGGAGTGGGTGGGAATGAAAAGAAAATGCAGCTGTTTCGCAATTAGTAATTTACGTCGCGAAGTGCCGATCTATAAATCGTTGCGTAGTGGCGCGGCTGCGGAAAGATACGGCCGAATCATCCCCTTCCCCCCCCCCCCCCCGGCTGCAACGGTGGCATTATTTTTAAGAGAGCGATACGCATCGAGGTATAACGCGAGGGAAGAGTCGTAAAAGGGAAACAGGGAAAGGGGTGAACCGTGATGCAGTTTTTACAAGAGAAACCAACATCCGACGTGATATCCATCGGCAGCTTTGTAGCGCCGTGGGTGGCTCGTGAAAAATACAGCCGACCTACCCGCGTTGCGACGACACGCGGGTACCTGCGGTGTATTTACACCGACATAATGCACCTCTCTTGCGACGTCGGCTCACGTCCCGCGGTATCCATTGTTTCCTACGTACGTACGAAGACTCCCGCTGGCGGACGATTAATACCATCGTACCCGATGAAGTCGACGGAGCAAACGGGGTGTTGGTAGGTACACCGTGTATCGAAATCACCGACTCTCGTTGCACGCGGTTCAAACTATCGCGCGCCGTATATCCACGTAATCGCAGATTTCCATTATCGTCTGACTATTCCAGAAACTATCAGGAATTCGCTCGTATCGATAATGAGGCGCGTATCGTGGGAGGGGGGAGGGGGGGGGGTGCAATCGAGATTTTTTTAAATCCACATCTCCATGGGAAATACTATGATACAGGGGTATTTATAAATGAATATGAATACATCGACGGGCGAGTCTACTCGGTAAAACGAATGATAAATGTTACGCGACCGTAGGGCGTACGTGCTATAATTTTAATCTTTTGGCTGTACACTGGAAATCGATCGCATCGGCGATCGACGAGTAAAGCTACGCCATGAATGTGATATTATCTGAAAGGCAACTGGTATTTTCCGGCGCGTACCAGACTAGGTATTAAAACGTATCGCGGAGTGCGTCGGAGTACGGGGCGAACGCTTCGAGATGTTTTCTTTAATCTCCCAGAACTCATGATACGTATACAATACCCTATCACAGATACACGCTACACGTGTTCGTAACATATTTATATACCGACACCCACAAATAATTTACAAATAATTCTCAACGTAGGTATCTTCCCGTTTAATGCGAATCACAAACCACAATTGTTTTCATTTTGATATTTTCTGATATTTTCACTGTTGCTGATTCCGACTGGATTGTTAAGTAGGTACATCTTTCGACGTGCGATACGTCCGTACGGAAATTTCGCTTGTATCTCCAACCCGGAAGTCACGTTGCTTCGTCTACGTGGCGCATTAAGCGGACAAACATTGCCCCAGCGCGGCGTCTGTGTCGTTAATTTTGAACGGCGCATTTCGGAGTTTGGATTGCCACCATCGCTGATGAGCGTCGCGGAATTTTACACGGTTTTTCATAACGATCGAACGGCGGTCAACCGCGACGTGCCTTGGCTTTTTAATTCGATACAGTGTTCCGTACCACTTTCGCTGTGGGATAAAACGTTACTCATATTTCGTACACGCTACGAACCATACACATATAGTATATATAATAGAATGTTTTGAATACGAACACAACAATGACCAACGATGGTGTTCGTCATCGGGTTTTTGCGAATTAGGTAATTAGAAATATGTATAAAAAGGACGAGTTCACTTCTCTTTCCCAATTGAACGGGTAAATTTTCAATCTACCGTTTGATGACATATTAATAAAAGAAGATCCAAAAATTCGATAGAAAATACGTAAAACCTCAAATTCGCCGAAAGTTATGTTCGGAATTAAAACGAAAGTAGAAATGAACCGATCGTGGCTGTATCTTTGCGGGTGCAATATTCTCCACCTCGGTGTTGTTGCATCATATCGAACTACTATTTCCTTTGTATTTTCTCGTACAATATCCGCGGGCAATCTTCTCAACTTCCTATCAACATTCTTCGCGGGATAGCCCGCAGAGGTCGGTTTGACTGACGGAGAAGCAACGTGGAAGGGGCGCAACGAAAGTTCAGGGTATTCCCGATTGACGCGAAGGGTATCGGTTCGTTAACCGTGATTGACCATTTAATCGACATTTTAATTAAGTTGCACGGGTGGAGCAGCACTTTCGTCTTAAGAGCAGACTGGGTTTAATCGAGCTTCGTTCCGTCGGAGTAATGTCGGCACGTACTACTGCGGTCGACGTGCCTCCGAATACGTACGAGTCCGTCTCTCCGCATTTGCGTACACGCGAACGTTAACTCGATGGAGCTCGGAAAAAATGTGCTGTCCAAAATTGAAAATTTTTATGAATACGTGAATTCAAATTCAAATTCGTGTCAACGATGTCAATATTCTCAGTTTTATTTGTAGCCCGTATTATCCTTTTTCCATAAACGTTAAAGTGCAGCTAATTAAACTATGCATAATTAAAACATCCGGAATAATTTGAAAACACAAACTAATCCAAGTTAACTTGCTCTGCTATTTTTTAGATTCGCTTACAGATGGATATAGAATATTGATTCTTTTCCCGATATAGGCGAATGACTTTTTGGAATCTAATTGTAAGTACCGAAAAAAACCAATTTTCGGAAAGTTTGGGTTTAGCTTATTTTTCGCAAGCGGTATTGAATTATTGTGTTTTCCCCGTCCTACTTTCAAGCGCTAATTAGCTAGTTTTGGATAAAATACTATACATCCCAACGATAACGCCAATAACGATTAAACCCCACATCGAGTATAATAAATCATACTTTATTACTGAAAATGGCCATAGTTTAGAAATTCTATTTCGGTTCAGCGCGCAATTGTATTTCCGCACAGCAAAATTAAGCGCCATTTCAATTCTTTGGAGGATCGGAAAAGTTGTCCGATGACAATCTAAATCAATATATACCGATTACCTTCCTCGCAAAGATAGAAAGTGGTAGGATGCGCCACAGTGAAACGGTACTATTTCTCGCGGCATCGACTCGCGTCACGAGTGGAAGAAAATTTACGTCGTCCCTTGACGTACGGTTTTCTACTTTTGGAAAGTTCACGAATGAAGATGAATCGATGGGCGACGCGGAGCTATAATCGATAAACGAGCGAAGCTTTTAGCGATGAAGCTTGATGGGGCGTCAACGTCTAAGGCATTACGGTCAGCAGTATTGCAGCTATTGGCGCCGAGCCTGACGAGGTATTATCCTCTTTTAGCGCGAGTCTTTTGCTCGATCAAAATAATAGTCAGCGAATTCTGAAGAGTTACTCCCTTGTCACGTACCGCGGAAACTGCAGATGCGGGCGCGACCCATCGATTTCACGCCCCGGCCGCCAAAAGTGATCCATCAAAACTATTGTCATTCGGCTTTGCGTTTTACAGTTTCTGCAAATGCACGTGCACGTTGGAACGATCCCGCTGATACTCGAGTTTCGTTCGTTTGTTCCGCCGAAGGTCATAACTAATCGCAAAATAATTAGCGATCCGCTCGGCTCGGGGATTTCGGGGAAATGTTGAACCGAACCGAAAACGAAGCGCGCTCACGATCCGATGGCCCGACAAATAATGCCGAGCGGGGAGAAATATTTAGTGGCAATTGTTTCCAGCGCGTCCAAAATTGCATGCGTGAAATTGGCGTTCCGGTATTTTGCGGTCTGCCTACGCGTTACTAAAGCTTTTATTCCATTGGCCGTCGCGCCGCTCAATTTTGGGTCGCGCCAGAAACAAAATCCTGATTGAAATATAGAATTTTCGAATCGAACTTCCTTTCAAAACCCGGTCGCAGCCGGATATATTTCGCTATACAGGAATTGTTTTATAAATCCTTTTCAGAAAAAAAAAAGTTCCAACAGAGATATCGTCCATAGTGTTTGAATTTGTTTGCAAGATCTGTATCCTTTTGTTGACTCTCGTGCGAAATTCGTGCGCGCTGTTATCGATGGAAAGCCGGTGTGTCATCGATATGCCATGCGACACGCGCCACTCCCTGTCCGAGAAACAGAGTTGAATACCACTGAACGGCCGAGTATTCACGGATTTACGCTACTATGGCGCGACTTTGTGGCTTAATGTTTGACAGCATTGCTAGCTTCTCTACTTAACGAAGATTAACCGTGAAGTACGCAGGTCAATTGACGTAATCCACACGAATGGTTCTGGTCAAGCTACTCCGTTTCTCCCATTACAACCCTGTTTTCGGCATTGCGAGACACTCCGTTCCTCGAAACGGATTCCAGAAAACGAGGACGAATCGCGAATCGTGCGAATCTTTGAACGCGCGTCGTTTGAACGATTAGGAATCTAGTATTACAATTCCGATTACGTCCCGTAACCAAGTAACGCAAAAGAAAGGGATATCGATCGCTACGACGCGACGAGCCTCTCTTCGCTGAATTCCACGACCCGGATAAATTTGTTATTTATAGAAGAGCCCGAGAATTAACTGCCCAAGTGAAAAATGTCACCGCGGGAGGAATCAAGCGGCGCATTAAATCATCGACACGTGTTTTTGCACGGCGCCCGAATGGAATGGATGAAACTTGCGACAATCGATCGGTAGCCCTTAAAAAAAAAAGAGAGGAAAAAACCACGTAGATATACGTTGTCGAGTGCCGTTGTATCGCGAGCGAAATGGGTAGGAAGTGAATTATTACCGTGCACCGCAGACGAACGTAGGGGGAGAAGGGAACGAAATGGGGGGAATGGAAGGATGCAGAAAAGTTGGGACGAGGCAACGACGATTACAAAAGACTACCGATCGCGCGGTGAGCTATCGACTTTTTGAGTTCTGCCGAGGTCGATAAATAGGTACCGCTGGAAAGTCTGGCGAAAATTCCCGTACCTCCGACGTCCTCCTACGATTTAACTAATACCGTTTTCGCTAAACGGGACCCCTCGGAGCGAACGTTTGCAGCAGCCGAGCACCCCGCGAAACTTTTAACGTACGACCAATAACTCTTCGTCGATCAACGGTGAAATTTTTCAAGCAACGTCGCCGCGCGTTGCCGCGTGACACGAAAGCCGGCGCATCGAACGCGAGAAAATGGCAGTTGTTTGAGCAACGGTATTACAGTAAACCTGACAAACCGTTATATTCCAGGATAACATCGGAAAATATCGAATGAATTGTGTAACGTCGTACCATCCCGTCATACCTTTTTTCCGCCTCGTTTTTCTCGCTACAGTTCTCTCCCCGGCATGCCATCGTTAACGATCGACATTCTCGTTACGAGACTGAAAAAACAGACGACTCGGTGTCGATATTTCTAAAGGAATATTACGCCACCTTACGATGAACGCAGACACAGAGGGGGGGGGGGGGGGAGGAGGAGCGTTTCGTAACGAATCGCTGATATTCGAACGTTCATGTTTATAGGAAGCCAAGGAAAGAAACCTGGAAGATATTTCCATCTCGATTACGATGTCATGAAAATCATAGGAGATCGAATGACTGTACAAAAAAGAGACGGGTAACCGGACGACTATACAGTTTTAAGAGTATACTCCGAAAGGATCTCCGTAGTCGTTCGTGGGGGGTCAAGGAGCGAGAGGAAAAACCCTGGAACGTCGTTATCGTCGAGGAAGGCTGCCTCGATTATCTGTAAATAAAGGAACCTGAGGAGAATGAGCCAAGAATGTAAGGTAAAACATAAAACCGGAGGAAAAAGCGGAGAGGCAGAATAACGAACGACGCGCGACAAAGTCACGAAATTATTTTCAGGCTCTAATGGGAGGTGTGTGTGTAAGCCGATTTCGTAGCCGCTTAATTATCAGCCGATATAGGATACATTGCACGACAAACAGCGTGCCCGGAGAAAGAAGGCAAAGACGAAGAGCGCGAGAGAGAAGCGGAGAGAGAATATTGGGTAAACGATGCTCGAAGCAATAAGGAGGGAGTCCCTCGAGTAAAACCGGGGTGTATCATTAACCTTTGCCACCAATGTATTATCGCATCGTCGAATTTGGAGCAACGGTTGCCAACCCGAATAACATCTCGGCTATCCTTCGCTACCGACCAAAGCAAATTCGGTTGCGATTTCCTAATATCGGTTACGGGCTGAAACTTCATCGACTGGACGCACTACGTTTGAAAATCTTCTTCTAATTGTAAGTTGTAACGAGCATCGTTACTGCGGGCCCTGAAATCGGAAATTGTGCTCATAGAGAAAAGGGTACGGCAGCCCTGCAACGCGAGTAGTTTTATTTATATGGAACTCTAGAGATAGAACGGTGCAAAGGTTATAGCCAGTATATGTACTGGCATGATTCGAACAATCTAGTAGACAGTTTCATTTTTCCATCTCTTTGTATCGCATTAAAATTATTTGAATAACGTTACTGGTAAAAAGTCGTGTAACAAAGTAAACTTCAACGTCGCCTATCTACCGTCGAGACGCGTTATTTGTGAACTCGGGTATCTCGATGGAGATATCATAGCTTCTCTGTAATTATGTTTAGCGAAACAAAAGTATTTATTACCAACTCCGAGACTAAAGCTCGTCGATCCGACGTACAACGGATAACCTGTGTCCTCGCTCGATGGATTTCGCATCAACGCAAATTGGGAATCACAATCCCGTAATGATTAAGAGGAAGCGGCGCAAGATTGGTATCGAGTAAGAGGCGGAAGGGCAGTTACCGTAAAGGGAAATCTCAAAGCCGGGATTCTAATTAAAGGATCCCGACTGTGAAAATTAGTTGGAATTTGTCGGTCGGGCCGGGCTACCCGCTGGACTCGGCTCGGTCGTAGCGTCGGCGCCGACGCTAATTAAACGTTATCAATGAGCGTAACGTCCGATGGTTACCGACCTTACGGCTTCCTTAAAACTGAAATTCGATCCAGTGATCGGGTAAGAGGGATATCGCGGGGGAAAAGCATGATCTCGGAAGCAGGGATAATCGATTCCTCTGACAATCTATTTACCGATGAGACGCGCATCGGGCACCGCGATACTGTCAACGGGAACGTTGATCACCGTTAATTGAGTTACGCGCGCACATTCGTGACACGATTTTACGTGATAAATATTGCAACAAGGGAATGGTACCTCCGTCGCGCGTTCCCACGAATTCCATTTTTTAGCCAAAGTTAGTACGCAAGCGCTACAACGTTGGCGGTTTGTGTTTCCTTTGACGGGCGCGTTGCTCCGTAGTTTGCGGAACCTCGCAACATCGCACAGCCTCCGAGTTTAGAAACTGTTCCGATACGCTTATTACACCAAACGGTATTCGAGTCGATCGAAGTTGTCCGATTAAACGTTGGGTAATAGAAGATATTATTGCGAGAATATGAGATGCGAAGTATGTATGTATGTATATGCATGGATCTACGCATTTTCTTCGAAAGATTTTCTTTGGCCGTGCAGTTATCGAATGACACGATGCGTATCTGAGAATGCGAGTGTGTGCGCGAGACAAAAGAATGAAAGCCGAAAGTGTTGAGGTGTCGGTAGAAATATCGAACGGGAGATAGAAGAGACGATCGATTGATCGGAAGCAAAAGTATTACGTAGTAAATTCTAGTGTGTTTTTTTGGGTTGTTCGGTGGTTGAGATTCGCATTGAATTTTGCGTTGGCGAGTTTTTTTTGTACTTCATTATATCAATATCGTATATAACGTGTATTTGGCCCGAGATAAAACCTTGGCTCTTGATATCTCTTTTACTCCGTTTTTATTCCGTACCTTTCATAGTCACCTGCCGTAATATCCCTTGTTACATTATTTCCCCGTTACGTGCGTAATAGAAAATGCAAAGCTACACCGTTGACTCCGCGCGTCTTATTTTTATTTAACGAACGCTCGCACGACTACGCGGGTCGTCAGCGGAAATGCGTTCGTTTACATCCAATTTCCGTGTAAACGAAACAAATCAGCCGTGGGGCTGTCCAATTCTCGAAATCGGCGACACGCGTCGCACGCGAGATCTGTCACTCGTCGGTGGATCGTTAAACGATTTTGGGCGAGTTTCTACGTAGGTAACGCGGGAAATTTAACGTTCCACGCGATAACAGTTCAGGTACATCGCCGAACGGTGTGACGTTAAACATCACGCGTTTCCCGCAAACTCGCCAAACGTCGGTCTAAAATCTAGCGACAAATCTCGGGTTCCATTTGTGTCTCATTGATTTCGAGAATCGTTACCCCGGGTCGGAATTGTTTGTTAGTTTCATGGCGGGGGACATTTGAATCTTCGACGAGTCAAAGTTGCTTAGTAGCGAGAAGACGGAAGACGCATAATCTTAGGACGGTCAGACGGCTGAAATCTCCCAAGGTAGATAGGGGACACGCCGTGAGACAGATAAAGCGGAGGAGAGATACGGAGAGGAGCGGCGAGGTGGGGGAGAGGGTGTAAACGGGTTCGACGAGACTCCAAGTCAAACTTCTAAAAGGATATCGCCTCGGCAAGTTGACGCTGTGCCCTGTTTCGCCGGAACTTCCACCGTTCCTGTCTCTTCTCGTTTTCCTCCCTAACGCGAGTATCCCTTACAGATCCTGGTAAGTCCCTGTATTCGTCTCGAACAGCTCCGGATACCGCCTCCATCCCCCTCCCCCCCCCCCCTCTCCTCTCTCTCTCTTTCGGAGGAGGAGGAACTTAACCTACCCCTCTACCGTCTCACAGCTAGGTTCTATTCTCTCAATCACGATAACCGGAAGAGCGGAGTGATTCTGTTTGATTTACGAAACTTCCCCGGTATTACTACAGTTTTTTTTTTTCCCGCGTAAAGGATGGAATACGTGCCGGTGGAGGTGAGTTACACCGACATACCGGTGAATGTCGCCGATAGATATCCCTGATCGTGAGATTGGTAAGATATCTGTATTCTCCTCCATACCAACGCGACGTTCTTGCACGACTACTCGCGACGAGAACTATCCCCGTTCCGATCGGGATCGCAAGTTTTACTTGGTTCTTGGGTTTCGGATTTCTATCTGCACGGGGATCAAACTTCGTCTCGTCGGGTAGAAGTTGCCTGATTCCTAACGCGCCCGCACACACAGAACGCCCCTCGTTACTCGGGGGAAAATGTAATTACAAATGTTCCTCGAAAGGGAACGATCCGTTAGATCTATAGAGATCCAGAAGTGTTTATGCTCCGAAGATCAAGAGCAACCCGATCGCTGTCAAAACGTACGTTGAAGTCTTCGCAAGGTAGTCGGGGATGGAGCAAGGGGAGAGAGACGGCGGAACAACTCTAACGATGCGTAAAATAAATCCTTCGGGAAGGCAAGATTGATTCACGCAAATATGCCAACGGGCAGTTTCGAGGGACGGGGGTCGTTTCGGGTGTATTCAATGGAGTTGGTTGGACCGCGTACTCTAGACGCGGTGACCACCATGAAATTCTAACCCTTTGCCCCCCCCCCCCCTGAGGGAGGGAATAACATCCCTTTTTGGTCAACCTGGATGCCATCCTCGCCACAGACACCATTCGATCGGAAAGGAGCTTTCGTGACCGATCATCCATTAGCGCCCCAAGATGGGATATCAAGCTCGTACCTTATCCCTCGTGACGTCGTGTCCCACCCCTTCTCCTCTGGCTTTCGAGATTATCGATTTTAAGCTACCGGCGGAATTTAATCCCTCCAAGATTGATCCACGACGGAGATCGTTGTAAGAGCTGAAAGGTCTCGGAAGGATAACGAAGCGCCGGGCCGGCCGATAGGATAAAGCGGTGGATCGTGCACGGTAAAGTTACGGCAGGAATATACTTTTGGAGCGCGAATATGCTCTTAACTTCTTCAGCTATGGCGAGGTCGGGGACGAGATTGTTACGATTCGTCGACAAACTATTCGCCACCCGGGAAATTCGACGCTCGACTTCGTCGCCAGGGTAAAATATTGACGGATCATAATTGTCGATTTACTACGATTGAAGATCGGTCAATGATCGAACGCGGGTATAAAGAAACATATGGTTGGGACAATGAGTTTCTATAATGAATTATCTTTGTACTTTCGATAATTCGTAATACGCAAGATACAAGTTGGAGTTAAATGGATACGAGACGAGTCGTTATTGTGGGGTGGTAATAATATTAGAAGTATGCAATACCGAGGGCATGCCGTGTGAGTGAGAATGTATGTGTGTGGAGGCGTAGAGTGGGGCACAGCGGTACGAGGCCCAAAAAGTGACAGTCGAGAGTCGAGAGTCGAGAGTTGAGGGTCAAGTGTCGAGAGTAAAGAGCGTGCGTTGAACGTCGGAGACAAAAACTTGTAGTCGAAAGAGATAGACGAAAGACGATAATATTGGTCGAGGCGTTTCTTTGTATTTAATCATTGTAGTTTTAAATATATATATATAGTCACCACCTTTATTATCAATTCCGAATTTCGAACCTATAATCCCACATTATTATCTTTGTTGCGATACTTGAAACGGGCCAAGAATTCGCTGTTGCACGTTATCTCGCTCTGTGGTCCCTATAGTTTAATAACGATATTATTAGTAGACGGAATATTGCATCTGTAATGGAGCGCGTTTATGTGTACGGAATTGCAGTTCCCGAAAGTGGTTTGATCTCGCCGCGTGATGAATCTTCGTGGTTTCGGGAAAGTGCCCCCCTTGGATTCGAGAACGGTCCCACTGTACACACGGGTTATGCGTTTATTATGCGCTCTCAGCATCCGCTTCCATTATTTGACCGCATCCACTTTCGACTTCTTCCTCCCCCTCCTCCTCCTCCTCCTCCTCCTCCTCCAGCTCCTTCCGCGATGAAAGATCCTCTCACGAGCCACGATCAGTATTGCATCGAATTGAATCCTTCGCGGTCGAGAGAGAAACGAGACGCGGGGGAGGCGATGCAATATCTTCGGGTTTCCCGCGTCGGTAGAATTTAATGCGGTTCGTAGCGGAGGAATTACGGCGAACCCGTAGCGTCGTTTCATAAGAATAACGGACGACGAGAGAGGAAAGGGTGGCGTTCTCATCACGTTTCGATGATAATTCCTACCGATAAGAAGAAGAATAAATCTCAAGTACCAACCAAATTTTATGTACGATCTTAAATCTTATTTCGTTAAATCCACCGGGGTCCGCGAAGGGATTTCCCCGATCCTTCCGTTACTACAATCGTAAAACTCGCCCCCTCCGACCCTCGTCCTGCAAACGACGAGGTAAAAAGACTAGAGTAAGGGGGCAAAAGAAATAATTGGTCCATTTTGAAGAGAGTAAGAGAAGCCAAAGATCCGGTACGGAGAATGGGGTGGGGGGGGGGGGGAGGAGGAGGGATGGCATGCTACAAGGCGAGTTAAATTGCCAGTGGGACGGGCCGGCATTCCTATCTCTTAACTTTTGTGCCCCCGAAAGTTAATTACTCGAGGCTACCGATAAGGATCGCGACCTCGGTCGTCGCCGACCTCCTTCGTCGTAGGAAATAGAAGTGTCGAAGGCAGAGAATGCGTGGTAAGAGGCGAATCCTCTCGAATCTCTTAAAGTTCCATCGTTAGGACGAGAGGAGCGAGACGGATGCGAGGACCGAGGTTTGGTCGGAGAGTAGATGAGAGAGCGAACCAAGAGCGAGAGAGAGAGAGAGAGAGAGAGAGAGAGAGAGAGAGAGAGAAAGAAAGAAAGAAAGAAAGGAGTAGGTGGAAGAGAAGGAGAATCGACCGAGAGGGAAGAAGCTTCCAGGACTTTCCGAAGACGGGGAGGTAATAGCGAGAGGAAGTCTAGGACGACGACGGACGTACGGGAGATAAAAAGGCGAGCTAACCTTCTTACACCCATTACCGAGGGTTAGGGAGTATAATGTCGTTAATTCGACGTTTTCGCGAGCCGGCTTTCGGCTATAAGAAGGTAGGAAGTCTGGTGGAGCTTCGTACACCGATTCATCTACCTGGCTTCGAACCAAACAAAGTTGCTGCAATCCAATTGGCCTAATGAGCCATATCTGTCGTCGCGTCACCTCGACGCCTCATCGGCGTCTCATTCCAGATCACTTTCTTCTTTGTTCTTTCAGAATCGATATCAATTTCGCGCAATCTTACCAAACATTTGTAAGGATTCTGGGGAAGTGTGGATTGTCATTATTTCGTAATCCGCGAAAAAGCGATTTAAAAGAATCCGCGGCGAGTTCGTTCCGGAAGGAGCAGCAATATTTTTTATTTGTATATTATCTATATTGTCGCATTTGGAATTTGGAATTTGTATCAAACATAATCGATTGACTGGTAAAATTATTATCTAAAAGAATGCATGATAATATTACAAATTCCAAATTGGAAGTAATAAGCTCACGGGAATTATCTTTCCAACGATTACACGCGATATTCTACCTACTGTCGGTAGTACTTTGCACGTACGAAAGTACGAGGTACCAGTTGCTCCCTTTCACGGATGATCTCACACCTTCGAACCATTTTCGCGGGGATTACGAGCACGCCTAAATTCCTTCCTCGTGTCTCACTAAACGGGTAGCAAGTTTCATCCAAGTCGGAAGATTTCAGTTCGAGTGGTTTCCTTATCAGTAATATTTCCCCACGTTCTCCCCTTCTCATCGCTATGCCGACAGCGTATTTAGAAATTTAATTTCACGCCAGCAATCGTCCCACCATCTTGCCGGCGAATGATTCGAATAGGAGACCCGATAAGCATAACGACGTTCAGCTCCAGGAATAAAACGGCGAGATCGTTTAGTTCCGCAGTTCCTGTATTTCCCATACTCCGTCCCATCTGGCTTGGACGGATAGAAATTTCCTGATCGCATTTATCCACTTTCCTCTGTAAACAGTGAGAAAGCTGTGTTCCCCGGTACATTTCTTTTATTATCGCAGAGACGACAGGAGCCAATTAACGAGACTGCATCTGCTACCATTCCCGATGGCTTGCCCCGCTTCGAAAGTGGCGAATGTTCTCCTTCCCCGTTTAGTCTTCGTTTCCCGTTCTGCCCCCTTTGTCGCGCGATATCTTCCGTGCGAGCGAAATATGCGCGTAAACGCGTCCACCACTGGTACCGTAGTTTTTCAGCAGTTTCCATCTCTTCGCTTTCACGTAAATGCGCGGCAGGCATTCAGGAATCGCGGCGCTTCCCCCTCGTTTATCTCCACCGGCATCCAATGAAATTAGGTTGAAAATGGATGTAATGTCCGATGGTCCCATTCGCTCGTATACAATGTAATTTTGCATTAAAGCTCGTAAAGCCATTCGAAAATAGATGCTTGCCCAATAACAGCGGTGCGCGACGGAGGGGAGAGATATGTGTACGATAGCCTGATATTTCATTGTTTTAAATCGAAACGATATTATCCGCGGAACATCGAGCATTAAATATCACGATCGAAGGTTGAAGATCAGCGACTCGATAATATCTCTGTTTATTAATTTATCCGTGCCCGTTAATATTGGAAATACAATCATTCGCCCACCGATTGTAATTACATTACAAACAGTTCTAAAAGTATGGCCATTTTAGAATTTTCGACGCGGGGAATAGCGAGAAACATTTAAGTATAATTCTGTAAATCATTTCGCTGTCGACCATAACCACCATCCCCGTGTTAAACTTCACTGCACGCGCGTAAATTCATTAAGGAGAAATATTGTTTTACCTAACGCGTCAAATTATTCCGTAAAATTTGTGTTGCTACGCAAGGATACGCGCTCTACCGTCTTCTCCGTTATTTTTATCGCACTCTAAACAACACGCGCGCGCTTGGCGACAAGTCCACCGATGGAAAAGGGAAAATTCGAGGCTTCGGCTCACGCGTCTGGACCGGCAGATGCCATGTGGATTCCAACGGCACAAGTCAATAAAATATAAAGTATAAGGTCAAAAACGCGTTAATCATTTATTTTATCACGCAAAAGTGTCTCCCAGAAATTAGTTTGTTCGGGAGAAGTGCGGTGGGATTTACAATCCCTAAGAATAAAATTGAATTCCACGATTATTATTACCGCACGATCCAACAATTTGAAAGAATAAAAATGCAGAACCCTCTTCTTCGGAATAAATTAATAAACGAATAATATGATAGACATTGTTAATTATTACTCATCATTGTTCATCATGCTTGCGTACACGTTACATTGAATCTCGACAAAGGGATCGCCCCGGAGCATGGGTATCTTCGATCGAAACAATTCAAACAAAGCACGATAGATTCGGAATCGTAACATTTTGCTCGTTCTCCGGTTCCTTAGCACCCGAAAGTCTCGAGACAATTCGCGAGTCGAAATCCTCCGACGCGCTCGGCAAGAATAGTTCGAACTTGGTGGTTCGCTCGTCGAAACTATCGAAAAACTCGTCACTCTGCCGCTCCGGAGAGTCCTTTGGTCAATTAGCGAGGTTCCGCCGGCTGATTTGTTGTCGCTAATTAGCACCCCCGCCCCGGAAGGGAGACCGAGTTCACCACGGGAGAGTTCCGCCGATTAAAGCTTCGAATTTCCCTGCAATTTATATCACGGCAATATCTATTTTTAACGTGGGTCAATTAACAGTGTCGCGCGTTAAAACGTACGTTCTCGGTAAATATACAGTATACAGCGATGCTGAAGTTTTCAGACACGATGGGGGATAAAAAAGTTTATTTATTTTTAAAGAGAATACATTTTTGGATATACAACTCCAATCTCTAGACGTCGAGTACTTTTAATGGATTCAGTACACATCCTGGTATGTACTAGTCCCTGATCTGCGAGCAAACCTTTATTTGTCGGCGTTTACTTTTTAGTGGTGGAGCAACGAAAGTGTGTTTCTAAAACTCCCCACGAGAGACCAATTGCCATGAATCAGATAGGTGATTATTCTGTTGTACTACGAGAGGTGGAATTCGGTTGTTTATCAACATAAATAAAAATAAGTTAAATCGTTTGCGAAGGCGTAAGTTTATAGGCTTGCTTTCCTGTATAATAATGAATTCTTAAATATTATTTTTATCGTGGTAAGAGATATCGCGACGTTACGTTTCCTCGATAATTCGCGATGTCCCGATATCTATGCGCCTCGAGATCGACGTAGTCATGATTCCTGTTCCGATCCGGTTCTCAGAGAGGAGAGGAGACGAAAGGGGAGCGTTATCGCCGCAAAAAAACGACGCGCAAAATGTCGTTGAGAGCCCGAAGCGTTTAGACGCGAGGACGCACGACGCGACGCCGGGGGAACGCCGGCTGCTTTCCGGCAACGAGCTATGAAAGTTGTATTTAACTATAGTCGCAGCGAGATCCTCGAATTTTGCGGGGATGCGCTTAGCTGCGAAATTCGCGCTTGAAGATTAAAAGCGTCGAGCGAATATAAAATTCACCGTAACGTGGAATTGAATAGCAAACTCCCAGAAAAATCTGGCAGTTGCTTAAGTGGCAAAAAACCGACGTCGTAGTTACTACATTTTTAAGGTATTAAAAACTCGCTGCAAGAAGTGCCGCTGGTTCCCCGTAAAACCCGTGCGGCCATTAATTTGATTATGCTAACTCTTATTTTATTACTACAGCGAATGGAGAGAACAATCTCGTGGGCTGCGTAGGCGGGCGAGTGTGCAATATAATTTAAAAAATCACCGCGCTGAATGAATATTCGACGATGCGCAGATTTTTTTTGCGTAACCCGCCCGGCGTACGTAAAGTTTTGAATCCCAAGAGGGAATTTCTCGCTGCGTCTAATGCATCGATTATGGTTACCTCGTAAACGCGTGGAAATCGCGATTACGAATCGTGATGCGAGTTTACGCGGTATTGTTCACGGACGAGGACACGAAAGCGTCAGCGAATATCGTTCGGGGAAATAATTACACGCGTTATTCGCGCATTTATCAAAACGCCAATGCGAAAGTAATGACTCCTCGACAACTACGCATTTTAATCCGTGGTGCTTTAATAAAAACAAATCTGTCCACATCGTGCAGAATTTACGAACCCCGTGTGTATCTCCCTTCCATCGGCAGGTGTTTAACGAACGAGGCAAAATTTGTTTCTGGATAGTTTTGCCTCTCGGACACGCGAATCCCCCGCGTTCCCAACTTCCGTTCCCGTGAAACCAAAATTTCAACGAGCATACAAATGTTTCGTAATTACAGGTCGAAGACAAGGAACGCAATTTACACGATAACAACGAAACTTTCAGTCAAATACTCGATAAAAGTATCTAAAAGTATCCGTGTATTTTGAAATATCTAACGTTACGCAAATACATACGTTTTTCTTTCCCGATCATCTTGTCTCCCCAATCTATCTTTTCAAAATTTGAATTGCTTTCTCAGTTTGGAAATTCTCCCATCGTTTTATACGGTTCGCGTGCCATCGTCAACCCTCTATTTTATTTCAAAACAATGAACCCACAATTTGCAAAGGCACCAGCGTCAACCGTGTCCTCCGCGAAACTGGATCAATATTATTTTCTAACACGAACGCGAAACATTATAGTTTCGTCGAACCAGTCAGAATTGACATTCGTACGTCGAAGAACGCGTGCCTACGACTCGGTGGACCTAAAAAGCGAATTTTGCAAAGCTGGGCGAGAACTCACGATAAATATCCGCGGAAGAGATAGCGAACCATTATAAAGCGCCGACAAAATATTGTAAATCTATCAACGCGTTCAATTTGTCAACCCCTGGATCCCTCGTTTCCCTCATATTACCCATCCCCCTCGCGGACAATCGGGCGCGTTCACTTAACCGTACTGGGGCACAGGCGCACACGAATTTTTTGATGTCGATTTAATTTCGCGTGTACGTCGGACCGTGAATTTTCTCATTCTGTCTATCTACCTATCTACCTATCTACCTATGTATCTATCTATCTATCTATCTCTCTTTCTATCTATCTATCTGTCCCCCCGCGCTTTCTCTCTCTCTCTCTCTGTCTCGCTCTCACTCGCTCACGCATCCTCGCTCTCTTTTTTTTCACCAACTTTTTGAAAAGGCTTTTATGACTCGACCTATTCGCGAGAGTGACCGCAACCACCGGTTTCGTCCGGACGAACATTTGGCAATGCTCGCTCCTCCCGCCTCAGCCACCGACACGGACATTCATCCCTGAATCTTGGAAAAGTCAGCATTGAAATTCGTGTTCGCACTCGAGGGCTTTGAGTGCCAGATTTTATGTTTACATAACTCTCGAGTGGTTGCGTGGACGTCAACGCTATCCAAGGCCACCGAAGTGCGTAGCAATTCGATATAGTTTCCCTTGCGTAAAATTCACGAACATGCAATTCTGTAGTTTTTAATTATTCTTGCTTTTGCCATTTTCTATTTTATAACAATTTTTACCACCTTCGTGAATCCATAACTGACCAAGGTTTGGTCTTGATTTACTATTTTATTCGGACGGAATATTTCGCAAAAATTGGGTAAGAAAGTGACGTTCGCGAAAAATCGGAAAACCTGCACATTCGGGAATTTGAAATAAGACCGACGTCACGCGAACGTCATGAACCTGTTTTCATGGAACTGTAGAGCCAGAATTGTATTCCATCTGCCGTCCTGGTGAAACTTTTATTCTATTCGAAATTTTAAGAGATTTTGAGGGACTCCCGCATTGATTTTTTTCGCCCTATTTAATTGTTTCTTCTTACCCACATTTTTCGTACATTCGCTATAGCTCTAAAACGGAATGTCTTACTTTGAAACCTCCCGACTTTAAAAGGATACCTTTATTCTGTGAATTCGGGCGCGTCGAATTCGAATGTACAAAAGAACGTTCAGGCTCTCGCGGTATGCAAGATGGTATTTTAATAAAGGAAACACGAAAAGCTGAATCGTTGCGCGAGACGAGCACGAACGAATCGCAACGCGTTACTCGCGGTAACGTCTTCTCAAAGAATATATTCAACGATGGCAAAACGCATCGCAACGTGAGTGGAAATAATTGCACAAAACGTAGAACGGCTTAGTTTAAATGTCACGTGGACGAGGGCGAAAGGTAACTCGAGCGAATGTCATATTTTGGAGTTCCTTTCTCCGAGCTGAATTAATACAGGTTTAAACCTTGATCGCCCCCTTGGCTAACACCCCTCGCGTTTAACATTTTTTCCCCCCTGACGTGGTGAAATTTTACAGCACTTTCCCGTTTCAAATTCAAATAATTGCGTAATCGTGGAAACGTGTCTGCTCTCCCGCGAACGGCAACTCCCATGCAGAGGGGTTCGCAACGCGAGCGACCAAGTTCATTTCTTTTTTTTCGTTTTTTAACGTTGGCTCAAAGTTAACATATTCATTTTTATATTAGAATTGTCCGCTAACCAATTAAATACAAAAGAAATGGACTTGGTCCAATTCGAAATTCAGTTTCAAATTCCAATGAATCTCCACTTAAAAGGGATTTGTGAATTTAAACGGAACAAAGTTAAACACTTTTATCGATACGATTTTAACACACAGACACGTAACGGATAATAACTTTTAACGCTGAAATGAACTCAGGACAGACGATCGTAATAAAGATTAAATTAATTTCAATTTTTTCTGCAAAGTACTTGCTAATTTGCTTAATTGCAACTTATACCATCATTATTGCACCCTTCGAGGAACTGTATATGATTCCGTACCTACGAATATCGTACTTATTACGAGCACATTTTTCATCAAAGAGACCTAATCTACCTAATCCGTATCGTCGTATCAGGGATACGGGAACGAAATCTAGTCTATTGTAGAACAATGTAAAATATTAATTTCCCATACTTTCTGTTACCCAATATTATAAAATATAAGTTCCTTCACTCGTTACAACTGTATCCCGACATTTTTCTAAGTCATCCTAACCCTTTTCATAAAACCATACGAAGATGCTTACACCACCGCGTTTGGTCACGAACTGAGCTCAAACCCTACTTTGTCCAGTACCTCTAATATGATTCTTCTCTTTGGCAATCCCAGGGATTAACGAGCTTATAAATTCGCGATCACACCCCGGCGGCCTAGCGAAAAAGTTTAAATATTACCCGCTCATCGGAAGTCTTTGCTGGTCCCGTGGAATCGGCGTAGCAGTCGAGGTGTCGAGCCAACCGTGGACAGTATCTCCCACGGCTTCTCAAGCATAAATCGTCCGAAGCGTATAATAGGCACTCGGGGCAAACGGACAAGCTTCGCGATATCGTGACTTACGTTTCGACTCCGAAACAAGGCCTTGAATAATTAATTATCCAGCAGCCAGGAGATAGGCCGCTGAAAAATCGTCCCTCGGCCGAGTCTCTGACGAGCCGAACGCATGAGACCGCAAATTTATGTTTGCCCCGTCGTTACTTTATCGCTTGGCACATTCATCGGTGCTAAGAGCGCGCCGATTGGTCAGAAACGAAGGAGTTGAAATGTTCCAGATTTCATTCGGGCTGTCCGGGATGTAAAGAAAAACGCGATACGCGAGGAAATTTAGAGAAGTATCCGTGAAAACAGAAGCGCGGTTACTATGATTCCCATGTATCGACCGAATCAGAGGTTCGATGAAAGCGCTCTCTTCGTCTTCGCCTCCGTCTTTCTAAACGTTTCTCAACGTCTGTCCGCTTCATTGGTATTCGACGATCAAACAATGATTTACGGTGCTTACCGAAGCCGTCTCAATATCAATATAAAAAATGCGTTCGACAACACAATAATCCAAAGGGTTCGCGTCACGTGGTTCGCCCTGTACACTCTAAATTTTGTCCCAACCTTTTGTTTGAAGGGGTAAAGAAATCTCGAATCGGATACCGGCATTCGCACTCTACCCCATTATACGAAACGGAGCGGAGGCGCGGAACGCTGGAAATGGTAAGTACTTCCTGCTTTTTACATTACGACGTCGAATATGGCGCGTCAAGATTTATTCGAGTGAATAATTTCTATTTCTTAGAATTGCGCGACTGGTGCGATAAGCCGTTTCGTTCTAATTTCGGTTCGGCACTAGTGTCTCTTATTGTTACAAGAGATATTCAAATACGCGGTGCATTTATAGTTACCCTCGGGGCATCCTCGCATCCGAAGACTCAGCCGCTTTCGACGATCTCGTGAACTTGGATAGGGATCTTTATTCGATGACGCGGCAAGCGGACAATCGTATCGACCGATTCTCGCTTTCCTATGTCTCGTCTACGCTTATTTCTACTCGCGTATAGCATCTGTACGAACGGAAGTGTTTCACTATTTTAGAATGGATAATGAACGAAACCGAAAAAGACATCCCGAAACGCTAATCTTCTTATACTAGTCATGCCTAGTGGAGACCAGCCCGTTAATTTTTCTCCGCGCCAACATAAGCGGTAGAAGAAACAGAGGGAAGCGGGGAGTAACGGAAGGAGCGCGGAAGGGAAAAGGATGAAAGTAAGTGGAGGAGGAAAAAAATAAAGAGAGGAAGGAAATAGGTAGGTCTGATAAATAGATAAATAGGGTTCGGAAGACACTCGGATTCGACCCCTTGGCTCTCGCCCAATCGTCGTGCATTAACGTTCCTGAAATCGAGGGGATCGTTTCTCACCGTTCGTCCCTTTTTCTTTCTTCCTCCCGTCTCCTTCACACCGTACTGCCTCCCTCCCCTGCACCCCCTGCCCCCCGCGCCATCCCGACTGGAGAAAGACCTTCGAATTCGTCGAGATAATTCGACGGTTAATCGAGTGAAACGACCGTACTCGCGAAATCAAGTCTGCGCTTACTGCGCTTTTCTCTCTTCCCTTCACCGTCCTCACCCTCCCCACTCCTTCCTCTCTCTCTATTCGGGAGCGAGTTTAAATCCAGATAGGTAACCGCGCCGTAACGATAGACAAGATCTTAATGGACGCGGGGTGGTTGTGTGTGCCTTTAATTCGTTACTTCGTTATTATCTTAGGAATCGTAAATCTCGGCGAAATAGAGATAGCTATCGGGAGCGGTGAGTTTGCACTTTGAACGATTGCGGGGCACGGAAGGGGTCATTGAAAATTACACGTTCAAATTGTTTGTCGAGAGGCGAGGAGGAAGGTGAGGAAGAGGAAGAAGCGGCTTGATCGATACAGAATCTTCACGCGACACATTAATCTCGCGATAAGGCCAGGTTTTTTGTATGGCTAACTCGAAGGTTTCTCGAACGGGGATTATAATCGGCATCCGCGTCGACAGGATACGAGCGATAGAGGTATCGCGTAGCGGAGCTAGAGCGAGGCCTAAAACAGAGACCGAAAAGGGTGCCGAACCCGCGTTAGGGAAGAAGAATCTCATGCGCGTCGACGTCGCTTAGTATAATAGACCCTCGAGAAATTAGCAGTGAAAAGGGGAAGCACCGCGAATCCTCGTGGCATACTCGAAATAAGCACGTAAGTCAGGGAACTCGAAAGTTCGTTCCTGCCGAGAACTTGCCAGGGTGGCCCTCTTCCTCCCGTTAGAACTTCCAACCCCGAGCCGGATGAGGAAGAAGCGAAGCTGCGCCGGTTTCGGTCCCGACGAACGCGAGAAACAATAAGACAATGGCCAGAGAGAACAAGTGTATAATGGAGGAACTGAGGCCGGTTGTTTCGCGCGCGCGCGCGCGATATAGGTGGGTACATACGGGTGTACCCTCCACTCGTATATTCTCGAATCTGCTTCTGATCGTCGAACCGTTCGAAAGATGAAATTTTCCCCTGTAATGTCCAATTCCATTCCGATATGCGAGATTCAGACTACGTTCCCCTGCGGTCTGTTTTGAGGGAAAATCTTCCTCTTTGACCGTTCCGCGTTCGCACATCCCGAATCCTGACTATGCCAATTACGGTTTTCCTCTGTCAGAGAGTATCACCGCTCGCAGATTGGATTTCGGCTTTTCCGCTCTCCATCCTCCTAGCCAATCCTAGGATCCGCGAGCGTCATTTTCCGGGAGCCGCCTTTCTCGCGTGACGCGCGCAATTATCCAGTGACGGGGAAGCGAGCCGTGCGTGTACTTTGGAGCAACTTTGCGGAATCCGTGGTTCGGAAATTTCGACGTGGCGCCGAAACGGCCGCAATAATTACAGCCGCGCGAGGAGATGACCCTTGGCCGGGAAGCACAGACCTCCAATTATACGCTGTTAACAAGAGATCACCGGAAGCTCGTCCGACGGGCTCGGCTCGCCACGGATACAGGGGCCAAAAAGGATCGCAGAAATTTGGAAGATTCGCGCGCGCAATTACAGAGCTCGAAATATGACGAGCTCTGCCGGTAAGAATAAAGAGCGTCGAATATTTCTTTACGTTCGTTGATTTTGTTCCGCAGAGACGCGGGACGCGTTAATTTTTTAGCGAAATCCTGCAAGCTTTGCTCAGGATCCTATGCGCAATGAAAATTTACAGCGAACAAATTCGAATTATTCCAATCTACCCGAGCATAACCCGGGTTCAACGAATTCAAACGAGACGGTTCGCGAAGGAAAATCAAGAACGGAGAAACTTACGGGCAAAAACGAATGAACCACGAAAAATCACAGCCTCCAATATTTAAGAAAAATCTTCATTGGGCACGCCCAGTAGTCCGCCAAGAGACTGTTGTTGAAAAAAAGTCCGTGAATCGAGAGAGAAACCATCCAGCAGTTTCGTACAGCTCAAGGCGTTTTCTTCAAACTTCCTCTTTTAATCAAATGAAAACTCCGTACAATAGGCTTTGGCTTACCGTCCGATGATTCCGGACAAGTTCGGAACAGCTTCCCTCATAAAACTCCGAGTCTCTTCAACTTTTTGATCAAACCACGTACATATGTACACGCTGAACGGAAGGATCGATCGAACGACGCGGAGCGAGTACCTACGGTGCGAGTGGCGATCCTTCGACGAAAAGTTTCGTTCCATTACCTTCCCATCGACGTGCGCGATCGATGCCACGAATCAACTAACCTGACGACGCGACGCGACAAAGGAAAAACAAGGAAAAGAGTCGCGCGAGGGATCTAGCGCAAACTGAAAAATTAGCGAAACGAGGGAGCCGGCTTTAGATCCGGAATGGAAGAGCAGCTATTCCCGGCAATAATTCAACCTCCTCTCCCCGTAGGCCTTTGAGGGGCGACATAATTCATCACCATTTATAATGCAGCACTGGCTTTTCATTCGCTGGCGCGTTCTACAACGAGCATTAGAAGTTTACGTGGACGGGCTGGTCGAATCATCCGGCACGGGCAGAAGTTCGGCATCGTGGTCGGTACAATAAAATAAAGCAAGTAGATTAATGGCCCTGTCCCCCCCTCGATTGCGATCGAAGCGCGCAGCACTTGCCAGTAATTGCGATGGGATCTCCGATATCTTTAATCGACACGCGCCAGGCCGGAAACGATAAAGGGAAAGGTGTATTAAAAACGGCACGCGTATGGACACGGGAATCGCTCCGTCATGGATGACGGAATCTTCCGATATTCGAGCCAGCCCATGGAAATGGAACGAAAAAGGTCGAAAGATGGTCTACGAATACGTTTCATTCGAATTAATCGTTTCGCCTCGAAGTTAAAGCCAATCGAATGAATTTTACAAAGCTCTTGATATAGAATTTCGTAGATTCGTGACGTTAGTTATAATTAGACGGAACAGCGCGCGCGCACGCTAGTCGTAGTTTAATTCGATCCTCTGGTTACCGAAAACAAAACGCTCCGCTGCGCGGAGTCACGTAATTTGCTTTAACTTCGAGTACTCTAAATTATGCGAAACATTAAGTAAACAGAGAGACCAGTAATAATTGAAACTACCATACGCGACAGTAAAATGTTATTGTCTAATTCCTGGAAATGAAATTCCATGGCGTTAACCCAATTGTTCTTCGTTCGCTTTAACCGCGGGCAACTCGACCGGTAAACTCGAAAATTTCGGGCAATCGCGAAAGATCCAAATCAAAATCCAATCTCTCGCTTAAACTCGCGTCATGAATTTCGAAATTATCTGCTTAGACGGGAATATCGCGAGACCGCACACGCGGCGCGAAATGAGCCAACAAAATCCATGTAACCTAATTAGCGCTACGCCGCGCAACCGTGCTATGAAATATGAAACGGATTTCAACTCGAAATCACGGAGCCGCGACACCAGTGTTTATTAATCCTAGGACCCGGTGATTCGTTCAACTATCGGGCGGTAGATTCATCAAAAACCTCTATGTTTAATCAAGCCCGTATTTTTGTTTTCCTGCCTAGAAAATAGCTTCATCGAATTCGGCAAATGAACGAGCACGAATTGTCGCAATTACATTTAGATACTCAAATTGCTCGATTCGTTAAGTCGGGTGAGAGATATTTTTTTTATTTCTCTTTTGAATCGTCGCGCCGTCCGGCTTCCGCGGGAGAGAATAAATCGTTTGATGAATCAAATATTTATTTATCCACTCGCGAGTGCTCGTTTACCGTGCTCGATTAAATAATTCGTGTATGTGCCAACTTCGCGTTTCGCGCGTTTGCGAGTTACTCCTTTTGCAGCGACGAAGCCGTGAACCGGGTGAAAAAAAAGGGAAGAAAAAAAAAAGAACACGTACTGCCAGGTAGCCGAGCATCACCTTCGGCCAAATGTCGTGCGATTAAAGCAGGACAAAAGAAGAGGAAGAAAGAAACCACGGGAGAGAAATTTCTCTGGAACAATGATGGAAAGGGGGTCGTAGAGTAATCTGTTGCACCGGAACGAGGTCGAGCGAAAGAAGGAGAAAAACACCTCGGCGTTCTCTGTCGATGGGCCGAAATAAAACTGTGACGAAAAGTTCGAAAACGCTCTGTGTTGCTTACCCTTTCGAGATGGTAAGTCACCCTTTGCTGGCAAAAAACGGTTCTTTATTCCAACTTCGATTTTCGGCACGAGGAACGAAGATATAGGCACCTTTTGGCAATTTAGTTCAATCGATTTTATATATTCGTTTTAAAGCCCAAATATTGTATCTCGTAACATTCGTTTCTATTTACGTAACGTAGCGAACAACATTATCATGCACATCTGTGTCTATTTTTATTCAAATCCGAAGAAACAGTTTTCAAGATTTGATCTCCACCGCCTTGACAAACATAATGAGTTAAAAATGATGATAGCAAATTCGTACGACTCGATCATTATTGTATCATCTTTTCGTGATGTTATCGTGATACGTGAGAAAAGAATCAATTGACTTTTTTAATTCCAAAAATGAGATACTCCAGCAAAGTTTCTTCTATTCTCAGCAACTGTTGCAAATTCCCGAAAAGTGTGATTAATTTACTCGATTCGATCTATTCCGAGCTATCGCGCATATCTACACCCGTGAATCGAACGTACAAACGGTAATGGATATATCGTAATTTCGTTGGAAACAGTTTGCAGCCGGATTCGCTATCATCGTAGCTCCTGGCACTTTTCAACGCTATAGTATCGTCGGGTTTCCAGCAGACGCGCGATTATAGATCTGTCTCCCGTCACTCTCCCTTGTCCATTAGTTTAATTACACCGGACTACGAGGATTCCGGTAAACTCTCCAAGCTCCTAAAAATAGGAAGCGCGGGTTGCTTTCGGTTTACGGATGATCGTCGCGTTCCTAACCTTCCTGCGGGCGATTCGCAAACATACGAAATCCATTCGTTAGGATTCAACCCCGATGTATCCCCCACAATTGTTTGCTCCTTACCATGTTACTCGTGGATCGGTTTCCTTGAAACGATGCGGAACTATCGATTTTCACGTGCCTTATTTTATTATTGATAGACGTACACTATTTTTATACTAGCTTTGGATTAATTATGTCCGATAAATACGCACCCGGAAGGAATGCGGATCTGATTGATTCTAGCGTATTCTACTCGTATCCAATCAAACAGTCGGGCACACGAATTTTCGCCATTTGCTGGATTGATAGGCGATGCAACTTCTGCCTTTGTCCGGTGCCTTCTTGTCATTGTTATACGGTACGCGTCATTGAATTAAGATAGAATACAAAACGTGTAGTGTAATATTTAGAAAACACCTTAATAATTTCTATTTATAATTTCTATATACATACCAATCCATAATTACTATTTCTATTAACAGTCCTATAACCCGTATTACGCTCGCCACGTAAAGGGAGAAAAAATTGAAATCGTACAACGGAAAAATTTCATTGCCCAATTGACGCGGACCACGAGCGTAATAATTACGAGATAGCCAAAGACGGTCCGCCGAAAACAAATCGCCTTTACGCGAACGCTTCGCACAGGACGGGAAACTATTTGGACCTTCCAACGAATCGCGTACCAAAAGCCCGTACGTTCGAGGAAACGACGAAACTACGTAGAAACACGCGTGGAAAAGTGGTAAAAGCGTTGCTCGAACCGACGTACAATGTAGGTGCGCGTCTATCGTTCTTCCTGCCAATTTTCAACGTTCTGCATCTAGTAGAACCCGAGCCGCGAGTAACGAGGCCATAAATACAAATGGAAAGGAAATGGGTCTTGCGCGGCGGAAACTTTTCCTCCATTTTTTTCCGTCCTTCTCCTGCGAATTCCCTTCCCCTCCTCCCAACCCACCGCCCCCCCCCCCGGATACCCTCTTCTTACGCTACCCCCGGCGTGTTTCCGCGACGCCGACAGCCTCAGGTCGATATATCTTGTTTAAAGTTATCGGCTACCTAGTTATCCCGAGTGATTGCTTCTCCGTACGATACGTTCCTCGTAACTCCGGGTCATTGTAATGCAACGCGGGTTTACTTTCCCTTTACCGGGCATGAAACGAACATTGCAAAATGAATACCTCGCGGCCGAGCAATCAGGGCCACGCACGCGTTTACGCGGCTCGTGTAATGAAAAACAAACATTCGGTTCCGGTAAATAGACACGCGTTGTCGGTGGCAAAAGTAAGCTTCCCTCGTAACGGTTCGCGGTGACCGTTAAGAGGGTCCGACGTGGCGTCGAATAACAGCGATAATGGTAAAATTGGATCGCATTATGGACGTACGGATCGAGTGCCACTAAAGTGGCAAACGAACCAATCTCATGTTAAGTAACGAACTAACGAAGCTTCGACTCTTTTTCAGTTTTTCTTTTTTTTTTTTTTTTTTACAAACACGTTTCTCGAGTAATATCGTTCTCGTTACTGCCGGCTCTACGGTATATCAAAGGCCAGCGCAGCGTAGAATCGTTATTACGTTGTACGTACGTAGAGAACCTCTTCGGACGAGTTCGGAACAACATCGTACCGCTGTATTAATGGATAATATAATCGCAACGGTAGTTCACGTGTCCCTCGTGAAACCGATATTCAATTAGTACGACAGCGCGTCGAAAACTGCAACGAATGTTCGTAACGGGGATGTCTAAGTAGTATCGCTCGTGAAATCAACCCATATTTTCGCGTTTCGGTAGTAACTTTCGAGAAAGCATTCTCCACTTTAGAAATTTTAACTACGTCCCTTTTTTTTTATCCTGCTGAAATACTAAGCACTCCACCGGTTCCCTGCTTATACCCGCGATACGCAGAAATAACTCTCCCATGTACCCTTCAGACCGCGGCCCCAAACGGGGGTGAGCGGGACACTTGGGAGAATTAAAAAGCTTTTGAAGTTCCGAGAGCACGAATTTTTTATTAATGGAAAACTTTCAACTCCTACCCCATTTCTCAGACAATACCGTGCGCGCACGCTCACGCTGCTAGGTGTGCTTTGTCGCGAGTCGGGGGCATTGCGCGGACGACGACGATGACGACGAAGAACTTCACGTAAGAATTACAAAACAGAACCTTAATTGCAGGTAGTAATATATAATGACAACTCTGCGGGATGTCCAGCGTATTCTACGAACAGAACTAGGGAACAAACGCGATGTATGGCCAGAAACGCTTTATCGCGAGGTTGTGAACAATTGCTGAGAGGAAACTCGGTACGATTGGTACTCCATATTCTGCACTGAGAAATGCATCGTTACCCGTTCCACGTTTCGTTTCCATTTGTTTTCGCGACGCCCTGCGTAGCGATATTATATTCTTCAAGCGCGTGAAAATAAGTTCCAACGCGAATTCGCTTAGGCGAATAAATACCGTCGATGAATGACGGTACAAACATCGAATGGATTTAATGTTATCAATAATCGCGAATGGAACGCTATCGAATGGATTCCAACTGGTAGTAACCGAAGTACTTACAGACGAGTAGCGTGTTAATTAATAGAGACACGCAGATTGAATCACGCATTTATCGTTGCTGAGAGGGACACAAATGATTTCGTGAAATGCGCGCAAGCGTCGAACGCTCGTCATCAGTGCGTAGTTATCAATGGCAAGTGGTAAGAGTGCGTAAAGTGAAAAACAGATTATCGCCACGTCACGTGAGCTCATATGCTATCACGGCATCAGCGATGAGTGTAAAGCGTTTGTCATTGTGGTTCTAATACATTTAAATCAGTGGTTCCCAAATTGCAGTACGGGTACCACTTGTGGTACTCTATCTAATACATCTAATATCATTTTATATTGAATTTTATATTTTGTGTAAGTTATTATTTATTATCACTTTTATGCGTTATCATTGTGACCCCGAATCACGGAAAATATATAATTTTGTTCTTCTTTTGAAAAATAAATCAGATACTTTAAAAACTAACATTGTAATTTTGTATTGCCTTGTCATTTTAATACAAATGTATTGAAACTTTAAACAGTTCTGATTTTTGATCATTAGTGGTACCTGACTGATCTATAATAAACATAAGTTCGCGAAAAAAACTTTGGAGATACTTTGATTTAAATACATTACAAATACACACCCGGCATTTTTTTCCGTGGCGTGAGATACCGTGATAGCACATGAGTTCACCTGACATGGCAATAGTGCGTTTCCAATTTAATGCGCACGCGTGTCGAGTGTTTTTGGAGAATTCACCTCAAAAGGTTAGAAGAAAGAATTTCCCAAAATGAAATACCGGACTGTCCCCAAATAGTTCGCTAGTTTCCAGTAGCGCAAAACATCCCATGGCCGTGCATTTTATTCGCTAGAAAATTTCGGAATGCATTTCAGTGATGTACATTATCCCCCGCGTACCCAATGCATGTCCGACCTACCTGGCCGATTTACACGCGCGCGTGCACAGGTACACAGAGGGACGATCCGTACAAATAGAAACGTTTGACGCCAAGGCTGGCCTACCAACGTATCGGTGAGCAGGGTACGGCACCCCGACAGAATAATGCAAGGGTGTCTGTGTTTACAGGGAACGAACGGCGCTGCAGTCAGCGGACGCTATACGAGCCACTTCCGATCGGCTGCTGGTCAAAATCGTGTCCGTGAGAGTTCCTTTCGTCGAAAGGGACTCGGAAAGCGTAAAGAGAATCGGAGAAAACTAAGAAGGAATCGAGAAGTAACTTAAACGCGATCCATCTCTCTTCGCGTCGCGAAAAAAAGAACGCCGTCGGGTAGCAGTGCGAATTATTCAAAAAAAAAAAAAAAAAACGTCGAGAAACTTAATCAAACCGACCGGGAGCGAAAAAAATCCCTACTGGAATCGTAAAAAGAGTAAACTGAATAAAAAGAAGACAGGTAGGAAAAATGTACGAGTCGAGCAGCGAGGCAACGCGTGCCGAGAGAAATCGAGAGACAGAGTAACGTCGAGCGAGAGAAAGAGGGAGGGACGAAGAGCGAAAGAGCGCAAGAGAGACAGACCGCGGTGAAGGAGGGGAGCGCGGAGGGGTGGGGGCGAGTTTCACGAGTGTTGCGTCCGAATGTATGCACCGAACAAATAGGGCGAAAGGAAATTAACGAAGAAACACCGTAGTCGTATTTCGCAGTCAGTTTCGGTCGACCCGGGTCCCTTGTCCTCCGACGGCGTTACAAATGCGAATTCGCCGGCAATGGCGGCGGGAAAGGATACGTCAAGCGGTGGGGGGGGGGGGAGGTAGTCGCGAACGAACGACGATCAGTTGACAGCTTTATCTGGCCGGAGTCTCAAACGTACTATCTGTGTGTGTAGCACCTCGCGCGCGTCACCTTTCGAACGTGGAATGCAATTTACGTCTACGCGCTGGATCCGCGCATTATCGATCCCCGCCCCCCCCCCCTGCCCCGTCTACCTATCCCGCCACCCCTCCTCCTGGCCGTTCCGTTTTCTTTTCATCCCGTGCCATTCGAAAGTCGTGCGCGTCGGACACGCGGAATATTTCGCGTGCAACGCGCGATTCGTTATGCCCTCGGTTTAATGGCTCGTTTGAATTTCAGGTCTCGTTGAGCTCCGAGCGAAGTTTCGAGCAACAATTCCGAGCGCGCAACGATGAATTACGGTAGCCCGTGCGATAGTACAACGACCGCTCCCCGATACGAGGGGCAGCTCGCCGACCATTTCCCGTGGCTTCGACGCAACAAAAACTGTAACGAGTCTCTCTACCGCCAACAATACGGACTAACGTGCACTTGGGTTGTTAGCGGGAGGAACATAAAAATCGTGGGCCCCCTCCCCCCTTAATGTCATTGTTTTCGAAACGCCGCGCGAAGGGGAGCGCGGATAGAGCAAGGTTTATATTAAAAAACAAAAAATGAGATTCGCGAGATCGGTCGACGTAATAATAAACGGAGAAGGGAGGGGAAAGGGAGGGGGGGGCGGGAGGGAGTGCGAAATGGGAACGAACGAACGCGACGAGCCGGCGTTAAAATTCCCTTCTACCCCCTGGGAGTGTATACGTTTCGAGAGCCGTTCGACCGGCTAACGCTCCTAGTTGATTAAACTCAACGCGTGGCCAAAATTACATGGCGCTAATTGACGGATGGGCCGCACCAATCAGTTCCACGGCCAATTATTGTAAGTGGGTAGGTGGCTTCGGTCGAGAAGCATTCGCACGGCCGTGCGGAAGTGCGCGCGTGGAATAACGGATCGCGATCGCGTGGCCGCGGTAATCGTTTCCGGTTAATGAGCAATCGGATGAAACGAAGTCGAAAAGGGGTAGAGAGCGTTTCTCGTTACCGCTACCGCCCGGCCCGCGAATCCTGATGGAAAATTTACGTCGATAATCCATTCGCCGGACCGCGGGTTAATCGATGCAGCGAGCGAGCGCGGTGGGTTAATGAGATCGAGGCGGGAGGGAAAAAAAAAAACGTGGAGAGTAGAGTTCCCTCGGGAGTCGAACCAGAAAATTTGGGAAAGCGCGGCTCGGCGATTACGAGGATGAACGAGGGGACGGAGGGAGAAGGATCGGTCGCGAATCCGCGGAATCGATACGCGTAGGTGCGAATTACGCGAGGACGATGATTGGATTCGTTCGATCTTGTCGTTTCCAACGTTCGTCGCGTTCTTTCTTACGTTACTTCTTATAGATTCTTACATCGACGGGTTAGAGCCATTTCACGCGTAGACGGCGACCGTTTAAACGACACCGGTTACCCGGTCATTGGTGTGATAATAGAATAATTGGGTTCGAGGACCGAGTTGGATGGTAGATTAATCCGAAGCACGCCGCGGTCGGATGCATAATAAATAATCTGGCACTGAGACGACAATTTTCCGATACTGCGTACGGGCCGGGCAATGAAACCTCGAGGAATTCAATTAGCATTCGTGGGAACGATAATGAAAGTACGCCACTTGGTAATATTAATTAAAATGCAAAGCAACGTTCGGCGATATCTCAAAACGAAACTATGTCGAGAATATTCGAAAAGTGAATGAGAGTATGCCGAATATTCGTAGAAATGGAACGCGGAGAATGAAGGAGGAAAAAGCTCGAGCATCGTTGCCGACACTCGAGTATCCCGCGATCGGGATATCGATGGAACGAATACTAATAATGGTCCATAATAAAATGGTTACAGACACGAGTGTCTTGTTTTATTTTTCCCCATCTCCTTTCGCTTTACTCTTCCGTAACCAAAAAGCAACCAGCGTTGAAAGTATGAAAGCACGTGAAGCGTACGTATAAAAAAAAAACAAAAAGAATCGAATACTCGGACCGATATAACAAGGTGGATTCGGAAAAATAGTACGGTTGGGTATCGGTATATTGGGTATTGGGTTTTGAAAAAAAAAACCGATACTTCCGAAAAAAACGTTCGATTCGTATCGCGATAGTATGTAGCGGTATTTCGGCTCTTCGGGATCCTTATCGTTAGATTAGCGGCGATACGCGATTCCGTGCGTCATACAAAGTACATTTCGATGCGAAGTTTCCACGCGTCTATGCATACGTGTCGTGCTTGCTTTAGAAGGGTCTTCGACAACAACTTGCGCTGGTGCGTGGTCTATTCGGAGAGCGGGTACACGCGTATGCTTGCTTTGGAAACAGCTTACGCTACGCTAACACCCACGCTATTCGGGGAACAACCATACGAATGGAGCTACCTTCAGAAATAGCTTACGCTAATTCGTGGATTAACCGGAAAAGCATGGATTAAGTAAAATCTTGCAAAGTTGCATCAATTTTCTGCGCGAACTTTCGTTTTAAAGTTGTGGAAAACATTTGACGTACGACTCAAAGAGAACACGCGGGGGAACGTCGCTGCGTTAACGAAAGGTTTTTGAGCCAAGCGTCGAGTGGCATGAAAGAGAAGGAAAATGGCTGCAAGCCTCTTGTGGAGAACATTTGGTCTGACAGTCTGAGGCTAATCATTAAGCGAAGAAGTCGAGACTTATTTTAAAAACTTGTATAAAGCGTGCGGGAGTAGGATAAAATAGTTCAAAGTTTTCCATATAAGAATATTCTCTACGTAACACAGAATCGTGCACGTTATCGGTATTACTCGTATCGACTAGAATGGTACCGGCCGAAGCCTAAGGGATAGCAAAGTTTTCGTGAAAACATTGTAATGTATCGCGATAGACTCTCGTCAGTCCCGCTTTCACCAAGTAAATTATTTGCGAGAACGTTCGAACAGCGGTCGATTACGCGACTCGTCTGTTTTCGCAGAAAAATGCAAAAACGGCGCTTCGCGAAGTTGAGTTAAGGGAAACCGGCCAATCGTAAATTACAGCCGCTCGTAGAAACTGTTTTCCCTGCGAAAATACGGGTCGCGTTCTAACTTCCACTATCGTCGTGCAATGAATACGCTTATAATGGCGCGCATCTGCACGCTTTACGTTTCGCCGTATTGCAAATATTTCCTTGAATCCAGAGGCAGAGATCGAGGAGTGTAATAGTACCTTACTAGTACGTTCATTAGCAGTGTCCATACAGGATGGATCCGAAATCGCGGTACAATCAAGAAGGTACCGGTTCGATAAGAAAAAATAAAATGAAACCGTAAAATACAGTTTATACGCGTGTAATTTATTGTTTACTCCAATGCCCGTGCAGTTGACTGATACTTTATTTTAATCGTATGTCGATACGTCGTGTTTCCTTACCGGTAGTTTCGAAAATGCATTAGTCTCGTTACTCGATCAAATTGGACGAATAACGACGCGCGATCGCTCAAAAGTGCAAAGAGAAAAAATTTAATCATGCCTCCGGGTAGGTACTTCTGGGAGTTACAAAATCGTTTTGTGTTCTCTTACTTTCTCACGCGGGATCGACCGTTACCGGGTTCTACTCCGATTCAACTCCATCCGGTATAACGAGAAAGGATATTCGATCGCAACGCTAACCGAATTCACGGCAATTCAAACCAATGCGCAATGCCCGTATACTTCGGTCATTGATCGTCGTGGTAATCGGGATCGTTTATCCGCAATTTTCGGGATTCCAGACGCAGCCGCGTTTGATCGTGGACAATCCTACGACCGAGCAACGGCATTACGCTCAAAACGCTTTATGTACTCGGGTTTTGTGCGGCTAGCGTTAAACGCGAATATGGTGCTTTTACCTTCCCGTTGAAGATATTAACGAAGTCTACTTAGAGCCCTTTGCCGGCACAGCGAAGAATCTCTCATTTTCGATTTCCCTTGGAAGCATATTATGCGAGCAAGGTAAAAGCGTCTCTCTAAAAAGGATGCGGCCGAGCGTTGCATCCGCACACGCACCGCGCGCCAGAGTACGTCGGAGTTGTTTCATTAGATATCATTATAATTGCACGAGAGAGTAATTATTGTTGTCTACCGTACGGAGGAGAGTGGACCAAGCAAATGAAAAAAAGGTCGTAATAAAAATTAATGCTCCGGTTGGTGGGAAGGGAGTTGAGCCGAGTGCCTGGAATGCCATTTTTTCAGGGCGAAACACCCTGAATCTGCCGGACCAGATAACGAGAAGAAAAAAAATGTCCGACCTTTTGGCAAGCATTCGTGTACCTACCACGCGTGATGCGCGAGATATATACCGAATCGTAAAGCACGAGACAAAAAGCATGTATTAGGGGTAAAAAAAAGAGAAGTCGAAGAAAAGGCAGAGTAATGCCGATTCAAGGCGATGCGAAAAAAACTTTCGTTTTTACGAACGTACGGGCGTTCTAATCTCGTACTTACAATTACCAAGAGGGGACCAACGCGATATATTATATTCCATCCATCTATTATACTCGTCGGAATACACCTACCCGAATTGGGAAACAAATCATCCCAGAAATTCCAATTGTTTCCAACTCCAACGCTCGCGGTCAGTCGTTTAAACTGAAACAATCTCTCTAGCTGATATTAATTTTTCCGCGTATAAATACAGATTTGGAAGACTTGCACCCCGAGTCCACTCTTTCGTGCACCGTATCTTTCGATAGTTACGTCTGGACAGCGACCATGACTTTGATACGTAAAAAACCGTCGTAGAAATTAGTGATCGATAATCGTATAGAAAGTTTCGCTCGACACACGCGGCAATAAAATCCACAAATAACGTTCTCCAATCCCTGTACGCGAAACGCAGGTGCTTTCGGATTACCTAATAATCTCACTAGTCTGAGATCAATTCGGCCTGGCTTAATGTAATGTTATATCCACTTGCGTGATAGCATTATGGTGTTGTCCGCCTATTCAAGTAATGACCACCGGAATACACAGCAGAATAGGCGGCCAAATAGCGCTATTAGAGAACGCAAACTGAATCAAGTGCATTGCGGGGAGTCTTAGCCCTACGAAGTCACCGGCTACGGAGTTTCACCGACCCCGATTAAAACAATGGAAAAACGTGTTCCTCTTACTTCGCTTCTTTCACAAGCGAACATCACGAAAAGTAACCGAGTTATTTGAATTTTTACATCCGCCTCAGTAGCGTAGCGACCGTATCTCTAATCGTTTGCCCTGTTCCTACCACGACCGTTCAAATGACTACTCCTTAAATTTCGGCTAGAATTTCTTACATACAACGTTATTGCACCGCCACTCAACTTAAATGTTAGCCAGTTGAATCTTAAAATGTACGTTATCTGTTTCTGAATAAAAGAAACTACATTTTTTCATTATCAAATGGCCTATTATCTTCATTCTATATTAAGAAATATAAGTTGTTTTAAAGATTGATCATTTGACCGGTCACGGTAGGTGTAGGTATACATGAAATGTCGGTACAGCGATTCACTCGGACAATTCACTTTTCCTTTCACATCCTTTGCATTCATTACACTACGAGTTAACTTATCCGCGTCGAATAAAGTCTGCCGCGACTCGACGTGACTTCCTATCAAACATTATACGAAAGTGGCCCTCCGCGGTGCTAACAACGCGCTCTTAATAAACTTTCGCGATCGTAACGACTCTTCTTTAGATCTCCGGTAGTCGCGATACGAGTAACTTGGAAAAAAGAAGCTTGTTCCCATTTTTCATCATTCCTCCATCTTATCAGCGCTGAAACTTCAAACGGCCACTCCGGCCTTATTACCCGAGTGTCTTCCAGGAAACTTCTCCGCCAGCGCGTATATATAATTCATATAACCGCAGTCGTTGCCGAAACTCGGGCCGTACTAACCGAAAGAACGTACCGTGTAGCATCGTTCGCGAAAAGGGGCAGGCCTCTAGCAGACTTTTCCGCCCGTTCGCCGGAAATTCAGCGTTCGCAAATTGGAAATTGTCGAATTTCGCGTGAGCCGCGGACCAGGGGGATTTCTCGCCTAGCGAGGCGGGCCATCACGGTGAAAGACTCCCCCCCGACAAGTCGGACACGCACGAAATCTCGCGGGTTCTGAAATCCGCGAATTTATCGTTTCTCGGATACGTCGTATCCAGCGAAAGCGTCGTCTCCGTCGTCGACGGTGCTTGACGCGCTGCGTTAGCGCGTCCCGACGTCGCGACGCGTGACAAACGACAACGCGCGCGTTACTTCCACCAGAGAGGGCTCCCTCTCGCGCTGTCACCTGTCGCGGTCCGTCTTGAGGGGGGGGGGGGGGGGGGGGGTGAGATAAAGGTGTGGGAGGAAATGGAGGGGGGTGAGAGGGGTGCGAAAAGAGGCAGGCCGGAAAAGACAGGGAAGCGAGGGCGAAAGAAAAGGGGAGGCAGAATAGAAGAAGAAAGTAGAAACCATCGATCAAACTGTTCCTCTTTCTCTATCTCCCACGGCGTCTCTCGTGCCCCCATTCACCTCGTGGGCGACGAAACTGCTTCGCCCCAGATGAGTGTCACGAGCTAATGATAACTTATTTTTAAAAATGGTGGCCAAGCCTCGTTCGTTCTTCTCTTCCCGCTGCTCGCCCTCGTAGATCGTTCTCCGTACCGAGAGAGGGGTCCAGCCGTGAGAATTTCCGATGATCGCTTAATACGACTAAAATACTCTGGACACTAATTCTTGGGGACCGAGAGCCGTTAAAAGGATTCGATACGAGTGTGATTTTATTTTGGTGTAGCGATATTAAAACTGGTCCAGTGGTAAGAGGAGAGCGACGGGTAATGGTCCGAAGAAATATTGACAATGCAAAGGAGTCTATGTAAAAGGTACACGTGGTTACACAGGGTAATTTCACCGCGTCACGAAATAATAACCAGCTCCTGAAAGAAATATTCCTAGACGCGACAAGAACGTACGGAACTCGCGTGAATTATTAAAGGCATTCGAATGCTAACGTTGAAAAAATCAGTTGAGAGAGGGCTGTTGAATAATTCCTGAAATGATGGCGGGAAATTCAAGGGATGCCTCTACAAGAATATTCATACTTTCATTCTGCAACAAACATCGCAGAAATGCAGGCAGAAGGGTACCGAGCATCGCGAAATCCCGGCACTTTCGCCGAACCTTCTCCCTCTCGTACAATCCATCTGAAAATTTCAACGTATAAATACCTGAAAGTACTCGAGACGCGTGACGAGTTACTAATCGAAACAACGAATAGCTTTGTGCCCAGATGGACGAAGTGTGGGGGGGGGGGGGGGACAAAACGGAACAGAAAAAAGAAATCTCTAGTATCGGGGGCAGCGCACGAGTGCTAAGGGAGAAAAAGGAAGGAGAAGAAGGCAACCTGCTGGTATCTTGGACGGATATCGGCTGGTGGTGGATATCAAGCTGCCTGTGATTTAGTGGTGAGAGAATAAAAGCAAAATGAAGAGAATTGAAATAGCAGGGTTCAGACTCGGGGGATGAGGCGACGTCGGGGTGGCGATTGAGCCGAAAGAGAGGGAAAGAGAGAAAAAGCCACGATTAAAGAGACCACGATTTCGGAAAGACCTCTGAACGTGGCGCGTTTGCCCCGTACCTTCTTACTTTCCATTAAGTAGTGACTTTAGATATCTCTCTTTCTCTCTTTCTCTCTCTCTCTCTCTCTCGCTCTCCCTCTCTCTTCCTCTCTCGGCCCCGAGTTTCTACTTTCAGACTACCGATCCAGGAAAACGATTTGTCTCCGTGAGAGAGTTTATAAAGAGCGACGGGAGGACGTAGTCAAACGTTTAAATTGGAATTAAAAGATAGAAGATCGTTTATTCCTTAATGGACCACGTTTTCGAATTACGCCAAAGTATTATCGATTTGTAGGCCAATACAGGAAAGATCTTATAAGCCCGTTGCGCAAGCTTTTATCGGAACGTTTATCTTTTTACTACGAGCGTCCTCTACCTATCGCAGAAGCTTACCCCGATTCGCGTATTATTTCGACGATAAAAGCAATCGAGCGATAACTTTGACATCGATTATGGCATATAATCCTCGTAACTTCCAAAAATTCGACTCTGAGATCTTCGAAAATTTTGTCCAAATCCGTAGCGTTGCCCCGCAACGACACGATTAAGAAATTCAAGTGATAAGCGAAGCTAGCGCAACTTAGCGAGAAGAAAGGCTATGCTATCTTGTGTTTGCTCGGTCGATAAACGATGGCTTTGTTTCGGATCTACGACTCGTAAGTTGCTCGCAAATGGAGTAGATTCCTTTAGTTTTATCTTCGCCGAAAACCGATCATGAAGCCCCGCGATGGGATTGTTGATCGGTTCACCGGCCATTTCGTAATGGAAGAGGGGTGGACCATCCTTTTTCGCGTGGCTGACCATGTGTTAACAGATAACACGCCTAATGCGGAGAACCCATAGAATGATTCGGCCCTTTAACTTTCCGATAATCACAACCACATTCACCAAGAGATATCTCCGATCTTAATTATCGAAATGCATCAAGATCCCTCGTACGGCCGGAAAAAAAGAATCCTTATCTCTCACCCATAAAACGGGACCGTTCGACGCAACGTCAAAAAATCTATTCCGCCTATACTTCGCTTCTCGAGATCTACGCGTTCATGCCGTTATCGGTATTTAACGCAACGTTTCTTCGCCAACCCCTATAACAGCGCCGGAAAGTAAACCTATCGTAGGGAATCGTACGCAATATATCTTCCGACTGTGGGGGTAGCCCGTACCACCTTTCTAACCAAAATCGCCGATATAATGCACGATGATTTATGAATGAAGGTCGATAACTCGGTGGGTCGGTTACAACGAGTGAAATGCATCGCGGACACGGGTAACGTATATCCTGGTTTCTGAGTTTTCGTCAGAATGTAAGTCGCCAGGTGTGCTAAGAATAATTTCAAATCCATTGGCGCATCTTTAGTTGTAAGATTGAATTGATTAAAGCTGCGACACGCACGACCTACAACGTCGTACAACGTCGTGCGCTCGTTTTACCAAGCTCGAAAGACCCGAGAGTAGACGAGACCTGATCTCGTTGCTCGGAAACCCTGCCGTGAAACTAGACGTAATTTCGCTTTGCTTGCATGCTGGAAGACGTTATTAAGACAACATCCTCTCGAATATTGCATCCGAGTGAGCAAGAGGCAGAAAAGACTTTTTGATGGAAATACGCCGAGCTCCTGTCCCAGCGCGAGTCACATTATTTGGATGATAAAACTTGCGTAAGACAGAAATCTAGATACGGATCCACGGGAAACAAACCGACGACAACGGTAAGGCTGCGTTTCTATTGTTTTCTCCGAGAAAGAAAGTTGTGAAATATTTCGAGATAAGCTTCGTTGCGCTTAAAACGAGTGACCGAATTAAGAAGCGCTTTTTTATGATACATCGAATAATCAAAATGTGTCCCTCTCTCCCAAGTTTTGCTCGCAACGTCTTCTTCTTTCGTATACCTACCGAAAGATGTAGCGGTAACTCGGTAATCCTATTTTAAGTCTCTCGCTCATTGGTATATTATTGTTTTATTAAGAAAAAAAAAGAAATTAGGGACGCTGCATTCTCAGCAAATTTCGAGCGTTTCACGACCTTTCGAGAGCTCCCGGAACCATCGGAATCGTGAGCGACGAAGGTGGTCAGGGATCGTAATTCCAGTTTGAAAACGTAATGTGCCTTGGCGAACACGGGGCAGAATTTCAGGGACGACGATTCTACCCACCTCACGACATAAACCCATGAACTCTCATTAAGCCCTGTCCACGTGGACCGTTGGGGCGTGCAGCGCGAGTAAGGGGATTCACAGCCCGCATCGCAGAGTAATCACAGATGAGGAGTTAACTCCGTTAACGGGCAAGACGATGACAGACGAAATTCGAAGAGAGACCTTCATCAGCGGAATACGCGTACACGTATACGGGAGGACAACAAGTCGGGGACAGAATAAACGACCGGCGCATCTTTGGTGGAAAACCCGAGTCACGTTGCTCGTAGTTCGTAAGTAGCGTGGCCGAAGGATCCTAAACCTCTTAAGGTAGGACGGGTCTCAACCATTACGGCACCCTATCCCTCCACCGTTACCGTCGGAATTCCAGAATCTTCGATTCTCTTTATGGAGTCGAAGCGTTTAACTTTAAGCATGTACGTCAGGATCGAAAGCTATTACCGCATCCCTTGCAAAAAGTTCTTTCTTTCTCTCTCCGTCTCTATCTTCCTCTCCCTCTCCACCCCACCCCGCCCCCCCCCCCCTTGCCCACCGTCTGGCTCTGTCTTTCTCCTCTGTCTCTCCCACCCTCTCTCTCGTCCTCTATCCGTCTCCTCCAACCTCTCAAGAGAGATGGGGAGCAAAGACGGGTCCCTCGGTCACGATGCGAAGTAGAAGGAACGGAAGAAGCAGAAAAAGTCCATCAACCAACGGAGGTCCATCCTTTTTCGAGGTCCATCGCTCAAACAGTTGTCTCTATACTTAGGTATATCGTCGGTAAATACAACCCGGTTTTCTCGACGTTCCTCGGCTCGTTCTTTAACCCGCCTAACGGCAGCGGTAGCAGCGGGAACGTGGAAAAACATCGCGTGACGTGGCAGTCCGGACGCGAAGCGCGAGTGGGTACGCGTGTGCGCGAGAATACGTTATTAAAGATACCGATGAAATACCGGGGCTCGGTGTTAATTTAGTTCATAACCGAAAGCTTCGCCCCCGGGTAATGGTATGCGCGTCGGAATCCCGAGATGATCCTAAGGTGGCCGATGATATAAACGCCCGGCAGGGTTATATTTCATGGTCGTTAATTCTCATTTACTAAGACCGGCCCGTCGGTTTAAAACCGTCCAGAGAGGAGAATAAGAAGATAGACTTATTTCCCTGTACTCTAAATGACGGGAAGCGAGAGTTATATTTTATCGTCGTTAATTCTCGTTTGCGAGGAAAAGCGGAATTCTGGGTTAATACGCGAAAAGGGAAATGATAAAATGGACCACGTTTCGCCAGGGTTTGCGCGGAAACGTGGAAGCGAAGGTAAACTGGGAGAACGGAGAGATATCGGAGGATGGCGTTTGCGAAATATATCGCTGAAACATTATCGTTGATTCGTTACCGCGGAAATCATCCCCCGCGGCACGCGTACGTATGTAGGGCGATCCCTGAGCGCAATGTCGCGAGAGTTATCTCAACCCGAGCTCCCTCGCTATTCGGCATGAAACGAGGAGATTCGCCTAATCAGATTTTCGCCGGAAAAGAAAAAGGAAATTCGGTTAGGCTTTCGGGTAATACAAGGGCCCCGAGGGTCTTTCGATGCAAATCGAGCTTGTTCCCCTTCCGAGTGGCTCGCGATGCCTTCGTCGTGGCTTCCGTTTCTGATCTCCATCTTTCATCCATTACCCACCATCCGTCATTCTTCGTCTTTTCTAAGCTACCCGGTTGCCTCCTTCGCGCGGGGCACTCGATAAACTTCGGTCTTCTTTTTATTCTACTCAAAAAAAAAAACTGTGACAGGACCTCTCCTCCTCCGGGTTTGTTAGAGAAGATAAAAGTAAGAGCCCCTAAATACCTGTCGTCTCCGATCGAGACACGGAAATGCTTTTTCCATTTAAACGTACGGTGAGAAACAGGATGAACCGCGCGCGCGCGATTGACGGCCACGAATCCCGCGCAGCGGAAGCCAAAGTTTTCACGGCGAAACGGATAACGGAGTAGCTCGTAATATTTCGTAATCGGAATCTGACAATTTTCAGACCTCTCCCCTTAAATCGAAGGGATAAACTTTAACGGCACGAAACGTAATCCGACCGAGCGTAACGCAGTCGGAGAATCGAATAATAATTGCTTAATCGTCCGTGTCCCTTACAAACTTCGCTAATAGCCGAAAGTACGAAATTCTGTTGAGTTTACGTCGAGCAATCGCGAATGGTCAATGGTTCTCGATTCGTCCGCCGCAAATGTACCGTGGGGGAAAAAAATATCCGACCCTCTCCCCGTCATCTCCCTTTTCCTACCCGGCCCCTCTCGAGATGAACGTTACTCGGAATTCGAGTGAGAGAGAGAGAGAGAGAGAGAGAGAGAGGGAAAGAGAAACCATTCCGCCCTAACCCCGAAGACGCCAAAGCGGTAATTCGGGGCCACTCTAACGAATCGTGAATTATATACCTTATTATTCCAATCGTGAATCTCGCCGCTCGCCTTCTTCTTTGCTCTATACTCGAATCAACCCCGAGCCGCGCCGAGGATTATGCAGCTCTGATTTGAAGCCGAAATTATTACTAAGCGAATGAAAGCCCCTTCCCACCGTTCGACTTTCTTGCCGACTTCCTGCCAGCGCAATCGGCCCGATGAGGAAGGTGGTAGGGGACGGAGGGAGAGGAGGGGGCGAGGGGGAGGGGGGCGCGAGGCGTGCAAAACGAGAGAGAATAAGAAGAAAAGGGGGGGGGAAAAAGGGGGATGACGGGGGATGAAACTTCGCCGATAGTAATTCCTGACTCGACTCCGCGCCAAGTTTGCGAGCTTCGGGGGTCCCAATTAACCCCGCATCGCCGCTCGGGGCCCTCCCCGAGTACACTCCCTTCAACGGCGACCTGCTGCCGCTGCCGGCTTTCCGCTCGGCGGAATAACGAAAATTTTCTCTGATACTCGCTACGCTACCTAGCGAGCGGACCGACGAAAAGCGGGAGACACGGAAATGAAAAAGGAGGAATATAACGGAAGAACCAGCGGCACGGACGGTTCTTATTGTTAGTTCAACGTTTCTGCTTGTAGGTCAATCGTAACTTTGGGGACAGAAAAGTATCAAGTGTTTTTTGTCGGATTCCGCATGCCAAAACTATCGCGAACAAATTTAGCAACGCGCATCGAATCAGCGAGATATACCGAAGCACCGAATTACTTCAAAACGTAACGTAGTTTCTCGTAATTAAACACGGGGCTGGATTTTCCCTAGCGACATTACGATTGCGTCACTGTTCTTCCGTAAAATACGAACGAGCGTTACTTCATGCACGTGTAAATCGATCGCTACGAATTACATTTTAAAAATATATTAAAAAGCGTTCGGCGTACGAGTAATGTTGTCCGACATAGCCCCGTAGGTTACGAGCGAGTTGCCGGAAGGTCATTTTCTCGGATGATGACGGTCCGGGCCATGGCTCGCCGTAAATAATTAAGGAGAGACATTATCGTGAGGTAGCGCAAAGCGAGATTGTCTGGTTGGGGTACGAATTTATCACGCCCCTTCTTGCACCCTCCCCCCCCCCGTCCGTGCACCCCCGACGTGGTACCGCATGCCGTAAACCCAGAATCCTCTCTCCGTCTATCCCCCTTTCTTTCTCTCCCTCTCTCTCTCTCTCTCTCTCTCTCTGCCTATACCTCTTTTTGACCGCCTCTCTCCTCTTGCTTCTGCAGTAGTACGGCCCTCCCATATTTTACGGGCCAGCCGGAATCTTTTGTCTTCATAATATTTATCCCACCGCGAACGCCAAGAGTAATGGAGCGTGGGTCCCCCGAGAAACGAACGAACAAACGAACGAATGAGATCGGAACTAAAGCGGTCCTTCCCCCCCTTTATCGGGGAGAAGCTTAAGGCGTACGGACGACGTCGGGGGTAGGTACTGCAATAAATTCAACTGTAACCGGCGGATTGTCCGGTCCACGCGAATACAAATACCTCTTGATCCGGCAAACGAATCGAAGAGGGAGAGAGGAACGGAGTACCTTAATGTCGATGAACGGCAACGTCTCCCTTTCCGACCAGACGCGATTGTACGAGACTCTTAAATTGTCCGTGGAAATTTACGGTAAAAAACAGCGGTGCGGCACGCGTTACTTCCGTCGAGTGGAATGCCGCGGAAAGTGTGGAGAGAAGCAAGAGCAAATGCAAAAGGGAGAGGCGAAGTAACCTCGCGAGAATGACGGTAAAAAGCAGACGTGGGAAAACTATGTTCGAGGATTCTCCAATTTCTGGGAATACAAATAACTCGCGGTTCGGAAGACGAACGGAAGAGAAAAGAGAAAGAAATAACGCGGCGATAACCGACGAGATCTCTCCGTTCGGTCAATTTCGCATAAATCAACGGGTTTTGGCTTTGCTCTACGAAACCTTTATATCGCCGAATGGAATTTACGATACAAAAGGATACGATACGTTTTATTTCAATCGACTAAACGAGCAACGGGAAGAAAAAGTAGAGTCGGCGGCTGAGCTGGTATTGGCGCGAAGTTAAACCAATCGCGGCTAAAACCACACTATATTCTGGTTATGAAACTTATAGCGATGCAACTGAATACGCTACCTACGTTCGTTTACGTCTAACGCGGGATAATGAATTATGGCGAAAGTGGTTTTAACGGAGCGGACGTCCGATAATTACGTCAACGCTGACGAAAAGCGGGAACGGCGCGAATGAAGACCGGAACGGAAAAAGAAGAGAAAAAAGAAAGAAAGAAAAAAAGGAAAATGGAAGGAAAGAAAAGTGCCGAGCTGTCTTTTCCATAGCAATTTAAACCGACCGCGGAGTTTCGCCATTGCCACGTATGGAAAAATGTAAGAGTGCCACGTCGTTTCCGTCCATTTAGCCTTTCATCGATTGCGCTCGCCGTGGAAAAGAGGCTTTTCGACGAGAGATACCATCCATTTTAAAAATGATTTTAGAGCTCTCCGTCGCTCCTCGTCGCTATTTTCCGTCTGCGTACGTGATCCCCCTGCGAAGCGGCCCGATACGCTGGTGCTTTTGCCACTGTACCGTTAGCGTAAGTGAGAGGCGATAAAAACGGGAAGAGCCAGAGGCGGGGGATAAAGGAGAGCGAAATATTGTGATTTCTGGACAGGCGTCGAGTCGCATTGTACCTCGCGATATGGAATCGATGGAGAACTCGCAAAGGTGTCCCAGAGATATATATTCTCGGGCCGGTAGTCGAATTCTTCCATCTCACGGAAGAACCCCACCGTTTGCCCGATAAATCTCCTTCGACCTGGTTAACCCACGACGATGCTTCCCAATCTATACGCCGCGCGAAAGTGGAGCGACGCTAAGAAACATTTCATGAAATCCAACGTAATCTTGCAAACGAAAAATAGAAACGTGCGGAATAGGTGCGCTGATACATAAAAGAAAATGCTGAAAATTTACGTAAAGGCTCAATTTTTTATGAATCGTCAAAGTCTTTGGAATCTGACGGAATAGTAAATTTCGGAAAGAAATATAATCGATAGCCCGCTTGAAATGACAAATTCGGTGTTTTCGTGCAATGTTAATAGCAATGTTTTTATTTTCCTGGCGCGTAATAATAAATGCGTTGAACAACAATCTCACGAAACGTAAAAACAATTGTTTGGCAAGAGAGTGGGTCTTGTCTCGGGCCAAGTACAAGTACGCGAGAACCACACCTTACATCTTTTCAGGAAAGAACGAAAGAGGCTTTTCGAGATCGTCAAACCGCATTAAAAAATGAATTTTATCTTTCCCCGAGTCAATGGAGGAGGTCTTCGCCAGGCATCCGCACCGATCCAAGAGCGGAGTTTGCGAAAGGCTGTCTCGTAGGATCAACATTCTTCCGCCGCAAACTCGACGATATTTGAGCTCCATCGTTTTCGGAATTTCTGGCGTACCGATAGAAGCCGGAGAACCGAGCCGGGGAACTCTGACCAGCCGATCATCCCTCGGTTCCCCCGAAGGGTAAGTGGCACCGCGTGTCCAGAACTGTCGAATCGCTTCTGCGGCGTGGGTGGGTGGAAAAGCGAACGGCGCGAATCTACGCCGCCGGCAGGAAATGCGCTTTTCTTCCCTGACCCCTGAAATATCGCAGCGTGGCCAGACACGGAGAGGCGCGCCCCGAGTATCCGTGTGCGGTCGTAGTACCGTGAAAAAGGTCGAGCAAGGTGGGGTGGGGTCTGACCGACCAGCAGGGAAGGCGGGGGTCGAAGTCGGTTAAAAATAGCCACCCCTTCGATGGCGGCTTAGCTCTCCGGTCGGTCGTCCAAACAAATTGGCATAGGTCGGTAGGTAAAACAACCCTCGAAACTGGCCAGCTAGTCTCTCTCCCACGCTCACTCTTCGCAGAATGCAGCTACAGCATAAATTCCCCCGAGGACGATATCGGTCTGGTATGGGAAGGAAAGACGGACTTGGATCGAGAGGTTGGGCTTTAGCCACTGCAACAACGGACAGTGGTAACCACCGCTGGTAACCGGACCGTCACGCCTGATTCAGCGAAAAAAAGTGAACGTCCACCGGTTTCGTAACGCCACGGTAATTAGCGACGTGGAAAAACGAATGCGCGGGTAGGAATCGTGACAGCGTTATTCGCGTTTCGCCAAATAATTCCAATATTACGAAGCGAGAGAGGATACCGAGCGAAACAACTGTCGCCATGATCTTAATTCTCCGAAACACCGGTTTCGACCCAAAGCTCGAGAAATACCTGTTTACTGTCCCGCCTCGCGCGCTTTCCAGGAAAATCCTCGACATCCTTTCTAGTTTCGCGGAGTTAACGTAAATTCCGGTTTGGGATAGAAAACTTAAATTTTTATATCTATCGTTACCGCGGATAAAGCTTTACCGAGGTGGGTAGCCACGAGAGGCGAATAAAGCAGAGGGTTTAAGGTGACGCGAGGATATGGAATAAAAGCGATTCGCGTGGAGCGCTGAATTACAAATCGCCGGGACCCGTATCGTTTTCTCGGGGGGTTCAACATAAACGGTATAAACACGCTCCGTTCCTCCGAACAAATATTTGCGATCCTTGTGTATCACCGCAGCCGCAACGCGTGTCCCTCGCCACTTCAACAGCTTCCATTTTACCAACGTAACAAAGAGTGTTGAAACGCCTGGTTTATAGACCTTACGCGTGGACACGCCTCGTAATGGCCTTCAAAATTGAAATAATCAGTGTCACGAATATATACATTTTTAATACGGACGACCATTAACGGCAACCATCAAACATTTGCGGTGATTCGCGTGTTTGGGAATAACTCGATTTGCAATATTTTCAACGTTTTTACGTGTTTTCTGTACATTCGTAAACCTCGAATTTAATTTACCTGTGGCGATTCTTTCGATAACGAGAATAATTCGATCGATTAACCATCGTTATATTCGGCGGCAGGCAACACGTTGGCGGGACTATTAAAACAATCATTTCAATCACGATTCCTAAATTGTATTAACACGTTGGCTGTCACTCATAGCCGAGAACTTGTTTTCCTAAATGAAAAGCTGCCACTGAAGGACAAAAGTAACTTTCATCACTAGACCAACACATATTTCACAACAAAATCAAGGATGCGCGTGAACTACCGCTGTGTTGACCGGCAACCAATGTCTTAGATAAATAAAAAAATTTTCTCGTTGATCGAAATTTAACCAATCGGGCGACAAGATAATTCGTAACGAAGTTGCAAGGTTGTGCAAACATCTTGAAAACACACAATTGTTTTAGGGAATATAATCGTTAATACGTTATATAATTACGTGCGCTAATCAAGAAAGAAGGTCTTGTCTCGGGCCAAGTAGAAATACGCGATATTCTTATCAGTAGAAGAAAAAAAAAACGATTAAAATATTTCTCGCATTTTCCCTATTATCTCTAAAATCACGCTAAGTCCCATCCCTGAGTTTAGCCCTAAACACGCGTAACCCAACCGAAATTCGAAATTTCCACGTAGAAATCCCCGCGCGTCCGTGTTCCACGAGACGTACAAAGCTACGCACACGCGCATCTACCGACGTGAAAGTGCTCCACGGCCCGTCCGACGGTGCAGCGCGAAGGGGCTAGTTTTTCGTGACACGTCACGTCCGGATGACAAATCCCTCTCACGGTTCTGCCAGTTTGAATTTCCTCCACCCTTCTCCCACCCTTCCTTCCGTCGGGCGTTTCTCTTTCTCTACTTTTGCCGACGCTCTTACTCCTCGAACCTCGCTTCTTCGTCTTTCGTTTTTTTTTCTTCTTTTTTTTTCGAAGTTTCTTTCTCTCGTCGGTCCACCACCCCCGTGTCTCGGGGTAACGACCGGTCGGCTGGTCGAATTGGAATGCGATTATGATTAATGGATCCTCTATGTACCCCCAGTGTCGAGTGGGTGTGCCGTTACTTAGCCGGTAGGAAAGCCGAGCAAACAATATTAGAGGGATCGTTGCGATCGTTTTCCCCGAAAGTTGCCGTCGTCTTTTCCCGTACCACGCTCTCAATTACCCCCGCCTCCCTTTCCCCGCCACCCTTCCTCAGCCTCCTCCTCCTCCTCCACCTCCTCCTCGCTAGCTCACCCGCTCTCCTTTTTCTCCTACGTCGTATTTTCCCTTACTCACCAGCCTCCCTATTTCTGGTCGTATGAGAGCGCTATCGGGTGATGAATTAGTTGGAGCGTCCACCAGATAGAATGTTATTATCTTGGTCTATCTTCGTTGCAGAGAAGGTTATTATCTCCACCCATCTTCGTTATTGGATGTTTGTCTATTTTTCTCTCTTAATTGGGTTCATCCTCGAAGCGAGGGTGAAATTACACGCACGCTGGCGTAGAAGCGGTACGCGGTTGTATCGGTAAATAGGGGGGAGGGAGGGGGGAATGAATGGCAAATCGAATCTAGCGGGAAAACGGGGTGAAATTAGTTAAAAAAAAAAGAAGGAGAGAGAAAAGAGAAAAAGTTGCATCCAACTAGTGCCAAGGGGATAATGTTACTCGAGAGATATTTTCGAACTACGTAACCGTGTTCCCGGTAAAATGAAAACTTTGGACGCCTTTTGTCGTTTGCTCCGCGCAATGCCGCCGAAAACTTTTCCGGCGAGGCGGCGTTAAAGAAAATGCAATATTTGGACCGGACGGGAAATTCTTAATTCTCCCGATGTCCCCGGGTCGTTAGCGCGGGACGGAAATATTTTATGCAACGCAACCTTCGACGTTGAATGGCAAATATCGAAAGTTTCGGGCGAGTTATTTGAACGAGAGTCTTCGGTGCAATTATCGCAACGACTTCCGTAATGGCGCTTATCGTGCGCGTTACGCGCACGGCCACGAGCGAGATAAGAAAATTCTTCCTCCGGATAATTTACGATTCGTCGTAATTAGATGAAAACAAACGCGGAGAAAATAGGTTGTTTCTTCGACTAGCATAGTCAGCATTTTACATATTTCTTCGAAACCCATTGGATGTTTAACCTCGGAGAATACAAACTCTCTTCCCTAAAAAAAATAGAGCAGGAGAAGGAGAGAAACACATCGCGTAAACCCTCGCATTTCCACTGATTAAAAAGTAGAACGTTAAAAAAAAAAAAAGTTGTCCCCGCCAGTGCGGTTAGCCCGACAAAAAGCGCGATATCGTATCTTCGTTACAAAAGAGGGCCTCGCGCGAAATGTGCGAAAAACCGTCGCGATGGCGACCAACGGCTCCGAAACTTTTTACGCAAATTTTTCATGGGCTACATCCCAAACCCCATAAAAGCCAGCGAACGCTTAGCTCCGTGGCGAAAAGCGGTAAGGGAGGGAGCCCTCGCTCTATTCGCGCGCGCGCTCGCATTCCATTTTTTTTTTGCTCTCCTCCATTTTTTTACGATCGTACACCCCGTATAGGCCGACGCTTGTTAGTATATGGGCGGTGAACTACCCGCGAGGAGCAGAGAGGCGGGAGGGAGTGAAAGCATTACCGGCGCACGGTTGTTCCGCGCCCGGGTAGGGGGTAATTTTCCAAAGAGTAGAAAGACTCGAGAATATTGCGAAAGTTAAGGAGGGGGGGGGGGGGGGCGGTGGGATGGCGCGGAGGTAGGAGTTTCGCTTCCCTTTCTGCCCTTTACGACAACGGGATGCGCGCGGAATAGGTTGTACGTAACGCTCCACCCGTGGGCCCGTTCCCTTCCTCGTCGTCGTCGACGTCGTCGTCACCCTCCGTCGACGTGGCCCTCCCGCGTCCCTAACCCCGTCCTCCTCACGACTTTCGCGTCCGATTTCGCGCACGTACGAGCACCACGCGTGTTCCCGACAAAACAACCCCCCACCAGTCGGCTCTTTCGCGCGTAGTCTATCCGTACTGCTAACCTATGCATGGAAAGCTACTCCTCGTAAGGCCTTATAACGCTCCCTGACAAAATGTCTGGGAAGAACGTTCCATGGCACGAGCGTGCACACATCCGAGAATAAGCAACCCCCGGGTGAATGAGTTATCGAGCGGCTAGCGCACGGATCGCAGAGGGGTGTGTATTTTTCCATCCACTTTGCTGCTCGGCGTGCAGCGGCTCAATGGAGGCACCCACCGTGCCAGGATGCAACGACAGAACCGGGGGAACCGAGTGCAATAGATTAGGCTCGCAATTTACCCACGACTTACGAAGCCTCACGGTTTAACGTGCTACGAAACGCGGGTACATACCCGGTTGAGTATACGCGTCTGGATGAAATATCCGATTTCGTTGAGGGCCTCGCGAACGAGCTTATCGCGGGACTGCGATGACGAAGCAGCTACTATCGCGCAATTGAATTCTAATGAAAAGGCCGTTAAAAAGCTTGACGAGGAAGGATTTCGAGCGACGGAACGATTTCAAGCGTAGAGTATGGATTTACGTAAACTCGTTGGTAATCTTCATTTGTATCTGATCTTTAACACGTTCAATGCCCATAATAACGCGATGTTGTCACGTATGTGGTTCGTCTCATACATTTGTTACGCGCGGCCACGGGTGCGCGGATGTCGAATCAAGGGTGGCGTTGAGCGTATTAAACAAATTCTGCAAGTTAGGACTTCTTTAAGAAGAACGGAGGTCTGAAGTTGGAATTGCTAAATAGAAAATGATTCTACGGACCAATTTTACGACACTCCTATCACAAACTTTGCAATTCGAAGGTGAATGTTCGCGAAATCGTCCGAAGCGTCGGCAATAATACGAAATAGCTAATTCGGCAGTCCAGAGACACGCGTGTACAAGAAAGTTTTGGAAATTTCTCAAAAGACGAATAAGAGGGTAGAAACGACTCGTCTAGATTTCACGAGCGTTTGTTCACCCCATAGGCGCGTAAAGGTAACACGGGAGGGAAAGTGGAACTTGCGGGGCCGAAGCGGGTGGGTGTAGGCGCACAAACCAGGAATTTCTCTCAACATCGTCCGTTGCCTCCAGCAGAGTTTAATCGCTTCCACCTCGGGCTCGTTGCCGATCGTTCGACCTTGTCTCCCGCGGTCGAGCAAAGCCGGCAATTTTGTCCCCCCCTCCCCCACCCCCCTCCCGGTCCCGGTCCCGGAGGTTCAACCCCCTTCCTTTCCTTTCAACCCCTACCAGCATTCTCTGAAACCTTCCTCTCTCGCGCCGCTGTCCTTTCTCCCTCGCAGGGAGAGGGGTCGTTCCAGCGTCATGACGACGCCTCGCACTAATTTAAAGCGCTGCATTGTCGCGAACCCCTCGGTTCCCTGTATGCACTCGCTGCTGTACCAGAATAAGGGACGCTCTCACCGTGGGCGCGACACCCTCGGCTAGCAAAAGAGGCGGTTGACGGTGGTAGTGCGTTGGTTGGAGGGAGGATCGAGATGAACGAGGAAAGAGGGAAGAGGAACGAGAACCGAAGAACGAACGTGAAAGAAAGGGCAGGGGGAGAGGGAGGTGGGAAGGGGAGAAAAAGAAAGAAAGAAAGAGCGAGAGAGAGAGAGAGAGAGAGAGAGAGATGGCCAGGCTTTTCAACTAAGTTGCGCGCTGAAAGTTTTTAAAGACCGTCACCCTGGGACGCACACCTCCCGCCACCCTTTTCCTTCGCCGCCTGCCCGCTCTCCTCTCCCTTTGCGCCACCCTTTTCCTTGCCCCGCGAAACCCGAGTAAGTACAACCATCAACCTCGGGGGCGATGCTGGAGGGTGAACGGGAAAGGGAAACCGGGAGCGAGGGAGAGAAGGAATTCCATACAAAAGTACGAACTGCGGGGCGCACCTGGCACCGCCGCCGCCGCCGCCTCCTCCTCCTCCTCCACTTGCCATCGAGAGCGACGCCGCGTTAAAAAGAAAAACCTGCTTTTGAACGCGCAAAGCGCCACCGAGAAAGAAGATCAGGGCGGAAGGAGCGAGCCGATCGAGAAGAAATACCGGAGAACGGAGCTTTAGAGGCACGCGAGAACCAACTCGGAAGCCGATTTTATCGAAAGAACGGCGTAAGATGTTTTCCCGTCGTGGTCGGTAGTTTGGAAATTGATCTTCCGGCAAAAGGGGAGCGACCATCAAAAGGGGAGACATTTTGTAATTTCAATGTATGGCGCGGGCTGAATTTGATGGTGGATAAAGTAACCGCGGGTAAATAAAGTCGGCGCATCGCGTATTTTTTTATCCCGCTCCTGAGTGACAGAATCGCTTCGGGGGTTGATACAGGTACGACGAACCCTTCGCGGTAGATTGACAGCATTGTCTTTCTCGTGGGAGCGCGGGGATCGACGTCCGTATGATCGATGGAAGTAAGGAGGATTTGCTTCGAGATCTGGCGTTACAGCGCGAAGTAAATCATCGTGTTACGGCACGCGGTTATGACGAAAACACTAGTCGACCCCATTTATCGAATCGTCAGTGGAATTGGCGTACCCGGTAGGACAGTAAATCAAAGTCGACTAACCAGAGGGACAGAAAATCGACGCGACGCGTAATCCGAAAATGTTTCCCCGTAAATTACACGTCGGAAGTTCAAATAGTCCGACTCTTTTCTCTCTCTCTCTCTCTCTCTCTCGTAAGCCGCATGCAAGCGTGTATGCACAGCAAGTAATCGAGCTGCGCCGTTATTCGACATTACTGTTCGAGAATGACACCCGTAATACGCCTAACCGTAAGTGCGACCATGGCGACGCGCACCGAGATAGGATATAGGATCTCTAATTATTAATGTTTGCAATTAATCACCGAACCGACGATAATTCGCTCGGAATTAACCTCAGCGTTGCTTAAATTAGCCATTCAACCCGGTTTTTATAGGCTTTCGTCGTGAATCAGTAAACGCGATTACGCGTGGCTCAATGAACAATTATTATTGCTCTCGAGAATAATCCACTGAAACGTAGGGTGTCCATAGACAAAAGTAACGACGTAACGCCTCGAATTTGGAGTTATAACAGCGAAAGGTTTTCAGAGCCTGAATTTGTATCGATTTCAGTATTTCCGGCGTGTCGGCTATACGGAAATTACACACGCGTTACGCGGCGACAACCGGCTATACATTATTGCCGTATAAGCGATATTTTTATTGCGCCAGAAACGAATCGTGACACATTCATTCCGTGCAATATTTTATTACCGCATCCTGGTACAATTTCGAAACGCTCTCTCTGTCTCTCGTTAACATTGCTTCTCTACACCGTGTCGTGGACAAGAGGTGTGCAAAACTTTTACGAGAGTAATTTGTTGGTGACGGGAACTATAGCAAATGTTGTTGCTTTATAATATTATTATTTTACATGTGTATATCTCTGATTATGTGGGCTCTAACCGACTAATTGTTACGCACCGGAAGAATTCCGATACAAGTCATTCTTACTAACTTAGTTGCCGTAGTAAGAATATCGGTGTTAGTCAAGGTTTGTACTAATCTAAATAGATGGTAAAAATTAGAAGCATTAAGTATATAGAGATTATTATTTTACGCGAGAAATACCAAAGTTAAGGTTCGACGGATCCTGACGAAATAATGTTCGTTCGGTGACCCAGTTTAACAATGGGTCGTCGTAAACTTTCGCTAACAAAAGCATCTCTACTTTTTGCGCGCGCGTCATATCTGCATAAAAACATACCGCGCCCAACGTTTCCTGACGGGTTGAAATAAATCGTAGAGTAACACGAAACGCGGGGAATGCATCTCCAATAACGCGGGCACCTGCAGACAAATTTGCAGGTGCTCCGCGGAAGTTCAACTTGCGAGCCTAGTTCTGTTCGGTAAACAAAGTTCGCGTGTAATGACTTCGCTAAACAAGGTACGCGGCAAAAGGATATTCCTACATGCCAGCAGCTTGCTCAAGTATACCGGGAGCACGTAAATGTGGAGTTGCGAGGTACGGTAATTTAATAATAGCCGCATCCCAGAAACGGTAGTCGATCGCAGCTACTTAGTTTCGTGTTCTCCTCGCTCCTATCAAGGTTCAAAAAAATCATGGGAGATAAGTATACTCAACACGTATGTTTACTTCGGATCGAATTAGGAAGAATTTCTATTCTTTATACTTTTTCGTCTCTGCACGAACGATTAGGTCGGTAAGAAAGAAACTATGCTCTTCCGATTTAAAAAAGGTCCTGGTTTTCTGGAAATTTTGGAAACTTTCCGATCTCCATAACCGAAGTTAGAGAAAATGTCGGGAGGACCACTCAAGATGTAGACGAAAAGTGTTCATCTACGCGTGCAATTCTAATGTTAATGAGCAAAATCAATGATAGGCGGATTGTGATTCTGATAACGTATCACGACGCTCATATCAAGAGGTAAATTGGAATTGCAAATCGAAGAAGCACGCTTTCCTAATAGAACGGTACTTTTTAACCGTGCGTAAGTACGTTCTCACTAACGTAAGAAGCAAGCGGCGGAATCCTCGTCCCTCTCGGGGAACTCTCGTTACGTCGAAATTCATTTAATATATGCGCTCGTTTAAAATAAATCTGTTAATTTGCAAAGTCCGTCATGCGTCGCTAACACGGATAAATTTTCAACCATAACACGCTTCCACGTTCAAATGAAAACTTCTCAATCCCGCCTCTTTCTTGAATGTACTTTCGCGCTCCCAGCCACCCCCTGAAACTCGAAGCGCGTCTTCGGAATTTTAAGCAACCTCCCCTGACCAATCCCGGGAGCAGTTTCCACGAGCCAAAATGGCAGAAATCCTTTCCGAGCAACGTCGCCGAGGATTAATCGGAATATTGTTTCACGATCAGAGGCGAGGGCAAGGAGCATTTCGTTCGACATCGATTGCGCGTTAACCGTGATGGAGTTTACCGGATACTATAAGCCGCACACGAACAAGGCTTCCATATCCACGAAGATTAGGGTCGCGTGTGCGGAAAGTTTTCGCGAAGAACGGAGAGTATAGCAGGCGCCGCGGTAAGCCGTATTAATAACGACGGTAATGCTAATCGTCACCGTAAAACGATAATCGTTGCGCGGGGGCGTAACGGGGAATACTATATCGCGACGTACTCGGAATATTCGCGCGGACATTGGGAGGGAAAACATTGGCGAAATCTCGCGATATAACGAAACATTCGAGAACGGAGAATCGTTATCGGGGTTCGAGATACCGTGGGGAAAAATTCGGAGATCCTTGCCGCGAATTCTCGGATCCCTTTGGTCGGAGAGTGACATTCGAGGCGGGGGCGTGAATATTTTAACCGAGAGGAGCGATATCAGAGACCGGTCAACTTAAAATTCAACGTATCGCGATGAACGGATAAGAAATAAATTCTTTAAATATATGGATCGCTTATTTCAACGCGAACGCCGTAATGGTATATGCCGCGTGGGAATGAACGCCGGTGGTTAAACGCGAGTACCCGATATATTATTTAAAACTACTCCGGAGAATCTCGCAGACTTGCGAAAGATACAACGTTCTCCGCTCCGAGCAACGACGCGCAATACGGAAAATCTCTCCTCCGAGACGTCGGCATTTGCGCCTTTCATTTCCGTTCTCATCCCCGCCGACACCGAAATTCCTCGATAAAAGGTACATCTCAATTATTCCGGGGCCATTATGCAGACTCTTCGTCTAACGACATGCTTCCCGATAGAATGCGATCCGCTCCGGTGATACGCTTACTGCGATTTGATCGGGCATAATTAGAAGGGTAGACGAGTACGTACGTCAAGACTGGAAGTTACGATTAGCGCGAAGCAGACACGAAAAAGATGCCATTCCCGACTGGGTGTATGTGTGCGCGCGAGAATGAGAGAGAGAGAGAGAGAGAAAGACAATAGTTGGAAATTGAGAGGAGAGAACCGAAGAAATTCTGCTGACTTCGCCGTCAGATTTTTAAGCGTGTGCGCGCGTGTACGTGTGCGCCTATACTTTAGCACGTAACAGTCTTTCCGCGTCTGTACTCGCGCGTGTGTACGCGCGAGAACGAAGAAGGGAGAGGAGAGACGGCGCGTCATTCCCTTTTTCTTCCTTCGCGAAGGAAAGGTTTAAATCCCTAGGGATTCTCCCTTATCTCCCGCGCGAGTTGGATTTAATTGAGTACTCCCGCGAGAAAGCAAAAATAAGGAGCGCTGCCTGCGTTTGACACTCGCAAATGCCCAGTCGTCTTCTATAATCGTCTTACTGCAAATTATCGATGATCCAGTTTTCCCTGTTACCCGACGAACGACGATGTAAGACACGCGCTCTACGTTCGATCGTGTTACTTGGAAACTTTTTTCTTCCTGCACTTTTTAAATCGTGACGAACGTTACTCACTCCCGAAACTTTTTACGGCGAATGCGTAAATACGTGCAAAGACCGAATAACCAAAAAACGTACGCTTCTCCGAATTCGCAAAGACATCGCAACAACGAAACGGTAGGTAAGACGGGAAATACAGACTACCGCTTGCCAGTATCGAAAAGACCGCGAACATGATTCAGCGCACGTAAAATCTGCGTACCTATCGCTACTCTCCTCGATTTAAATCAAGCACGCGTATACACACATAAATGTATATACACGCGCAAAGACGAACACGCGTTTACGCGGCAATTATTTTTAAGCGTAAAGTTCACCGTAACACTATAGACAGAGAAGCGTAATATCACAAAGGAGGATCCATGGAATATCGATTACGAAAATGGTCCCCGAGTATTGCCGACAGTAGGAACCGTACGAAAATAAAAGTACAATTCTTCCTAGCCGCCATTAAAGCGAGCCTGTTAAACGTAAAATGGAAAACGAGCCGAGTATATCACGAGACTCGCGCGCGCTACGAGGGAAACTTTAATCGGAGTTCGAATAAACCAAAGCCTACCGTGACTTTACGCCCTAGCCACGCTATAACTATAGGATTAATTTATGCAAATTTGGCGACGATTAAGAACTACACAGGCAAATAAGTTTACCGCGCCGCTCAATTATTTCTGCCGCGACGACGATTTTAACTGCTCCGTGCGCATAATTCCTGTAATATCGGAAATAATTTAACCGCGCGGTTCATTGAATTCAGTATCTCCGCGCTTAACCATGTTAAAATAACAATAATTCTCTCCGTGTGTATGGCACGTATCCAGGATTACCCGCAATATAGGGCCGCGTACGAATAATCGCGTACAATATTGTCCTAGTAAAGCATAATCATATTACTTGCATTAGATACCGTCGCGTCGGCGAAAAGGAACAACTATTACGTCGAGGTAGTAAACAATCGTAATAGCCATGTTACGGGCACAACACCACGTGACATTTATCGAACGTGGTGGTAATATTTATCGACGAGCGAACGAGTCGGGGCGTATCGCGTTTAATTACTTTAAAATTCAGGCGTGCAAAAAGAAATAGTTTCTCAAACCTCAACATCCGAATGAAAAACTGGTTTTAGATTATCGTAGCTATAAATAACCCTAAACATTTTGTATTCCCCTGATTTAGCAACCACCGATCGTTTCAGTTGTTTCGTAAATATCGAGCTTCCAATTTCGCCCCGCGATTGTTAATTAACTAGAGTCAGGAACTCTGTAAGATGCTTCCTAATGCGCGTTCAAAACATACATTTTCTCTTCCCGAGTAGAACATAATCGAAACACGTGGGTGGACCTAACAAAAATTGCCAAAGTAAACAAAAATCGTGCCGTTTATCGAATTTCCGATCGTTTACGGCATTCCGTATTTCAAGGGACGCAGACGCGAGCTATCTTATCGCCCGAATGCATGCGAGTCGCACAGTAGTCGACATTTTATTACGCGCGAGGCGTGTAGGAAAGCCCGCCGCGAGATACGAGCCACTAAAACGACAAGACAAGAGCCAGTGTATACGCATCCACCACCCCCACCGCTCCCCAAACCCTCGGTCAACCCTCTCAATATTCCTGTCTTACGCGTACACGCGGTAAAATTCTTCCAACGGGCCCCTTCGCCCTGACTTTATGGTTCCCACACGTCGATGCTTTTGTCCCGCGCACCCCACGCGCAATTCCCCGCTCCTCCCCAAGTTATATCCGTTCGGAGATAAGGCAGAGAGCTTTCATCCCCTGTCCCTCCACCGTTTTGAGCTCTCGTGCCAGAACACAGAACACAGAAAGCAGAAAGTATACTTACACTGTTCGGCGAAAGTTAAGAAACGTTTCGCGTGTACGCTGGTTTACGGTATGACGTGCGGGGTGAGTCGATAACGATTGTCACGCGAAATAACGTTATTGTTATTTTTTTGGAAAACAAAACGTGGTGTATAAATTGTACGACGTACAAAAAAGATAATCACTCTGTACGGTGGACACGATGCTCCGCAATATTTTACGTTTGATACATTTTTCTCTAGAGACAACAAATGAAACAATTCATCCGAACTGTCGTAAAGTTTCGTATCGGGTTCGGCTTGACGTACGATTTGTTCAAGCAACGAATGACATCGAGTTGAATTGTACACGGGTGCAAAATGCAAAAACACGTATCGTATTAGAAGAAAAATCGGGGTAAAGCCGGGCGAAATAATCTTTCCGACGAAAAAGACAATTACCCTCGTTTTACGGAGACTAATATTCTGCGTCGAATACCGTTCGGCGCCATTTTTACGCGACCTTAATGGAATGGCATAAACACAGCACTGAGTTCTTACAGGTGGTTCGTTAGCGTCTCCACCCTCGTCACGGTTACCCTTGATAAAGGTTCGTCGACGTAGTCACCCTTGAGAGAGAACAAAAATAACACCGCTTTCCGGTTCTAGGCTTGATAAATGGTCAAATCTTTCTCTTACCGGTCAACCAACCACTTAATTAAGACAAACCCTTAATAATCGTGCCGCGACCCGCTCCGAACCCTCGTGAAAATGATCTGCGATACCGAAATCCACCGACGGATAAGAAACCAAGGTTAAGATGGGTGGGGAGGGACTAAAACCGCAAGGTAAGCCTAGGAATTAACTGTTCCGTTGGAAGAGCGTCGATAACGTGGAAATTGCCCTGACGCAGACAAAATCGACGTCGTCTAGGATTCTACGTTACGATTCTTTTGCCCTGGAATCGAGGACCGGCGGTAACGAGAGAACGTTTTTTTCTCGCAATTGACATTGGCGATATCGACTTCCGTCTCCGTAGGCTTGGGGCACGGAAAATGAGCGAAGAGAGAGGATGAAAAAAGAAAAGAAGAGAAAGAGGGAAAAGCTCGAGTTTCGTCACGCGGTTACGGAAAATCCGGATGAAAGCCGCTCTCTCTCCCTCCCCCTCTCTCTCACCCTAACCCTGCGAGCCAGGACGACGACTAATATGTAATCCGGTTCCAATATCCTGTCCGACCCGAGCAGACGTACGTCTTCGTCTCTCTTTCGCGGAGCTCGATTCACTTCCATTCCCTCGCCGAACCAACCTAGTCTAGCCTTGGAAAAGTTCGAAGTAGAGAAAGAGACGATATATCGTTCCCGATACAATCTGTACACGGGCGCGACCGTGTATACGTACGGAATACGCAGGCAGATACGCCGTATCTATAATTCAAAGCGATTTTAGGACTGACCTCGGAAATTGGATTCGCGAACTGTGTTTGGAAATTGCGTTTCGCCGTAGTGCCTAGTCGGGCATTTATCGGTGGACGTGGAATAATGTAAGTCGGGAGTTTATTACGATAATGGATTGCGCGCGACGGAATACGCGTTCTCGGATGTCGGCTATCGCGACATCGGCAATTAATTATCATTATTACTTTACAAAAAGTCCCGAGCATTGCATCCCCTTCCGATCGTCTATTCAAAAAAGATATGCAAATTTAAAATTCGAAAACTGGTACGCGCACAATTGTTCACGCGTCTTATTCCTTTAACATTAGGAATTTATAAATTTTGGAAATAATCAAATACTTGGAATTCGGTATTATTCGTACGAACCAATAACGCTCATATACTTTATCCAGATCAGAGTGTATCCAGTTGAAACGTCCGTTATATATATACTTACGTCGAAAGCTTTTCACGTAATTTCCGGAAAAAATACAGGGCATAGTTCTCATGTACTTGCCTACTTGGCCCGAGACAAGACCTTGTCTCTTGATTTAATGCTAAACGTGATACAGATAATTTGATCGCTCATCGCGTGTTTCGATATGGGAGAATGCGATAGCGATGCCGGCTGTTCTTTTCGCGGCAAGCGCATAATAATTCGGTTAGCTGTCGCGTCGTACCGCGTCGAACACGCGTGAAAATAGAAGCGCGGAGTTGCCGTATTCTCTCCGAGCGTGTCGTACTCGCTTTTCGTATAATTTACGCCCACGTGAGTACGGATAAGCCCGTTTTATTTTATTTTTCTTACCGCGCTTCGTATTCTCGCCAGGACTTCCGAGGCACCACCGAGGTACTTTAGTTGATCTTGCAAACTTAGTAGTTCACCGCCACTCGACCCAACCAACAACTTACGTACAGCGACGACGTAGGTGTTACTTTCCGCAACGTTGAATTTCGTGCAATAACATTTAATCCTGGACGTTTCGCACCGGTCCGTGTTTCTTGGCGATTTTTCAAATTTCCTTCCCTCGTAATCACCCCCACCGTATAAATTATATCTCGAATTTGTAATTCTTTTTTCTTTTTAGCCTTATTTCACGCCGGACCGACGTGAGTGGCAATTAAAATCGCGTGAGTCATTCTTCTGCCGATTACGTCGCAGTCGTATAGGTTCGATGCGCAAAAACAAATCCGAACGACGAGCAGAGAACCGCAGCGAAACTGTACGAGAGATACATAATAACTACGTATCAGAGTTAACGTCCTTCCTATTGTAGGTAGGGGGTCGAAGAGAAAACACATCAATGTTTCCTTTTGACGTAATAAAATCCGAGATAACTGGTTGAAAGGAACAAACGCGAGTTGATTAAATTCGCGTTAGTACCGAGAAATTTGTGAAACGACGATAGGAAAATAGCTCGAGACGGCTCCACTCGTGTTTTCTTTTGCGCTGCCGGCGGAACAACCCCCTGGAACACGGGCAAAGGCCATAAATTAATACGGGGGAGAAAGGTCGTTCAGCGATGAACGGGACGTTTCGTTGACCACGAGTGGCTCGAGGAAGACAAAGCTCGGGGAACCTTTGCGATCCGGTCCTCTGGATAAATAAGAGCAGGCGCCGGAATTTCCTGATGGGAAAGGGTCGCGCAGAGGGAATGGCTCGAGATACTCGGCTACAGGGGGGAGTCGCGCGTTGGCTTCGTAATACCGGGGCGGATAAAGTGGCTAAGCTGTCGGTCGGTTCGGCAATTTCGAGACTCCCGCTTGTCCTCCGCCCATCGCCGCTGCACACTCATCGATCCGACTCGATCTAACCTAATCATTCGGTGGCACGCGATTCCGTATCCGTGTACCGTGCGCGCGGTACTAGGACGATTGACACCCCCTCCCCCAATTCGAGAGGTTATAATTTCGATCGACGCGCGCCATAGCCTCGCGAGACTGACATTTTTATAAAAGATCTCTCGCGTCGCGTGCTTCCACGACATGAATTATTATGCGCAAGGTCGATGATCCTAATTGATTTAGGGAACAAAGGGCCGGGGGGCGAGAGGGAATCGAGGATGGGATGGAACGTACCCCGGCCGCGCTGCACCGTAATATGTAACAAAGTTCATTATCTCATCTCGGTGGTCACGAAAGAAAACTTTTTGTAAAATTTTCACGAGGGACTTCTCAACTTCCATGAAGATTCGCATCGGCCTGACAAATAGCTAAGTGGGACCTCTCTCGAGTATATAACTTGTACGACTTACCGAGGCCGCGCTCTCCTTTTCTTTCTCTTTTTCCTACAGTCTCCATTTCTCTCTTTCCTTCCGTCTCTTACCGTCCGCCCCCCCCCCCCCCCCGCCCCTCTGGTTTATATAGGTTCTCTCGAAAAGTTCCGAGTTCATAACTTAGCTTTCCAGCCAGGTACCTTCAGGCGCTCTCACCTCCGCGCAAAAGAGATTTATCTAAATTTTCCGACGGATTATGATCAAGGAAACGGAGACGGGATTCCATTTTTAATAATGCATTATTCATAATTGCAATCTCGCTGTCTTTTTCCCCCCGTTTCATTATCACCCTCCGATATACAATATTCACCGAAAATGGAGAGACCTGCATTTTTACGATCACCATTACGTTCGCCTGTCGGTGTGATTTATCTGTCCCCTATTTTGTCACTCTCGTTTCTTTCTCAGTCATGAGGTCGCACGTCGACAACGTCGCGGTATACGTTCCTACCTTTTCTTCGAACGGTCCGTCCCCCTCGCATCATCCAGGCACACGTACGAAGACAGGGCGCAAGGTGTGCGAACTAGTCGCATGCGTACAGAGCTTCGTCGATGAGGCTACTGTGAGTGCGAGAGTGACGCTCCGATGGTAAGAGAGAGAGAGAGCGACCCATTGGCCGAAAATACAGACGATGTCGGTTGATGGAGGCCGTTATCTCGACGGCAGGCGCAGGAGCGCACGTGTGTGCGTCCATATGCTTCGTGAGCGAGACGGCGCGACGCGTGCGATGGAATCAGAGAGGACGTGTGGCGCGAAGTTGTCAACGTGCGGCGTCGTGGCCGAGAGAGAAACGAGAGGAAAGAAAAAGAGGGTTGGGAAAACACCGACGGGAGAACGCACCGTTAATAGTGGAAATTTCGGATCAGTATTTCAGTAGATACTGTACGCGCGGTATCAGTATCAAGAGACAAGGTCTTGTCGCGGGCCCAGTTGAGGTACGCGAGACTAGACCTTGTATCTTTTCCGGAATCACCTTTCGTTCAACCGCACGATACGCACCGTTCCGTTTATCGCGAGTTAGTATTTTTAGCAATACCTCCCCCTCGATGCTTAATCACGCTCAAAGGATATCACGACCACCGTTGCTACAGATACTGCTCAACTGTCTACTTTCTTCGTTTCTTATTCTCCTTTCCGCTTCGTTCCTCCCGCGATGAAGCGACTTTTCTTTGTATCGCGAATTTATAATATGACCGACTCCACTGGGATTGGAGGAACGTTTAATTAAAAGGAAGCTACGAGCCAAGAACCGTGTACATGTATACGTATATTAATACGGCACGTCGTTTGCTCCTCAATATGAAACCGGCGGTATAACGTAAAACGTTGCTGTTCCGCCTTCCGTATCACTCGCTAATTTTCGACAGCGCGATCACTCAAACGGACAAAGCTCGCCTAAGTAAAACTTTCAGAGCGAACAATTTTCCGGCTGACTTCTCGTAACGCATTTGAATTGACAATGAGACTCTGATTGCTAAAAGCGTCTCGCGTTTATCGTAGTGCCCCCGTTCCCCCGGATCGTCAGTCTCCACGAGACAAGAGAGAAAATAAGCAGTCACTCGGACAAATGGAATTCCTTCATTGTCGGTAGAGGCAACTTCCTCGCGCAAGAATACTTTGGCTACGGGAAAGGGGCCATCCCGCGGTGCGCGGTACTCTAAGTGCATTTGCGTTTCTCGGAAGGACTCGCGTTGCTTTTACCGACAACCGAAAAAGTCTGCGGACGCACGTGGAAGAAGCCATCGGTGATACGAGGATGCGAGGTTGCTTGCCGGGAAGACGATCCGGGAGAGATGTATTAAAACTGATTGAATCTTTCTTGCTCTCTGGATAACGGATCGAAAGTACGAAACGCGTACGCTTTAAGGTACGTTTTCCAAGACGCGACTAGCCGCAGCGACTAACTGATCGACGTGTGAGTTTCAAAACAATAACACAGTCGGAACGTGTGAGTCGGTGAAGGCAGCCGCTGCGATCAGTCGCATCTTGGAAAACTTACCTTTAGACGCGTGACTAGCGTCAAACGTCTGCTCTGCAGCGTTCGATCACCGCGGCCGCTAACCAAAGGTGAGAAAATCCAGTGTTAAGAGATACGTATCTTTCCAGCGGACTCGCGGTCGTACGCGGATGATATAACGGATTTCCGTCAGTCTACTACGACGGCAAAGTTCTCACACGTTTGCCATGGCTGTCGCTGCGGGTGCGACATGAACGCGCTTCGCAGCTTAAGAGAAGATTAGCCAACCCTCTCTTAACGATAGGATTTGACCATTGAGGGGAGATTACCGGCACTGGAAACCATTCGGTGTGGATCCAGCCTTAAGCGTGTTACACAATTACGTCCGAGAATCTCTGTGACCACACGCTCGAGTTGGTAAAGGCCTGGATCTGGCTCAACGTATTACCGCTAATAAGAACCGAGAGAAATTCCCGACGATTTTAGCGCAAGTTTCGCCATAAATAATCCAAGTGATCTGATTACGGAGGGAAACTCCCATCGGAGATGAACGCTGTACCCGGTGTCCGTATTGTTTATCGGGAGACTACGCGCATTCATCGCGTTACGTTCGAGATCGCGCGAATTAATACGATAGCGGAAACATGGATCAGCTGTAACGCATGACAATTCTGACAGTTATCCTTGTGTCGCCAAGTTGAGTAACAGCTAAAAATTAACACTGTTTCTACCACGGTTTTGTATATGCCTGTTTCAATCAAAACATACTTTAGATCCGGAAAGAAAATCGAAGAAAAAGATACCGCACAATTAATTGAACAAACGTTATAGAAAACGTAGAAAAAATTTAATTGGGGAGGTACGATTAAACCAATGATAATAATTTTAAGCGAACATTTCCAAAAGGTTTCTTTTGGCGTCTTTGGTAGAAATAGTATTAAACGGAAGCTGTCCCGCGTGGAAGTTGTGTCTATCGCCATTCAGCTAGGATTAGAGATCCTTTCACGGTTCAGTCGCTTCGAGCAACGAATCAGTGGTGGACGCGTCGTAGTAAACTGTAACGGGATTCTCCAAATAATCGGCGACGTATAATTGTTTCCCTGTGCTATAAAAAATGATCCCGTAAAACTATCTAAAAGAACCCTGTTTAATCCCTGACAGCGTACATGCGTACGTAAATATATTCACCGATATTCAATTTCGGAGCGGAGCGACGCTCTACGAGGATTAATTAAGACAGGGTGGCAAATTTGACGGGTTAATTAAATCTCATCCATTCGAGACGAGCGACAGCGCCGTTCGAATACAAATGATCGGGTATTAAATTATCGTGACTCACGCTTTTCGGATCTTAGCGAAGTCCCGTTGGATCGTGCACCAGTAACGGCAGTCTTACCTGTAACAAAAAGAATGGACAGGGATAAGTATCGAAGTTGCTCGTACACCTGTAATTTTCCGATAGATATACAGCCACGCGTGCATTCCACGTACCGGTCGTAACAACGATCGGCGCGCTTCTAGTCGTTAATATCAAGACCTTCGTGGATAACATTCTCCTACGAGTGAAAGGTAAATCGTGTACCTGAATATCGTTATGTAATCGCTAAACATCCTACGCGTTGCGTTGGTACGAAATAAGTACGGAAAACAATCGTACGAGATACATCGATCTCTCGATCGAGATCGGTCACAAAATTCTGCCCGGATCAAAGTTTAATAATAAGTCAACTCGCTGATACGGGCAGTATAACCGGCAGTGTCGAACTGTGTGTACGAGAAAGAGAGAGAGACAGAGAGAAAGTGTAAAGGAATTGTATGGGAACAAAGCGCGACAATTTTCCCAAACTAGGGTGATACCTTTTTCACCGGCGAAACGAGATGCTAGAAAAGCGAGACGCGAAATGGGAGGAGCCGAGTGGGCGAGGGCACACAATGGCTGGCGCGAGCGCCGTGCGATTAAATTGAAATTAGTTGCGGAACTTTTTAATTGCAGATTCGATAACGCCGCCGGTGAGGTGGTGGGACGTGGTCCGAGGTGGCTACAATTTATACGAGCTTCCCCCTCTCTCTCTCTCTCTCTCCCCCTGTCTCTCTGTCTCTCTGTCTCTGACCTCATCCGCACTCCTCCCCACTACTACGTTCTTCCTACCTTTTTCCCCTCTTCCATGCCCGGAAAACTCGAGTGCGCTTTACGAATTCAGTGGCCCGGAAGTGTGCTTATTATTAAACGAAGATGGTGGATTAACTTCTTACAGAATTTCACCGAGCCGACCCAACGAGTCTTGTAGTCTGTATAGTGGCTCCTGACGCGGCGGTGATAATCCTCGGTAAGATAAATCCCCGACGTTGCTGAATACCAAACATGCCTCTTACAAGAACGGCTCTTAATTAAATAATGAAGAATGGACGGAGAATATGAAACGTCTCGAGGCTTCTTCGTTCTGTTTATTACGGCCGTTCGCCCCGACTTTCTTGCGTACGAGTGACAAAACCGTGTCTACGTCCGAGATGGAAGCAAGGGATGGAACGTTCTGCAATCGAGTTTAAAGCTTAAATGTGTCATGGTTTTATTTTTAGATTAGTCCCAAAATTAACTGATACAATCGTCATTGGGCATTTGGCGCCGCAATTATTCCCGATGACAATAATAATAAATTTGTATAAATACTTTTTCAACGGTCACCCGTCACGACCGCCGAAGGTTATTTTCGAGAAGGTTCCGGCAAGTCGAAAGGATTCCAGTGGCTCTCATCGAATGTCAATAACGTGGCAACGCTATCTCACGCTCTCTCGATCCGCGCTCAACTCTTGTCCTCTTCCCCTTTCTCGTGAGACAATTAGAGACTTTATAGTCGCCCCCCATCGACCTACCAGACAGATGAAGCTGTCCGATTGCTTTTAAATTACCAAGTGGCGTACCTGGACGATCCCCTCTTGAAAATTTATCGACTAATATCCCTAGAGGAAAATGTAGAGAAGGGTGAGTCGCCCCCCGAATGTAGATCGGCGAGTGTCATCGAAAACGTTGTTCCGCCCCCGTCTCCTCCAATATCCTATTTTACCGATTCAACCCTTCGCGGCGGTTCGCGTAAGAAGAGAACGAAGTGGAAGCGGAAGTGGAAGAGAAAGAGGAAGAGAGGGGGGAGGGGGAGGGGGAGGGGTAAAGAAGGAAGAAGAGGGTGACTTCCTGCATTAAGGAATCGAGCGAATCCGACGGGCGACGCCCATTCGAGGACGGGGACGATGCCTTTTTGAGTGGCAATATGGAAGGAAGCTCCAGCAAACGAAAAAGTAAGAGCCACCCTCGTGTCGTTAGGATGGCAGTCGAACCAGCTACTAGCTACCCTTCGACGGAGGGCCCCCGGGGAGAACTCTCCAAGATACCTTTATGCTCGCGTTTTGGGAACGAAGCGATCCAAGAGCGACGTTCGAGGGAGACGAGTTATAAAATCAAAGGGACGAGGATCGGGCGAGGAATGTCGCGTAAAAAATATGTGGAAGGACCGCTCCGTTTTATGCCAATGTTACGAATAGAAATTATCGTCAAACTCTGGAATGGGCGGTTCGGCGCGGAAAATCACAAACACGCGTATAATTAAGACCGTTCGGTGGGAGTCAATGGCCAGACCCGGCTCTTTGAAATCGGCTCGTCTTAATTATTGTAAAAATTTTCACGTCGTTCGATATCACTTGGTAAGTGAATTTTCTAATTTTGTCAATTACATTCCCGACACTCGGAACCGCCGTGAGAAAGGCGTAGCGCGCGAGATGACTGTAATTGATTTGCCGCTGCATAATGCAACGAGCGAAGTAGTTACACTGGCTGAAAACAGGAATCTTGGGGTGCCTTGTCTAGGACAATTTAATCTCGCCGTGGCATAATGCGACGACATTTCCGTACCTTTAAAGTTTGCATCGCCAGAAATGGATTCAATTCAACTCCGTTCTAAAGAGTTATTCGCCTGGATGTTCAACCTTGAACGCTTCGAGCCTAACGTTCTATCAAATTTCTCCTGAAATTATTCCCGAGTAATTTATTCGGATGGAATAGCTCGATGGTGCGCGTACGGAATCGGAGTAGTGAAATCGTCCAAAACTTCGAACGCTCTCCTCCGGGATTGTATAAACAAGGATTTATGGATCAAATAATAAATAAACAAAGATTTTGCCCAACTGGTAAATTCAACGCGCTTCTCTTTCGCGTTGGCAAATACATGAGGGAAGAGGTATACTTACCCGAATAAACAATAATATCGTAATAGGCGAGGGCAAACGGGCCGATCGAGTTATAAATGAAAAAAATATCGACCATGAAAGGTATATAAACCGTACGCAAGGTACATAAAAAGAGAACGGAAAGGACAAACAGACCTGTCGGGGGGGGGGGGGGGGGGGAGGTCCAATCAAATTCGATTGTTGAAAGTATTTTTCCTCGTCTCCGTTGACTAGAACGCTTGAAAATTCGCCTACGCGAAGGAACTTTGATCTTTCCCGCGTGCAAAAGCATAAAAATGTGCAACGATAAAAAGGTATAGGCGTAAAGCGGGCATCGTAAAAGTTTTAGAAGGAGGTAAGCGTGACGTTTTGCGAAAAAAAATGTTCGACCGAAGCAGTGGAAAAATATTTCCAAGCACGCGATCCGATTCATGAGCTCCGTTCGAACGATCGATTTTCGAAATGGAAAACGAAAGTTTCACCCCATTTTTCCGTCGCGCTAAATTTATCGATCATGTTTCATCGATTCGATCCACAAGGCGATGACCGACTTTGCACCGCAAACAGTTCCTAACGCAATATATATATATTTTATTTTATATATAGATATGTACCAGTTTTCTCCGAGTGCCCTCAAATTAAATAAACACGGAGACACTTTCCCAGTAAACATAATCTTTTGTTCTAGCAATAAGCGAGGAGCAGCGATATTGGTTTAGCGGCGACTATTTGCACTGCTACGAAATTGGCAATGGAGGGCAAGAAAATGAGAATTCGAATGCACGCTAACAATAAGATGTAACAAAGTACAATACGGAGAATACGCGTAAGTAGATTGGTTTCATCCCATCGAAACGCAGACAGAACTCCACTTACCATGAAGTCTGGTGAAGCACCATCCTCTCGATTCGACCCAAAGTCATCAAACGCTAAAACGATTTTCAAATCACGGATAATTATGCCCCAAACACGGAGAAATTACACTTAATTGAACATAAAGCACTTAAATTGTCAGGATTCAAGATGAAAACCAACGACGAGAGCATCTCGAATTCTTTATTAATTCTTACCAAATATCGCATACCGCCATTATTCGTATCGTCGATAATAACTCTGTACAAATCGTTTCTCTCGATAGTCACCCGGCCCGTTCCATTTACCGTCAGGCCGATTCGAACGGCCGCGGCCGAAAATATTTACTTGCCTCGCGGAGCCACCCGCCACCGTATTAACCACCATGTTTTTCCTTCTAAACCAGAGAAACAACAATACGATCTGAACGCGTCAACCAGTAATAACAGCGGCACGTGTTTTCTATAAGCACCGCATTTTCCACGAGGATTGGCGTTTTCCCCGCAAAATTGTTCGCGGGAATACCTGACCCGCGTGTAGACTTTTTCGTTCATTAAGCGAAAGGGTCCAACAAAAAATCCTCGTCTCGCAGAGGGAAAACGATAAAACGGGGCCGACCAGTCAGCGTAAGGGTTTGGGGATTGGGGGCGCCGGGGGCAGAGTTCGGCTAAACTACGCATACACGTGCGGCCAACACAAAATTGTGGCGAAACAGAGGAAACCGTAAGTAGCCATAAATTTCGAACGCTTAATATACTCGCGCGCTGCACCGCGCCGTGGATTCTATTGCTCTTCCCGCTTTACCTTTTTCCCTCCCCATCGGAGGGCTTTCGCGGCAGAAATATAGTGGGAGGGGGAGGGAGGGAGGGAGGGTGGAGAGTGGATGGCTGGGTCGAAGTCGCAAGGATTACGAGGTACGAAGAAGGTCAGCGGTTACGATTGCGTTGTACAACCGCGCCGACTTCCGCCGTGAGAACCGGTTGTAGGGGATGGAGGGAGAGCGCGGGGGTCGTGTTATTTCGATGCCCGAATTAAATTTCCTCGCCGACGTGGAAAACCGCGCTAACCGAATAGCCACTTCCACCGATGCGAATATACAATGGACCGTGAAAGAAGGACGCGCAGAATTCGCGGAGGGTGAAAATGCCACGAGCAGAGACACGGGGTTAGCGAGGAGAGTGGAACGCGTGCGTTTACGCGCGTGAGTGCGCGCGACTGGACGTACAATTTGCGAAGACGTAATTGGAAATTAAAGGCGATCCGTTGTTTCGCGCTCGGTCCTTTTGTTTCTCGCAACAGCGGGCGTACCGCGCGAACTCCGCGCGGAAGCAGTTGATGAAATTCAAGGGAAGACAATTGCGGCGATGGTTGTATTTCGGGGTAAAGAGATGCGCTATTTATCGCGTTGGATGCCGGGGCTAGAAATCTCTCGTTCTCAATCTCCGTCCGTAATCTTATTCAGACCGGGAGGCTTTCCATTCCATTCTGCTTGAATTCTGACCGAAACCTGGATACACGTAGATATATGTACAATAGTGTAATGCACAACCGTGGGTTGCGTTACAATGGATTTCCGACTCTGAGAAGAGATTACCGTTTCGTCATCGGTATTCACAGTCGGGGCTTACGTTAAGCCTCCCTTAATTTTCATTTCTTCGTCCTCGCGATTGGCTAACGGCCGACGATTAGCGAATCGCCGAGACGAATCGGTGGAAAATGCCGCTGTCGGATCTGAGTTTAAGATCTCGAGACGCCGGGCAGTTCGAGCTCGATAATCTGTAAGAGTTTGTAGTTTCGACGATCGGTGGCGTCAAAAATATTTACCACGGTAACGTACGACTAATGTTCGAGATATAAATATGTACACAATATTACTAATAGAAAGAGGAGACTAATTCGTATGTAGTCGGTACGTTAGAATAGAAATTCCGCACAGCTTGTTCGGACAAGGGTACCAATCCCGGAACTCGTGACTCACGCTACTGCTACAAATTGCGGGCTTTTGGGTTGACTCCGAATTGTCCCCTCGAGTATTACCAGATTATTTGAAAAAATCTGTCGTTTAATTTTCTACGACATTAGAGTAAATTTGAAATGTACTCAGAGGCCGAGAAAAATGTTATTCAGCAGAATAACTATCCACCAATGTACTGTACAATTGAGTTACGCGAAGTGGAATGAAAATCTAATCTAATCGGGATGGTCGATTCATCTCACACTCTTCCGCGTTACATTTCCGCGTCAAGCTCTTTACGCGCTCAGGCGCAATTAAAAGTAGCGCGTCAAATCCTATCTTCCAAGCAAAAACGTTCTTTTTGCCTAATTACGTCACTCTAGCGCGAAAAAGATCTTACGAGCATTTTAATCCAGTCCGTCCTCGACGTGCCACCATCTTCCCCCGAAGCATTCAAAATGTTAAACGCGCGCGCGACGCGACACGACCCTCTTATCTTAAAGCAAAGTCACATTCTTATCTGGTATATCGCGCCCAGCTTAACGGACAACCTTCAATGTCTCCTCGTGTCCTGGAAAGAGGGTACACGCGATTAAATCTCAAGTCCGTAGCCCGGCCCGAGCGTCTCCCGCTAAATCAACGCAAAATCATCGAAAAGTGAGAATCACCCAACGGCGCCACTACGCCACGACGTCTAAGCGTATACCAACAACTGCCACGCGCGTCGGAACCTTCGAGCACCACTCACGAGCCGTCCCGACGCCCGTACAAATATGTACACATCGGAATTAACCTACCTCGCGGCAGACAGCTTTTCGAACTACTTTCCACTCTCCACTGCCATTTTCGCGATACGCGCGCACGGCGAACGGAGGCCGTCGGAGAAGGAAAATTTCACGGTCCGAGTTCCTTCGCGAGGAAAACTACGACCGTCGAGCGGGCGCGAGTTAAAGGTAAACCGAATCTCCGCGCGAGAAATGAAACGAAACGAACGCGAAACGCGAAAGACTGTTTACCCCCTTCTTCGCGGACCTGCGGGGATTGTTTTGCGCTACCGAGTCGTGAGAACGAGAGGAGCCGCGGAACCGAGGGAGGTTCTCGACGCCCCGGGGGGGTGCGGAGGAAAGAACGTTACGTACCTGAGAACCACGCCCGAGCAGTTAATTCAGATTTAAACGTGGCAACGTCGCGGAGGCGGAAGGCAGCCCCGGGGGTGGTTAACCCCGCAGGGGGATAGCAATTTAATAAACGCATGCTCGTAGCTCGGTATGACGCCAGTCCCGCGTGACCTCAAATCCCCTTGCCCTCCTCCCAACACCCACCCCCCCCCCTCGCTAACCCTCCCAACACCCCCGGTGCAACACCTCGGAAATTCCAGCAGGGGCTACTTTCTAATCTCGGATTCAAATTCGAGGCAGCGGCGAACCGGCCACCTTCGCTCCCATTCGTGTCCCCCCCCCCCCCCCAGTCAAAGACCTTAACTACCTGTTTTGCGTTTCACCTCCGCCTGCGAAGCGTTAACGAAGGTCGCAGTTTTTATGCACCCAAGAAATTTCCCTGCCAACGTTTGAGCGTATAATCAGGAATGAAATAATGGCCAACCCGCCCCACCCTCCTGTCGCGAGTGATGACCCTTTTTTTCCGTTTCACCATTTCCCCGTGCGCTAATTTCGTCGAATTTCAACAAAACAATTATCGTGCGGGTATTCGGGAGCAAAGTTACCCGAACGCAATTTAATCCTTCGGCGCTCGTAACGTGACCGATTCTCAAGCGCCACCCGAACAAGCACGGCGAAACTCTATCACCCAGAAGTTGCAAATTATGATCCTCGGTTAGAAAAGCAAACCTCCCATTGTTGAGTATCGGTTTCGTTCCGACGAATCAAACGTCTCGCATCTCGCGGTTCGAAGATCGATGGAAGTCAATTAAGGAATTTTACAACAGGGGAAGAAAGATCCTTCGGGGCGGTGGGTAGAATTACAAAAGAATTACGGGAGAAGTTATTCCGACCAGATCGATCGGGTAGAAAATCACCCCCACTCCCCGCTACCGAAAGATCTACGAAGAGTCTGCGAAGCTCTCAAAGAATCCCATCGAAATTCTAACCGAACAATGGGATAGTTTAAAATTTCACCCTGCCTCTCAAGGATTGAACTTTCGCCCGGAAGTACCTCTCTCATCCGAACGAACAAACTGTCTCGTATCTTTCGCGTAACGATCGACGGATCTCGATCGAGGAATTTATCGCGAACGGAGGATGGTCCGTCGGGGAGGCTGGGATACAAGGAAATAAAGGAGGAAGTTACCGGCGCTGATCGAAGAACGGGAAAAGAGTTCCACCTTCGGCAAAAAGGTCTGCGAGAGAGGAAGATGAGCCACTATTACCACGGGGGACTAGCCAACGATGTCGTTGCCTTTATAAACGAGAGAGGAGAGAGTGAGAGCGAGAGAGAGAGAGAGAGAGAGAGAGAGAGAGAGAGCACTCATCCGACGAACGGATCGGAGGTCGAATCAGCTCGACGCCACGTAAGTACAAGTCCATTAAGCCGATCGCCCAACCACGCGTCCTAACGGACCAATAATCGCCTCGATCACCTTCGGACACCCCGAGGTGCACTTAGTACGTGTCGCCGCGACGGAAATTTACCGACGATTACCGCTGAAACGCTCTCAATTAGTATCTGGAAAACGCCGACGTTTCTTTCTCGAATCAGGCGATTAACGTGGAGGGTGTTTGCAAAAGATCCAAACAATAGTCCAGACAACGGCCGGTCGTTGCAAATTTGACGCCCCACTCGCGATTTTTTCTAATATAATTTGACGTGGCAATTTTAGATCGTTTATTAAGGTTTCTATTGAGAAACGTTGTTGCGAAGATCTTCTACCTTCGATCTTTCGAGGTCGTACAAGTTTGCTTTGGCGTTGAATTATCGTGGGGCCGTTAACTCGTAATTTCCATCGAGGATCGGATCATGAGAGAAGGTCTTGTCTCGGTCCAAGTATTGCAAGCACCTGGGGTCTAGACCTTGTATCTTTTCAGGAAAGAACGAACGAGGGTTTGAATATATTTCCAAAGGAACGATTATCCCAAACAATAAAACTAGCGACTCAAAAGATTGCGTAAAACTGAATGTTCATCCGAGCCGTAGCGGAAATACTCTGCGACGCGACGAAAGCGTTAATCGCGATAAGCGGATAAAGAGTCCGAGGATACGTCCATGAGACGCGGGAATATTGCATTTGTAGTCCCGTGTAATTACTTAAAATTTTTTTGCTCGTCGAAGATCGTCGAAACGATGCGCCCCGCGTTATATTCAACGAAGCGTGGAGCTTGAAATAAATAGTCTGGAGATACGTACTTCGTAGAGTCGGAGTGAAAGGAGCTCTAAGGGGACACTCGACACCGTGTTGCGAAAACAAATGTTTAAGAGTGCATTTCTGTGATGACGGGGCGCACAATAAAGACTGCGCGCAGATATATCTGCATTCGACGACAAAGCCTGTACGTACGCGTACGAGAGAAAAAGGAAAGGGAGGAAGGGAGGACGAGAGCAAAGTGACAAAAGCACAAGAGACACGAAATATAATAATGCGTTTAGAATCTGACGCGTGTATCGCGCTGATCGTAACAACGGAGACGAACTGCATACGTTTTAATGATTATTAATCACCTACGCGTCTTTAATCTAGAAGAGCTTTTGCGCGCGTGTGTACGGTTTAACGCATTCCACGGGAGCGATGAATATGACATTAATGCGTCACTTTACTGTTGCATCTAACCATTGCGCGCTGACTGACATCGCGAGTATCTGCTAGATTTGATCTGAAACAACAGCGAACGACGAGTCAATTGAAACGTAACAACGTTCGATAACGAAACGCCAGATATTTTATCCGTTTCAGCGCTACTGGACGCGTATATACGTCTAGCGAGTGCCATCTGTATCTACCGTATGTACATGCGTTTAACGAATTTCTTCGCACGAGCTTCCATACTAACAACAAAGATCACTGTTCGCAATGGACGCGTATACTTGCGTTTCTCCGCTACGTCTAGCGTTATCACCGATAAAGCGAGAGTAACGAATGTAAAAAAGATTTGATAAACGCCTAAACAAATCAGCGATTTGTTATCGAAGCGTTTAATTCTCGAATGCACCGCGACCGCAGGGTTAACGCGGCTAAAGCAAACGTCTGATCGTCGAAAATAATCGGATCGTTTGTCTCTGTCGGGTGGACAAAAAAAAAAGAGGGAAGAGAAAGGAATATTTAGGACAACTGGGAAATTGGCGCTCGGCGTGTATGTAAAATAAAAATGGCAGTGAAAGAGTGACCGACGGCTTTGCAATTTGCGCGTCGTTCCTAGTCAATTTCGGGAGCCAATATTTGTCTGCGAAGCGCGTCCCGTTCCACGGAATTCTGTCGGAGAGCTGACATGTATTTGAAAGCAGAGAGCGCCACTCTGAGCAGCGCGAGAGGTGCGAGAAAGCACGCGTGATGCCTTGAATCCGACGTTTCTCGCCCCGGGGATGTACCTGCGTGATCACGTACATACCGTTGCGCGCCCCGAAAAGGGTGTGCGCGTTTACTTTGTGAAATCCACGTCGTCCGTGCCGGAGGGGTATTAACCCGCGAGCGATTTCCTCGCGTTGGGAATAATTTCGATATTACGCAACAATCGAGTCGGTCATTTTGAAGAGTGGTAGTCCCCCGTTTATACAATTTTGCAGCTGACGTCAAAAAAAACCTCGACCGTACAGTTTTTGGGCAAGCAATCGCAAAGCTTTGTCGCGCGTCGACAGACCGTGAGAACAAATGGAAAAATGAAAAAATAATTATTTGTGGTTTTACGGAGTGTCCAGTTTTCAAGATGCGCAGCTTGCGTAAGAGCTTACGCGATCGAGGAAGATCATGTTTGTTTAGTGCGTTATAAAATAATTACGGAAGACCCTTCAGACACCGACACGGTCCAGGAGATAGAAACAAATGGAAAACGAAATTTTTTGGTTCTGTCAAATATCGTTTAGACACAAACGCGTAAAGGATCTGTCTAAAAAGTTGTCGGACTCAATTAATATTAACTTTCGATTGTTTGTTTGGTAATTTATGGGTTTGAAGATTATTTGTGCGGCCGATAGGAAAAATTTGGCTCGCCTGGAAATTCATTAATTACGTCACAGAAATTTTCAGACGCAAGAAAATTGCATCGAGGACGTCGCAATTTTGAAGTAACCGAAGGTAAATCTTAATTTCCCGGTCGATCCTGCGTTTCCGTGCGGATCTACTTTCCTTTGGCGAGAAAAGTTTACCCGAGACACTCGGTGTACTCTCGTGGGGGATTTGAAAATGATTCTTTAGCACTGCAGAAAAGTCTGAGCATCTAATCTTGAGAGTTTCTGCGGATCCGTTCGTAAAATCATGCGAATGGCGACTTTCTTCCCGGGTAAAAATTCTATTCCCGGTCAATTTGTTTGGGGGACCCGAGGAAGCACTTTTACCCGAATATTTTCGTTCCACCATGTCCGTGTGTCTACGCTCCTTGGTACACAGTCGCTTGATAGATATGGTAGGGCAGAGAGCGAAAGAGAGAGCGGTGCGAGCGATGCAATATTTTCATAAATTTCCAACGACTTTTCCATAATTTTCCTGTCCCCATATTTGTTCTATATAAAGAAGTACTACTTCGCCTTGCCGAATGACATTTCCGAAACTGAATTTCAAATACACAGGACGAAACGACTTTGCCGATCGAATCGATATCCGGAAAGCTCGACGTCGTGCGATTTACTGGTAGGAAAATTTTCCTACGGGTAATTCGGTGGCAAAAAAATTCTCCAACGTATCCGAGGAGTCTGCCACTCGAATTTTCCCATCGGCGAATCGTCGTTGATGGACCTCGCTAGAACCGATCCTGGCATCGAAAAAAGGTCTTCTCCTTCGAAATCGTTTTGAAAAGGAAACGGCGAGCGATGCTCATACGAATTTGCCCTTTCTTCCGTCACCAGACATCCGAATAATCGAAGTTAGAATCCCCCGATCCTCGGCTCCCCTCTATTCAACTCCGACACTTCGTTATCGATTACGCGCGGATGCTGTAATTTCCTCATTAGTAGGTTCCGCCGCGGGTGTGCGAGGCAACGGTAGAAAGGATCAGCGAGGTGCCTAGTTTCCAAAGACAAGACTCCGCAATTATGCTTACAGTTTCCACGGAACGCGGGGACTGAAATCGTTGGGAACCAAAAGGAAAGGGGGGGGGGGAAGTTGGTTGGGGGGGGGGGGGGAGATGATAGAACCAGTCCGAAACGAGGATCTAACAATGCGAAAGGGAAGACCCACCAACTTCTGTGAAGTAATACGTTCCACGCCGATATTATCGCGGAGCGCTATCGCTCGATTCCTCGTTCCACCCGTTCTCTCTCTCTCTCTCTCTCTCCCTCTCTTTTCGCCTCCCTCTTTCTCGTTCTCTACGATTAAGAGGGATTCGCGAGAGATCCGCGAACATCAAAGGAAAGAAGAGGACGCTAATCCTTGAAACGGATGACTCGTAACAAATTGATGTACTGCTCGCGTACTTTCCTGACTGTGACGTCAATCGCCGATATGTTCGTCAAGTCCTGGTTTTGCTAGAAGCATCTAGACGCGGCTGATATCATTATTTCATCCCATTGTGGATTTAATTTAACAAAATTGTATAGTAACCACTGCTATCGTAGCTCATTTCAGGCGTGTTTTTCATTTGTCTAAAGTGGATCAAAAATTAATTTTGGCCAATGTCATTGTGAATAATGATAACATTATTTGTGCGTTGCTACGAAATGAAGATATTGAAAATGCATTGCTTTTGAGCTTACCTCGCAAATTCTCACAATCGCGCAGCCTTGTCTATGACATTTACCTAGCTATTACCGGGATCAGTTCTTATTCTTTACCAAACTCCAGGCGCGTGCCTCCCGAAACGGAGCGTTACGATATTCTCTAATAAGACTGCGCGAGTTACGGCAACACGAACGGTTAGTTTACAACGCGCATCGGCAACGAACGCAATCCTCCGTGCGGCTACTTAAACTTTATTCCCGAGCATAACAATAGAACCGAATAGCGTTCGATGGCAGTAAACGTTAGGCTAGGGCGGATCATAACGCGCCTCGATACACTAAAGATGCAACGCGAGATTGTACGTGCTACACGGAAACGCGCTCTATCATGTCTGGCCTTAAACTCTGTTATCCTTAACTCGCTTTAAGGGCATGCTTCCACCTGATGAATATCAACGCGACGTCTGACATATTAAATAGGACATTAAGCCGAAACTTCAACGCGCTTAAACAATTCTCCCCGATGTATTGTATACACGAAAGCACGATAATACGAGCGAACAACATTACGCGTCCATAAACCAAGCGACTAACGCGCCAACGTTGCAATGTAGTTACTCGCTGGAATAACGTGTAATAAGATAATCGTGTTTCGGAAGTTTTGCTTGATTTACGATACGTGCCGCGGTGGAAAGAATTATGTTCGGTCGGAAACTTGGTTTGCGCATGAGAACCGCAAGCGAATTATTCTCGGGGAAGTATCGTCGAATTCGAGCGGTAAAAAATTAACGAGCAAAAGATCCCGTTGTTTTATCGACGAACTAACGACCACGGATTTTAGTTTGGTTTTCAATTTTTCGCGACCTTCGCGCACACGGACGTGCAATTTATATAACGATCCTACTTTCGATTTAGCGAGTATCATGAGATATACGCTATCGGCACGTTTAATGATGCCGTCAATGCGTGCTCTGATTGAAAATATTGAACGAAAGGTCACGCGAAGCGAGGCGGCAAGAAACGCGTTAAAAAATAAGTTGATGATCGAAGAAAAAAACACGGTTAGCAATGGTAGCCCATAGATAGAAACAGCTTGTGTGACGGGTCAACTTTCGCGGGACAATGGGGATAACCATGATTGTAATTATACGGTTTCCAAGCTGCGACTAGCCGCAGCGACTGCTCTGCGTCTGACTCTGTTATTGTTTCGAAAGGTGCCTTTATGATTCGGTATATCTGCTACAGCAGCTATAATACATTACTATCAATACCGAAGCATCATATACCGTGGTGATGGAGACAACTCGTGGGGGCAACAAAAAAAAGTCGCGCGATGAAGGGTTGAAGTACCTCAACGTCGCCGCGACTCTCAAGCCCCGCGCGTTTAAAAATATCTAACGCGAGTCTCGAGTAGACCGAGACGTTATCAATTAGAAGGAGCGAAGGAAAATCGGTATTACTTGCCGGGGTGTGCCCATGGAGGGGGGGAGATTACGAGCGGTGTAACCTGCCCAACGAGACTTCGGGTTGAGGAACACCTCGTCAGCGAGGATTGTACGAGACGTTTCATTTGCAACGGAAGGGTGGTTCGGCGAGACGTAGTAGAACAGGCCGGAAGATGGAAGCGGATAATTCGGGACGTGACGTCACCGTACCTCGTCTTAACAAGAGTTCCTGCAGCGCTTTTCTCAGCTAATCAGATTTAACTGCTTCTCGTAGGACCCTGCGAGTGCGCGGAAAACTTCCACCGCTGTCGCAGCTATCACCTCCGCGCGCGCGCTATTGTTATTCGTAGACGGCGTTACACGCGTACCGTTACCGGTTTCGGTTTAACTTTCCTTAACCCTTTGACTGCGGAGCGCTCAGAAATGAAACGGAACAAGCGTGAAATGCTTTAGCTGACAACAGCCGCGACAGTGGTCATTCGGGCGCATAGGAGGCACGACGCGTGGTTCGTTCTTAATCAAAAGAAATGACCCAAATTAGTTTGGTTTAGTTATCTCGTCAAGTTTGGTTCCAAAAATAGAGTGTTATAGTTAACATATAAACAAAAACTTAACAGGTTGAATGCCATGGGGGTCGTAGGTGACGGGCACTCAATTTGGCGGCAGTACCGTTGGCTCCACCAGTGGCGGCCGGCGGGCCAAGATTAGTAAAAATTCATAAAAATAGTAAATGTCAATACTCGTACATTTTTTTAATACTGCCATCGTTACTAGAATGGTGTGCAGAAATGGTGTCAAAATTTATCTGCTGTAGATAATATTTTAACACAATATCTGCCGCATAATAAAAAAAAAATTATGTTGGCGAAATAGACAATCCATGTAAAATTAGCGTGGCATTCAAAGTGTTAATAATGTTTCTTGGTATGACACACGAAAAAGACGATTTTGAATTGGGCGCCTGATGGCGCTGTGCGCCCGGAGCGACCGGGGCTCTTGTTGACAATGAGCGATCCTGCGAACAATGCTCTAATCGAACATTTCTTTTCGTCCCGCTGTCGATTTACTCTCAAACCGGTAACACGAGCGTCCGCGTCGCGTCTTATCGATGCCAAAACTTTAAGTCGATCCGAAGACAACGCGCTCTTCGCGCGAGATTCCATCGCGTCGCTTTAAAACATAACTTTATTAAACTGTAAATCACGAAGATCCGGCGACCTCTTTATCGGTCGCTTTTAACCGTTAAAGCGGTTTGTAGCGACACACCGTGTCAGTGTGCTCGACTCTCTTGGCATTATCGAGAAAAAAAGTAACTGATTAGAAGTTACCGTAAAAAACCAATTACTATTGTCTCGGTGGTAAAACTTTCACGAAGCAGAACTCTGTTCGAGTAGAGCCCATTGTATCCCGATCGCGTAGTTTTATCAATGAGACATCTCGGACCTACCGCTAACGAGAAGTACCTTTTCAAGTAAATTAAGGGGAAGAAAAGGAATAAGCGGTAACTTTCCTTCGACGAGAGCAACGTTCGTCGTTAAGCGACTTAATATTCCTTCTACGGAAGGATAAGGCAACGATATTACGGCGGGCTACTTTCCGAGAAATTCCATTTCGGGAGTATAGTTTGCGCATAACGCATTCCCCGCTCGTATCAGTTAATAAGGATTAATTCTAGAGGCGTGGCTGATACATTGGTAAAGTCACTCGTACGAGAAGTCAGGGTAATAACGTTTATCATAGCGTTAACTCCTTACGAGGAATTTGAGCGTGCGTGCTCGTGTGTGCGCGCATTGCAAATGCACTGGTAACTTCAAGTGTAAGTTTCCATGATGGCGTGCATAAATAACCACGATTCTCCTTGCGCATAGTACGCGAAATTTTCGGGCTGCGTAGGCGCGTGGTTACACCTATGCCGACGCGTACGCGCGTAGTATGCGAAGAATTTATCGTGACGCGAGAGATAATGTTCGCGTAATCCACGAGGGAACCAGGCCCGCAGGAGTTATCAAAGCAAGTGCGAATGGTCGGGAATAACGTTTCGCGATTACCAGGATGATATCCGATCGTGAGTTCTTTCCGGTCAAACTTTTACGAAGATATCACGCGGTTTGAAAAAAAAGAATCGTCTGTGCTTTCCAGGGAGAGAGAGAGAGAGAGAGAGAGAGGGAGAGAGGATAAATGTTTATTGTTTAGAATTAAACAATTATGTGTTGCATGGAGTTGTGATTACCATAGTAGCAGAAAGTATTTACGTAGTTGAGAAAAATAGAGAATGTTTGCAAGTATTTTTGTGTCATAAGCAAAAAAAAAGAAAAGAGAGGGAGAGAGAGAGAGAGAGAGCATTGCTTCCGTGGTAGAAATACATTTTTGAGTATAAAACTTCGGACGGTAAAGTGCAGAAATGAATTTGGTATAATATATTCGCGTATCACGGTAATACCTTAACACCGTCCACGCAATACGATTGTCTGGTACTTATGTAGGTATTAACGAAACTACTTGACGAAATCCTATTTTAGTTCCAATCGAATTGGAATAAAAATAGATATTCTGTGCAACGGCGCGTATCCGAACTAACTGGGAGACAAGTCCTTTCAGTTGGCCAATTATACGAACGGTCCATCGTTGGGAAAATGACGGAATTATCCGTTTTTCCCCCATAAGTTTAGTATTTTCTTCTTCGTCGCATTTAATTTTATCAAGTAGCACCATCGGAAAATAGTTCGATCGTTCGTAAGCAGGAACAATCGTTCGCGCGACTTTTAATATTACAATACACAGGCAGCTTTCACTTTCAGATAATCGGTATCTGAAAAAATCTTTCCTTCCATTAAAACGACGTTTTCCCGTAATACTGCACGATTTCAAGATCCGTGAAACGTAATGTCGCATCGTTCCATTAATACGTACGTACCAAAAAATCAACGTTGTCAGTCGATACCAACGTCTACATCGCAAGATCATATCTGGGATTTAGTTCATGGCAATGGAAATTTTTTCAGATGACAATTTCGTAAAGTAACCCATCGAGTAACGCGTCTATCCCATTCGTCTATGCAGTCGACTTTTAGAGCGATTCCGTTCCCACCGGGCCACGGCTTTCCCTTGCGAGACTCGAACGTATGAGCTCCGAAGCGGTAATTTTACTTGAAAACTCTCCGTCGCACTTTACTCTGTAGGGGAACATAAAATAAGAAACATACGGGGGCAAATATTTAATAACGCTAAAAGGAACTAGCGAAAGCGAAGAAAGAAATACTTTAAAGTTAGACCCACGATGAATCGCAGAACGCGCGCAAAGTCTTCCCCGGCGAATTTCTCCATGAACAGACCCCACCGTTAGGGACTTGATTCCTTCCGGTAAAATACGAGGAACGCGTTAAAAATGAATAACGGTGGAGTGAAATAAAGTGAAGAACTAGGGGAAAATGGTTCCCGACCGTGACGGAGGAATAGCGACGAGTTATCGACATCCTTTCGTTTGATAGTCAACGTGACGAACCTCGCGACAAGATTTGCGAACGCGCAACGTTTTAAAGCGAGTTTCAAGCTCGGCAATGCGAAACTCTTCGAGTCGCGCCTTAAATTTCTGTCCACGTATATTAGAACAGTTTCAAAGGCGCAGCAGGGCCGTTAATGAATTCAGTTAGGTCACTGCACGGCCACGAACCTCTCTTCGAGTCTCTCTGTCTCTCTCTTTTTCTATCGCCCTCGCCCTCTCGGCTTGTTTATTTTTGACGGGCACACGGCTGAAAGGAGGAAAGCGGAAAGGGTGGTAAATAAAGAGAGACACTAGGGGGTAAACCACCTTCCACGCACGCCCACCGTCCAACTGTGTTCACCGCTCTGAGGACGTTCGAAACTCAACGAGGATGTTTAACCCTCCGTTCGAAGCAGCACTTTTTTATTTATATCTATTATTATACACGCGTGGGTGTCGGGCGGTGGGATGTATTTTTCGTGCAATCGTTTTCGCTGTTAAACACGCGAAATATACCGTGTTTAAAACGAATTTCGAGAACGTTGTACCTTTGAAAGGGCAAACCAGAAATGAAGTGATAGAGTGGATCCATTTTTTTGAACCCAATATTACTCAACCTATAATTTGGCACTTGTGGTCGAGTCGTTTGATCGACAGTAATCGTAACCAACGGATCTCTGAAACCTTGGTTACAAAATGCATGGACCGTTCGTAAGAAAGCAAACATGTTTAAAGTTTCCAACACAATATCGTTCCACCTTTTATAATGCCATTCGCTTAGATTAGACGCGTTCTTTCGTACCTACGTAACTACCTACTTTTTGCCGTAACATAACCGATAGCAAGTTTCTCGCAGTTCAGTGTGAACGAATCCGAATACGACCACCAGCGACCACGTTATAACGTCTGGCTACGAATAACTTGGTTTATCTACTCTGTAGTCACGCCCCTTCCTGTACTTCGAATGCCACCGGTATACCCAGCAATATTTCTCTCGTGATATCATAATTATGCTACCAAGTGAATACGCTTCTGTACATCGAGCTACGACCAACCACAATAACGAGTAATCAAGTATTCCGCGTTCGGGTACTCTCTCGTCGCAATTGCCGCGAATAACGAGAGACGAAAAGCGTAACGCCTCGACGGCACGACGCTCATGAAAGAAACGAAGTAAGACAAGTGTGTCGTTCGCCACCGCGAGTCGCGATGGATTTCATTTGAGCACGAATCATGGCACCTCGGCATTTGATTGTACAAGAGTGGCGACGCGTACGCTCCGCAATTTGCAGGCAGAAATATTTGCACGAACCAAACGGTCACTGGCTTGGCAGAGTTCGCGCGCACCACTCTGAAGGCGAGAACACGGTAGACGGGGAAAAGTAAAGTGGGCTTATAAATCCGTATATTCGTATCTTCGGTAGAGTAAAATGAAAGGACGGTCACGCGTGCGTTCACCAATTGATCATAAATGCTGTGCGAGATACGGCGAGGGTGTTAAAATCGCTGCCGATAGCGTGCACATTGATGAATTTGCGTGTGAGCCCCCCCCCCCCCCCTCCCTTCGTCGTCTTTCTTTTTCTGATCTCGCTTTTTCCTTTATCTCTTTTTCGGTTTCGCTTTATTGCCGCTGTAGATTCTACCAACCGAGGAATTACGTGCCGCCCTATCTCCAAGGGTTGTTTGCAGTAAAAAGTTTTAACTCGCAAGCCCTTGCGATGCGAACTAATGAGAGAGAGAGAGAGAGAGAGAGAGAAATAAGGGGAGGTGGGGAAAGCAAAAAAGAGAGCGAGAGGAATAGAGGGAAAGGAAAGTAGGAACCGGAAGAAAAACGAGAAAGGAAAAAAGAAGGGCAAGAAAAGAAGTGGGGAAAAAAGTGAAAAGAAGAAAAGTGAGGAGGGGAAGGAAGCGACGAGGGACAGTGAAAAGAGAGATGAATTTCGAGAATGATGGAGAAACAGAGAGAAGCGCGGATGAATGTGGGGCAAATTCTATCGCGTCGTTCTTTCCTCCTCTTCCTGTCTCTCTACGGCAGCATCGTGCAGAAATTTCCTGTTTTCCTAGTACCGTTGCACGGGTTGAACCAAAACCAAACCCTTGTTGCGCGCCCTCGGCAAAATAGACGTCATCCCAGTCTGGTTGCTGAGTTATACGAACTTGACGGGATTCGTTTAGCCGAGGAGACGACGACAACGGCATCGCTATCAATGGGCCGTAACTCTCGTAAAGCTCGACCTAACGCTCCACCGCTATCTCCGAATCCAATATCATTGTGGATCGTTGCAACTATTGCAAACGCTCGCAAATGCTCTCGCGGCGGGGAAGCACCGAAAGCTTCTATCGGGTCGTGACGTACGAGGAGATTTCAAATATCACTGTATAATCGGGCTCGGGACTCACGGCAGAATATTTTCCAGGAATAACGAAACATTCCCGGGAGACCCGAGATTCGTTGAAACTAACCGGTTCGCCAGATACCGTGGAACGTTGGGTCTCTCCGCGTCAAGATCAAATACAAAGAAGAGACGGGACGACGGGGGAGGAGGGAATCCAAGACGCGTTGGACGGTAGCCAATGAAAGGATGAACAGACTGCGCGTGAAGGATTTTCTTCGTTAATGAAGAACGGAACGGATTAGTCGTTCTCGGGGAAAGCGGAAAATATCGGAGCGATACGGAAAATGCGCTCGAAAAAGTGATTGGAACGGGGCCAAAGAAACTTCCCGGGGCCGTCGCGTCGTTACTCTACCTCCCGGGGCTACTCCTCCTCCCCCCCCCCCCCCCAGGAAACAGTTTTCCAAGGAACGTTTTCTTGTTTAACGGCAATTGTGACGTAATAACTCTTTTACGAGGAACGGTAATAACTTCTTTCGAGACGCGACGATTAAATCCCTCGCGGCGCGAGCGCGCTCGATTTGTTAATGAGAAAACACGGATTAACGATTCGCTAAATTGCCTGCGATTCGTTCGGAGGGTCCACCGTAACGCTGTGAGCAATCTTGCGCCAAAATCAGGTACAGCATTGCACAACTTCCACTGCTAGACAAATTAGATTCCCCAAGTTCCAAATGAAACAGTGTATACATTCGTGCTTCTCCCAAGCTGCTAATTGGTAGTACCTACGCTCAGCCTAAACGCGTTAAATAAATCCTAGTTTCGATACCTTACACGCGTCGAGGTTAATTGAAACGCGTCATAGAGAGATCATTGTTGCCTGCCGGGCGAGAAACGACATTGATGACAACGACCGAACGATCGGCACCGATGCACTTATTTACACGCAAACTCAACGATAAATACGCAAAATCCTCGGTTGTGAAAATGATTCAACGTGTCAGCCCTCGATTTACTCCATCGATTCGTTCGAATCGATCGAGAAATAATTAAATGTACCAGTATTGCGGATTGGCCGATAATCTTAATTAAGCCCCCGTAAAGCTGCTCGTAAATTCATCGTATAATTCAATTTTTGCGGTTCCCAGGGTGTTGCTTGTGTCAGTCGTTACCGCAGACGTTGAATTTATTTTTCACGCGGTCCCAGTTTTCCCCTGAAAATCGCGTCAACTCCGCGGTCCTCCGAAAAGTGATTCGTTGTCGTCCTCGAGCGACCGTAACGCGTCGATCTAATTAATTCCTCTAGACGAGTCTCTCTGGACAGCCACGGGTACGAGGTTACGCCAACAGGATAACACGGCTGGGACGACTGGAATCCGAGAGTCGAACACACCGATGGATCAGGGGCTTAGTACCTGTGAGGTGGTCAAACACCTCGAAGAAGCTACCTTTTGGACCGGGTTCAATGGCAGTTTAGCGTCGATCCGTTAAACTTACTCGGTACGCTTTGAGGTTAAGCTTCGGCGGCTATGTCGTGATCTCTCGAGGTACGGCTCGGCTGCAACAGTTGCCGTCGAGCGTCATCAATTACACGAAGTATTCCACCGTCCATCAAGCCTGGTACGCAAGCCCATCTTGCATCGAGGTCAGACACGGTTCCCAGGGTTTCGCGTGTGTCAGCCGTTATTCCAGCATCCCTGAGAGTGTGCTTCGCCCCTTGTCCATCCGATTTTGAGCTAGCCCCGTAACTACGCGCCTATCGGGAATTTCCAAAACAGGGTCTAGCATGCCGTGCTTCTACGACGAGGAGATCAACGTTGGATCTACCGGGGGAGACAAAAACTACCGCTGCGGAGAGATTTTATGGCGATCCAGATTCTCTTGGGAGGAATGTCTTACTCTGATCGCTCACGTAGACGGTGAGCGAGTAATATTTGATTTGGTACCGAACCGTTCGTGCTAAACATACGATGACGCGTACGGTATTATTTATCGAGGTCGATTTTAGGCCTGAACAGTTGCGGATTAATCGAGCTCCATGAATCTGGTAAAATCAATGTGACCGGATAATTAAAAAGCTTCATTTCGTATGCAAACTTCGTACTACGGAAGAGACGCGAGGAAGATGGAAGGAGGCGAAGGTTCGAAGCGAGAGAGGAGACGGGAGGACGTTGATGGAGTTTCCGACAGTTTCGAGGTCAGTCTCTTGATAGCGACGCTTGGTTAGTGATGCCAGGATAGCAAAGATACAGAACAGAGAGTGAGAGAGAGCGAGAGAGATGGGAGGGGGGGGGCGCGGGGTGGAAGTAAATTGAGGAACGGAGAGAAACTAAAGGAAAAGCCGAGAAAGACAGAGAGGAGAGAAGTTGCGGAACGCTAAAGAGAGAGACAGAGGGAGGGAGAGTGGAGGGCTTAGGAAACGGGAGCCAGAGGAGGAAGCTGTCATAGCCGAAAGTTACCCCAATCCTCGGTAAACTCTGCGAGCAGACCCTTAGACGAGCCATGAGGGCCTCGGTAGAGAGTAGGTTGTGCCGGAGAAGGGTGGGGAGCTCAAGTTCCTAACGAGACACGCCTGTGCTCAGCCATGAAACGAACTCAACCACCCTCGAAGCATCGCCATCCCCAACAGCGACGAGGACACGACTACGAGGACGACGGCGACGGCGACGGCGACGGCGGCGGCGGCTGCGAAGACGTCTAAAGCGACGCAGAGGGGGATATGAAATACGAGTATGAACAACCTCGACATTGGTAGCCATTACCGGGCACGTCAACACTGACTAATTGTAGTACTCGAGGAACCGTTGGAATTTTGTTTTTCCCGCTCGGCGTATAGGCAACAACGATTTTCAAGCTCCCACCCCCCCCCCCCCCCCCCCCCCCCCCACCTGCCTCTCGGTCCGGTTCGCCTTCGTCAACGGTAAACGGTTTTCCCCGGGAATAACTTTAGTCCGCTTCGACGGAAGAACGATGGACTTCGTTCTTCCGTCGTGTCGAGACGCGTTCTCGCCTCCTGGAGAGGAGGCTCTCTAACGTAACAAAGAGTTACGTCGGCCGTGCAAAAAGGAGGCCACGAAGCGTAATGAGAAAGGAGGAAAGCCCCGCACGATACCACACTCGCGAAATTGAACGTTGGAGCGCGAGCGAAGTTTGCGAGGAAACTGCATCGGGCTTACGTGCAAAATATACATACTGATAACTTTCTTGGGTAAGGAAAAGCTATCGGGTTAGCGCGAAAGACATGAAAGGAGGAGAATTTTTCGGTACATCGTTGTTTGATTCGTAAACATTGTTCACTAGACTTCAATTTTAAGTCGAAGCGTCGAGATGTGGATATCAAAAGCTTCGCGCCGTTCCGCAGCGCGTATCTAGGTATCGAGTTACATCTCCGACTTTCCCGCGAATGCGAAAAGAGAACTGGAACATCGTGAATACGCAGGAACCGTGAAATCAGCCGGTAATATTCAAACAATTAAGGCACGTCTCGGACGACGCTCGCAAAGGGCTGACTCATTGTTTACCGTAAACAATACCACGTTCGAGCTTCGTGCAAACTTCCCTCAAGTTCGAGAACAATATTTCGCCACCCTTCCAAAAACAACCGCCCTGTCCCTATTACCCTCGATAAGCAACCTTGTCGCGTTAACGCGACAAAAAGAAACTGAAATCCACGAAAACGAATTAAACGAAATTCCTAATCAAACTACCTTCCCAACCGTCCGATCGAACAATTAAATCATAATAAAGATCAACGAAGCAGGATGGTTCCTTCCATCCTCGCGCGAGGGAATTATCCTACAGCCATTATCGATAATATATGCAGATGAAAAGGAATTCTCCCGCGCACACCAGCTCCATTCTCGTGCCATTCTATACTGTCGGACACGCGTGTTTTAAATTTCGGCAGCCTGCTCTCCCTTTCATTCTCCGGACCATTACCTTCGCGTACCAGACATCCAAAATCAGAGGAGCGTCTCTGAATGGGTCCGCTAATTGCCGGCGGGTCGCGTCACAATGCGCGGCCTCGATTTCTCAGTTCGAATGCCTTCTCTCCCTTTTCGGTATCCCGCTCGGTCCCTACATACCAACTGTGCTTTCTTGGCACCAAGTTGCTCTATTGCCTTCCGAGAGGGAACCGAGGATCCTGAGGGTGGGAATCGGCGGGTAACTGCCAGCGAGCTCCACCGCCAACCGCGTCGCAGACGACGACGACGACCACCAGCCTCGGGGGCTCGCCGTAAGATTACCACGATTCTGCATTACAGTCGGCTCAATCCATGGGAAATATTTTCCTTATAGGTCTTCGCATGAGAATGCGTAAGGCCCGGATACAGACGCGATACATAAGCGCGTATCGCGCAACACGATGCACCGATAGACTTGTTTGGATTCTGTCTTCTCGCACGCGTTACTAACACATTTCCAACATAGTTGCAATACGGTGCTTGTTACGCGCGTATATTTAACCTCTGTATCCGGCCTAAAGCGTCGCGAAACGCGCTCCCGTTTATCCGAAACGTCACGAGGTAGCGACGCTCGGTGGGATATCGGTGTTATCGTAAAATTAGTTTCGCCATTATCTCGGTGAGACAAATGTTACTTCGGATTTGGGGGAAGTTCGACGGCGAAGTCAGAGGGCAGGGTGCACCGAGGGGGGCTCGCGGAAAGTCTCGATGATAACTTCGCGGTAAGGGAGTTATCGTAGGGAGTTATCGTTTTAGCCGAATAGTTACACGGGGATGGCCATAAAGTACGATACTGGGCGGAGTATTAGGTGGAAAACCAATTTGCCCCGACTATCGCCGCTGTCTTCCGAACGAATATTCGGCAAAGAGTCCCTTCGACTCTCGCCGACGACTTTCGCCACCCTAGATCCAAGAGTCTCTAACTCTCCTCCGATGCTTTCAAGACGACTCTCCGGCGCCAGTCTACCGTGGAATTCGACGACTTCTCGCCATTAAAGGACCACCATTCCATGGCTCATTGTGCTTTCCTAACCCACGGGCGCCCTATCGCATCTGCCGCCATTCCCCACCCCCGGCAGTCACACGTGCACGCGCGCACAGCAACGCAGGGAAGTATACAACTGTTCGAAACTCGTAAGAACTTGTATTAGCTATCCATAAGTTGGCGCTAAGGCATCGCAGTCGTTGACCGAGAATTTGGAAATAGTTTACTCCTACTCGATAACGAGGGCCTTGTTCGGCTTTATCGGCCGCAAGTACAAACGATACGGCAGTTTGGATAATGGTGATCAGCGAAAACTTAAAAAGGGAAAAGAAAAGCAGCCGAGAGCGTCGGTAGAATTAGTTCGGGACCGCACGCCGCTTCTCCTACGATAATTCGAAAACTCGGAAACGAGGGCCTATAAATTTTCCACGCGTATCCAGATCTCGGTCTGAAACTGGATAACGGATAAAGCATGGAAATTTTGCCCATAAGCGAGAGAAAGAAACATGAATGCGAAATAGCTTGCGGCGGGAATTGCGAGGCGTCAGCGGATAGGAATGAATTTTTTATTTTACGACTTCCACGAATCGCCGAGAAATACCTTCGGATGTGTATCCAAGTATATCTCTCCCCTACGGTTTACTTGGAAGGATTCCGCTCGTAACGAGGTGAGTCGAATCGAGAGCAAAGTACGTAGATTGCATCAAGGTACCCGAAGTAACGAGATACGCTAAACTATCGAGTAACGCGTTTCCCACCCGTGGGACTTGCCTTTCCGCGGACGACGAAGCAACGCGCGACGCTACAGTCGACGTGCGAAAAGTGGAAAACACAGGTGGCAAAGAAACAACGATGGAATATCAAACGGCGCAGTTGGAAGAATAACTATCCGAAAAGTTGAGGAAAGAATGTAAGAAAGCTGAGAGGGAGGTATAGAGGGCGAGAGAGGGAGAGAAAGAGAGTTAACCAGGAAGAATCGAACCCGTAGAAAAGAGCAGCGGCCGCGAGTGGTCTCTCCGCTTCGATCCTGCCTTTCTCTCACCCCTCGGGGCTTTACCGCCCTATCACGTAATGGTGTAACTTTTGCCACGGCGATGGTTCGACGGGAAGGAAGGAGTGGAGGAGTGGAGGAGTGGAGGAGAGAAGGAGAGGCGGAGAGGCGGAGAGGCGGAGAGGAAGGATGCTCGATGGAAGAGGGTCTACCGAGAGTGGTGAGGGTAAGGTCGACCCGAGGGAGTTTTAACGTACGGTCAGCTCCTCGCACCAGCCCGTTCGACTTCGACTCATTCCCCTTTGGCTTAGCCATCCCCGTCCGACACGCCAGTACCATCAGCCTCGCTTTTCACCCCCTTCGACCACCCATCCCCGCGCTCGTTGTCTCCCGAAGCGAGTCGATCAAGTCGGTGCGAACTTTTATCTTCGCGGCTTCCACCGAGGAAGTCACCCACCTTTGCCACCTATACCCTATGCGGGGGGTGAGAGAGGAGGCCGGGAAGGGACGAAAAGGGATATCCAAGAAAACTCCCGAGGGAGACACTACGGTTGGTACTCGATGGATATTGGCGCGCGCGCGCGCGCACGCCAGCGCGTACGTCGTTGAAAAGTAAGCGGGGCGAAACTTGGACACGATACGTGGTAAAATGCGATTGTCGGAAGTGTTTGAGGAAAACGGCGGACAAGATCGTGAGGTAATCGTTGGCGTATCGGATCGGTGTAGAAGCGTGAACTTTACTCGTTTTTTCGGGCCATGGTATCACGGGATTTTGTTTTCTCTTTCCGTTAAATATTTTATGATCTTTCCAATTTGGACCTTAAACCCTCTGCGTAGGACACGTTCGCCTCGTGTCATAATTCCGAACTCGTGGTAAATGAACGCGTTGACTCGCCGTGCTCGGTTCACCCGTGAATAAGGACGTTTGCAAAGTTTCTCATTTCATTTTTGTCCAACGACTCGTCCCGGGGTTAATCTTTCCATTGAAGCGAAAAACGAGCGCCTAATTGAACTACGTCCTTTAACCTTTACCCGCTCGCGACTTCCAAATTAAACGGTACGCTTCCGTTCACCGCGACGGCAATTGAGCCGTTCATGATTTTTTATCAATTTCGTGAGCTCTCATTTAACGTGCACGTTTCGAAATAATTCGAACTTTTGAACTGTGATACAACATTGCAAACACAGTTTTGGCAAAAAATCTTTATTCAAATAATCACAGAAATCTTCAAAATACAACATTTTAAAAAGCTAATTGTTTAAATTAATTATTCAGCGGACGGGAGCGGAAGTAGAGAATACATGCCCCTCCCACCACTCCCTCGGAGCTCTAGAGAGGAATATGCCCAAAAATTCAAAAAGACGGCTAGTCTCTGTACCGTCCTAGCGAGCGAGTAAAGATTAATTATCGCTTCGACGGGAAATTGACGAGCCTACGCTCTCGTTATCTCTCGACGCTTTACGCGGGACTTTACGTGTAGGGCGATGCGGGTACCAAACACGAACCAAGGTAGTATTGAAAAGCATAAAAAAAAAAGAGTACCACGTCTTTAAAGATTTGGATATCATCCGCGTACTCTTTGCAATGGTATAAAGGAGTATCGACGCCGGTAGAGTGTAAACGCGCGTTCCCGAGTCGGCTGACGGTTATGTAAAAGCGTCGAATCGTATGTTCCACCTATAACGGCGTATCTGACAAGAGCGCGAGCGTCTGAGAGTTGTCAGACGCGAGTAGCTGACGAGGAGTGCGGAACGAAAAGCAATCGTAAAGATTAAGCACCGAGCGACCGTAAACTCGACCGATAAACGGATTATATATGTACTCGTAACGTTTGACGACCCGAGACCGAAGTAGACGCTCGTGTCGCGAATCCGCGTTATGACGCAAATTGGGTGCAAAGTGTCAAAAACACGTTCCTATCTTCCCATCGTAATAACAGCTTTAAAAATTTACTCCCTCGTGATCTACCGGGGGAATGCGATTATGGCTGCCGTTAGTCTGTCGTACGATCTGCGAGGCGTGCCCGAATCGCGAGGTTAAAATTTATATGAGCGGATCCCTCGTATCGAAAGAATGGAAAAGACGTTGAATCCCCGAGTTCGAAAGTGCTGTCATTCGGAATCGTGATCAACTGTAACTGAAATAACGAGCGGGGCGATTAACAAATTTTCACGCAACGCGAATCGTTAACGTAAAACGCGCGGATGTACCAGTCGACGCGCTTCTTCGCATAATTTTCTAATTAAGATTGAGATTAAAGCATTCCGAGCCCGTCGTCTTTTGGATAATTCCGTGAAATTCAACCGCACCGGCGATACGCGAAAACTGAACTTGCCCTTCGAGTGTCTCAAGATGATATTTTTGAAATTTTATCCCGTTCTTCGTTGCACCGACACGACTATTTACTCGACGGAAGTCCGATGTAAGTGAACGCGTCACGCTAGACAATGGGCAAGATCGAATATCAATAATTAAAGTCACCCGTACGTAGTACGCCAAATGACATTTTCACGATGTTGGTTTTACCCCTGTTTCTGGGATGGTCGGAGAGCCAATAAGAAGTTGATCGTGCTTTTTTTAACTTCTCCCGAGGTCAAGCTGTTATTACGCTGCGACGACTTCTGACCCGTTGAAATAACTCTCGTGGAATTAGAGTGGAAGCGGTCATTAAAATTCATCGAGAGTACGAGGGCCAATCGTAAAGTTCAAATGGCGGTACAGAGCCGTGATGAAGAGAGCGACGAGGATGTCATAATGTCTAGGTGCGACCTAGAGACATTATCGGTCGCTCCTCCGCTTCTTATTACGTGATCGATACCTAGTTCGTTGCTAATCTCGTATCACGAAACTTGGAACGCTCGGAAGTTGAAACCGAAAGGACCGATTCGCCGCGATACGCTTATCGTAAATTGAATGTATAGAAGTAATCGAACGATGCGAGATTATCCATCCAGGTTAAACGATAATGACTCGCGGAGCACGGGAACGGAAAATCTGCTCTCCAAAGAACCGGAACGAACGTAAATAGCGACGTGGTTAAGAGAATAATATCGAAACATCGAGAATCAATTATCTGTCGAGGGTCGCTTGATTAGGCAGCAATATTCTTTTCTCGATATAAAGAGTAATCGATGCAAAGAGCTACCGTGCCACTCCCGGATCGAACGACGCCAAGTTATACTTTAAAGCGGCATTAGGTGGCCCACTTTTTTTTTCTTTCATTCTTTCTCCGCGTCATCCCGCGCCCTGTGCCGTTTTTCAATAGTAAGTATCCATCTGAACAATACCGGAACGCGACAACAATAGAAAGAAGGTACAAACGGAGCGTGGTATATCGCTTTACAATCGCCCCCGGCCCTGGCACACAAAATATTCTTTTTGCGTCCACGAAACACGTTGAATTCATAATATCCAAGCCCGCCATTGTTTCGCAAAATTAAATGTGTATGCGGACACGTTCGCTGAATAACTTAAAAGCATCGCGTTCCTTTTCAAATATCCGCGGACAGTTGCCAGACACAATCTTCCTACGATGCCTCCGACAATTTACCTCCATTCGTCTCGTAAGAGAAAAACAATGGCAGCAGGCGGAACGCGTAAAAACGTCGCGAGTAATAAACTTAACCGCTGCGGTCTATTTAAATTCGCGACTATTGATAATTAAAAACATTCCTTTCTGTTCGCTCGCGTAATATATGTAGATTTACCGAGATACAGCATTTAAAATGTTTCCAAGCATACTTTCGCGACATTTTGCGCCATCACGATTGGTATAGAATTATTTTTCTTTAAACCGCCACGTTTACCCATTCCATTTGTTAATAACAATGTAATTTTAATCCCCGGTCATTTGAGAAAACGCGAGTCGTTCTAAAAGCGTTTTAAAAAAACGATACCCTCCGTCGTCGGTTGAATCCGCGGCCTTAAGCCTCGTACACGCGACAACAACCTCCGTTTGGACGTGAACGCGCTACACCGACGCGTATCAAGATGACACGCAACGGAGTTACGCCCCATTCCATCGGTTCTCAGTAAAAATTGGGATATTACGAATAGTGTCGACGTACTGACATGCAACATAACAACATAACAACAAAGCAACAACGCTACCTACCAGTGTATTGGTGATACGTGATACGCGCGTATGTTACACGCGTGTGCGCGGCTTTACGTTACGGAGAACCGAGGAAGGGATGTTTCCACGAAACCGGCACGTTTTCCGTTCGCGCAACAACGCTCCGTTATAGTCATGAAAATTCACTCGCCTGACATCTATAAAGGACAGTGGAAACGGACTTTCCTCTATCTATCGTCGATCCCGGAAAGGATTTCGCGAGATCAGAAGCTACTAGGGCAAAAGGGAAGAAGACACGGTCCGGTAGCGTTGCTGCTGCAGTCGCGTGAAAAATGCTCGCAGTAAAGGCGATACGTGCGAGCAATTTCACAGCCTTTCCCTCGAGGTGTAATCGCTGGGGCAACGAATTTTCCTTTAAGTCGATCATCCACGGCCCTGCACACGTTTTCCTGAATCACCGCCCCGCTCGCACTCGTTATTCGCACGGCAAATAACGTAAACCAAAGGTCGGCAAGCAAAGGGTGACGCTAAATAATTCGAATAATCTTTTCTCATTTTTTTCCTTTTCTTTATGTTTCGCGCAAATAGATTAACGCGGAACGCTCCGCGGTTATCTCAGCTGTTCTCTGCGTCGAATGCCGACGAGAGCTTTCGAGAATTCGTTAGAAATGGATTTGTCATACAAAATGTTTCGTTATTTAATACAGAGAGGGGACGGTTGATAAGAGACAATAATAAAAACATAAAGCGTTTGATAATTAGCACTATAAAGTTAATTAACGCACTCGACCGAATTTGTGAGTTTCAACCAAGAATAATAGGATTCAACCAAAAATAACATGAAGCGTTTCTACTTTACGAAGCTATACGTAATTTTACACGGATCGTATAAAAGTTAACATTTCCAACGGATTTTCGCGAAAAACGGAATTATTCGCAAATTGGCATTGCGGGAGAGCGCACGTAAAGCCATGCCATACATTCGGCCGCCGAGCCGGCACAATCCACTGTGCACGGCAAGGCTCTAAATATTAATTTTCGAGCAGGCGATCGTAAAGATGCAACGTAACCAATAGTCCTGTCGTAATCAATTAGGCTCATCGTTGACAATCTGGACGACGTCGGGGAAACGTTAACGAGACATTGTCGAAATACGAGAAATGGCTGACAGTGGAATAACAACTCAGTCTCGTCGACGTTCCAAACCCGCCGTGCACGGTTACTTTATTTAAACACGAACAACTACCCTGGGTACTCGAAATAATCCATTTCACTGCACTCGCCGTCTCTTCCGGAGATACTCGTAAAGACGCACCACGGAGACGCGCAGACTAGTCGTTAATTCCGTATGGGTCGTAAAGGGTCGGAAGTGCATGCCGCGAGGGGCTCTCGGGTTCTTCCATTTGTAGCGTGACATAATAACGGTAATAATAACGCTGTAATACGCGTAACAGTTGTTATTCGCTCGTGATCCGTTAGCACGGACTAAATCCCAGCGGCGGGGTCGAGCGCTCGTTCGTGGGATCGCGCGACAATACTTCCCAACGATCGCGAGTCGCAACGCGACGCCACGCGACGCTGGACACGGTAAAGAAAGTAACCGAAAATGGAGTAGCGCGTCCACTCGATTTCGTTGGCTCGTTTGAGCAGAGATTACAGGTCAGGTAGGAGGGGCAGGGCGCGAGGCGTAAAGAGCTCGACAACGATTATTCGCGCTGCAGCATTGCACCGTGATTCTTCGCGTTGCCATCACTACCACCGTGAAGAACCCATTAAAACGAAAGTAGGTATATGGGAAAGGCGTCGATCGATTTCTAGGGTCCGTGCACCCGACACACCCACGCGCCAACGCGAGGTTACACACGTACCGACGCGCGCGCCTACACAGACGCACGAAAAGCAGACTCGCGGTCGACTGTGAAAGACGGCCGAGACCGAGGGAGACGAGGGGGGGTTGAAGGAGGCGCGCATTAAGTATGCATGTAAACCGTGAAATTGCCCTCTCGACCGGTAATTACGGTCACGGCCTGGCAAAATTAAAACTCGACGCTTATCGTACCCGTTCGAGGCGCTCGACTAATGTCGGTGGCGTACATCGCTCGAACGTGTCCGTAAACTGTCATTCCGCGTCGTCGTTTACCCCTTCGTCACGGAGAGTGACTATAGCCGAAGCCCGAAAAGTAAGACTCGCGGTAGCCGACTCTTTCGGTCGGTTGAAATTTATATCTGGTCATTTGAACGCCGAACCGTGATCTGCATTCGATTTGATTCGTCGAAAACAAAAAGTACGAAGACTGGCTTTAAACGTCGTTAGGCGAGCCGAGATTCCAGTGAATTTACGCGAGTCCCGTAGTATCCCCTTTAAATCGAGACGTACGTCGGGTCACGGAGACCCGTTTCTTCCTTATCGGAGCCCCTATCCGGAAATCAAAGAGATCCGATAATATTTGCCGCGCTCGCAGTGGAATGAGAAAATTCCCGAACCTGCGCCGTCCACGATACTTACCCCCCGACGACGTCGTCGTCGTCGTCGTCGTCGTCGTCGTTTTCGTGTCTCGCGGATTGAACTCGTCAAGGGAGCACGAGCGTAAGGACGGCAAACTTTCCTGATTGTTTGTTCCCGACGCGCAACACAACGGGGCAAAGAGCAAGAATAAATCAGGAAGATACGGTGCCAAAAACGGTACGGCAGCCGCTCCGTTGGGAGCCCAAACCGTGGACGAACGAACGAACGAACGGGTATTTTTAAGCTCGAGCGAACTTTCTTCCATCCCGTTCGAGAGCACCAGCACTGGCTACGTCATCACCGCACCGGTAGAATCACGCGAAATTTTAAGGTACGCGCCGTTAATTAAGCTGTCCTTACAGGGTCTACCAAATTTCATCGCGATTGTCAAAGAGCACGGGAGAGATTGGTAAAGTTTCAGCGAGCAAGGTTGCTCCGTCCCGAAGCCCGGAGGCACGTAACGACGAGTAGCGTGGAACCGTAGATAAAAGGGATGTAATGAAACACTATCGGACACCGGGGGTAAAAAGACGAAGGCACCGCGCGTTGTACAGAGTGTTGAATTATGTCTGCGAAGGGGGCGGTCGAGAGGGACGAAGCTCGGAGACTAGAGGGGTAATAACTCATAGTGGTCCGTACACAATACCATTGTGTTCGTTGTACAGATTCTGCAGGGAACAGGGACCCGCGTATATATATATATATATATATATACATATATCTATATATATATACATATATATAGATATATATATATATATATGTATACATGTATATGTATACGTAGACGTACATACGTCTATAAGTATGGCGAGCCATGTTACCTGCGCAACACTCGGATGTACGCGTGTATATCTATCAGCCCCGTACCCGCGCATAATATTCGCAATACCACGGACGTCTGTCGCTTTACCTATCGACAGTGTTTGCGTACATTATTAATCGTGTACGCCACGTGGCGCTGTGCGAGAACTAATTCTCATGATCGAGACTCAATAATACGAGCATTTGCCGCGTCGCGTACAAGAACGTATCCGCTTCGTAATTAGTTTTCGCGGAACAAACGCAACGGTTGCTGAAACGTTACCAACGAAACTCCGCCGATGCGAGAGAGAGAGAGACCGACGGGACGTTTCGCGACGAAGCAAACGGACGAACCGTTTGATTTAACGTAATCGCGTTAAATCGATTCGGACGGGTATTGAATTTAAGTAAAACGCTCTTTAAGCTTATCAACGGCGCGTTCCGGCGCGCCGGAAATACACGACGCTCGTCTCGAAATACCTCCAAGTTGATCAGTGTTTTGAGCTATATCGAGCTCGGGGAGAAAGTTAGCCGAGATTCGCGAAGACTTTGGGGAGCCAATTGGACAGCGGATCACGCGACCGCTCATTCATAAACATTACGAGGGCTTTCCGTTCTACCTTTTCCGAGGTAGCTCGTAAGTTGTCCGAGAAAAAGCGAGACGCGAGATAGGCGAGGAGGATGCGAGGATGGGGAAGGATGATAAAGCGTGGGTGTGTGTATAAATTGAGAAAAAGAGGAAGAGAAAAACGGCAGAAGCCCAACTAGGAGAAACGCAGACATCAAAGGACGAAAAGGAAAAGGGACGCAATGATTTTCGCCCCGGGGCAACAATTTTCACTCCCCGTCACAGCTGGTCCACCGTGGCTCTTGTTACTTTCATTCGTTTGGACAAATCACAGAAGTACGTCTACAGATTCCACCGGAATATAAACGAGAGCTTTTTGGATCGCGACCACGCTTGCCGCCAAACTTCAATATGTTCCAATGGGACCTCGAAATTTTGTATCGCTTAACGATGTCAATGAACGAAGGAAAACCACGTAAACGTAACCGAAACATAAATGCTCCGGCAAAAAGTGTCCCCGAGGTAAATGAAAAATCGCCGAACGCGGTGGGACGAGAAAGAAACATAGCTTCGCGTAAAGATAGGGTTTCGTTACCACGACCGATCGCAGTCGTGGACAACCACGACAAACATTGTCTTCGGTGCCCCGGTTTCGTTACCACGACCAGGCACAGTCGTTCTTTTCATCATTCGCCGATCTTTCGCTTCCCCCACTACTCGCCGGTGCATGCTGTCTCTGTCTATCTTTATTCTCAACGTGCCTGTCGTCCGACGACCAGTCGCAGTACTAGACCGGGCTAGTGGTGCGATCGGTCCGGTCGTCCGACCACCGAGAGTCGTGGTAACGAAACCGGCCCCATTTAAAACAACGTGTCTAGGGTGTCGCAGTCGTCCACGACTGCGATCGGTCGTGTCAACGAAACCGTACCTTAAACCAACGGCTCCAACTATTTCCTCGTATATCTCGGAACGATATTTTTGAAGTTGTACCGCTCGTCTTTCCGCGACCTCGATCGCGAGTGGGAATTGCGAAAAAATCATCCCAACCAGGACTCGAACCTGAATCCATTCCGATCGAGGCACGGGACATTCTTACGTTAGGAATTCATCCTCGGAGAATAGAGAGCAATGCGAAAGCGTGTCTCTCAGAGTGCCAAAACACCAAGCAATTTCGCATTTCTCGTTCCAATCGCGCTCACTCCAGAGACGCAACGTGCTTGCGGACGGAAATCCGCGAGATCCGGAAGATCACGGGAGACGGATCGTCGTCGGGGCTGCGCTAGAACCGATCTCTGGTGACGATCGAGGACGACAACGAGAGAGCCGTCCAGCGTCTGCGATACACGAAAGAGGTGGGATACGCGGGAAAGGGTGGCGCGGCCGACGAAGAGGCTCGATTTCAGTATCGTCCAGTGGTCCCAGGCTTTCGTGCATGTAAAGGGAAGCTTAATCCTCTGTGCCCTGGCCATGATTTGCTTTGAATAATAACTCAAAGGGTTACGAGAAATATACATGGGACCGAGAACTCACGCGTCGGCCGCTGGCCCACCTACGTGACGCGCCTATGCTTTCATACATATTTCAGTAAACCCGAGAATCATACTTGGTAATTTCACTTGGCTCGTTTCGCTGCGAGACCGAGCCAAGGGCGAGATCGTCTTGTTCCGTCGCCTTCCCCGCGGATTGCAAAGTAATCAACAACAACTACGCGACCAGAGTCCCGCCCTTCGCTCGAGGATGGACGCGTCGTTCGGAGCGTACGAAGAAGAAAAAGGTCTGGCTGGGTAGAATGAAAGAGATCTCCGACTGGACGATGCGAATTCGCTCGACGGCCGTGAATCGAATGAATATATTAGTGCCGCTGCCTGGGGAAAAGAATCTTCGCGAATGTCGATGTTGTATCCGTTGCGTTTGTTGGTTTCAAAGTAACGTTCAATTTATTTATTCGTTCGGTTAACCAGATACGGTATATGTTTGAAATCCCTGATTCGACGCGTGACGTAAGAAACGATAAATTGTACATATCGAGTGATAATTGTAAGTAACGAAAACCGAAGGATTCACTGTACGAAGTCGAGACAAACCCGCAGTGCGGTTGTTTTTCCGTGAAACCAAACCAATAGCCCGACGCAAAATTCAGCACATTCTACGCGTTTCATCCAGTAAAAGCCAGTTATGCGTCGCCCTCGACTCCGGCGGGAGATCAAAGATCGCTTTGACCGCCGAGCGTGCATCGATAGCGAGCGGATAGACTGACCGAGAGTAGCGTGCGATGCCCGGAAGTCATAGGGCGACGGAAACGGAAATTAGCTGCCGCCCAGAAACAATGGCGTGGGTTGGCCATCGTTCTCGCTCTCCTCGTTCGTCTCCGTCCCGTCGGAGGAAAGCAACGGAGCGCAATTGTTGTGCCCGATACCGTATTATGTATTTAACCCTCTACCCTTTCCAGAGGTAAAAGGTACGCGGACAACGACCCGGTGGTAATATCAAGTTCACCCCGACCGGACCGCGGGACCGACGTTTCGAAGGGTCACCGGAATTTGTAGAGCTGAAAGTGAAAGAGAGAGAGAGAGAGAGAGGCAAACTTTCCCCGAGTAAGGAGGAACGACAGCATTACCTTTGACAAGCAGGCTTCGAGAATTTTCAACGTTCCCTCGACGCCCAGCTAGTTCGAAACAAAGAGTAATCGACCTACTACTAAACTACGAAGCATTGTCCAATAAGGGCGGTACTGTTCATTTTACAATGGGAAGCCCGCTGTGTATAAAGTATGTACATACATTTACCTGGAAGCCCATGAATATTTTTGAATCGAATGAATCTCTTTATACCGTTACAACGTTTATGGTTTCCCGGCTGAATCCAGAATCGTTGCATCGGTGGCAATTCGTGGGGGACTTGGGTTAACCGACGAAATTGCGTCAACGAGAACATAACTTTTAACGATTAAAACGGACAATATTTATTCGACCGGCGCAGGCTCTCGGCCGTCGTCAGTTTTAAGTTCGTCGCGAACTCTTCTTTTGCCCCGGTATAATTAAATGCCTCGGGAGCAGCGAGACGCGAAAGAACGAGAACTGGTCATTCGATTCTGGTCTGGGTAGATCCAAAAAACTTTGACCCTTTGAATTGCAAGTGGTTTTCGATGGGATTTTTAACAAGTAACGCGGGGAAAATAGTTAGAAGACTCTCCAATGGACGAATACCGCGAAGAATTAATGTTAACGCTAAACAATATACGCTTCTGTCAGTTGGATATAAATCGCTACTAAAGCAAGCATGCGCGGTGTTACTGTTGCCTTTTCGCGGAATCTATTGATCGTAGTAATGTTTAACTATCTTTTCCCATGTTCCTCATTTAAAAATGCCTTTCCCCCTCTCCCAAAAATAACCACCGTGAAAAACAAGCCGCCAAATTTATCGCGACCGAATCCTCATCCTAGCAAACGAGAAGGGGGGGGGGGAGGGAGTATCAATTTTTACTACCGCGCTATACTAACCAGATATAGAGACACGGAGATAAGACACAGAGAGGGTACGAAGATCAAGAATTCCGAATTCACCCTCGACGATACGAACAAACGGAGATCACAATCGAAGACGAACGGGAGAGAGTGAGGAGGGTACAGGAAAAAAGGAACGAGAAAGCAATACCAAACGGAGAGGAAGGTACGGACGAATCACCATGGCTCGCAAGGGGGGGAGGAGGGGGGGGGGGAGAAAAACAAAGATGAAAATCTGGCGAGGCCGAGCGGGGATACAGGGGCTAGGGAATAGGATAGGGAAGTAGGCAAAGATGAAAATCGGAAGAACACGAAGGAGGATACGCGAGCGCAGCCGGAGCAATCGCGCTTGGGAATAGTAATCCACGCTCCGGATGAGTCGCGCTTTGTCCGTCGACGAGGAGCCCGGATACGCCTCATTTTCAACCCACGAATTTCTTCGCCGAGCCCCGGCGAAGGTGCAACCCCCGTTCCTCGGCTCTCTTTGGGGAAGCTCTTAAATTTCCTACGATTCGCGTAATCGCCGGTGCGGTATTACTCGCGCTACCTGGTTCCTAGGAACAATCAAGATCGTCGAAGGCATCCAACGGAGAACGCGGACCCCACGCACCGTGCGTTAACGAGTTCAACGCGCGTTTCGTCGAATCGAAGAAATGTGACGCGCCAGGGATACGTAGGATGATAAAGGGTATCGTCGAGCCACCTCTCGTCGGGTGATTCCTCGCGAGTCTACGAAGAAATAACGACCCACTTCCCGAAATTGTACCGAGTGACTACCCTGATACCCTGTGTATGTATGCAGAAGCTATTTGAAGGCGCGAAACTAGCAAGCGAAAAAGTCATGGGCAGCTTTGCTCTCCCACTTGGGTAATGTGATCGGAATCAAGGACGGCATTTCACTTTGACTTACACTCTCTTCAGAAAATGAATACTTTTCAAGTATACTTTTCATTTCCTCTCATGTACTGTAGGGAGCTGGAAAGTAGGCACTTGGGAGGGAGGCGGTAGGAAACGAGCTCCGCCTATCCCCGCTATCGATGTTCTTTTGACGTAGTAGTAGAATCACTATTAGCGCGAGGGATACATAAATCCTACTGCAGGCATGAATCGACTTCTACGCCAATGCTTGGAAAAGCTACCTGACTCAATTATTGTGCGTGACAGTTCGGCCAGTGGTGAAAATGCGTGTGTCCCGTCGGTATGATTGTGTTAGAATAGGTCAGGCCCACGCGCTAGGACCAATCAAGCCCGTTTACCCCTCGAGTGCCAACTTTCCAGCTCCCTGCATTACATTATATTTACTCAGAAAAATCAAATACTAATTCCATTGTTTATGTTTACCGATTTTTCAAAATAGTACCGATCGACCGCGGCACTCTGTATTTAACCGAAAGTCGTGCAGTTTGACTTATCGTCGGACCTCTCCGTTTGTTGGCCAAAATATTTTGTTTTTCACATCAATTGATACCCTTGGTTTCTCGATCCCACCGCGCCCAACTTCCCGTTGCGTTATTCCCTTTGTTTTCGTAGCGGCCATAAGTTATCGTTGGAGAATAATATTTAATTGGCAGTACGCGCGTCGGGGAAGAACAACCCAGAGCCGTTCGCGTAATGGTTTTATTGGGTCATCCGGGAGTACGATTATGGTCGTTGGTAAACTATGGGTATTGCATATGCATAAGCGCGAGGAAGAGCGAAATTCGCAAAGTTATACTCGGCAAAGTTGTCGAATCAGGTATCGTCCAAAGAATTCAGGAAAGCTTTCCACTTATAGGAAGGCGTGCGAGAAAATTACCATTCGAGATGTTACGCGACTTAAGGAAATCCTGTCCCGACGGATATGAACCCTATCCTGACCAAGAGTAGTCTAGACCGTGAGAACCCGTACGTGCGAACAATAAGGTAGTAGGAGCATAGCTTTTCCTTCGCATGCGGATGAACATTAGCAAGTTTTTGAGCCGGCAGATATCAGCCGACGCTCTCCCATCTACTTAAACCGGAGTGCATCTGCGTTGTTTCTCACTTGGGTATCGCGAAGGCTAGTACCAGGCGCGCATAACTGATCTTTAAAACACGAAAATGTCTCTCGGTAATCGCACTGTGGAATCCAACGGACATCGTCGATCGTCGTAACGTCAATTTCGATTATCTGTTTACTTACAACGTTCCTCGTAACGTCAGATTCTCCATTTTATTCGATGGAATGTAACAAAAAGAGTGTAAATTATTTTTAACCAATTTCGAGCTGAGAGAGCTTTAATTGGAGAAAAGGAGGGAAAGGAGGGTCTTCTGGAACCCAGCGTGCAATTCTAGGATTAAAACACATCGTAACGGTGCCGTGGATTTTAGATAATCCCCGTGAACCGTGTCGTTAAAAGTAAACTTCACCGCGAAACGGAATATTTTTTCGCGAGCATAAAATTTCACGCTCGCGGCGATTCACAAAACGCTGAACATCCCTCCGGTCGAATCGCTGAAATATTAAACATCTGCCGAGTCTCAACTTACTTTTAGTCGTGGTTGCTTCAATGCGATGCGCAACTACAAATAAATTTCTAACGAACACGCTCCCCCCATCCATCTGCACGAGCTACAAAATATTTTTCGCGGCATTAGGTCGCGTTTATGGAAACGGTTTTTTGTCTTCGCAAGGTTTCTTCTTTGCGAGCATAAATGGGAGTCCAGAATTTGTCCCGACGGTTCTCCACAAAACGACGCCTCGGACTCTGTTAACCTTTAGTGCATAAAGTTAAAAGATTTTGAATTTTGTTATTTTCCCGCTTCAGTTCGACTCAGATAAACAAAAGATGTGTATTTCCTACATATCATATTATCTCAATACATTTTTCTGCCGCGGGTGTCGCTTTCAGGGGACTCTATGCACAAAATACTACTAATGCAGATGAGAACATTTTTGTATTGAATTTTATTTTTAATACACTTTCATTACAACAACAAACATTTATATGAATATAACTAATGGTTATAAATAAATATAGTTTTCATTTATAATTTATAATAATATTATTGTATGCGCGTGTGTGTGAGGGAGGTGCGTGTTCCGGGAACGGGTGAATGCTGCGCGAGACGTACGCTGCCCTGCGTCGCAGATACCACGTGGTCGGGCCCAAAAACAAAGGAGACGCGTAGTCAGCGCTTGCCATACTTCAGACGAGTCGAAGTTGAGCGAGCGCCGTAAATTAAGCGACATGTTGGATCACATGTTTTTTTTAAATATATATCTGCATGTATCACCGGTAGTTCACATACATACTTGACTTTGTTGCAAGACATCTTTTGACCAGTATGTATCCAAAAAATCATGGCAAAATCGATCGTGCTCATGAGAAAATTTGAAAAGGGAGGTAAAACCGTTAAACATAATTTCATGTTGTTATACTACGACACTGTCTGGAAGCATATACAAGAACTACGTGTAATATGTATATTCTTGTTGCCTTGACGTGGGTCCAAATTCGCGTCAAAACGTTGAGACAGTCTTGTCCGTGCTTCCAAACAATCCGGTAGCATAATAACAACACGAATTTACATTTACCGGTTTTACCTACCTTTTGAAAAATTGTCTCGTTATGGCGATCGATTTCGCCATGATTCTTGGAATACCTAAATACTTGTTAGCGTACATACAGTTGATTATTTGTTCCCCTTATAATTAATATCTCTTGGCCTGGTGATGAAAGTTTTATTTCTATACATATAGTGCCAGCCAACGTCCGAAACGTTCAGCGGCGATGTTTGCGCGAGTTAGTTTCGCGACGAAAACTTAAAGCGTAAAAGTCACCGACCATAGACGAGGATCGAAACTAGCGACGCGCGCGCTCGCGGATACAAGAGATAAATGAAATAAACGGAAAGACCCGGCGAAGCTTTCCGCTCGACGATGCGCGCGATCATTTTGGACGTTTACATGGCGCACAGAGGGAGTCGATATCAATATTCATCGGAGCGCGAAAAGCCGCTTTAATATCCATCTCCGTTCCCCGTAGCCCCACGTCTGGGCGAAAAGGAAAGCGGTTCGCGGTCGGTAGAACGATTAGACGGATGTTTGTGACCGTTCAAAAGGATACCGTGAAAAGAGAGGTAATCTTTTCTTGCAGCCACCGACGGAGGCTGACGAGGATTGTGTCGTCCATTAAACGACGGAGAAAGCCACTTCTCGTTCCGTCTTTTTTCTCCTTCATTGTTCCGGGAGAATGCGAAATGTTCCTTTACTTTTCTTTTTTTTCTTTTTTTGCATGGCACGGGAGAACGCGTCGATTCGAGCAAGGACCGACTAGTTCTTTTTCATTAAAGCAATACGAACCGTCGTACGTTTCTTTCGCTCTTACGAAAAATTCTCAACGAAAGCGGAGATCGTTATCAGCGTTTCTTTGTAGCCTCTATCGGCGTTGCGCCCGCGCTCGATAAGGTTTCCCCGAACGATACAAAGGGCGGGGAATTAATAGACGTTAAAAACAAAAACAGAAGGAGGAAAGGAAAAATAACAAATAAGAGCTACGTAGAAATCTCGTGAAAAAATTCATTAAACCGTCGAATCCAACCGGTTCGTAAAATAAAGAGAAAAGAGAATCCCTGGTAGCAGCCAAAGTACCATTAAACGGACAATCGTTGTACTCCGCTCGGAGATTCGAAAGCAATCGACGGCGGATGGCATCGAACGTAGTAGCGCGTAGTCAAACAGAGGTTGTTGGTATCGAACAAATGACAATAAATGGCATGACGCGACGCCGAAGACGGTTCCAATTTATTCCCCGGAGAGAGTCCCGGTCGACAGTGGCAGCTATCCTTTGCCATCGTACGAAATCCGACATCAAATATCGAAAATACATCGAACGCCACTGGAGAAATCAGCGCATTACCAACCATTCGCGGTCTGTGGGGTCGATGTTTTTGTACGAATATAGGGAGCGTATGCGCCTAACAAACTAGGGTGAGCGTACCGATGAACGAACGAATAGCGTGTTTCTTGGCAATATCAAATATTAACCGTGTACCATATTTTGTATTTAATTTCATTCGGCGGAATGACGTTTCACTTCTTCTTTACGAAATCGATAAAACGCTGGCCGATCGTATCGCGATTAGTAATTGCATTACGCGTTGGTTTACCAACGCATCAAATCCTTATTCGTTCGTTTTCTGGTCGATCGACTGGAGAGGACTTTTGCGCCTCGCGTATTATTTTTCATAATCACGAAACGACACGTTGCGCCCGGTGACACGCGGAAAAGAGTATCGTTGATTCAGCGAAAAGGAAAAATTCCAAACTACGCGTAACCTACTTACGATTAGGTATGCTCAGTAACGAGAAAACTTGCACGGAGAGTGATTAATAGAGACGATTTTGTAACATCGACGAAAGTATTTTCCAGAGTACGGGAGGGACGGTAAAGTCATGTTGAGAATTGTTTAAATTAACACCGTTTCCGAGGTATCGCGTTCTCGTACGTACTAATACGTAAAAGAACGGATTGCATACCCAGGTACGTAAAATTTGCAACCGCGGAATAAATTAGAGGCTCTCCCGTCCCTCGAGCGTTAAAATGGAAAGCAAACTCTATGTATAGGACACACGACGTCGAGGAAACCGCTCTCCGGTGATCCGGAGAGTTCCAGTAATCGATACTCGAATCACGGTAAACGTAACTCGGGGAGCGTTAATTATACCCTCGCGAGTAAGAAGCTTCCATCTCCATTACGACAATCGTGCTCGAGAACGTCACTCGAGATGTCACCCCGAATAAAAAGTGGATATTCGAGCGATGCCGAGAGCTTCCGCGGAATGTTAGGCGGCACGCGATTCCCTGGCTTCCATCGGCGCCTTTATTCGTCGTACCTCCCACGCGTGCAACTCCGCCGTACGTATACCGTATACCCGCGGTTCGCATAACCGATATGCAATAACTCTACGAAATTCTCACTCGGGCCGCCTCCTGGCGCGAGCTCTCGTGCCAGCTATCGTTCCATCTTATGCAATTCCAACGGCGAAAATGTGGAGCGAACTGCCGACCAGCGATATTACCTGGCGATAAGGTGATAGGAACTGGCGGGATACCTGCAGACTCAATGTTATAGAATCCCGAGAAAGAGGAGGGTGGGGGGGATCGGTGTCAAAACGCAGAAATGAGAAATGCGATGGGAGAGGCGAGCCAGAAATCCCACCGCACATTATTTGCCTTACGACCCGACGATCCGACGATCCGAATTGGAAAATGAGCCGCGGCTCTCCGGAAAATAACATCCCCTGATTTATGCACAGACACCGAGGCGAGCTGAAATTGCGCCGGAAGTATACTACCGCTTACGATCACCGCGAAACATCCTTCGAGATTTATGGGTTAAACAGGAATCGCGTGCGAGGCGCCTTTAACGTTAAAAGCGATGCGATTACGTAGCGATTAGCTGAAAAATTGTTTCGGCATCGCCGACAAGATTCTACGGTCGGCTTTTATCGCGGCAGCGCCGAGGGAGAAGGTGCGATTAAGAATAAAGTGTACGTATAATCCTCTCGGCGATACGAGAAAGAGACTTTTTTTTTCCTAACGCCGTTACCGGTTCATCGAATACTTTGACAATGTCTCCGGCGAGGGAGAAATTTTTATCAGCCGGAGATACTCGAAACGTTCGACGAGGGCAAAGAAACGAGATAGAGCCGAATACATAAACGACATTGCCCCTACGGTCCATTAATCAGTATCATAAAGGGATATGATAATTATATTGGCAATCGAGACAGGGACATCGACACGATCATCCACATCGTTACGGCCTATTGATACGGTGATTAATGTATAGCGAAATACAGAGGAGCGCGTAATTAATCAGGATCGAGAATAACCGCGATCGTTGAAGACAACAACGGGACGTTCCCCAGCGTTAAAGAAACTCCCGGCGCCGGTTATTCGCGAAATAAATTTTTCTTTTGCTACTCGAGTTTACCCGAAATACCGATCCAAATATAGTAATAAACTCTCGACCGTGTATTTATTTCATTTCGATTCTGTAAGAAAAGTTGAAATCGACAAGAGGAAATCAGCTGTACAGACGTTCATTGAATATAATCTCTTCACGATAGCCCTGATAATGCAAAGTACGTAATCGCATAATTCGATCGTTAATCAAATAATCGATAACGCGTTTCTATGTATGAACGGTAAACCGAGGTTAATCACCTGGCGGCATTCGCGAGCTCGAGCATCGCGGTCCTCCAGCGCTAAACATTATCACGATCGTGTTATTACGTCGAGTGAATTTCGGAAGTTTTACGAGGGGCCTTCGTGGAAGAGGTTAGCCGGAAGGGGGCTGGAAGAGGCGCGGCGCTTGTATTACAATACGGAGATAGAAGATCTCCGGCTATATATCAAGTATCGTGACAAGACCACGCTGGTGAGAGTAGAGAGGGTGCAGAAGAGAGACAGAGAAGAGGATGAGCGAGAGAGAATGTACGTGTGTAAGAAATGGGGGGGTGGGGTGGGGGTGGGGAGACGGAGAGAGAGAGAGAGAGAGAAAGCCATACCAGTGCATCAGGATCGTGCACGACCGGGCCCTGCATTTATGCACCTCACGACCACCGTACCCTTACCGCCACTAATTGCAAAAACGTCGACAATTGCGTATTACCGTCTGCCGACCGGATAACTGCAATTACGCGTAGGAGTCCAGTCTCGTTGTTGACCGATCATTGTCGTCGCCGTTCGCTCCGTTCCTGCTCGTGATAAGCGCTATCGATGCATGACCACTGTCCGGACAGCGAACGCGAAACGTTTTCCGACGGGTTCGCGGAAAAAAATGGCGGGTTCGAGCGTGAACCTAATGACCGGGCTCGATGTCGTATGTTAGCGCTTACGCTCATGATTATCCGTCGAATCGATCGATCCTACCGTTAGATAGGCTTAATAAAGGTTTGAACGTCGGGATAACATGGTTTATTCGAACAACGCATCGCGTTTTGTTAACTTTTGCGTTCGTAATCTCACTTTGTACGTATCGTCGGATCATCGGAGATGTATTCTTATTGGTATTATGATATTGCGTATATTTGCACGAGTGCGCCAGGTACGTTATGCGCACCGCGCAAAATGTCGATCGAAAGATCGTTATGACGACTCCGAAAGAAATAATCCCAGCCAATTAGAATTATTTGGACTAACAATAAAGCTTTCGGGGTCGATTGATAATTATGGTGCCACGTTGCGACAGCATTTGTAGCGAGAAATTTGGGACAAACATAATAAAAAATTCAATAAAAAAAAGTCAATAGATTTCAAAAAAAGGAAGAATATCCCAGATCGCGACGGTAACGCGCCAGTGTACGATATTGTTTTTCGAACCACATCGTAGCTTACGATTTGGTTTTTAACAACGTACCGGTATGTTGTTTACGTTTTCAATGTTTACAGTTCGAGGTAAACCTTGAAGTTCCCATATTGGAATTTTTTAAAAATACTTTTCCCGTGTTCCCCGCTCAAAATATTTCCGGGAACTACACTTCCTAGCAAAGATATGTTTTCCAAAGTTTTGAGAAGTACATTGTCGACTTTTAAAAAGTTCTCAAAAAAATACTGGATCAATAATCTGAAAACAGTTTCGGTTCGTTTCTTCGGATAATCTGAATCGAGTGTTGCTCGATAGCGAGGTGTTTGCTATTACTTGCTCGCTATCTGCGTTCGTTGTCGTTACAACGAAACCGAAGGGCCGCGCATGATCCTGTTGGCTTAAACGCAGAACCCACCGTGGGACCCTTATTACGGTGTCGGTGATGTTCGCTGTGTTTTTTCTTTCCCTCTCGCATAGTCCGTTTGTACGTACTTCTCTTTGTTTCATGGCCGTGTTTTCCAGTTCCGGATCTCTCTTTTTTCCCGTCCTTCGCTTTGATGCTCTTTCCTGGCTCCAGGCAGTTTTCATGACTATCATCGGCATGCCGATGTTTAGGCTGACGCCACGCTATCGCATGTTTACGTCCATGATTTTATTTCGCGTCACATTGAAATTTAATTAAGCCTGTTGTGCCTTAATTAAAACAATACGATGGAAATCTCACAGAAACGCATAGAAAAGAAATTCGTGATAAAGTGGCGTCAGCTTCATACGCATTCTTTCAAACTCGATTCGCGCTACCCGAACCGAAATCTTTCCGACAAAAGCTCATCGACGGTACCGTTAAGCCGTGTACACACCGCGTAACCAAACGCCTTCGGGAATGCGTCGACGAAAAAGTTTTTGAATCGATTCGACCACCGCGAATCGACCTTAACGCCCGGCATTTGAACGACGCGACGTACCGCACGACAGTTCCACGGAGTTTAAGCGTTGCATTGCCGCGTTACCGTGACCAGGGTCAACCCGGCGAAACGGAATAAAATCTAGTTCGTATAGACTTGAAAACGACGCGTGGAGAAGGTCGAAGCTAAAACCCACCCTCCCCATTCCCTATTCCTAGTGTACTCCTTCCAACATCATCTCCTCTCTTTCCCGTATCTCCCTCGCTCTCTTTTACTTCTGCTACAACGATTTCTCCTCTATCTCGTGACTGCCGACGAGAAAATTACAAGCGGGACGCACTCACGGAAAGGAAGAGCGGATAAGGTGAGGAAGGGAAGGAAGAAGTGGAAGGAGGCGAGGAATGCGACGCCGTCGCTCCTCATGCGGATACCCCGTAAATCATGACGAAGTACCGTAAAGGACGAAATGAAAGGCACGCGAAACACACAGCAAACCGGGGAGATATATAACGCCCGCGAGGACGAGAAGCTTCCCCCCTCCCCCCCCCCCCCCCCGAAGCGCTCGTGCCTTATATTCGAGTTACCGTACCTAAGTAGTGTACTCGAGCTGCTATGTAAATTCATTTACCGACAACCTTCTGCACAGTCATCCTCGTCGACGGTATTTTAGTTCTAGCCGGCATCGCGACGCATCGTGGCTCCGTTTGCTCGACGTTCGATTCATTCGATTACGGATCATTTGTAAACGATGCGACACAATTTACTCTTTCGTCCTCGCTCCCGTGTCTTTTCAAAGCCTTACTTTAGGCGAAGTTGTTTTCAAGCTGAGTGGTAAAAAAATTAATATCCTCCTGTATACGGGACAAATATTTCGATGAAAATACAGTTTTTTATGCATGTGTACAGTGGTGTCCCATTTTAATTGCCCCGGGGCAAAATATTGAAAAATATGGAAATTCGGGGGAAACGTTTCAGAAAATAGTTGTAGCGTGTCGAGGGGTACAGGCGACGCTTTCACTCCTTTGATACCGTCATTACCTTGAAACTTGAAACTTTACATATTTCAATGGGAAGCCATACTTTTGTTTACGCCTATTTGTAGCTGAAGAGAGTAGCTTTTTGAAAACGTTTGAAAAAGTACGGATCCCCGCTAAAAAATGTGAACTTACCACACGTTTACGAGGTAATCGCAAGATTAAGCGAATATCCCCACCACCAAATATTTCTCGTTAATTTTGCTCCGGCCGAATTAAGATACAGCATCCGATATACATATTGTTCATTTGATTCGTTTGATTGGAAATCGTTTGTTAAAATGCTAAATTAAAAATTCACCGACGCGCACCGCTCCTTCCGCTCCTTTCTAGGCCCAGGATTAAAATATCTATAAATAAAACAAAATTGTCCCTTGCGACTCGCCGCAGAGATAAGAATGTCGGACATCGGCGATCTCGTAGTCGCAATTAACTAGCTGGCAAACAAACGGGAGAAATCTCGTTACGACGTGTACTGCGTATTTCATTTTACTTCCCCGGTGAAACCACCGGCATTGCGAGAGGAAAAACTCGGTGGTGATTCTGTGCGAGATGATCGTTGGAATTCCGCGCTTCGCGCCGACTAAAGGGGTTTAATTATGTTCGTGTAACTGTTAATTGGCTGCCTGTGCCGTTTCGAGCACAAATATCCCAATAAAACATTTGAATTTATACGTGCGAGTGAAAAGCAAATAAAGCATTTTCCGCGAACGAGTGCGCAGCGACGAAGAAAATTACGTTCGAGTTACGACTGACGCGACCCGATTCATTACTCGAAGGAATAATGAATTATCAAAAAAAAAAGAAGTCAAATTAATGCGCGCTCGATTCACTGCACAGAGGGATGCAGGTGACAACGGCCATGTCGGACAAAGCGCGCTACTCAAAGGAAAGAGGAAAGTCGAGGGAAAATAAACAAACCTATTCTGGCACAAAGGCTCGACGAAGAAAAGGGGAGTATATACATCGGAACAAGAAACGAGGAACAAAAGAGAGATGAGAATTCGCGCGTATGAATGGAACGGCAGAAATCGGGGCTGAAGATGTACGCCTATGATGAATCGCTTCGTTAATAACAAAAGGAAACACCGTGAACGTTACAACGACGTTTTGTGATACGTACGGCGATAGGTACGGCGGATGAAAAAAAAAGTACCGACACGCTCAGTTTCTCGGAAATAGCTTTAAACGAAAATGAAAAATCTCCATTTCGAGCACGATTATACCAGAAAAACGCTACGTGCCGATATCTTTTTTTTTTTACTCCCTGCACGCACAATGGCGAATAAAAATGTAACTTCAATCGTTTCCCCAGCTCGTGATTTTAATCGGCGTCATCCAGCGTGCCAAGTTAACAGCCGAGTTTAACGCAAACACCGTGCTATCACTTTTTCGGACGGATGCAGGAAATTCGGGTCGTTCAAACGGTTGTTACCGCTCCGTACCCCTATGCAATTAATGGCAAAGAGAGGAGCTAATTATCGCGATGAGGTATAAAATGAGCGCACGCTAATTTCCGTCACCCGTTAACTGATTTCTAGCAACGCGTAATTATTCCAATTTCGCTAATCAGTATTGCGTACGCTACCATTTTCGCGCCGCTTTTAGCTTATTACCATTACATCGTGCCTCTGTGTTAACGTAACACAGATTTGCAGTGGGACGCCGAAATAACGCGCAATCTGAATTCTGTCTGAATTATTCGCTATCGGGGAAGAATATCAAACGTAATTAATGATGTAGGTCTTCCTCCACGGAAGAGGAATTTCTCGAAGCAAAATGATTAAGATAATGGAAGCGAACAGGAAAGAGGTAGTGAGAGAGAGAGAGAGGGAGAGAGGGAGAGAGTGAGAGCGAGTGAGCGAGAGAGAGAGAGAGAGAGAGAGAGAGAGAGAGAGAGAGAGAGAGAAGATGGCACGGTGAAGAGGAGAAGGAGAGGCGGCAAGAAGATGAGCAAGTCGCCCGACGTTCGGAGTGAAAGGAATTCCGGCCTACAGGATTTAAGACGCAATTTCCCTGACGATGTCGCGTGTCATCCGTCATGCAGCCTACCCCGTGGAACAATGCCCGACTAAAATTACGCATTCCAATTACAAATACGCCGAGGAGAACCGCAGACGTTTCGTTTATTTCAGTCATTCCAGGGGCACTGTGTCTTCCTACATTTGGTGGAGCGGGTTGTCTACTTTCAAGGCCACTTACACAATTCAGACATATTTACACCGATAGTAGTATAGCCCGGAGGCTGGAGACCCACTAAGACCCCGCGCGTCTCCTACCTGCCCTGCAATTACCGACGAAACGAACGACCATTCTAAACTTTACCTCGCGTCTCGAATTTATAATGTACTTCAAATTTAGCATGTAACGGCGTTTACCGCTTCTTTTCATTTTTCGTCGTCGTTCTCGTTTATGCGCTCGATATTCGTCGCTACTCGGAGATGCCGACGCGCTTCCGACCGATTTCGGTTAAATCCGCGAATATCCGTGCGTCTCCGGCGTCGACACGCATGCCGGTCGTTGCGTTGCGTCAGAACCAATCGATCTGTTTGCGAAAGAGATAGTTGCGCTATCGTTGAGACTGACAATGAGATTAGACCCATTCCAGACGAAGAACAATTTTGAAGGCGATACCCAAGAGCGAAATTTTTGTTTTATTACGTTAAACTTTTTTAAAAGGGCATATACAGTGAAACACCGATAACGAAAGTTCACGATTCACGCACCCACGGCGCGTAATTTATTTTGGCTAGCGTTACGCGTACCGTGCGTACCTAGTCTCGAACGGGTTAACGGTCATCTTTATACGATGAATTTGCCCGATAACGGATATCCTCTTTGGCTCATTCTTCCAATGCCTTACCCGCGCGTCAAATTTATCTCGGTTTACGGAGATTCCACGAATCTCGCGTAATCAATTTAAATCGCGGAAGAATTACGCGACGCGAATAACGCGGTGAAATATAGAACGTGGGGTGGAGGATGAGTAATGAGTATCATTTCAGGGAAGATACATCGTTTGGCAAATCACGTATCGCGCGTATCGCGCGCGATATTAATAGACACTCTTACGCAAAGTGCAAGCGCATAAGAAGCATTTAGGTAACGCTAGACCGTAATAGGTATACGCGCGTACGTACATATGTATGTATGTATGTATGTATGTATGTATGTACGTACGTGGGCACTTCGGAAATATTACCCAACGGCTCCACCGATGTTTACCATTGAGCAGGGTACACATGTCCAGACAAAAACATACAAGCGGAATCGTGTGTGCCCGTGCCGGACGATCCATAATCAAGGACACGCGATATTTAACCGCCGGAATTCTCGAGATCCGACGTAAAGATTGCTGGCTGAATAGATAACCGTGAAGAAAAGTCACGCGAAGCCGGAGAAGATCCCACCCACGGTATCACGAGGAAGCCCTTTGCGCCACGAATTTTTCACCTTCCACCCTAATGAATATTATCCCTCATATCGCCGGTATCGGGGGATAAGATCTGCGGTGCCTCAAATTGAATCACGAAAGTAGAGAGACGGAGCGGGGACGAGAGTAGAGAGGGGGAAATGAAGAGAAGCAGAGCGAGACGCGATACACGATACACAGATTAATTCACCCGCCAATGATTTGCGATACTCCGACGCTAGAGGCTGACTACCGTTCCTCGCTCTCGCGTAGTTTCACGTAAATCTATAGAAATTCAAAACGATCGAATATTACCGCGAAATATTTGGCGATTCGTAAGGTCGAATTTTATTCATCAAAAATCGATTTGATAAGAGAACCGGCGGGGAGGAAAGAGAAGGGCGATACGACAAATCGGAATCTAAATCTCGCGAGCGACGGCGCAATAAATTCGATTTCGTTTATCAGAGAGTAACTCCCATTCGATTTCTCGTCGGGGAAACCCCTTTCGAAACTTTGTCAGGCTGATGGCACAACTTGACGGCAATTTTGTCCGTAAAACCGGAAGTTTTCGGCGGAATCCCGCTTAAACGGGGATGCGGGGAAGACTGCGGGTCCGCGAGGAGGGTTACGAGCGAGTCTCGATGAAAATCCTAGGGTAATGTATTCCAAAGCTTCCCTCCACTCCTTCCCACCCTCCCTCGTATCCTCCAGTCAATCCCGTACGGGGTCAAACCAGTAATCCACTCTCCTCCCCCCCCCCCACTCCACCCCTATCTTCTCCGTTTAACCATTACCCCCTTCTCCTCTCTTCCAGGGCTATGCTACGGCACCGATCGTCTACGCCCGCACGTTCGCCGCTTTTGCATCTCACGTTCGCGTAGACGTAAAGCACGGAGCGTATCGCATTCCACGCATCAGCCACGTGAGATCTGCGAGGGAAAGAGGCGGAGAGGAGAAGAAAGGGGCGCGTGTACGCTCTCGCACGTGCGAGACACGGCGAGCGTCGCCGTGGATGCCTACGTGGCATGAAAAATCGTACCGAGAGGCACCGAAAGCGTCTGAATAAAAGAAAAGACGACGGGATCGAGCAAAAAAGAAAACAGAAGGAGAGAGAGAGAGAGAGACCTTCCACGACACGGTAGGTGGCACCCCGTGGAAAAGATATGGAGCTCGTTCCATCAGGAGAGCTCGCGATTAATTTTTCTTCGCTGCACACTGTTGGTTCTTCCCGTTCGTTCTACGGTAGAACCAGCGATAACGAGTTGAATCGGCCGGCACGATCGTAAGATCGGGAATGTTAACAAAAAAAAAAACAGGCGTGACGAGAATTAATGCGTCAAGTTTGGGAAATTGGGTCAACGTACGATCCGACCATCCTTCTCGTTCGGGTTAGTAATTTTCGGTTCGTCGAACGACACACGGTGAATTTGTTAGTCCACTCGTAGCGCAAAGTTGGAACATTTTCAAGTATCGCGAATACATTAGCGAAAACTGTCTGTATCGACCGCCACTATCACCCCCGAAAGTTGAGCAAAGAATCACGAATAGAAGCTTGAGAAGTTCTGAACGATGATACCCGACCATCCCCCAAGGTAATACTTATCAAACTACGAGCGGGATTTTTAACGTTTCCAACTGCAAAGAAATCGAACTATAACGCCCAGGAAAGAGAAATGTATTCTCCGACTTTCCCGATTGCACGAAATCCAAAGCGCCGTCGAAATTGGCGAATCGAGAATTTCATTCGTCGACGAGGAGTACTCGGGTATGGAGGCGTGCGTTCACCCGGTACACCGACAGTAACCATCGCCGAATCTCTACGCGTTCCCTCGTATGCGTACGAGTACACGAGTAAAACCTCTCGCTCCTACGCTTGAAAGCCCCGCAGCGATGCTATACGGCGCGGCGATCCAACGGCAGTCGACGCATACGTGTTGCATCGAGTTGAGAATGCTAAATGCAAAGTGCGGGCGGACGGCTGGCATGAGCGCCGGAACGTGCGAGGCGCTTCACCGGGCAAGCTTGTGTCTCGTAGGAGAGATTCGTAAGGGAAACAAACGATAGCCCGGCACAAAGGAAGGAAAATAAAGGCGCGTAGGGAGAGAGAAGAAAAAGGTGGTTGAAAGAGGGCTGGCGGGGGCGGCAGGGCAGGGGGGGTGGAGCGGGGGTGTGGGGAATGGTACTACGCGTAGGTGAGCGAGAGAGCAGCGCGCCATTTAACGCTCCGGGCGGTACGTACGCGTTTTCTCTCCGACCTTTCACCCCCGTGGTTCTTTCAGTCTCACACTTTTGATAATACTACGTCTCGAGGCGGCGTACGTAGCGATGGGGGCGTTCGCGCGGAAACTGCAAAGTCACTGATTTCCGTCCTGGTAGCTCAACCAAACGGCAACCCCTTCCACCCCCCCCTCCCCGCCTCCTTCTCTCTCCCAGACGCGAAGAATGGAATCGTCGGGCTTTTCTCTCCGACGTAGCCCGCGTCAAACCCAAAGAACCCGAACTCGAAAGATGCATTAATCCGACTAAAAGCACGCTTCTGGACACAACGTTCGTCCACTTCTCTTCCTACTTTCCCATCGCCCCCTTTTACATCTGCCCGTTTTCGTTACTATTCCAAAGAACGCGCCAAATGGAGCCGCGCAGATGGTACGACTAGAGCTCAAAAGGCAAGGAATTCGATATTAAAACGACCAGAGGGCCTTGCCACGAATTTCTGCGTCAGAACTTAATGCGCCGTGTACTCGAGGCTAATTGGAGCGAAAACCTCGTTAATGTCCCCCACCTACCTACGAGTATCTACCTACCTACCTACCGTCTCCTAGAGGTTCCTACTTCCGCGACCGAACGTTTCAGTACTTCAGCCAACCTGCAACTAAACGGATATGCGTTTGCGTTTGCGTTTCCCTGAATCGGTATCGAAACTCGACTCCACGTTCTAATTTTCAAAGCACCTCGCTTATTAATTATCCACCCTTTGGAATTGCCAAATGGACGGGGAGCCTGAAACGCTTTCGTGCTCGTACGCAGAACTTGTCATTTACGCATAAAGGAAACTCTTTGGTTTCTCAAGTGCCTCGTTTGCCGCCGAGTCGCTTTACGATTTGGCTTTGTCTCACTTCGCATACGAATTTTCACATACACGCGATTTAAACTTTTTAAACGAATCCGCGTGGAGCTTCAAACTCTTCGAAGCGCCACTGCCGATTCGATACTAGCAGCGAGACATATTAAACGTTACAATGACAAATTCGACGGTCCAAGGCATCGGTGCGAGACATAGCGAAACGTGTACACATAAGGGTGGAAGATACGATAAAAGAAAAATGTGTGTCAGGACGAGAAAACGAGGGGGCGCCGCGTTGTCACGCGTCACGCCCGCGTCGGCGTCGTCACCGTTTCGCGAGCCGGGACGTAACGGCTCTCCGGCGGATTAAAATACAAAGTAAACCAGGTAATCGCGCTCCAGCTGTCTCACGTGACCCCGGCCGGGTACGCGCGACACGATAATAATACGTCCACCGTCACCGCTGCTTTCGCCACTCTCTCCAACTTCTTCGGAACAACTCCGAGAGAGGCAGGGAGAGAGTGAGAGAGAGAGAGAGAGAGAGAGAGAGAGAGAGAGAGAGAGAGAGAGAGAGAGAGGAAGAAAAGAAGAGTTCGACAAACGTACTCACCTTCGAGCTCGACGACCTTGCCTGCCCTCTTCAGCGCCTTAACAGCCTCGTCGTGGGTCGCCTCGCGTAGATCCTCCCCGTTCACCGCCAATATAGCGTCGCCCACGTACAACTGTTCCGTGGCGTCCGCCGCCATCCCCTTGAAGATCTTCGAAATAAGGATCGGCATTTTGTTCTCCTTGCCGCCCTTGATCGAGATACCGAGGCCGTTGTTGTCGCTCTTAACCACGCGCACGATACGCTTTTGATTGGCAACCGAGTCCGGCACATCGGGGTCGTTCAGGCTGTCGACGTTATTGTTATTGATATTGCCGTTGTTGAGCGTGTTGTTACCGGTCTCGCAGCTCTCGTCCAGAGAGATGCTCAGGTAATCGTCCTCGAGCGATACGAAGACCCGGTACCACTGGCCACGCACTTGCGTCTCCAGGACGCCGGCACGCCCCGACGCCGAGGAGGAGGCGCCCGTGGTCGTCGTCGTCGACGAGGAGGACGACGATGTCGCAGCGGATACCACCGAGCCGATCCCCATTATCCCCATCGCTGAAGTCGGTTGTCCGCTTCCGCACAGCTCGACCATTTCGATTTCCTCGCAAGCTTCACGCTGCACAGAATACATCGCGTTCGTTAGCACAACCTTTGCTTTGGATCGATTTTGTAGTTTCGGTATCGAGTACGTGTATGTACATAGAATGTGTATGTGCATGCGTATGTAGCGATGCAATCGCGTATAGAAAATAATCAATCGTTTCTTCGATACCGGAAATACGTATTAATTAACCGAGCGTACGATGAAAATAACGGAGTTCAATATTCCGACGCTACGTTGCTAAATTGCACGTAAACTCATTAGCGAGCCGACGTTCGCACGTCAATAGCTTTACGCGTAACAACGATCTATAAATATGTTCGTTCGTTACGGACGCGTAGGTTTACGAGACATCGAGACGAAAAAAGTTGCTCGATATATCGCAGGAATCATGGGTAGAGCACGATCCTGCCGGAGCAATACGGATCAATTCCGTCTGTACTCGACGACGCGGATAAATCAATTGTACCCTACTCCACTGAAATTCGTAATTTGAAAATAATTGATACTGGCTGGCAGTGATGTGGCCAAGCTTCTCTTCTCTTTGTCCGCCGACCGTCTATTATTTCCATCAATCCATTTTCACGCGGCAACAATAGCGTTACCGTTAGTCGCGGAAAATGTCCTACAAAACTGTGGACAGCGGGTATAATTGCGTGGAAATTGGGAGTAGCTACGCTTACACCAGCTGTTCGCTTTTAATTAATTAAAAGTCACGCGGCTCTGTCACAGAGAACGCAAAAGTATCTCCATTTCGCACTCACCGACCCGAGTTCCGTGCACTGTTTCAAATTTTAATAGGCGCAACAAATAAGTACGATCTTATTCACAGCCGTGCATGGAAATGACTGTACGAGCGGATCGAGCCGGTTTTATTTCAAACCTAGACAAATGCGATTCGCGGTTTACGGATGCAGGCATTGCGAGAGCATTCCTATGGCGAGAGAGAGAGGGGGGGGGAGGAAGAGAGAAGAAACATTGAAACGAAAAAGGAAATGCTTCCACCTGCTATTTTTTCGTACCCGCACGCTCTCTCGCACGTAACGCGAATCCCTCGAGGCTGAAACGGAGGCCGTGTCACGTCATATTTAACTACCGCATCGCGTTATACAACATTTTTCGTCAGGCTCGTACGATATAAATAATTTCACGCGAGAGACGCGTAACCGTGGAAATTGGATAATTTATCAGCGCCGTGGAACGAATCTTGCTTCCAAGACAACGAGACCCGGACTGCCGGGTATTACGAGGGAGCAGTGTGAAAATGCATAATGGTGCGAAAACGATCGTTAAACTTCCTCCCCGTGAGTCGCGGAATGTGTACATCGAACGTATAATGCGCGTCGTTGAATTAGCCGGCAATAAAAAATTGTGATCGATCGCGTTCACGATTAACGGAAACCTACGACTCGTTTTGTTCAGAATCAACCGGGTTCCGACCGATTGTGCAAAACGATCCAGAACTGTATTTATTTCGTAACGCGCGGAGTTAATTAATTAGGTCTTGAGAAATTTCGTTGAATAATTGGTGCGAAATTATTAATTACCAGTAGTCTATTATGCAACGTTGCCTCCATACAGATCCGATTACATTAAACAACAGATACCGCGCTACAGTTAAATCTCATTACGAGATGTCGGTGATGCATCTCGCTCGCAGTCACGCAAACCGAGCAAACCGCGGCAAAATCCTTCCGTTGAATCGCGGAATTGCGACAAGAAAACGAAATCCATCTGAATTCTATGCATTTTGAAATCGCTGTCGGACGAACTTTTCAAAGCAAATACAATTCATCCATAACAAATGTTATGCCCGTAATCGATTAAACATGGGACGAATTCAATCGCGAAAAATTCTTGCGTGTAGTTTTTCCAAAGCACGGACGGGCAAATTAATTACATCTCTATCTACTTAGAGTTATTCTCTGTTCCAGAAACTAAAAATCCAAAAGACAATGCAGAGACCCCCCCCCTAAACCGATGAAACGCTGTTTTACGAGGCGATTTCGAAAGCATTGCCTTTAAAGAGCATGATTCAGGACCGCATGGACGGTCGGAGATCCGCCGTACTTTGTCCGTACCAATGAGCACGCGTAAATCCCCAGTTTAATATGAATAATAGTCGTCTGGAAAGCACTGGAATCCCTCAGTAGCGGGAAAGGATAGCGAGAGCGCCGGCTAACACCAACGCCGATACCACGGAGTAATAGGGTGGACGCTCGGTGCGAACGAATTTGCGGGAAAGTCGGAAAGATCGAGGAGACGGTGGATAAAACGAAAAAAACGTGCCGAAGAGGAGACAAATAATTATACTCGAGAATGTGAGGAGAGTGAGGGAAATGCGGACAAAAGCATTTTAGTAAAATTGATTTACGCAGTGTATTAAAACGCGACAGACGTTCCGCGTACGTTCGTTTTAACGGGTACAAAGGCGCGCAGAATGCATCGCGGATGCGTGCACGCGTGCACACACCGACTCATACGCATGGAGTAAATTTCTGGCGATGAAGGGGTGAGAGCGAGAGGGGGAGTAGGAGGATAGAGACAGCGTATCCGCGACTCGGTTCCGCGCAATTGGAAAACGCATTACACGTACGCAGGGGTCCACCGCGGAAATAAACCGCAACGCCAAAAACAGCGTGCGTTCTCGCACGATGAAAATTAAGAGCGAAAACGCGGGATTCGATACAGAAGCATTGCGGCGGCAGCCGCGAGAGAGTCAACCGAAATGCAGGAGTGCGAGTGAAAGAGAGGGGGAGGAGGAGGAGGAGGAGGGGGCGGCGGGGGAGGGAGATAGAGATAGAGAGCAAGGACGAATTGGACGGTGGGAAAACGCGACGGTGCGGGGGTGCGCAATGGGGTTGGCCGGTGAACCGGTGCGTGAAATTGGGTAAAAATGAATCGACGGCAGGACGCAGTGCCGCCATTATTCCCAAAACTCGTATCAGGATGTACGTACGTACGGTACGTACGTGACATGTACGGATCGACGAGACGACGAGACGGAAGGTACAGTCGGTGTTTTTTTTTTTTTTTTCCTCTATTTATTTCAACTGTGTCGCTCGCGTGCCTGGACCGGATAGAAAAGATATGTCCGCGGGTAGGAAAATTGACACGATTATAAACGCGACGCGTCGCGCGATGAAGGATGCACGCGAGCTATAGTCGGTGATAAAATTAAATTAGCCGTCTACAGGGCACGTAAAATCGGCCATATTCGCGGCTCTTCATTTGCTATCTCGAACGGCCCTCTGTCAATGCTAAATGCTAGTCACGATATTGCAAGCTCAATCGAATCGATTTCTAGTATCGTCACCCGTATCTACTCGCAAAAGGGCGGTTTCAATGTTTCGTCGACGACGAATGACAGTCGAAACATGATTGCTCGCGCAGGTATGTAGGTACGTACGGGCAAACTATTTGTTCGCGAGTTTTGACCAGGATGCACAACTTTGCCCTTCTGAATTTCCGGTGATCGCCATGCTGAACTGATTCCAATGGAATGCATCGCGATACCCACAATACGATACTCTCGTTCATTGCGTACGGTATGTAGGTTACGTCTACCTCGGATACGCAATCTTACGTTTTAACGTTCACCGGGCGAGCGTTGTAACCAAATACGTCTATGAGTCGGTAGCGCGTAAAGGCGGACTTTGAATTGACCTCGAACAGCGTTGTGCGTACGTATTATCATCGACCCGTGTACCATATTTTTTGCAAGCAAAATACGCCCGTATTATTTAATTTAATCAAATCTTTCGTTCCCAGAGGCCCGGAAAGGTTCCAGGTTTGGACGAAACGTTTCCCATTCGACGATCGATAAATCTTTAATAAACTTTAGCCGAAACGTTAATTCAATCTAATGTAAGCCGAGAATACTTCGTCGATAAAATCTAAATAAATTTACCGCGTTCATACGTCCAGAAGCTAGGAAACTTGAACGTAAATTATATTGTCGAATTATTTATATTACGCGTCTCTGTGCGTTAAATATTGTTATCTAGTGTCCGAAATATTTGCGCGTGAATGGAAAACGTGTCTCCAAAGATATGTTTTAAATGTTTAAACAAACATTTATTTAACGTATTGCGCTGATGCTATATCTGAAACAGCCCGTGCGGTATTCGTGAGTTGCCTACCAGCACGCGATACCGTCTTCACGGGGTTAACGGTAACAAAATAGATGACACCGCGTCACGCCAAAACTGGTTCTCGATTCGAGATACTTCGCGGGAGCGGGTGCAAAACGCTACTCCTCTCCGTTAAAGCGCAACATCTGCCGGAGAGGGTTTCAACTTAGTGCACCTTTCGCGTAGAAACGCTTTCGCCACACGATAATGAAACCGCGATGCTTCCGTGGATGTTCTGCGTTTCGACACAACTTTTCTCGCGGTATCGCTGCGCGCAAAATGTCTCTTTGAAAATTTCACACCAGTAGCGTCACGCTCGTACTGCTTTCATCGATTCCGTTAGCGCGTTTAATTGACCCGAACCGACTCGCTCGCGTTATGGAACGCGCGCGAGCATGTTATATGTATACAATAATCGGATAATAGCGTTGCTATCAACGACGGTAACCGCGTTTAATAAAAGCATCGATATCGCGGTCATGCGGCACGTAGGTGCGCGGGAAGGTTATAATTAAAGTGTTTGTCTCCGGGAATTAGTCTCGTGCGAGTTCTGCCGCTGCCCACGCGAAAACACACGAGGTGGCATTGTGCGCGCGGCCTACGTACGAATCGCGTGTATATGCAAGAGAGCGCGAGGTAGTGAGAAGGAGAGGGAGAGGGAGAGCAGCGCGTGAGGTCGGGTCTCCGGGACGCGTGTATAGGGCACTGTCGAGCCCCTCGCAAAAACCAATAACCTCGGCAAACGTCGGACACCGGTTGTTTATGGCCCAGAAGAGAGAACGAGAAGCAGAAATATAGAGGAAAGAGAGAGAGAGAGAGACAGAGAGGGAGAGCTTGGTGCAAAAGAGGCACCAGAGGAAGGTGAGAGCGGGAAACGAGAAAAAGAAGACGGAGCGCGCTCCGCTCCGCTCCGCTCGAGAAACCGAGGGAAGGAAACATCGCTTAAAGTTCGAGATAGTTTCGTACCTGCAGTAACGCACAATACCGGAGGGAAACCGATTGCTGGATAATCGAGTACATAATTCCTGGGCGCAGCGTGGAACCGGGAAATGGGTTATTCCGTTTATTTTTGATAACGTAACAATGCCCTGCGCAATGGCTCGATATCTTTCATTCCCGTTTTTCGATCGATAAACTAGATCGATACACGCGAATTATACGTTCCGCGTTCACCTCGCGAACGGATTAATTTCCGCAAACGGATAATCCGTAGGTATTTGAATTTTACGATTTTTGACACTGTTCGCGTTTTATTTTATTGCGAAAACGTACACGTGCTTGTTTAGTTACTCTTAAGCAATGACGAGTCTATATTATGAATGTGCCGTTTGTTTTACTTAAATTTTATTTTAAATAGGAAATGGAAGCTTGTTACGTGTATACCCGTCGTTGAACGAAAAAACTTTGTTGACGGACGACCCGATGAGTCGAAATATTCGACTGCTACCTGCTGTAAACCTTGTTCAACTAGTCTTCTCGGTAACTTGAAAGAGACTTTATAATTGGCTATCGTTGTAACTTGATCCTAAACAGCGAGTGTCTTGCATTCGAGTGGCCCGCAAAAGGGTTAAAGGGAAAAGAACGATACTCGACTCGAAGAGAAAATAAAAAATATGTAAAGCTTAAACCCTTGTAGTTCGATATTATTTTTGCATGCGGAGATTTTATTCAACATTTTCTTCAAAACAGAGGAGTAAATGTTGTTTCCAATAATAAGACGTGGCTCGTATTGCATTCGTAGTACGTTACTTCGGAGTACCACCACGCGATAGACGATGAAAAAGGAGCCCGAGTAGACGCAATTTACCCAAGAAACGTAATTAGAATTAAACTACTGGTATTAACAGAAATTAGACGAGACGAAACAAAAATACAAAAGTTCCTCGATAAAGTGGGGGATAGCATTTCCTTGGAAATTCATAATTCGAGTAATTATTTGCACGAAAAAATTAAGTGCACGGTACATACATGTTAACTTAAAGCCTACCTTCTAAGCTGTTTATTATTTCGCATTGTAAGAGACGGACAATTTTAGCGTTTTATTACCACGTAAAACCACGCGACGCGTTAAAGTAGCAACAGGGAGAAATAAGTCGACCAACTCTACAATACGTGTACGTGATTCAAGCGTGTTTCAGCAGGATCAGACGTTCCAAACCACCGCGCGGGCCATACTTGAAATTGGAGTTGCAAGAATCCCGGGAATGCAACAAAACGGAGGAATCTCAAGGAGCGCGTTGAAAGCAAGAGAAATTGGAAATCGTATGCTAAAGCTTTACACTTTAGATTTGCACTTTTTCCCCTTTGGATTTTAAAAGGAATGCCGACAAACGGTGGAAATGCACGATGAAAGTTTTTTTTCGTTTTCGACTCAGCGATCTTTCGAATCTTTTATTTCACGGTGCCTTTATACTCCCTCGGATATGTAAATTATGTTCTTGAAAATTGTTCGGTAAACGAAAGCTCGCGTTCGAGTTAACTTTCAACGCAATTAGGCGTATCTACGCGCGGCGCAATATGCGTAACGTGCGTCGGGATTCAAAAGGGTCGAATAACGCGACGATACGCGCGTTTTGGCATTAAACGCCATGTAAATTAACATTGAATATTCCAACGCGGACAGTGGCTGCCAAGTGATTAAAAATGCGAGTTAATAACATTTTAAAACAATTACGACTTTCCGACCGTCGCGTAAACTACGAACAAATGTTCGCTTGAAGTGATATTTAACTAAGGTTACGAGAAATTAATAATGCGATGCGATATGCAAATCATCGCGAACCGCAATCCCATTTCCAGCGATTTTAATAAAATTTGCAGACGGAACGGACAGAGAATTATTTCTCCTACATTTGTGCACTTTACACCGGTTAGCCATTGTATACGGAATTCCAAATGTTCATAAAAATGTACTTTGTACGCAAATATCGTTTAATTTTAACGCTACTTGTTTTACAAAATTACAGTTTTCCATTCCCGGTTACTCGACCACAATCGTGAGCGCGCAATAAACGTAAACAGAGATCCGTCGCGTACACGTCTTACCGGTGAGCTTCTCTAACCGGCGTCATTATTTCAATGTCAAGAGCACTCTATCCCCGAAAGTGAATCGTTATCCCTGTCCCCTTTCGCGAAAGCGAATAATAACACAGCGTGACTTTCGCGGCCTGTCACGGAGCCGCAGTCTCCGTCTCCGTCAAGCCGTTTAAACGAGGTTCCGTGCACGCAACCTCTCCGTTAACGTAAACGGAAAACCAAAAGTGTCATAAAATGTTAGAGTTCCGTACGGCTACATACCTCGGGCAAAGACGAATCAATCAATGCAGGCAAAACCAAGGAAAAACGAACACAGGCGCGTAAGCGTGCAGAACGTTACTCCGGTCCAACGTAAAATAAATGATAGGCGTGCGGGCACGCGCGCGTGTGTATGTGTACGCTCTACGATCGGTGGCTCCGACGATGATTTACCGTTTTACGCGCGTGTATGGGCATATGACTTCCGGTAGGCAGTGGGAGGCACGACGCCTGGCCTGCTTTTCTCTCTTTGGCAAGATCGGATACGGTTCCTTCTCTCTTTCGCGCTGAATCCTGTGTGCGCTCGTCTCCCTCCGCCGCCTTTTCTTTCTCCGTTCACACCACGATACGCGTCATCGGCGGCACCGTGTTAATACATTCCTCGATCCACGTTCGAGTCAATGACATAACCGCCCGTCGGTTCGCCTTTCAACAGCCTCGACATGTTTTACCGGCCTTCCTTCGCCCTCGATCCCCTTCGCGCACTCCTGCCGATTCTTAGGTTAGGACTCGCCGCAGTTTTCCTCCTGCACCTTCCAACACTCTCGCGATTCACTCTTACTTTCCACCCGACGCTCACATTTCCCAGGGATAATCTCAGGAGCAAACGACGACGCGGAACTGCAAAGATTCTTTTTAAGGATTCGGTTCGCGACGAGACGCGCGCGCGAGACAAATTCAGGACGCGATGGCGTTGCCGCGATAACGGAGTAATTCGCACCGCCCGCGAGGAATGTCAATCGCGAAACTGGCACCGTTAAACCCGGTAATTAGCGGTAACGTACTCGGTGCTGTCATTAATATCGCTCGCACCTTGTTTCGTGGTTATTTCCCAAGTATAATAGTTTCGTAAACGATACCCGGCGAACTTTGTAGAGAAGCGTCGCGTTTTAAACTATCGTTTCACCGGGTAACGCGCGAAGTCAACCGCGAGGATTAACGATGATCGAATCGCCCGACCGACATCGATCGATATCGACCGTTCGATATTTGTATCGCGTATAGGGTACCAACGATATCCTTTTCAGCGAGTAACAATCGCTATCCGTTAAACTCGGCGAGAACGGAGCGTGACTGACGCGACCCACGAACAGCCGGAAGTTACGGTAGCCGAGAACGTACCACGTTGATTTTACATTTGACACTCTACGTCGTCGGCGTACCGATGAAACGCCGACCGTTTCCAAGCACGATAATGTGTACGTAAAACGCACGTCACTTTCGAGAACCGATCACATCGCCGACGAGACGATAGCCGCGAACACTGATAAACTAAACGACCGACAACCGCGACGTCACGAGTCGTACTAACTCGAGTAGCGGCTCGTCCAGTCCGATGGACCTATCGCAGGCTTTACCGAAAGGGGCGCAGGACGCAAGACGCAAGACGCGCGGGGTTGACTGCTCGTCGAGAGCGACGATGGCGCCGCCCGTGATTATATTACCAACTTCTCGCCGCTAGAGCTCCACTTTACCGACACGACGCGTGTAGTCCAATTAAAACTATTAAAAGTCTGCGCACGTGTATACGGACGACGGTAGCAAGATGCGCAAAGAGTCAGGGACTTACGGCGGTCTTTTACTTGCGACTTCAACCTGGTGCCTCCATATTTATCGGTAATTAACGCTGTCAGCGCTGTGGGACCCACTGATGGTCGACGCTGCACGATGTCAACAAATTTCGAGTTTTGTTATTTTTCCGATTCAGTTCCATTCAGATAGACGAGAGACGTATATTTTCTACGTATCATATTGCCTTAACTTTTGTACGTTTTTCTGTACCAGGTGTCCCTTTAAGGCAGTGTTTCCCAAACTAGGGCGCGCGCTCCCCTTGGGGAGCGTGAACGAATTGCTGGGGAGGCCCAAGCAGTCATCGCGTAATAAAGTGTGTATTTATTAAACTATTTTTATTTCACATAAACGGAGGAAACACGAAAAAAGGTCATCGACTTTTTCAATCTATGCGGGGAGAGGGGCGTGAGATTTTTGAATACCTATAAAGGGATCGTGGAATAAAAAAAGTTGGGAACCACTGCTTCAAGGGGATCCCACGCACAAAATACTACTGATATACATAAGAACATTTTCTTGTATTGAAATTTGTTTTGAATAAATTAGCAATATTATGCAACCTGATCAACATCTGCAACGGCGCCAAAAATTAAAATATGTTCGTTGCTTATATGGCTATACAGTAATGGTTTAAACGATTCTAACGCTGACGCGCTAATATTCGTACCGCTACGAATATTAATAGGGTCGAGATGATCGTTAAATAGTATAATTTATACCTAGACTCTTTGAAAGCTTGTGCGGCGTTACTGATTAATTATTATTACTTTGAATTTATAGCATCCATGTCACTCCTCATCGTTTAAATTAACGTTCTGTAAATATCATTAAATATTGATTGGTTTAATATTTGATGCTTCATTCGACATAATGTAGTTATTGATACGAGAGACGTTAATTTCTAATTTAAATTTCGAACTTTTGGCGGGTATCGAACGATTGCCTCGAAAAGCAACAAAAACTAGAAAAAAGAAGTGCGAGCTTTGGAAACTTGTCTTCTATCGCGTCGTACGACGATTTTGAAAAATCGAATACGCTTTTTCGATTTTCTTATTTAAAGCGATAGAACGAGCAATCTGCGCGATTGTTTCTCGATTCCGTGTCTGCGCGGTAACGATGAGATGGATTAAGTTGGAGAAAATATTGACGATTCGCGGTCCGATCGTTTTATTACTTTACGATTCCAATTTCTCTTCCGTATCCAATGAACCGAATAGCAAAAGGAATATGAACGCATCGTTAATAGCGTATCGTTTATTCTCCCCCGTTGAACATTTTAATTCGCGAAAAGTACAGTTTTTGTTCACTCGAGAAATTGCAGCGCAATCACATTATGCATACCGTTTCATAGGACCAGCGGAAAAGCAGAAACCGTGAAAAGGAAGAACTTATAAAGATAGAAAACGGGATTACCTTATCAGTCTTATTCTCTGAAATAATCAAGACGTCTGCTCTGAATTTCATTTCGTTGCTCCCCTATCTCTTCCGTTATCTTCCCTTCGACGTAATCGGACGAATAACCGTAAAAGTTAATGGAGAAACAAATTATCTTCATTTTTCGATTCTGATATCGCAGCCATTCGAGGGCATTGTTAAGCGAAAGATTCGAGTAGGCCGTTGGCAGGCACCAAGGAAGTTTAACCGCCATTTCAGAAATATCAATAACTGATTCCTCCAACCGTTTCTATCCCTTCGTCGCGACTTACGGACACAAACGCGTATACTCGCGTTATCCTGAGAGCCACGGGGATCGTGCCCAAACGTATCCCTCTCGAATCGGAATACACCCGGTCACGTAGAGACAGTCGGGTAGCATACCATTCGGAAAAACCACACGCTCTGTCGTTACTCCGAATTTACGGTTTCAACTCGAATTTTATGATCTTCGACTTTTCTCCAGGATCTCGTAATATGACAAATCGAAGATCGTTATGATTTAATTCGAGTGGCGGTGACACTTGCTCGATAAAATCGAGGTCAAGCTGTTTAATTATGAATCCACGAATCAGAGCGTGAGCTTTTGAGTATCGCGGAATACTTTATCCTCCTTCTCTTCCCCCACGGCGCTCCCGCGCTAGCATGTACTACGGTGGAATTAAAAGGGATTGATTAAAGGGTATATCCCAAAGATCTCCACTACGCACAAATCAATGGATGAAACGCTAGATACGGAGAAGAATTTTAATTATATTTTTTGTTAATCCTTTCGACCGGAGGCATCGTTGCGAGCTCCGTGAATGTGGCATAGCGGAAAGGTAAAAGCAGAAATGAGGAAATTTGTCGTTATTTTCGAATCGTGTTTTTCCTTTATTCCTTTGCCCCTTTTGATTGGATTCCAAAGTGCGAATGCAACGTTAATCCCGTAGAACGCGTGACATTCCCGACCATCCCTTTAATACATTTAACAAGCTGTACCGAGAAACGGGAAATAGAAAGGGACGGGCGAATTTAAAAAATTAGGTCGCGCGTTAATTTCGCTAATTGTACTCTACGATATTCCACCTTGACGCGCTGCTGTTTAAAACTTATTTAATAACGGCCCGTCATGGTAGAATAATAATAAATTTTAATGATATTACAAAGTAAACGCGCAAACGGTAGCGACGTAATCCCATCCCTTTCGTTTATTCGCAAAACTAATGTGGCTTCGGTTCCAAAGATCCCGGGGTTCTGTGCAAAGAGGAAAACATGTTTTTGCCGACGGGAAAGTGACTTAAGAAATACAAAGCTTCGCGGTATTCTTCCTTTTAACGCGACAAACATTATTCTCTCTGGCTCCTCAGTAGACTCTCGTCGTCCTACCCGACGTTTGGGTAAGTTCAAGGCTCTCGAGAAGTAAGCAAAACACTAGCCCTCTCCTCTCTCCCCGCCGGGTTTCTCCGGTCGTCGCATCATAATTCAATTCGAGGGAGTAATGCGAAAGGAGCAATCGCGGCGTAAAACGGGGACAGAAGACCAGCCGACTACACAGTATGGTATTCGGCGCTCAAGATTTATCGAAGCCGAACACCGATGCATTAGCGACGGAAGAGCAGGGAAACGAGACGAGGGTAACGAAGCGAGGGAAGAGAGTCGAAGAGGGTGCCGAAGAGAGGAAGCATCGACTAACCCCCAACCTTCTTAAGCGCTACCCTTCTTAAGGCTAAGGAGGCCCCTAAAGACGTATAACGAATCAATTGAGAATAGAGGCGCGAGCGCGAGCGCGCGCGTAAGCTCGAATTCGGGTAACTCGATTACGGACGCGTGTTCGATCCTTAACGGCGAAACGAAAGCATAATTAAGAGGAAAGTGTCGTTAACGCGAGCCTCTGAATGGGCCGGTGATTCGCGAATAAACTGACTCCGCGGGAAATACTGTTGAATACTGCTTTAATTTGAATTCTCATTTATCCAATTGCTCGTCGTTGATTTCACAATGTTAGATTTCACCAAAAAAAAAAAAAAAACAGAAGAAGAAGAGTCAGAGAAAGAAATAGAACTATAAGCTGCTCGGGTAGTTCATTTTCTATCTGGAACTCCGATTCGGCGACATATATCAAATCGTCGCGGCCCCGTAGCATCGCTCGATACAGGGCATCGCGCCCTCCCTCTGTCACCCGGAAAAAAAACTTCCCCGGGGCGGGCAGAGGAACGGCGGAAATAAAAGTCCCGAGTCCTCGAGAAAAATGCATCGGCGTTCGTGCGTTAAATTAAATATGATCCTCGCCATGGTATTCCGAACGCGATAGAAGTTAATCTCAAGCTGGCCGCAGAGGACGCTGTCTCCAAATTTTCTCGTTCCCACCGTCGAATCGCGTCGCTTCGACGTTTTAAATAATTGACAAGTCATCGTTTGGTCGGCGCACGGTGCAAGAGAGATCGACAGACGAATCTCCGTTAACCGTTCCGCCGATCGAACTAACCCTCTGATCGGGAAGATAAAAGTACATAGGATGCGAGAAATTTCGCGAATGCCTCGTAAAATGATGCTCGTACGGTTTCTTTCCAATGATTACGTTCGGTACCGGCGAGTGACTTTTTCCAATCATTTCGTCTCTAACTCCAATAGATCCTTCAAACGGACTATCATACGGGAGACGAATTCCGCGAGTAACGGTTGCCTGGCCTTGCCTACGTCCATGACTTCCTCGTGATTGGCCTCGCAGTGATCCTCGTAATCGATGACGCACTGATTCGTGATCAAGCTGAACGCGAAGACGGTTAAATCGCAGTGCCGGGCGGTGATCACTTCGTGCACGGTGGACATTCCTGAAACGATTTAAGGTAATCTCGTTGCACGTTCGTTCTACGTATGTGGTGGAACAGTGATTCTCATAGTTTTCGCGCTCCCGGCATGGGGTTCTCTGCCACGAGGTGTTTCGCGAGAGCGTTTTGGGGGACGGGACGTTTCAATTTCGGAGCGTTCCTGTATCGAGCTCGTTCGATCCCGGCCGATTCGATCTCGAGCCGTTTCGACGCGGGCTCGCTTCGACGCTACTCGATTCGATGTAGAATCGTTTCAACACCGACCGATATAATACGGGAAAGCATTTCGGTGACCGAGCCGTTTCGATACCACCATCGGCTACGTTTCGCGGCGTACCCTTTGAGAATCACTGATGTATCCAATACGTGATAATCCGGTAAACGGAAGAGAACAAAATAGTTTGTCGGACTGACCTACTGCATCGACGCCAACCATTCTCAGCATTTTCAATTCTGCCACGGTCTCGAAATTCGGTCCTCCCAGGCACGTGTAGACGCCTTTGTGAACGATATCACCGATTCCCATCTCCTCCGCTACTTGTCTACCAATGTCTAAGAGCTCGATATTGTAGGCCATGTTCATAGGCGGGAATCTCGGTCCGAATCTGAAAGGAAATACAATTTTACCTTAAACATCTCCCCGGGCGGAAGTAACTCTGGCGAGAAATTCGAGGAGGTGCGCGAAAGGATGGCAAAACGTAGGCCGTTCGACGGGCACACCATTAATATCGATGATCGCTAACAGAAAGAAATGCACCGCGGGGAGGAGAGGCATTCGTTCGCTGCTATACGAAACGTAAGCTCGGTTTGGAAAGGAATAAGGGGGCGGAAGGGGAAATGGAATGGCCGAAAGGATTAACAAGAATAAAGAATAAAAAGTGACGGAGGAGCGAAGGAAGCGGAGTTTCTTGAGTAAATACGTCAATCAGGTTCTTTAACGTCGACGTGCAAATAGTTCATCAATCCGATTCAACGAGTTATTCCGATGAAATAAATTAATTCTATTCTTTCGACGACCTCAGCTGCCTCGCACGGCTGCCCTCGACTTCCCGCCCTTAGGGGGGGGGGGGTTTGGAATTCGAGCACACTCGAAGCATCGTCGAGTTCTGCGATTCGCGAGTATCGTCGACGACTTTAGTCCCGGAAACGAGTCGGGGAGGGAGCCTTTGTACGGCTGGAAGCGGATTCGAATTCATTGCAGTTCGCGCCGTGAGTTTCGGTACTTCGTCTTTGCGATTGCTTTTTCGTATTTCTCTCTTTTCCCTCGGCTCCCCCTCTAGGTCCCTCTTTCACGCGTTCCCCTCCCGTCTCGAGTTTTATCGAATTAGATCGCGACGACGTTACCGCGATTCAAATCTAAAACGCGTCCAGACGCTTCGACCGCTTTGACCGCTTTAACGGTAGCGGCAATAGAGGGACACGCGAACGGTGCGAAGATAGGAGAAAAGGTAACCCGGGGGCACCAAGGAAATAATGTCGCGACGGCACATCCGACGACGTGTGCATTGTTTCGTAAAATTACGGTCCGACGGGATGGAAGCGGGAAAAAGTACCTGTCGTCGTTGGGTCCTTGAAGAGGGTTATTCCCGGCAAAACCCATCATGTTCACGTGATCCTTCACCATCATGATGTCGCCGACCTTGTAAGTAGGATTTAGACCCCCCGCTGCGTTTGTCGCGATCAGATGGGTCACTCCTACGAGCTTCATTACTCTTACCGGCATTGCGCACTACGCGTAACAAAAAAGAAAACATGCATCCGTTAAACTACTGAAACATAATATCAACAAGATCAATATTTCGATCAACGCTTGCGCGGTGGTGGTTGAAAAAGTTACGCGAAAGGCCGAGGGTGGGTCAATCATGAACAGGTAAAGAGAGGTACCGAAAATGGAAGAAATTTACAATTGTCCGGAACGAAACGCGCTATAAGAACGCAATTTAAATTTACGGCATACCATCTGACGAAATGTACCAAAAATGATGTTAAAAGAATCGCGAGCTTTTGCTAGAGGAGTATTTCGATGTTCGAAATCCGGGAAAAATTGTTTTGAGATATATGACAAAACAAGCGATTTCTGAGTCAAGATCAAACCACTCTCGGCTGAACGATAGCGAAAGTATAAACGTCATCGGTCACCGTACGGAATTCTAGAAAAGGAGAAGCGAGGGTAAAACGATTCCGAATTCTTCGACGCGCACTCGCGAAAGATATTTGCACCTCGCATCGCGTATCACTCGCCTCTCTCAATAAACACGTTAGTTATTACCTACGAAGAAACGCGTACCTTCCAAAGGGGGTAACCCTCGTAATAGTGAAATCTGCCCTGCATGCACATGACCGGCACATCTCGAATGTACCCGAAGACCATCTGACCTGTGTGACCCTTCACGGTGGACGCAGGGAAATGTGGAATTTCTTCGTAAGGGAAGCACTGCTTGTCCGCAAGGGAATCCGCAATTGAACCTGGACACAACTCGTTTTGCTCATATGATCCTGTTTGGGAATAGACAAAACAGTGACAGGGACAACGTAGCGGAAGCCCAATGCATTTACGACAATTACGACATTCACGACATATGCGACGAATGCTACCCCAAACAACCCCAAATTCCCCGCATTTATTCGGCTAAACTCGACTGCACGGTTTGCAGGCAAAGTGAATTAGAGAATCGCTAACCCATTCCAGAGCCGCATATTATTCCAATCTTGGGTTTTATCTTGATGCGCTCCAGAAGATACTGCGCGGACTCCTGCATCGCCTCAAACGTGTATCTGTAACAAACAGCGTTTGTTTCGTGTTAATCAAACCCGTAGAGCAATGGTTAATTCCGATTCTGGCGATCGATAAACGAAAAAAAAACCCCGCCCGCTTTCTTCCTGAAAAGATACAAGGTCTGGTTCACGCGTACTTGCACTTGGCCCGAGATAAAACCTTGTCTCTTGATATTAACGGTACGCGAATTTACGTTGGTGACTATTAATCAAACGTATTTTAACCGAAATGCTCGTTAGGCCGTTCCGTTCTACTACGATATCGATTGTTGGGCGTAAAAGCTATAAAAATGATGAATAATTTTTATCCGCGACACTCGAGATATCATAATCGCGAACTTTTCGAGAAAGTTATGGGAGTACAATGCAAACGACAACCTATCGTGGGTGACATAAGTTACGTTAATCACGGAGGAACGAGCCGTCCCGGCGCGTATACTCGGCTAACATAATTTCGCTGGGGAAACTACCATAAAACGGTGCAGTTACCTGTTAAACTGCTAACGGGCTCAAATGGTGCCGGATTTAAGCTGAATGTAGGCTTCGAGGGTATTACAAATCATGCATCGAAATACGTACGCGGGCGTAACGCGTTCACGAGTATGCGCGTTCTATGCACAACTCATCTCTTTGGTGTGCGAGATCACGCATACGAGAGAATACAGAATTCGCTCACAGATCGGCTCCGCGCGCTGGTACACAAGTAGAATTTCCCTTCGTTCCAGGGAATAAGCACCCACCGCGCATAATGGCGTGAATAACGTAATTCAAAACGTAACGTAATTCAAAACGGAACATAATTCGATGGGAGCTTTAAACCTTCTCGCTGCCATTTGGCCGTATTTTTCTTAAGTTCGGTTCGGAGCAAAGTTGAGGATAAGCCGCATACCTTTTGATTAAGAGGATAAACGTCCGTTTTATTAACGGGATGAAAAATAATTGGATCGTTAGGCGATCGTTACTATTATACTCGCGAGATTCGCAGACACAGTACTGCAGAAGATACAGATATAACGCTCATTACTTGATACATAAAGTATCTGGCATCGCGAGTCTTCTTATCGCTATTTAGTGGTAACTCCTCCTATAAACAATGCTAATTAAGTGTTCGACCTAAACCCAGGATTAATCTACGTTCCATTTTATTTAAGATAAACGACCTTTTTATTAATGGATTAAGAATGTAGTTCGATCGTTAGACGATGATGACTATCATTATCGCGTGACTGGAGGCCCTTAAGACTTACAACTGACACGAAGCTATAATAGACATCGAATTAATGCGGCGAATATATTTGAATATGCGTTCACGATACCGGTATAGAATATCCCACACTCGTATTCAGTCGCGAATCTGAGAATCGTTTCGCGGTCCTCTTGTATCATAGAAAAGCTTTGATATAGCCGCGGGTATACCAAACATCATTAGACCAACCGCATTCGCGGATGCGCTATCGTAAAACGGGATTGTACAGTCTCGGTCGTGAATGGGAAATGCGAGGTCGACGATTATTATAACGACGTGAATTCACATTGCTTCGGGGCATCGCAAAGTATTCAATGATGTCTACGCGCTTCTGGCGACGATAACGGTTTCACCGATCTTACTGTCGTATAGAAGCATCGTCGATAATGTATCGCGAGAGACTGTTCGTCGTGGCTTTCATTGATTATTCGATGAAAAATTAAAGTACCTATTCCAATAACAGGCATGTTCCCGGTACAATTCGATGGTGCTCAGGGAAAGCGTGCTAACGATAAACATACAATTAGCGAAAATTCATTTGTCGTACCCAGATTCAGAGAAGCTGTTCAATTATACGAGTAAAAGAATTTAAAATATACGACGATTATATTAGTACACCCAACTGTTTTTACACGCTATCTTTTTACACGAATTTTTAAGCTACACGGTTCAAAAGAGTCTTCCTTTTTTCACAAATTTATCATAATTATTATAACTATTGTAATAATGTACGTGACCATGAACGGTTTAGTACAAATTGCAGTCTTTGCTACCAAAATTAGGGAATAGTGCGTACTGCTGTGATATTGTAGTTACTGTAAATCTACCGTGTAAAAAAAAGAGGTGGGTTTATTTTGTAATTCGTATTTCAATTATTCAAATTTCAGTTTGTAGTTTCATGTTGGAACGCTTCAAAATTTTTAACCCGTGTGATGGATTAGTGGTAGCGTGGTCGGCGATGAATTAACGGTTGGAATGAGCACTGAATTTATATTTATTTGAAGAACTGAATACAAGAAGCGAGAATGGAAAAGAATGTGGAGCGGGAGGCGACGACTTAACGTTACGATGGTTGTGACAAGAGTGCCCTCCGAGTGTCGTCGGAGAAGCTGCAGCGGGGCCGCGTAGTAACGATGGGCCTCGCGTGAGGCCCATTTATCGTGTGATAAGCACCGTGGGGCAGGAAATGAAAGATACGTGGCGTCACACCCGAGACGTTCCGTGGTTTTCGCAAACGATTTCGAATTATCGCCGTAAATTTAGATGGTGCTTAATGATTGCTGTTTGCGTCACCAGATTCAAAATATAAAAGACCGTCCTTTTAATTTGTATTTGCATTATAACTACAGCCGATTATGAAAAATTTAATCGGTCTTCGGTTCAAATTCGAAATACGTTAACAATTTAAATTCTATCACAGCCCGCGCTTACCCGGATAATCGTTCGTAATCTTTTTCGTTCGATAATTGAACGATTATCTCCGTTTTCCGTATTTCTGGTTCCCCTAATGCGCCGAATCGCGCGTTAATATTGATTTTACCGATTTTCCGTGGAAAGCACGAAACGCAAGAATAATTTCCATCGCGCAAAACTCCGTTTCGCTTACCCGCGAGGGGAACGCGAAATATTTATAGGGCGAGGACAAATATACGCGAACATTTTTTCTACCGAAAGTTGAATATATCTCATACCCGATCTTGCATTTTATCATGCTTACGGTAACGCTAGCGCAGTGCTACTTCGTCATACGTGTATTCCCAACATCACTTTGAGAAACGCGTCCCGTTTTCTCATCGTACGTTTCGCGAAGTGGATAAGAGCGCGGCAGAAAATCTGAAGATACGGAAAGATCGAGTGCCCGTTTCACGTAAATTCAAAGGTTCCTTCGTTTTTATTAATGACAAATGTTGAATGCCAATTCGACTTTGGCATCGAATGCTAAAAGGTCGAAACACCAGACTAGCGAGAAATGGGACAGCTTGATAAATATTAAATATTGTGTCAAAAACCAATAACGACTTGATTCTTGCGTATAACAATTTAACACTGTCAAACGTCGCAAATACCCGCAGGGTTTTATCAAAGACAAAAGAGGCAAGTTACAATGAGTTTCGCGTTGCTACGTGGCACACATTTTGATTTAACGTTACGAGCAGAGCATCTGAAATTTGTCAGTTTTCGTTAGCAGAGCATGACCCTTTTGTTGGATTCACGCAATATAAGGTTAATGAAGTCTGTTAAGAAAATTAATCCATCAAATCTGGAAAATAATTTTCCTGTCCGCAAACGCGGCGAAAATGGAAGCGCGTAAAATTCTGGCTACATACGAAATTCTCCCGTATTTAAAATAAAAAGCACCAGCTTTGAGATAACATATCTCGTGATATGGCTCGACCAATTTTGATGAAATTATACTCGGTTACTTATCTCGCCGGAGCCTTTTAGATGGCCATAGCTCTTCTTTTTAAATTCACTTTTTCCTTTCCTGAAAAGATACAAGGTCTAGTTCTCCCGCACTTGTACTTGGTTCGAGACCGAGACCTTGTCTCTTGATTTCAGTGTAATCCTAGGTTACATCACAGCTCCGATTACCTCGTAAAAAACTTCTTCGGACGAGTTTAACTTATATTCATCGTCGGTGGAACGACACCTTTTTGATAAAATTGAAATCAGTGACACGGAACCACGTTTCGCGACACCCGTGAACTTGAGTTTCAAAGAGGCTGTTAGGCTCAAGGTGAATCGCGAAAATCGCTCGTCAATCGAGGCCCTTTGCCCAATGATGGAGGAGGGAGATGTCGCTATTGTCCACATACGTACTCGTACGTACTGGTAGTTACGCTACTGATCGAAACGACCTTCGGCGACGATTTAACGCGTGCTAATATCGCGGCTTTGTCGTCGTTCGACAAATTGACGAGAATGTAGATTATAAATTCTCTATGAACGCAGTCGCGCGACCATCGTGACGAAATCCGGTGATCTTCACGCCTCGGAGCTTTCGTTCTTGTCACGAAATACAGGCGCGAATGACGAAACGGGGTATTATGAAACGATGAAAGATTCAATTGCCGTAAGTGGTAAATGGATTTCGATCAAAGCGCTAAAGAGGAACGGCGACGTACGTTCAGCGTTATTTGTCGAAACACCAGCGTCATTGTTTCGTCACGTTTAATTGGTTTGTGCTTGTTCTACCATGATTTGGGAGCGCCACGCCGCACCGCACCAAAAGTGTATTTGCGCGATTATGTCAACAAAATCAAAGTATGGAGACTTAGAACTTATAATTGGACGCTTCGAAACACAAACCCAAAACTACACGTTCCGTGTGTCCCGTCGCGTCTCAAACGCCGTAACCCGTGGATGGGTGAAACCAGACTCGAGGCTCTTTCCCGGCTGGCAAACAGTTTAAAACTACGAAATACGCGGAACGCGTAACGGCAACTAACACGATCTACGCGATGCACCTTTAATTAAGCGCACGTAAAAACATGATACGTGGACGGGAAATGCTTTCGGTACACGCGAATCCTAGAATGTTGCAGCTACCTAGAAAAGTACATACGTCATTAACCGTTTCGCACCCGGGATACGTTGCGGTGCATTTTTCCTCTCTTTGTAAGATTACGCTTTACATACGTGGTTTATGTTACTCGTAAAACTTTTACGCAGTAATTTCTCCCATTTCACGCGCTTTTTTTCCCCCTATTAGCGCTAAAGCAATTTAAATAACACCGATCGTGATTGATTAAAATTCGAATACGCCGGAACGGCGACGTCCGAAAATGTTAAACGGGTTGAAACGAAATAATTTCGCCCACTTGAAACACGGTTAAACGATATCTATATCGTAGAAAATATTCTCTCAGGGCAAACCACGCGTTAAATTACAGTAGCATTTTAACTATTATTTAGCCCGATGTTCCGGTACGCAATGAAATTTGACAACGAATCGCGTGTTCCCGTTATTCCCCACAATTTCGAGAAACTTGATACCCTACACGGTATCAAACAACCAGACACCTTTCATTCGTAATATGTTTAAGGGTTCGCGAAAGTCTAATTCGCAGCGTCGCGAGTAAATTTGAAATTGTCGCGTTTCAGTGGAAATCAAGTCACCACGGGGCGCACGTATACGTGAAACTTATTGCCCGTTAAATACTGTATCTCGTTAAATGGCGTTGTCTACGAGATAATTCGGAAATAAACCATTAACTTTTGTACTTAGGTGCCGGTTCGATATGGACACCCGGTAATAACGTGCGAGCAGAGGACAAAGGCAAGGACCGCGAGAGAGAGAGAGATCGGTAAGGGACCTAAGGGTGCGGGGTGAAGACTGGACGGAGAGGAGGCGAGTGGATAGGACTGGGCAAATTAGTTGTGCTTGGAAATTTCATATGCACTACCGACGGTGGGTAATATGTATCTGGTGTCGTTCGGGCTTTGTTTATTACCCGAAAGTTATGGAACTCTTGTTTGAAGTGGTCCGTCCGCATAGAGTCTCGATTCGGCAACTTTTTCTGAATTAATAAATCAAGAGGGAAGTAATTAATTGCGTAGGTTCGACAGATTTGCTTCAATCTTCGAGCTCGATTTCCCGTTGTCATTTTCGTGCGATTAATACCGATTAATATCGATGCCGTTAACATGCGGATAATAATGGTTACAATACCAATGGAAGGAAAAATATTACCCATTTGGTTTCAAACATAAATAGTTTTTCCGCGTATTAAGCCGATTTCGAAGGTGTAATTGAACAGGAATAATTTTAATGTCCCTACAACAGTTGTGACGGTGAATAGAACAGCGTTGGTTTTTTTATATTTGCTACGAATGTTTTCTTTGGTCAGATAATCTGTAAAACCGTCCCCAAAGATGTAACGACACTTTTTTTACTCGTTATCTTTGCGTTTAACGTGAATCGCAATTATAATACCCCGATAATAACGGTATTAATAGAAGGAGCGGTGTTGATTTTGGCGAATGTATTTTTGACGAATAATCTTTCGTGCTGTTCTCGAAAGTGTAATCCGATTTGTCTTTAATCTTCGTATCAGAACGCAGGATAATACTATGTAATTATCATTCCAATTACGCATCAATGTACATTCCTCCTACGCACAATATGGAGTGTCGCTTGTTTGGGTTAAGAGAAGCTTTAATCTTTGCGGGATAACGCGGCATGTTAAACAATGTTTTTAGAAATTGAAGTAATGGCATGTACCGCGTCCTCAGGTGCGCGAAATGTAAATTAAACTTTTTTAATTATTAAAAAAAATAATACTGTTTCACTGACATGTCCATTCAATATTTCGTGAAATTATTTTATAAACGGCAGGCAGTTATGGTATAAATATTTCTAAACCATTGTTTTTACTCAAAATTTAAAAATGTCTACGATTCCGCACTTTACGCGAGATGCTATAAAAAAAAACTCTCAAAACGAACCCGTTGATTGTTCGCTACCATAAAAAATATATTACTTTCGAGGTACCTACCTGATATCGATTTTTCGCATAAAATATTTTCAAAAGAAAGGCTGTTATTTATAACTGGTTAGCGGGTGTTTCGTGCCGTCTTAATTAACACGTTCTTCGACCCGTTGAATCCGTTTGATACCAAGTAAGCAACGTAATCAGAAAGCAATATTCCACTTATCTATGCCAAACTATGTTATTACATCTCTGTAGAACGCGTATCGTTACATTTCCTACCCGCCAATTTAATATTCTTTGGCTCAACGCATCCTTTGCCGCACTGACGTAACGCGAATATAATGTTACGTAAGGTACAATAATCACCGAAAAATTACTAACCCGAATTACGTAAGATACTAACAGAACTGACTCATTCGAAACACGACAAAAACGATCCGGAGAATCTCGAACTTTCGTCGCCACGGATATGTCGACGATATAACCGTGACCCTGATCGAATCTGGTCCGGCAAACACATCCATATCCATATCCATTTCTAATTAATACCAATAACTTACGTGCTGTTACGCGCATGCTTGACGACGGAATGTTGAAAATCGTTGCCGGTGGTACGCTTCGTCGTCTTATGATGATGATCGTGACCATTCACGGTCTCGTTGTTGGCGAACGGCATTGTTTACCAATAACCGATGGAATCACGTGTACGTATACAGGCCAAATCAATCGTACTCGTTTAAAAACGTGCAGTGCGAGAGAAGGAGTAAGGGCGAGAGGAAGAACAAGAGGAGGAGAAAGAGAAGGAGGAAGAAGAAGTAGAAGAAGAAGAAGAAAAGCGTATACTAGAACGTGCGTGGCGTGATCCCCCGTATCGCGAGTTTACGAAACTCTGACAAGTGGCTGGCGTGGCTCCAGTTGCTGCTGTTTTATACGGAAGCTCGTGAGCGATGAAAAAATACGAGCGGCAACGAACCAGCCAATCGTCACGTACGTTTACTCGAGTTTCCTCCAATCCGCGCGTAGATCAAGAGGGAGCAGAAAGCGACAGGGGGATAGGGGCACGCAATGATAACCCATTACGGGATAAATGCTCCAATTGACGCCGCTGGTTGTGCACTGCTATTTGTTTCGTACAACAATAACGTCGGCATTCTCTTTAACGGCATCGGTACGAAGAATATTAATTCCCCATATTATTGACGGATCAAAGATACGTTGTATACTCGAGGAACGTATTGTCTATTTGTCTCCGTTTTTTTAAAGCAGGACGACGCAATTGGGTCAAAATTCAACCGGTAGTAATTTGGATCTCCCGATACTGAAATTGAACTTTGAAGTCGACTGATAAAAATTAAAAATTATTCCCCATTTTTCTTCTCGCGTACATTCGTAAAAAAATATTTGACGAACCATTCGAGGCGGTTACGCGTACGCAAAATCAATATCTCTCGTACGGGAGAAAATTCATCGAAAATTTTTATTTCTCAACATTCCTATAATGAAAATCGAGTTTTCGTTCTCAAAGTTTATTTTGACGGTTTAACAAATATTTTTTTTACGAAACCTATGGAGAAATTATTTTTATTTTTTATCGATCCACTTCGAAATACTTAGGATCGCGTGCGTAACAGCGCGCTCCAGAACGGTTACGTAGGGTTAATGAGTAATTACCCCCCACATACATCGGACACTATTCACGCTTTTGCAATCTTTCCGTACGACTGCTCGCGATTTTTCTTTATTCTTACGAAGCGCGCAAGGCCGTAGTACACTTTAATCGGGCGACTTTGTCACGGTTCTTTTTTCCTTGGGAACCTGTATGCAAGAAATGCGTTACCATACTCGTTCGATGAGAGGTAAGTTCAGGTGGCTTTATTGCACCTACGATGGTCGACAAAGAGGCTACGAGCGTAACGCTACGACGACGCTACGAACGGTACTTTGCATTTTTCTTTTCACCACTGGATAGACTGATTTGCGAAACGGAGTAATCGCATAGCCGAGTGTCTAGCATCGATTTTTGCTGAGGCATGTCGATTATACATAGACAAACTCTCTGGCGCGGAATATTACGCAAAGGCATTCTCGCGAGATGCTATTACCAACTTTCATCCTCAAACATGCTTTACTCGTTCACCGTGATACCCCCAGGAATGTTCTCTCAGTCGCACGGTTTACATAAACCCAAATTCGAACGCGTCATTGGCTCCGACATGGAGGCTCGACTTCTGATTCGCTTTTATCTTCGGTGATTGTCACCCGTACACGTTCAGCCGCGCTTATTACCGCCGAATTAAATCAATCTTAATAATCGTCGTTGGCACCTTACGAAACAATAGCTTCACTTCGGAATGCACTCGCGCCAGATACTTATCGCCGGCGCCCTGTATCTTTCTTCTGGCTTCGGGCGTGCCAATAAAACTCGCCGAATAAAAAACAAGATAAAGGAGCGAAACTGGACGATGGCGCGTACTTGCTGTTACGCGTATATTTTATTTTAGTACATTTCATATTTTCAATTTATCCGAATATTAATTACAACTCGGTCGTATTCGAGAGTATTTCTCACTCGGACGCACCGTATCGGGAAATCCCATGGCAGATTTGCGCCTCGACGATGACACGTGCACCAATTTGCGAGGATACGAATTTGGTTGGATTCTGCTAGCCCCGTGTAATGAGGCAATTATGGCTGGTTAGTAGGAGCCACATGCGAGCCGACCAGAATTTAACTATTCTACCCAAATACCGACTTCCCTACCATTTTCAAAATTCCCGGACGTAACGGTGACCTTGTCAAGGCAACGGGCAGTCGTATAAGTAATATCGTTTAATCCCATGTTGGGAGTTTCGACCAAAATTACGGAAGTGGAAGATACCGGTTAATTTTTATTTTTAGTCCGAACAAACATAATCTTTTGGGGGAAAAAAATAATTCGTCTTCACAAATCGACAAACATCTTTCGTTTAAATATACAGAGGGCGCGTAAAAGACCTTTAGAACTACCTACATCGGTCATAGGGAATTTATTAAATTTCTTACAACTATGATGTGGAATAAGAAAATTATAATAGCAGAATAAGATTGAGCGTAGATTAATGTTTTTTCTAGCATAATTCAACGTAGGCCAAACTTTAAAATATACGTTATCCTGCCCATAAACCCTTTAAAATAAATTAAAATACGCTCCATCTTATTTTTGTTCTTGCGCTATATCATAGTTGCAAGTTGTTTAAAAAACCTCCTACGACGGATCGCTGTTATTTAGATCTTGCGTGCAAATTATATACATAAGATAAACATTGCAAAAGTGTTGAGACTAAACTTTTTATCAACTTGAAAAAGTGCCACGTGGCGTAATGCAGTGCTGTCCGATGTATCAACAAATACCAATAATAATAAACGGATCGTTTTAGATTTGGTATAATTTACCGAATCTGACATTTATCCATTTGGAGTATTATACGTGTATTTCAGTTCTGATAGGTGCTTTCAACGCGTCGTTAAAAGCTATAGAAAAAATGTGACTGTTTCAAAGATCTCAAAGATAATATGATTATTCGCATTACCCACCTTACTACTTTTAATCAAGTTTCTAATAGAGAATATTGCGTGAAGTGAAAAAAGATACAACTACGTAAAATATCGTGGTTTACTAAACTAGCGCTTACTTTTCCAGACACGTCGGGCACACATTACACAGATCTTTCGGCTTACGATTCGACATCTTCAGGAATGCTGATTAACGTTACGTCCACCTGGTCAGTTACGATAAATATGTTTTGAATCGTGCAACCGTTTTTAAGCGCCCCTCTTATCGAGATAGAAAGGATACGTCAATTGTACGATACGATCGATGAGCGACAGGGAATCTTATTTACTCCGATACTCGTTAGATTCTGCCCCCAACGAGCAACGTGACGTATGTATGCGCGCGATCGACTTGATCGAATGAAGAAAAGCTTTATTTCACCGATATTATCTTATTGGCCTTCTCAAATTGAACAATTGCACGACGCGAATGCTCCGATCTTTTTTCTACATCTATTTTGCTGCATCCTAAGTTTACGTATCTGTTAAGCAAATTCGTAAAAACATGCACAGTAATTGTGATACGTTGTTTGCTATTAACATTGGATTGCATCGGTCCAGAAAAATACGATAACTAACGGTGGCGTTTGAGAATCACTTTAACCTTCGTGGTCACGATACTTCCCGAACGAAAGATCCCCCCCGTGGCATTCACGGATGATGGAAACCTCACGACTTTTTTATCTGTTATCGCCCAATCAATCGGCTTACAGGTATAACGACGAATTATGCTTGACCGTGGCGAAAATTGATTTACGGAGCTTGGGAGCGGGAGGGGGAGGAGACATGATTATTGTTAACGCAATAAACATGCAATATCGATATCGATATACATATGTAGAGTGATGTAACGGGTAATGATATTTCTGATCAATCTCTTTCAATAACATGGTCTTTAAATAAAACTGTGAAAAGCTGATCGACAGCAATGATGTAAATTTTCGAGCGATCGAACATTCATCGTACTGCAAAACGTTATTAAATAATAACATCTTTAAATGTTTGAAAACTATTTTTCAAGACGTGTGTCTTCCAACTAAAAAAATACTTTCTCGTCTCCTCTATCTACGTCACGCGTTAAATCTATAGAAAACATTGGATATAATTTTAATGCAAGACAAATGTTTAGTCGATAATTTTTGATACCAGCAAAATCTGGATCTTCTGATTTAGAAATCCTAGAGTTAACTACTCGAAGTCGGTAACGCGTAGAAATAAAGACTTGGCCAGAACTCGTAAGAGACTTTTCCAAAAAGTGAACTTAAGCGCGCCAGATGGAGATGAATGGAATGAATTTTAAATTCTCCCTTCGTTAACATTCTTTTGGGGTGCAACGCGCAATGCATAACTACACCGATTGTCCGGAAAAAATACCCAAGCGCCGGCTCATAAAGGAAATTCAGTAAAGCGCTTTATCATAGGACCAATTTGCAACGGGATGACTACGCAATTAAATATTCGTCAATACCGTAAGATCTCATGGGTGGTTTAAAAAAATCCAAACTAATGTAACGTATTAATTAAATATGCAATGTATACGAGCTTCATAAAATTATAATATCAATCAAACTAGAATTGTTTATCGTCCAACTAATTTGCGCGCTGTACGCCATTAAATGCATCTCGCTCAATGAACTAATTCATACAATTAACATGGGAAATAAGTTAGTGTACTTTCGAAAAGCGATGAATGAACGACGTCCATAAACGTAGGTATAAAATAATAAGAAACGAGAAATTCCCCGATTATACAGTAGAAATTAATAAACTTTCATACCGAGCGCGAAAAAGATTCCCGTAATTCCGTTTCGTTTAATTTGCCCTTTGATACAAACCAACCGATGTCGATTTGCGAAATGGGTCATGAAAGATGGGCATCTGCTTTGAATTACCTCCGCTCCTCGTATCAATGCCAATCATCGCCGTGACATTACCCGTTATCTATTCCGCGACATAATTATACTATAGTGGAACGATCGTGGACCGTTTTGTGCGCGCTACAGAGTGGAAGCATCCATTAGGGAATTCCTTTTTCGTTCCTCGATCTCAAATATTACCCAGGAAGCACGCGTCGCGTTATCGTTCATCTTTCCGTTTCGTTTCTCCTTGCGCAGTGTTTCTCAAACGCTGATAAGGGAGGATTATAAATAACAGCGGTAGCGAATGGTTCTTTGGCGCCAGGGATGAATATTTTCTGTGGCGTTTCACGAATAGCACAGTAGGATCCAACGAACCCCGCGACATTTAATAGTCACCAATTTCCTGCTCATTCCTGTCAAATAAATTACGAGTATACCATTTTATTCGTTTAGAACATAGCGAAGGGAGCGGAATGGTTCAAAAGAATTTTTAATATTTTCTATCGACTGATTTAAATTATATGAAATCGGTTTAATATTTCAAATATTTGAATTCTATCAAGTTACTTTATTATTTGTTATATTTCATTAATTTATTTAATTAATTATAAACTATTTCAAAGTTTCGAAAAGTAAACTGGAGCATGGTGTTTCCCTGGTCCCTAGCGCGTGGTTCTATGGTTGATAGTTTTCCTTGAAATAAACCGTTCGGTGTCAGTTTTTCAACGTTTATTGGTCCGTGACGTTCGAAAGTGAGATTCCGAAAGTTTAGAAATCACTGCCCTAAGGGTTGCCATGGAATTAAATAGATTGTTTTACCCTGAATTTGTTACCCCGCGACGCTCGGATCAATTGGAGTAGACAAATATCGCGCTTATCTTTCGCTGTTTTGCTTTCTCTACGTCAGCGTGGTCCGATTAAACAGATGCTTTGCCGAGTTTTGTTTCCAAGAATGTTCCAGAAAGGCCTAGCGACAATGTCCCAGTAGCCGGACATACGGGACTCGTAAATATGCATTGCGAATATTGTTATCTTGCCAAACAGTTGACGAAACTGGATTAAAAGCTATCTATTGCAACGTTAAATTTATATCCGCATTCGTGGAATAATTTTGCAGTGAGTAATAATAGTAGATACCTACTGTGCGTAAATATGCGGAAATATAAGGATCTTTCTCTCTGCAAATCCGTCTCATTAATGGACTTGATTATTACTATCATTTTAATTTTCTACTCCTCTACCGTAGATTATCCAAATGTGTATACTTCGCCGTAGTGCCGTGCTGTACAAATTTATTAATTGCGGTACACAACTATTATCTTATATCCTGCCACAAATTACGGCGCAATGCCATACGCAGCGGTGTTGTTGAAATTCCAAAACATTTTCACCCGTTTTAATGATTTACGGTACGCGCAGTAAAAAGTGTTTTCAATTTTCAATATGATTAACAATCTTTCGGGTGCCGTATGGACCAAATGCAAATAATGTTTTTTTGTAAAGATTAGTCGTTCAAATTTACTGTTTAAACTATATACATTATACGCTAACATAAATCGCATCTTCTTAACAGAAACTGTGGCTAAGACGAAATGTGAAATGCGATTGCGACGTTGCAAAAGATTTCGTCTTCTTTTTTTTGTGGCAATCGCTGCTCTGCAAATTTACGGAAATCTCGCGACGTGCAATTATATTTTCCCTGAATTCTACGAGAGACAGAACTTCTCCGAGTGTCGCGCAAACTGTACGGTAGGTTCCACTGGACCCCGTTTCCAATAATTTCACGCTAACCGCTACGAAGTTAATGCAATTCGCAGTATTTTATTCGTTAAATACAAAGAAAATGTTGGTATAGCAGAAAATGTCTTTTAGCAACTATGAAGTTGTAGAAGAATAGAATGAAATCAAAGGTGACTATAAAACAGACATCCAGAATTCTGAAACGCATAGGCTGTTGAAATGACAAATTTGATTGTAAACGGATAGAATTGATATACATACATACATATACGTAGCCGTGCATCTTCGCAATGTTACAACTGTTTTCCTTTCCTATCGCAGACAGAGCGACCACCAGTCGACGTCGACTCCCGATAGTAGATTTATGTATTGTTGCTTTAATCACGCGAAAGATAAGTACAGTAAGCATCATTACGAAATATGCTCGACCCTCCCGGGTGACCGAGAGTGATCCGCTGGGGTTCTTTTTTATCGGTGACCTCTAATAAATTATCGCCAGAGTGAATTTAGGAACATAATCACATATAAATAATACGAATGTACGTCAAACGGTATTACGATATTCGCGATCGCTATGTACATACGGGGACTTTACTTGACCCAAAAATAATGTATTTTTGGCTCATTCAAATCCATCAGATGAGAGACAGGAAAGAATAAAAATAAATATTTCTTATACACGCAGACGTACTAAAAATTCTGTTAAGTGAGTGTAAATCGCAGCATTTTTATGTTGTATAGTGTACCGCGATGGCAATAACAACAACGGCATGGCAAAGGAAGCGGAGAGTGTAATCGCAGCTACAGGGTTTGTCGTTATTCAGACGTAACAGAAATTATTGTTATCATAGGAATAAGGAAATTGAAGAAAAGATACTTAATCGTCGAAGGACTTATCCTGCTCGGCAATATGAAACAGCCGAAGAAAAACTTGGTTTAATTTAATCGTAATTTAATTCTACTTCTAGCTAGCGGTAATCTTATCAACCCCAGTAGCATGATATATTACATAAATATTTATTTTTTGTTAGGATTGCGTTGAATAGTTCCCAAATCCGCATGTATGTACATATGTAACTTCAATGAAAAACTAAAAATCAAGATAGTACCCATACAGCGAGCTAAGATTCACAACGTAGTCAATCTTGTTTTACCTATATTTACCTATATGTTTTGAAGCAAATGTTGTTTCATTAACATTTAGTACACATTTGTTGGTCATTTCAATAATTCGTTAAGAATGTGTTTCCAAAATTCATGAAATTGGGGATATCCGTTGTTAATCAGTCGTGGGAAACTAATTAGTTTTCAAATGAAAAAATTAATTAGAAACCATGTTTTCTATAAAACAAAATCCCATTGCCCATTCAATCGTAATAATCGCTATTAATATTTATCCATTCTATTGTTGACAGTGCGAGGTGGTCAACGCTCCTAGGAATAAAGTTTATTTAATGACATCATTTTATGATGTCACCGTAACCTTATCAATATTTAGGGAAACGAAATGTGAGATCGAATAATGCAAGTTTAATATATAATGATAACTGTAAGCCTAGAAATAATTACTAATTCCTCATAATTCTACGTTAATACAGCATTGATATACTTCGGAATAAATAACATGATAACGTTATTAATACTATAATTACATGTTGTACCGTTAATAATCTGTTACATCGAGTGTGAGCCACTAATGCTCAACCGAAACAGTATCTATACCGCCATCTATATATCGAATAGGCAACAAAAAAGTGCATTGTACCTCGATGCGCTAGGTAAAGTCAGGTAAAGTTAGGCAAGGCCCAGATACGGCTTCTACGGCGTCTTCCACAAGTTAATTGGGAGTATTGACATTTCGAAGTATCTGTCACGCGTCTCGGCCAACGAAACCTCGACTTGTTAGTAAAGCTTAGATGAAAAATAAAATTTGTACACAGGTGGCATTTTTTGCGATTCTTGTAGTAATTTTATACGTAAAATTATCACGCACTCACGTACGATTATCGAACACTATATAGCAGTATTTCAAATAATATCGGAAAAATTTTCAATTCGCATAGAACATACTTTAAGCTTGTTAGTACAACTTCTCGCGCCTAACAGTGATTTGTTTTGCGTTACAGGAATTAAGCGTTGGTTCTTTAATCAAATGGCGTTATTATTTTGAATAATTTGACAGTGATTGAGTCCTGTAGAGTTAATGAATTGTTAACGAGCATTTACAAAATTGTAGTGTAGCACAATTCATCAAGATAAACGCAGAAAGGGGCTGAACGTGTATACTTTTTACAGTTAATGTTACGGGTCAACGGGTAATGAGAAAACTCGTGTGAACTTCGCATAAACAATATAATAGAACATGTCAACTTTGGAAGATAAAATTCTGGGAGAAAAGTTACAGTATTACTGTAGCTCTAGCGAGGACGATGGAAACGACTCAGCCGATTCTGATAAAGAATCCGATGATGAAAAGTACTCTGAACCTGTATCTGAATCGGTTCTACCGTCTTACTCCAAACGAGATGGCACTTCCAGTAATACCGGGCCAAAGGGCGTGATAAAGGTGCAGTTATGTCCTTAAGAAGTCTCGTAACAATTTTACAATTAATCTTACATAGAAACTTATACCATTTTCCCTCAAAGGATTGGCAACGGTACAAACAATTAGAAGCAGAAAAAAGGCAAGAGCAAGAAAAGGAAAGACTCGCATTGATTAAAAAATTGAGCCTATCCTGCCGTACTTCGTTAGACGAAGAAAAGGAGAAACTCGTAGAGACAGATCCGGATCTTGCTGAATTACTAGCCGACGAGTTTCTTTTGGAGTATCAGAGACAGAGAATGAAGGAGATGTTATCAAAAGCAGAGAAACTACGCTTTGGCAATGTAATTAACTTAGAAACGGCAGATCAATTTTTAGAAGCGATCGACGACGAAGATAAATCAGTAACTGTCGTCATTCATATTTATGAGAACAATGTGTGTGGCTGCGAAGCCATGAACGGATGTCTAATATGTCTCGCGGAAGATTACCCTTTCGTAAAGTTCTGCAAAATTTTAGGTTTGTCTTTCAAAAAGAGTGCCTTATTATCCATAATAAACACATCTACTTGCTTTTTACCATAAATGCGTTTTGTTATATTTTAGGATCGGTCGCCGGACTAAGTAAGCATTTCAAACGAGAGGGTGTACCTGCTTTGTTAGTGTATAAACAGGGTCAAATAATAGGAAATTTTGTTCACGTAACAGATTACTTGAGCACAGATTTCTATGCTTCGGACGTAGAATCATTCTTAATCGAACATGGAATGCTACCTGATAAAAATTGTGTACCTGCCATTATCTCGCAAAGTGGGAACACAGTGTCTGACAGTGATTAAATATAAATAAATGGTTTTTTTAAGAATTCTAAGTGTTTTATTTACTAAATATAAACATCTTACATCTCTAAATGAATGCTGTTGAAGAAAACTCTACAGTATCTCCTTAAACAATTGTGATGGATAAGAAAATATCTTTTATGTTACACGCAAAACTGTGAAAACCACAGATTTAAAAAGTTACGTGATTATTTAAATTATCAGTACTTAAAACAAATTAATTAAAGCTTTCCTAATATCTGTTTTTTCTTTTCAATAGCTTTAGAAATTTCTAAATAACTCTTTAACACCTCTTCATATTCCGTATTTTTCAAGTTTTCATACGATTGTTTCAACTCCTCCTTTTGTCTAATTTCGCTCATGGTCGTAAATAACTTCTCGTCAATGGCAGCATTCAACATTCTAAAAGCATCTATCGTCACCGGAGTTTCCTTAAACATCTTGGTGATGCAGGACAATTTTGCAATCTTTGCTTGGACCTCGGCAACTTGGGCCTGCAGCAATAAGTATTGTGCCTTTTCTAAATAAATCAGATCTGTATCTTTATACTTCAATTCGTACCATTTATTCATCAATTCTTTGCATTTTAAGACATCAGCTTCGTATTGCGTGCATAGATCTTCTATTTTTTCTTTCCAATGTAGTACTTGTATGTCATGAGATTGCAGCACTTTCTTTGGTATATTACAATCTCTCATTCTTTCAATTTCCTTCATACTACCACCCATGTGTTCGTATCTATAATGTAACAAAATGATAATATACTCATTATAATTGTTAAATTTGGTTGCGATGCAAATAAAAGTCTATTACTACCGAACCTTGATATAAATTCTTCTATTCTCTTACGTAATCTTGTTTCAACGCAACCTTTTACATCCAACATCTCCTTGCAACTAATGTCATACTTTGGTAAGTCTGCTATTCCTAATGTGTTTAATTCTTCTTGTACGTTGTTCGATGCCGGTGGCAGATACATATATTTCTTTATATCTTCGATCAAAATTAACCCTTTCAATTTATCAGCAACACTTTCGTGTAACTTTTTCTCGTTATTCAATGACACTTCCCTCAAACTGTGTAAAACTACTTTACATTTTATGTGTTCGGTTATACTGTCCTCGCAGACAGCCAAAGACTTTGCAGTTTTCTCCAAGTGGTTGTTTCCTTGATTATGGTTTGCTGTACTTTTATTTGGATTAGATACTACGCTTGAATGATGATCGAATAAATTGGGCAGTGAATCTATTCTACCGAGTATTCGACTACAATTTGCACGGGAAATTCGCGAAATACTTTGGATGTCTACAAATACGAAACGTTACATCTAGATTGTAAACATTACGAAGTTAAATCAATTTAACACATTTAACTTAGCAGATAATTATTAATTACGTACCTGACATCTGACTTAAGTCTCTCGTATTGTCGCTCATCCTATCCGTCTTTCAAAGTTGTTTGGCAGTGAAAAACAGTTTTCAGAAATCGTTCAAATTCAAATAGACAACGCAATGAACGACCCGCACACTAAACCGAACACGAAAGTTCGTGAACACTCTGAAGTTTGGTGTACGTGCAGATGCGAGAAATTATTACTCATCTATCACTTTATATTTTTGAGGAAGTAAGACATTCAAGTCAAAACCAAATGGAACGGTCTAGCTGCCAAATTATTTTCAAATTCGTGGTACTCTGTCAGGATGCAAGGGTACACATTAATAATTGCATACTCTTCCTACCGCACAACAAATTTGAAAGTGGTTGGTTCGTTCCATTCCGGTCCGTTTCCCTTACTTCGCAACAGGTATAAAGCGGTATATGAAGAAAAATGTAATGCAACGTGTCCGTACACCACATCAAAGCGTTCGCAAACTTTTGGGTCATGGTTGGTCATAGTGTATACTGGTGTATACCAACGTATAATTTATATTTCACGTATGAAAAAACATCACAATGTGTGATCAAATATTTTTGGGACCGTAATGATTGATTATTGGATATAGAGTTATACGCGAGAATGGTATAATATAATGTTAAATTTGAATATTAAAGTTCATAATGGTCAAATAAAAAATAATCTATATAATCCTTTGTCAAACAATCTAGTTCTTGATTTTCATAAATGTAGTACAGAGTAATGAATATATAGTGGAAAATAGCAAAATTCATAAATTTCGAAAGTTGATCTGGAGGGAACTATTATACCGACCATATTTCGTAAATAAGTAATAACAAATTGTTACTGAAGACGTGTACGTATTTGCAAAGAATTCTCAAGAATTTGCAAATGTAAAGCCGAACATACATTTCACAGCTATCGAATGTTAGGATTTTTAAAAAACTTGTCAATTTCAATACTTTATTTTTTTATTACAGAAAAGATGGTTTGGCATCTATATTGTATAGTATCATAATTCTGCCAATAAAGGCTGCTATGCTGGATACTTAGTCTAGATCAAATTTGAACACCTCTCATAAAGTATAATATATATATAAATATACGTACAATTTATCATTAAGGAAATATATATTTACTTTTTCTTTTTGCAACCTAGCGGTTTATTCTAATCTGAGTTACGCGATATTGATAATGCTGGTATAGTTCAATAATATGTTAGACTAAGTAAGTATAAATGAATATATTTTACCAAGTGTAATAAAAAATACTATGATCCGACTTAGAGGCTTCGTTCAGTCGTGGGCATAGCTGATGTATTATTATACTAAATAGAAGTGAAAAAAGGTGATCAAAATCAATATTAATACCTTAACTAAAATTCGTATGCAAATCACCTAACTCAAGATATACTTGGAAAAATATAAACGAGAGGAGAGTTAGTATTTGCATTGCTGTCCAGTGTCGTTTACTTCAACAATATCTTACACACTGCTTTATTCACCCAAGGCAATAAATAACATTGGTAGTTTTAAATTACAATCGCATTCACTGGAATGATTCAAACTAATTCGTATCGAATGCATGACTGGAAGTTGATTATTTACATGTAAATTGTAAATCTCTTTAAACGATCTCTTACAGACGGAACGTTTGTGATCTCAATTAACACGATTATAGTCACAATAGACCGTGCACGTTTCATTGGAACTAAGTAAAAAGAGTCGAATATTGTATTCCTTTATACATTGTAACGGAATTCATTGTATTGTCTATACTACAGATCACGCGAAGATGCAATGAAATTAAATATCCCGTATCGAAAAACAATCGATCAGAATTCATTAAAAATAAGCTAGATGAAAGTAACGCTTATTATCGCGTTTCATTGAAAGAATCGATTGTTTATAAGTACGTGTATGATTATTGGTAATGCTCAGTATAGAATTGTTTGTAGAAAATCAGTTTGTAAGCTAAAGCGCATAATATTAGAGAACGGTATCACAAGTACTATATTCATAGTAGAGTAAAGATCAGCCAAAGTGTAGTAATGGCGTAACCATTCGCGAATGGAAAATTTAGACTTTGCTGTTACACGCATTTACGGGAAGTATGTACAGCTGTTGTCCGATAAACAAGTATTCCCCGAGAAGGCGCATGAAAAGCAAAATTTCTGTGAATAAAGTGGTCGATCCTCTTAACTTTTGTTTTTAATTTTCGGAACGCCTGGCTGATAACGGTAGTACTTTTTCTAACGACAAAAGAATAAAACGTTCGTTACAGTCTCGTACAAAAACATACAATTAATGAAATATTGAGTTGAGTAATAAGTAATCGTGTTTGCAACAATCGGGAATTTCAGACGGATAAAGTCCATTAGAGGCATGGTTTGGTAGAACAAAGGCTAGAAGGGAAAATCTGTGATCCGATTTATTTTTAAGTAAGAATCTATGTTTATTCTTACATATAAGAAGAATGTAAGATATTCTTAATGGTAATGCAGAAATCTCATTCATTTCTGTGTATAGTTCATACAAGTATAAAAATTAGAGTTTACAAAACTTATGTGATGTATTCGTACTGATTACTTATCGCCCAACAAAATTGAATAATTGTGATTAACGAAATTGTGATCCCATTTCGAAAATAATACATCCAACCACAGAAACTTATAATCTTTTGAATTTGATTGAAAGTTTTTTAAATGCATCCGTAAAACTGCTCCTACAATATAGTAAATTGTCTAACTTTACTGGCCAACGGCACCATCGACCAATAATTAAAAAGTCACACACTTTTAAATAAATTTTCTCTTAAAGTTCTTGGTGTGTCTCTTCATCTTGGCCTTTTTCGTGGCTCGATTGAACCTGCTCCTCGCTTTGCAAAGTTACCGTTGCATCGTCTGATCCATCAGATTCCGATATAGGTTCCACGATTTTTGTTTCTACTTTAACGGAGGACGTACTTTCCCCCGAAGATGTTACTGTCTCAGAATCAGTAACTGGCGTCGAATTCGCATCAGACCCGGATTCTTCGTTAGTCGCACTTTTATTATTACTTTCCGTGGAATTCGTCGTATTTTCCTGCTTCGGTTTCCAAATCTTTGCTTTGTTCACGAAATACATTACTTCTCGGTCCAGTAGTGCCATTTTATTTGCAATGTCACGAACTTTGTACTTTACCGGTTCGTGCAACGGGGTTTCCTCAAAGGATTTCCCGATCATATCATGGTATTCCTGTTGAAAAATATAAGAATTACAAACATTCCATTGATAAACGTTCACCGTGAACAGTCACAAAATGTACTACAATAGAGAAATGTTTTACCTGAGTCTCATTGATTGCTCTCTCCAATGTTTCAATTTCGACTGGAGTGAAGACATTTTTAGTCAGGCTAAATGTGCGCATGTCACTTAAAAATGTTCGGCTCCTAACTAACATTGAAACCATGCCTTTCAGTACTTCCGGACGTTCTCTGTGTTCGAAGACCCTTTCGTATACGTCGTTAGTTATCTTTTGGAGTTCCGCTAATTTCTCTTCGTATACTTCTGCTGTAGCTGTAAATCCATCTTCGTACAGCCACTCGGAAACTTCAGAACACGCTTTTAATATACTTTCCGCTTCCTCTGAGGTAGCTGCCGCGGAGTATTCCTCAGATTCAAATTTCTGCTGTGCGTCAATCACGAAGGTCTCCAGATTGTTTAGAGCCGTCTCACGTTTCGTTTTTTCAAAATCGTATACGTCTAACCGACGGAGTCTACAGAAAAAATATAATCATTTTACATTCGATTTACTGTTATCTCACTGTAAATACAATATGGCAGAATATTTATTGCAACATTGCTATTATTAATGTACTTACTTCTCACGTGATTCACTGAGCTTTTCACCAGCAAGAACCTGTGGTCCTAGTTTGACTTCTTTCGAATTAATGGGTTTTTTCATCGTAACCAGGGCAGACTTTTTGTCCTTCTCTACTTTCTCCGTTTTATTTCCCGCTTTATCATCGTTCACCGTAGTCTCGTTCTTTTTGTTTGCTTTATCTTCTGCTTCCTTTTGCAGTCCAGGGTACTCCGGCTCTTCGTGAACCGGTTTTATGTCTTCTTTTGGCGGTTTTTCAATTTTTTCTACTGTATCTTTTTCCTCCGAACCTGAAACACCAAACCATTATGCTAATTTGCTTTCTTAGTATTGGAGCTAATAATACAGCCAATACATATAGTTACATTCGGTTCATGCAGTAAAAAAGAAATAACTTTGTACTAAATACACGACTGTAATACTGCACGTCATTTGAAAGTGCAACTTAACTTTCTTTTACGGAGAACTCTATTTAATGCCCTTTCATTTCAAATGTTTGCAAAAAATGACTCCAAGATCTACTAGACAAATAGTTCCTCAAAGGATATGTCACTTTTATGCAAGGTTATTTCACTTTTATTCGAAATTCAAAACTATTGTTGAACATTACTGAATGCAAAATATAAAAATCAATTTAAAGGAATATAACGTAACATGCAACCGTCATTTTTTACAAAACATTCGCCGCACAAACCTGCAAAAAGTTTACTAATAGTTGAGCCAAGTATTGAGAAAGTACCCTCTTCTTCATCAGGAATCGGGCTTGACTTCTCTGATACTAATTCTACATTAACCAAATTTAATATGCCGCTATCATCCATCGCAAAATGTGCCTTAATCCCTTTGCTCTCAGCTCCTTCTTTAGCATGCTTCTCCAGAGCTTCGGCTACACCGCTTAAAGTTAGACTAGATAGATTGATATTACCAATTACACTGAAATGAAAGATATATTCCTTAAATTTGTATTACACACATATTCCGAATCATACGTAGGAATTGATAAACACTGTGGAAAACTCACGCTGCTTCGTTAGGTGGTAGATAATCTAATTCAGCATAATTGATATGGAATTCGAAATCTTCCGTATGTTTATTGAAGGTAATAATTTTCTTTTGTGGATAAGGATTCATTTTGCTGAATAAAGTTTTTTTTACCTAAATGTTGCAGATGTTTAAAATCCATTATTATTTTTATTAAGGGCGTCACTCAGATATAATATGCAGAGCAAACTAATTGAATCATACCTGTTTCACCGTATTATCAACGAGTCTGTCAAAAACAATTTGTATAGGAAAGAGTACTGCGTCTTTAGTGACAAACTTTTTTACTTTGAAGCCTTTGCTAAGATCGGCCGCCTTGTAGACTGCACCTAACACGGCAGCCTCGTCGGTATTAATATTTTTCGACAGTTCCACTGTCACATACTTTGTTAAATATTCTTGGATCTTTGGCATTCGGGTACCTGCTCCAACCAGGATAACTTGTGATATAGTGTCCATCGTCAAACCTACAAAAAAATGTATACACAATTATATACAGTGAATTAAAAACAATACAAAATTACAGGAAATGTAAGCGTATAAACAGATTGCCCTTCGCGCATGTACCTGATGTCTTCAATGCAATTTTAACAGGATTCGCAACCCGTTCGAATAAGTCTGAACAGAGTTCTTCCAATTTCTCTCTAGTAACTTGAGATCTAAAATCATGTTCATCTATCAGTCCCTCGATCTGAGCAAAATGATCGGAATTCGCACTGAGAACATTTTTGACACGTCCAGCCTCTTTGAAAAGTTTTGCCATTGCTCTGGGGTTATTAAACACAGAATTTGAAGTTTTGTTTAACGAGTCAAATTCTTTTGCTAAATGGTGTTGCAACCTAAGTTGCACATCTAATCCACCAAGCGTACGATCATAACCCACACCCAAAATAGAAACATGTGGATTATTCTCTACGAGTCCCTTATCCTTTGTCTTCACATTTTGATAGCTAACCACTGTGGCTGTAGTACTACTTGCTCCCATATCGTAAAACATTATATAATGTGCGGTATCATTAATTTCTTTGCTCCGAAAAATCCCATAATTTAACGCAACAGCTGTATAATCATTGATAAGCTGAAGAACTTTAATCCCTGCAAGCTCAGCTGCCTGCATGAGGGCTCGTCTTTCAGCTTGATTGAAAAATCCTGGAACGGTTATCACTGCTTCATTAATGTTTTGACCCGCTGAAATTACTGCAAACTCTTTTCCTTTGTGCAAGATTTGTGCGAGCAACTCTTCCGGTGTATACACAGTATTTTCATCGAGTCTGAATGCTATTGTCTTCCGTTCTTGATCAGCAACGATATCATAGTAAGGAAATCTTTTCATATAAAGCTGCACAATGGGATTATCTATCGATTTTCCTAAAAGATCTAATATGTATGAAAAACTATTCTGTGGAAATCTCACTCCCACCACTTGAGCATCTTCGCCAAAACTTCTTTCCCCGTTTCGAAATGCGATTGTTGCTGGCGTTTTCCTCTTTGACTCTTTATTTAGCGCTATTTCCATAGGAACACCAGGCTGGATAAACAGGGTTTTAATATTAACACCTTGTGTTTATCCGCCATGTGAATGTATTAATAAGATTATGAACTATCACGTTAACAAAGAAACTTTTTACTAACCGAAACAATGGCAACTTTCATTGATTCGCTACCGATATCAATGCTCATAACAGCAACCTGTTCACTGTTACCAATGAAAGTTGCAATAGCAACTAGTACTAACCATATACTAGGCATCCTTATTCGTTTAAGTTCCATCTACAAATAAAGAAGACATTGTACCCTTAAACTACAAAAAATGTTCTTTTATGATTTCACTTACGTGGATAATAAAAGATAACAAAGTATTAAAATATACCGAGAAACATATGCAATGTGATAATGGGACTCAACTCTGATAGCTGAAAATTGTGCTACATTTAGTTGATTCATTAACATTGTTACTTGCAAACTCATTATAAGTTTAGAAACATTATTTTGTAAACATTATTTTAACTAAATGCCGAATAATATAGTCTACTCACTGACATATTGAAATTCAATTAATTTGAAAAGATATCGAAAATTAGAAGGATATAGAACAACGTCAATATACAAAACCATACGGATTTATAATTAAGATAAAGCAAAATTTGTAATAATGACTATAGTGAAGAACTTTCAAATTCGCTATTAAAACGAAAAAGAAAGTGGAGCACAATAAACGGCGAGTGGAAATAACGAAAATATTGTACGAAATCTCAGGTTAAGTAAATGCTTCGTTTAGGAGGCGTTCTTATTCCTTCTAGAACATTCTTGTCAAAGTGCGGAGTAAATCTGTTCTATTTTTTACAACACAATTCTCGTGGCGACTGTCAAAATTGGTTATGATTGGTTATGATTGCCGGATTGTGTCTGCGAGAAAGAATCACAGAAAATGATGAAGTTAAGCATTCCACGAGATTACTTACATTTCGGTATAATTCTAAATAACGTTCCCTGATGATAAAAGAATTATTGCCGTTAGACCATCGGGCATAGGATGTAATATTACTCTCTTCAATCGTATGAAAGTAAGGAAAAAAATACACGGCGTACTCCTGCAAACGTTTCCTAAAACTGAACGAGAGCCATGTGTTTGTGTGGCACGACGCGATTGGTAAAATGAGAACAGCGAAAACGTTCATATTGGTCCGCGTTGACGAATCAAATCCGATAATCAGTTATATTAACCCCCACCTTCCTCCGGTTCTAGCGCGCACACTTCAAAGTACTGCATGATTTGAAAAAGAAACAGGTTCTTTATTCTTAAAATCTTAACTCTTTGTGATCGGCGTAATAACATGCAAAAACACAGATTTCTCGAATTACGACACGTTCGATAAATGTGTTTGAACTTTCGAATCAGAAGTTATATTGGTGGAAGGATCAAACCAAAGACAAACCTAATTTTAACACATTATTTTATATGAATAGAACAGGGTACGGTATAAATTCTTTGCATACATAGATCAAAATGCAAAGGGTTGCACTATGATTGAATCATTAAAAAAGTACTATCATTTCTTTAGTGTTTTTTAATACGTATGGTTCCAAATACTTCTAAATTCAAAACACTATCTCTTTATCGTTATACTTGTTTGGGCAGCCCTTGTAACAAACACAGCAGCCTTTTCATTGTTAGTTGGAAACCAAAACTTGCATAAACCTAACTACTTTAAACTACACTTTACATTATAATAATTAAAAAATTATCACAAAAAGAACTATGATTTTATTACTGAGTAAACTATTCCTACCTGACAGTATAATGCATGTTTTATTATACATAGCCATTGAATTTCGAATGATTAAATAGAGAGAAGTAATATGATTAAGCATTGTAAATAACTGGTTATGTAGAAATAAGGTATCCGTCAAAACTTAAACAGAAGAAAGTTATTGTGTTATTGTATGTCAGATCTGTCCAAGTTTGAGCCTAGCTTGCCAAGTGAGGTAACCCTCATTATTTCTGGTGACATCAAACCATACAAGTATGCATACGATTAGAGCTTCATCGCCTATTCTCATCAACTCTACTCTGTTGTATAATGTTATGTTTGGACCGGATGACGCAGAGGGGATACAACTCACCAGATAGGCTCAAACTTGGAGAGGTCTGCTACGCATCGATTCAGTTCACCCGCAAAACAATTACGTATAATAGCGTTAATTCCTTAGTTCCTATTAATTGAAACTAATGAAACCAAGGTATACTATGCAAGATGTAAAAAGTTTCGTAGTATACAAATAGTCGTTAACCCCACTGATCTTCTGTTCGTCCAAATTTGTACGTTAGAGATCCTAAGAAGATGAATATATTTTGTAGAAAAAGTCCCACTCCAGGCCAATGATGTTGCACATCTTTAAAAAGAAACACATATTCAAGGTAAGTAAAATTACTTTTTATTATTGATTTATTAACATGACTTATTCTAAAATTTGTTGCAAGCCGTATAAAATAATATATACCACTTGCAAAGCGATACAATAGTAAAGCTATCATAATAATATATACACAACAATTATTAAGGATCATGTATAAAATGCAAACCTGCAGCTACAAAGTCGACAAATAAAATCCAACAAGCTGCAATAATTGCAGCGAATCCCATGACCAATCCGACGAATACCCAAGCTCTCACGCCTCTGGATCCTAAACATCCTCCATTGTACGTGTCGTCTCTTATTTGTGCATTTGTCACACAATTTATCCTAAATGGAATTGCATTGATGATTACCAACATGTAACATGATATCAATAAAACGTTTGACACAGTAATACAAGCTTACATGATAAATGATATTGTTCCAAAAACTCCACATAGATGATAGGCACTTGCCATTTCACTAGGATACTTAGCATGAGCATCGATGATAAACCACCATCCTACAAAAAACTGAAATTGCGAAACATAATAATTTATATGTCGAGCAGTGACATACAGATACAAAGGTATTTTAATGTACATCAAATCTAACATAGTTTTCTAGCACAGAAAGTTTAAAGATTCAGGTCTGTATGCATCAGATTATAATAAAAAACGACAGGTGTTGGATAAAGATCAGTTTGATATAAATTATAAAATACAAACATTTTTTAAGTCCATAGTAACACAAGTCACATATATGGAACTTTCATAAAAGTAAACTGTCCATGGTATTATGATGAAAATAACGTTATCTATCTCGAGCGTAAAAGAAAAATCGACAATTGTTTAATGTCAATGTCATAGTCGAAGTAATGTAAACTTTGGTGTTTACCAGTGTCGCGGCGAGCATAGAAACCAATGCATTTCTCTTTTCCCCACCCTCAAACCAGACGCACGTCGGAACTTGTACATTTTCCAAACAGGACGTCATTTTTTTGAAGTTCCCAGTAAAACGAATAGGAATAGAATTGCACGATTAGGACAGCTAACTTGAGCTAACCTAAATAGTGGGACATATCAGTCACAACGTCATTGTACATAACCAAGTCACCGTAGGATAGTCGAAATTTTAGCGCTGCCGTCTGCGACTTATTGAATTATTTCTGAAGATAAAGTAGATTCATATCGAGTACTGGTACTAGGTCTATCTATTGATCTGTGCAGATATGTGCCATGCTGCGCCAAGCTGCGCCACATTGGCTAAGCGCGGCAAAATGTTGTTACCGAAGGTTGTCGAAATGTATGCATGACACTTGCAATGCTTACCTCAAGGATTCAAATTTGCTTCACCTCTATCAAAAACAAGCGAAAAGTTATTTAAGAAAATTTATATTCTTTCAGGGTATTCGAGGAGTAATTTTGTTAAATATGCTCAGCAAATATTTTGTAAACCTCAATAACGAACATCCAGCCGTTGGTTGCCGTTGGTTAAGCAGCGTTTACGCGTGCTACCTTGCCGATAACAAATTATTCTAATTCTTACGTTGGTACTACTGCACCATTTGAAATTTTTCATTTCTCCTTGAAGGTGATCAAGTAACGTCATTGTGTTAAATAAATTAGATGCAGAGCTTCAATGACGTAAACGGTATTTATGAATAATTTTGCATTTTATTAAGCAGCCTTTCGCTCTTTTTTACAGCATAGAAGTTTATCGTACAATATCTCATGTATAAAAAAAGCGAACGCCATGTATGAACTAATAGAACCATAACATCGTTATGCGAATTATGGACACATAACATGTACGATATCACAATGTGGTGCCGTTGGTAGAAATATGTACTGCAATAATCTGATGACTGAACAATTTTATCTTCCCTCAGTTATTCGCTGATTATTGTTTAAAAAGAAACAAAATTATTAGCATCAAGACATAATCATTGAGTAAGGCTTATGTTGCTATGTATTAAAGTGACATAAGCGTTTACATTGAAGAAACTTTTAGTAACTATCACTTTGCCGGTGCAAAAGGCATCACTGTGAATTATTTGCAGAGAAAATATTCACTTACATCAGCTAAGATTTACAGGCGCATCATAACGTTTGATCGTGCCAAAAAAACATATTTTATGATTTTAAGTGTACGAATACTAGGAAGTAAAATCGCTAGACCCTCTTTCGTTAATTATAGTAATACAATATATTAATCTCTTAAATCGCAGAATGTTAAGGCAATTTTTCCTGCTTCTCGGTCTTCACGCCAACACATTTTTTTGGAAGGGAGACGCAAATTGGGTAACCATTATCAACGTCCTTCCAAACCAAAGTACTATAAATCTGAATGCAAACTTGTGATTAACAATTACAATACAATTATATAAAAATGGCTTGAATACAAGTATATTAAAATAGGGATATACTTTTGCCAAATATTTTTTGAACCATCCAAAATGTATTAGCAATGAAACCTCTAGATAAATATCCGTAACATATAAAGTATTTAATGTATATACAGCCTTGATATTTCGTTGAGTTTAACTGTGTAATGTATATTTCTTTTTCTTTTTTTATAGATTCAAGAATAAAAACAGGTATAATTACGGCTAAAGGTTGTGCTAACAGGTCAGAATTATTAATACCACATGTTATAATTATGGGTTTCCGTTGTATTAGATTAGCTTTCCTTCGGCGCATTCTTTTTATTATTGTATATTTCCTAAAATAGATGTAAGCATAGCCCTGGCATGTAGTATTACTTTCAAGAAAGCGTGGAACTCTTCTTTTCCATAAATTATTCCCACTATTTAAAGCTATAAGGCCTGTGTTATTATTGACTGTCATTGGGATTTTATGGTTTCATATAAAACTATCCCAAAGAAAACGATAGTAATAAAACTTTTTAATGTCATTGTAAAGTATTGTTATACGAGTGGGATACTTATGAAACAGATAATGGAAAGTTTATTTCTAAAATATTTAATGACATAAAAACATTCGTATAATCAGACTTGTGGAATGTAAATGAGATACTTTTCTTTGATAAAAATATTTCCTGTCATACACTCAATGATTCTTGTGATTCTATAGTCTTCCAATTCGTTGTAATAAATATTACATAAGTTCTGGCTTTGAAGTTATATTAAGTAAAATACACAGCACTTATGTTAACGGGTTTGATGCTAGGTCCTGATTTCTCCTTTTGAAATAATTTGTACACATCAGGTCGACACTTTGTTTTTTAGCTCTCTAAGGCTTACTCTTTAAAACATTGTATAGCGAATAAAGAGCTGGGCCCGATTATGATATCTTAAGGGTGGTGTTTTGTGATCCGTTTCTAAGGCCATTTTTAAGCAGTTTAAGCTTCGCGGTAAAAGAGCGATCGGATGTCTCATTATAGAATTCTTAAACTATCTTTTTCGTACACTTACACCATACAACGCCAAAAATATCGTAATCGTTCCGCGAGCTGGAGTCCACAGTGACAGTGGCATTGACATCTTGCATAGAAAACTAGAGTGGCTAAAAAATATGTATTCGTGCGTTTCAATCTATTGCGTAATTGCTATTTCCATATAAAACAGCAATATACAGAGAAAGCTCCAGTTCTGGCACGCATTATTATACTATAAATTTGTTTAAAGTTCATACCTCTCTTTCATAACAATAACAACAACAATAACAATTACGATACTTACAATAATTGCAATTTCTTATAATTATTATTTTCTTTTAAGACATTATTACTGACTTGCTTGCAAGGAACATATATCATGGTACAATTCTGCATAAAGTATACTGAATGTTTGCGAGACATTTAAGTAGTAGCCAATATCAAATATAAAAATCAGGTTCGCAAGCGAATGCTTCGTATTAAAATCGTTTGTAAATATTGGGCCATGTTAGCATTAATATATGAATGTCAGTATACTTTACCCAAATAATGACCAATTATTGAGAAGATTGCTGCACAGAGCAAATAGGCCCTTCTTTGGTCCCTGAACCTAAAACTTGTACTTACATTTAGCACCTTACAGTTTTTATATTCATTAGATTATTTACCATGAGCTAAGAAATGTAATCAGTTTACACAAAATGTTATAAGCAATTAACAGCGTTACACAACGTTACAAACTTCAATAGCATTCTTATTTCAAACACCTTTCCTCTGTCATAAGGCTGATGTATTAAACGGATTTATACATCTTAATCACAGCTGCCACAGATTTTATTTGTTCATATTATTTTCTCGCTGCATGACGTTAACCTCTACGATTATTGGTAAATTATCTCGTAAAAGTTTGTTCCCTTGCGTATATCTAATCAACTGTTATACAGTTCTTAGCCCAAATTGTAACGATATAATCTAACTTTTCGATGAAATCAAGATTGAAGCCGATATTGCCATCTCAAATAATACAATTTTTTTTAATTTTAATAATCTCTATACTGCACTTCGAATTTCTCGACTGTAAAATACTATCTCTGTATTTCACTGTAAAATACTATACAATTTCTTATAATAAAAATCTGTAAAATCTGTTAAATCTGCTAAATACCATAGTATTTGTATGTAAGTAAAAAATATATTTGAATTGGCAATATTGACTTCGTGTAATATACCATTACAGTGCACTGATATACACATATCTCTATTAACTTCAGTCGTTGAAAAATTTGTGAAGGTTCAGGGAAATTTAGTTCAATTTACTTAAGCAGTCAGAGCAGATTAAGCAAGTATAGATAAGCGCATTAATTTCAAAAATCAACATTTACAATAATTATCACTTTTATCAAATTAATAATCTTTGAGTTTTTGTGCGACTATGTGCAAGCAAAAAATTATAATTAATTTATATGTACATACGCTTGTATACATATACACACGCATACACATATATCCGCGCGTGTATGCGTTAATGTGTTTTATATTTTAACATAATTATAATTATATTCCCACTGGACACACGTACTTATAAATGACATTAAAATACGCGATTACTTTGCTGTCTGCATTACAGTATTCACTGATAATGTCGAATTAAGATTTTTCTGTCCAGATTTGTGCAATTTGCATGATTGTGCAGTGCATGAACATAGAATCTCTCAATCTGTTTTGTCGGTCTTCAACTTATCCACTTATAAACATAAATTCGTAGTCGCTTCTTCGTTATGCGGTGTATATACGTAATTTGTTGCATATATATATATATATATGGTCGATTCCACGTCAAATCGCACAGCTAAATTCTTCGAAATTCTGATTTTGAGATATGTTATAGAGGGAGGTGAGACAAGCCACCCGAATTTTTTTTTTATTTTTTATTTTGACTTTCGAGGAGTTATGAGACTTTGAAAAATTGGGACACTTTTTCTTCAAACATTTCTAGGCGCGGTCTGGATTGCCGTAGAATAATTTGCTTTTTTAAGTTCGATTCAGAAAAGATTGTAGTTTAACGAGAATTTTCAACCCATTTCAAAAAGTTTATTTTTCAACGCATAATTCATAAAAATAAAAAATAGTCGTTAATTTGACTATCTGGGCCCTCACCGAAAATTATGAAAAAATTATATCCTTGTAGCGCGTTTCAAGACGAAGAGTTTGCAAAAAAGGCAGCCCCAAACACGCAGTAACTTCGGAGTAATTTAAGAAAAAGTGTAACCGCCTCGGAATTACTGATTTTGCCAGCAAGGCCGCTGAATTGAGAGGTGGGGGTCGTTACGCAGGGCCGCGGCACCTAAGAGATACGCGATATCCCACATAACTGCGCGATGACGCGATGACGAGTCGTGTTGACATTACGTGTTCTCAATCAGTTAAAAACACATGAAGGCCATTCCCGAAAATTCTCAAAAAATTCACGAGGGTGCCTTGATGATGCATACACACGGTGGTATGCGTAATAGTCGCGAGCACCAACGATTATTCCCGATAAAAATCAGTTTCAATGTTTTATCGCGTATCTCTTAGGTGCCGCGGCCCTGCGTAACGACCCCCACCTCCCAATTCAGCGTCCTTGCTGGCAAAATCAGTAATTCCGAGGCGGTTACACTTTTTCTTGAATTACTCCGAAGTTACTGCGTGTTTGGGGCTGTCTTTTTTTGCAAACTCTTCGTCTTGAAACGCGCTACAAGGATATAATTTTTTCATAATTTTCGGTGAGGGCCCAGATAGTCAAATTAACGACTATTTTTTATTTTTATGAATTATGCATTGAAAAATAAACTTTTTGCAATGGGTTGAAAATTCTCGTTAAACTACAATCTTTTCTGAATCGAACTTAAAAAAGCAAATTATTCTACGGCAAGCCAGACCGCGCCTAGAAATGTTTGAAGAAAAAGTGTCCCAATTTGTCAAAGTCTCATAACTCCTCGAAAGTCAAAATAAAAAATGAAAAAAAAAAATTCGGGTGGCTTGTCTCACCTCCCTCTATAACATATCTCAAAATCAGAATTTCGAAGAATTTAGCTGTGCGATTTGACGTGGAATCGACCATATATATATATATATATATATATATATATATATATATATATATATATATATATAATATGCATATATATATAATATTACATATATATTACAAATGTGTAAACTTTAAAAGCACGTTCAAGTAATATTAATTGTCTTTAGTCACTCTACTCATTTCTTTCGCGAAAGGCCTCATAATAGTCATTTTAAAAAGAATTATACTATAGATTTAATAATATTCTCTTTCTCAAATATACCATTTTCAAAATTCCTTCTTCATTCGTATCTCCTAATCTGTTATCGACGCGATTCCTTCCAGAGGATTTTTCGTTAATTTTCCCATTCGTCCAACGAAATGCATAAAACGATAAAACACATTAATTCTCAAGAGCGTTTTTGTGCCCACTTCAAATCATCTGCTCTGGGTTTATACCCGGTCGACTTCTCAATAATAGTTTCTAAGATGTACCAAAAATGAAGTTTTTCTAACGGCCAATTCAACCATCCAGTAGTAATACAGAAATATGTTTCATGTGGTGCAACGTGATGCACGCGATGATGTTTCCTGGGTAATATAATTCTATGCTCTTGTAGCCAAACAACCCAAGTAGGTAGTCCGAAATATGTATGAGACCACTTGTGTATCTGGAAAATAACAATTGCATTATTATCACTATGTCAATTGCTCGCTGTTGTGCGCTTACGTCCTTCGAAAATACATGTATACGCGATTATGAAGAGATTCATCATGTAAGTGTCATAAAACTTTATCGATGAATATGACGTTAATTCGTTGAGAAAAACGCGTATCGTAATGTACCTAAACATTGAGCTACATTTACCTGGTTGGTCAATGCTACAAAAATTGCAAGCAAAAACCAATAACAGGTCCATACGAATTTTCTCTCAACCTCTGGTTCTGGGAGAGCGAGAAAGTCCCATGTTAATTTACAAAGGAATGGTATTGTGACCATGAAATTATCGCCATTGGTCTCTATAAAATCGTGTCTCGTTATACTCGTTGGATCAATGTGATGTTCTCGGAACGGCCTCAAAAAGTTCTACAAGAAAATAATACAATTTAAAACACATTACTTGTCGACACATATTTTTCGCTTACGTATTTATTGATATATTTAATTAATAATAAGCTACTTCGAATTTAACTCGACGTCGCGGGGTGCACAGATATATGAAGAAAATCATTTGTAATCAAACAACCATGTTTACGGAGTACCATTGACAAACGGCCTTGCTTGCTCATAGAGATAATTACGTACTCTTACAACTGCGTTCTGCAGTTTACCTTTCCGAGAATTGGAAGTTCTACAGAGCCCCATGTGTCAGCGGCCCAATGAACGAAACCGGACCCAAAATCGGCCGTGACGATGCCGCAAAAAGCTGCTATCGCTATCGAACTGAAATTTTCTAATCGTAACCTGACGAGGATAAATATCGTGTTTAGTACTATGAGTGTGATGCAGATACCCACGCAAATGCATTCCTGCGTTCTTTTACCTAGAAATTAATATATACGTTTTTTTAAAAATCATACCTCATCGGTGAAATTCGACGCATACACGCGTAAAATATGTAGCGCCGCTAAGATCCTATCGTATTTAAAAAATAACCCAACGCGAAGTTGAACGAGATATATAATTATGATTCGATATATTTAATGTGTCAGATAATAAATACGTTACAACGCGTATAACACATTATTTTTATATTTTTGGTTCAAACATCTTTATAAATTGGTTTATGTAACAGGATTCTTTAGCTGTCTGTGGTGCGTGAATATAAACGCCCGCATTGTTAGAGCTCTCTTTATTTCTGTTCCCAAGCGAAGATTCCAAGGTGCGATCGATGTATAGCAGACTACTTTGGCAAGTATTAAAATCAGAAGCAAACGTGCAACACGTACACGAAATTAATCCCGTTTCACACATATGTAAAATTCGCGCTTTCAAAGATATATCAGAATTTACCACGGTTCGCTATTACGCCATCAAGAAATAATTAATATAACATGAGATGTGAATAAAAGCAAATTACCGGTACTGTAAAGATTTGCGAGTTCTTGAGCACCCTTGTGATTTGGGCCCCATCTTGGCACGGTCCTGTCCTCTTGCGAAGTCTGTACCACCGAGTTGGCATTTGGATCGTCCTCAAGCATCGAATTCTCGTAGATCTGCCGTTCGGTTTTTACTGGTGTTAAGAAATTCGTTGCCATTGAGCACGCCGCCGAGGCAGCTTGACCCAAGTTGGCCACCTTTATTTCATCCATGATTATTATCGCTATTATCGCTGATCTCCGTCGAATTGACAGAACTCCACGTGTCCTTCAAAAATCGATTCTATCCATCGGCGATCGCTTGTTTTTTGACATCGCGAGGAGTTCGTTGTGGCAGGATTGTTCGTTAGAAAAACGGGAGTGCCGACGCGATCTTTTTTATATTCTTATGTAAACCGTGCTCCTCGTCCGAGGCTTTAGCATAAAGTGACAAAAATCATTTAAATCTTGTTGAAAAAAACGACCGTGGCGTGATCTGTACATTATTCCGTTGTACGTAGAATTATCTATCGTACGGCCACTATGTTTCTTGCGCTATTTATTCCCCTGCGCTCGTTACACCGTTTGTTTTCTCATCGTCTCGCCCTTTTTTCTTTAATTGTCTCGTGTTGCCGATTGCATTCGACGAGATTCGTTCTACGAAAAACAAAATGCTCGTTAATTGCAGTTAAATTTATTACGACAGGTTACGATTAACTGCGATAAATAACATATCTGCTTAGACGAGCATTCAACGTTCATTGATAAGTACAAAACAGAATATCAACCGCGAGATAAAATCTCAATGCCAAAAGTGCTGATTTTATCGCAACAGAATAGAAACTGAAATCCGTAAGGTTCAGTCTCAAATACATGGGCAAGCACTGCCATGATAAAGTGTGCGAATCGACGAGCCGCAAGCACATATTAATTTACCCAGTACGATAAGCAACCGTTTCATGCATATCTCACCCTTTAACAAAAGGTATCATTCAAAGGATATTGGCGTGCATAAATTCATTCCCCTTCCCCAACCGCGGATATTACAATGGTGATACCACAATAGATCAATGCTTGATAAAAAAATTATTTCCCTTCCTATAAAATTTGTCTTTCTTTCTTTTTTCACAAATTATCAATTAACGTGATACCTACGACACGTACTATCCACCCGATATCTTTGCTATTCCATTCGACGATACTGTACCGGTAAAAAAGTATGTTGATCGCAATCGGTTTAATTACACACCGATAACTTTTTCCAAATTGGTGGTGATGCAGTAATGAAGCTTTAATAATTCATGAATGTACCCACTGAATCGTAGTTTGACTCGGTTCTACATGCTCGTATCAGTAAAGTAGGTTAATTTCGCGCTTACATGAGCCCGAGGTACGATTTCGATAATACTCTTCTAGGTCTTACCCTTGCTCCCCTTTTCGAGCATATTTGTAGCGACAGAAGCAATTCGGGAAATGTAGTATCGTATCGCAAGTTATACATACAGCATCTTTACCTACATATCTACATACTGTACGTTAACCTGCCGTCTACGAAGATTTGTATCGCCGAATTGTGTTAACGTGCTGCAACGATTTACGTGTACAATTAGAACTAAAGTACATTCCACGTTTCTACCGCAAAAAGCCTACATCCCTGACCGATCGGGTGTTCAGGAACAACGTTGCGTTAAAAAATGTTGAGTTACGATTCTTCGCAGAAACGCCGTGTCCTATCTTTCGGTCGCAACCGAACGACCACAAAAGGAAAAAAGAAAACCGTCGGTGGTCGATGACGACTTTGAAGAGGAATGCCTCGGTAACGTAACGAACTCATTTCATTTGTCAGCCCTTTAAATTATGTACGTTATGGTACAATCGGTGGGATGTGTATAATGGAATTACGAGTTCACGCAGACGTTGCGCAGGTGATCCGTTTTTATGGCACCTAGTACCATAAAACCGCACACGTCATCGTAGACACGAAATTCATTATCCGATTGCTCATACCCACTGACGCAGATCTGGCGTCTCGTGACACGCACTTTCGAACGTACGCGTGTTACGTACAGTAATCGCGCACCCACACGTGCGCGTTTGCACTTGTTTGCACTCAAAATGCACGAAAGTGGGTGCGCGCATGTTTAGGCGCGCGCACACCTACACTGCGGCGAACCCGCTACACTGTACTCCTGGTGCACGCCTATAAACACTCTCAATAGCTGACAATGACACACGAGTAATTTACACTAGTGATAATAAATGACTTGAGTTGGAAACGCATACCCGTAAGGCGGACGAAAGGAGGAACAAAGCCGAGGACGACGAGCGACAATCCTTCGCAGGAGCTCAAAGGGCTTCTCGGTGTTCCCGTGCTCGCCAGTTATCCCAGTCGGTGGTTTGTTCAGCCATAGAATCGCTGAATGTGCACGGCTCAATTAGTCACTGGTAGGCATAGGATCGAAAGAGACCTACGCCAAGACACTATCGTACCTCGTACCGGCGTGACACGCACACGCGTAAGGGAACCACGCATCGTGTTCACCCGTTTTCCGCGCCCCGTCCCAATCAATCCGTACGCACGAGCTTTTTTTCTGTTTCAGACTTTGGCTGTACCGCCGCGAGTTCACCCGCGCACCACCGCAGAAGGCTCGGAGCAGGAGTATTGCCGGCTCGGCTTTGATGCCTTTTCGCGTAAGTAACGCCGAGGACAATGTAAAGTGAACGAGGTTGAGAGGGAGAAGAGAACGTCGAAAGAGAAAGAGAAGATTGGTGGGAGTGATCGAGGAAAGGATCGAGAAGGCGCGTGCACGCGAACTTTCGCATTCACTTTAGAAATCGTGTCTTGCTCTTTCTTCCTCGGTTCCTTTCTCTCTCTATATATATCTCTCTCTCTCTCTCCTCCTTCTCCTCCTCCTCCTCCTCCTCCTCCTTTGCCTCCTCCTCCACCACCTCCTCCTCCCCTCGCACTCTCTGCCGCCCTCTTGTCAGCTGTCAGAGAGATATGAGAGAATTAAGAGAGCACGGACGGAGGCGCTAGTTTCGCCGTCGAACCCCGATACCGTTCTACCAGCGATTCTCCTCGGCTCTGTTTGCCTTTGTCCGAATTCGCGCGGACCCGTTTCTCTCCTTCCTTTTCTTTCCGCCATGCGATTCCGTCTATCACAACCCCGACCCGTTTCCTGACGAACGAGCGACGCCGCCGTCTGACGACCACGATCCGCGTCGACCGCGTCGCGACGCTCCCGTGGCGCCGTCGTGCGGCAACCCTTCCCGACAAACGTGTATGCGTATGTACATACATATACCTACGCCGCGTCTCTTCTAGCCGGACCGAGCCGGAGCGACTTCCGTTTAATCGAGATGAGGCGTCTCACCACCACACAGATAAACTCAACTCGAGTATGTTTCCTTTAGGAACGGACGAGACGATTTACCTCGATTAAACTCGCCGCTCCAAGGGCTCGGATTACTTAAAGAGCCAAATGATTGCTGCACTCCGAATTTCACGGTTTCCAGTAAATAGTTGTATCGCCTTTATTTGATCGCCCTTCCGTATCACGGATGCAGCGATCTATTAATAAAACTGCGTTTTAGTTCGTATTTCGAGAAATAAGTATCATCCGTTTGGTATGTCATTCACAATATTAGGTATTTCTAATACATTTCTCTTGCAGCTCACATCGCGACCCGTCCAACACTCTTGTTTCCATCCCTGCAATTGTTCGAGTCATGATACATCGGTACCGTTAAATATACGGGAACGTAATGTAGCGCTCATATAAGCTCACGTCACCTATCAAATATGCAACACGAACATGTGCGTGTATGACCATTTACGCGTGCATCGTGTCACGGCATAGTTGAGTTAGTTAAATGTTATACCTGTGCATCGATTAAAATCTATGCCGCTCGTGCTATCGATGTGCAATTATAGTTGCGCTCGTATGACAACGCTGGTATATACTTTATTTTTGCTTCTAATAGTACTTCCGTGGTACGTTAACTCTAGCATTAGTCGCGGTCTTGTAAAGAAACTCGGGTTGCATACTGTAATCAAATCCTCTGATAGCATTGCGGGCTCTGCTTTGATCATTATACGTTCGATTTTACAGTACTTTTGAATCAAATCTCTTTTATTTGTACTAAAGCACACATTTTACAGAGATATATTGATCATTGAATCCGTACGCAATAAAGCTGCAGGGCCTGTACAGTTTGTCCTTCAACTGGGAGTACGTAATTATCGTGAGAAACCGAACGTGACCCGATGGTTCTTTGTAGTAGGACACGTAGTGCTTTGCGGAATATTCATATTTTATTTAAAGGTGGATCGACCAAATGGCCAATCCCTAGGTTTCAACCTTACGTAAGCTGTATCAGGCAGATATTACGTGGACTTTCGGTCGCGTAATAAAACCTTACATAGGGGTATACTGTCGTAAAACTTCATTGAACAGATTCTCGTCTAGCCTAATGGGACATTATCTGTGTCCCATTGCGGTCAATCAATTTGTTTTCCATATTAAATTAAGTCTTTTGGAAGGCATACAAAAAACGATCTATTCGTAATTACAGTAATCGCGAACATTTCATTATTGTTTGATAATAAATATACTGCGGATGTTGATGCAAAAACCGTGGTTTCATTCTGATTTTGAGCTGATTTTGCGAACCGAACGCGCCGAGCATACGTCAAGTATGTAATACATTCGTGTAGATAGTGGTCCAGGTTCACGACATAAATCGATACATTAAACAATGAAACAAATACCTGAAGATGATTCACTTTTTTCTGATTTGCGTACAAAAATATAAATTTGCATAAACATTCGCCGTCTAATTATAAACAATACATAATTGCCATCTAACAACAGGCACACAAATTTCAGTTCAACGCTTAAACCGACGTTACGCAGAAACGTACGATCAACATTTTCTACGTAATTTATCAGCACGAAGTTGTACCTGTTCTTCTTTTAGCGCCGTACGATCGGCCTAGTTGCCAAGCTACAATAATGCCAAAATAAACTTCGAAGTGCGAAACTTCGGCTTGACATAAATACTTAACGGCAATAAACGTACGAGGTTGCCCGTTCACTAATTAAAAATATAAATGTTTTCGCTTGCCGCGGATTCCACTTTGCTATCGAAGAACTTTTATCGACTACCGGCGTGGTTCTAGACGAATAATAAACGAGACCTGCCTCTGGATAGTAAAAGTCAATACCAAAGAAACTCCTTCGTGTTTGTTTATGATTTGCGTGACGCGTGAAACTCACCTATGCCGATATTCAAGAAATCAGACCTCCGTAATGCGAATACGGAATGCTCGCAACTCCATGCTGGTTCTCGCCGTATAAAGTCAACCGGGACGACAAGCGAGAATGACTACTACGCTCGTCTACTTACGTGCAAGTTCGATCACTTTTATTTTTGCCGACTAATGTAAGAACTATCGTCTCGTGAAAACGGCAGTTGCTGTCTCATAATCTACCATTATATAATTCGAATGTAATCTGCAGGATAATCGAAATAATCGGAGGTGTATAGTTGTTAAATCATTGATAAGAACTCGTAATTGGTGGGAGATGCCAGCGGTAAATAAAAGATACGATATACATCGAAAACGGACTTTCTATGGATAAAGAAAAATTGTTGCTACGCGATTAGAGGAAACAATATTCGTTAGATTTTCGTAACCCGTTGCAATCGAGCGACTCAATTTCTGTGAGCTCCCGCGTCCTTAACGTCGGAGACAATAATAACTTATCTCTTTTAGTACGGTATCTTACCGTTACCGATATCATTATTTACGCAATTTCGAAAGAATCTACTTGTCGCTCACGTTAAAGAATTCTCATAATGTACCTGACACAATACGTTTTACGGAAAACGAGACAATATTCGAAATTGAAATTGCATTCAGATCCTAATCTTACAAGTTTTATCTTGCCACCAACGGAAAAAAAGTTAACAAACCAGGGACATACCAGGCGTTATCAAAACTCCATTTTTATAACGCGACGAAAAAGCGGATCTCTTTTAATATCGCGGTATAAAACGTGCAGTAACACAGCATTATACGAATTGTGATAAGAATAAATCGATATACTTCTAAGACGTATGATTAAAGCTCAGTATACCATTTTAGCCGTGATCAATCTTCTTAGCTTCGAGAGACACGGAATCGCCTGTGCGCATCAACGTTGTCGCCGCGGTGGAATGTTATATGTACAGCGTCCAAAGCACGATGCACAATTTGTACTGTGTGCGACATTGATAATCACAAGTTGATATTTTTTAACGCGTATCGAGTTCCTATTGGTTGTTTGCGGGAGTTACCTGTTAACGCACATCCAACCAAAGAATTTAGTGGTGGGGAGTGTGGGGAAGGAACGCGCGTACCTGACGCGACTTTGATTGTCTTGAATTTGCAACAAACAAAATATATTTGTTGTCATTCTTTTACGTATACACATCGTTGTTCGCTGTGCTCGTACGTGCTGCTAATTACAGCTCTTCTGACCTGCTCAATTTATCTCCGATAACTACGATGGTATTTGTATTTCGTCCCATAGAAATGATACTTTTTTATAGACGATTAATAGTATTAGAGCGTGTTGTCCGAATGAACTTTTTATTACCGCGTCGATTCTACGTAGTTAACGTTACCGTTTTACTAATATATCAAAAGGAAACAGTGTAACAAATGCGTTCGCGGTGCTAAATTTGTAACGCACTCGCAGAACTGTCATCCAAAAGCAATTTCATTCATTCATCGTGTAATTATATCGCAGACGTTCGGAGAATGAGATGATCGGATACTCCACAAAACCAAATTCATTGTTATAACAAGTCAATACTTTGTACGACATGCATATCGTTTGTCAGTGATGGAGATTATGAGTTGCGATTGGATTTTGTGAACTCTTGTTACAATGCAAAATTCTAACCCATCATTTTTTTCAATAAAATCTTCCGTATCTCACCTACCAATATAAAATGCACACCCTCCATTTCTGATTCATATTTTGGTCACGTTTGTTTAATTAATAAATCTAAATTGATTTTAATAAATTGAAGTTCATAAAGTGTTCCAGCAAATAAATTTTGTAAGTCAAAATTAGTAAATTACTACACTTAATCGAAATTGACTTAATGTTTAAAAATTCTTTGATAAATGGGGGTTTATTTTTCGAGAGGGATCTCCTATGAATACGCAGGATCAGTCACGTAACTTTTTACAAGTAACTACGAAAATATCGATAAAGATCTTGCTTTTACAAAAGTTTAAGTAAAAAAAGACAAATGTAACAAACATTGCGCTCTTACGAATCACCAAACCACAAAAAAGGGTATTCGATAATTTAGTTAACCACTGAGATTCTGACTCGCGACTAGTTAGTTACGTCACTTAACATGAATAACAAATTATTTGTGCGTGTTGATATAATTATTGAAAGCAAAAACATATTCTGAATAATGTCAGTACTTTAAGCAGCATATATTGATTATAATGTTGACAAAGTTGGAGAAATTTTTCGAATTTTATAAACTATTTGTACTGGGGACAGGGCCGTCCTGAGATATTTGGCGCCCGGGGGCTATTAACAACGCGGGATGGGTAGCAGGAGCGAGGTGACCGATAAAGTTTTGCAGAAGTTTCACATTATATTATTAAAACGTCAATCGGCCGAAATTGAGAAATACCAGACTAGAAAAATAAGTTGAAGTTCTCTTGAAGCGCTCTTGGAGCAAGCGTTCGCCAGTTCAAAACTGATTTGGGTGCAAACAAAATCGCTGCCTTCGGGCTATAGCCGATTTAGTCCTGTGCCGTGGTTAGGATGGCCCTGATTGGGGATCAAAAACTACGATTTTTTAGCTTACCAATCATTTGCACGACGATTTGTTATACCGGCAATATTATTGATCAATTTATGTTTTTCTGCACTGTTTCAGTATATTTTATTCGTATTTCTACAGTTCCGAGATTTTACAGTATCGCCAACATTACAATACCATTGTAGCACGATGCATGTCTCAGATATTCCCATTGCTCTGAGTATAATGTTGCATTTAAAAAGTTGTAAACATCACAATACAATTAATTTATTTAATATATTTGACGAATGAGATGTAAAGTTACAACGTTACGTAGTAACTCACTTTGAAGGGTCGGTATGTTATCCGCGCGGTGAGTTAGTGCCATCTACCCTTGCGTAACGAAGTACATTATTGCACATGATATAATCTCTCTGGTTGTGTGATTGAGCGTATGTATGCATACGGTACGTCAGTATATATACATCAGCTTGGGGTAGAACTGGGTGGACCTGGTTTTGCTGCGTAACCATCTTTCGTCTTCTATGTGTGAGTATTCCCCCAAATATTTGTGGGTAATTGAGCTCAACTTGGCACAGCCCAGCACAGCCTGACGTTTGACGTCTTGACAGTTTTCGTACTCCAATAATCGGGCTGCAGTTCGAGGTTAAATGTATTCGATGGCGTAATTATTAGATTAGTAAATAAATGTTATTTATGTGGTTCGGAGATGGCGATATACGCTAATAATCTGAGATCGATGAATTTACCAGCACAGTTTGTAATACTTTGGAAATGATATGCGGTATTTTTTCTGTCAGATGTGTGGTGTAAACAAAGTTCTGTAGGTAAAAGATTTTCTGTAAATTTTTATCGCAACGCGTGCAGTCAGGTAATGACGTATAATATGTTTACTATTGCAGGAACGTCTGAAAGTAATATGTGTTATCGTAAAATTACCGGCACACATATCGAAATACAAGCAAGTGTTATCGAGTTACGCTATATATTATCGAGTACAAAGAGCGTTCACGAGTATGTGCACAATCGTACGCTCAAGTAACATCGAGTGTCGCACGAGAGAATTGTAACCGATGTACCATGTATTGAAAGAATTAATAACGCTCGTAACTCCCCAAGAACAATAAGTTAACAAGACTAAAAAACATTTTCTTTCAAAATGCATGGAATCGTTGAACTAATTCTGAATAGCGCTTTACTGTGGATATTTTTACAAGCTATATGGAACATATTAGTGGGCGTTTTCTATCATTTCTGCATACCATGGATCGTTTGGGGCTCTCTGATTATCGTGGTTGGATTAAAAATATCCAGGGTTCCACCACCAAATTCGAGTATAGTGCAGGAAATACTTGGTGCAAATCCTCTTTTATCCAGAAAAGACAGCGTGACGATCAAGGACCATGGTAACGGAGAGCAATATTGCATGCGAGTGGTGGCTCACCGTGGTGGAGGATACGATTACCCCGAGAACAGCTTGTCAGCCTTTCGTAATGTAAAATTTCATGTTTGAAGGCTGTATCTTTTCTGTCTTCCATTGAAACACTGATCACTAAAAGATAACAACCAATTTACTCGTTATTGTAATAGCAGAAGTTTTGATAAGTTTTCTAGTTTTAGTTTGGTACTTGGAAGTAACACCCTGTATAATCGAAAGACTTGCTTGGTATTTTGTAACGTAAATATGGACACTAATAAAGTAGTTACTAATGAGTGATAACAATAACGATTTAATATAAATCAGAAAATTTTCTCTCTTACAAGTAAAGTTACACGTGATGTCGGACAATAAAATATTATTCTTTGTAACATGTTTTTTTAGACCAAAGAAAGAGGCTGTACCGCCGTGGAATTAGATTTATCTCTCACAAAAGACAACGTTCCCATAGTGTTCCATGATTTAACAATTGAAAGACTAACGGGCCAACTTGGAGTTATCAAAGATATGACATGGAACCAATTAAAGCATCTCGATATAACATACAATCATCCACTTAAGTAAGTTGATTGTTATATAATCTTCTTGAAAGTGGTGAAAAACTACAGGAAGTAAATTCATATTTTATATTGCCCATTTCAGAAATAAGTTCGTTGACGGCGAAAAGATTGCATTATTCGCTGATGTCTTAGAAATATGTTTGCAAAATGAACAGAGAATAATTATAGATATAAAGGAAACGAGAACGGAGATTGTGCAAGTAATTTTAGATGCATACAAAAAGTATCCAAAATTATATGAAAGAGCAATTGTGTCCAGTTTTAATCCCATTGTCGTATATATGGTATGAAACTTTCATCAACAAGAAACTATAGGAAAAGATGTTTACGTTATATCGTTATAACAATGACAATAATCGCGTTTTTATAGATTAGAAGGAAAGAACCACAAATTGTGTCATGTCTCGCTTGGCGTCCACAATTCTTTTCGAGAACGTGCTATTTAGGCCTAGATGGCTCAGGACCTGTTCGTTACAGCAATTTATTTAAACATTTGGCAGCATGTTTAATGGACAATATATATGAATGGGCACTTCCGCGTTTTGTGTACTACATCGTGGGACTTTCTGCCATTCTGTTGCACAAGGATATATTGAATCAGTACGTGCAATACATAATATTCAATTTAACAGTCTAGTAAGGAGCGTGTACGCATCACGCTTTAATGGCAATTATAAATAATAGACATTTTTACATTATTGCATTTATTTTAGGCGCGTTATACAAGAATGGCATGATCGTGGTATTCGTGTAATGGCATGGACAGTGAATCTACCGTCGGAGAAATTACATTTTTCTCGATTATTTAAGATTACTTACTTGACAGATACGTTATTAGTCGAGAAGGATCTGTAGTATTGTAGTTGTATACTACTCATTCCACATGGCGTAAAAAGAGTACAATTTTCTATTTTTGACACAGAAAGCATTACATTTCATAATCTAGTCCATTCATCGAAACGATGAATTTTATTTGTATACTTTCTTTACACGTAAGTTTATTCGAACTTACAATAAGTAATCAAATTTTAATGTTATAATGGAATCCAATGATATCCTACTTATACTAACATTCTCTGCCTAACTTTCTTATACAAGTACATTAATTTTTGTACTGGAAAGGATAAATCCTTGTACATTTGCCAGTATAATACGCCATTTACGCAGATCTGCGTATTAATATTTAACTGTGAATTGTGTAACACTGAAATGTGTATTTAACACTGTATCAACGTCAATTTGTAGTGTTTATACTGTGCTAACGAAGATGTTTTAATCAATCAAAACCGTGACAAAGCACGCACTTTCATTTTATTATGACTGATTTACTTTTCTATAAATATGTATCAGATTCTTTGATAAACTTTACATGCACGTCTGTCATGTTTCTGATAAATTCATGATAATAAAATGCATCATTGTAAAAAAGAAAAATGTCATTTTCATTTCATCAAGAAAGATATAAAGTTAGGCAAGAAACTTATAGAAATAATTTTATAATGCCTGCCATCATTGCACATTTACCAAAGCATCAGACTTTATTGCAAAATATTTCTTTAGCGTGTACATGTTTCGATACACAATACAAATTTACAATAAAATTTATGTCATACTGGCATGATTTATGGACGGAATCACGCTTAGCTTTGTTACAAAAATAAGCGAAACTGCTGTACCTGTAGTTATGTAATAAAATCGGAATGGAGACCCATATATTTTTTTTCTCCGATTCAAACTGCATTACGCTTCTAATATTGTCTTTCATCATTTTTCGAGTATAATTTATAATTTGTGAAGTAATATCACTAGGGAGCCTAGCAACCTAATATGTTCTTATCATTTCGTGCACATTTACTATGGGATTAAATAATTCTAGTTGCCATTATCTATATCCAAACGTGTACTAAAGGCAATCTTCACACGATGGTAGTGAGCTTACTTTTACGGGATTCCATGCCTTCGATAAGTCCTGTCAATAGGTCCTCCATTTCTGTGGTAGCACGTTTTAATTTACAATTATCATTAGCAACGTAAGAATCTACAAAAGTAACTTATATAAAGACGTTCTTGCTGATAGTTTCCCTTCCTTTTACGAAAATATGTAACTACACAACTTACCGTCGAGTAAGCAATCGTCCGTAACCATGTTTTGCAATCTATCTAGTATGTCGTTGAGATCTCCTTGAATATTTTGCAAACTACTGTGCTGGGAATGCTTGTCAGGTCGTTGAAGAGAAGACGGTGTATTATCTCTAAGCATGCCCATGGGTGAATTGGAAACAATTACCATAGACTCATTTTGTGTACTATTATTAATTGTCATAGATTTCTTTGTATATTTCTCTTCTTTACATTCAGAATCAATTCTACCCAACCACTGAGAAAAACCACTGTCAGGAGGATTGATGTCTGACCTTTTTGTACCTAATGATAAAATACGTAGTATATGTATATCTAGTATATATTCTGCTATACATATACATATATTGAAGGCGTCGGCTTTTGGCGTAAAAAAAACCAGTGCAACTGCAATAGCTTTATAACAATCACAGTTAACTAGAGCCAGGTTTATCCAGTATAATAATAATTACCTCCGATCCATGTACTTAGTTCTATATAAGTAGGTTCTAACACGTTGCTGAACCCAGAACTAGTAGATGCTTCACCCACACCAATTGCATCACGACGCTCTTCGATAACATGCTCAGTAGACGACGTTGCATTATAGCTATTTGACTCTGAAATGTTCTTATCGTTCGATTTCGACCCTTGTCTTTCTGATTGGTCTTGACGAATTATCGGGCTTAACTCAAAATCTATAGGCAGTGCCGTTAATCTGGTCGATAATGGTTGAAGCATAGGGGTACTTTGCATACGACTAATTACTTGGGGTACTTGAACCCTATCAGTAAACAAGTACCTCTGCAAATAATGAGCGTATGTCAGCTGGTTTTACAAGATGATTGAAAGTAATATAACTTAATGTAGTAGCAATAGCAGCACACACTTGCAAACGCAATGCATACCTTTAGCAATTTTAACCGCTGCAACTGTGATTCGATAGTAACTCTATGTCGCTGGAGTCTCTCCGCTTTAGTACCTTGAATGTCGAGTAACTCAATCTGCAATTGTTTGTTTTCCTCTTCCAAGTGGGTGATTATACTTTGCAGTTCTTTCTGCGGATCGCTTAGCACTTTTCTTCTAACTGTGCTTCTTAAAGATCCACAATCCATACGTGTTGTTTCTTGGCTACTAAGGGTTGAACAATGACTTAAATTTAACAAATATGAAGGTTCCCTGAATTACGTGATTACAATCATCTTTTGTGACTGACCAGCTCGTATCAGGTATTTGATCCTCAATATTGATTGCAACTGTCCTCGCTGGACATAACCGTAATTTATTTCTTATTAATTCGATAATTAACTTTGTTACTTCTCGATTGGATGTCTGAAAAAAAATTTCCCACTGATCTTATGAATAAACGAATAAAATGTATTTAACTCACCTTTGTACAGAATTCACGAATCGGATGTTTTTGCTTATGTTTGCCTGACGTTCTACTATACAAAAAACATTGCTGGCACTGATGATATCCTGTACATTTTAAACACGAATACCGTGTACCCTGAATAGGGCTTGCTTTGCAAGAGGAGCATCTGACGTTATGTATAACTGAAACAAGTATTTATAAACATTTAAAAAGTGGAACATTTATTGTGTGAAGGCACAATACAATTACTTACTGTGTTCCGCAGATTTGATACGATTGAAGGTTGTTATCCACACTAGCAAGGGGGGTTCCTGTATAATCCATGCTGCAAACTCTGATTCGGTAACTCCTAGGCAACCTTGGGACTATTGTTAAATATTCAATTATCGATTGATTACAAGTTAAATGTTTTGAAAAATGTATCTTCATTATACCTTTACAAAACAACTATCAATGTGTGATTGAATGTGTTCATATCCGTATGTCCTACTTTCTCCGAGCATCTCTGTGATTTTACAAATATTTATCAGCAACGTATGTAGACTGGCTCTAGATAAGCAAGCATTGTGGTCAGCTAATTGTTGATAAAGGTATCCATATTTTTCTTGCAATTTTGCACAACTCATTAGTATCAATATGACTTTCACGGAGAATACCAAAACATTCCCAGTACACTGTCTGCAATGAATCATTAAATTTATAGGGACTCAAAGGTGATGTATTTTAATTGAATTTTTATATTTAAACACAGAATAGAGTAACTCCATAAAAAACATACTTGTCAAAAGTATTCATAATACAGTTTGTCGCAATCTTGGTTGTAAGATCAACGTCAAAGGTAGTATTACTTTCTTTGCACGCTGCAAAATAAATGTCTGAGAGAACATCTTCAATTTCACTTGGATCCAAGTTTACGCAATTCTCTGTAATTGAAAGTCTATGGCGTTCAAATACTCCAGCTATCAATTCTAACTGGACATAATGCACTGAAAGATACAATACATAGATATATCATTACACTAACAAATCCTAAGTTACATTGCAACGTTAAATTAATTAATGCATAAAAAGTATTTACTGCTAAGTTCTTTATGAAGAATCTGCATTTTAGCTGCAGTTCTGTAAGAAGTATAACGAATGGCATTACATCCTTCTATAGACTGTAGTATATTTTGCATTTTTCGATATGTATATACCCCCAGTGGTTGACTATGAATAACAAATTGAATTTCTTGTAAAGTTATATATAACACATTTCTGTGAGATAGTTATTTCCAACTTATAATATTAAGGTTTCTTACCTGGTAGGAACGAATTATAGATAAATATGTGGGCAAGCGTAATTTAAATAAATTTTGGTTAATATTAAGCTTCTGTCACTCATGCTTGTCCCTGTAACCTGGTAGAATTCTTATATTTCCTGAGTACAGCGTCATTATAGTTATTTTTAACATTCATACTTTTAAACTTCCTTGCATAAACATGTGTGCCTGCACAAGCTGAAACGATTATATACCGACTTATATTGACAGAGATTTGAAATCAATTTTATTTATTTAATTATTGTCATTTTACACAGTAAAATGAAATAATAAAGTAATAAAATAAAAAGGCGCAAAGTGTACTAAATGATTTTAATCACACATAAGTCGTAATACTCTATTCATATTTATTATTACGATATCCTTTACCGATGTAAATAAATTTATAAATTAATACAAATGTTCAACGTTTGCAGTTACATTAAATGAACGATTCCACTGTTATATTCGACCATCATTGGATACAGAGGTACTCGATGAATCTGCGGCTTCATTGATATTCAATCTAACATAAATCCAACTTTCGGTAATTTCAATGTAATTATATCATTTAAACGGCGATGTATATAAACAAAACGATGCACCTATACATGAATCATAGATTACAAATAGTGCAGAGGGAAACATGCCTATATAAAATGCCATATTTTCATGGTTACTTCTTAAGTTATCAAAGTAACACAACGAACTACATTATAATATTCTTTTAAATATAATATCAAACTATTTGAAGGTACAGTTAAAATATAAAATATTTGCCTTTCAATGCTTAACGCAAATCTTGGTTAAATGTTATGACACGAACAGCGTGACTTGTATAAAGTATAAAGCTGTCAGTTGAAAATCGCCTTTATGCAATTACAACCATGGCCGAAATGCCGTTATTATAACCTAGTTTGTCTCTGAGAAAGCTCGTATATCACGTGTAACTATAAGTATTCATTATTATATTTACAATGAGTTCCAATACACAGGCTGTCATTATGTCTGAAGACAACGAGGAAGGTCAATTTAGCGATGCTGACGAAAATGACAAGACGTATGTATTTCTATCTTTCAAATAATTTTTCTTGAATCGCCCACGGGAAGATAATTTATCTTAGAACAATTTTTTATAGTTCCAAAATATGTACCGGAAATCCCCTGTTTCATCATGAACTTTCCAAAGATATGGAGGAGTTACATCTCTCGCACAGTGAAAATGAAGATGACAATGAGGACGATGATAGTTACATTTGGGAAATTGACCATGACAGTACTAGATACAGGAATGTTATAAGAAATTTTCACAATCAGAGTGCCAATACTCAAACTGCCTCTAATAAAATAACAAATTATCAGCCAACGGACAAGCTGTTCCGTCGTTACGCGAATAGGATTAATATCAAAGGATACGAAGGTCCTGCTTTACCAGGACATGCTGCAAATCTTCTTGTAGAAAATGATAAGCGTACGGAGAAAGACAGGCTGAGAACGAAAGACAAGCATGATCGTGCGACAGTCGAACAAGTTTTAGATCCTCGTACCAGAATGATACTGTTCAAACTGTTAAATCAGGGAGTAATCGCTGAAATTAATGGTTGTATCTCGACAGGAAAAGAAGCCAATGTATATCATGCAACTTCGAAAACTGGAGTACAGTTCGCAATAAAGATATATAAAACTTCGATTTTACAATTCAAAGATAGAGATAAATACGTTTCAGGGGAGTTCCGTTTTCGTCATGGATACTGTCGCCATAATCCACGAAAAATGGTACGGACTTGGGCAGAGAAGGAATTACGAAATTTGATACGCCTTCAACAAGGAGGAGTAAATGCTCCTAAGCCAATCTTACTCCGTAGTCATGTGCTCTTAATGGATTTCATAGGCACCAATGGTTGGCCATCACCCAAGTTGAAAGATGCTGTACTCACTTCGTCTAAGCCAAGGAAACTGTACCGAGAGTGTATCGAAATGATGTGGAGATTATACAACAAAAGCAAACTGGTCCATGCCGATTTAAGCGAGTATAATATGCTATATCATGATGGATCTATTGTAATAATTGATGTATCTCAGTCAGTCGAGCATGATCATCCGATGGCACTCGAGTTCCTCCGAAACGATTGTACAAACGTCACTGGTAAGGATGAGAGAAATAATGTTTTTCATTAGAGTTATATTTCAGAATATCTTTCTACGAAGGTAACGATTTAAACTTTTTTCCAGAATTCTTCAGAAAGAATGATGTTGCTGTAATGAGTGTTAAAGCATTATTCGATTTTATAACTGATCCAACAGTCACCGAGGATAATATGGATGAATATCTGGATGCAATATCAGACGAAATGACACAACAGTCTGAACAGGAATGTAATCCCCAGCAAGAAGTAGAAGAACAAGTGTTTAAACAGGCTTACATTCCTCAAAGATTAACTCAGGTAGAGTTACAATCTCTAGGCAAAATGTGCAAATTCGTATAAATACGTGAATTCTCACATCTGAACATTTTAATTTTGATAATAATTAGGTAATTGACATCGAGCGTGACATTAAACTCGCTAAATCTGGAAAGGAAGACTTAATATATAAGACCCTCGTTGGTTTGAGAGCAGATTTATCCAAACCTGTGGATACCCCCGAGATTCTTGTTAAGAAGGGCAAAGCAAGTAATGATGACGTAAATGACGACGATTTATCGGAGGAAACAAGTAATTCGGAGGACGAAGATAGCGAAGAGGAAAACGGAAAAGAAAGTGAATCGAAGTTTGTAAACTCGGCTCGTCCCCGAAATGAGAGCCCCGAAAGTAAAAAGGTAGAATCGTTTATAAATTGCAGAACCAGAAATTATTTTCCAAGTTCAAAATATGTATCTAAAGCAAGTACTATAGTGTATGAAAAAGTAATTTAATTTTTAGGCTCGAAAGAAAGCCATCAAAGAAGAGAAGGCTGAGAAGAGAAAAGTAAAAATAAAGAAACATGTGAAAAAACGAAAAGAAATGGTTTTAAAAAAGAAATAATAACATACATGTAATTAACGATTACCAATTACAATGTACATATGTTATAAGGTAAAGACAAGCTGGAACAAGTTTTCTTCAGTTACGGTTTGTTAAAAATTTGTTGATGTTGGAGAAAATACAGTATATGATTGTATCGTGTATTAAAATAAAAATACTACATGCCAGAACAAACATGTTGGTGGAAGAAACTATATATAAGATTAAAATATTTTTTGTCTCAATACAATGTTGTTTTGATCAATTTTGATGACACATTATTTAGGGATCTCCCTATCACTGTAAAAAAGTACGCTCTCGATTGCTTTCCTAATTATTACAAAATTTGAAACTAAGCACCACACAATTCTGTCAACTGCTTTGAAGAATAACTGTAAGTTTTCCATTGATATATATATGGTCGATTCCACGTCAAATCGCACAGCTAAATTCTTTGAAATTCCGATTTTGAGATATGTTATAGAGGGAGGTGCGACAAGCCACCCGAATTTTTAAAAAATTTTTTATTTTGACTTTCGAAGAGTTATGAGACTTTGAAAAATTGGGACACTCTTTCTTCAAACATTTCTAGGCGCGGTCTGGTTTGCCGTAGAACAATTTGCTTTTTTAAGTTCGATTCAGAAAAGATTGTAGTTTAACTAGAATTTTCAACCCATTTCAAAAAGTTTATTTTTCAACGCATAATTCATAAAAATAAAAAATAATCGTTAATTTGACTGTCTGGGCCCTCACCGAAAATTATGAAAAAATGATATCCTTGTAGCGCGTTTCGAGACGAAGAGTTTGCAAAAAAAGGCAGCCCCGAGCACGCAGTAAGTTCGGAGTAATTGAAGAAAAAGTGTAACCGCCTCGGAATTACTGATTTTGCCAGGAAGAACGCTGAATTGGGAGGTGGGGGTCGTTACGCAGGGCCGCGGCACCTATGAGATACACGATATCCCACATAACTGCGTGATGACGCGATGGCGAGTCGTGTTGACACTACGTATTCTCAATCGGTTAAAAACACATGAAGGCCATTCCCGAAAATTCTCAAAAAATTCACAAGGGTGTCTCGATGTTGCATGCACACGGTGGCATGCGTAATAGTCGCGAGCACCAACGATTATTCCCGATAAAAAACATTGAAACTGATTTTTACCGCAGGTGCCGCGGCCCTGCGTAACGACCCCCACCTCCCAATTCAGCGTTCTTGCTGGCAAAATGAGTAATTCCGAGGCTGTTACACTTCTTCTTCAATTACTCTGAACTTACTGCGTGCTCGGGGCTGCCTTTTTTGCAAACTCTTCGTCTCGAAACGCGCTACAAGGATATAATTTTTTCATAATTTTCGGTGAGGGCCCAGACAGTCAAATTAATGATTATTTTTTATTTTTATGAATAATGCGTTGAAAAATAAACTTTTTGAAATAGGTTGAAAATTCTAGTTAAACTACAATCTTTTCTGAATCGAACTTAAAAAAGCAAATTACTCTACGGCAAACCAGACCGCGCCTAGAAATGTTTGAAGAAAAAGTGTCCCAATTTTTCAAAGTCTCATAACTCCTCGAAAGTCAAAATAAAAAATAAAAAAAAATCGGGTGGCTTGTCTCGCCTCCCTCTATAACATATCTTAAATTCAGAATTTCGAAGAATTTGGCTGTGCGATTTTTCGTGGAATCGACCATATGTATGTATGTATGTATATATGTATATATAGTATGCCCATAACCTTCTTCGTAAGGGATCTAAGGGACCGTATAATTAATCCGGAAACTTGATTAGTATAAGATCAAAGTACATACCATTAAACAAACTAAACATTAAACAACAAATTCTTCCATCTATTGCGAAGAATCTAACAGAAATTCTAATGGAAGATTTTTTTGGTATTGAAAATTTCAAAACAAACATTTACTTTCCGCGGATAACAAAGTGTGCATGCTGCGCTACGTAGTTTTGTTTCTTTTCTGTCTATTTGTTCCATTCAACTTATTATTAGAGATTCAAATAAAACGACACTGCGATTCAACAAAAGAGTAATTAAATATTTATGTATCAATATTAATTTGTTTATCAGTGAGCGCGAAAGTAATACAGAAGCGAGAAAAGTTTCTCACAACAGGTTGCCCAAATATTGATGCGCTACTTCAGGGTGGTATTACTTCCCGCGGGATCACACAAATTTACGGTGCCGCTGGTACCGGAAAAACACAATTAGCTCTGCAATTATGCCTCACGGTGCAATTACCCTTGGCGGAGGGTGGTCTTGCTGCTGGTACACAATACATCATATGTAGATTACGTAGACGTAGATTAAATTTATAATCGTACATTCAAATCCCGGAGACCACTTTTCATAAGTAGTAAATTCATGAAAAATAATTGTCTTTCATGTGTAATGAAGTATGATTTTTGGAAATTAATGTTACTGCACTTCGTAAGAATTTACTAGCAACGAAATCTTGCATAGTATGCCCAATACTTTATACGATTTGTGAGATGTCCCAAAAAGGACACAGTTCCAGAATTAATCCATATCTATTTATCAACTGAAACCAATACTGCACACGTTAAAATGTTTATTTCTGTATATATTCTAATAGAATTGTACAAATCGATTGCAGATACGAAAATTTCAATGATTGTGTGCATTTTGTTTCGTTTTTTGTAATTTAACATTATCATTATGTGATTTTGATGACACACACCTACTCATTTATCAATGATGTAGGTGCCATATATATCTGCACAGAATCAATTTTTCCATCCACAAGGTTACAAGAGTTAATAGAGAAATTGGAGGTGACAAACAAACATAAAATAAATGGTGATTCGATTTTTGTGGAACATGTTTCAAACACTGTAATTATAGATTATTCTTTTTTTATTAACTGGACAGTTTGAATATTGTTAAACTGCACACACTATTGATGTCTTGTTTGCAGGATGAATTGACAGTATGTTTGCTTCATAGAATTCCAATACTAATCTCTGCTCGGAAAATAGGATTGATAATTATAGATTCCATTGCTGCGCCGTACAGAGTAGAAGACTGGAAAGACATATCGGCTAAGAGAGCAAGCAGTTTAAGAGTTATTGGACAGCAGTTACAAAAGTTATGTAAACGTAGTGACATTTGTGTACTCTGCATTAATCAGGTAAAACTATGAAATTTCAATCGCGGTATCTGATATGTTTCCAAAAATGTTCTAAACAAACGTTCCAATAGGTAACAGCAACTTTGGATAACAATTTACTTTACGAGAATGCAGTGGAATGTCCATCATTGGGGATGACATGGCTTAGTATGATCACAAGTTCTATAGAGCTTTATAGGGTACATTCCTGGAGGTACGCTTGCGTGAAATTATCGTCGTATTTACCTGAGGCAACTATACCGTTTAAGATATGCAGATCTGGAGTTAAGGGGGTAGATGGCAGACAGTAAAAGAAGAAGAATAAAAATGAATTTATTTTATTGTATAAGTTTATAAATGTCAAAAAATATATTTTCATCTAGAGTCCTAATAATATTTGTCGGTAACCACTGATTTTGTGTATCAGATGCCTCAAATGGATCCTGACTAATTACATCTACATTTTCCATTTTACTGTTTAATATTAACCTGAAAGAATGAATAGGATATATCTTTGAAACTGGAAAGTATCTGTATAAACCCAATACAATTATAAGAGCGTACCTGAAAGAATGCAGAAAAGTTCTGTGAGGTTCTACATCTTTCCCATTACTATAAGTGTAATCTCCTATCACAGTATGACCAATGTAATTACAATGTACTCTTAACTGGTGTCGTCGACCAGTTCCAGGGCACAGCAACACTTTGGTAGCAGGCAGACCATTTCTCAAACCAAGCTCTAATACCATTAATATTGTATAAGAATTTCTTGGCTTTTCACAGAAGCTGCTCTCGCTGGTACACATTTTGTGGTTTCCTGTTTTTTCTCTTATATCTGTACCTAAGCAGGAACTGTTGATGGAAACTACCCAAAATGAGAAAGTGACAGATATCGTTAACTACAAACCAATTGCTTTATCAATGATAATGTACGATTCATGAATGTGTCCATGCAATAGCGCCAAGTAGAATTTCTTTACAGTCCGTGTTTCGAATTCAGTGGAAGCTATTCGTGCTGCTTGCTTGTTTAATGCTATGCATATAACACCACTCGTAGCGTAGTCCAATCTATGCACGAAATGAAATTCGTGGCATAATTTTGGATTGGTTAACTCTGGTAGCATTTTCCTTAATTCTGACTGAAGCGTGTACTGAAATATTTGATCATAAGTTTGGTCATAGAAAAATTTCTCAAATACATGCATAAATAAGACATTCGTTTGTACCTTCCTCTCTGGATTATTACTATTAATGAACATATCGTAAGGCTTGTGAACTACCAAAAAATTTTGACTTTGATATAATATATGTACACGATTATTTCCCTTATTTTGTAACGTACTGTTCAATTGTAGTTTCAAAGCGTTTATTAGTATTTGTACAAAATTGAAAATAATTGATTTGCACTTGTCTAGTAGCTTATTCATATTCATTTTGATTACTAGGAAATACTGAGACATTCAGTTTAATATCATCTGTTGCATTAAATGTGTCTTCGATTGTGTTGCATTATGCCTCGTAGCATTTAATAAAAATATACGAGAAATAATTTGTCCGTACGTGAAACGTTTCAAATCTATATGAATAGTGTTTCGTGAATAAGTTTAATAAACTTTATGTGTCGTAGTATCTCATAGTGCTCCCCCACACACGTTTGAGTCGCGAGCAGTAGCGAGTCGTGCAGTGCGTATGCAGGCATATGCAGGTTTGTCACACCAACATACCCAATGGAATCCCTTCCATGTTCGACGTTGCAGTAATTTTTTTAAAATAAATTTATTCTGCAAACAACTACATTATCTTCAGTCATTTTATTTTTTAAGTTTCAGGTGTTATGGACAGCAGGTCTCAGAAAACTGCGAAGATATTTCCAAATACCTATTCTATTCTCAGTTCTATCTATGTTGTTCTACAATACACATACGGACATTTGTCCCGGGAAAGAGCAGTTTATAATAATTTTTTTCTACATTATATTGTTTGGCAGTAGATACTGCTAAGTTAAAGCAAATAGAAATTGGATTAAATGTTCGGCTTGAACGATTTTATACACGATACTCGCATGGGCGAACGTGAGAAAAATGTACTGTGGACGAGAGTTTCTTTTCATAAAAGAAAATTACATTTATTTATCTTATTGCTTACATGTATATTGTTTTATTAAAAAAAAGAAATTCATGAATCATGTAACGTGTAATTTGTATCTATGTTGCACAAAGAAATTACATTATTAACCCATCCAACCAAAGCAATTTAATTGTTTCAGAAGAGAATCAGGAGTTGGTACCACTGATTCGAACGACACCGTTTGAAAGAGTTTTCCGTTGCGGGCAGTCTTTTACCTCGTACGTACCTTGAGGCGGGGTGACGGAGTTTTGCATTTGATTTTAGTTGATTATTGATCGTTAATCCATTACTTTATACATTAGAGAGGTTTTCTCCTTAGAATAGAAAAATGTTTCGATCGAAGACGGACGTCGACCGCCACGTGAAAGACATTTTTCTTCACTTGAAAAACGAGGAAGAGGTGAGGTTATTTTTTCGAGGGAAAAGTCGTTATTACCGAACGTTGCCGAATGCCGCGGTTAATAGTATTATGAAAAGTTTCTTCTTATCCTTTCATTTATGCGTGCAGCGATGGTCCCTGCAGTGTTTGCGTAATGTTGTTCAGTGCTTCAGTATCAACTGCATTCTATATTGTTACCGGAGGCCTTGACTGCTTGTTCGGATATCGACATATGTATATACATATAAATAACCTCTATATAAAAGAGTGCGACCTTTGGCAAATTCGGAAATGATTCGTTCACCATTTGTTAGAAATTTGTATGTAACACGTATCGTACTATGATATTATTGTTTTTATCACACCGATACGTAATAACAATTCGATAATAATAAAGGTGCTTGTAATTTTACATGTTTTTTACATTGAAACATGGATAACTAGCTATTTTTCTTTCCATTTTGATGTCAATTATATTTTTAATTGTTTTTGTAACATTCATCGGGTACAGTCAGCTCATCCGTTCCTCAATAAACTTAATTGCATTTATTTTTTGTGTACGTAAACACATATCTGAATCTGGTCGTGTTCTGCAATCGTTTCAGCTCTGATCATTCTTTTCCAGTGAATAAGCAATCCAACCCACATATTAGTAGTTTGAACATTGGATTTCGGATGAATTTGAACTTTCTAAAATTGGGGGAAAAAATAGGAACTGGCATTTTTCGTGTTCCCTCATATATATGTTTGGCATTAATTATAGATTTTCAGAATATATTTGCAGTGGAATAGGTTTTCTGAAATAATGTTACATATTTAATTGTAGAAAAATCTGCGTTGCTATAATATTGCAAAGCTTTATTACCAAGTTGGAGATTATGAATCTGCCAAAAGGTACGTGTCGAATTATTTGGAGGTACGGGAGGGATCTGCAGGAGCACATAAATTATTAGGCCAAACTCTAGAAGCTTTAGAACAAAAAGAAGGTGCCCTCGAGCAGTACAAAACTTCTTTAGAACTAGATGCACGACAAGACACCCTTGTTTTAAAAGGTATGCATTCATAGTTTTAACCATCACTTTTCTTTTCAATTATTAGTTCTTTTTTATTTTTAGTTTGCGAGCTATTGGGTGACGTGGACATAACTCTGGATCTAAACAGTGTTCGATACTGGGTAGAAAGAGCAGATAAGCTCTTTCCTCATAACCTAATAGTTTTTCATCTCAAAGAAAAAATGCTAACATTGGAAGGACCAAACGATAACAGTGAAAATCTTGAAGCTCTTATTGCCTGTAAGTCTTGTACTCTGGGAATATCTATATCTTGTTGCAGATTAATTAATGAATGTATATTGTATAATAATATTGTTTATAGCCGAGTTATCTGTCAGACCAACAGACGTGCATCTACGAGTAAAATTACTAGACCATTACATAGCTAAGCAGAAACTCGAGGATGCCTATAATCATGCTGCTGGAGTGGAAGCTATGCATAGTCATAGGAACAGTGTCGTTTGGTATCAATTGCTAAGCAAATTACTAACAGAATGTAAAGAGAGTAAACAATTCGACTGTACCTTTTGGATACTTTACATTTCTGTGTTAGAAAGATACGCAGCCCTTTGTTTGAAAGAGCAGGGTAATGAGGTAACAAAAACTATTCTGGAAGCTACACAAGCAGTATTCAAGTATGTATAAATGAATATCTGATTTACCAAATTTTTTTTTATCTGTTCGTATCATTATAAAGCACATTAGTTTGTATTATCTGTGAAACCAGAAATTTAGAATGTTTCTAACCATGACCAATTTCTGTTACAGTTTTGATCAACGTTTGACTGAATTCGAATCAAAAAATTTTTCCAATAATGATGATAATACTTGCACATTCATTAAAAACATGTTATCACACATGTGGGGTCAATTAAACTTTCATTTAGCGTGTTTATTCTTACGGAAAACGAAACAAGAGCAAGGTAGTTGGTCCGAAGCTGGTCGATTATGCTCGCCCCTTTTATTAAGTGCGTTGCACGTGATACCGGTAGATCCCGCAGCCACGTGGGCGATACATTTAAAGGATCGATTGAAAAATCAATTGCGTTTGTGGTACAGAGAAGGATCGTATAGGTGCAGTCAAGCTGGTCATGTTCTTCTGGATTACAGGAGGAATAACTCCAACAAGCTGATGGGTAGGATCGATAAGTTCTGCACAAGCTCATGGCGGGAGCGTGTTTATCGAAGAATCTTTGTGAGACAACAACACCAAAAATATATAAAGACTTCATACTTTGCAAATTCTACGGTCATGAATCCACCGTTGCGTCTCAGTTCTCACAACGAACTGAAGCGATATGACGAGGTTTCGGAAGAGGTTTGGCCAGATTCGTTGCATCATCAGATGTGGATTGGCATGAAACCAATCAATCAAAGCAGTACGCAAAACAAAGAGAACGAACCCCATCCGAATCAAACGTCGCACATTTTTCCTGAATTACAGTTTTCCGTCTATAATCTTAATCAAGCGGCACCTGATAGTCTGACCCGTCTGGATATCGATGCATTCTTAAATGCAGCAATTTTCTGCGCTTCCGCGGTAATCGAAGAGGAGCAAATAAATAGATTTCTAAATCCAGAAAAATTACCTACTTTGCCAGCGGATCTTACGAATACTCTGTGTACTTCTGCCCAAGAAAAATGGTGGACTGCAGTGTACAAAATGTATTCTAAACAGGAAGCAATCCAAGACGATATCGGAGAAATACGACAGGAATTGCAGCGAGGTCTGGAAGTAATTCGTTGTATCGGTAACCATGGACTGCATCCTGTCCTCATAGTTCATTTAGCACGAATATTTCATCATAGAGTGAAAGTGTTAAAAGAGAAGGACAAGGAGCACAGTGATCTTATAGCTCTACAAGCCCGCTGTGAGCTTTATTGGTCGAATGCTGTTCCGCTTCTCGAAAGATTGCAAAATAATCAAAGTATTCGCGTGATGAGTTCCAAGCTATTTAATTACCAAGACAAGGGTATGAATAACGCAGAGTTAACGAACGCGCTTGAAGAAGGGAAGTTACTCTTGGCACAGCGTTTACTGCGCGATAAGCAATACGAGCAAGCGATCGATGCGTTACAAGCATTGAAATGTCCCGAAGCCTCGTTTCAGCAAGGCCAAATTTATAAGACGCTTGCCGACGAAATCGTAAGTTCTATGCCTAGAGAAAGCTTAACATCCGAACTGAGGTCCCAGCACATCATCATGCTGTCGAAAGCCAAGAATTGTTTATACCTGACGCTGGACCGATTGCGCAGCCCTGGAATAAATCCTAAGCACCCACTGAATTCGGAACTGTGCACTCATATTGCTGACATTGAAAATGAGCTCAAACGAATTGATCCCGACTTAACGCAAGGCAGAAACGAATGCGATGACATGTCGGATGATAGTTATTCATCCGCGCACAGTATCGGGGACCAACATATTGGTAATGTCCAATTACAGACATCAACTGGGCTGAGTACTTCGGTGAATATGCTTAGCGCGCCGCAGAGAAATTCCCATCGTCCTCCAAAGCAATCCAGCACCCCGTGTAGACCACATCATCAAGACCTTTTGGATTTGTCCAGAAATCGTACCGAAGCAAGACCAAGCCCCGAACGGCTGGACGCCCAAATACGCCAGATGATACATTCGAGGGATAATATAATGCAAACGATATTGGAACAGAACAAGACTGTAATGGAACAGAACAAGACTGTGATGGAACAGAACAAGACTGTAATGGAATGGAACAAAGCTATATTGGAATCAAACAAAGCGATAATGGAGAAAATCGACGTAATGACGAAAGATATAATAGAGTTGCGTAAACAGAGTCAGAGACAGCGTGCTCAATCGGTCAACGTTAATCCTAATCTTGAGGAAGATCTTTATGTTTTTGGTGACGAAGAATACAATGAGTTGAATTACAATGCCAATCAATCGGCTCCCGCGTCCTCGATATCTGGAAACATGTTTGCATCCTCGCACAGACATCCTTATTCACCTTTAGTATATCCTTCTGCTACTGCTTTTCAAGGGTATTACCAAGGTGGAATACCGTTCAGCGATCCAAATGCTCAACCTATTCCTTCCTTGTATCCTCCGAACGTATATCCGATGCCCGTATTATACCCCAACACCAGATCGAAGTTACCAGACAACATACTTCAGCAAGGTTTATTCACATCACGGTTAACCACGCAGCTAACGGATCTGATACCGCCGGCAAATCAGCCGGTGCAAATTCCACATCAAACAGTCGAGACACCGAAGTCCGAGCCCACTGTCAACGATGCTACTGCAAACAAAATTCCACCAGCTAACAGCTCTTGCGATAATATGTCTCCTGCAACGCCGCTCGCGCAACCCGCACAGGTACTCAATGTGATGCAATATAGATTAGGAAGTACATCTACGTCTGTTACCGGTGATCAAGTTAACGTTCCTCATTGCTATCAAATTTCCATGCCGTCCCAAGCAACTATACCCACTACGGTTAATTTACCACCTTTGGCTACTACCCTGACTACCACGCACGCTAATATCTCCAGCTCAGAGGCACCAAAGACAAATAATGTCAATATATATTCAACTGGATCATTGAATAGTTCAGCAGACGTCTGCGAACCTGAACACGATCCAATACCGGATTTCGTCCCTGTCATACCATTGCCCGCAGAAGTTAAAGTTACTACCGGCGAAGAAGACGAAGTTACCCTTTACAAAGCCAGAGCGAAGCTCTTCCGTTTTGTTGACAAAGAATGGAAAGAACGTGGTGTCGGCAATGTGAAGCTACTAAAAAATGCCGAAGGCAAGGTACGCTTGCTTATGCGAAGAGATCAGGTATTAAAGATATGCGCGAATCATTTGCTAAGGCCCGATATGGAATTGACAGCTATGCCAAATAATGAGAAAGCATGGATTTGGGTCGCTAATGATTTCGCCGACGAAGAGGTGAAGTTAGAGAAACTTTGTATTCGATTCAAAACCGTCGACGAAGCACGATCATTTAAAGACCATTTCGATCAAGCTAGAACAAATTTGGTTCAGTCACCGGAGAAATCAGCCGGAGAATACAAGGCAGCCAGTAAAATATCGGCCAAAGTTGAAGCCTCAGAATCCATAAAGGATAACTCGGCGTCTGCCGAGCAAGGAACGTTTTCGTCCAAGCCGGGAATTCGAGAAAAATCTACCGATGTAGGTGTGCCTTCGGAAAATACTTTACTGGACAAACCGAAAAACTCTACTACGACGGCTGTCGTCGGTGGTTTTTCATTCACGTCTAAACCCATTATTCAAAAAGTGATCTCTACGGATTCGTCGAAAACTGGCCCAAAGTCCGAAGAGACACCGAAGGTCAGTCCATTCGCTGGATTTACATTTAACAAAGGAGCGGCAGCTAACGATATGATGGGACAGAAAACTCCAACTGCCACTGCTGGAGCGGCAATTACCTTTGGAAAGGTAGCTACACCAACGCAATCTGAACCTCTGTTGCAAAGCTCTTCTTCGCAGCCATCTGCTACCTGTAACACAAACTTAAACGCTGCTGTTTCCACATTAAGAAGACCCCACGCTCCTGCCCCAGGTTCTACAGTATCTAGTGTCGGTATCCAAGGTAGTGACGAAGATCTCGCGCAAACGCAGAACGAAGAAATTCTGACCAAGGCTAAAGCGAACCTTAAGTGCTTCAATAACCATACTGTACGATGGGAGAATAAGGGTGTAGGACAGTTGATGATTTTACGTGATTCGAAGACTGGCAAAGTTCGCTTATTGATGATAGACGATAGTACCTTGAAACCCTGTTACAGCTCCATTGTGCTGGCTATAACATTATTTGACTTCAATGATGCTGCAATTACTTGGAGCGTTCAGTATGGCACAGAGAATGAACCACTGACTTGTCGCGCAACTTTCGAATCACGCGAGAACGTGATGAGCTTTTACTGCACAGCCTTAGATAATCAGCGAATAATGGTGAATGATTGCGTCCCCGTCGGCAGTATTACGAATGAGGCGATTCTAAGTCAGAGTATGCAAACAAATAAAACACAAGGTTCTTTGGCCGAAATGTTCAAGCCACCGGCGGGTTCCTGGGAATGCAATGATTGTTATACAAGAAACAGTGCTACGGATGCGCAATGCTTGGCGTGCAGTAGTCCGTGTCCATCGAGCACTGCCACGATTGGCCCGAATCAGTTACCACTCTCGCAAATGTTTAAAGCACCCATTGGTTCCTGGGAATGCAGCGCTTGTTACACGAGAAATGTCGTTTCCTCTACGAAATGCATAGCTTGCGAAAGTCCACAAATTTCAACTACATCCAGTAAACCAGCAAGTGTACCCACATCTACCACAAACCAAATACCACTCTCGCAAATGTTCAAAACAGCTGCTGGTTCCTGGGAATGCAAATCCTGTTACATCGTTAATGCAGTTTCAAATAATTATTGCGTAGCCTGCGATTATCCGAAGGATCCGTCTATGCCACCTAAGCCAAAAACTAACAGTTTTCAAGTAGGGGATACATCATCTTCCGGGGCCACTCCGACCTTTTCTTTCGGCATTCCACAAGAAGCAACCAAGGAAACCACAGGCGGGTTCACGTTCTGTTTACCTACGTCCAATGACAAATCTTCCAACGATGACAAAGTCGTAACGCCAGGAGTTTCCGAGTCATCGGCAAAGTCTGATGTTTCTGGTACAAAGTTTGTCTTTGGCAGCCAACAGCGACCCAGTACTCCACCGAATAAAAATTCACCGTTCACCTTTGGATCGCCGGGTAAATCCTTCGGTTTTAATTTCGTAGCTAAGTCACCCGCGAAATCGCCGGGTGGCGGTGATAATAGCGAGGAAGAAGTGGTGGAGAACGACGACATTCATTTTTCACCGGTAATACCATTGCCCGACAAGATCGAAGTTAAGACAGGGGAGGAAGACGAGGAAGTGCTTTACAGTCACAGGGCGAAGTTATTCAGATACGATTCATCGGTGAAGGAATGGAAGGAGCGTGGTTTGGGTGACATCAAATTATTACGGCACATAAAAACGGGAAAATTGAGGCTGATAATGAGACGGGATCAGATACTGAAGCTCTGTTTGAATCATTTCTTATTACCCGATTTAGAATTTCAACGGAAAGATGAGAAAACGTGGCTCTGGAATGCCGGGGATTACAGCGAAGGGGAAATCGAGTATATACATTTCGCGTGCCGATTTAAGACATCCGACATCGCGGAGAGTTTCAAAAAGGCTATCGACGATGCTAGGAAAGGTGTTACATCTGCGATAGTCGACAAGTCGACGCAAGAGTCGGCCAAAGGTTCATCGGCACAGGAGATCGAAGTTTTGTACGAAATGACAGTTACGCCAGAGGAAAAAGCAGCAGCTTTGAAACTACAACTTCCGGAGAATTTCTACGCTTACAAACAGAAACCGGATTGCCCTGGATGTAGAGGATGTCGCAAACCAAGCATACCATTGTTCCGAAACGCGAGTTCTGACAAAACATCTGTACCAAAAACGAAATCTACCGTTGAAAAGAACAAATCTGTGGCGTCAAGTGCCACCCCTATACAGTTTCCCCCAAAAGTCATGCCCGATTCAAGTACCAGCACGTCGAGCGTAACACCTAGTTTCCAAACTGGATTTTCCGGTACTAACACAACGTATTTCACCACGACTCCGCTTTCCACACCTAGCGGTTTCGATACTTCCACGATGTCTTTCGGAACTAATGAATCGAACACGTTGGAGAAAAGGACTACTTTCTCCTTTGGTATACCCCAACCGCAATTTAACACTAATGAGTCCCAGAAACCTACCGCTACTGATAAACAGAGCAACTTCCTGATAGAAAATTTGAAGATTTGTAGCCCTACAACCACTCAGGGGCAAGAAATAACATCCGACGCTGCATCTCCTTTCGCCACAGCAGTGCCGCCAGGAACACCGGCGGTATCTATATTCAGCGGCGCTAAATCAGATAAATCGTTTAGCCTGAACACGGGAAAAAATATATTTGGAGGAACGCCGAAGGAAGGCACTGACGTACTAAAACCCAGTACTTTTAACGTTAGCACAAACAGTTCCGGGTCGATATTTTCGAATAGTTTCGGCTCCGACACTAAAACTGCTGCGATTGCTACGAGTCCCGCTCCCATATTTGGGACAACTACCAATCCATCAATATTTGGAGGAACTGCATCGAAAACCAGTTCTGAAAGCAATTCTGCTATCAGTTCTCCTTTCGGCGTACCGGGGAAACCGACTAATACTGTATTTGGAAGTACAACTGCACCTTCGTTTTCCTTTAATATGCCGTTCAATGCTGGGAATACTAATGCATCGCCATTTGAAACATCGAAGACAACTACAAGCAATATATTTGAAACCAAGGTACAATCGGACAATAGTCAAAAAGATGGTGGCGTCAGTTTTCTTCCAACTACCGACATAACGTTCTCTACTCTGGCCGCCAAAGCTCCGCAACAAGAGGCGTTTAAAATAGGTAAGTTTTAAATTTGAATATCAAGCTGAAGCTATTATTGAAATATTCTTATACAGCAGATCCAAACTTTTCGTTCGCCGGGGCGGGCACTTCCGTATTTGGGTCCAAGGTAAATGTTAATAACATGCAAAAGAAGAAGGACAATGTCGTGATATCAAAGAAAAATGAAGATAACGAGGAAGGGGAGTGCGACGAAAATGAAAACGATCAGGAACACGATCCTCAGTTTGAACCTGTTATACCTTTACCGGATGTGGTTGAAGTTCGTACAGGAGAAGAAGAAGAGAAGAAAAGTAAGTGGTAGACAAACGGAATTCTACATTTGTATTAGATGTAAGATATTTCTAGTTGATAGTTTTTTCTATATAAACAAATGCGTGTGTTGCAGTGTTTTGCGAGAGAGCCAAGTTATACAGATACGACAATGCCACACGAGAATGGAAAGAACGAGGCGTTGGAGAAATGAAACTATTATTTCACTCGAAATACGGAACGTACAGATTATTGTTGCGTAGAGAGCAAGTTTACAAAGTCGTGTGCAATTTTTTACTTACGCCAGATATAGAGTTCCGCGAGCTCTCGACTTCAGACCGCACATGGATATGGGCAGGCATGAATCATGCTGAAGAAGAACCACGTGTAGAAGAATTAGCGATTAAATTTAAGACTGTAGACCTGGCCAAGAAGTTTAAGGAATCAATCGACTTAGCTCAACAGTCGCTAAATCAAATTCGTAAGGAATAGATGCAAAACTTTTGGATGTTACTTTTAATCTTTCCCCTCGATATCAGTTTTACCGCTTTTACCCGCATGGAATATATGAATTATATATTACGTGCATAATGTATAATACATATATACCTTAACTTTTCTTATGGTTAAATAGATAAGTGTACATTTATTTATATATCTCTAGACTGTAATGGTCTGGTCTAATTAAGGACACATTTATAATTTGCGGTAGAAATAGTAGACTGTAAGAAACGTGTATTGTGGACGTACATCGTTCGTTTTCGAAGGCTTTTTGTTCTTTCGTTTCGTTCTCTATCAAATCCTGTGTTATGTTTCGGAGATAATTTTTTTATCAATATAATATTTCATTGGTATAATTGTAATGTTTAAGATATATACGTTATTTGGAAGTTTAATACACATTAATAATATAAAGGTGTACAAAGTTGATTTATTAAAGCGTTTTTAATTTCACATAATATGGCGATCTTTTATTTAAAGAAAACGGTTCTTTGTATTAATGGCGACTCGGTGTGTTGTCGTAACAATTCTTACTATTAAATACAGATTTTTATTTCTATATTCGTGTTTGTACTTACTGCCTTAGTGACTGAAAACTGATGATTATTATTTTACTTGATACGGATAGCGCTCCCTGTATCTCATATACACGATTTAATAGAAGGTAAGGGTATACATGTATTAATATACTGCAATACCTTGGGAGGAAAGATATCTGTAACCCTCTTGCTACGGCAACGTCGACCAAATAGTAATTTTGTAGTACAGCAACACAGGCTATGGAACCGACCGTAGCCGGCATAGGATTCATGAGTTGTCGCGCGGATGACTAGTATAGTCGGTGTTATGAGCGAATCGGTTAAGCACCACTTATTTCTAATGTAAAATAGTTTTTCCCGCTTGTTTTACACCTATATAGTTTACAGCAATGTTCGCGAATCTAGCAGCACCTTGTCTTTATTACTGTTTTCTGGCGTAGTGCGCTTATACTTGCATAGCACGGTTTCTCCACAGAATTTAAAACCTCAATGGGAAACCAACAGGCCCAGATTACCTTGTATTTCGTTTACAAAAACGCAGGTGAGAAGGGTGTCCGCGACGTTAGATCGGAGGAACAAGAGCAATACGACGAGGATGATGACGAAGAGGACGAGGTGGCTGAACCTTACTCAATCTTATTCGAAAAAAGAGCTACTTTATTTGTGAAAGCCGGTAACGATACGACTTGGACACATGTAGCTTTAGGAAACTTGATTATCTATTATGATCCTAATGTCTACCGCGAGAAAATCGTTTTGAAAGCGGATGAGACGGATGAGATAGTGAGTGCTACGATAATCGGTGCGGACACGAAGATGCAGGTACAAATACATCCTATACACAAAATGTCATTTTATTTTCCTTGTTCTCTGAAGGCTTATATAAACTGATTTTCCGGAAGTCTTTCAACATTATTATATGATTGTTCTCTTGTTATTAAGGTTGATGGTAAAGAATGCATTTGGACAGCAATCGGCTATACCCTAGATTCTCTGGCAAAACATACTTATAAAGCTGTACTGTCATCGGTGCAAGCCGCGCAGCTCATGTACCATCATTTTCAACGTGTCAGTATCGATAGGGAAAAGTAGTTTTTGATCCATTAATTTGAGTATATTTGTCTGGCAAAATTGCAAGAAATAATGTTCGGTACTTTACTTCAACAGGGAGTGGAGTTTGCAAAACAGGAAGATGTAAACGAACAAATCTATGCGACTGAAGACATCTAGAAGTGGATCACCTGTGACATTACACTTTAGTTAGGTTTTGATCGCATACGAACTCTATTTTCAATTCTGGTCTTTTTCATGATGGACAAACTTTGCGCAGTTAGCGAATCTCGATACGTACATACGTTGTATGTACATGCGTTGTACAAATTAATTGCCGACTCGAGTATTTCTAACGAATGATTTTGAAGATAATGGAGAACCAAAAATAGTAAATGAATATCCCCGAGTTTTTGGTATATTTCGCTCTTAGACGAAATGCGCGATGGTAACATAAAATAACACTTTGGTGAAAACATTTTTTAATTAAACAAGAATGTGCCAAACGTGTCGCGTTTATTTGATTGATCGGCGATCGACTGGTCGGCGATTATTTGATTCTTGTGTTACTACTATACTGTTTTGTATATTTTTTATGTACATACATACGTACAAGACACATATTTATTTTTGGTTTAAAAGTGAATATTTCTGCAAAGCTGAAACGTCCAAAATGTTTTACCATAAGGCGGTACGTAAATTGTATTTTGCGATTTTATTATTGAATTTATTTGGAATCTATCGCAGCGTGCCCACTTGCGAGAAACAAACTATCGGGATTCTAAGAATGCGTGAAAAAAATACACATCCGTAGGCGTATTTGTCCTTATAAAGTCCATAGTTATTGTGTCTGACATGTTCAACATTTAGAATTTAGTGCAGTGTTTATTAATGCATTTAATTTGCGTTAACGTTAATTCGAGATGTTTTTAAGTTTTCTATCAGTTCAGAATCACTGGTGCAATCAATATTGTTTTACTTCCAGTATGTTTAAGAAAGTCTTGTTTAGCCACGTTTAGCGCACTTTTCTTTTCGTGATATATAAAAGAATTTCTATGAAAGAGTCGAGCATGCACGACATCATTGAGATAAGGCTCAACTAGCTCGGACAAACTGAGCGAAAACTACCTGTGATATAAAAATTGTAATCCGAGGATATGGTAAAAGACTATGATAACTTTCGACACATGATTGAGCACGTTCGGCGCTATGTAACGGCATAAATAAATTGATTTTACTCGGAAAGTGACAAATGTATGGGATTCGGCAGTCCAATAATGATTGTAGAATTACCAGAGTTCGATCTGTTTTGTCGTGTTACTTTAATTGTTAGAATCAAAAATAAAAAGAACGATGTTTTAATACGCATATCGTGAGATATAGCGAACAATATTTCATTGAAACAGAAAGAAGAAAATAAAGTGTTTCCTTGAAAAAAATAATGTTTATCTATGGTCGTACTTTCGATCGTGGAAGTTGAAGTTGAAGCGTGAAACAGCTTTGATTTCGATATCTACCAGGTTTTTCTGCGTGTAACTTTTGAAAAATACTTTGATCGAAAAACTGGATACACTTCTCGGAACGTCTTAGAAATTAGTATGAGGCAGGCGTCGTGAAACCATCATCGCTTAAGGTCTCTCAGACACCGGACATGCCGCTACATGATTGTAGAACTCATTTGCGAGGTGAACACTTGTTGCTTTTAACACGGGGCACGGAAATTGCTATGTCCGTCATTGCAATAACCCCACCCTTTCTCACTCAAGATGATACAGACAAGAAAAAGTCAAATAAATACCGTAACACCAGTCGTCGCGATCGCTGGTACTTTTCGTCCTGCTTTTTGATAACTACTAAGTATTGTAATTCTATTTTTTTTACACGATGTCGGTCGTCACGAAAGGTACGTACAAAAATTTATATTTACGCTGTGGAGATTAACAATATTTCTGTCAACGTATCTCTGCATTATTCTACAAAAATTGTAGTCTATAAATTTTCATGTTGTTTTTCAAACCTTTTCATGATTAGTAACTTCCACTTTGAACACCGATTGTTTTTGCGGAAAACGTTTTCTTGATTAATCTACTTGCTGTGTCAACACATAATATGAATGGACGTCTCTGAACGTTAATTTAGGAAATTAGCCAATGTCTTTAATACATATTTTTAAGTAGAATCTATGAAAATACTTTGAAACTGATTAACATCATATTATTACAAAAAAGATGCGAGGCAGAAGAAAATAATTTAATCACAGAAAAATGAATTTTATGAAATTTGATGTCATTCGGAAAACTTGTTTTATTTCGCTTTGAGGACTTTAACTCTTAATTTACGTTGGAATTATTTATAGTTCTTCTGGTAATGATAATATTCACAAATGTGATGTAGATTAATTTTAACATTTTGATTGGAACGTGATTTAGCAGTAACACCACCCAACTTAGAAACTGTTACGAACAATGTCTGGATTACTGCGAATCCGAGCAAAGTTCAAAGTCTTTATTTTAATGTTTGGATGATTTAATAGTTTCGTTTTTACGTATGGACACATTAATTATTATTTATATATTAATAGATAATGGATTTTTAATCTTGCCGATTTTGTCATTCTTTTCTGTGTTGACCTTTGCTCGGTAGCGTAATACGTGTGTATTACAGTGATTATCAAATTCGATACAACGCATCAGGAATTTCGATTAAAACATGAGAAAAGTTAGTTACATCTGCGATTAAATTATACCGTGGAAATTTTTAATAAATTTCGAGCTTTGTAATACACATTGATATTCGATCCCTGATTTGAGTGCCGCTTGAAGGCACGACATATTTTGCATTGAGCACCATTGTCATGTATAGGGTGCTCCATTATTTTGAAGGATTTAAATCTATCTTTTTTTCCAAGCAGGCATATTTATTTGGAATTAAAAGAAACGTATGTAATAAAATTATGGATATACTCTTACGTGTCATTACCTTTCCTTTTTGCAGGTATTTTTATTGTCGCTGCAAAGCGCACACCATTTGGTACAATGGGTGGAGTATTTGCAAATAAAAGTGCTACTGATTTATCGGTAGTAGCGACGACTGCTGCCCTAGAGTCTGCCAAACTGAAACCTGAGAAAATAGACAGTGTTGTTTTTGGCCATGTCTTAGTTGTGCGTACCATACAAAATTTGGTCTTATAGATTAATTCTAAGTTTTTTCAAATATATGATGAATATGATCCTTAATTTCAAGTTGTCGTCAGCCGACGGAGCGTTTCTAGCGAGGCATGTTTCATTGAAATCTGGAATCCCTTTGGATAAGCCAGCATTCTCTGTGAATAGGCTTTGCGGTTCTGGTTTTCAATCAATAGTTAACGGAGCACAGGTAACAAGTTTTCCAAATAATACATAGTTGAAACAAGTGTAGCGTAATATATAAAACATAATATGATTGAAATGTTTATGATTTTCAGAGTATTTCAATAGGAGAGTCAAAAATCGTTTTAGCAGGAGGTGTGGATAATATGAGTCAATCTCCATTTGTCGTAAGGAACGTTCGGTTTGGAACTGTATTGGGACAAAAACACGAGTTTGAAGATTCTCTATGGCTAGGACTACACGATTCTTATTGCAATTTGCCTATGGGAGTGACGGCAGAGAAGCTTGGATCTCAGTACAATTTGAAGCGCGAAGAAGTTGATGAATTCGCTTTAAGGAGTCAACAATTATGGAAAGCTGGTAAGATCCCATCATAGGTAACATTATTTGTTATATATTGCGAAGAGAAATTAGTTAAGCCTATAGAAAAATTTGTTAAATTTTTTACATTTCATATTCATATTATTATATCATATTTCAGCTAACGACGCTGGCCGTTTCCAAGAGGAACTAGCTCCAGTAACGGTGAAGGTCAAGAAGCAAGATGTTGCTGTTAACGTGGACGAACATCCACGTCCTCAAACTACAGCACAGAGTCTAGCCAAATTGAACCCTGTGTTCAAGAAAGACGGACTCGTAACGGCAGGTTCTGCTTCGGTATGCTAATTCATGTTCTCTTATTAGAATTAACTATGAAATGTATATACCTTTCACTTTGCATCAACTTGCAGTTCAATATGGAGAAACCTAATATTGCATGTACTCTGACATAATACTATAGCCCCAGATAGCATTCAGAGATAGCCTGATACAGTGTCAAATTCAAATGTTCAATGTGTGCACAGAATGTATTTTATGCCATATGCTAACATCTGTCAAACATGATGGCTGAAGCTAATGCTAATGCTAATGGTAGAATCATATTATCAGGATGGATCGCAGTGGATATGTTGTATAATATCTTGAAAAATATTGTATTCTTTTGACAGGGTGTTTGCGATGGTGCAGGAGCCATTATATTAGCTAGCGAAGAAGCTGTCAAAGCAGAAGGGTTGAAACCACTTGCGCGAGTGGTGGGCTACAGTGTTGTGGGTGTAGACCCCAGTATTATGGGAATCGGACCTGTGCCAGCCATCAGAAATCTTCTTAAAGTTACAGGTAAAAAGATGGACGACATCGAGCTTGTTGAGGTAAGAGTACCAAATATTTCAATTAAAAATGTACGTGTGAATCCTAAATATTCATAAATGCTTATCGTTATAATTTGTGTACGTACTAATAGATTAACGAGGCGTTCGGAGCTCAAACTCTAGCATGTGCCAAAGAATTGAGTTTGGATATTAATAAGTTAAATGTGGACGGTGGTGCGATTGCTCTTGGACATCCATTAGCTGCGTCTGGTAGTAGAATCACTGCTCACTTAGTGCACGAGCTCAGGTACGACGTCTTAAAATTGAAAGAAAGGATACTTCATCACCTTGCATAATAATTATGGCTATAACAGTTTACGGATTTTACAGACGACGAAAAGCCGGAAGTCTGGGAATAGGATCTGCTTGCATTGGCGGAGGTCAAGGAATAGCCGTAATGGTCGAATCTTTTTAATGAGCAGAATAACAAATTATATCAAGTTGTTAAACCGTCAGCAGATGAATTGATAACTACATTTACAATTTTTGTACTTTATATGAAGAGGACCTGTAACAGAGACATGGGGAAAAATATATACGTCTATATTTTTACATCCACCTGAAATTTGTGTTATACAATATTTACAACAGCATTTTTATACCAATCAAAGTATGTTTTGTACAGCCAGTAGTAGATTTATTAATGTCACTAGATAAATACATACTTTAATGTAATTTTGCCGATACATTTTGACTCTAGTTATCCATCGAGCCTTGTAAAACCGTAAAAATCGAATATGACAAGCGCAGAATCTAGAAACACAGGTGTTTTGTTTTTAATTTTTCATAAAACAATTTTCGACCAGTACAGGTATGTATATATGTATGTACGTGTATGTACTTACATTTACGAAAGTTTCTAAAGATAAAGGCATAATATTTCCGGCTGTTAGGGCTATAGGACGTTGAGCTCTTGTCATTATGATTTTCATACCCTCTTTAAAGCGCTTGCTACAATTCGACCAGTTGCTCCAATATACGGCTGAAACTACGTTCATGCTCTGCAAATTCTTATCACTTAATTTATTTCTTTAACAAAATATTTGACATTCAGTAGAAAAACAGTAAAAGCATAAAATTAGCATATTCCAATTATTTTGGTAATGTTAGATTTTTATGCATTTCAATGTCTTAAAAGAAATGACTACCTACGTGAAGATATAATTCATTTCCATGCCAGCAATATATAAAAATTTGGTATGTCATACAGCACATGTACGTCATCATACCAATCAGTACAGACGGGATATAAACTCTCATCTGCAAAAACGGTAAATGCTTTGATTATAATACTTTGATGTAACATGATGCAAAACAAAGTATTCGATATAATACAAACTATACCTGTGTTATATTGAACGCGATTAAACAGATAATTATGCAATTGACGAAGAACTGCAGGAATATTACAGTACCAAATACATCCTGGATCTCGTTTGAAAAACTAGAAACGTTTAATCGATTCTTCAATTAATTGTTTCTGATAAAAGTATTTATAGTCACTCACTCAAATATCATATTAGTGTGCTCGATGCACGTTTTCAGGTCTTCGTACGGTTGCTTTCGGTTCATTCTAATACTCTTACTTCCAGGATTTTCTTTAAGAATTACATCTTCGTTTATCTCATTTCCTATTGACGCAATATGACGATTTAAAAGCGTCAATTGGCAACAGGCAACTGTGATGAGCCCCGTTACCAGTGTATCCATAGCCACATCATGAAAGCAGGCGATAACGACCGCTATAGCTTGATGAAAACAAGTAATTTCAAAGTTTGGGGTAGTTGTCACGTTATAAGGGTACCAGCCGTCTGTCGGTAGTACTCTCGATCTCCCGGCAAGGAGACCCGCAATCGGGCGAAATCCCCAACAAAAAACTGCTGTTGCACCAAAACTTTGATAAGCTATGTGATGAAAAATCCCACCCCAAGTGTAATGCGTTAGAATACGCTCGCATGCGATATTGTCTTGATTAAACATTTTGTTCTTCGTAAAATCGAGAAGAGCTTGTATCCGTTTCTGTCGAAAAAGGATGACCATCATCTGAAAATGTTGCTTTCCGGAGTTAGATTATAACTGATGGGTTAACAAATTTTTGATTGACATTTAGAATTGAAAATACATTGATTTTCTCCGTTTCCATTCAGTTTCAGTCCCAGTTCAAACTAAAAGATGGAACGATACTGAGATAACGTGAAAGTTTTGTGAACAGAATACAAATGATATTCAGAGAACTAAAATGCTTTGTCCCCACGTATTTCATAGAATTTTATTGGAACTGAATATGATGAAAACTGAACTAAAAATAAAGCCGTGCGATGGCCGGGAATCGAACCCGGATCAACTGCTTGGAAGGCAACTATGCTAACCATTACACCACCATCGCACTGTGCGTATTTAAGAACTATTACAAAGTAAAGAGCTGAAGGACTTCTCGATTACTAATATTCACTAACAAAGTTGCACAATTTCTGAACGATGTAGTGAAACTATTTCTGTATGAAGTGCATTGCAGAAACATTTAGGTTCATTACAACGCTATATTGCAATAATATAACAAAACCATACGAACCGAACGACGTAAAAAGTTTATTACAAATATCATTTAAAATTTCACAAACCTTGTAAGCATGCGCGCAATTTGTCATCAGAATAGTTGCACCGGCAACCAATGTTGCCATATCGCCCCAATGCACTACAAAATTCGCAATTTCACTCATAATCAAAATTCCTAACATAAAAATAAAACTGCACACCATGTACAACATATAAACGTATCTATACTTTCCCCGCTGCGGCCATGTGCCCATGTAATAAATAATTGACAGACTTATTTTCAAATGTATATTTGGTTCAATTCTCTTCAGTTTTGTCTCTCGTGGTATAAAGACAAACTTTTGAGGGGAACTCATGTTGTTCAAATTCACACTGTCAATATTCTCTGTTTGAGCCGGAAACGTAGAAGCTTCTGCTCTAGATACATCATACCGTTGCAGCCCTTTAATTTGGAGCAGCGTATATCGGTAAATTTTAATCAGATAATCTTGATATTCGTACCATTCGCCGGTAGCCTTTAATCAATGCATTTCTGCCTAGTCGTTGCGTACAGCGTTCTACCTAGTCATTGAAATGTGAACCCCAAACGGGTTTACATTGAGCTATAATTACGTTCGATTCGTGGCGGTTACACAAATGACAGTAGTCAGTAATAAAGTGACATACATGAATCGGAATCTATGCATCTGTTACGAAATAGTGCCTCATACGTGTTCCGTCCGGCAGAAGTGTCGCTGGGGCATTACAAGTGCTGCTTTCAATTGTTTGTAATTTGAAAATAATTCCTCGATGAAGTACTATAAAAATCATACTTTCATTCGTGAGTTTTTAATTGTTTTCCACAATACAATCTTTCGTAATGGAATTTGTAATGGATGGTTGACATCAGCGAAAGGAATATATGAAAGTGCACAGAGAATAAATATAACCGAATAGAGATTTATTAAAGACACAATGGGTAGCGAGAGGCAAGTGTTATGAGTAAATGTTAAGCCGGGTACAGGTGTGTAACATACGCGCATACCAAACAACGTATTGCAACTCTGTCACAAATGTGTTAGTAACGTATGTGAGAAGTCACAATCCTAACTAGCCTATTGGTGATTCGTGTTGCGTGATACGCGTGTACGTTACACGTCTGTACGCGACATCAGATCGAGAATGTAACTTGAACGATGGTCGAAGTTTTGCATTCGACGGCGATAAGTTATGGGGCAGAAAGTGCGACTATTGTTGAGACATTGGGAAAAATGTACTGGTCGTCACAGTTTTTATAATATTCCATATTACCTCAGTCGAGTGCTACAAAAATGTCTGCTTGTGCACCTTTTAGCTTTTAATTGTTTTATCCGCTAGGTTCTTTTATAATGGTTTACATAACGTCACCTTGGACGAGCGCTAAAAATCTCCGTTTTAGTCCTTGAGTCGTTAATTTTTTTTTCTACTTCACGTTTCTTAACGTTAGAGTGAATTTTATAAAAAGACTGTCCGTGTTGGTCTCTATCATCATTGTTTCCTTTCGTTCGTTTTCTTGTTATCGGTGTAACGAAATCTTATCAAAGAAATATCGGATCTTTTTCCTTATCAGGAAAAGTTAGTTTTCTACGAAACTTCTGGCATATCGATACGATGGATACGATTTCCCATGTTAGCATAAAATCATGAAACGTCATTACGTCATTTCGATTAGTGCTTGGAAATAGAAACTTTTATTAAAGATTTTAATGGTGAATCGAATTGAATGGTGAGACTCGAATCGCTTTCTTTAGAAAGAACGATATGAGATAACAGACCGTCCACCGCTTTATCTGGTGAAGAATTCGATTACCAGACCGACCTTTGTCCTGAAATCGAAATTTAATTACACGGAAAGATCCTCGCAAACCTCTTAACGACAATCAATTTACCTGTGATTATGGTTCGGACCTTCTTTAAATATATTTAAATTTCTTTCACCCACGCGATATTAAAGTATTCGAATCAAAATTTACAACCTCCAGTCTCGGTAAGTGTCGAACGCTATTATATAACGACTCGACGTGATAGACGTTATAAGATATAACGGATACTTGGATTATATAATATTTAGGAAAAATTTGATCTTAACTTAAAAGAAAGTAGATCTTGTTCATCATATCATATGAAAGCCTACGAATTCCGCTTAAACATATGATTCTGCTCATTTTTTTATGCTGCAATGGGAATTACATGGTTTATTAACATTTGTGTTCAAATTGAACTAATTGTAAGTTAATATTTCGTGGGTTCAGAGCATAAGTTGACCAACTGTATTTTTGTTTACATTTCACTGATTTTCACGTAATATTTTAACTATATTCTTTAATCTATTTGTTACAAAACACGACGCGAGCGATTTGATCTATCATGCGCTCTGTACGCTGCATTTGTGTGCGTTGTTGACGCGTTTACTGCTTTTTCGATGCGTATCTAGATACCCTTGATAATTTGTTAGTACAGGCAAGGGCAACATCGGCTCATTGAGCCACAGCGGCACGGCGGCTGGAACTTCTCCGCTATTTGGTACCCCCACCAGCGATTATACAAGTGAACGCGCTCAGCAGTCTGTACGGTACGGGCATATTTAGTATATATTGCTATCCTTCTCTCCGTTCGGTGCACGCGGCGGAAGTGGGGATAGCGAAATCAACGGAGGAGAAGTGATGAGCCGATGTTGTCCATGACTGTGTTAGTGCATTGCTGACGAGATCTAAACACCCACGGTTTTACGTAGATCTCCGCGCATCGGGTCATTCGACGTTGAAAAGGCTGGACAGGCGGATGAGATATTTTATGTAAATGTTTAATATCTATAGAAATAAATAATCGTTAGCCGTTGATCACCGGTAAAACGTATTGGTGCAATTTTGAACTGAGTGTGTTTTTCTTTTAGTGTTGTTTAAAATAACAAAGTTTTATACAGGCCTATGCAATAATACGCATGTTGACCAAAAATGGCTACCACTTTCATTCTTAGTAAAGACGTTCCCGACATAGAAGTAAGTGTTGACATCACGTAATAACTAGCATAGGTCTAATGGTTTGAATTAATACGATTTTCATGAAGTCTTTACGAACACCAAGAGACAAGGTCTTGTCTCGGGCCAAGTACAAATACGCGAGATTTTCATTTTATTTAACGATGAAGTTATATCATTATTTGCAAGCGCTGCTAGTCCTTTCGGCGTTGATTCAAACGCAACACTCCTTGCATTAAAACAATCGTAGCTTTTACAATTATTCAATTATTAAAGCTGAACGTTTGTATGGTTATCAACAAAATTGCTACTAATGTATAAACGATAACGCGTAACCGTGCAGCCATGAAAGTTGAAATGGATCAAATTAATCAATTCAATTTTTCCCCAAAGTTTTGCGCGTTTTGTAAGCGTATCACGAATGATGGTTGCAGAATATTCTGAGTTTGAATCCGAGGATAAAGCCGTTCGCAAATCTCGTACCTTCGGCGCAAACAAAGGAAAACAAACGGAAATGGAAGAGGAACATCAACGAAAAGTGTGACGTAAGATATGTGGATTAAATCGCTTTTTCGGCGATTCGTTACTCTCGCGAGTTCAAGCTGTTCGTGAATTGATGAAACACATCGCTTATCGTTGTCACAAGTTGGACAATCAATCATCCGCATACGTTACATAATTCCGTTCGATAAGAATCTCGATCCTTATTCCGCGAGTATGTATAGGGATATCCATACGTATCTGTGGCGAATGTATCATACAATACTTGCATTAGATATCAGGGATATGTTTTTCACTTTACGAACTGTTTTCAAATGGTTAAACCATATAAAACGAGGATTTTGTGCCTATCAGTATGATAATTGTTATATCAATATTATCAATTACTATTATTTCTGAATTTTATTAAAATAATTATTACTATTCGTTAGATTATTAATAATCAAAATTACCTTTCGCCATAAAACAAGCTACTAGAATGGATGAAGCACACTTTATTTTCAAAACACAATAGGAACTTGTGTGTTCAAAAACATGAACTATAGTTCCTGTTTTTAAACATTATGTTGGATACAAATTTTAATCTCTCTGTTTCCGAATTAATAAGAAGGCTATTGAATTTATGACAAGTACAAATAAAGAAGATCAAACAAAAAGCAGGGGTTGGGACGTATCTCACTGCTGAAAAATACAATATTTAGATACGATATTTAGGACGTTTAAAAAAAATCCAGTTTACGGAGTATCGATTTGTCCGCTAATCGTAAGAGAGACAACTGTCCTTTTTGCAGAGTTGCGCTCCATTGACGAAAAACTTTGATGACATCAAGCACACGACATTGAGCGAACGGGGGGCCCTTAGGGAGGCAGCGCGTTGCTTGAAGTGCACCGATGCACCTTGCCAAAAGTCCTGTCCAACTCAGTTGGATATTAAGTCCTTTATCACCTCTATTTCGAATAAAAATTATTATGGCGCGGCGAAGGCGATCCTGTCGGACAATCCCCTTGGTCTCACCTGCGGGATGGTTTGCCCGACGAGCGACCTTTGCGTCGGAGGGTGTAATCTGCACGCTTCCGAGGAAGGACCCATCAATATCGGTGGTCTTCAGCAATTTGCAACCGATGTAATTAATTCGACGTTTACCGTTTCGGGACGAGTATGCTTAATTTTCATTCGAGAAGTATCACGATTGATACCAAGCTTATCGGTTTCAGATATTCAAACGAATGAATATACCTCAGACTAGAATACCTGGACAAACGGTCCCTCATCCTGATACCAAGATAGCTCTGATCGGCTGTGGTCCTGCTTCGTTATCCTGTGCAACGTTTCTAGCGCGTCTGGGATACGACGACGTGACCATTTTCGAAAAAGAGAGTTACTTCGGTGGTTTAAGCTCCTCGGAAATACCGCAATATCGACTTCCGTACGATGTCATTAATTTCGAGGTCGATCTCGTCAGAGATCTAGGAACGAAGATCGAGCTGGGCAGAAGTTTATCCGAGAGTGATTTGACGATACAGGTTTTGTATGAATTTTATTACGCAGTCAATTTATTAAGTGCAAATATACAGAGCTTTTTATCTATGACTCCAAACAGCATATACATTTTTTACTAATACATTAACTAAGCGCCATATACAGGATCGCACACATATTTGTAGAAATAGAAAACAGTCGTTTAAGCAAACGTTGATTCCGCGAAAGCGAATATCCCAGTTACCCGAAAATCAAACTTATATTTGGTACATTTCTTTTCTATCCCTAAAAGTTAATAAAAAGCAATAAAACGACCTTCATTATGCATTTACAACGAGATATACTACATCGCATACTTATCTTCTTTCAGGGTCTCCAAGATGCTGGTTACAAAGCTATTTTCTTGGGAATCGGGCTTCCCGAGCCGAAGTCTATTTCAGTTTTTTCCGACCTCACGGAAGAAATGGGCTTTTTCACGTCGAAAAGTTTTTTGCCGAGAGTAGCGAAGGGTAGTAAACCCGGCATGTGTGCTTGTAAGTACAACGAATTACCCTCTCTTCGCGGGAATGTTATTGTTCTTGGAGCTGGCGATACAGCTTTCGATTGCGCTACTTCGGCTTTGAGATGCGGCGCGAAAAAGGTTTTCGTGGTCTTCAGGAAAGGCTTCACCAACATTCGAGCTGTTCCGGAAGAGGTAATGGCTACCTCGTCAAATAAGCTTGCAAACTAAAATGGACAATTCTAATCGATGAACTTTGACGTATCTTCAGGTTGACTTGGCGCGAGAGGAGAGATGCGAGTTTATTCCATTTCAATCGCCGAAGCAGGTAATCACTCGCAATGGAAGGATCGTCGCTATTGAATTATATCGAACCGAGCAAAACGAAAATGGTGACTGGGTGGAGGACGAAGAGCAGATTTGTAAACTGAAAGCGGACTTCATTATTTCTGCATTTGGATCAGGATTACAGGATTCGAGCGGTAACCGATCGAACTTCATTCTAATGCAGAGGGTTACACGCGTCCCCTGCTACATATAGGGTGGGGTAATTTTTCGCGGCCCACCTGTTTTGATCCAAATATTTTGAACTCCTCGCTGGATGCGGTTAAACATTTATTTTTCAGAAACGCGCGTTGCGCTAATCGTAAGTCCAACTTGACGAATGACCGTGAAGAAGAGTTGATTCAAATTGTAGTATATGTATAAGTATCAGGAGACAAGATCTTGTCTCGGGCCAAGTGCAAATAGGCGGGAAATACACCTTGTAGCTTTTCAGGAAAGAACGAACGGGAATTTTACATATGTATACGCCGAAATATTGAAAGACTTATGAGCGAGAAGGATGGGTCATGACAAATTTCCCAACCTTATCTTTATAATCCACCGAATTAACGTTTCATATTTCCCATAGAAAATTGAGGCGACGTTCATTTATTTATTAACAAAAGTCTTTCTTCTCCAGTGAAACGAGCGATGGCGCCCGTAAAAATGAACAAATGGGGATTACCGGAAGTGGATATAGAAACCATGAGTACTTCTGTACCTGGCGTCTTTTGTGGTGGAGATCTTGCCGGTGTTTCACAGACTACCGTTGAGTCCGTAAACGATGGGAAAACAGCTGCCTGGTACATTCACAAATTTATTCAAGTTCGTACTTTCGAGTTTTCGTTAATTTATGGAATGTAGAAGGAACGAAAAAATGATGCGAGACGTTTTCTTCTATCACTCGTCTAGAAGAGTCACGATCTCGAAGTGCCCGATGTACCGCAATTGCCGAAATTCCACAGTCCCATCGACGAGGTTGATTTGAGCGTCGAGATTTGCGGTTTGAAATTCGAAAATCCTTTTGGTCTTGCCTCGGCACCGCCTTGTACCACGAGCGCGATGATTAGACGAGCTTTCGAAGCGGGTTGGGGCTACACGGTCACGAAGACGTTTGCCCTGGATAAAGTACGTGATTTGTTTATTCATTCGTTCATGGTAGACGATATAATGTTAACCGTAAAGCATTAATTATTTCCATCCCAAATGTATGAAGTATCAGTTTTATAGAAATTACTTGATTAAAGTGACACGTTCTTTTCAGGATCTCGTTACTAACGTATCCCCGCGTATAATCAAGGGTACCACTTCCCGTCACCATTACGGTCCCGAACAAGGCAGTTTTCTGAACATCGAGCTGATATCGGAAAAAACGGAAGCTTATTGGTGCAGGAGCATTACAGAGCTGAAAAAAGATTTTCCGACGAAGGTTCGCAATGATCAAACTTAACCCCAGCAAATCCGAAGGGGGATTGACACGAGATTCTTGAAAACACCGTCATCTAAAATTGATGCGAAACTAAATAAAATTCAATTTGCAGATCGTTATAGCCAGTATCATGTGCACGTACAATAGAGGAGATTGGACGGAACTCGCTCAAAAAGCTGAAACTGCCGGTGCCGATGCTTTGGAATTAAATTTATCCTGTCCCCATGGTATGGGGGAGTCGGGGATGGGATTGGCTTGTGGACAGGTGTGTAACTCTTCCATGTATAAAATCAATTCGTACAGACTATTCGTTTCATTCGACCATCCGGGGACAGGTTAATTTCGGTTTAATTAAATTTCAAGGATCCGGTACTCGTAAGGAATATTTCGAGATGGGTTCGCGCTGCCGTGAAGATACCCTTCTTCGTGAAATTAACACCGAATATCACGGATATCGTTTCGATAGCCATGGCCGCTTACGAAGGTATTCTCTTATTATGTTTCTTAGTATTTTTACCATACGGCATCATTTAAATAGTTTTCATTAAAACAGTAGCAAAGTGGCGTGGTATTAGTAACTTGATGAACAAAAATGCACTGCAACACCGAAAATATAATTTTTGGGATCATATCCGCAACTGTAACGTTCTTGGTTCCTACATGTAAATGTACGTTCTTCGCAACGTCTTTTTTCCATCGATTCGGTTTGGTCAGAAGGAAATTGTTGCGATAAGATTTCAAATTTCAATATTAAGATATTTCAAATAACAACAGGTAACGCCGACGGGGTGTCCGCTATAAATACGGTGCAAGGGTTAATGGGTCTGCACGCCGATGCAACACCGTGGCCAGCGATTGGACGTAATAAACTAACAACTTACGGAGGGATGTCGGGAAATGCAACGAGACCACAGGCACTTCGCGCAATTTCCTCTATTTCGAAAAAGCTTCCAGGGTTTCCGATCCTCGGGATCGGCGGTATAGACTCTGCCGAAATTGCATTGCAATTTCTTCATTGCGGTGCGTCGGTCGTACAGGTGAGTTCACTTTCACAAATCAAGAGTACAAGTACGCGAAAACTTTTCTTATTTCATCGATTAACAGGTGAATTTGGTGATTCACCGCCGATTACATATTTTTTCAACTATAATACGAACGTTAGTAGTTTATCAATTTTGTATCATCCTTTTGGTCTTAAGTCAAACTACAGATTCTTTGTCAACACCCCGATTCTATTTGCTAGGGTTATCAATGTTAATACGTTGAGACCATCTTTCGTATTATTTCGAAAGACTCGTATTGATATTTTTGTTTTCCATGTTTCGCGGGTAATATGTATATAGATCTGCAGTGCCATTCAAAATCAGGATTTCACTCTCATCGACGATTACGTTACCGGTTTGAAAGCCTTACTGTACTTGAAGAGCCTGAAGCAAGCGAAAGATTGGGACGGGCAAAGTCCACCGACGTTTAAGCATCAAAAAGGCAAACCAGTTGCCTTGCAACATGCTCTTGGTAATGTGAGTTCGCGGACAGTTTGCGTCATAGGATGTGTATGTTGCGTTACAAAATATTGTGCATTAGAAACAGTTTCGCCCTTTACAGAACGTACCATATTTCGGAGAATACCAAAAACTGCGAGAAGAAAAGATCGCCGAAGTCAAGGCAAATTCGAATCCCCTCGATAAAGTTATCGATGTAACTAGACCAGCACCGACACCGCTTGCACCTATACCGAAAATAAATGACATCGTTCGCAAAGCTATAGATCACATCACAAGCTACAAGGAATTGGATAGTAAACGTCAAGTAGTCGCGCTAATAGACGACGTATGTAAAATTACATTTCACTTTCATCGCGCAAACGTCTACTTTTTGCTTTCATTTTTAACGCGAACATCTTCTCCTTGACCAGGACATGTGCATTAATTGTGGAAAATGCTATATGGCTTGCGCCGACTCGGGTTACCAAGCGATCGAGTTCGATGGCGAAACACACATTCCAACCGTAACCGATGATTGCACCGGTTGTACTCTTTGCCTTTCCGTATGCCCTATCATCGATTGTATCACGTAAGTCGACTCTATCGTGTAATACGGTTTCTCGTGGTACGATACAATTCCGATTACGTGAACAGATCAGGGAAAAAACTTGGTACGATTAATTGAGAGTGGTATTACTTACTGGATTATTTGGACCTGTTATTAACCATATAAATACAAAGCTGTTTCTATCGTGAAACATAACAATTGTATACTCAACGTCCGAGTTTCCAAGTTTTGAACAATTAGGGGGTTAGACGATAAACGATGTAGCGTATGCCTCATTTTCTGTTGCATTTTGTGTTAATATAGAATGGTGCCCAAGACGATACCTCATGTTATTAAGAGGGGAATGCCGCCGAAAGATGCATTCGAGTTACCGAGGGTGCTACTTTAAGGAGAAGGAAATTCTGTTTGCCGTTTTTTTTAGGACGTTCCAAATTTTTTAACAACCGGGTATGTCTAACATTGTCAGAAATATCTTCATACTCGTATTTTAAACTGCTTCTTCGCTTATGGTTATATTAAGTACAGGGTCCGTCACGGGAATTGCATGGTTTACAAATAAGAAGTATTCGGTTAATTTTGCATACAAAAATTTGTTTATAACAAAACGTAATGTAAATAGGGAATTTTGTGTTGGTAAACAGTTTTTCAGGTTTTGAATACCACATCACACAGATAGTGGGCATTTACTTTTATGCAGGATTTCGGCAGAATCCAATTACAACAAAATCTGAGCGGTTTCCTCCTTGACTGTTGTCTTGAAGATCCGAAGACAAAAATCCAGCAGGAAATTGCCCAGATTCCATGATAGATGATAATTGACGTTGCTCGGAGTTTTCGGGACCGTCTACAATCCTGTATAACGCAGGACCGTATGATAACATCCGACCACCATATGTGTGACGTGATATTCAACAAATGAAAACTGCTTACCAAAAAAATCCTTATTTACACTATGTTTTGTTATAAATACAAATTTTTTTAAAACGCAATTAACTGACAATAAATACTTCTTATTTGAAAATCTTGCGATTCCCGTGACGGCCTCTGTATAACTAGAATTAGAAATCAAATTCTGAAACTTTATAGTATCGATATATTTGATTTTCAATCACATTATATACATAACATTACAATGCGACCTACTTTGGCACACGGTGACGAAGTACATCGGTCAATTGCTCTGGCCAGTCGGTGATCCGTCTAGATTGAGGGGAATTAACCAAGGAAGTCTGGATTGTCGAACCACTGGTACTTCTGTTCTCCGTTAGTGTCGAACTCGTATTTCGTACACTTGTCATCCAACAAATGTTTCCTGCAAAACGATATTAATAAATATTATTATCGTTTCGCATGATTTATTCGTATTGTCGAAAATGCCTTACCCTGAGTAAACGTCGCAGTTCTTGATGGGGAAGTCCTTTTTCAAGCATTGCGGTCTTAAAATGTTGAAGTAAGTGGTTCCAATGTGCGTTGCTATAAGGTTCTTGGCATTCTTCAAGCAAGTATAAAACTCATGGTCGCAGTGACAAGGGGATCTGGAGACGAAAACATTAAAATCGAAATTAATTCATTTGCTTCAACCATCGTTAATACCTATATTTAGAAAATGATGGTGTAAGAGTTCAGTTTCAAAACCACCGCAAAACTGTAGAAGAGTTGATCGAATTATAATCCGATCGCCGCCGGATCATTATTTTTTTCGCGTACTGATATAAAAATATAATAATAAAAAGCTGCGATAAAACTAATCCCGCGAGTAATTAAATATCTCTCCAGTAATGCTTGGGCTCAATGGCTAGAAAATATTATTATAATATCATCGATAAATATCGAGAATATTATTTTTTTAATTTCGAATGTCATCGTATGTTTTCGTTCGGATCACGCTGCATAAATTTACTTAATAGTAAATTTATGGATAAGGATAGATTATACTTAATAGTCGAACGCGATGCACGTAATCTGTGCGTGTCGGAATACGCATAGGGCATTGTAAAGATCCGAATTCGATTCGATCCATACAAATTGTGCTCACCTTTTAATTCAATTCGAACCGACTACTCACGTTCACTTTGAAGGTATGCGAGCGTGAACGCTACCCAAGACAATTAAGTCCTCGTAGTGGTCGTAATTCGAGCGGCAAGGTAACGTTCTTAAACTGTTATCAATAGTTTATCATAATTACCTTGTAAATAAACCATTGTTTAAAAGACCGTCCCGACTTTCTTGCGACGGTATTCCCCCATTACACTTGTCGTGACCTCTGCAACAGACGTCGGTCGAATTGAAGAAACCGAGGTCTTCATCGTCTTCAGCGATGTCACCGTCTCCGCACCAACGGGTCCCTAAAACAGCCAATATGAAAGATACACGTATTGAATTCTATGAGACATAAGTTTTAGACTTTCATTGCTGCGATCAACTCTTACAAATTGCATTGCAGTCGTATAAATCATTTACATTTTATTGTATACACAGAAGACTTCCCTTCTATTCATCGATCGAAGATTAAAAGGAATGTAGTATAGCGTCATTAGAAGCACTAGTTTTGAAACTATTATGAGCGTCTTGAAATTCTTACGTCATGGTAATTGCAACTAGTAATCTCGTGGAATCGAAATCGATCTGCCAATAACCGGTAATATTCCGTGCGTAACGTCTGTCTGCATTCAATAACAGGTCTGTGAATCCCACGATTTTAATTCCCGTGTTTTTCAAGAATACAATTCTTTATCATTTACAGAAGAATCTATTTAGAATCCGGAATCCGGATAGACAAGTAACTTGTAGTAAGTAATGTTTTATTGATAACAATGAGTATTTCCCATTTGACGGTAAAAACTTGTATTTTCCTTTCTTTTTATTTACACCACTTCTTTCACGCATTGTATGCACATGTCTCTTAAACATTTTCTTAATTCCGGCTCCATTAATCGTGGAATAATACATCGCTCAAGACAGAATACGATAACGTTAATATATACTTTCCCTCCAAGTCATTCTTAACTCAATGCGAATGCTCAAAAATATATACCTATTATAACGATAGCATTTTTCTTATTATACGATCGATTAATAGACCAATGAAGGGAAGATACTTCAATCTTATCACAGTTTATTGTTTGGAACCAATCGTATATCAAAGTTTGGGTTGAACCGCAAGTACCTATCTTTTTCCAATAGCACTGCAATAATAAAATTTGCAGTACAATCAGTAATGTGCAATAAAGATACTTTAACGATAGGTATAGCAAGGCCGATCGTGTAACGCCGTATTTGTTTCATATTATTAGTTTACCCACGAATAACATTTCACGCACTTACGATATTTTTGTGATCCTACTTCACAACTAACGGTACGAAAAAATTGAATGTATACTTTACTTTGATTGCGTATTGATATATTTTAATGTTAATTCTATTTGTCTCTTTTGCTAGTTACATTCCACGTGTGCTGTACAGAGGCATCGAACATCTCTCATTATCAGAGAGTTAAAAAAACGAAAAGTCTTTGGAAATATAAATTTTGTATTACATACCTGGATAAATTGCTCTGATTTTATCTTTGAACGGGTTCAAAATATCACTCAACGATTTACCACCTTCTTCTTCGCCTTGGTCAGTGAGCTTATCCTTAACTCCCGGAATGTTGGAAATCCAATCCTTTATAGAATTTCCAATACCACGACCGATATCCTCAATCTTTTCAATGGGTTTCATAAGAGTGAGTACAAATTGCTCGAGGGTACCAACGTACGTAGGGGTTGGTTCTGGATCTTTCGCACATTCCGCGGATTCCGCAATCAGGATCACCGCGGCAGCAATTAGGCACACGCGCAGCCACAACATTTTGGTATAAAATACTGAGGATGAGAGAGAATTAGATGTAAGGATACGGGACGCGACTTTTATTTTTTCGTAAATTAATCATGTGCGATGTTTCAACGCTGTTTTTGTTGAATAAAGCGCGCGATTTTTTGTCAGTAGACCTTGAAACTATAACGTGTACGTGCGTCGGGACCGAATATCAAGCGTCGATCCTATTTTCCGAGATATTTGCTTCAAAGAAAGGAAAAATGACTCGCGTAAGACACCTACTTCCTAATCGAAAGTTAACTTTTTTCAATAATATTTTTTTAATATTTTCAATACGGACCATCATTCTGACGGAGGTTCGTGCACGATATAGATTAGTGTTTTGTAATAATCCTTGTTCTCATTCGAGGTGACATTATCGATAACAGGATCGCAGAGTGTAAATAAAAAAAGTTCATATAAATAACTGTCATGATAGAATTTTCAAAGGTAATATAAATTCTCAAACGTAATTTCAATGTAAGATACTAGCAACGGTATACTATAACAAAAACTTCATTTCGAGTGTGTCACATAAACTTCAGAAAATTATGCTCTAACTTACCAGGAACTAACAACACGTTCACAGAGTCCAGTAGCGACTGTTCGTCCGACTGCCGACTCCGCGTTATTTTATTTCTGCGCAGAAACGAAGGATGCGTGAAAAGCCGGAAATTAATCGGGATCAAACAGCACCTGAGTAAATGCCAAAGGTGGGACAGCATTACATTGTAAAACAATGTTATCTTTGTACGTGACAAATACACGTGTATCGTATAGTTGTTGTTCATTATCGATATCTGCAAAGATGCAATTACTTATGCTGTACGAGGCATTTTTCCGAAGAAGTGGAAGAAGGGGTACAGAAACAAACCTTCGTTGACTGCTGAATGCAAATTTTAATTATTCATTATTAAATATCTGGAGTACCTGGAATTAATGGCAATAATGGCGCAATGACTTGCCGTTAATCATCTTATTAATTGAAATTTATTTCCAAGTGAAATGTCGAGGTCGCGAAAAAACAAATTTAATATTGACATACGAGTTATTTCTTTTATAACGTACCGCTTTATATTTTCAATATCGCGATCCATCTGGTAATTAACATAAAATAAAATTAGCCGTATATTTGTCAATGACTCGTAAATTACGCTAATTATTACGCCTAATTTAATATGGCCTACATTAACATGATAGGGATCTGATACTTACGCAACGCTAATTATTTTAATGTATGTTTATTTTACAAAACGATTGCACAGTACGCATTATAGATAAATCTGGATTCATCCATGATAACAGTCAGCTACATACTTCAAGACGCAGCTCGAAGGTAATGTTCCTCCGAAAAATTACATTTAAAAAAACACAAAACAGGCCAGTCGCGTAGTGATTACGTCGCCTCGCTTGGACGATTGGCCTTTCCTGGTCCATCGGCCGTAACATTATCTTCGCCATCTGATGCCTTCTCTTCCTGCACTGTGCGCCGTTTTCGGAGTCTCGAGCATCGAGGACAACAGTGATTTCGTTTCGACCAACAAACACGATGATGAACGGCCGAACATTGCTGGCAGCTTATAGAACTCGCGTCCCATGGATATATAACTCCATCGTTGCCACATATCTCGCACAAATGGCCTCTAAGAGAACAGCATTGATATTTTTAAACTGCAAATTACTTAGACGTCGATTCGTCAAACATTTCTATTAAGAGTACTTCTTTATGCAATAGAACTTACCTTGCTTTACATAATTGGCACTTTTCCGTAATGTGAGTATGCATTCTATCGTATGCAGCACGTATTTCTTCAAGGAGTGTTCCGCTGCTGAGATCAACCAAATCTCGAATAGAGTAAGTTCCCGAATTCTCTATGATGTGTGTATGTAATCCAACTTTCCATGGTAGTCCTTGATTATTAGCGTCTGGGCACAGCACGAGGTACTGTTTCATCATCTGGATCTCTTCCCGCATCCTCTGAACGATATTGATTCATTTACTTTAAAATGTTTACAAACGGTATGCCTGTGGGAACTCAAATAAATCTGCGAAGTTTGATTGTATTGCACCTTCACGAGAGTCAAGTCTGGAACCAAACTGAATAATTTCGAATTTAGTTCCTCCAATGGTACAACGGCACGTTCCTCTAAAAGTGCCAAAAGTTGAGCAGCTGCTCGAGACACAAGTCGTGGTTCCATATCCCAATTTCGAATCACTCTCGCGGGAATTACCATTGAGTTATTCCAGTGGCATCTTTGGCAGTAATATAACCCAGTGTAATCGCAAAGTCTCGGTTCGACCCATGCCGACTCTACACCATAATGGGTAAAGAAAAATATATAAATTTGAAAACACAGTATACACGAAGCTTGCAAATTTCATTGTTAGCATGTGTCTCTTTGTATTCTATGTGTTACCTGCATGTTTGGAAGGTCTGCCGAAACAAAACAATGACAATCCTTTTAAGAATGCTTGTAACGAAAGAACAGTTTATTCCTATGTTCGATAAGGAACATTTCACGTAAAAGGCAATTAGATATGATGTTTATCAATGAAAGAATATATAGACGTATCCGTGAACGTATGTATATCATTATATTTTGAGAAATGTTAGAAATGGATATTTGCCTTCATTTTGACGACACAACATGTTTTGTTGGAAATATAACTATATCGATCAGTATTTGAACTTACCAAATGTTATTCGCATTTTACATTCTGCACAACGGTATCCCTGATTCGAGAGGCCCTGTTCTGGGCAAATATCTGTTGTGTATGTGTAACCACCTGCCTCACTAGCAACAACGTGTACGCATACTCTGCGTATGTTGCTAAGACATTTCCAATGACAGGAAAATTTACAGTCTGTAAAAGCTTACTTGTTGTATGAAATGATATCGGCCATATTTTATGAGTAAAGTAGAGAACGTTACCATCGCACATATACCACGATTGAAGCATAGTCCAAATAGCTCCGCTACAGTGATCGCAATATACTGACCCCTTAGTGGTAATATAATATTTCTGTGGTACTAAATGATGCCCAAGAATGACGTGCGTTTCCAAAGGATTATCCCTCGATGTCTCTCGCAATTCTTGTATTCTCAACCGTAATTCAATTAAACGCCTCACGAGCCACTTTCGCTCGTCCGAGCATTCCGCGCTCTCCAATACCATTTGCTTACACTTTTGTACCATTTCCTGCAATTCATCTTCGCACGCTGCCTATTGAACAAAATATAAACATGAATCATGCAAATAAAAATACTGACAAAATAATGTTAATGTTATACCTTGGACAATGAAAGTAAATTTTCAACAGACTTCAAACTAAAAGGTATGGCAGTTTTACTGTCCAAACTGTCGTCTGCTTCTCCTGTCATGTAATCAGAAGACGACGAAGGAGTAGATACCATTGTTCCAGAACTGTCAGACCGCATCCTGGTTTCATGATTAGATTCTTGTGCCCCATTTACATTGTTTTCTATGTCTACCATTTTTTAGGTTTTCTATGAAATAATGGTTATCTAACACAAATACACTCAAACTCATCCATTCATTCTAATGAGTATTAATTTCACAAAATAATAGACATGTATAAAGTGTTACTCCTTTACGATCTGTCACTATTTAACCCCTGTTTTAACAGCGTAATGATTGGTTATGTTGTTCATACACTATGTACCTAGGACTACCGAGTGTGCTAATTAATTTTCACTCTCTAAATTTCGAACGGCAATCCTAAATTTGATCTACAAATACAACATGTACGGTCAAAATGCAGTATGTCAGAAAAAAAGATTAGAAGCTACATAGATCATTATTATTGTACATAAATAGATTGATAACTGATGAAAGTAAAGTGACTATAAATGACACTTTAATCTGCTTATCAAGATATTGACCATCCTGTACATACAGGATTCAGCGCGCAAGTCTTTTAACAAGTTATCCCAATGCAGCACGACTATTATAACTATGTAATATTTTTTAAAAGAATTCTTTCATCGACACTAATTCTCCGTTGTGTAGTAGATATTTATTCTACAACTGCAGTTATTAAGATTGATATGTCACCATTGAATTCATAAATAAGTTGCAATTATTAGGATTTGAATTTCATGCGCATATGAAGATTGCTCTTATCAGACAATGTGAGTTGCATTTTCTGGCGTACTTTTCGAAAGTGTGTCGCGCGGTTATCCTGTATGTTATGTTGTTACTGACTCTACCATTCTTAACATTTGAGTCGTAAGATTATCTAGTACACGCAATATCTATTAAAGTGTTATGACTATATAGTTTAACTATCGATGTAGTAATTCCCAGTTTTGTTAACCTTGCACCATTTGTTTTGAATCCATGAGATATGGTTTTGTAAAGTAAGGTGTTCTCGTTTTCTCATCATTTTTAGATATAGTTGCTTCAAATACAGATCGAGAAGAAAACGTGCTCAATTTCGAACGAATAAAGTAACTTCTCCTCTCTAAACATATTTAAATCTGATGATTAATGATGAATTTTCATTCATTTGCTGTAAGCAGAATTATTTAAGAAATAAATGCGTTCCACTGTTGAATATATTTATATTGGGTAAAGTATTAGATTCGACTATTGTTTATTACTTTTTATTTTTCTTTAATATTTCAACTACGATCTTGCATACATTTTCGTAGCCTAAGTACATTAACAGAAAATATTCTACAAGTTCATACAATTATTAGTACTAGCAGTAAAATTTGCTATTCTAATTTATGGAATGGTTTTGTGTTTGTAAATGTAACATTATCACGATACTCCTGAAAATGCATGGTCTCTCGTTACCTACGATTCCAACTTCCATTTTCAACAAAATTCGAACAATGTTGATACAATATTAGCCCTGTCGTTTAACGTACACTGGATACAAAATTCAAGTAATGCAAAAGGAGTCAGTTACTGAATCTTGCCCAGTATTGCGTTTGATGTGATTACATTGTAACTTCATATTAGGTAAGATCTTTTCGTTAGATTTAGCAAAATTTAGAATATGTTACAGATCTAACACACTTGCACAACTTAGCATAGTATATGTCACACAACTATTCTACAGTAATCACACATAGTGTACAAAACTGGCAGAAGTGTATAAATGATTCGTTTAAATCAAAGATGCGTCAAAAATAGTAATTTTATACATTACGGTTTTTGATGGAATGATCAATTGAAAAATATGCAAGTAATATCGATAACAAACAGCAGTGTACAAACTGACTGTACTGATTTCAATATACAGATCTGTTTTGTTACAGTGGTTGCCATTATCTGCCTTATTGTTAATGTGCAATATCAGATACAAATACTTAAACGTATTAAAAAGAGCCGCATATTAAATTTTAATATTGCAGAAATTATAATATTAGTGCAGATAGGAGTGTGTTTAGTTTCAACATATCAAATATAGATTTCTATTAATCCTAAATTATGTAACCAACTTTTTAAATCAGTACATCAGATTAAATAGCACAGAATTCAACAATGTAAATTTTATGATTAACAGGAACATACATTGTAAATGTAGACCAATGATATGGTTCACAACATTTTTATTAAAACGATTCTTCAAGATTTTTGATCTTAACATTTTCAAAAGGATTTTGCTTTGGTAGAAATAGATTGTGAGATATATTGTGAAACTATACACTACTTTTACACTTTCAAAACGACCCATCCCTTTTCCTCTATTATATTCTTATAATTCACGCATATAAACGTTTTAAGTCTTCAAACTACGATAAAATAATGTTACAACTAGGAACGATATAATTTCATTTCCTCTTAATGTATATGTTTCTAAAACTTTAAATGCCTGGGCCGGTGCACTCTTATGTACATTATATATATGTGTATATAATGTATATTATATAGTATAATATACCAGTATATTGTATTATAGAATATACATTAATGGAAGTCAAAAATAGAAATTACTGCAAAATATATTGTTTAATGAAACGAAGCATATGCTAAAGAGAATCTGATGTTTACTTGTTCCTTAGACTCTTATACAAAAAACCAATTCTGTTCAAACAATATCACTACTTAAACATTTAAATCTGTCCATTGATAATTAGAATATTACCAGAAAATAGAGAATGTCCTCAATTTTGTTATATTTGTTCTATATGGATATCACGAATCCATTAATAAGGCATTTGAAACTGTTCGAGTTCTCAGATTACATTAAAGCATAGCACACATATCACTAAACAGATACAATTCTTCGTCACGCAGTTCTTAATATTTGTACAAAGTTTTTAAAACTCTTTCTACACGATGTACATGTGATGTATTTTTATATTATATTAAATGTGCATAAACTACATTATACATATTTGAACTTGAGATGCGTATGAACTTCTTTAAAATTTAGGCACATAGAACACACAATGATATCGTAATGTGTGAACATAACAAAGCTCAAGTTATGAGAGTACTAATTTTTTTTCTTTTCTTTTTTTGTAAAATAACTATATCGTTTACTATACACACGTGTAAGTGTCAGCGGATAATATCCTCCTTACGTCCAAGAAAGAATCGGTGCACAGCTCGGTGACTGAATACTTGTTGAATAACTTCTATTTATCTATTATAATTTTCTCATAATTGTAGCATGTATTATGTACACACATATAGAGCATCAGTAACGCGCACAAGAGTTTAGTGCATAATAATAAATAGTTGTATTTGTAGATAATTCTACACATGATCTTATGTAACATACGTAACACGATACGACAAATACTGTTAGGTGTATTTTAAGGCACTCGTGCAAATAAAATATGAAATATTCAAAACAAACATATGAAATAAAACATTAAGTGGAATAACAATCGATATAATTATATATATTTATGTATATATGTATATTGTTTTGTATTTGGTTTAATTACTCAGTAGAATTAGAATCTTTCCATCTTTCGGTTAAAGTACCTTTAATGTAATCTTCATTCTTTGGAATGTAAATCAGGAAAAAAATATGCGAAAAGATCGTCAACACAGTCTGTCAACCCTGTATTAATATAACACTTGTTTCGCGTAACAAGTAATATATCTATTTCACGTATAATCCAGGAACTCATTCTTTAAGGAATCTTTTTCCATTCCATTACATGTGTAACAACGTAATAATAAGAAAACACATTTGTAACATTTGAAACAAGTAAGAATTGTAGTATTGACTGAACAGTAACACGTTAATTGCACATTAGACACGTTTTAAATAGTCAAAACCAAATATGAACATATGAACAGGGGAGTGAACAGGTATCACTGTGTAAGTTGTATAAAATATGAACTACAACACCTCATTGTTTATATCATATATAATTTGGACCATCTTTTAATGTGAATCAAAATCTTTCGTTGTTTTTTTCAAAACTCTAAGACCATGTAATCTAAAAATTCGACTAACAGTAGTAAAATTCTGTGTTACTTCCTGTAGTTGCAAATTTCCCGTATGCAAGGTTTAAACGAGGCTTAATGTCTCATAGTTCACGTTATTTGGTAACATATAATATAGAATTCTTTTATATCATATTTTACACTACCCCTGCTTAAAATATATTATATAATTTTCTATAGATATAACCGTATATACTATTAGGTCTATATAACGTTGCAAGTGTACATATTTTTTAAAACAGCAATAATAAATATAGGTATATTTACGTATATATATATATTTTTTGTTTATGTACGAATTTAGATATATATGTATATATATATATATATATATATGTACACATACATATATGTCATATATGTATAAGTCTTTTCAAGATATAAATAAAAATTCATAACGAGCACACTCACTCATTGAACAGCTTGTATCTTCATTTGTACAAATAAAAGACTCTTTAGTCTTCAAAAACTATAAATAATCTAACGTGTACCATTTAGCTGATATCTTTGGCTAAATTCCTAATTGCCTAAGATAACTCCTTCAAGTAACTTACTTTTAATGACTAACATCAGTCGGCGCACGAAGGTCGACAAACGTTAATTATTCAATAGTGAGAGTTACATGACGAGAATGCTGTTGAACAACAGCAGCAATTCCTATAACCATGTACAGTCCAGCTGAGATAGAAAATATACTATTTTTCATGTTCTATTGTTCATAGTATATCCATAAAGATACCCAGAACACATTATTCGTTCGCGTGCGAATAATCATCACAGGAACTTTATGTACGTAGCCCAAAACAATTTACATGCAAACTATCGTTATCATTCTTTTGTTTTATGATCCTCCTGAGTATGTTCCACGCACTTTGCAACATCCTGAAAAATATATGACCGTATAGCGATAATTCGCATATGTGGTATCATATGGTATCATTCGAACATTTCGACATTGAATAAACAACGCTGATCAGATTTGGTAAAATATGCGTTTCTTATACGAGTACAGCTGTTAATGTACGCGACAGGAACGTATTAAAAATTGTAAAATCATACCTGAACAGCGATTTGTAAAGGTGTTAGTTCACCTATGCAACAATCACTTCTCGCGACATTAGCCGGCAAGAGTCTTGGACAAGGTCTCCCGGTGAACAGTATGAAAAGCGCGTGAATACTTTTACGTTGTGACAATTCCATATAACGATGTTGATATCCAGCTAAGTGCCGACGATGCCGGGAGGTTGTTGGGAACCATCTTTCACACAGGTTGCAATACCTTCTATGCTTTATCGTTGCCTGTGAGAAAACAAGAAAAATAAGAATTAAAATCATCGTTTCTCGATTAGCTTTGTTTTGTATAATATTCGTATTGGAATGTGGAAAGGATTGCATATGTTATTAATTCACAACTGCAAATTAATGTCATTACTATAGTGATTATGAAATGATGTTGCGATTAATATTAATGAAAATGATGATAGAATTATGAAGAGTTAAGTAGATATTCTTATCTACAATACAAGCATAGTATTACAAAATTTGTCGTTACCTTTTTATGGTAAGCCAACTGCGTTATGATATCATCAATCGACATTCCACAGTCTTTGTAAGAATGTTTCATATCATCTTCAATTTTACTCGCATCAGGTATTATTTTATTTTCAGTATCTTTTGAGTCTTCCACAACGTTAGTAACATCATCTTGATTTGTTATAACTGGTGGAGATCTGGAACTGTCCCTGTCGGAACTTGGATCAAAGTTCAACGCAGTCTCAGGCACCAGTAATGGCATATTGTCCTCTTTAATCTTTACTTCACATCCAGTGTCGTTAGTGCCATCTTTTTGGTCCTCGGGATTTGAGCTGTCTGTGTTTTTGCTAATATCTTTGTTTTTATTTGAAACATCATTTGATCTATTAGATGTGCCATCTACCGCCGCTTCATTTGGAGTACTCCGTTCATACTGTTTAGAAGCTTTTAATGAAATTGTAGTTGACTCTTTTACACTAACATCTTTACACGTAGAAGCTGTAGAACGCTTCGCGGAATGGGAGCTTTCTTCTTGTAAATTTTTCGGTTGCACTTTCTTGCTTATAGTGGACCGTTTACCTTGTTTGTGATACCTCTCTTCAGCTTTTTCAGTCTTCATTTTATGGACAGTCTCAGCCTCCTTTTTCTCCGTATGTTTCAATTTCTTACGCAGCTTCGTATTACCGTCGTTGCTGCGATGCCCATTCTCAGACTTGCAATTCGATTTCGTAATATCTTTAAAGTTAAAACTTAAACCCTGTTTCTTTTCCGCGGCTGTCTTGGGTCTGGGTTTATTGTTTTCCTCGGAACGGGATAGGCATTTTTTAAGAGTTTCTTTAGCTGCCAGTACCTCTTTAACTAATAAATCGTTGCAATAAAAATACTCATTTGGCAATTTCATTTTCTTTTCTGTACAAACTTCTTTGCCGTTATCAAGATTAAGTCCTGTTGTCTTATCGTCCGTAATTTTGTCGGAATTACAGTTATCCTGTTTATTAGGCGTAGATATGTGCTTCTTCTGTTTGAAGGTACTCTGAGAGGAATGTTGGAATTCACTGAAATACAATTCGGTCGCCCCTTCATCCAGATGATGGTCTCCAGAATGCGAGATAGGATCATATCCTTCGATATGCGCATAATGCGAGTCCTCGGAGTTCAACTCATTGATCTTAGGCATCATTACGTCCGAATGTGGCATATTATTTTGATCCATAAGTTCCAGTTCCAATTCTAATTGCGTTGGCATGGCATCGTCCATGTGCAATTCTTTAGCCTTGTCATTTTCATAAGCCCGGTCTTCTAGTTCGCCTTGACTAATATCAGGTGATGCCGGCAGAATTTCTATAGTAGTTTGACTTTCATCTGAGGATTCTACTTTAATAACGAAGTTATCGTTATCGTCGAAACTATGCGAATGGGTTATTATGTCAGATTTTAGAAGTTTGTCATTTACGATAGATTCATTTTCGTCCTCTTCGGAAGATAAATATTCCTTCTTTACCGCTATTCGGTCATTTTTAGAGTTTATCAAACGGCTATTAGAAGAGTCTTTTACAGTTTTTTCTGTATTCCTTGTCCCGTTGTCGCTGTCATCGTGTACATTGCGAACTGATCTTTTCTTATTCTTCCTCTTCAGATTTGGGCATTTGTTTTTTACGTTCTCCGTAGTGCTTAATTTCTGATTGTCATTTTGATGGATATTTGTTAGGCAAGAAGGAAGGCTTAGATTAATTCCTGATCGTTTTGAATCCATTTTGATACAATCGTAATCTGATGGTCTTCTTTGTCTAAATTTTATGGGAGACAAATTAGACGTTGAATTAGATCTAGACAATTTGGATTGCAAATCGGGTAACTGATATTTTTCATTACTATCGTTTTTGATATACTTGGTGTTGTTGCTCGCAAATATCGTATCTAGTAGTGATGTCTGTGTTAAGGTAATTTTGGATTGCTTTAAATCCTTCACCATATGATCTAGCACGTGCAGTCTTTGCAATTTAACTTTTGGTTGCCACTTTGCATTCTCAACAATAGAAGTCGTTCCGCTTTTACTAATTTCGCACTTAAATTCTGCGCCAGCTTGAGATCTTTTTATGATAACTTTGGGAACCTTTGCAGAAGTAACGTTATCACGCCTTGAAGACTGCCTTGTACCTTCCATCCCAGATCTTCTGATTTTTTTCAATGGTATTCTTACGATACTTGTATCTTTTCGCCGTTGCCTTTCCGAAGAAGAAGGTTTATTCTCTTCTTGTTTCCTTAGCTTGAATTGCAATGGCTTATCAGAGTTTTCTGTATCGCTACTCGATGCCTTGCGTAGGTCTTCGCTTTCAGAATCCGTCGAAGTATCACTTAACTCGGAGTCATCATCTGGTATTTTAAATTTTCTTATAGAAGCCGGTATCTCGTCTTCTTCGGTTTTTAACGATTGTTCGATCCTTTTTATCTTTACTTTTGGCACGCTCTTTTTATTAATTTTTCTTTTCAGACAGAATTTTAAGTCTTTGGAAGATACGTCTTCCAATTTGATCTTCACTTTGGGGACTCTGCTTTCGTAATTATCGAATTTAAATATGTGCGAGTCTGAATCACAATTATCCACTGCCATGTTCGTTTCATCGTGTACAAGAAAGGGTGACTGAGCAGCCTCGAAACTTGGCTTTTCTGCGATTTCAACGGATGGAGTTACCGAACGAGATCTAGTCTTTGTAATGATCATTTTTGGTATTTTTGGATGCGTACTGGAGACGAATTTTGCATCGTATCTATTTCCAGGATCACTCGTGTCTGCATTATTCGATGTACATGAGATTTTGGAGTTTACAGTTTCACTTTTTTTTATGACAAGTTTTGGTATTGCTTTCATATCTATATTGCAATCTGATGAGTAGTTTGCAGTTTTATAAGATTCAAGGGGGGCTAAGTAGTTTTGTTGGTTCGTTTGCTCGTGTACATCTGTTATCCTCTCTTCATGTTCAGTATCGTCATCCAATTTGTTTCTAATGCTGCAATACACATTCAAGACAGGCATGTCCCTCTCTATGGAAGAATCTCGACTGAGACTAGTTTCGCCTCCAGAAATGCTTTGCATTTTATCAAATTGACCATCATTCGAGTGATCTCCCAAAAAATCATGTGGTACCAAATGATTTGTGGCAATTTCTTCCATACTCGGAGAAAGTATGATATCCATTTCTATCATTTCGTTACTGTCAGGTGCCACAGATTTTGCAATTATGTCATTTCCGCTATCAATGAAATCTTTAGGAAAGGCCAAGCATGTTAATTCTTCGGTATGTTTTTCAATTTCTATATTTTCCATCTGCTCAACGTTATCAGTATCTTCCCCACCGCCATTTATCTTGTTAGAAATAAATTGCAAATCAATCTCTTGATCAATCGTCTTATCTTTCTGCATTTCTTGATTTTTAGATTCTTCGTTTTCAACGAGAAAATCATTGTTGTTTCCTGTAGCAGTATCTTCAGCTGCACAGTTATTATTTTCATATTTCGAAGAGGGGTTGTTGATACTGTTAACGTTTTCTTCTAGGCCTTTCGATATATGTTGTACCTTAGATGCTATATCTTGCGTATTGTTCTGTTCTTCCATTTGATCTTTCACGTGTTGACAAGACTCCAAGTTTTCATTCCTTGCTTCCGATTTATTTATATCACATTTCACATTGTTTTCTTTACATTCTACGGAACTTTTGAGACACGTACTATTCGTGCTACTTTCGGGTGAAATCTCTTTTTCCAACTCTGGTGGAACTTCAGGAAGTTCATCGATCGCATTATCAGAAACATTGAATTTTGCAGATTCACTTATCGGATAAGAATTCTGTTCAATGGTCTCTGGTATATGTTGTACAACCTGATTCAATTTCAAGTTATTAGAGATTTCTTTGCAGTCTATATTTTTCGTATTCTCGGGTTGGTTTGCCGTTGGAGATGAATGATCATGATTATCAAAACTCTTGGGATGGTGTTCCGTTTCAAACGAATGATCATAATTATCAAAAATCTTGGGGTGGTCATTCGTTTTAAATGAACGATCATGATTATCAAAAATCTTGGGATGGTTATTCGTTTCAAATGAATGATCATGATTATCAAAAATCTTGGGATGGTCTTCCGTTTGAGATGAATGATCATGATTATCAACCGCCTGTATGACTATCGTTTCCGTCCCTTTTAATGAACTTAACTGCACAGACTTTGTCTCTTCTGAACCGTTAGTTTTTTCATTGCCTACGTCTTTTATGGTGTTTGAATGAACAGCTTCTGCTGTTCCGCGATCTGCGCTTAATAATGCCATTTTCATGATTAAATTCGAATCTGACGGTGCAGTTTTACTAGTTGCAATTTTGTCAGCATTGACACACATTTCTCGATTCTCAGTTTTTTCAGTAGTTGAAGTAGCGTGGCTGTGTTCGTCGCCACAGTTAACATTTTCATTTAAATTACTGTTTCCTGTATTAGGGTCACACGATTTACATTTCATTGATGATTCCTTTGCGTCAGCGCCCACTTCCACGTGAGGTATAGGATGTTTATCTACAATTCTATGTTCCGAAGGTGAAGTACACGGCGTATCTGCTGGTTTTTGCAAAACAGGAACACTGTCGAAAGTGTTAATGACGTTCCCACAACTCTTACTACATTTTGTAGCGTTGTGGGACGGCTGAGACTGGATAGACTTTGGCTCCTCGGAACATGGATTTTGAGTTTCGCAAAATGAATTAACTACAGGTGCAATAGCCTCTACATTCTCTTTCCGTAAAACTAGTTCCTGCAGAACGGCAGAGTCGCTATTATCCGATTTAACAATAACTGTACACTTCGCTTCGTTATTCCCATGCCTTTTCGCGTGATTATTAGTTTCGGCAATATGCTTCATATCACCATCAACGAACTCTTCAATATTGTCGTCTCCATCTGATTCGATATTAAAATGTTCCAAGTAGCTATCGTGATGTTTTATATCGTGAACATGATCCATATACTTGTTGTTGTCTTTACCGCAAGGTTCTATCACGTAGCTCCTTCTTCTCTTGTAAAGACATTTCATATTCTTAAATTCCGTTTGCTTCTTCCGATCGTTGTTAGCATGATGATGTTTCTTCTTATAGAGTTTTCGAAATTTTGAACTAGTTAAGTATCTGCTCAAAGTATCGGAATATGACTTTTTGGCGGAAGGGGGAGCCTCCCGTTTCCGTGCTTCCATCATCAGTTCGTGGTACGTAAATCTCCGATTCGGGCTGTATGATATTCTTCCATCTTTGGTAGTGTATACAGGAACTGCGTGCAAATCCTCTGGATTATCTATACTTGAGAAAATAGGATTTATGTACCCGCTGGTACTTTCAAACGCGTTACAGTCCTCAAACATGTGATCTGCCTTTGGTCTCTTCCATTTTCCGATACGGTTATATTCAACGTTTTCTTCGGCAGGTACATGACCACGATCAAAATTAATGCCTGAACATTTCTTGTAATCTAATGTTTCAAAATTCAGATCCAGTGCACCCAAAGTGTTTAATGGTTTTCCATTTAATCTAATAAAATTATCACCCGGGGATTTCTTTATGTTTTTCAATAGGTGAGAAGAAACACTTGATAATTCCTTTTCGTCGTTGTTTCGGATGTTAAATGACTGTGACGTCGATTGCAAGCGCGACAAATCGTCCAATGTGTCAGTCAACTCCGTAATTTGCATTTGTGTCTTTGTTATAGGGATTATATCAGAATTAATAGAGACACTTTTATGCCTCTCATCTTGAGGCGTACTTTTTTCTCGAATTAATGGTTTGCTATTTTCATCTATCGCGGTAGCGTTAGATATTGCACTTCGAACTTTATCCTCAATTACTTTTACCTTCGACTGGATACATGTTGTACGTGGTCTCAAAATCTCTGAAGCGTCTTTTAGCGACATATCAATCGAATTAGGTCGGTTAATTGACTGTGTTTCTGGAGGTGAATTGCACAATTCTTTCGCAGCAATTGTGGTGGAGGTATCTCCGGTTGTTTCCAACAAGTCCTTTTCATTGTTTTTGTTAATGGTGGTTATATCTTCGTGTCCTGTTGTCGTTACAACGGTGTTCTTAGTTTTCATCGCTATCTTAGAACTGATTTCGGCTGTTGAAAATTGCCCAAGCATTTTATGACTTTTATCTACTCCATCAAGTTCTTTGGTATATAGCTGGCATTGACGATCTGACATGTTACTCGAACTTGCTTCAACGTTATGTGAAAATGCTTCGTTCGCATGATAATTACCTCGATCCTCCGCATTTCGAAAATTTTCACATAACAACATTTTACTGTGTTCTTGACCTCTCGCATTTCGTTCGGTGCATGAAACATTGATTTCAATTTTGATACCGTCAAGAGAATCCTTGATATGTTCCTGAGCTTTCTCTCCTAAGATTAACTCTTTACGAATTTCAGTATCCTTGATTTTCAAGTTTACGTTTGCGACTTGGATTCCAAACTCAGAATTCGTATTTTTGACGAAACTTTTCGTAAACGTATGCCTCTTCTCTTCTTCTGATGTTTCAAGGGTGTCGGAACATGAGTTTACTACGCATGATACGGTTTTTTCCAAGCACCCTTGCTTTGCCACTAGTGATTCGTTATCTTGCCGTAGATGCAACCATTCTGTTTTATTATTTTTATGATGAGGTGGTTCGTCATTCGGTTTCTGTGATGCAATATTTTCATCAAAAATCTTATGTGGTTTGTCCTTACGATCTGTATGATATTTCGATTTTCTTTTTACATCATGACTTTCACTTTGCTCATCGTGCGAACGGTGCGATTTATGCTTTCTTCGCCTGTAATTCTTCAACATGCGTATCTCTTCCTTAGTGTACTTCATCACATCACCGTCTATGGTCTTCTCATCATTTTGTAATGATTCAGACTTTTTCGAATTTTCAGAATGGACACTTTCATGTACTAATGACGGTGCCTTATTGAAAGTATTTTTTCGATTGTCAGTTCTGTTAGAAAGATCGGGGGAACTGAATTCGGACGAGTTTTCATAATAACGATCACGAGTGTTTTTACTCTCCTGTATACTGACATTTTTTTCTGCATCTCCCTGCGATTCTATACTATTTAAAGCGACGTTATCCGTTATCACAGCGACTGAACAATTTTTGTTCTGTGAAGTCGTATGGCACACAAATTGTTCCGCAGTGGGAAATGGATGCGTGACATCTTTAGCAGATCCCTTGGTGTCATATTTTTTAAAGTGATTAGGGTGTTCAGAGTTTCCTTTCTGAAGTTTCATTAACCTATCCTTCCCAGAATTTCTTTCTAGCCGCTCTTCTACGAATTGCTCTTCCCATACTGTACTTTCTTTTGTTCTTTTCCCTAAACTCGGATCGATTTCAGGTGAAGTCCGAGTAGCACTAGAGATATCCGAATTTCTTTCATTCTGCGCTCTACACGATTCCTTTTGATGTTCATATACTTGTCGTGAATTTAGTTCGGATGTCGAGATAGTATGCGGTTCACTTACAGATTCCGGCGGATTTACACCCGGTAATGAATTACGATTCTGCATTCCAGAGTGGGCCGAATTTGAATGTTTTGTATTTTCCTGGTTCGTTTCTTTTGTAGCATTCGGAGATTCATTTGCATGCAAACTTTTCATAACCGAGCTCCTCTCGCTACCTATGCTTTTGTCCTGTATTTTTCTGGGAATAATTTCCAATTCGTATTCCATAGCTGATAATGCAGAACACGTGTCTGAAACTGAGGTGTCGTATTCGTTACTATCAACTCCAAATACCTTTTTTCCGTGATTGTTACCAAGGCTCTTAATCTGTTTAGTTTTCGCTAACTCCGTGGATTTAGTACTAGAGTTGTTTGTAGAAAAGTCAAAGTTATTAACAGCTACTGTCCCTTGTCTGTCTGGGTTAGTGGTACTGTTTCTGTTATAAAGATTTTCTTCTTGAAAATCAGAGTTCATCATAGCGATAGTTTTCCTTTTAACACTTTGCTCATCGTCCAGTAGTCTGTAAGGTTCCATTTTCACTGGTGATTGGGTGAAACTAATTACAGGACTGTTTTGCATGATCTCTATCGGATTTGTAGATATTGTGAGATCCTCGATGCTTTCCGAAGACTCCTCGCTATCCGAATGAATAGGAGTATTTAACGTGGTAGAAATTGGTGTACATTCCGACGTAGGTAGATCTGGTAGGCTTATGTCATCCGGATTATGCGATTCTTCACAAGTAAAACTGTTTTGCTTTTTCAAGTTAAGGTTTTCTGCGGAATCTAGCGTACTTTTTGGTGTTATGGACAGGACTTGCAGTTCTTGGTTGCCTATAGATATCGCTGGAGTTTGTATTATTTCACCAATGTTAGAATTCTCGACAGCTGTTTCCGTTAATCCGACAGTATTATTCGTCTTATGCTGTTCCGTGCGTTCCAACGCTACGTTTACGTTGTCGGCATTAGTTCTTTCTTTAAAAAACGATATTGTCTTTTGACTTTCTAAAGTTTCTATGGCTTGGTCGCTAGGTGCTCCTAGAATGTTACTTATCTCTAAGTTATCCACTATATGTATCGTTGGTATTTCGTCGGGCCCATTACTTATACAATGTATGATACTCCCAGGCTTTACAACACCTTCCCTTATGGTCTTCCCAGGTGGTTTAGCAATTTCCGTATTCTCCGATGACGAATACGCTATTGTTAAACAGTCTTGAGTCGTTATCACGTTGTTTTCGTCTTTCTTTTCGCCATCGAACGTCGTTTTATCAGTGCAAAAACTCGTTTGCTTGGAGACCTCTGTATTTTGTGAGGTTTTAGTCGAAAGATCCACGTTCTCATAGCTGACGACCACAACAGGCGTTGTATTACTTAACACGGCATCTGGTAAGTTAGAAACGGTTTCTTCTTCATCATCAGTTTCGTCCCAGTTAGCTAAGAACTGACGAACATCGAGATCAGGCTTATTAGCAAATTCTTTAGATGCTTTCTGTTGCATTATTGTTTGATTATCAGTACTGGAATTTATGCCATCGAATGTATGGCTCTCCCTTGTTTGTACTTTAAGTTGATTTTGATTAAAGTCTTTTTGTATAGATAACTGACTTTGTTTCTGAAAATTTTCAGCGCAAGAGGATGACGCATGTTCATTTTGTGACAAGCTCATTAAGTGTTCCGATTGCTGAACTTCCCCATGCTTTGCTTCGGGCATCATCATACCTTGAGTTTTATTTTGTTTTTGTACGTTTTCTGGTCGTTGCTCTGGATTCGACACATGTTGCACTTTTGGAAAGCTTTCTGGGAGATAGGTAGAATTTATTAACATACCATTTTGATCAAACTGTAAATTAATCGGTGGTGCTGCAGAATTTGTTGATGTTGGAACCCGGGACGACGTCTGTTGTACTTGATTCTGGTATCCAGTGGTCTGTTGTAATTTTAATATTTCTCTATATCTAAGAATACATTCCTTGTATTTTGGATGGGACTGATAGCCAGGTATTCTACTCAATTCCCTTAGATGATTTTCCATTGAAAATTTCTGCATCGCTATCTTCTGCTGGTATATTTGGTATCGGGAATGAGAACCATGCGCATAAGTGGACTGCATTCTGTTTACTGCCGCTGTGGTGTCACTGGTTTCTTGACATTCACGAGATACTTCTGTTGGAACATTCCTTGCGAATTGTGGATTAAAATATGTATTCTGTGGCGATGACACAACATTTGGATTAACATTTACGGTAGATACTGTTTTGGGCAACAGATTTCCATTCTGGTATTGGAACTGTTTATTATTATATTTTTGTTGAGCAATAAAATTTTGTTCCTGATGTTTAACAACTCCTGGATTCGAGACATTCATACTGTTAGTCTTTGGTTGCTCTTTCACAGGATATGTATATTTCTGATACTCTCCCGTATAATTATAATTCTGTACTGGATAATTATGAAGCATCCCGGAAGGTGCAGGATAATTCCTCGATACTAAATGATCCTTGTGATACTTATAATCAGCAAAATTTCTTCGATGATCTACGTTAGATGTATTTGGTAACATTGGTCCCAACGATTCCTTGCCATCGTAGCTGTCTTTCCTATAGTTACAACTATTCCCAAAGTGCCTGTTTTCCGTTTGATATCCAGATGTGGGTACGTTATCTCTGTACGAAGTATTAGCTTGATACGATCCAAATTTCTCCCACTGTTGGTAATTAATAGTTGGATCTGGATTGCAACAGAGACCCTTACAAGGAATGAACGATGAAGGTCCACCTCGACTCTGGGGTACAGTGGTAACGTTAGCATTCCTTGGTCCCATATTTCCTGATCCGGGAACAGGTATAGCCCTGTGTCTCGCTCCTGAACCAGAGCCAATTCCAGAAGCAGATGCAGACCCAGATGTGGTTCCATGTCCAGCAACTGGTCTGGTTCCTGCATTAACTCCAGATGGCGCGCTTACATTACAATTTGGGACACCTAAGTGACCAATAGGTCCGTTAAAAGGCACCTGGTTGCTTCTGTATCCTAAGTCGTCGTTGATAGTTCCAATTGATGCATTTCTAGGATCCACAGTACCATTTAAATTATCCAACATAGGATTCCTAGTATTTGGAGTACCATAATGGCCCATGCAATTCTGCATTTGCACCATCGACGTGTGAGGAACATTGTTTGAAATATTTGGACTGTTGGAAACATTATTTATTGACTGGAAGTGCCTTGGATTGAAGTTAGACTCGTTTTGATGCTTATCAAGGCCTTCCGAGCTAAGATTAATTGCATTCAAAGTTGATGAATTAACACCAGGTATGAATGTCAAATGACCAGAATTCACATTTTGAGCAGCAGGTGTAACTTCGTTCGTTTGCGAGGCATTGAATTGGTGCCAATCTGGCATATTCCCACCGTAGTTCATTGTACATTGTTTGCGTACAAAGTTATTACGATTATCTTATTCTCCTTATCCACGAGAACGATAGTGATTAGTAATGGCAGGATGGAAACCTATAGAAATCAATGAAACAGGTTTGTCACAATACATTTTTTTGTAAAATATGTGATCAGTATTTATATAAAAATTATTGAATATTCTATAACCTAATTAGTTATCTAGAACTTCATGATAAGTCAGAGCAGTTTCTATAACAAAGTCATAAGTTCCATTGTATTCGGTTCATCTTTATCAGAAAGAGAACTTATTGCAATACATGCTCACACGTTAATTTCTTTTGGAGTACATAAACAAATCTTACACACTACAAACAAGCTGACGTACTTTCATACGAATTTCAATTGCATCTTACAATACTTTTCCCAACTATGTTTGGACATTGCCATTATTAAGAAGGTATCTTCTCGTTTATGGTGTCCAAATAACAATCAATTGCCAATGACCCACAGATTTTCCCTTCCCAACCAACTACCACTTTATTATATTTTTTTTCATTTATATCTCAAAGAATTGTTGTCACACGAGAAGCAGTCATGGTAAATACAAATATTTTGTACACGATGCACCTGTCATTGAACATGCATCTCGATAATCAGACCTTGAGAGTGCAAAGGTTGACAAAGTTCACATATTTTAGGGAAAAACTTGTGTAGATATTCCACCGTAGACTTCGCCACAGTATACGCCCACAAAAACAGAATACCGTGACAACTACGGCGTAATGATTCTTATCGGTTAACTTACTTATTGTAAGTGGAATGAGAAAAATTCAATTGAACTTTACCTGCACGTTAATATAATTCACAACACACACGCCATATTGGACACGACTACCAGACAGGAATCATGCGTCGTGTGCGGTTGTGTGCGGCCAGGTAGAGCTTTCCTACCATTTTCTACGTTCTGTCCAGTTCTGTCATAATCTTTAGATTCGATCGTATCGTTTGCACTTTCTGCATTTGCGATGCCATTGGCGCATTCTTGCTCTACCGAGGGATTGGCCAATACAAAATTATCAGTATAACAATCGATGCAATCGCGTTCCAGGTGCATATCAATGCACATAGACTGCGATTTTAATCAGGAAAAAATGATGCCCTCAATTTTAACACACATTCATGAAATAGACTTTAATCCCGATTTTGTGTTTGTCTGAATTAAACATTTAGTCAATCATGGATTTAAACTTTAAACAATGGTAAATTGTATCAATATCAAACTTTACGAACAAGTATAAGAATAGAATAAATATAGCATTTTTAATATTCTAAATATAAAAGGTAAAATAAATATTTTCGAATGATGGAAATTGCAATTCACGTTCGCACGGAGTTTAATATATCAAGGTAATGAGTAATTAACGATTTGTATTCTTACGTTACGATACATGAACATATCTTTTTACTACAGTGTTCGATTTGATCAAATATACGCACTATTTATGCTGCGATGAATTAAGAGGTATAACGATACCTAAATTGAATATAATTGCAATTACAATTTAAATACTACATAATCCGAGTTTTCTATTTCCTTGTGTTGCCCTTAATCGACATAACGATGAATATCTTTTAATTCTGTGCATTTATTTAGTTCAGGGCAGTTCAGAACAAGAATCACCGAAATCTTGAAAAGGGACTATTTTATTTCGTGTTACATGCACTGCGCCGTCCATTCATTTGCCTAGTTCTGTGTGGTTCTGTGCATGCAGTGTCCGCTGTTTTATTTGTTTTCTTTCGTAGTTTGTCGGGTCGGCTGTGTAACGAAGAGAGAGCGTTGACATGCCGTTGCAAGTTCACGACGTTCAGGTAATTTTTTCAAGTAATATGCAACAATTTTACCTACGAATAAGTAGTGAACCTAACGATACGTAGCATGACGGATTTAAAAACAATCCAGTTCTTTATCGCCTTTTTGCATTATTGAGTCTATTATATCCGTTTGAATACTAATATTTAATAAGTTTTTTTTAAATATTCACAGTCCGTTTGAATGTGTATTCATAAAAATAGCACGAACTAAATAGTTGTTCAATTATTTTATTACTGTCTTACAAGTACGTATAGTGTTATATTTGGTATATTGTTGCGTTGTATTAGCAAAATGTGGTGGAGCCTATGCAAGTCGATGCTCCTACAGAGGATAATGATAATGCGGAAGAAGAACCATATATTGTGGAAAACCCAACGCTGGTACGTGTCTTCAATTTTGATTGTAGACTACTGATGTTAACGTTACATTATACTTTATTATCCTAATGGGTTAGAAACTTTTTCTTATGGTAACAGAATCTTCTTTGTGGGTTAACTCTATTACCAATATCTATAGCTACTTGTCCCATAAGTACAACAAACTGGAAGGAAAATTGTATTCTCAAAATTTGTTAAATGTCAAACATCCTGCTAGGGAATGATATACTTTCATTTATTTTGCCATTTGTTTGAATTTAATTTAATTTTTAGGACCTGGAAGTCTATGCCAATAGTTACACCGGGCTTGCAAAACTATATAGGCTCATATACATAGCAGATCATTGTCCAATGTTAAGGATAGAAGCACTCAAAATGGCAATATCTTATGTCATGACCACGTACAATGTCTCCCTTTATGTGATACTGCATAAAAAACTTCTACAAGCAGTGGGCACGCCGGGGTTACCAGACGTTGCTGCGCAATCAACATCCCAGGATATGCTAACTTTAGATCAAATGTGGGTAGAATCACGGTCCAAAAAGGCTGCTTTAAAACTAGAAAAATTCGACACAGATCTCAAGAACTATAGAAGTAATTCAATTAAGGAAAGTATCAGAAGGGGCCATGATGATTTAGGAGATCATTACCTCGACTGCGGCGATCTTGTTCATGCCTTAAAATGTTATTCTCGTGCTCGGGATTATTGCACCAGTGGCAAGCATGTTGTTAACATGTGTCTTAATGTTATTAAAGTGTCCGTGTATCTTCAAAATTGGGCTCATGTACTGAGCTATGTAACGAAGGCTGAGTGTACACCAGACTTCTCGGATGTTCATGGCAAAGATAATAATCAAACGATAGTTACAAAGTTAAAAGTTGCTGCTGGCTTAGCAGAACTAGCAACAAGAAAATATAAAATGGCTGCAAAACATTTCCTGCAAGCATCGTTGGATCATTGCGATTGTCCTGAATTACTGTCGCCTGGAAATGTAGCACTTTACGGAGGGCTCTGTGCTTTAGCTACATTCGACAGACACGAATTACAAAAACATGTAATTTTCAGCAGTTCCTTCAAATTGTTTCTAGAACTGGAGCCACAATTGAGAGATATCATCTTTAAGTTCTATGAATCAAAATATGCATCCTGTTTAAAGTTATTGGACGAAATAAAAGATAATATACTCTTGGACATGTATATAGCACCTCACGTTAATCTATTGTATACACAAATTCGGAACAAAGCATTAATTCAATACTTTAGTCCATATTTGAGTGCTGATATGAGAAGAATGGCCACCGCATTTAACAGAACGGTCTCAGAATTAGAGGATGAACTAATGCAATTAATTCTTGATGGACAGATTCAAGCGCGCATAGATTCCCATAATAAGGTATTTGTACTTGCCTCAACGTTAATTTTAATTATATTTCTGAACGTTACAGTTACTGTATTATACGGTATAATTACAGATTTTGTATGCAAAAGATGTTGATCAGCGTAGCACAACTTTTGAAAAGTCCATGAGTGTTGGTAAAAAATATCAGAGGCGTACTCGTATGCTAATCTTAAGAGCTGCTATGTTAAAACAGCAAATCCATGTCAAGGTAATTATCTAATTATTAATTTGCAAAATCAAATTCCATGGGTAATTGAAGACATTCGTTTGTTATTGAAACTTGCAGTACGTTTTAAAGAGTAGGTTATTTGGAAAGTAGTACAAATATTCTGTTCATGTCTTTGCAGAGCCCTCAACGTGATAATACGCAAGGCGGCGAAATGTCGGTAAACTGGAAACAATAGTTCAGCGGTAAGCAATTGACTTGCGACTTACGTTAACCCTTTCGGTTGATAAATATGCTTATGCAGATGAACTGCCACGGTCAGTAAGGTATGACAAAGCACTTCAATACCATATTCGACATATTACTAGTGTATTTAAAGCAAAGATACTGCAGATGATTTTCAACATATAATATATAACATGTATATAATGTTTAAACATACATCGTAAGGGTAAAATTGGAATTTTCAAATCTGTTCCGATTATATACGTTAACAAAAATCTTTGATAACATACTGTGTACGCCAGCAACATTATTGTCAATAAATATATGTACTAATCGTTTTTTCATGCATAAATCACACTTTGTTTTCGTGCAGTTAGTGCAGTGATTAATCATCTGATGCGCTTTCTTTCCGTCTGTTACAATACTAGCATAAACGTGTGTGCTAGTCTTGCTGTTGGTCGAAGAAAAGTAAGGTTAACACATATGATATAATATAAAATTTCGAGATAAGCAGACTTCGCGATTTTATCATATACAAAGTTCTGTCGCATCGAGTGCGATTTGGTTGGACTAGCGTCTTCGTAATACGTCGACAAAGGTATTTTCATGATTATAATGCGAAACTGGCGTGTTATCGGAAAGTTTTATCTGTACCTATCCTGATTTTCTCACTTATTTGAATCCAATTTCGGCATTAGAAATTCTATGTATTTTTTTACCAAGTTTCAACAAGTCAGCCTGGTTATTTTATATCTTACATGTCTATTTTATTCACAACATTGTATGTTACATCGTAAACAGTGTATAATAAATGTACATGGAAATGTTTTACATTTTAATCCAGTTTTGACCAGAATAGTAAAACTTTATACTCATAATACAATTAATGAACTACTTATGCGCTACAGCAATAAGTCAGTACGTCATTTTAGGCGTTTTGTATAGCGTAATATGTACAATCGTTGATAAATGTGTGTTAATTTCAGTTGAAACCCAAGGTGCAATTGTAAAAGTTTGAGTCGTATTATTATCTACAGTAATATAGAAACGTTTTTATTAGAAAATTATAAAGTCCCCAAGTATCGATTTCCCTTGTATTAAATATTTGCTGCATGTTATATTTCCCAAATTTCTGTACAAACATATAAGTAACATATTTAAATAGTTGTATATTTATACGAATTTCAAGTAATTAATTAACGACAGCGATTATCTGAATTCAATATATTATATTGTCTTAATAAGGCACTACTATTTTAGTGATACTTCTGATAATATATTCCATAATATCGCAGTATTTCCGTTTTCAGATTATTCAAATAATGGATGTACTAATAAAAGTGACCTTTGATAAAATATGGTGAAATAGTCTTCCAGTATAGTAGTTAAAAAACATAAGTAATAAAAGTAGACGTATGTGACAACGAATGCTTTCAACAAAGTTTGTGGTATGTAAAACTACCGAAGAAAATGGATCACAAACTGACATTCGGAGCTAACGTTGGTAAAAGTATCATTGTACTTCAGTGCAATATTCCATGAGAAGGTATAGCAAGGCCTCGTTAGAAATTCTCCTCTTGAGTCTGAAAAAGTATTGCGTTTTTATCGAATTCTTTAAAGTAGAATTCTATTTACGCGTTAAAAAATATGATCAGTATTTGATATGAAAACCGTGACTATATTTCTGTGGTATATCGAATTCTTTATTAAAGCTTTTTCATAATGCTTGTGTCAAATAAACCTGTAAATTAACTGCGGTGCAGAAACCGTGTTATATTGTATATGAACATTTCACAAAGTTCCTCCAATTTACAGTATATTATACAGTTGATGGAATGAAACTAAATATAGCGAATGACCTCATCTGATAAATTGGAATGTATTTTTTGTGATTACACGGTAGAACGATTCAGGTAAAAAATTGGTTAGGAAAAGATCAAAATAATAGAAATTTGCATAGCCAATCTTATTGTCTTTATTAAGTCATCGACAAGCCATGAAAATTTCATACATATATTTGTGAAACTAATGTTGTATTTTTTACTTCTATTACTATTAATTCTTTTAAACAATCAAACTCAGACAATCTCAGTACAAACTAAAGTACACGAGTAATAACAATTGTAAAGCTTTGTATATCACTTCGGGATTCAAGCAAAACAAGAATCAGATTAAAGCTGTATAAGTTTCACGACTGTAAAGTAATTATTTTAATTGTCAAATCAGAAGTCGTAAAACGTAATCAATCGCGAATGAAAGGCAAAACCATTTGCGTGAATATTACTTTTTTCATCGTAACTGCACGTTTTTAGTACTTGATATCGTGTTAAATGAACAGTCATGAAATCTGGACTTCTATAATTTGTACGTGATGTGATGTGCGCATTATTATGTACTTTAAATGATTACTTCTATATAACAGGGTACAACATAATATTCAATGAAATACATTTATAAACATACTTTCCAAAATGAATTTGGGATGCCTATTTTCAAGATTGCAAAAATTAAATAACGATGTTTGTGCCATTTGTGACGTGCAATACGTAACATGGTATTTAAAACATAAATATCAGTTAAATTTATTAACATGTTCAACATGGAGCATGATTTTCACCCGGCAACAGATTGTTAAAATTTTCCTTGTTTCATTGAATTATTTGAATTCAAGTCCTAACACCAGCGTGATAGGGTTTCAAACTGAAAGAGTAGAATTTATAACTGCAAATTTATTTAAGGCAACCGAATTGAGCTGACAGAGTGCACTAACTAAAGGTTTATTTGATAGTGACCTGTGTTGCAATGGTAAGCCACCCCGTTCGTTTTTGCACCAGGTGCAAGGTGCTAGGTTTCTTGGTATTTTAGATTGCTCATTTGGACATTCCTGGGCGATAAGGATCTTAAGACTGCGCGATTGTTCTTATAACTCTAGAAAATTCTACTGACAGTTGCACCCATACAATAAGTGATAGATTTTCTATTCAATACGAACATTGTTTAACTAATTAATAAGTTTAGTTAATAATTAATACTTGGACAACTGGTGTATCAGGCCAAGTTGAACATGTTAAATCATTCAAATAGTACCAACAGTGATAAGATGACTATACATAAAATCGTATTGATGAACAAGTATCAAAACTATCGAAATTGCCCTGATTTGTGTACCTTAATTGCTGTGATGCCAATAGTCACAAGAACACCGAGACCGAACATTAATAGATGGGGCAGGTACTTAATTCCAGGTATGTCGGGTCTTTTTGCAGTCAGCCCGCTTAGCAGGCTCAGTTTTTTGTCGGAATAAGGTGGATAACGGCATCTGGGTCGTTAATAATTAACAGATCACATAACATTTCAAAACAAACGCACAAGGAGATATAATTTTAAAGTTTTACTATAATCATGTGAAAATTTCACTCATTGCAAAAAAAAAACTCCAAATTTGTTAATCCCATAAAAATAGATGGGTACATAAATTAAACGTTATATTTAAGGGAAATTAAGATTTCTATGGAATCAGTCGCCATCTCTTTGAAAATAGCAACTAATTGGCTTAATTGCAAGTACCCATTAATTATTATCACTTTGATTATACTTACGACCCCAAAGATTCTCCTATTGGATTGAAACTCTTTATCAGGCAACCCTTTTTATGCACAAATGTGTTGTAAGTATGCTCTCCATGATAAGCTCCCATTCCGGAATTTCCAACACCTCCAAACGGTATGGTATCAACTGTAGAAACGTTTTTTTACATTTAACTTAATTTTTTACATAGATTATTTAGGCATGTTTGTTTTATTCTGACAATAAAATAATTGTTTCCATCTATCTGTTTGCTAGAAGCGTTTCGGAATCAGTGACTATAAAATAAAATGTTTATAGACTTACAAGTCGTGTGTATGCAATGTTCAACAAGGAAGAAAGCAAAAAAATAATTAGGAGTCAAAAATAGTTACTCGTATAATTTAAAGTTCTACCACTCCTCATATTAGTTACCTTTACTGAAATCTTTTTTGTGAATTTTTTTCATAACCAGGTTCTGAAACACCAATTACGATTCCCAAAATAAAACAAGCTCTATTCACCCATCAATCTGCATCAAGTGATTAGGTACAGACTGGAAGTAATAAAACCACAAATGTGGACATACACAAGGACCCACTGGATACTTACCAGTGAAAATATGCATCTACAAACCAGTAATGGCAAACATACATAACAAAGCGCATGGATATAATGAATACGCATGCAAATTGTAGCATGCATCATAACAACATAAACAGCATAACAACGAATTATTAAAGAAAAAATGTATCACGATTTGCAAGCAACAGAAATATTCTCTTAAAAATCATAACTTTATCAGTAACATACCTAACAAATTTGTTTATATTTATATGTCAGTACAAATCAAGAGAAAAGAGCTCGCCTCGGAGCAAGTACAGGTACGCGAGACTAGATCTTGTATCTTTTAATACACTTCATTAAACATTGTTTGGTATCAAAAGATATCGTTAATATGATATGTGTGGAATAACGACACGTAAACATTCACGCACGTGCTCAGATAAAAGTTTATTTTAAGTAACAGTGTAATTCTCGACAAAAAAACAAAGTACCTGCACAATGCATCATCGTATCGTTAACGACAACGTCGCCGCTACACGTGTTGTCAAGAATCAAAGATACATTTCCTGCATCGTTGCTAAATATGTACAATGCTAACGGCTTCTCCCTGTACCAAATGTAATTAATAGTTAATCACTGCTGGCCGTATACAGAAATGCCGTGTAAAGAAATGTCAATGTCACTGAACCACCAAGGTACATTGTCAATGTCAATGTCAATGTGTTTGTATAATTTACAAAAATTATTTTGAAGTATTACATGAAATGACATGTTTCGCAAGAAATTTCTGTTGGACATATTTGCACTATCTACAAAGGACTATAGTAGGAAGAAACAGTAGAAAATATTGGTACCTATCACTGACACAAGACCAGCACTGTATTCTGTGAAGTTGTACTTGAGAATTAGATTTGTTAATGTAGGATAATTGTACTGGCATTATGTAGTTGAAAAAGTTGTGAAATGTATACGGGCGGGTGACGTCACAGTGACATCATGCACAAACCAGAATTCTCTATTGCTGCCGTTATAGGGTTTAGGCGCTTAGAGCATTACGAAAATGACGTAATGTTGTCCTTCGCAAAAAATAGAGAATTTTAGTATTATTTCTGGGTTCTCAGATTTCATTAAAATGCAAAATTGAATTTCCTGAGACGAAGTTACGAAATTATTAACCATAATAACAATTCCACCATGTAGTAATAAAACCAACACCAAGTTTACATTCATGGCTTTGTACAACGTATATATTATATATATGTATGTGGTAAATATGAAGCGAAATTACTTTACTGTGTTACAACTAATTGTAAGTGGCCGTTGCCACTATCAAGCATTTAATATTTCATACCATTTGAAGGGATGCTTTCACTAACTGTGTGTATAAGAAACTAGCATTTTAAAGAAGCATTAATTACTGCATTCCAAACTAAAATAAACTACTACTATTTTGTACATCAGCAATCGCTGCCTAATATCTTGACTCACCGGCATATTGCATTATAGTTTCGTTGACCGACACTGCACCGCTACGAGTTTGATTTATTATCAAATCTGAGATACCGCTGTCCTTGGTAAATATGTACATTACGAGGGGGATTTCGCTAGATTCAAAATGTAATTACCACTTCTTTAATGTATACATACGGAAACGTAATAACTTATTCAGTCTTAGTTGAGATCCTACTGTGTATTGTAGTAATATTGTTGAAATTTGACATTCGTGAGCTTTTTCAGCAAAGATATATCAGCCATAAACAAAATCAAGGTGTAAATATGATGAACAATTTAGTATCGAGTTATTAAATCTAATACAAAAAGAAAAATATCAGTAGAGCAAAAAGCATCAATTTTATAAGAAACAACTCTGACCGCAATATAATCTACAAGTATATCGCACAGTATAGATGAGTTAATACTAGGAATATATTTTCTTTAAGCACAACGAACGCAGACCAATTGGCCCGGATCTTTGCTTTCATGAATCTCCTGTTTCTTTCTAGATTTGGCTGTGTATACTACTGGCTTGCCGCTTGGCAGTCATTTTGGCTTGATGTAGCCAAGCGTATGCTTACCAAGTATACACGCAATAGTAGTAGCTCCGGCCATAGTCACGAGTGGTTCTTTACGTTACACAAGAATTCATTTGAATTTACAGTGTTGATTCAACTAACAATATGTCGCAAGAAGCATGTCATTTAGGATCCAAGTATTTCCTTGTACCTTTTACAACCAAAGTTATTTTCAACGCCATTGACAAATGGGAAATCGTATTTCACTTTTTGTAGTTTTTTAGCTCGCGGTAGAATAATTGAGAGGAATATTATTGATTTGTGAGTTCTGTATATACTCTTTGAATATTTCGAATAGCATCATGGGAATATTATGAATAGAATTTATTAACGCTAGAACAACTAAATCCATCGCAATGAATTCCTTCTCGAGTATCTAACAAAAAATACTTTTTGTTTTGACATGTTCCGTCTTGGTCATACAAACAACTGCGCACTACGGCGCGGTATTTTGAAAAACAATTTTGGCAAATATTAAACGAATTAAAAAAAATAATGAATAAAACGTTTATTCAAATATCCGTCAAATTGACGGATTTTAAAGCTAGGTCACCATTCATGTCTATTCGTTCTAGTGTTAATCGATTGGATGCTAACATTTTTGAAATAGAAATGATTTAAATGAAACACTCACCGGTCGTTTATAAACTGAATTGCTTCATAAGCATTGTTAACGTTGACAATAGGTAATATGGGTCCGAATATTTCTTCTTGCATGATGGGATCTGTAGGCTTGACGTCCGTAAGTATAGTTGGTGAAATATACTTTTCTCTGGCATCACAATTACCTCCCAAAGCTACTTTACCGTTTCCGTTTAAATAATTCGTAAGGCGTCTGGAAAAATGTTTTGGATATTATGAAGTACGAGCATCTGCGGATGTGCAATAAAACCCAAAGTACTTCTTACTGGTAGTGATTCTCGTTAATTATACGAGCCAAGTCAGGACTCTCTTTAGGATTGTCACCGTACCACTGTTTCAAAACTTTTTCTGCTTCTTTTACAAATTTTTCTTGAACTTCGGCAGAACAGAGTAGATAATCGGGTGCAATGCAGGTTTGACCAGCGTTAATGCATTTGCCCCAAAGTATTCTTTTCACCGCTATGCCCATCTCCACTGTATTATCTACATATACAGGGCTGTAAATAATGATAATTAAATAACGTGTTTCATTACAACTTTTGAGATTATGTATCTTTATTCCACCTTTTGCCACCAAGCTCCAACGTGACAGGCGTCAAGAACTTGTTCGCTGCGTCGCGAATAATTTTTCCCACCACGGGCGAGCCGGTATAAAAAATATAATCAAATCTTTGTTTGAGTAAGTCTGTTGTTTCTGACACACCTCCGGTGACGACATGGAAACACTCCTGCAAAAGCCAACACAAATTTGATATAGTCATTCGTACATGCAAGTATTACTTTATTTCTTAACACTCACAGTGTCTAAATATTTTGGAATGATTCTTGCTAACAGTTGACTCGTGGCAGACGACACCTCCGATGGCTTCAGAATAACACAGTTACCAGCAGCAATGGCACCCATCATGGGAGCTATACATAATTGTAGAGGATAATTCCATGCTCCTATTACAAGTACAACCCCGTACGGATCTTTCTTGATTTCGATTTTGTCTAACACGTTAACTAATGCTTTTGGCGGCTGGAAAAGGAAAACATTTTCTATTTTATTTCGGCTTTTGTGATGTAAATTTATATTACTGATACCCAAACATTGAAGCTAATTTCCGGTGATACATTAAACGGATATAATAAAGGAAAGTCCACTGTTTACGACGTATCCATAAAACATAGCTATTGTTCACGACCTGATAAAAGTAGGAAATTCTTTTACAATATTATTTTATTTACCTTTTCGTTTGTTGCCCATTCTTTAATATTCATGAGCATGTGTTTTATATCTTGTATTGTGTAAGTTACTTCCAACGCCATTGATTCAAATTTGCACTGGAAATAATAGAATATTTTAACGAACCGACAAAATAAGAAGTAACTAAGCGATATTAAAACGTGCGGACAAAAGCCTGCAGTGTGAATTGATAGATTATACAAACTCTGCCCAAATCCGAAGCAAGCGCGGATAGAAAATCAGATGTACACTCCTCTAACATACGAATTAATTGTTTGAGCTGCTTTATTCTCCATTCTAGTGGCCTTGTTTTTCCACTAAAAAAAGCACTGCGTGTTTTGTCTACGAGCTGAAAGAAGAAGAGAATATCACTTATTATATTTGGTCCTAATCAAGCATAACATGTATGGAAATTTTAATCAAAAACTGTTGACTGATAGTGTTATCAAAATACGACATGATAAAAATATTTTGGAGCTTATGCAATTATGTATATTATACTCACATCTGCATAATCTGTCACCGTTTTACCATTGACATGAGCTATAATAAAATGGAATTTATAAATAAATACAGCAAGCCAACAAATATGACTCTGTTCTTAAATAATGGGACAAATATGTTCAATGATTGGCTTCCAGAGTATTTTCAGTAGATTTCATAGATTAAGGGTTTTTCTTTTACTGGGATTTGGAATTAGATTAAACTTGTTTTATGCTTGCATAAGAAAAGGACAGTTATTTGTAACGGAATACGATCTGCATACGTTTATCAGGGGTGTTTGATATTTGCGACCCCAATGAGCCAAAGTGCAAGTTCTTAATATATTATACTTTACATACGGGAAATGTTATAATGAATGCTGAAAAAACATCATGAAAGATATTTTATATACTGGCTAATTTCTCGCAAATAGTATCTTTTTTATGAAAGCTTATCCCAGTGCAACATATTTTTAACTCAATATTACATTTATAAATATAAACATTTGTAAATACTAAGTAAAGCGTAATTATTTACTATCATGATATCATTAATACTTGTACGTATGTACTCATTTTGTTGTGTTTTGTAATCAATTTGCTACCAAAACGAATCGCTGATATTAAGCTGTATTTGATATATAATATATATATAGCTTTGATGAAATGTCTAATTTATTTGTATAGGTCTATGATATCAGCTAATTCTAGCATAGAACAGAGTTAACATTATGAGTCTTTGTACAAATGTTCATAGATCACTTTACGTTATGCAAGGACTTTTGTAATCTTTACAAAAACAAGCACAGATAGTTATTGCAGTCCGTATAGAATGGAAATGTACTCATAAACGTTTATGCTTCTCATCCATTCTAATTATATATTATGAGTGTCATGTAACTAGAATTACACTAGAATTCAATTGAACTTTGAGTATGTTATTTATTTTGGCATTAAAACTTAATTCATTGGATTGTTATGATGATATTAGTATTCCTAATTTTTGTTTATCCTGTGTACATAGGATTTAACTACTCTAGTTTACAGATTACTAATTTCCTGTTAAATCTCTGTATTGTTGCCAGAGTTAATCAGATCTGGTTAATCATGTCCCCATAGAACTGTTTTCCAATGTCGTATAATATATGCGCGTTAGCCGATCGCAGGTAATCATTCGACGTTCCAAGGCTCGTTATTGAATTATTCAAGAATTGTGGTTTGCCTCACCGGAACCAATTACTAAGATTAATTATAGGCGTTTATTGGTTTCAACTTTTATTTTCTTTAACACGATAAATTCGGTTCTCAAAATACAATAATTTTCTACTCACAGGGCATACAGGATCAGTTCTGAATATTACAATATTATACATATAAGAATAATTTGTCTTCATGACAATGATTTTCCCATTAAATACTTGTGCTATCAGGTAAAACTAAAAAGGTATGACAATCAAGAGTCAAAATTCTGTTGGCATTTCCATAAAGGTTAATCGAATAGGATTTATACAAATCAGGTAATGAATTGCTAAGGTAATTTAAGGTATCATTCGCGTGATCCATTTATGCTAATAATACGTATGCATCAAGATAAGGAACTATGTACTTGACATTGGTAACTTGACTATAAATAGCTATATATGATCTATCAGTGACTTCGAGAAATGGGAAATATTGAAATAAAGAAAATGCGTAAAAAAACTCGTATTTGGAAGTATTATACGTATTATCTGTCAATAATCTAAAAACTGAAAAAGAACAGCAGTTTAATATAATTGATAAACGCTCACCCATTGTGCGTGATGTCTAATAAATCGTAGTTCGATGTTCTTACGTTCACGAACGCGGAGATGAGACTGATGATACCTTTTTAATTGAACTGAATTGACTGACAAACAGGCGCACGTATGTAGTACGCATATATCGTATTCCGATGAACGACGGGGAATAACTGATAATACACGCCTCCTGTCATGGAAGATGAATGCCACTTTTCCATGCTACATTCAGCTGTGCTGTACATGTATGTACGTTTCAATTGGCGTTTCTGCACTGTGAGTTGCTGACTGTGCATTAAACAATCCACTACAGATGTCAGCACTTCCCCCAATGCTCGGCAGACTTTAAATTTAGGATTCATATGTGTTCGTATTATAAGGAAATTTATTATAGCTAACTATGATAGATATCAGATGATACGTATAATACTTCCAATTACGTGTTTTTTTTTTACACACTTTTTCATTCCAATATTTCTAATTTTTCGAAGCCACTGATGGATCATTGTATATAGACCATTTATAGTTAAGTCACAATATCAGACATGATTTCGTGAATTAAAGTAAGAGGCGATTCGTATAAGAGTATTAATACATTATTTTATTGGCGGCAGAACCATTCTCGTTACAATTACTTTTTTTCGACCGAATAATAGCGTGTGGTGGATGTTGTTACTAAGCAAGGATTATTAAAAAAATTCTAAGTGATATGATAGATTTTGATATATCTTGCCCAAATATGAATTAAAACACGGGATCGAAATTCGTGATGAGCATTGGGTCGAGGACAAATTGTAAAGGTGAAAATAGTTCTGTGTGTGCACACTATTTTTCACTCATTGCGTGTGCAAACTCAGGTTTACGAATCTGCAAATTATTCATGCTAATATTTGAATTTTAGCGGATGGTAAATCACACCACAATTCTGAATCAAAGTGTTGTAGTTAATAAATACAGAATATTCGAATTCACAGATGGTAAGTACCAATTCGATAGCAATTCGATGGTTAACATTTTTTACTTGTAGTTCGAAAGCTGCTATATCTATGCAGTTCAATTATTAAAGTAAAGAATGAGACAAGTGTCCGGTGGACATGTGCTATATCAAAGATCTGCGAAGTGGGGTTATGGCATATCTTGATTCAGAAAAGTTATACACAAAAGTGAGTAAGAAAACCCCACACATAACTATATCCATCGCTTTACCAATACAAACAATTAATTAATAGTACGTTAATTAATTCAAGGCAACCACTATTGGTTTTAACGATATTATTTCATTTTTCATGTTTTAATTAAAATGTTACTTTATTAAATTTATGGAAATAAGGACAATCTAAGTTGTAAAGGTGAATTCTTTCATTTCTAATTAGAGTTTAAAATTTATTTTTTGTATCCTTTAAAATTGTCAATTTGAGATTTCCGACGTTCTTCTCGAATACCGTCGCATTGTTACTCGTAAATAATTGAACAATAGTTCCTTCATTTGGCGGTTGATTAAATTAGTCTTACGAGTAGTCTCTCATGGACAAAATAAATTATCACCATGATGCAATGAAATAGTAAAAAATAGTATTTCAATATTTGCCAGTAGGCTTTTGCGAACATATTTATTACGATGCATAGAAATTCATACCAAGGGAATTGTTAAACGGCTTACGCGATGGCTCCACGTCAATTTTGATATGATCACTCGGAGTATCAACCCTTCGAGACTCTATCGCATCAATTACAGTCGTCATGTTATCAATTTTTCGGACGTCTCCAGAAAGATGTACTTTATTCGTTACTACAATTTCTCGTAGCGTTCGCTATCATTTGAAAGTACCTACAAATATCGATGAAGTTCCAAATTAACAAATGATAATTGGTAATATCAGTCGGAATATACAGTCCCTAGTAATGGCCAATATTATCGATATATTTTTTATAGTATTCACAGATAGTCATTTCAGCCAAACTTTCACGAATTAAATAGATATTTACCGGAAATATTTTGATAATATTAGATACACGTAACGTAACGTAATATTTATAACATACAATTTTTCATTTTTGTATTCGCACAAGTGCATATACCTTTACTATAGGTTTCAAGTAATACCGATGACATCTGTAACATTTCGCAATTAAAGATGCTTTTGCCGATTCATTCCGTTCACTTGCGCTTCTCATCTTACTGCCGGGAAAGTATGAGCGGTGCAAATATTTGGATCGCAAAACGTGCAGATGCAGTGCATTTCTTAAAAGAACGCACTACGGCAATTCTTACCATATCCTGGTGAATGGATACTATTAAGTCACGTTGTACGGAAAAATAATCACATAAAATTAAGTAGAATTCGCGATGGAGCTTATCTCGCGATAATCATTTATAAGATTTTGACATGAACGTTCACGCACCCTACTCATGAATTACATTCTTCAATTCCAGACTTCGTGTGGATAAGTTGCAGTCACTTTCATTAGGAAAAGCTTTTAATAACATTGGAAAGCATAATTTCACTAAACTATGAATATTTCAGATCACTTCACTACATGTCATGTGCGTTTGTTCGATTCAATGATGTCGACGTAACTGCACGTTTGCAATTCTTGTAAAATACTAAGGGAATGTCCAGTTGTATTTATACCCCTTCCGAATGTCGTAGCTTTGCACGTGACTCACGCACTTATATTCGTTCGACAATAGTGTTAAATAATTGTAATTCTGCGGGTAAAGTGTAGCACATGCTACCTAATCTTTACTTCGAGTAACTTTATAAGAAACAATCAAAAACAGTATAGAGTAATAATTGCAAGAACCACCGGAACATTCGTATGAGTTTTTGTATAAATTTTTTTGTGACGTGGATTTAATCGTTCCTGCGTTTATACTTCCTCTTTTCGCAAATAGAAAGTAACAACTTACTATCACGCACGATCATAGAATCAATCATGACTTACAACGATCTCATACTTTAGTTTAGCGATTCTGAATAGAAAGTGTAGTGCGGATCAGCGATTCTACTATAAACTGAAAATGTCCATTTAGGACCTCGTATGGATTCAAAATATTCCTCTGATGAGACATCGACTTTTAAAGCAAACAAAATCGAAATTAATAGTTTCAGAAGCGTCACGAGATGAAAGCGGCCTTTCATCATTAGAAATAAAATATCCTAACGATCGCTGTATTACAATACGTGTCTTCCCATTTGCATAGAAAATGCGAGTGAGTTAAATTTACTTAAAAGTTTATTTCTTTTTACATAAATTGTGTAAAAGATTTGTATGCCCACTGGAAATAAAGCGGCAATTAACTGAAATTAATCGTCACGCTTATTTCAATACTGTGGTCATTTAAATATGTTTTTCACTCTGAAACTACAAAAGAGCGATTGTGGTATGTGCGACAACAGTGATCAGGCAGTGGTCCGTGTGAAATAAACTGAATGCAATTAAGCCTTCGTTAATCGTGGGCCGTTTGTTATGTCCCCATGAATATTATATTATCACTGGAGGCGAATTGAAATTTATTTTCAACATCTAATCATCGTATTAACGAAGAATTTTAATTTGCCAGTGCGGTATTGCATCCGTGATGTACAATAATATATGATTCAAAAAACAGCATTTGCAACGAGCACAATATTTATTTAAGACAACTGAATTGATCTCGACGAAAGGGCAAAGGTTAACTTGAGAGTGTCTGAACCGTTAGATGGTCGAATTGATTGTGCCCTTTGGAGAGCTCCGTGGAGCAACGGTGGGCCATGCGATTGCTCTCGCATCAAAGTTCTTGGTATTTACATGCTTACTTTAACTGTCCCCGTTGATAAAGTATCGTGGGACGAGAAAGTGCGACTGTTCTGAGACATCAGAAAAATATACTGGTTAACTTTAATTAAGAGAGGTTAAATTTAATTTCAGTTAATTTCTCTCATCGATCGATAATCTTATCATCGGGGAGCCTTGTTCAACGTACCGCATAAGTCGACCAGTTTAACTCAACAAAGCCGCACTCATTTGCTTAGTAAAATATTGAACAATGCCGGGCGTAGGACATTGAATGCTAGTGATCAAGTCAAAGTGACGCAGTTTCGCTCTCACGTATAATTGTAAACTCTATTACATCTGCCACGCGTATGTCACGGCAAATTGATGGTAACATCCTATCATTATTGAACCTCGATAGAGGGTATGCGGTTACCTTGGTCGCGCGAATGCCAGTCAAATAAAAGCATGAAAATAAAGTTTTACCTAACGTGTCGTTACGTTGCACACTTGGACTCTGAAGTTCTAATGTTAGGGTAGAGCCGAAGGTCAAGGCAAATACTGAAATAACAAGACTGTCATTGGCAGTGTTAAAAGTTACGTGCTAACTTATCGGGTCTTCAAAAGATTAAATCGAGTGAGGATTTCTCCTTACAAAGGCTCCATCGATGGATGGGCCTTTTCTGTGGAGATTGTTTTGAATGAACTGCCATAATGTGATGTATCTATGGGCAAATCTTGTGTTTTAAAAATTTTTTTATTAACTTTTTTATTTTATGACTATCTTATTACGATATTGTATTTTCACATAACCCTGTGTCGATGATTTTTGGAAACAAATGTTTTTATATGCTTATTAATATTTTATTATATGAGAAACAAAAATAGAGTTCGTTCCACTGGGTAAGAAAACTTTTTGTTCTTTGGAAGAAGGGCACATGAAGTACTCGTATATTGTTAGGTAAATAATTTGGAAAAACCTATGTACCGTCGAAATTCAAGAATAAATTACTTTACTATGGTTTTTACTATATTAATACATTCATGAATAATGTTTGGATTCAAAATACTATACAATAAAAGCATTGCAAACTTCCATTTGCCTTTTTCTCAAAATCGCCATTTTGCGTATAGGCTCTTTGTCCGGAAAATGACTCAATTTACCCTTACCTGATTCCGAGACCGGTAGCAATGCGGGCTCGAGATCAATCCGGCAAATTCCCGTGTCAGCCATTGGCGTTGTCGGTTCCGGTGGATCCGATTCCAGTTTTATCTCTGGCACTGATATTACAACTTCCGTCTGCGAATCAAACAGTGTTATTAATTCACGTTCGTGAATGTAAATCGAAAATGTTGTATATAAAAAATATAACAAAATTGCTTTTGTAGTATTCTTGGAAAACTGTATTTGTGGTTGTACGCTCGCGTTAAATATTTCACATTTAACTTTGATTAACATCGATTAATATGCCACATCGACCAATACCTGACAATATTAATGTAGGTACTTGTTTGTGGTCGTTCATTTGCTATTAGTTAATTGATACGTCTACTACTATTAGTTAATAATTCGTATACCGAAGTAATTGTCAATTCTGATTGCGTGCGCAATACGTTTAATATTAAAAAATAACATTTATACAGCCCCGTAATAACGAAACCAATGTGTGTTCTAGTCCAACATCTTTATCAGTTTTCAATAAAATTATGTATTTACATAAACAATCGCCACCTACTCGTTGCATTTAACTTTAATATATTACATCGACCAAAGTATTGTTGCGTTTATTTACATAAAATTACAAACGATGATACTCATTTTAAATATTTCATGATCATAAGATTTCTAGCATCGAAAAGACACATCAACGGTGTACTTCTGTACTTCAATACTGCCAGTGTTAATGATCTTGAATGCGAGTTGTAACAGACTTTGTCAATCACACTTGGTAAAAGTCGAAGGACTCATGGTAATAGATAATTTATACATATAGGGGGTGACATTCCATTCATTGAAATATTAACTTCAATAATAATTAAAATAATGCTTTTACGACTTTCTCCAGATTTGTCTAAAATCAAGTTATTCTTCGCGTGTACGTACACGTACTTTACGCATGTGTGTCTTCGTTTTTCTCTTTCGCTCGAATGTCATGCAAAAGAAAACCTGTTTAACACGCGTCACTGGCATCGTCAATTTGCGCGTTATTATGGCGACGTTAAAACATAAAATGCGAACGTTTGTTCATTAACAACAAGATGCAGGTTTGAGTTACGCGTGTATGTTACTTCAAAAATACTTTTCTCAAATAGTAATAATTTTATTTGACGATACGCACGTCTGTGACGTTTTTTTTTAAACTTGCATAGTTTTCTAAATTATTCCACCAATAAGATATTGCGCGTATTTCGTACACCGCAAATATACTGTACAATATATTGTACTTGTTATCCGGTTAATTTTCTTTTCTTGCTAATATTATAATACAAGGGGTTGAGAATGAAGGGGAATTTAGGCGAGAAAAGTTTCTCGTACCTAGTCTTCGGGAAACTGTGCCTGACGAGAAAATCGAGATTTCGGGCATGAGTGTCCGAAATATGTATAGGAATATATTCAAATAAGGATAAATAAAATTGATTTTGCCATTGTTTTAACACACGCAAAACAAGAACATCCACGTTACTTAAATGGAAAAATTGGATTCAAACCGGTTTCGTACAAGTTTCGAACGTTCGATATAGCGTCCGAGAAATAAAAATATTGTTCGAATTAGGCGATATTTTTCGAAGTGAGTATCGTATTAAATAATCTCGACATGTGTAAACGATCATTGGGTGATTCTGGAACAGGAAATCTCGTGTGCGATACTAGCAGTTTCTCGAATGTGGAGGGTGAGAAACACTCCTCGTCTAAATCAACCTTAAACGTGGTGTGTGTCCATAAAAATACAAAATTGGTTTATACCGTGGTTTCACGTCCCGACAACACTGTTTAAATATTTAGTACCAATAGCAATTCAATTTTCTTTTCTTACAACATACCACTGATTCTGACTTGCTCATATCTGTTGTAAAGAAAAACGCTGCGGTGTCACGTATTTTTACTGTCGGGATATCGCCGTTTCTGAAGTTCTGAACACCATTTCTTTTTATAAGACTTCGGTTAAATTGGATTCATTTTTCAGCGTATAAAATTTATCTTCCTGCATTTTTTCTTGATAAGTACATATATTCTGTATTCCGCAGTCCAGTCACTGCATAAACGCAATTTTTAAGAAATTGGGACACACGGCGTTGATCCTTAAATATGTGTAAACATGTTTTTTGTTTAAACGCAGAATGCACTTTAAATACCGCACAGGTTTATAATTATACCATTTTTGTTATAGTTTTCTCACTATTAGCGATTTCCCATTGCGCAAGTATTAAACGTGCACGGTAACATAATGTCGTAGTGATCTCTTGCGCTGTGCTCTTTCACGGAAGAAAATATCGAGTGAAACCAGATACGCTACTTTCGTTTACGTAGGAAATCACCGAGCAATGTAACGTAGATACGTAAGGAGCAAGAACGTTCTAAACGCGGAATGTGAGCGAGTGATACTAAAGAAAGATTGGAATGTCACAGGTATAGTATAGTTCGTACAAAAATGGGTACACTTGCAATTTTATTAGCGATGCATAATTATTGATCAACTAAGATCCCTAAAATCAACTTAGATCAACTAAAATCTAAGATGTAATCAGGGATTAAAAATCAATGTATGACTGAAAAATGCATAATCTTTCGAAAACGCTCACAAATTTTATAAAAATTCGAAAAGTTACTTTGCCACTCAAATCAACTGTACACCAACGTAAAAGTTAACGCAGGGCGCTGATAACCCAGCGCGAACTTTATCTGGTCACTACGAAAGCCAGATTCTCACTGTGGGAACGTGATTCAGCACAGAGGGTGCTATTCTTATAACAATTTTTTATAGTGGGTATAGGTATTTCTTAAGTACTTCGATTCTGAGAAATGAGAGAAAGAAAGAATGGCCTGGTCTCCAGCGACTCACGATAACCAAATCGGGTTAACATTATTGATGCGAAACAATTTTCTTTTTAAACCCTTTACGAAAAGATAATATGTAGCGTGTGGCATGATAGAAAGAACGTAAATCACATTACTGAATCGACGCTTTCCGAAATCAATTCTAAGAAAATTCCAATTCGATATCTATTATATTACGGTTTTATCGTCTTCCTTGGATACCGATTGGAAATTGTGCCTACTTTAATTTTCGCGATATCGGTAATACGGCCCTAATTAGTATTATACTATTATTACAAGAACGTCATGAATATGACATAAGTAAGACGACGATGCAAACAAATCGGATTAATGAATCGTTGAAATTATTTCTTGAAACTGGTTTTCCATCCATACATCGTGACCACCGATTTCGTTTATCGATAATACGCTTTGAATTACTGCGATTCCTGTAAAATTCCAATTCGAATTCTACATAGCCTCACGCGAAATGCGTACTCACCATTTTTCTTCCCGTCGAACGTAGTCACTTTAAAATTTCTGCTATCGTGCAGCTCCTTGTATCCACGCAATCCTCGGGTAATAATGCTGCTTGCGCGAGTAAAAAAAATGCACGTTACCGCGATATTGCGGCGAAAGCACTGCAGAATCTGCGAGTAACACGCGTTTCAAACGTTCCTCGCGGGGAGTAGCGATAACAATTACCAGGATCGTACCGTTGAAAATCGACGTTGTATCGAGCGCCGATCGAATTGATTTTCGAAGCGATGAGAACGGAAGTAGCGCGTGGAGGGAGAGAGAAGAGCAGTAAGTTCATCGCCATTTGAATCGATGATTGGAAGCACAAACAGTTCCGTTGTAAATTGAGGTAGTACAGTGACGAGGGTTATTTATTCAGATTGCGCTTTAAGTCGTTAGAAAGTTTAATTTAATTTCATTGCAATGGTGAGAATTTATATAACGAGCTTCGTATTACAATTTCTGACGATAATTAATTGTAATGGGCAATTATTTTAGTCTAAAATAATGATCGTAAATTCTTGATCGTCCGAATCAACGATTGCAAATTAATCTGTTCTTTTCTGATTGTGAGTTCAGGTAGCACAACCACGAAGATTGTTTATTGCTATTTTAACGGATTGCGATTTTGAGTCTTTTCCATTTCATTTCATTGCAGTCCTCAACATTTCTGTAAATAATTCTATAAAAGAATTACATTTATCAAATTCATTATTACCGAAAAATCATTCGGATTAATGTCATGCAAGGTAATACCAAATTGGGTTTCTGACTTTAATAGTAACTCACATTCCAAAAGGAATTAAAAATGGACTTTAGTTTCTGACGCTGATCGATAATTGTAAACACAACGGTCGTTAAGGCTTCGCATAGTTAGCAAAGGCCACCGTGATATTATGTGCATTAAATACTAATCCATCAACTAATTCGGTTTAGTTTTTAGACGAATAGGAATGCTATACCATAATGAGTACCGAGTGCAACATAAATCAAGGTGATAAAAGGTTTTTTGTCAAATCAAGTTGGATTCTTGTTAAACTAAATTCATTTATGCGGTGAAACATTACGTGACGGTTCGAGACCTTGATATACGTCATACGTATAATCCGACGCATTGCGTGTCAGTATAGAATCGATTCTCAAATCATAATAAACGACTCGCTTTGATTTTGGTTTGGTAATTAAAGGTCTATAAGCATCTGGGTAGACAGTTGGAATTATAGGTAAATTTCAGGAATATTTACCTCGCTAACATATCCTCTCATTCGTTTGGAATTTCTTAATTCGGAACTTAATGGATCGAGGTACATTTCGGTATTTTTTATTGAAAACGAAGCACACTATATAATACACACATAGTCGGCTGAACCTAAACAAATGCAAATAGATTCTTGGAATATGAAGTACGAAATGTCTGATGTTTTAGCCTATTCCTTAGACGCTGTTTTAAAAAAACTGCGACTAGCGAAATAAGATGTTTATATAAAAAGTTGAACTTTAATTCTATACAGACGCCATCTATTTATTAATGTTGAGAATAATAACAGCGCAACCCCTGCATAAATGTTCATTATAGCAATTTCAAAGTATATCTCAATACGGTCAGTTCTGAATAAAAAAACCACCAATCGAATTAAATAAATTTTCAAGTTAAAAATGTACGAAACTCACTTATTTTTCCAGTGGTTTATTCGAATGTACCCCCATGGGAGGTCAAAATCATAATTCGAAATAGTTCTGGGTCTGACTCTGATCTTGTTAAAAAAATGTCGAAGATGTAACGGCAATACTAATAATTAAATCGTTGGTACAAAAAAAATAAGGGTAAGTATATTTCAGACTCGAAATATGTTTTATTTTATCGCATTTCATCGGTATCGAGTTACGTAGGTATATTCATACAGATATGTTTACTCAATCCGACAAGGCTACCGTAATGCTATAATTTGAATTTTCTGCACGTTTAACGCCCGTTATTGAAGGTTTCGTTGTATCGCAAGAATATTGCGACGAAGGTTCGCGAGATAATCCTTATGAAAATATGAAGATTGTGAACTGACAAATTATTAATTATTGAAATTATACTTTTTGTTATCTCGCGAAAAATTCCTTTGTTCAAACTATCCATGTTTCATCCATTTGACATTTAATTTCCCTTATCGCTCTTTCTGTCGTACACTCCGGCTCGTTTATTTCGTGGGACTTTCGAACTTTCTCCTTCTACCTCAACAACGCAATCGTGGCGCGTACCTGGGGATTACCGCATGCGTGCACTTTAATCGCAACGCGCGTCCGCCAATCGAGTTTCCATTATCGAGAAAATGTAACTCGTAATACGTAAGTGGCAACTTGCATGTGACCAGATAATGTTCACAGTCGTTCATAATCATACCATTAAAAATATGTTGTATATTGTTCACAGATATTTAAAAAAGCATAAATCTTTACTTGAGACACAAGTACAATATAAAATACACACATAAAAGTACCAACATTGCTCCAAAAATTACATTATATTATCCTAATGATATGTTAAAGCGTAATTGGATTCCATTCATTTCTATCTATGATTCAATATCACGTCCGACGCCATTGCCTGGCAATGAGGAACATTTGCTCCTTATTATTGATCTGGTAATTCGTTGGTATCGTTGCTACCGCTAATACCATTCTCCAAATCGTCCGATGGCGCGTTTCCATTGAGCGATTATTGGTTGATAGCGTAATACACAGTCTTGGTTTGATTTAAATACCACTTCTGTGCTACGAAGTCCCGACAATTCGTCCTTACTCTTCCATATACCTGAAATTAACTAATTCCTTGAAACGCCGATAAATCTTTTCATTTCATTCTTGATATTTTTCGAAAATTCCGAGTGAAACATATTCTTTTTTAAACAGATCGATTAAACGTTGTAACGTTGCTTCGTGCGTGCAGATACACGATGATAAACTAAATAAGATTGATGGCACGTCGATGTTGAGAAAAATTTTCCCCATACTTTTGCCGTGTGTCGTCCCGCTGGCACTCGTAGCGAGACTGGCATTATTATCGGAGTCGAGTAGAAAAACCGGTCGCCGCGTGTGGGCTAAATAAAAGCAAGTAAATTTCCATACCGCATTGTAAGCCTGCGACAAAAGCCACTCCTAGAATAGACATTTCTATGCTCGTTGCTCGCTCCACTTCGAGGCCCGTCAAATCGGCTAGCAACTGCATGACAAAACTATTTTTCGACACCCCACCGTCGACCCTGGAAGAATACGTTACATCTTGATATTACTTTTCGGTACAATTCGATCGAATTTTTTTCAAATGTTTGACGCCATAAATATTAAGGTATTAAGTATACATTATTTCGTTTCGGATGTTTATGCAAATTCAGATTTTTATATGAGATCGGTACAGTACGGAAATTTTGTACGTTATTAGAGGTTTTACAAAAGTTTTTTTGTTTATACTACATATTTTATATTATACGCACGTGTGTGTATAATATTGAATTAAATGTATATGTTTAATTGTATTTAACTTTAATATATCAAATGCATATATTAAAGTTAAATGACACGGATATATAACGCACTTCCTACATATCGAGTGTATTTATTACGCGATATCTAATCATTTAAATTTCTTAGCATTTTGTGTCCGACAGTGTTTATTTATTTATTACAAGAGTCTTTAATCGTTTAGGGAGCATCCGTGATGGATCGCCGGAATAACGGTTAAACCGTTGACACAGTCGTTGATAACATCTAACGATAAGACTTCGGAATGTTTATCCGATAAACCGAATGTTCTCACCGGATTTTTTCAAACTTGAAGCGTGTCTCTGTACAAAGACATTCGTAAAGAAGAAGGATTCTGTAGACAATACTTTCTAATATCGATCGTACGATGTGGCTCTTTTCCGTCGTCGGTTTTATTCCTATAAATCCAGTTGCCGCGGAATGATCGTTAACGGGAGCCTGAAAACATTAATGATTTATCAGAACATTAGAAAACAGTGGCAGTCTTAAATTCTTTCCGCCTTACAGGTGTTTATAAGTCCTTGACCCAAATACGATATCTTTATAGTAAAAAAGATGATACCTTTCTTATTTTATCAGTTACTTTAATGTTAGGGTAATTAGCGAGCAATAACTGTGCAACTGTGCATAGAATTTAAACATGAACTCGATTGTGCTTGGGAAAAACGGGTAGAGTGAACAATTTATTACGTTAATTAATCTATGTTAATTATTCTTTAATATTATTATCAATATTTCATTATTCATATTGCAATTGAATTGTTGTCTTTTTAAAGTTTGTCGAAAGTCCAAGTACAAAAGGTACAAATAAAAGGCAGAATTTAAAAAAATTTAATTTTGTTTATAGAATTAATAGGCAACTTTCAGACGCAAGACTATTTTACTAGCACTTAATTTCATCGCGGTGCACAGGATGAGATAATAACAATTGCCACCAAAAATACTGTTGTTCGTTTGTTTTATAAGAAATGATGTTATATTGAATTTAGGATATAAAACAAAAAAGCATTGGTGTTGGATGGAGATCGCGCTCCACATGTATTTTATAGTGAAACAATTCTTTTAAAAAATCAACAAATGAGGAATTATTTCAGACGGTAATTATTATCGGCTCATCCTGCACAATGACTGTAACGAATCATTAATTTTCATATATACAAATCTTCTTATAACAGTGAGCCCGAATTTTTCAATTAAGAAATTGAACAATGTGCTCCCGGCATACTTCTGGTAAATGATCGCCACGTCATCCACATTTGGGTGACACACTAATATCCCTGATGTTAATGTTATTAGAATCAATATTCCGTGACTATATTACCAAAACTCAAGGGTCACCCAAATGTGGATGACGGGACGATGAACGTGTTAAACAGACCTGTAACCCGCTGAAAGCGGGAACAAAGTATACTCCATCGTTGTCTTCAACTGCGTTAGCTAAATCTGCTGTTTCATTGGGTCGGTCAATGATACCTGAAACAAATTGTTCTTAAAATTCAAGTGCTCCGTTGGTAAACATCCGTTGAGTTACAGTTACACGATTGATCGTGATGGATGGAGGGTTATTCAACCCCGCCATGTTGTTGTTAATTAATGGCCAACTCTTTAAGGAACTTATGAATATAGTTATTTTTACCGACTGTCTTTGCCCATTCAATGAGAACACCGGTATCATTCGAAGCACCTTCCACGGCGTAGATTAGTTCATCGCCAACGCGCCATGCGACTAATGGATACAGGCCTGCAATCAAAATGCGAAAACGGGAGGAATAATAAATTTTACTTTCACTCAGACGTATGTAGGATTACCTGTAACCGAAGCGTGCGGAATTGTCCCAGTGTTTACGTTTATAAAACTTCCCGTTCCCATTGTAACTTTTATATCACCGGGATGGAAGCATCCTGAACCAAATAAAGATGCCGCTTGATCTGCCATCTGTTTTATGAGTTCAATTATTATTATCTGGTATTTTTATTATTAACATCGAAACGACCACACGGCGTCTACTATTAGAACGTCCGCACAGTTCTAATAGGTTTTTGTAATCAAAGCGGAAAATTAATAAGAAACAAGATTAATCGTGGTCGACGAAAGAAGGCAAGATAAATTACGCATATGAATTTTAACTCTGCGAGATCGAAAAGCTCTGCGTAAAACGCTGAAGTTTGATGTTTAATCGTCAGCCAAATTAATTTTTTTAATTGTTGCCCACGACTGAAGGCACTAGATTATCTATCACTTTTTTTCAGGACTGCGTAGGCGTGGAAAAAGTATCTTTACAACTATTGAATAACTTACCGAGCAAAGTATAGGTATTTCAACGCCGAACAGATCCTTTGGAGTCGATCCAAAATTTCTCGCGGTGTCGACCACTTCCGGAAAAATGGCCCGTGGAATTTTAAGAATCTTTATCGCCCAGTCAGCCCAGTTCATTGTGAACGGATCGAAAAGTCCGGTCGCCGATGCGCTCGAAACGTCCGTCACGTGTTTTCCTATGGAAAATAATAATACTAATGACAACTTACGAAGTTGTTTTGTTCTCAAAGCAACGTTATGCTCCAAATATAATTTGTTTTTGTAATTTAAAGCGGACAGAGTGTAAATAAGTTTGTTATTGAACGTACCCAAGTATGCAAAAATTCCCATACGTGCTTTATGTTACTGATTGTCAGCTTATATTCGTTTATTGTATATTTATTTTTTAAACGAATGCCTATAAAAAGATTTTGTACACGATACGATTATGCGTTAGTGTTTGTAACTGATAAACGATAGGCATGAGAACTTTTCTTTCTTGCAATGAGTGAAGCGAAGCTGTCTTTGTTGTTATGCGCTGACAATTATCAACCCGTTTTAATCCGTGTGCCATAGTGCAATTGATAAATAGCACCTTACGATTATTTTGTATTACAATTCATAAAAAGTTCCATATGTTTCATGGAGTACTTCAAGTTTCGTGGAGCATGAATATTCAATATAATCATTACGTAAGTGTATACATACGTATACGCGAAAAGGATTATTAGCGAAGAATCTTTATTTAATCGAGTTGAAAGGCATTGGCGCGATAATTCTCTGCATTTTGAAATACTATTAACTCTCGCTCCGTACCAGTAAGTTTATACAAAAGCCAGCAATCAACGCCTCCGAAAACAGCACTTCCATTAACCACTGCTTCCTGCAAATCTGGCACGTGTTGCAAGGCCCACAATAACCTCAGAGACATCTGTATTTTAATGCAACATAACGTTGGAAAATAAATAACTCATAATAAGAAAACTTTCAAATAAAATTAACGTTTCACGATGTTAAATAATCGAGTCGAATAACCAAAGAAAACTACATGATCTAATATGCGCTAAAGAATCGCTAAAAAATCTCGGAATGGTATTACACCTCGTACTTTAATCAAGATTCATTTTTCTAATTTCCGTCTCTATTCAGAAATTGTAATGCGGTGGAAGTACAGATTAAATTAAATTAAATTAAAATGCAATATACCGACAAATTATAAATATTTATAACGATCAAGGGACAAGGTCTTGTCTCGAGCCAAGTGCAAGTACGCGAGACTAGACCTTGTATCTTTCAACCTTTTAGGAGATTTTTATTTGAATCATTGTTATAAAAGCTGTTGCAGTTTCTATTTCATATTTAATTCCGCCGTATCGCTTTATTATTATGTATATTATGTATGCTTTATTTTGCATTTTTTCAAGTCACCCGCGAATAGAAGAAAATAGCGTAGGAAGACGAACCTGCGTGTTCATAAATTTGAAAACGCTGCCGGCCAAAAACCGTTTACTCCTCGTGAGGGAATATAAAACCCGGGCCCCCATTCGCAATCCTGTCATTATCATCGACGCGTTCCATTCTTTTACCATTGAATCAGCTCGCAAATCTTTCCACGTTATGAACCTGAAATTTACAAAACGCGTAAACGCACAGGGTAAGTGCAAAATAAAGAAGAATGAAAGAACTATAAATAGAATGCAGAAGTATGGAATAAGTTATAAATAAGTAAAATCCAATATGTAACTTGGAATTGTGGGCGATTAAAGAATTTTAGGTTTCGTAAAAAAATTCGTTTTTATGTATCAATTCATTAATGAGCATCGCTGCGCTTACCTGTGATAATATTTTCCATCCTTCTTGTTCCACGTGATAAAAGTACCTCGTTGGGTTGATATACCGAGGCTGACGATGGATTTTGGATCAAGTCCGCTTTCTGCAAATTATTTCCAATTATTTTTCCCGTTATGTACAAGAAATGCTGCGTTACTTAACTACGAATCCATCTTACGAGACATCTATAGGTACAATGATAAATATGCCGAAAACTGATGTTTGACTAAATTTATTTTGAGATACAATTGGCCCCGGATAACTTGAGCTTCTTTACGGAGCCAAAAGTTAGAAAAGTTAAAAATCGTTTAATGAAAAGTTTAATTATATCATTTAGCGGTACCTCGATAAGTTAAAAATTGAGATAGTAAATTTTAAGATAACTGACAATGAGTAATACAGTAATTCACTAAATACTATCGAAATGCAAATGCGTGCAGAAAATTGCTGTACTGCTATCTGTCGTCTGACAAAATTCGTTAATTTTATTTTAAACTTATCAACATCCCGGGGAGAGAAACGACTGAAGTTCTGACTAAGCAATTTTCTATTTTTCAAATCATGGGTTTCGTAAAGGGACCCAAGTTCTCGAGTACCGACTGTATTTTAAAATAAACTCTTCTTAACTTCCAGTGAGTAAGTACCATCGACTCGTGTGTTACGGTACTTTCGTAAGATTGAAATACCATAGTAATTTGCTTACCGTTCAAAGTGTCCTTGATTACTTTCACTATTTTCTCCCACAGCTGATCAGGGTCTATCTCCACGTAACCGGGTACGGGATATATAAGTTCCACCTAGAGTTCATAGCAAAAATAGATCCGTTTCCTTCTAGACGAATGACAGTCGTTACTTTTCTCAGTAAGCTCAGCTCTTAAATTATGTAAAGTGTATATAACGAAATTAGTTAATATCAATGTTGCATCGTTACGTAACCTATTCAGCAGGAAGTAACGGAAAATTACTATTGTTACGTTTGTGGTAATTACGCGTCTACAAGAGTTACCCGCGTGCAATACACGCAGGCCCGTGTAGAGATTATTAGTGTCTATGTTAGCTACTCTGACGGGTAAAACCAATCATGTTAGTATGATGTCTTAATCACGTATTAAATAAAACACGGAGTATCGTATTCGTTATTGTAGCGTGACCACATTGAATTTTAATACCTTGATAAATGTGCATGAATAAAATGGATATCTCGTAACGTAGGTAACATCTGATATATTATATAATGTTATAATATAATATAGCGTGTACAGTAATATTCAAATAACGTCTACCCATAGATGTCGAATAATCTAACCTTTGCTTCACGATCTAGGTAATACTCATAAATGTATGTAGGCAAAGTACTTGCTATAAGTATCGATCTCTGCCAGTTCCTTATTTTTAGACAAAAGTTTTCATTCGTTTTCTAATTGGATTACCTTTCTTTCGAATGTTATTTTCATTTGCCTATCGTTCGTTAGTTGCACGTTAGTTCAATAGTATTACTCGTTTTTAGTATGACTATCACAAAACTGTTATTCAACGCGCATTTAAAGTTACGGATAACAGAAAAGCAATAGCGATAACCTAGCGGAGGAAAAAGGGTGAATGTTTTTCATTAAAACGTTCGTAAAATGTCGCGTGTGATATAGCGTGAGTACAATGGAATGTATTTTACGTTATAACCGTTATCGCGATAGTTACAAAGTCCGTAAAATATTAATGTATCGAGTCGATCAAACAGAGAGCATTTGATTGTTGTTGGAAGAGGAATTTGAATGTACCTGTTACTCTCGCACAGGTGTGAGGCGCACGCGCGTTGTACGCACCCGGTATAAATTCCTGTTTTCGGCACCATTCTGAATTTGCATATATATTATTGTCGTACACGTTGAGAGCTGTGATTATAAAGTAATATACATACGAATCTCAGAAAAAGATAACAAGATACAGACACATTTGTATTTGACTTTTTCAGGAACACGATGTATTCGTTCTATTTTTAAAAATTATAATGTATCTACAAATTGTAAAAATTGGTAACAATAGTTGGCTAATTTAATTTTTATAGTAACTTTTGTGTTATCTAAATAGTTTGATCGAAGTATCTGTTCGTGGGACCACAGATGTTGGTAAATGTAAAACTGTTATACACATATACCTCTAAATTATTTTGACAACTAGCAAGACACAATAATACTTTTTTATTGAACGCTCTTTGAACAATGATCTTTCACTCTTAAACGTACACAGCAATTTTCTTCTTTGGAGGAAATCTTTATCGGTTACACAACCTTTCGTACAATCATGTTTTTTATCACTATCATTTGATTAGCATACAAGATAGTACGTTTGTCGAATCGTGGTTTAACTACCGATCAAACAATTTTTGAAAGATAATTTTTCGCTCGGTCCTAAATATGGTGTAGTGCTATTTTTTCAAGAATCGTAATCGATGTTCTTATTTGTTAATCGTCCACGTTACTGACTAACGTCAACCGATTTATTAGTAAAATCAGTTTTCTTCCCGGGTACAAGACAGTCTTCTCGTAATCCTGTCGATCATTGAAATCATTAAACTGCGTATTTTATTCTGTTATGTATTTTCTACAGAGAGCAGAGAGTATTCTAATAAATATAAAACATATAAAATCAATTAGAAGTACGCATTTAAAACCTTCCGCTGGCGACACGCATTTATATTTCAGTCCCACATCGTTGTCTGTGTTCCGTAGGAAGGTACAATTTCCATAAAATCCGCAGTCTAGAGATCATCAACGGATTAACACCAGGGTATGCGAACGCGTCTCGGCTCTTCGACACGAAATATCATCGGAAACCATTGTCAAATAAATCTCGCAAACCTTTTCCGTGGATGATGCGACAGTAATCGCCCTCTCATCGAGAATATGAAACCGGACGGTCGTGGTCCCGACATCGAGCGCACCGATGTACCTCATTTATTCCCAATTCGCGGTGAAAGCGAATTTTTTATTCGATCGCGAGCAAAGCCGAAACGATATCGTTTTTAAATACACGCCGACTATCGCGATGCAACCAGACGGAAAGATGGAACAAAGTCAAAATTCAACAGCCGGGTCTGTCTTTACGACTTGTCGCAACAATAACGAGGAGAATCGCGCGGGTGACACGTCGTTGTACGAAAACTTGCGGCAGACTACGCTCACTTATTGCACGCTGCCGCCTATAGAACATGGCATGATATTACGCATGCTCTGACACCAAATTTATCGGGATTACGCGCACGTAGCACCAAGCACAACTAAGCGTTTCAGTTTCTCCGTCACGAGCCAGTTGGCCGTCAACGTGACATAGATGATTCAATTCTTATCAGCACGCTCATATCGCACGATTTGGCGTATCCCGATGTTTCGATCCCGGCGTTGCTCGATCATCGATGTTAGCCGGGACATTTTTAGTTAACAACTTCTGTAATGTTTTTGAGTAATAACTAAATCGATTTTTTATGTTATACGCGTTTGTTAAAAGAATGACACATTAATTGAATATTAACTGTAGGAGAGTTTTTAACGAACCAAGATTTCTGTATTTTTGGTGGTTAAAATATAATATTTTAACCTTTTTTTTCAAAGTTCATTGCAGTTTAATATTATACGGGGTGAGTCTCGTAAAATTGCTGAAAGATGCTCCGAAATGGTAGCGCGTTAACGCGACTTTAGAAACTGACACCTCATCTACGCACTGTATTTTTATCGATAACTCGGAAACTAATTATGTTTCAAACGTGTTTCATAATGCCAACTGTTCATACCGAAAAAAAGTTTAAAAAATTTATTATTATAATCTACCGGTTAAACACGGTACTTTTTTAAAGAGAGTATAAAATTCTTGTCAAACTACCATATTTTCTGTTTGAAATGTTTGAAGCGAAAATTATTGTCGACTTACAGCGCAAAAGTTGTGAATTTCCGACCACGACGAGTATGTTAGCAATAATTGTTTGCAACTTTTCCCTCTACCACCCTGAAAAGTTAGGCGATCGACCACAGGTTGCCTGTATTATCTGACGCAACGGTAGCATACGCCTTTCTGCGAAAGGTATTCGAACTTTCATCGGTGTTTTCTACACAGCATAGCTATCTCAAAATGTTGAGAAAATTTGTAAACCACGAATCGTTGCCCTGGGGGCGTCTCGCGTATCTGGAGCTTCGAATTTCATAGGGCGTTTGATAATCGCTGGGTCGCGGATGAAAAATCTGTTAGTCGATTCATAACTGTTGGCTCGCGTCAACGAAAATGAGGATACTACAGGTGCTCGGTTTACTCGTTGTCCTCTGGCAGTGTCCTTCAGGTACGTGAAAAAAAAGTGATGATACGTTTCGCCGGATTACAAGTTTTAGGCGGGAGAATTTGATAACTCGATAAACGCGATCGCATTCGAGTGATTTACAATAGAACAAGGGAATATTTAATGTGGTCTGTATCATTCGAACATTTACATTCTGACCCTTAATGTATCATAAATGAGAAAAATGTTAAAGATAAGTTTCGTTAAATATTTTATTAATAAAATACGCTTATTAATTGCGAGCGACGGAGGATTAATTATTATCGAGGTGATGACGTTTAATCTACGGAGTGTAACGATACTGATCGTAATACTATTTCTTTTCGTTGATTAAAGGAATCTTTATTACTAACGATCCGTTCTAATTCATATATTTTTACTACCATCGCTTTAACGTATTAAAAAAAAAGTTGTCGTATGTGCAGATGCAATCTCGGATTTTGGGACGTCATACATGCTACTATCGACATGCAAGAATATCGAGAGTACATCAGCAATGCTGAGGCTGAAGAGGCATCTCTTTTGCGAGTACGATCCGACTGTACGCCCAACAACCTCTCATCAGATCGCTAGTAATGTCAGCATGAAGTTGTTACCGCTGCTGTTAGAGTTTGTAAGTATTCGACGAAGAATTCAGAATTCGGCGTCGAAAACAAGAGTATCCTAAATCCTAATCCATAAGGAAAATTACATAGGTGGCAATAAAATAGTATTGAGTACAGCGTAGATATAGTACAGTGGTTATTATATCGAGTACGTTGTACGTACATTCGGTACAGCAATTATTTAAAAATGAAATTAACCACGCAGGGTGAAATGTCATTCATTATAATTTTGCAGGAGGAGTGGAGCAGTACGATGAGTTTGTACAGTTGGATGACCCTGGTGAGTACGTCGCTCTTACGATTTCAATTACCACGGTAATAAAACGTATGTAATTTTCGCGCAGGCTTGGACGGATACTCATCTTACTTGGACCCCTTCTGAATTCGATGGTATTACTTTGATTCACGTGAAAAGCGATGAAATATGGGTGCCCGATCTTTCTCTTTATAACGCGTAAGATAATTACTTTAATCGTTCGATTGACCCGACTGTCGGGAATTACGCGACTTTTCATTCAGGCCACGTTTAGAACGGACATGGACTGATAACGTATATTTTATCATACTAGTATACTGTGGATGTTCGTACAAACTGCACGGTCTCTATACTGATTTCGAACTGGTTTCCTTAAATAAATACGATAAGTATGCGCGAAGCGGTGCAATACATTCGTATACGCATCGTTTAAGTGAAATGCGCGCGACGTATGCATAATACAGAATGAGCAATATAAAAAAAGATGTTTGTAACACTCTGGACCGACAAAACCAATTACTGTTCGAGTTATGAGTTTGCATAAACTTCCGCAGTCTACTTGCAAGAGTGAAAACTTTATTATTATTTGATTTAGAAAATAGTTTGTTTTTTTTTACCATTCCACGATGTTTCTATCGTTTGAAATTAGGGGAGACATGGCGAGCGAACAAAATGGAATTCCTACGACGAATTGTTTGGTCTTCAACACTGGAGCAGTTACTTGCGTGCCGTCCGTGAGGTACACGGCTAAGTGTGCTACTGATTTTACTCATTGGCCCTACGACAAACACAAGTGCCGCCTCAATTTTGGTTCTTGGTCGCATTCCGGGGAGGAAATCAATTTTTTTCTCGATAAAAAGGGGGTACGACGTCGTTAATCCATTCGATATGATTGCTAATATACTTATTTAAACGAACTTTTTTGGCTAATACAATTTTATTTGTACATGCAGTATCAGATGGATGGTTTCACTAACAATTCGGAATGGGATTTGAAAATAGGAAACGTGTCCAAAATCCTGAAGAAATTCGAGTGTTGCCCGAATGACACTTATCCGATGGTTTTTTATGAATTCTCTTTAACCAGGCATCACGGTATGATGCATACAACGTACATCACGCCGGCCATCGGTGCGTATGTTCGCAATTAATTTTTAATGTGATTTCAAACTAAAAACTTGCAAATTATTGTGAAGGTGCGAAAAAAAAGTGATGTAAGTCATCGATTTAAAGGAAAGAAAATATTTCATTACGATCTTTGATTTTTCGATCCGGCAATTCGAGTAACGTTAATTTCTTTTGAAAACCATGAAATTGATTTACAACGCTTTGATTTTCTCCGCGTCTCGCGTGGAAACTGTACGTGTCGCGTTTTATTTCAGCCCTGATGTTGCTCACGTTGACGGTGCTCTGGTTAGACTCCCGATCGACCGAACGAATGGCCGTCGGTAGCATAAATTTAATTTGCCACTTACTTTGTATATTTGATTTGCATTGGCAATTACCGCATAATGGCGTGCATCCACCCAATATACGTAAGTATCGGCCAGAATAATTTTCTGGCTCCTCGTTTAACGCTACGGGTTTTAGAATAGCGTGAGAAATCCGTCATTTGTGATATTCTCGTTAAAGACACTTTCCACGAATAACGCAAATTGTAGATCCTAATTAAATTCGTCCGTGTTCGTCACGCATCACTAAAGTAAAATGAATTTCCTGAAGTATATAACTTATGCCTCTTTCTTTGTACGAACGTGTTACTTATAGTCTGCCGTATTGATTTATACAGGGTGAGTTACCTAACGGGAAGTTACTAACCCATATCGCTCGCAATTTCGCTAGACGCTTAAGGAAAATCGTTAATATAAAGGAGACCGTTAAGTCTGCAATATTATACGTACGCGTACATTTAAGATTTTTTACATATTTATTTAAATCGAAGGATCGTGGTTAAGAAATTATTTCTTGCATATTTATTTCGCATTCTTTATCACTTGGGAATGGTTAATAAATATTCTAAAAATTATTTACCGAGGATAATGAACAGATTAACAATTCTTTTCAGTCTTGTATTACCGAGATTCGTTGGCGTTGGCCGCATTCGCTCTGATATTAACGGCGTTGCTCCGCAAGATGCAAGATATGAGCATCGAGGTACCATATTGGATCTCTTCGACAACTTCGTTCGTTTTGAGTAACAGAGCTGGTCGTTTTCTAATTTTGGCCGACGAGGAATCGAAATTGTCCGCAACGGGAATACTTGAGAACGAAGCGGAGGAAAATTCCGATCTTCCAAAACCTAGATCCAGGATCAAGGAATCATCTTGGAGACACTTCGCCGCTATCATCGAGTGGCTGTCATTCTTTTCCGTAGTGTTCACTTATATAATCATTTTGGCGACGCTGGTGCCTTCCGGTTAAAGAAAATGCGTCGAGAAAATTGTTTTCCGTTCGAACTTCCTCGCGAACAGTCGAACTCGAATTTTTATTTCTAATCGAATATTATGCGTGTCTCCTTTTATAGCGTATTTTGTATAAATCATACTCATAATCATTAAGAACAATTGTTACGCGTCTAGGACTCGTGAGAAATCTCAGAGGACCGACGAAGTAATTTGATAGATCATACTATGCGCGATTTGTAAGCGAAAATGTTTACCCTTCTGTACTAGCGAAATAAACAATTTTGCGTTCTCGTTTTTAATTTGATCGAATGGGGCCATTTTAATTATTCACCGTATGTTTACCTTGAGCGTGACGCTTTCCCGATTAAGCGATCGTGCTTCTCTCGTTAAGAAAAATGCATTGAAACTTTTACCCGTTAACCGAAAAATAGCACTGCCATTTCAAGATAGCTGACGTACTCAAGATTCTCACTTATTTCTTCATTTCTGGTTTTCCTTTCCTCAAATAGAGACCATCGATGTCGAGGTCGCGCATTTCACAAAAATCGAGCTTCTCGCTGCAACGCGTCGAGACGCGAGAAGTTTCAGTGTAACAAGAAAAAACGGTTATTTTCAACCGCTTTCCCAGCTTCTGACACACGTTATAGGAATGCCCTTGAAATAAAACGTCAACTACATCTAGCAATCGCGAATTTTCTGAAACTGATAAGCGTAGAGGTGCTCGAATAACGTTATACGTGTACGCGCACAGCGTGATGTTAACGGCATACTGTATTACGCCCGTTAAGATGTTAATATTATACCAGCTTCAGGCACGCCAGAATTATGCGTGCATCGAATGCATTCTGAGCATCGTGTAGCATTGCGTCATCGTAGCATAGCGCATTGCTAACGCAACGGTGTTCCCGCGCTAATGTTTAGCATCTTGTTTTTGGGAGAATAAAACTGTACGCGTTTAAAAGGGGGCGGTTGTCGGTACCTATCGTTTAATATTACACTGGGCGTGCAAATATCGCTTCTCTCCGAACTTCGCGCGATCGATCAATTAAAGATCAGTCGTCCCGCGTCCGTCACCTCGATCTGTGTTAACAATGAAAATCCAAAATCTTCTCTTTGGCTTGCTACTCGCCTTTGGCGTCGAATCTTCGTTAACGTCGACGTGCAAAGACATCGCGAGCAATTCGCCGAACTTGCGACTGATCAGATTCTTATTCTGCGATTACGATAAGAGTGTTAGGCCAAGTGTAAATCATAAAAATGCCACAGTCATTTCTTTCCAACTAATACCACAAGCGATGGATTTTGTAAGTATCTGGTTGACGTTGCAGTATATAAGTAGAAACAAATGGGTCTCCAACTGTGAAAAAAGTTGATGGAACCGAAAATAACATTCGCGTACGTTAATATTATTAGAACATCGCCAGTTGGTTCCTTCCGGATTTGGAATGCAAACATTACGTTATAATTTAAAACAATATTTTTGCCCGAAGGGTTTATCAGTCGTCCGAATAATTCGTTTCATCGTCAAAAATTCTACTCGGAATTATTTCGTTCGTTCTAACACAAATGTTTCCAAGGAATATGATCTGCCGGCAGTTTTATGCGAAATTATAATAGTGAATAACGTTAAATAGTAATGTTAATTTCCAACTGATAGAATGACGTCCATAATACCATCTATTTGGAATCGTGGTATTGGCTCGTAAGTATCAAGTGCGCGAGGCACAAAAGTATTTTACACCACAATCTTTATTTTGTAAGTTGAAATATAGTGAAATTCGATGTATTTTGTTGAATGATAGTCATGGACCGATGAGCATCTTCAGTGGGATCCATCGAAATTCGGCGGACTTGACTATGTCGACCTACCAAGCTACTACATTTGGACGCCGGACATTACGGTGTTCAGCGCGTAAGAATTTACTGGATAATTATGGATTTATTGGCACTTGAATAATATTACTTAATCCTCCGGTGCTATAGCACGACGTATACGTTGAGATCATTGGGATCTTTATTCCAATCGTCCTGCTGTAACGTTAATCGAATCGCCTTTGAGATTCCATTTTTGGCATTTTTGACGCATTCTTTGGCAATGCAGCAAAGCTAGAAAAATTGCTTATAATATTGTGTTATTTAAGTTTTGCCAAGTTATTCGGCTCTTGCGCAAAAAATAAGTTTTCCTGATTTCTACACTACACCACAACGATTCAATTTTAATATTAATGTTTTAAAAGTACTTTTGGAAACTCCGTTGCAGACAATTGAAACTTTTCGACGATAGAATTCCGCTAAACAGAAGACGACCAGCACATTGTCGACATTGTAATTTACTATGACTTTCGGATGTTTAATCCATTGTACCATCTCAATTTCCACCTCTTTTGTCTATGCATAGAATGGATATGGAATACAACGATGACATGCCGACTGCAACTTGTTGGGTGCACTTTAAAGGCGGTGTTTCCTGCATACCATCGGTAGTACATTCGACACATTGCGTCGCGGATCACAAATGGTGGCCCTACGATACGATGAATTGTAGCATTCAATTCGGATCACATTCATACTCCAGTGACGAAGTTCGCTTGTACCTAATAAAGTCGGTGTGTGACAGAAGATTTCTTTCAAACTTACGATGTCCGTTAAGAAGGTATTCATAAATGAATGTCAATACTTTAGTGGGTGTATCTACACGGTCACGTGAGTTATGAAAGATTAAAGGGAATGCTCGAAGCGTCTGGTTTGCGCCAATGCAGGCGCAATTATACTTGACATAGCCAGAAACGATGTTGGAAGATGTGCCAAAGTGTACGCTGAAACGAAAGGTGGATCCTTCGAATATTTCCTTTAATTTTCTATAATTCGGTAACTGTGGGATGCACGCCTTTGTTTATATAACATTCGTCAATTGGTCTGGTGCGTAAATTCACCCACTGCGGCGGCGACATTATTTTATGAATTACACGCGTGGAATATCTCAAACAACGTGGATGTTTTTAAAACTATTTCTTGATCATTAGGGTGCCAAGGACGTATATCAAAAGAACTTGGAATTTGACGTCGTAACATTTACGATGAGCCAATCTGTACAAGCAACTAGATATGGTGTGGGTTTCAATGCGAAAACGGTATCCTACCACTTTTTTCTAAGAAGGCACATGAGTTTGTACAATGTAGCTTACTTGATGCCAGCAATAGGTTCGTTAAAGCTATAAATTTACTTGTAAATCAAAAAACATAAAATTAGCATAAGCATAGCATCGCTAGCATGACGCTAGTCTAGTGCGTCCTCGTTGTGCTAGCATGACGCATATGCTAGCAAAGCGTAGCATGATGCTATGCGCGCATAGAACGTTATCTGGGTACTGTCATATGGTCTGGTTACTTCACATAATTTTTCTTTTCTTCAAATGCTAATAGCGTTAATGATAATGACGCTGATGATCCTGTGGCTGGAAACAAAATCCATGGAACGCATGATGATCGGAAATCTTAGTTTTGTTTTGCATCTACTGTGCATACAAAATCTCCACTCGATAATTCCTCCAAACGGAAGTGAGCCCCCAAGTTTATGTAAGTGACGCTATTTTGCTTACAGTTTTTCTGATTTTTATTAGTAAATTCGCCGAAACTTGTTGTTTATCATTTTCGGTAATTAAACGTAATTAACTGCGCGAAGGTACGTTCTTAAGTTCTTAAATACGTACGAATCTTTTTGCACTCATTTTTTTCAGTCCTGTTTTACGAAGGTTCGTTTCAATTAACGACCCTATCGATTATATTGACGAGTATATTGCGTTACGTGCAAGAATCAAAGATCGTGGCACCATCGTGGATATCGACGAGTACAGCTTTAATTTTGAGAAGCAAAATCGGACAGATACTTTTGGTAACCGTGTTGGACCCAAAAGCATTGGCCACGATAGAATTGGATGCGGATGATAACACCGATCTTGTGTCCTCCAATAAAAAAGAATCTTCGTGGGAATACGTTACGATTATCATTGGATGGCTCGCTTTCTTTGGCGTTCTAATCGCTTACATTGTCTTGCTGGCGGCATTCTTTCCAAACAGTAATTCCGGAGATTATGCCCTCAAGTTAGAAAATCATTATTTGTGATATGTTTGACCGACTCCAGTTTTTATTCGATGTCAACGCTGTAACACATATTTCAGCAGATGCAACCTTTAATAAAAAAGGATTGTACGCTGATGGCTTTATAAGCTACTCGTGAGTCCAAGATCGATGTTATCAATGGGCGCAAGTTGTTGTAGCATATGCCAAAGAAACGAAATTCTCTTTTTCTTTTTATAAATACATTCATTTTGAAAAACATTTTGGATTCAATTGACACTGCCAAGTGGATCCATTCTTGCGTGTGTAAACAGTGCGTTCAATTTAATTCTATAATAATTCCCTAAATGTAGTGAACAGTAAAAGTAGAAAAGAACGTGATATTTATAGTTTGCGACATTGTGATGTGGTTTTATGTATAGCATGAAATAGTGAATCTAATAAATTGTAAAGCTATAACTGTAAAAGTACAGTTAGAAACGTTAATGCAACACGAGTGTTTTTCGCTGCTTAGTGGGATTCGCTTATTGGTGCTCTGTCAACAATTTGTTACATTATGTACACTTTAGAACTTAACAGTCAAGTGACTATCAAACGATAATTTACATATATAATGTAAACGACGCGTAACATTGCATACAAAGTAAATTGTACAAGAAAAAAAGAAATTTGGGGTTTGTTTGTAACGTAAAATGTAACTTAAGCTGATCTCAGCGGAACGTTAGACGATGTCGATGAAAAATATCAATAACAAATATGGTCACTTGTAAACGCAAAAATCGAATACAAAATAGGGAATGACGATATTCATTGCGATTGGTATAGTAAATAGTCTTTCAATACTCGCGGAAGCGGAAGCGAATCAACTGCATTCCTTTTGGTGTAGTGTAGTATGGCATCACGGCAAGCACTCTGTAGTGTCGAGACTGCTAGAACACATAACGGTTAAAAAGAACGACGGATCTTCCGGCAAGAATACTGTGCCAAGGAACTATAATATACGTACCGCCGTATAGCTGGACTATCCTAACTTGTTTGGTGGTTCCGTAAACATCTACCACAGCGCGTAAAGGTCCTGCCTTGTAAGGTATATCTTTACTGCACACACCCTGATCTTCGCCGTTTATAATAAAGTGCATCTCCGCTTTGTTGGAGTCAGCCTGAGGCACGTACATAATTCCAATACGACTACCAGCGTCCGTAGGCAGAATGTACTGAGAAGAATCGATCGTGTTTGGTCTGAGAGCATTAAAAGGAATAACTCCGCGAGAAGTCTGCACGTTGACTCCATCCGTAATTAGTTTCTTCTCCCTGGACGATATTCCCTCACCTTGAGATCCAACGTAACGACATTAATCCTATAATTTAAATGCAAAGGAAGAAACTCCGCTCGGTTCTTACCATAACCAGTTCCCATGATACCTTCGAAGCTATCCCATATGGAGTGACTCTTAGTGATGGCGAATATCCAAGTGTTACCCAATTTAACGAGATTTGGCATAGCGTACTGCGGCAAACTGTCGGTAATGGAAGCAGGATCGATCAGAGTAAGTCCAAGGCGCATATGACCGCTCCATCCTATCTCCGTCTTCTCGATTTCCACGAGGAAAATCTCCCCTGGTTGCAGTGGTTTCTCGCTGAAGGCCAAAGACTTGGCGAAACTGGTTGTACGATACGCCACGGTACTGTCCTCCTGGAGTACTATGTTATCGCCATGAATCGGATGGAACCTTGTCACGATCTTCCTCGACTTCTCGGTCATCGTGCTGGGAGGAAGATTCGACTCCAACCACCGATACTACGAGTCTTTGAGTACGCTATACGGACACGTCTTCTCCAGGACCTTCATTGAGATGGATCCAGGACGAGTAGACGAAATCGCGTGGTATCCGAAGACCCGGGTGAAACGAACGCGCCTGCGATCCCTCTCGAGTAATGTTCGATATGATCGGCACATTGGAGCGCTTTCTATCGTTTACATTATTGCTCCAGGATGCCGAGCGGCAATGAGAGAGCAAGGTTAAGTTTTCATGCGGACAGGTACGATTATCGTATACACCGGTCAACAATCGAGTTATTCCACGGGCATGAACGCTCGGCATCCGCTACGTTCACCCGAGAAACTTTGCACCGTCTTTTGTGGGTTTGCACATTCCACGATGATGCTTTTGACTTTTGGAGAAAATATATAAACGGCAGGAACCAGCAGGAACCCAATAGCGCCCTACAATGCTCTACGATAGCACGATGTCTCGTAAAAGTGGAATACGAACAGCTGATTGGCTGTATGCCGCGCAGTGACGTATCACCCGTTTCGGGTGCCAAGCTTTTTCATCGGAATTATGGGCCGCCGGTTGTATTGTTACAAGTTTGTTTGGAAAACGAATTTCTACGATGCATGTACAAAATTATGTGTAACACGGACGATACGATCGTAAAAGATATTTATTGATACAATCCTCGTGTTGGACTTTACTCAAAAATGCCCTTCAAATAATAAATCCAATTAATATGGGAAAGTCTGGGATCCTTGCAATATACGACCAGTTTCCCCGTCACTGGAAACTTATCCCCGATAAAATCGTCGTCTTGGTCCTGATCTCGAAGACTCACTTTGATATTAAAGTCCTTTATGGGGAGAAAGGGCATCTCATATAATAAGGAACGATGTTCGATAATTATGCGAACAATTAAAAATGAGCTTTAGACGTTACTCGTTTTTGCCTCACGGTCGCGGATGGTGTCAACGTTACAAAAATTTCAGGAACGTCCAACATAAATTCGAAAGTCTTTTGCTCCTTGAATACATTTCGAAAGGGTATCCAAGCTGGTGCTTTTTGGGATATCGTGTACGGTCCTAAAGGTTTTGGCAGCGAGTACGTTCCTATTATCGGAAATCTGTGAAGCAAAGGGTCACCGTTTGTAATTGTTAACAAAATATCCAAACAGAAAGATTTTGAAATATTCTTGCATAAATTCTCCGGCAACGCTCGACGAAACTGTTAACGAAGCCGTAACATTTTCAATGTCGCTGGGCTCGTAAGTAACATCGATCACGGTGCCTTTTAGTCCTCCCACTGTTACCCTTTCTTCTGACGTGAAACAATCGTTATCTACCTGCAGATAACGTAAATTGAGGATAACGTGGATCAAACTCTGTCACTTTGGAATGAAAACCAATTTAGATCTTGCAGAAATTAAATTAAATTTAAAGTTTAATTGTAAAAAATAGGGTTTGGCACGGAACGACCGTTTCCGACGAAGAGTCAAAAATAAATTACAAATATTTTTGCAAAGATTATCTAATTGTCTTGCTCTCTGCAAGTCACGCAAGATACAACGTCTTGTCTCGGGCTAAGTACAAGTACGCGAGACCAGATCTGGTATATTTTCCGGAAAAAACGTACTAAGGTTTTCGAGGTTACCATTTATCACATAAACGATATCATGTCGTTCGGACATGTAAGTTGTCAAACTTCTCATAACTATCGTCTACCGCGCTCATTTTTCTATTTTAGCCCACCTTTCGAAAACAGTGGTTTGAAGCTGATAGGTGCTGTGCTAACTTGCTAACTATGGAAATTCTACCAACTTCCCACCCACAACATACTTTGATCGTGAACTCTGCGGTCTGTTTCGTGCAATTACTTATAGGCAGAGAGAATGTGGTGTTGCTTCCCAATATTGCATTGACGCGTGTGACTTTTTCTGGAGGAGCCGCTATCGCTGTCAATCGTAGCTCGTACGGAAAATCCCCGAGTTCTGGACAATTGATGTTTAGCGTAGCAACGGATTCATCGGACGGGAGTATGGGATAATATTGTACGTTTATGTGGTCCTGCAAAGTTTCGATGAATTTCAAACTGAATCATTTGTATTTGAAATATTTTCAAGTTTGTAACTCGAACAGGATTAGGGATTTAAGTATAGTGACATCGAAAAACAAATAGAGTTACCAGAAACCAAACGGTATGAACGATCGTATTTTTCATAATCATATTTGAATTGTAAACGTATTCGTGTAAAAAATATACAAGCGAGAAATAAAAAAAAAGTATTAGTTATGCACATAAGTAATAGGTACATAAATGAATTCTTCATTCGGAGCTCACCCGTTGACAGATAATAAACCGCTTTTCCGTACTGAACTGAGTTCTCTCAAAATCACTTTCCTCGCACTCGTATACCTTGGCTTCTAACTTTCTCAAATTTAATGACGATTATTGAGTTTGGTAATACGAAGAACAGGGAAAGTAAAATCTCGGGTACGAAACTACGGTCTATCGATTATTATAGACTCCTTTTGCGACTATCAAAGTTCTACGACCTTCCATCGCCATTAATAACTTCCTGCGGCTATAATGGAGCGTGGGCAACAAAGTACAAGTCCGCGGAAAGCCAATGTCAGGAAATTTCCTGATACAAATTAGAATCTTCCTTGCGGAGATCGCATGGCTGATTATTACGGGCCAGTACTACTGAATATCTACGACTTCATCGCGCGACGAACACGGTTAGTCTATTAATGGCTATAGAAGAGCGGTGGTGTTGTGCAAACAATTATATGAACGTCATGGGCCGGCGATTTTATAACGCTTCTCTAATTTTATCAATCTTTATAGGAATTCCAAAAGTTCGAATAACTGACAATCTATTCGCGATGAAATGCAGCTTATCCTCGAAGGGGTCTCTGGTATCTCTGATTGTTCAGAATATCTCTGGTAGTACAGAATGTTTCATAAATATTCGTTTACGTTAGAATTATATAGACAATTTTCTGAACATCTGACACGAACGAGAGCTATCGAAGAAATGCTCCGAAACGAATATTTATAATATGTGGTAAACATTTTGTTTTTATTCCGATAGTAGATTAAGGATATCGCGTAAGAAATAACCAATCTGTGGATATCTTCCTACGATCGAACGCAAATCAATTTGCATCGAATATTTATATTAAAAATCTATTGGTACGAAAGTTCATAGTACCACGTTCAAACCTCTTTACTGCGTATATTCTAGTATGAAAGAATAATTCATCACCCCAACAATATAACGACTCACCTGAGCTAATGCCGATACAGTTTTCGTCGTTTCGTGGATAGCGACGTAAGGATGTGGACATTGCGCCGTGTACGTTATCGATTGTTCTTGCAAAGGGTTTTTGAGCTTCAAGGTATAGTAAATCGGAAGGCGTACGGTGGTAGTTAGCTTGATCGATTCGATCGCTTCTGGCTTGGTGACATCGTACACAATTTCGTAAAATTGATACTCATTCTCTTGATTAATGAACGTTACCTGGAAGAAAATCAAAGTGTGTGCCCGTACAGTGTGTTTCTTTTCAACTGGATACACTAGAGCAACGATACGAGAGATGTTTCCGCGTTGTCAGTTACAAGAACCGCACTGTCTAACAGGATGAGCTACTTAAGAGAACGCGACACATACATATCAATTTCACGTTTTTGGAAACGAGAAAAATGTATAAAAGATAAGTTGACCGGAATTTGGTTAGACATACTTTGAGAACTTTCATATTTTTCAGAAATGACATTTGTATCCATTCGGCGTCACCACTTTTCTAATTTCCAAAAACGTGTATATAGTTTGGTTTTATGCAGGTCGCTCGTCTTAAGACTCCCACCGCATACTTACGCAAAAAATGGGAAATGAAACGGAAACATCGTTATTTCTGATGAAGCTAAAAAGGGATTGAGAAAATTACCTTGAAGTGGAAGTTGGATTCCTCGTAAGAATAAAATACTACTTGGTAATCCCGTTGCCGGTTCGGCGGAACATCGATTTTCCCGTTACCGATGAACGTAAACAAAGGAACCGCCTGTTAAAGAACCGGGAAAGGGAAGGAGAAAATTAAAGTCAAGAGATTAGAAACGAAACAGCTCCTGACGCGTTGGAAGCAGAAATAGGATCAAACTTTTGATTGCGTTTTGTTGCCTCGTAGTAATTCAATTTTACACTCGAAACGTTGCTGCCTGTCGAGCCAGTTGTAAACCGGCAGTGACTCCGTGTACTTCGTTTTTGCTGGAAACTGCCGTTCAATTTTTGCCAGTACTCGCGGCGGTAAGCTCGAGCCGTGAAGGGAATAAAGTATGGGTGCTATTTCCTCGGGTAATTTGAAAAGTAACGTGCCCTGGAATAATTTGTGACGGGAGTCAAATCAATCGTTATATTTATTCATTATTCCGTTCCCCGGGAGTCTCGGTGACTCGATTAAATCGGATAGAGTTTGAATCTAGAAATCCTCAATTCGAATTGAAAAATCGAATCACCGTATACGGAATAGTTAATCAGATCCTTCAAACGGTTGACATGTTTTTTAAAGTCGAATTATTTTTCCCATGGCAAATAATAGAAGATACAAGCGCCAAATAATTTGTCATTAAAAGGATTAAAAAGATGCTCGAACTTTTTGATCAACTTCATTACCTTGTGTGGAGTATTTTCCGTGTTTGTAACGATGGGCGCATAGGTCACCGAGCACGATGCCGATCCTTTTGCAGGTACGTGTAAAACTTCCTGACTGGTAAAGTAATCCCCGGTCAACTCAGGCTTCAGTTTCCAAGGCGAATTTGTGTCGTTCGTCATAGTCACGGATTGCGTGTGCTTCTCGCGCACATTAGAAACGAAGAAAAGTGTCTCCGTCGGTTCAGGCAATTTACAACATCCTCCCGCAATCCTCGCGGCTAAGGAACCGTACTTCTCGATTTCTATAGATACCTGGAACATTATGTATAGATAAATAGAATATGAATACGTTGAGCAGAATGCAGAAATAGAAGTATCTCTTTCCGATCAGTTCGAATCTTAGTTTAAAAATAATTCATCAGAATCGCTAGTTGGGTCTAACTAACTCAATTACTTAATTTTGAATCGATAGCACGGATGCGAGAGCTGCTCCGAACAGGAATAAGTACCATTGTAGGCCAGTATCCAATTCGGAACGTAAGTACAAGAAACGAGGTCGCGCGCTTACCTCACCCTGAATTAAGTTATGCTCGTGAACGGGTTGGAACTTGACAACGAAATTGACATCCATACCGGGAGAGCAGTAGCCCGATGTAGGCGAGATACTAAAGTCTGCCGGTAATTTCGATGTGTTCCACTTGAACCTGAAGTAAATTAGTTCCGTTACGCGATCAGAAGTGTAATAATATACGGATTGTCAGATGAATTTTTTAAGCTCTGTTTATCAATTAAAGTAATCTGATATTAAGGTTTATAGTTGCACGGTACGAAACACGAGGCACTTAACTCAATACGATTAAATAACTCGCAAAGTATTTATTCTACTAAATTACGTCAAATCGAAATTGAATAGCGTGTCGAGCGAAGCGGCAACAAATGAATTCATACGTTACCTCGGACATTAACGGGAGGAATGAAGCGCGCGTGAAATGATACAAATATTTCGCGAATAACAGGCACCACGCGACACATCGTTTTACAAAAAGGAAAACAGGCCGTAGCGCACCCTTAGTCTAAAATTGTCAAACTTGTCGAGTTAAGTGCCTCACCCTGTATAGGCGTTTCACGGATACGACGCGCGAATACCTTGCGCCTAAGTCTCCCGTATTCGACAGCGTTAGCCTGGCTTCGCTGACGCAACCTTGAACGACCACGCCAAGTGGTAGATAAGTCCTGTTGAGTCGAAACTCGGCCCCAACGCAACTACCGCGAACGACGAACAGTGGCAAAATGGTGGACGCCGTCTGAAGTGCCACTTTACCGAGGAACGGCCTCATTCTGCAGTTAGATTTGAATTTGACTATCACGCTCGTCCTCCTGTTCGGCCGAAGGAGAACATTCGTTGACGGTTCGACGTCCAGGACCTCGGCGAGGTCAGGTTCGCCGGTTTGCAGGGTCGCGTCGCAAGTCCAGGAACGTTTCGTTTCCAAGATCGAGGCGTCCGCCTGATCGGTGTCGTGTTCTATCACTTCCGATCCCCTCGGATGGGTTCGCATCAGATCGCGAAACTCGTCGTAACCGGCCAGGCATTGCATTATGCCGAATCTCAATTCGATCGGCGCGCGACCTTCGTTTACCACTGAAACTTTTCTGCTAACCGTCTTATTAACTGGAACGTTTCCAAGATCGATCGATTTGTCGCGCGGATTCGCGAGACGAACCTGAAAGGGATCCGTTGCGGGTACAGTGAACTCTCGTGTAACGAGGATGACGGGTTTCATTCAGACGCTTCGTTATACAAATTGCGTTACACGAGACTCGGATTCTACGCAAAAAATAGATTTAGGTTCCGGAAGCGGAATGGTAATTAAGGAACGAATGGGAATTCGTTTTTGTTATATTTCGTTTAGCAAAGAGCGTCCTTAAAGATCCACGACGTAAGTCAATAAGAACAGCTTTTGCGAATGTAACGGGACTGGATTTTAAAAGCTACGATTTCCTCGAAGAGAAAACCGAGTACGAAGAAGTCGATTGAGCGCAATGGTATGAAACGAAGTTCGTTCGTTCTGAGAAGTGAAAAATGCGAGGGGCTTTGCCTCGACTCTTGGAAAGTTTAATAAATTAATTTCAACGTCTCCGAGGAAGGACTTGCCTTGTAAGTGATTCCCTCGCCCGTGATGGCCACTCTCCTTTCCATCGTTGAATTTATCGTAAAGCAAAGGCGTTCGGAATATTTTTCTTCCTTCAGCGGACGAAAAACGATTGGTATCGCAACGGAGGAGTTAGCAGCTAAAGCCTCCAAAGTTGCACTTAAGTCCACGGACATGTGAGGCTTGTCCTCGTATTTACATTCGATTCTGTAATTGAAGACACATTAGAATATTATTGGAAATATTAGACATATCAGTACATATGTACATAGACATATACAAATACACAAGATGGCGCATTTCTTTTCGTCAGATCCGATGAGTCGAAGCAATTTTCTCCTCATCTCTAGAGGAGAAAATCTTATCGGGTGTACTGACTGAGAATTTATCAATACTTGCGCTTTTATAATTTAACATAATTTTCATAATCAATCGTAGATTTTCTAAACTCTTTTATTATTTTTTACGTTTGTTAAATGATTATTTCTCAATTATTAAATATTCGAACGTTTAATGATTGGGACGCGCGTAACGGCGTTAATAAACAAGCGTGCCAGTCGACGCGCTGACTATCAACCCGTTGAAGTAAAAATTGGTCCCGCTTGACATATCCTCGTAAGTTCTTGCCCGAACTCCTTAACTGCTAATCCATTATGGGATAAAAGAAGTAGTTACGGCTAAGACCGATCGAAGGGACAAATGCCGCTCCACGTAAACGCTCCAAATTTAATTCAGCAACTTATTCTTCGTGAAAAGTTTTATAACTGAAGTAAAGTGACTCTTGAAGTAGAAATTTCCACAAAACTACGAAACTTACATGAACTCCGTGCTTTCAGAATTCGTCACGCGAAGTTCAGCGCAATACGCGAGCGTGTTATTCTCTTGAACGTAACAAGGCCCAAAATCATATCGGTCGAAGCTAAACTCAACGGCGGGTCTCTTTGCGCAAGCTTTTAATAAAAATCGATAAGTCGGACCACGAGATACCTGAAGAGTGTCGTAAAGTAAGACGATGAGGGCGAGTAAACGTGTGCGGTTGTTAAATTTCAATTGTATTCCGTACGCGAAACTCATTGATAACGATCAAAGTACCTTCAAAGCCACCAGATGATCTTTGATCGTCGCTTTCTTGAACGCTGTGAACGTTAAATGACAGCTCGATTTCGACTCGCTCGTCACGTGTCCATGGTTGTGAACCATCGTAACGCTGTACGCTTTTCTGCTTTGAATTTCTGGACTCATACCAAGATCCCATGCATAGTAAAACGCAACTTTTCCAGAGTTTATTAAATCGAGCTTAACAGTCCTCGATTCCTTTAGCATCAACTGTGAATTATATCGAAATTGAATCGGCAAAATGATTGTGAGTCTTTATTAAAAATTAATAGGAAAGTTAAATTATTTATTATTATTATTTTTTAGTGTCAACAACAAGTTATACTAATAACGAATAAAACATTGTTTTTCTTTTAAAAAAAAGGTGCGTTACGTTACCCAAATTTGTTCACATCTTCCGTGTACTCACTTTACCAAAGTCAATGATCTCCTCTTTATCCTCCTGCACTCGTATATTTTGACCTTCCAGGTCGGTATAGAATACGGAAGATACGATCTCGTAAACGGATGTAGTTACGTGAACGGTGATTGGCTTCTTCATTAATTTCACGGCACACTGCACGGAAAAGTGAAATTCCCCGACTCGAGTAGGATGATATTCGACTCTGTAAGAACTCGTAGTTAGAAGAGCATCTTAGTACTCCGTTAATAAGTGTAATGTTTGACAAGATCGACTTTGATTAAAGAGAACGGTTGTTTTGTATGTTAATTATTTTTAAAAACCCTTCCGGACGTGGACAGCCTGCCGGACCCCATTTTAATAAATTGTAATCAAGAGACACGGTCTTGTCTCGGGCCAAGTGCAAGTACGCGAGGACTAGACCTTGTATCTTTTTAGGAAAGAACCAACGGGTCGGTTTCGTGACACATATCCGAAGTATTCTATGAATAATATAAACGTAAAATATGATTTTGTAAAATGGAAACCGCACGCTCTAATGTGTCCTGGTTCTAAAAGGGTCAATTAAAAATAATCTTTACATGGAAACCCTTTTCGCAATACTAATAAACTTAATGATTTCAAAGCAGTGCATAGGGAAACAGAAATTGCAGGTAGGTGAAGCTTCATCCAAGGTATCATTCTGTTTAACACATGAGTATGTACTTACATAGAACACGTTATAAAAAAATAGTTATTTAAAAAAAATGGTTACCGTAAAATCTGCTCCATTTTCGATGGAAGGATTCCGTTCATAGGTGTAACCGCGAGACTCTGAAATTTTCCCTCCGAATGCAAGGATTCTTCCAGGACATTGAATGGAATCTGAAAATTCTCGGTGTTGAGTATTCTTATCGAATCTTGCACAGCGATTCCTGGAAACCAAAACCACGTTCGGGATATCATTCCTATACCCTGCATTTTATTTTATCTCTGGCATTACGTAGTTTATTGGCCATTGTAGGAAGAAATGGTGAAAAAAACGGAGTGACGGAGATGACTGATATATCGATTCGAGAACTCAACCCAAAACTGTTGGCTTCAACTTCAAGTGCACCGTTAGACAACAGACGGAGGGCTCGGTAACGACACCAACGAAGAGGAAAAGACTTTCCAGATTGTATCTCTCGATGGAGAAAAGCCAGAAAGATTCGAAGACGCCGATGTCCTCTGCCAGGAACGTGAAAGCCAGGTCAGTTCGTTTCCCACGTTCCGCGATACCCTCGGGAACCGCACAGTGAAACACCGAAATCACGTTTCCCGTGGAAACCGTTCGATTCTTCCAGGAAAATTGATAATCGTCCGTCGTCGGATTGATCAGGTGGAACTTTCTGCAAATTTTTGCGATCATTCAAACACTATTTATAGACACTTATATTATAATTATCATCGACCCTACTGTAATTATAAAATTTCTACTTGTCACTGTTGTTTATATTTATAACTTTATTTTCTGTTTTTACTTTTGTGTTATTTAATTTAAATCAATGGTTTTTTTTCAATTAGCGAGTGTTGCACACTTTCAATACTTTGTAAACTCGTGCGACGGTATTTGTTTTATAAAGAAAATATTAGTTTTACGATTGAATTTCGACGCTGTGTGCTGTTCAGTTATTTGAAGAACAAGTGAACATATTGTCCAAGTTAATATTACATTTCGACGGCGCGAAAATGTAATTGCCGGAATTTTCAATGAATTTCATCCTCCTAGTGTCATCGTGGGTTTTAGCTGCCACTTACTTGACGTGAGTTTCACCAACGCCAACCGCTTTAAATTCGATTACCCTAATATTCTCCCACAAAGTGGGATCCTCCATTTCGTATCCCGCGGGACCTGGTAGCTTTGGATCTCGTCTACCTGTGGTTATATAGTCGCTCTCTTGCACGTCGAAATGACAATAGGGCAATAAACTTCTCGCCGCGATGGGAATTACCAGTTGCGGTAGGTCCGGATTAAGATTTTCCACCCTGATGAGAATCGGAAAATTAAGACGGCGTGACGGGAGAAAATTGAACTGCGTTCAATCGTTTTATCTGAAAATCTAACATTATTGACCCTAATTTTTTCAATCGGATGTGCGTCCTTCCGAGATAATTTTCAATTATTATTTTCCAATTGATAAACATAGAAATCTTCGCGCTAAATTGCAAGTGACACACTCGTAGAAACCGAATCGGGCTTCGACTTAGTTCACACATAACACGGTTTATAATACTTCGTTCTTTCGTAAGGTACCAACAGGTATGAATCCGGTTGAGATCCAATGAATCTCGGTGCGAATTAACTCTTAACTAGGCACGCGAGGTGCAAGTAACTTTATTTATTAATTTCAATATTCGCCAATGCTCTCGACATATCTAAAAACCTCGATAAAGGAGCCGCGGATATTTATGCAAAGCTTAAATAAAATTGCAAAGACTAGTTAAAACTCCGCGCGTCTTATTAAAATAAAGTTAAGGATTAAGCAAGATACGTCTCCGTTTGAGAGGACGTAAAAGTTATTACGCATTTAAAGTTCGCACCTGCAGGTAAGATACGCTCTGTAATAAAAGATATCCATCGGAGAGAACTTCAAAGTGCACTGGAGGGATTGTCCTGGCAATAACGATCCTTCCGGAGGACAAATTGTAAATGGCAAATCGTCTCCTTCCAGCCAGCTATCGGTGCTTCGTTCTGTCAATCCAGCGGTGCTGCTAAACAAATCTGATTGTTTGTAGGTGGACGTGGATGGTTTAATTTCCAAGGTATCTAGAATCATAAACTTTTTCACGTAAAGCTTCTGAAAATTAAGGTCAAGTTAAAACAGAAAATTTGTACAGGACGCTGCGAGAATCCTGGTACCAGCAAAACGAAGACGATTCTCCGCGAAAGTCCAAAAAGGAGAATGAAATTTTTTCGTATGACGCTTTGTTTTCGAGATAATTGACTCTCTTGACTCGTAGAGGACGTACGCTTAACGATCGCGTGTTCCAGACAGATGACCGCGCGGAAACTGACAACGGGACTCGACTCAACCGAATTCGTCACGCACAACGCAATTTTCATTTATATCTAAAGGCACATTAAGGAAATGGCGAAAAGAAATAAAAATCGCAAGTAATTACCAGACAATATTCTACAGGTGTTCGAACAATGAGTGATCGCACTTCGTTAATTCGCCGAGTAACGTTTCGCGCGCGCGGCACGAAGCGCGACATTTTCAGTAACTTATAAATTAACCTTTATCCACCCGCTAGGATGGCAGATTGGCTGTCTTTTTTAATTTTCGGTCATATTTCTCTCTAGAGCGTCGAGGGAGTTGTGGGAGGGCCATGTATTCTCCAGTTAATACTCGCATCCGCTGAATTTTTTAAACTTTTATATTTTGAAGATTTCTGTGATTATTTAAACAAAGATTTTTTACCAAAAATGTGCTTGCAATATTGTGTCGGAGTTTAATGGTCGTAATTATTTTCAGAACTGAACGTTAAATGAAGAAGAATTCACGGAAACAATCAAAAATCGTGGACGGCCAAATTGCTGTCGTAGCCAGCAGAAGTGTGAGTTTAGATGGCGCTAGCGGATAAAGGTTAACGAAATAAACCCGTTGCGGTAATATTACCCATGACGAACTACAACATTATTTTGCAGATACGCACGGAAGTAGTTAGAACTCCCGCTGTTACTCAATCGCGCGTCTCCTGGACGAATCGTTTCGCTGGTACGACGATATTCAATACATCCTGTATTTCCGACGAAATTACCGTGCGCAGGAAGCGGTCCCAATCGTTGGGGCAGCAAGTTTCTGCTGTCACCGCTACTTTCCTCGTCCCTCTCGGAAATCCCACGGCGAGCTTCGCTCGAGGAGGTAAATATTCCTTTCGATGATCGCGAATTCGGCCGAGAGCGAATATTTTCGTCCGATATTCTCGCGGAAGCGATATTCGAAGCGTTCTCCGTTCTTCTCGGATACTGTTCGTCCATATTTATTTTCCAAGCGTACGTTGTATTTACAGCTCCCGGGTTCGATAAAACAAACGCGTATTCGCGCGTCTACAAGGTAGTTATAAAGTTATTGTTGAAGTACTACATCGGTTGGTAAGAATACATCAAATTTGAGCAATAATTTATATTTTCATATCGCTTATTTACCACGAAGAACATCATTTGGGTAAACATTGAAATATCGTGTATCTTTAAAAGACACTTTGGCATTACGACTGATCGTAAAGAAAGATTTCTTGGCTACCACAAAAATTAACTTCTTCTGCAAACACCTCAGAAATGAGGATATTTGGGTTACGTCTTTTTGATAGCAAGCAAATGATATAATCGTTGTAATGTCCTATTATATTTGCCCTGATTATTTATTAACACGTTCCGAGCCGCAGCTTTTTTCCCCCGACTCTTTACTCACGCCGGGTGTGTCGCCGGTGGTCCACGACAGCGTATTCATTATACGCGCTGGTAAAGTATGTTTTTTAATAATTACGAGATTATACACCTTGATATTATTCAAATAAATTGCCAAACTACAAAATGCGCAGTAAAGCGAAACAAATATGTTTATTTGAGTAATTTAAATCAAAGAGAACGCGTAAATACGTAAACGGTTTACGATTGACACAGCGTTATAGTTATTCGTATATCGTTTATAACGGAGTAACGAGTAACTAAATGCGTCAAGAAACAACGAAATACGACACAAATTGAATCGAATGGTTGTACGCGATTCGGCTGAAAACTGTTCGCACGGTGCGTTAATCCCTCTATACGTGACAATTATTCACCAAATAATAATATCACCAACATTTTATAATAATGTATCCACTTATGCTCACACAAGACGCGACGCGGAGCATGTCAATATCTTTCGTTGATCGATATCGAAACGATGTTCGCCAAATAATAATCGCGAGTAGCGTAACGAGTAACCTGAAACATTAGCGTGTCCTTGAAATGAATTTCTTGAACAGGGCAGGAATATTCGGAGAATGCAACCGTTGCGTTTAGCAACACTTGGATACACTTGGACGTTCCAGGAACCGCCTCGTAGGTTGGCTCGATAGTAGGCTCCACCACTTTTCTCGTTAATGTTTCCGTATCCGTTTGGTGATTGGTGATGTCGGAATCCATTTCCTCCCATCGCACGTTGGTTTGCCTGTCGTCCCAAACCGTTGCATCCGATGGATCGGTAATCGCGATTTCGCATATTACACACTCGACGCGAGTCTGAATAATAAAATGATGGGCAATTCGATGTGTCATCGTATTTTGGTGGCACGACAAATACAAGCGACGAAGAGCGATTGTAATTTTATGTAGGACGAAGCAAAGGCTTAACAGGAACTTATTAATAAGTATTGTACGTGACATATTGACGCGCAGTTAAATCTCATTTCTCCTCGAACGGTTTTGCGGACCCCGCTCCGCTCCGTTTTATTAAAACAGAGTTCAAAACGAATCTTTGGTCGCTTTGGCGAGAATAAAATTTATTTCGTGGACCTACGTTCACGTGATTCATGGGTTCGGGTGCCAGGAAGGTCGCTGTAATTTCTTTGCACGTTAGATTTCTCAGGTGTCCAATCGATGGTACGAAGACGACGTCGGGGTGAACGCTCCATTGGAAGCGAAACCATCGATTCGTCGATTTATTGGCAATTCTGAAAGTCCTTTTGTACATTTTCTTAACGAAGCAAACTCCATAATCGAGATTGTAGATCAGAGAAACCGTAAGCGCTCTAGCCGTGGACGCTGCGACGGGCAGAGAATTTTATCAACATTAGATGAAAGTGCGATCATCGGACGATATGAATTTTAATCATTCAAATAAGCGTTAAAAAAATGCGAATTTCTTCTTGGTACATTTAGTTATTATCTTACTTACCTGAAACCAATGAATTTTGTTTCGATGAGACTTTGCGCGCTCTGTGGTTACTCTCTCGACGCCCATTCGAAACCTTTCGATCGTTATCCATGAGATCCAGACCGTTTAAGACGATTGATTCCACGTAAGCCTCCCCCTCGAGGTTTATCGTCAGATTTTCGTAAGGATTATCAACTATGAAGAGTCGGATTTTTCCCTCGTACCTTCCGATTTCATTTGGACGAAATATTGCCTTGAAACGAGCCACGTTCCCGGGCATCATGCGGATCACGGTGCATCGATCGTGCTGATCTATCGTGTAACGAAGCGATCGATCGTATCGCGCCCCTTATTTGGTACAATAACGAGGCAACCGAAAAATTCATAGTTTTCGTGGGAAAGCAAGTAGAGTAGTAGTTATATAACGTAACGGTGATCAACCAAATCAGTAATGATCCTCAAGAATATCAAGAGGTCAAGATCAAGAATATCAAGGTCTTGTCTCGGGTTAAGTACAAGTACGAGAGAACTAAACCTTGTAACTTTGATTAATTTCACTCCAATTTGTTTCATAAAGAATAACGAATTTTTGTAAAGGCACATCGACTCCCGTAATACAATATATGTATACTAGAAGTTTCGATCTGTCGATCCACCAGACAAAACGGCCCAACATTTCCGATTGTTCGAACGAAAAACCTCAAAAACGTCAATTTTTCAGTCACGTCGTCGTTATTACGGACAAGCGATACGATTCATCGAGCGCTTAACAAATCTACCATCGCAATTGTTGTCCCAAGCGTGCAACAGATGCCTAGTATCGGAACAGGCGCCAAAGGTAAACAGAAAATCCAGATCCTCGGAAATCTCGAGGATCACCTTTGCCTCGATAAGCCCAACATTTTCGAAAGCGAATTTTTTCACGTTGGCTACGTTTACCAAAGTTCGACCGAAATTTAAAACGGCTTGCTCGCGCTTTCCGTGTAGGGGATCTATGATCGTCACTTCCGGCACGCAAGATTCTCCTGCCAATTTGATAACGAAGTTTTCGTCCTTCAAATGCGGGGGCAAATGTAAAATCACTTCGACAAGTCCTTTGAATATCTGCAGATGGAAACACAAAGTTTAATTTTAAGTTTTATCTTACGCATATCCTACACCGTGCGTCACAGCAACGTAATTAAAAGATGATGACAAAGATTAAATATTCACATCGATGACCGTTGGCGTAAACGAAACGGTAAACGTTTTGTGACTCATCGCCGGGATGCGTTCCCATCGCGGATCCACGACAAAGGTGTCAGTTTTAGCCGTTTTTGGTGTCAAGGATTCTGGTAAGAACAGTACCTCCACATCCGCGGGTATTACGTTTCTGTTGTGGAGCTTGAAGTACGCTAGGTGAGTATTTAGTACGCTAACGTATCGAAAATACAAACATTTCTCCTTTCGCGCGAATACCGTGTGAGCACCAATCTGCATAAGAATAATACAAAATTAACATCGAATTAAATACTGAGCTTATGTTTGAAGAACTTAAATAGGTGACTTGTCGGGTGTTTAGAAAGAATGACAAATTATCAAAATACGTTTAGAAAAATGTTCACAGGGTCATAAAAGTAACAGTAAATTAAAATACTCGGAATATTAAAAGAAATAGATCTCTTTTAGAAGAACTGCAACGAGGATGCGCTCTCGTATGTACGACGAAAGAAGAGCCGCAGGAATTCTTCAGCATGATCCGCGCAAAAGATCCTTCCGAGAGTAACGTAAAACGACGTACGCGAAATTCTACAAAAATAAATACTTTATCGAAAACCAGTACGCGTATAGAGGGTATCTTCTTTGTAGAAATAATTAAGATTCACAAAAAAAAAAACTTGTTTGGTGTAATTCGCGTACGGAGGTCACACTGTTAACGTGAGGAAGCGTATTCGTTATTCAACAGTTTTTGACGGACTGTAATCTTTCCTTGGAAGATCAAAAACCACGAGTCTTATGTAAATGAGAAAAATTGAAAGAACCTCTTGAGGGCAATTGAAATCTTGAATACGATCCACCAGGTGATTCTCCTCAAACATTGCGTCGAGATCTTGAAAATCGATTCCCGGCATGCAAGAGTTTACGGATAAAGTAACCGTCTTGCCATTTCGATCTTCCGGAATGCTGTCGGGTACGAGGATCGTTATCTGTTCTTCTTGAGAACCAACGAATTCCGGATAACAGTGTATTGCTATACTGTCAGTCTGACCAACATCGACGCTGCCTTCTGTCTTCGTGATCGTCATTGGGCCGATTATCAAGGCTTCCGAATCCGTGCCAATCCTTTGCGTATAATTAAATCGAGAAGTCAATTTTCGAATTTTACCACGTTCCACGTAATCTTTATTAAAAATACGTATATTATTATTAGACTCCGAATGTTTATGCAAAATGCATTATTTTTATACTGACTTTAAATGGATTTTCTAAAATAAAATAAACTAATGTATTAAATGTATAAAATTAAGCATTATGAGTAAACATCAGGAGACTGCGTAGTTTGCGTACAGTTATTGTACTTATCTCGTAAAATCAATTGAAAATCATTACAGATAGCGTGCGTTTTGCATTAACATCCACGGTCTTATAATAATTATTTACTTAGCCGCTTTTTTCTCAGTTCTCGCGGATCGCTTCTCTTTTCTCCCGCCTGCTCCGATTCTGTTTTTAATTAAATTCTCCCCCTTAACGTGGCTCATATATATAAGTGAGGGATGCCTGTCCGGTTGAACGTAGATGGAATAATGCAACGGAAAGTTCCCTGTATTTTCGATGTTCAGGTAGACGGTTTTCTCCGTGCAAATAGCAAAAGACCCGAAGTCTATGAGGGGACAAGGATGAAGGCGAAACCTGTATCCGGAGGATGATTAATTATTAATCCAATCTCGTCAAGGGGTACGGAGCTATATATTTTGTTTCTATGTAACATGCTTCATTGGATAGATAAGGTTTGGATTAATTCTAAAACTTTAGGTAGGCAATAATTCGATGGTGCGTAGTTTAAAATTTGTGAAAGTTGGCTCATGTCATATCTCTTTAAAGAAGTGCTCCAATTGTATGGGTAAAAGATGAGAACTGTTACGTTAATTAAGTTAAGTTAATTACGCTTTATTTTTGATATTATTATTATTAGCATCCCATTGTTCGCATTTTAATTAACTATGGTACTTCATGTTTAATTAATTAACGATGGTACTAAATGGTTACTTCAAAACTTTTGTAAACATTTTAGGCAGCACGCGTTTCCACAGGCCATCGAATTCCCGGACTGTGAATTTTATATAAATAGACATTTTTACAAAAAAGGTGGAGATGGAATTTGTTTTATACAAAGATACGTTTCGAACCCATTTAATTTCTAAATGTTTGTTTCCACCTCTCCGTAATAATTACTAACAAAACAGCGGTGTACCTGGTGTAATACGCGATAAGAGAAACTGTAAGAGGAATCTCCGCAACCACGATGGTCTCTTTGTGCGTATCAATGAGGTGGCACTTTAGCATCTGAGCATTCTTAAGAGTCACTTCGCTTTTCGGTACAACGGTTACCTACGGCACGATGAAATTTCTAAACACCATTTACTACCAAAATTCACCTAAATCCGAGATGATTTTCAAAAGTCTCACTATCGACGAAAGAATCCAGTTTTCAGTAATTTCACGAGCTTTTCGTTTACTCATTTAACCTTACTTTCGTGTACATCTTTATAAATATGAGCATGCTCGGTACTTTACATAAAAATCACACGTTTGCTAAATACGTACTTGCACATTTGCTATTTTATGCGGTTGAACGGAGCCGACAGCGGGACGAATGTCGAGAGTTTCTTTGAACTTCATCTTACTTGAGATCATTTTCTCCAGTTTCTCGTCATCCTCTAACATAATTCTAGAATTATTCGCAGACTTACGTGACCGTGTCATCGGGAGGGAAACGAACGTAATTCACTTACACATATTTCACCTCGTAAGCACCGCGATTTTTTATCGTGAAAGCAGCATTCGCGGGATAGCCCACTTTTACGGATCTCAGATCGATCGGATTCGCATGATCGACGTCCACGGCGACGTCGTAAGTTTCACCCGACATAGTAATAGTGTCCGTCGAAATTGGATCTTCGTCTTCCTCGTGTAAGAATACTTTAAACAGCATCGTTTTCTTTGCAACTACGCCAATCTGTAATTAGATTTATTTCATAAAACGATGGTAGAGAAAAGAAAAAAAATTAAACGGATTCTCAGAACGCGTTTATTGTTTTCAAGAATTAAATTAAAAACTAAATTAAATTTTCAGAAAAAGACAAACGCTTTCCGACGGTGCGTGTTAATTTTTTCCTTTCTCTACTTCGTCGTACGAATGTCGTTTCCTTTTTTTCTTTAGGATACGCTACCTTGGTGCCGTAATAACAAAACTCGATCCGCTGTTCATTCCAAGGTTTAATCACACCCTTGCTCGGTGCTAACGTTATCTGAGGTTCCGCGGGTTCCTCGACTTCTATAGACCAGAAAAACGGTATCGCCGACTTGTTACGAATATTTACATCGTGGAATTCTCTTCTGTACAACAGCGTACGATTAAAAGTAAATTGTTTTCCATCCAGTTCTATGTCCAACTTTGATCCATTACTACGTAACTGAAATAACGCTATATGTCACGGGGAATACGCGTTATCGGTGAACCACGGATTTTACTCGGATTGCATATTTTCTAAAGCGGACAGTGTCTCGACGTAAAAAATATATGAATCGCAGTGAAAATGCCTTTTTTAAACGCAAATAGATTTTTGTTCCAGTTTCACTTGGCTATTTCCGTTCTGTGGGAATCCATATTCGCGTAAAATTCGCAGTTCGGTCGTTAGAAATTGATGATGCTCTCGTCGCGTTACCTCGATCGTCTCCACCTTTGGATTATTTTTGATGCACAAATACAATCGTTCCGAAAGTGGCCCGATCTTCGTGGCGATCGATGACAAATTCAAAGAACCACATTCTGTTGGCTGCGCAGATTTCATTTTATCAGTAAGAACTTCAGGATTATTTTTTTTATTTTGTGATTCGATAGACACATGAATTGGAATTGCTAAACTATGATATGTTACTGGTAGGTTTAACGCACGGCTATAAGTAGTTTATCCGGTTGCAAGGAAAAACACCCTGGATTATTTTCCGTGATGTAGAAGTGCACTTCGGCATCGACTTCGGATATGTTGCGAAATTTGAATTGAGCCTCTCGACGATGTGGCCTATTTATAAATAAGGAAACAGCGTTAAAATGCGCATCCCGATTTTGGAAGCTTTAGCCTCAGGGGAAAAAGACGCTTGCAAATTTCGGCCTTAATACGATAAGAAATTTCGAGAGTCGCGTTACTCTCGACAGAAATGCAAGTAGATGTTTTAAACCAGTAAAATTGCAGAGGAAAAATTAATATCACTTGCTGATACAGAGATCGATGCGGAATTCAAAGAAAAAGGGAATGCGAATAAAACGGAACCTCTTATCTTTCCGAAGAATCAACATCGATCCAAAGTCGAAAGTTCCGTTATCCAAGAAATACGTGGGGCTATTGGTATCGTCGATCTTCGTTTTTGTAATCTACGATGGGCCACGTAATTACGGATAACTATGCAAATACGCTGGAAAGTCGATTACCCGAGTTAAAGGGAATCGATTACCGAAGTTTATTAACGAAGCTGCTCCATCGTATTACTTTTAACGTCATTTAACAATTACGTTTCCCTTTCGGTTTATCGACATTCGAAATAATTCGTAACTTAGATTACGGCAAATCTACGACCACAAATTACTTTTGGAAATATCGTTTTGGGATTCGTATCAAGCCGGGGAATATCGGCCACACCTTTGATGTCAACATTATACGTAGCGGTTGCCCCGTTGACAATACTCAATGCGTAAGTTTGTTCGTAAAGGCCCGTTTCTTCCGGTTGGAAACAAATCTTAAACTTTTGAACCTCGTTGGGCCATAAGATCCACTGTGGCTTCAAAGGTCCCTCCGAAAATGTTCCCCAGGTACCATTATACGTGTCTTTACTCTCGATCGTCGATGCGTTTATCGATTTTTGATCTCCGATTTTCTTAGATCGTTTCGACCTCCTCTTCTCGCGATTCCCTTTATTTTCCGCATGATGGTCCCGAGTATCGATATCGGTAACGCGTATCGATTCGTTCGCTACTGTAGTACCGTCGGGTACCGGCGATATCGATACCAATTGGTAAATGTCTAATTAAAGTTTTCACACTAATTATACGCCCAACAGTGGTTTAAACGATTCATTGGTATATCTTTCAAACGACTCGTCGATGACCACCCACAAAGAAGATACGAGCGTGCTGCATTTAATTTCGTACAAAATTTATGTTCGAAACATTTTTTGCGTGTCGGTGATATATCGATTGGTCATTTCAGACGAGGCATCCTATATAAATATGTGAATGTTTTAATAAATGTACCGTCATAAATCTGGGTGCTTCTCATTTCCAAATGTTTGGGTGCAAAGATGGAATATATTTTCGGACGGAGATCAGGCTGAGGTGCAAGGTCGGGAGCTATAACAATGAAACGATTAAATTATTTCTTCTAGTTAATTATTTCTAGTGATAATTCGAGTGAATTATTTCTATTGAAATTGTTGACTCACGAAGAGCAGTTTTCGCCAACAAATTTTCATTCATTTGCGTAACTATTATATTATACATTGTTTCTTCCCAAGGATCGCTGGGCCTCACGTACCAGGTGTGAAATTTCATTATAGATACCTAATAATGATGTTCTCTCAGAATCTTACCACGATTACAGTCCCGTAATCAAATTACCATATATTTCATATTACCTCTCTCGTTGTATCTAGAGATCCCCTGTCTCTCGATTTCGCCGTTCTGGGTATTTTATTTCTACCTAATGACGGTGCTTCCTAAAATGTTCATGAGTGTTCGCATTGCCGGAATTATGAGAAAGTAACACCGAAACAATTCCATCAGTCCCAATAGCGGATTAAGCAGGAATAGTTACCACAGCTTTTCTTATAGGATCCCAGTTTCCAATTATAGTTTCGATTGCCGCAAGCTCCAAATAATATCGATCCATGGCAGTGATAATTTCTTGCACCTCCTTTGATACATGTTCTTTCCCTGTAGCGCAAAGTTTTGATATTGCGTTGTACCGGAGATATGTCATATACATATAAGATTTACATTTTTATTATGGAACACGTATTTACAAGTATAAACACGTATTTACCTGACATCCACGGTCTAAAATATTACGTACTATTAATATTATTAATTTAGAAAACATCTTACCGTGCTTAGAACTATCTCTGCTTCTCGTTACTTTACCGCTTGTCCCTTTCTTACTCGAAGCGGCTTTCGAATTTACAGACTTTTTCTCTCGGTTACTCATTTTCGCCACTTTGCCCCTCGCTCGTTTCGCGGTCCGTTTGGGCTTAGAATTCTTTGATGTCGATGCGTGACCGCGTACCTCCTTCGGAGTAATTACATTTCGTATTAATTAGCGCTCCGCCACTCGTTCTGATAAACTTCTCTCGACTACCGTTTTAAGCTAACATATCCAAAAACTAGAACATTAATTGGACGCAACCAGAGGACTTTGAAAATGCGTCGGAATACCTTCTTCGCTCTTAGCTCCGCCATTCGTTGAGTAAATTGAAGCCGCCTGTGTAATGCTTCTTCCTTTCTAGCCGGCAGAATTGCCGTGAGATACATCTTTTTATCCTCCTCGGTAAGTAGATCATACTCGGACGATGACATCTCGTCGATATCCTGAATCCTTTTCATCCGCTCCGATTTCCTTTTTTCTGGGCAGATGAAATCTCGCGTTATATACCGTTAACCGGTATTGAACGTTAATCTCTTGGTTAAATAACACGATGCTTGCGAAATGAATTATCAAACGTAACGCGATTAATTAAACTAAATCGTTTAAATTAAATCCAATTATTTTCGAGAAAATTAAAAATTGAGGATTCCAACCGTGCTCGTTAGTCATTGTTTTGTTTAAACATTACTCGAATAATCCAGTGGAAATAAATTATAAAATTCCATCCCAGATAATTCCATTAAATCGTTTAAATTAAAATTCAATTGCAATTCACGCATTTTGAACATTTAAACAAAAAATGTTGATAAAACACCGCTCGATTCTGTCGTTAACTACAACGTAACAATGCAAAATGCGCTTCGCGAAAGAATAGAATTGACGCTCGTCGATTTTTCATTAATATTCATTATCTTTCAATTTGATGTACATTTATCACTACGACCGGGTCTCACCGTTCGTTGACGCTCGCAGTTCGTCGACCTTGCGATTATAATTAACCATCGAGTTAAGAAACGTTACGAATAATGAGTATTCAACGTGACCGACTGTCCGTAATAGAATTACGAGAATTTCCGCGGCATCGTTGTGGAAGTAAGCACTTCTCAAGCTTTGCACAACGAATCCACGTTTGAAGTCTTCCATAGACAACCTGCGCGAAGTTATTCGAAAAGTTGAAATAATATGAAAGAAACGTTACGAGGTCTGAGGTATTTTTGTAATTTTATACCTCTCCTCGAGAGCCTCTTCCAGCAACTCGGCATCGATCGAGAGAAACGTATCTTCCTGCTTCTTTCTTCCGCTTCTCTCGTCGCTCTTTGACCTCGCTTTGTCTCTCGTCGAATCAACAATCGTGTAAGGAGGGAGCATCTTCCGCATGTACAGAACGGCCCGTACTTTGTATTCGTAACGGCTTAAAGGGTCCACGGTTTCTAGGTTCCCGAGATCTGGAATTTTCTTGAATTCTTTTAATGGATCAGGATCCTCGCGAAGCCGAGGTATTGCTTCTTCCCGCACATCGAAAGTCTCGCTATACGCCAATTTAATTCTCGTATCTTCTTTGAGAATTCGTGGTGAAACTCCGCTCTTGGACGATTTTCCGTTTCCAGATAACTTGGTCCCGTTCAGTCGACTACGGGTTTCTTTGGGAATTCGCGGCGAACTTTCACTCTGGGACGATTTTCCTTTCCCCGATAACTTAGCTTCGTTTAGTTTAGCCTGGGTTTTGTCTAATTGCTGTTTCGTTCTTTCAGAGTCGATCTCTTTGTCGTTCTGGGAGCTTTCGTCGTAGAGATCCCTGATATTTCATATTTTCTATTAGAAACTGGCGGCGAAATATACTTTTAGCTTGCCCGAAATAATTGATATTATTTGACTTTCAAAGTGAAAAATGTACATTTCCAAAGAAATCAATCAAAAAGATCCCTATACTTTGACATTTCCTATTGGAAATATACGGTAAAATATATTTTTACACAAATTTTTATTGCTCGATGTAATTGAAATTATAATTGTTTTAAAGCGAGCGTAATCAAATTGTTTTGTTACTTGTGCTGCTGAAACATCGTAAAATAATTTTGGTACGCATCGTCCACGATTTGACGTAATTTGGCCGAGCAAGAACTTTCGCTAAGTGCCATTACTTCTATTATAGCTTTGTCTATGGACAATACAGGAACACCCAAAACTTTAGCACTTTTACAGGCCGTCTCTTGGTATTCTAAAGGAGAAGAATATACCATTATATATGTATACATATAAATATAATCGGACAAAATAAGATAATCTAATCGCAGTGTAATCTTCAAAGGTTACAAGAAAGATTTAACGAAGAGGATTACGTTAAGAAAAATTATTTTTAAACCCAGGAGTGACGCGGGTAAGTATGAAAGAATACCGGTGAATGGAGCGCCATGGAAAATGATGCAGACTTTTTTCTTTGGTTTCATAGGATCCTGATTACTCGACGGTGGGTTCTCAATTTTCTCAAAAATTTCTTTTACCGGATCTCTCATTTTCTCACAAAAATCTGGCATTTTATGTAGTTTGTCGATATAACCTGGAAGAAAGAAAAATATGTACCGATAACTCGAGTTTAATGATTCCACAATATCATCTTTCATCGAAACGTATCAAACTCAAAGTTGATTACGGCGTTAATTTAAGATTTTCTGTACAGTAATCGAGGAGACATTAAGTCCACCTAAAATCATAAAATAGATTTTCAAAATTATACACTACTATTATTAATATCATCTACCGGAGCCATTATATTGTTTTGGGCAGTTTATCCATGCAAATTGAAAGTCACAAAAATACGTTTCCGTTTATAAAGTTTGATAATTTTCTAATTTTCGACTCACAATGAAGTAACCTTTGTATCTCTTCGGGATCAGTCGTATACAAGGCAGGGGCGTCACCGGAATCTTCGCCAAATATCGACATGGGGGGACAATTTTTTTTATCATAATCGGACCCAGAAGAGTCGGTAAAATCATCGTCCCTCGCCTCACGCACGCTCGATCCTCTGAGAGTGGCACTTTTCTGTCGCACGGACGAACGTTTAAACCTTCTCTTTTTAACGCTCGATCTACTTCGTTTCTGCCTCGCGCCGTTATCTTTATCTGTTTAGATTATTGAAAATTTTGGGATAACGGTGATGAGCTAATGTTAGACGAAAGAAGACGTTGCGTTAAATTCTCAGAACTTGCTTTCTTTCGTTTCGGGGGGATCTTCAATTTCTGACGGCCGTGCTTCTTTCGATTTTTCGGCAGCTAGAGCGTGAGCCATTTCGTTGAGAAGACTATTGTAAAATTCTACTAGAATTGGTGAGATCGCGTCGCCAGGTTTTCTCCGGGGTAACAAGATCTCCTCCACCCGATAATAATGCAACAATGCTCTGGCAATCCGATTATCGTTTAAAATAGAACTGTAAAGAGCCGATGGTCTTTTGTTAACTCTAATAAAATTTATCGTACATACAACCCTCGTAGCGCGATATGTTAAATAGATTAAGTCTAATGTATCCTTTGAGTTACGATACAACGGAAATATTCAATCTACGCTACAAAAAATATTTTTAGGACCCCTTCGAATGTAATTTCACAGAAGCTCGCAAACAAATTAATTCTTTACCGGATATTATAAAGAAAATATTCTTTTGAATATTTCCTTAATATTTATGAGAAATATGATAAATGTGGCATAACATTAATATTTTCTTTATTAATTCGACTACCAGGGTACTTTGTAAGTATTACGAAAGTTATTATACACCTGTCCAAATGGTGCCAGAAAAACTCCACCGGATAGTCGCAGGTATTCTGAACAGCAAAAATTGCTTCGCGTGTTTCGGTAAAGGGGACCACAGGCAAAAAGTTAATGGCTGGCTCGATTATATTTAATCTGCGTTCGATTCCACGGCCTGTTAACGTGATAGTCTGCAACTCCAGTCCCATTTGCACTATTATGCTCAATTTTCTTTCCGCGTAACACTAAATACGATGACTGTCTGTACCATGGATCATGTGCTTGAAGTATAAAAACATGTCGACTAGCATGAGCGCAATCAATACCATTTTCCGAGGCTTGAAACTAATGCGAATAATTTCCGAAGAACCGACCGGGCAAACGTCGGAGTTGTAATGCAAATAAAATAGTCCTTCCTCTTGTTTTTTTCGAGTGTTTGATAGCTTCGCTTCCCAGAAGCAACTCACTAGACCTCTGAATAACAATTTAGATAACAATATTATTGTCGTAAGTTTACCGACTCAAACGGGAATGTTAAAAGATGTAATTGTTTCCGATTGATCACGCGTAATTTGTAAGTTTGTATTCGGAACGATGAAAGCTTATTTCTAATCAAAGTTTTGCACTTCCAATTGTTTATTCGAAGCAGAAAGACGGACGAGTGAGCGACGTGAATTTGCATTTAGTTCAAAAAGTATTTTACGTCAGAGCAGGGAATTTAAAAATGCGATGAGTTGTACGTCCATTTTTCTTTCGGAACGTAAAGGACGTGAAACACGAACGAATACGAATGGCTAATATTCCCGTTTCTCTCATTTTTACAGCTTTAAAAAGCCGCTTACACTCGGACACGCGAACTCATAATCCTGGCTTTTCGGAATTGCTCGTGCTAATTTCAAATTAGAATCGCGATAGCTCAACACGAGGGACGTGCAATTATAGGAAAACAGAATATATAATGTATGTCCCAAGAATATAATGTATTGTAATTACTCGTTTTTCACTAAGATGCACATCGTTAAACACTCCCCTACGATAACGTCTTGAAAGTCCAACAACTTTGTGTTAACGGTAAGATAAGGATAAGTTACGACCCCTTTTATAACAATGGGAATAGTACAGCCGTGTATCACCTAAACGAAATATAATATTAGCCAATATTAATCGTATATTTCCATATTGAATATTTAAAGATGTGTATTTGATTACAATTAAATTTTTTTTTATCGTATTTGTGTAGTCAATGTCTCGTACGCAGTGTAATTGTTAAGCAATTAAATGCACAGTAGATTGGTTGGACTGGGAATAAAATAGGTGTAATGTAGTTGGAGTCTTAATTAATAAAAATATTTATTAACAGGTTTTCTCTCGCAAAGGTACGATACAAAATAATTTTAATTAGGAACGTTAATGAAAACATTCAATTTGTCTTATTTTACTTAGTTCTACGGTCGAGATTGATAATACAAATGTCCGCAATGTTTTGTCGCGATAAACAGTTTCGAAGAATACTAAGCAAATATTCACGACAAATGTCCTTACCTCCAAATAAATTGTGTGTTCCACGTGTGTGCTCCTCTCTGTGTATCTTTCCTGACTCGGATGCCACGAAACGTGAAGGGGTGCACAATCACCCACCCCCAACTTTGTTTGTTTCTTCAACTGCAGGACAATGTCGGATTTCCCAAGCACGTTTTTCTTTCCAAATTTCCTCATTCGCAATTCCACGTTCCACGGCCCGTAATTAATTATACTCGTGTAGTAATGAGTGACGAGGCCGATGATCGCGTATCCCATATCTTCGAGTGATGATTCAACGTGTTTGGAAAATATCGTTCATTATTGTTATAAACTATAACGATAAGTTTGATACACGGAAACCTCGATCGATTTGTCACGAAGAGTGAGCGAAAAAATGTATAAATCGCCGGAGGTATTTAATTCTCCATCGGTCGTCGTTGATGCGACTGGCGCGTGTAGTGTATTTAAAAAATTTTAACGTAGCTATCCGCTGATCTATGTGAGGTACGTCTTATATCTAAGGTATCTACCACTGCGTTGAATAAGTAATAAATAAATACAGTTAAAGAATGAAAACGGTGAAATTTTTTAATTAAGGAACGTAAAATAAAAAAATAAACAAACGTTACTATAAATGTTCCTAACGAAACGATTTTTTAAGAAAGAAGTATATAAGTTTCAAGAGATTTCTCTGTACACGGGCAAAATAGCGAGAGAACGTATACCGATAATGTATTCGGGCGAATATAGATGAAGAACGGGTTGCTTTTTGTGAGTTGCGCTGTACTGAATTAGAGCGTACGAATTCTCGTCGACGTATCTCCTTGCCAAAAGTCTCTCGATCGCCATTTCAATATCCATGACGGTAGGAAGTACATCGGTGTGGGAGCAAACATACCATTCCTCGACTTCAAGAGAATATATCGTCACGATTAAGCTCGTTGAATCGTGCTATTAATTTCGAATTTACGTTTCGAATTTTCAATTCTGATGGTAATAACGCGTTTAAAACTCGATTACCGTGCGAAAGTGTACAGTTACAGTTCGAATACTCCATTTTGACAACGTTAACGGTTATTATACGTAATACACGTAAGTACACGTAGTAGAGTATATCACATTACGAAGCGACATAATTTTTAATTGCACAGCGTTGAGCAACGCGTCGAACGTTATTAAATAAATCAATTCATTACTCTCGAGTTGATCGATCTCCTCCTTGGGTATATGATTTGGCTTGGCAACAGAGACTCCGCATCGCAAAGCGGCTTCCAGTTTCTGTCGTGACAAGTATTTGAAAAGTTGTATGAATATTTACGAACTTTCGAGGCTCCTTACATTAATAATGTACTCCGTGGTTAGCGATTGCATCGCCAAGTAACCCAACTCCGGGGAACGTTCCTCCTGCAAATCTTTCTGAGGAATACAGGGATACGCTTGTGGAAACGTTCCAACAGCCTTCACCGTTATAGTCACGGGCGTCAAGTGTGCGATCTATAAGAATGTGAAATAGCAGAATAAAAGTAAAAGAGGGGTAGTTAATTATTTGATGCATCGTTGGAAATGCTTAACACGTTCCGTGCCGTTCTTTTGAAGCGACTTTCCATTCGGTTCGCGTGTACCACCGGTGGCAAAAATTGACGTATTCGTCGTACGAGATAATAATGTGTATTTTATAATACCGATGAGATTGCAAAGTTTATTATCATTAAAATGAAGGGCCAAAGTACGAAATGCATTGTACAGCAAAACTAATATTTCTATACAAATAGTTTATGATTAAAAGGGCATTTCACAAGCTATGTACATATAGGGTTATGAGAACGAAATGTTATATTATACATGTTATGTTATATTGTATATTACAGATTTGATCTTTACTCTTGCCACTTGGTTACATATACTTTTTCTTTTTAATGCTCCGCTTATAACAGAGCGTGCTCCAGCTACGGAGCACGATGATGTAACCATTCTGTACGAGATAATTATTTACTAGACGAAATTACAAGATACTTCTTAACAATATGTTTATTTATGCTCGATACACGAAACGATCCGAATGGAACGTTTGGCGTGCGCGAAAGAATTTTCTATACGTTCGCGGTAAATCGATTTACGCGCATGGCGAATAACGCGAACGTACCGATGACAGAACGAATCACATATTTTTTAGTCGGGCTGACGTTTAATTTCTTTCGCGCTAGACCGATGAAGCGGTAACTACACTACAGTTAGTAACTACGGTACGCGCTCTATCGCTATCAGACAAAATCCGTATTCGTTCGTTCACCGGCCAATTCACCTTACTTTCGAAGGTTTAAGAAATACTTGAAGTTTCAATCGATGATCGATGGGACCGAGGATCGTCGAACGATGCTCCACATCGAGTTTTACGGATCCCTGGGCATCCACGAGCCCTACTGCGGGCTCGATTTTTAGCGAGTTTACATCGAAACGATCGATCGTCCTGTCGGAAGCCGCGATGGAGCTATCAATTTGATAGGTGAATGGTATCGTGCTATGATTCTTCAAGGTGAAGCTCTTTGTACCGGGTTCGCGGAACAACTGGAACCCATATCATTTGATTTTGCGAAATTAAAGTTCATTGGCGGGCGCGTGAAATGAAAGAGGAATGGCAAAGGGTGACTTCGTTATCTCGTTTAATTAAATGACACGGATGTAGCGCGTGGTACGAGAGGGAATGTAAATCTGTGCCATGTATATGCAAATAGGTAATTATCGTCGAAAGCTTCGCAGTTAAGTAACTAACCGCATAAACATTTCCCTATGAAATCACGTTGCAATTACCGTAATAAGCGGATCGTGTTTGGAGTCTGAGTTCCGAAGGTACATAAAGCAGTGTGCGCAACGTGGACCATAAAGCCGGGTTCGCGCCGTCTAGCGTAACTGTATACGAAACCAACTGACGACGTTCACGGTCAAGTCACGATGCGAATGGCTATCAAACCCGAAAAAAAACAGTCAATTTAAAAGATATGTAAATAAAATATCAAATATATCTCCAATTCGCCAATTATACATATATGAGACGGCATGTCGACATTTTCTCAGTACGTTACAATTTTTTTATTAATTTACGTTTCAATTTTTTAAACTTATGTCCTGATGATGGAAGCATAACCAGTTCCGAAACGTCGACACGCTGTATCATAATTAATTGGCGAATAGGCGATAATTAATTAATTAATGTTTCCTGGGGTGTCACAGTTATTCACATTGTGATTTGGCCGTGAACGTTGTTAGTCCCTTTCGTAGGCTTTGCTACACATGGTCGTATTACAGAATTCTTGGAATAGAAAAAGTCTGATGTTACACTGTTACATAATGCGTACGCGGTTCAAACCTACTCCTAAAATGCATTTCTATAAAATACCTGTTGACCGAAGTCAATGACCTGTTGGTCCACGGAATATCGAATGGTATCGGCACGGGCGATTACGTTGATTTTTTCGCCAGGACCGCGAGCGATTTTGCACAAAACGGTGGAATTTATGCGTAACGTTTCGTGCCCGTCGAAACTTATGCGAACGTCTTGCACGCTGTACGGAGGAACGGTACCTTCGCATGGCTCGATACTCAGCACCTGTAGAGAAATTTAATCTTAAATTATAACAAAAGAAAATGTCAACTGCATCTGTCAGAATTATTTTCCGGGCCTAGGACGTTAATTGATCTAAGAACGAAATAAGTAATCTGAGACGCACGCGGGTGAGTACGGACTGAGCGTTGTTATCGATCGGTTCTATGCCGCAGAGGCTTTGGAAAGTGATCGATGCAAAGAGAGGTAATAAGATACACTCGAATTTACGCTGAAAGTAAAAATTATTTCATACATATAAACCACCGCGAGTAGATTTGTGCTCTTGAGTAATTGTAACGGATACTGCGGGTGTTTATGCACTGTGTCCTGTATTCCACGTGCCGCCGATCATGAATGAAACATATGATTTCTAATTCGGTACGGGTGATAACATTGAGCCAAGATTAAATAATGAATCGCGTATCGAACCGAAGTAAACTTATCTTTCTTAAAAATAACAAGTACATTTTGAACGATAATAGTACTGACTCGGTTAACATAGTCAGTTTTGGATGGTTCGGAGGGAGTACATTCCAAAGCAGGAAGCTCTGTATCGTCTACGAAATACTTGGCAATGATCGGAGAGAGAAAGTCTCTTATATCATCGTGAGAAACTGTTGATCTTTTCATCGTCGAAATATTTTCCATGCATAAACCTTCTGATTGGGAATTTTCGTCACACCCATCCGAGGCTGGGGCTACAACGTAAACGCGTTCCAATACGATTTTAATTTGTATTTCTATTAATTAAGGAAGAAGATAAGATTGCGGCTCGTTACTGTTTAAGTGAACATTAAAATATTTTAAAAAATCACAATTCACGGGTTGCGTTATCGACTCTCCCGGTCCATCGCCACTTCCGTCTTGTTGATTGGAATAATTAGTATAACCTGTGTGCAATTCAGATTGAACGCAAACATCGTTCGTTTCCAATTTCGTCTCACACGTCGAATTCAGCGTGGTGCCCTAGAACATTAATATATTTCAATTGCACCGTCGATCAAATAAATTTCGACACGTAGAACGAAATAAATTCCGTTATATTAAAACAATCGACAAACTTGTAAATTGGTTCTAGCAGGCGAAACATAATTAATACAGCTTGTAATTATGTATTATTATTAATCATTAATCATGTTCTAGTAGAATTCCTGATTTAAAAAATGTCAAAACTCACACATGGATAATGCAATATGAATATTTATAATTTGAGAGTTCATTTCGTTAAGATAATAATTAATTTGTTTATTTCGATATTTCAGCTTGAAACTTACGCGATTATTATGGGATTCTCGTTCGATTTCAATGGAATCTTCTATCCAAAAGAATTTATACGTGACCGATATGGGTCCGTCGTTGGTCAACGTTAATATTTTTTCAACTGACGAACCAAGTTCGCAATTAATAATAACATCTTTCGGGCTTACAGTCAGATTCGGAAAGTTCAGAGATCCTTTGCACTTGATTTTGTCCTAGATTATGTTCAAATTTTTCTCTGGGCAGAGGTTAGAGACTCTAGACAGCGGGTCGTCAAAGTGGTCGATATCGACCCCCATGGGTCGAGTAACGTTTTTATTTATTATAACATTATCTATTTAAAATTATTTTATCGAGCGGTGTGAATCTCCTTAATTTTGTTTGGCATAAGAAAATACACGTCGCGGCAGGGATTTAAACCAGATCGTTAACGCGCACGTTTTTAAAGAGCATTAAACAATGTTTAACCATACGGTGACTCGAGCAGGATCGGACCACTTCACGAGCCACGGCGACAATCGTCGACCGATCGAAATTACCAACGTATTAAACGTCATTTATTTTACTTTGCTAGGATGCTCGTCGTACTCCAACCAGAGGGCATCGTTATACGTTTGCGAGTAAAGATTATATTTGTCCAACGTTGGCGAGAAGTGTAAACGAATTTTCGTCGTGGTTCCATCGATTAAAACAATTCTCATCCTCTGCACACGTTCATCCCCGTCGGTTAGTAAATTAAACGGAGGACGAACGGCGAGCTGAGCATTTAAATCGAGCCGCGATTGGTTTGTCACGAGTAGATCGTCTGAAAGTATACATACATAGATTAGAATCAGTGAGCGATAATGCGGGATGGGTGGCACGACGCCCGAACCTGTTTGCTGTAATTTATTGCTGTCGGAAGGGGAACAACACATGTCAACGCGGAACGTTAATTCCTTTTTACTGAACACGATCTGGGGTTCCGTGAGAGTGACTTTGAAACTCGAGACACCGATTAATTCGCGCTTTCCTTGACCCAAGATCTGACCGAAGACGTACCAATCTTCCTGCAGGCATTCGTTTCTGCAGGGGTAAAAAATGATTGAGTATTCTCAGGAATGTGATTGGACGCGTTCAACGTCAACCACGTTACGTTTTATTCGTATATTATTTAAGTAACAAGTTTTCGGTTGATGTAACAGCACACAAAGTAAACAATTTTCGCCAGAATTTCGCCAGAAAATTATCGTAGATATATTTATGTATCAAGTAATAGTAGAGGTAATGCACAAAAATCCACTGTGGATCGAAAATCGTGATATTAGTTTTGCATAATAATGGAACGTCAATGCCACGGACCAGTGACGTGAGGGCGATGTAACCTTTGTCGCGCGGTAAGCACGTCGGTGTAACAATAGAAATATATTTATTTTCATCGCTTTCAAGACTCGAAAGTCGTCAACAAACGTATCGGTCTAATTAGCCGCGCTATGATGTATCTATCAAATACTTTCGTTCTTATTGTCGGTATTTTTGAATTAAATATCAGTAAGTATACTCACGTATCCCACAGTAATGTAACAGAGACTATACTCGTTCCTCCAGCCGGTATATCCACCATCAGAGGACGAATTTCAAATTTCGCGCTAAAACAATGGACGTTCGTTAAACAAAGTTCGATACGCCCGAACGATCGGGATAATTATATTTCGCTCACTTCACCGGCGCCGTAACTTGACCTCGTTGAATCTGTAATTCGGGTTTGTTCGACCATGCTATCTGATGATGACGAGTGCTCTGATTTTTCATAGTTAACGAGTGATCTAGCCTTTGATGGCTGCGCAAGAACAATAGTTATACGCCTCTTCGTTATTGGATAATATTTAAATATGTATCGTCCATGGATAAAAATAAATAAAAAGTTCGTCTGAGCGCGGATAATCAAGTTTCACCTAAAACAGAGTCCCATGTCGAAAGTGGGAAATATATTTGGTTCGAAAACGATGCTCCATCCGACTCCGATCGCCGTCAGCGAAACGGAAATCGATCGGCTGCTAACGACTAACAGCATAACGTTATCATTGTACTTTCCAACGTCGCGGAGATATAATTTAACCTCGATTTCCATCGATCCGTTCGGCTCGAGCTCTACAGAGTTTGGGCTGACGCTCCACGGTGAATTCCTTTTGCTCTTAAAAAAGACGTGGAAAATGGGGTGCTCTGGACGTATCGAACGACTTTCAATAATATGCGAAAATATAAAGTAAGTTTTAAAATAATCATGGCAGTACCGAGACCAACTACCAATTTCCGAAGATCGGTAATTGGAAAAGGTTTTACCGCAGCCCAATTTGTTTATAATTCCGACAATTTTGGAGGTATTAATGTTGCGCTATTATAATAATTGATAATCTCAAAACGTCTAATCCGATCGATCATTCGTTTCGAGATTTGAATACGTTGAAATGTACACGCCAATGTTTGCGTCAACTCAACATCGCAGTGATCAAGATATTTAAAAATATTTGGAAATCCATGCAATTACAATTTATAATAAATGAATAGTTGAAAATATTTAATTGCACTGATAATTTGATCTTAATTTCGCTCCGTGAAAATGTGATATGGGGTCCCGAAGTTTGCGGTGACACCGTAAACCCGGGGTCCTGAGAGGGATGGCAGAGGGCTAAAAAAAAGAAATGGAAATGTGATATGGGACAATGCGTGTCGGACTTACCAGCGTCACCTTGAAATGCGCCGGTATTGGCGCATCGCTGATCACCGAGAATTTCATCACTTTTTCCTGGAGCACTTGTACTTCCCCGAAATCCAAACACGTTGGTTGCGCGGAGATTACGGGTCCTTGACCATTGCAGGTAATGGTGCAAGACACGACCGGGAAATTTTCTCCCATCGTTAACATACTGACAGAAAGACGATATCAATCGCTAGGCGACGGATAATGTTAATAAATACCAATTCTACAAAAAATATAACTAATTGCCATTTGTCCTTTGTGACGTGCAACCGATACGTAATCTACGGTGACAAGCGTATCGCGAATACATTAACTTCATGAATATTCGTGACATTATGTTTTGGTGAAACAAACGATTATTTTACCTGAGCGTTGTTCTCTGCTTACCCAATTCTCGCGTTATAATAGTTACGTTTATTGTCTTGGACTGACGTGCTTTCACCAGGCCTTGGTGCGCCGAGAGAGAATAAATTATCGGCGTGTTTTCTGATATCTGCGCAAGAGTAAGAGTCCGTTCACACGATACCGAATCGGTCGTTTTGCCGTATCGGTTATTTTGCCGTATAATCCTGTGGCAATGTCATTTATATGGGCGCGTTCAGACGATACGGTAAAACGAGCGATTCGGTCGATTTTGTCACTGTAAACCGTAATCGGTGATACGGCGAAAAAACCGATTCGGTTCGTGGTGGCAATGTATATTTGTATACGCTGCGTTCAGACGGTTAGGTATTTTTACCAAAACCGCGACGACGCCGCTTGTTATCTGCCTTTGAGATAGACGCAGACGGGTGATACTGAAAATCATTGAATAAATGAAGACCGCGTACCGTAGGGTTGCGTGCAATAAAAAAACCGTACACCATCTGAACAGTCTAACCGAAAACGCCGAATCGGGAAAATAACCGATTAAACAATTAAACGTAGGACGATTAAGTAAACTAAATTTCGAATCAACTTCTGGATTAAAACTTCACGAACGCTTTCGGCTGTCCGAACGGAGACCACTCGTTTATTAAAAGTAATTGCTATTCGTGAATTTTAATGGTCGATTAGCAGAATCGAATTTACATTTACCGTCTGGGGTACTAAGTAAAAGTAGCCATCCTGATCCGACTTGTTCTCGACGGTGATGGATCTCGAGTAGGGGAAATTAATGAAGCAAAATCGAATGGAGATTTCGACTGGTTTTATCGACAACGAAGCCACCTTGCCGCAAAATATAATCGGTAACACGACAGGATCCGAATCGGAGTCCCACATGTCTACTTGAATCGATGTACGACCGCTGCGCGCGATATTAGCGATGTACGTGATCTGTAAGCATTACATTCATACGTTAATTTTCTCGGATAAGTTAAATGAGCCTGCTGGCTTCAAAAGTCACATTCATTTATAAACTTTGATTTGAAAAGTAAGTCAACGTTCCATTGAAATGTATAAAATTAGATGTCATAGCTGGACATAGAAAGATCCACGTTTTTAATTTAATAGAACGGCTTTCATTCCTGACGGTCGGAAACGAAAGTGAATCTATTCAATTAAAACCTGCAGTTTTTACATTTTAGTAGAACTTTGATCTACTTTTAGGGCCAAAGTCGCATTGAGAAATATCTTCCGATGGGAGCCCAACGTGGGAACAGAAACGTTAAGGAGGTTTTTAAAACAATCTGACTTTTTATAAGAGTCACTTTTTTATTTTCCAATTACTCTGAAAACTTTCTCACGCGACTAGTAAATATTCCAATCTAAGTTAACCTAAGTAGTAACTACATTGATTTGAAATTCCTTCGCTTATTTGATTTCTCGATACTTCACAATGTAAAACAAAATTTTAGAAAAATGCGTGGTTGAAACAGTTCTCGGAAAATTATATGTTCTCTTGCAAGGTTTGTAAATTTGTGTTTCTGATCTAATCGTTCTATCCGTTTTCATAGGAGCAACGAGATCAGGCGGGACAAGTTCATGCTCTTCGCCGTCTTTCAAAGTTTTCCGAATTTCTTCAGAAAATTTTCCACTTATTTTGCATTCTAATCTCGTGAAGGGTGCGTTGAACCTTTCCTGCCTTTTTTTTTAATTAAACTTTCGCGGCCCAATTACCGAGCCACTTGGCTGGTACCTAAGATGTTTAACCAAGTTTCACTTGCGAACTTCAAAATTATCCCTTGACATTCGTTTAATATACGTCACAATTTTAAATGAGTGTCCGAGTTATGGAAACAATGTCGCCCCTTTCAAGCTTCATTTCGGCGAGGCAGAACGTACTTTGATTTTGAGGGAATTATGAGCAGCGACCACCCCTTCCTCGGGATGGACGAGAAATTCTCGAGGATTCGAAGGGAAGCTGGGTTTCGTTGGAGCTCTCGCAAATTCTTCGTAAAACAAAGTCGCTTGATCTCCGTCGTTAAGCACAGCGATACTGAACGTGACCGGCATTAATGACAAATTATGAAGGCTCACCTCTTGCCTGCTGCTAAATCCTAAAAACAAGCACGCGTGGATTTTAAATGGTTTAACGAGGGAGTGACTGCTCGACGACTAATCCATGTACCACCGATCAAATCAAATTATAACACAAATTTTAAGTTAACGCAACGTAAGATAAAAACGTGATACAGGCAAGTGACATAAGATTTAGAGCAAATTGGGTTTACCGAGTCTCTAACGAATAACAATTATTTTTTTTGCAAATGTGTAACTTTTAAGGCTGAAAACGTTTAATAAAATTGTGGAACGTGATGCGATTATAAAAGTTTGTTTGCCATTATAAAACATTATAAAAGGACATGCTTCCTATATAAATACTCTACGCCAACCAAGGTTAATTTAATTAGTAATTACGTTGATATTAAACGGTCGATCGTTAACTTCACGTATTTTGTACGTTTCCAAAGTAAACATACGCGTGGAACAGAAAATCTGTTGCCATATCTCCTTCGATAATTTTCCACAAATTGTTTTAAATCCTGCCGTTTTTAGCGTAAAATGAAACATTCAAAAAAATCAATATTTGTTACAGGGGTTGGTAAACTCGATGTCAGTCTAAAATTTACCTCATCGTCAGCTGTAACAGTTATTTACGTAACCCAAAATTGCGGTACAAAAATAAAATTGCAAAACAACGTCCGACGTATTCGGAACGTTAGAAACGGTAAAGCGAAAACGTACCCAGGGCCGTTGTACCGAAATCCAGGCTCTCCTTATCAAAATGCAAAGTCGGGCATACGATGCATCCCCTGTGAAATCAAGACGATTTTATTCACCGACGTCTCGAATCAACCCGTATAATCTTTCCGAGCGTGAAACATACTTTATATGCAAGCTGAGTACATCGAGGCTTTCTTTGATAACGAAATCTACTCTCTCGACAAAATGGCCCTTGCGATTCGAGGAAAACGACAGATTAAAAGACTTGTGTTCGTCTGGCTTTAACACGAGGTTCGGGGGTGTAACAGTGATCGTACCGCCGAAATCGGCTGGCTTCGGTTTGTGCACCAAAGTGCCAGTGATGTGACCTTTATTAGCTGCTACCACCTAACGAGGGTTGTCGCGAAAATCGTTTTACAAGTTTTGCTTTTTCAAGTCCCTCTTCGTGGAGTACGAATTACCTCGTAATTATGCACGGAGCATAAGTAAATGTTCTCCAAGTCAATCGTGACGACGTTCAAGCGAAAAATTGGCCCTTTTCCTACTCCGGAGAGACTGTAATCGAATAGCGTGGTTATAAGTACAAATTTAAAGTACCGTAAACTAGAGTTTCGCAACTTTTTCTTATCTACGAAGTATGTCGAATACTCTCCTTCTAACCGCGAATCACGTGTTTACTCGTAAAGAATGCAGGTAGCTTTTTTAAAGAAGGCATTCATGTTTTTTTAATTCATCAATTCTAATGAAGTGGTAGAATGATAGTGGCCGGTCTAAATTTTACGCAAACATTGATACCGTTTTATGTGGACATATTTGTCGTTACCACGGACCACAAATTGGAAAAGCCTATTTTTTTTATGCAGTGAAAATTCGCGCGAATAAATGATTTCGCGTCTGTTTTTTTTTCACCTCAGTGGTATCCTATCCTCGCGACCAGTCACTTCCAAATATGCGGTACTCGTTGCTTCGCCAACTTCCATTGCACGAAAAAGTACCGTGACGTCTATCGACGATTGCGGCCAAATTTCGCCCTCCTAAAAGGAAAGCAATTACTTTCGAATAATTACAGGGTTGTACGGCTGAAATGACAGACTCTTGTATCAAATATTTCTATTTCGCGCATAGAACGAAGCTTAATTACGAAACTTCGGTACGATTAACAATTAGTAGGAGCAAAAAGCAACTCCGAAACTTACTTCGGGCGTAAGCATGAAGCACAAATGATTGTAGCGAAAGTTTTCGTTCATTAGAGAAGTAATTTCATCTCCGTAAATTCGTTGGCAAACTAACTGATGAGCATCGGGCATGCAGATATTGTAATGAACGAGATCGACGGAGCGATCGAGTTCCATGTCGTATATCAAATGAAATAACTTTTTGTAACTGCGACAAGAAATATAATTGAGTGGATAAACACGATCGGGTGCGTATATCTTTCAGTATTCTTCTTCTTATTACTGTTCTCTCTGCTGTTTATCGGTCTCGCTCTCTTTGAACCGCATCCACTTGTATTTAACTATGTAATCGCTTCTGTTGTGAATCGTTAAAACTTTGCTTCTTGACATACCCAAGTACGTCTCCTCCATCTTTATGCTACCTCTGTCGATTCTAATCGTACAATTTGCTGCCGAGCATTGAACATCTATTCGAAGCTTTTCCCCTGTTAAACACCGAGTGAATTGATAGTGGGATATTTATTGAACCGCGACATTTATTCATTTGCTTTGGTACTTCCCCAGCGACCGCGCATTCGTAATCGTGTATGATCCTTGAATCTTTAATAAATGAATAAGAACGTTTTAAGATTTGGATTGAAATATTATTAAAAAAAACAGAATCAATTTTTTAATTCTCAGATTTATGAAAACAATTGTACGATTTAGTTTTCTTCGCGCTGCATCGTTACCGATGTTTTTGTAAATCGGCGGTTCATATCAATGAGAACGAACGAAACAGTAGCGCCGGCGGCGATTCGATCGAACTTTTTTTTTTAATGAGATAAAGCGGAACGCGACGCTGAAATCCACCGCTGAATAGCGAAAGAGATGATCAACAATATAACGTGGCTCGTTGCCACATTTGGGTAGTTATCCGCAGCAAAAGTGTGGCTCGTTAGTACAAGGCAAATGGTTAATTATGGACGTGACTGATTAGCACAATTTTTGCGAATCTCGTTCAACACTGCGTTTACTACCTGACTCGCATTCGAGAATAAGCTGCGCTTCGAAATCACCGGATTTTTCGGATAAAAAATTTACTGTAAATTGGACGGTCTCTTCTTCGTTTATTTTGCCTTTCGACGGCTCGATCCAGAAACATGGACTGCAATCAATGTTACGTTATTATTAAACTTCGGATTGGGATAGATGCGGATTTTCTACGATAGATAAAGAATTTTGCGAACTAATAATGTTTCAAATCTGTGTAAACTATATTTTTAGAATTGATTTATTTGGAGAAAAAACAAATATCTGTTTCAGCCCCCCCTAATTTGTATTACATACACATATTCAACATCACGTCCCCCGTAACTAATAGTTTTTCATATTACTGCAAATAATGGTAAACGAATTCACTGTTTGAACTATTTCAGGTGGAATAGTTAGCCCCGTCGCGGTGTATATTTCACTCAAATAATGTTTACACGAAAATCACATACCACGCGCGTAATTAGCGTATTCATTTCGTAATATCACTTCAATATCATAGAGCGACTGTATTTTGGACGAACGTTCGCTTTCGAAGTCATAGAATCACTGCATTTTACATAAACATCCGCGATCCTCTTATCACCGAGATACGATTAAAAATCATGGTACTCACTTAACGCTGTAAATGGTAAATGGGACAGGTGCGTCTCCCACGTTGCGCACGAAAACCGACTTTGACGAAGGAATCTTGACTGCCGTCGGTGGTATGTCGAAACGATCGGGAAAATCTAAAATTCCTCTTGGACCGATCGCTATATCGTCGTATTCAATATATCAGATGCAAGAAAATAAAAATTTAATTAAAACCTATTCACCGCGTCTCAATGAACACAAATCGTCTCTCGGTAGAAATCATCGCCTCGTTTCTTCCGCAATCCACGACTACCGAAACGTAAAACACGGTGCGCTATTAATAATTCTTTCACCTATCACTGGCACAACGAAGTCCCCGGTGTTGGTAACAAACTTTAACCGATACTCGTAATCCCGCCTTTCCTCTGGGATAAACTTTACGTTATACAGGTGAGAGAGTCCTGGTGCGAGCATCGTAGAGTAACAGGTTCCACGAAACTCGACGGAGAAAAACGGATCGAGCTCGCAGGAAGTTTTCAAGTATCGCGAGACCTTGTTTTTGTGGGAAAAGAAGGAACTTTCTTCGGAAGGAACTTTATTTGGATAGAAATATATAAACTAGCGTGCAAAAGTGTTTGGCCAGGAGGAAATATGTTAAAAAGTAACACACGCGGTAGTATGAATATATTTCTATATTTATACATCGGGAGCGGATACAACATTGTCGTTGATCACTGATAAAACCACATTCGGTAAAAAATTCCGAAATTTCTTTCAACCAAAAGACCTTTGTACCGTAGCGTATCGACATATTTTACTTCGCTCCCTTGGCGTAACACGATTTTTTCTAGGCACGGAATAATATATAGAAAGAATTTTATCAATTCTCAAAATTATTAAATTTACATTATTTTCTCGCTGTTTGATTTATACCGGTGAAACACACAGTGCGATAAAAGAATTCGTTAAAAAAGTCAAACTAAACGATTCGAAATAACTATAGTATCTTTTCGAAAAATCTAACCCTTTAAAAATAACCTCGTCAAAGTTGTAGCATCATCATGGAAGAAAATACCTGAGTGACATTCCGAATGGTCAAAGTTACGGTGTAAGTATCGCCGGGAACAAATTGTTGAAAAACAACGATGCTGGGAACTATTTCGAAATTTCGTTCCTCGGATATGTCGGTGATTTTAAGATATTGTTTGTGGCTTGATTTGAGCAGACTTATCCTCTCGTCGGTTGTCAGTAACATTTGTCGCATATATTCGGAAGGACGTATGTCGAGCTAAACGTTGAGAATGGTTTACAGCGCGAGGGTTACCGGGGACATTAGAAATGTTTTTCACTCACTTTTCCATCGTCATCCTTGTTCCTCGATTCGCCCATGAGACTCGTCAAAATGTCTATTACGTTAAATCTTCGCGATGGCCCGCTAACGATACTTTCCTGTTTCTCGTTCATCATTGATCAATTGCGAGCCGACAGGGAACACAATAAACGATTCTTCATCTATCGCAAATCCGAGCTTACGTTGTGAGATTAGTAATCCATGTTACAGAGTATACGATTTTTGACGGGATAAACATTAACGTTGCGCAAAGTTCGCCACTCGATTGAAAATTAAACAGAAGAGGGCTCGCTCGTTAATATAGTACAATTTGGAAGAATCCATGAAAACTTTACATGCTGCGTATAATATATTATTTGAAGGAAGAACATTCAAATTCGATATTAATTATGGTGAACAGGCACACGCAGGGAGGGAAAATAGCCATATAAGATACGATAAGTTTAATAATGAAAAATGTACAAAGTTATATAGTTATATAGTTGTACCAGTTGCCCTCTGGTCGTCGCATACAGTAACGCGGGTCGTATATATCGTAGATCTTCTACAATTATTGTGGCGTTCAATATTTAATTTGCATTAGGTTCTCTCGTCTTTGGTTAAATAAGAAGCAAATCACAAACGAACGTGCCTCGTTAAAACGCAAATAATATTTCTCAATATAATTTATTCATTTAGCAGAATACAGACTGCGCAGTCTCATATTTGTCATGATTGAAAATTAGTTTGTTGTATTTAGATTGAGAAATCAGGTGCACAACATGAAAGCACAGCAACCAACATTCTTACCAAAATTAACATGCTGAATTTTTCTCAATATAATAAAGACATACAGATACTGCGTTTTGACGTTGTACAGTTGAAATATGACTGTTGATATGTTCCATTGTTACAAGAGTTTGAAGGTTAATGCGATTAGGTTAAGTTTGAATGTTATTTTTGATATCCATCAAAATTTTCAATATGAAACTTGTCGCGTTTTACGATTCCTTGTACCTTCGAATGCAGGGAGTTTAAAGTTCGCTCAAAACCCGTTCGGTGGGCAACAAGGAGTGACGCAGGTAGGTACAGTTGTGCAAAATGGTGGTTGTTTGGGCGACGAACATGAATTTTTTGGGGGGCCGGGGCAGCGGCGCGGTGTCGAACAGTTCGTTTTCCACGCGTTTGGCCAGGACAAACAAGATTCCGGTGGACAGCCAACGGATTTAGCGTAAGCTTTGAGGCAAGATGGCGCGCAACAACGCGGGGGATTCGGAGATGGTGGCGAGCAGGGCATCTGCGACGAGCAGCAAGGGTCACAGACACCTTCGTAGCAACACATACCTGGGCACGGTCCTCGCGGACACCCCAAAGGTGGACATCTCGCGTTGCAGACTTCCGGTTCCGGTTTTCTATATAAACGATATTAAAAGCTCCTATGTCCTTGCATCTTTCGATCTACATACTTTTTCGTTTAGACGATTTAATAAAGTAACGCTCACAGATGTTCGATCTCGCAGATGATTTCATGAAGTTCATCCATGAAATTGCGTTTTTGATTGCACCAACTCATGTCTGTTCAAGTTTCGTTCAGTTTTTCACTTAAAATTTGTAATTTTCATACGAAGACTGTCAACGACGAACGATGATTATTTAATGAATGGAAGTTGGCCAGTTTATCCGTTACATGGCAATAATTAAAGTCGATTCGAGTTATGTTAACTTGGACTCTATTTATGTACCTGGTGTTTTTTACAAACCGATCCCACGGTATCGTTGATTACAGGCATTTGAGAGTCAAACAACTCATTTGAAATCGTTTTTTGACAATAATTTTAGGTACTTTTTTTGTTTCCAGTTTGATGCTCTTTAATGCGATCTGGACACTTCGTTACAAAATCAATGAGAACGGCTTAAAAATTACGAAGGAGAGCGAAGGTTCGCGGGCAGACAAATCTTCGGGGAGCAAAGGGGGAGATAGAGAGGCGGTATTCTATCGGCAGACAGCAATTTGCTGATGAGAACGAAACTCTGCGGAGATAATGGTGGACAATAGGAAAAAGGAAGAAAAGCAGAAATTCTGGTACCCATGGAATGCTTCGCCCTGGAAGGAATTAGCGAGTATCCGAGATGAATAGGAAAGAATGTTTTTTTCAAGGATTACCCGAGTCCGGTGAAGTCAACTACGACCGAAATTGCTCGAATTTTTGAACGCATACCTTTCCGAACAATATTTCGAATAAATTCACAAATTATTGACACTGATACAGAGTATAGGTGTTTATTAACGAAACATACGCAAAGGGTGGCACGTGCCTCTAACCGTTTAGTTTCGAAAAACATATTCATTCATAAATTAAACACACACAAATTGTTCTAAAAATACGACAAAATCGTTTACAAAAAAATCGCTCGTCCCATATAATATACCATAAAGTTAAATATAAAAAATATAGATCGAATAATTAAAATTCATCCGCAGTGAAATATTCCAATGTCGGTTAGTCAGCGCTGTATCTTCCAGTATCAAAATATCATCGAAGGCTGCAGGTGCCTACTCGCTAACAAAGTTTCCGGCGATATCAATTGTGTGTTTGGTATATAATTCTGTTTTCTCGCGAGATACTTAATACCCCCGATAGTCCTGGTTTCATGAATTTCAGGCTGGACGTAATCCATCGTTACTGGTACACCCGCGTACGGCGTATGAACAATTTTATTCTGCACAATTTGCTGTTGGTTAGTCGAAGCTTCGCTAGCATCGCCACCAGCGTTAGTATCATTCGGTTTGTTCTGCCCGTCGTCTAGTTGCGCATTGCCCATGTCACCCTCGCCGTTGTTTCTAACAAAATTTCTCGCATTACGATAATATTGCTGCATCTGCTGATAATACTCAGGATGGGACCCCTGGAACTTAAACGGCATGACTGCGGTGCGAGCGGTCAATGGATTATTCTCGTTGTAAGGCATGACGTTCGAGTTTCGTTGCTCTCGAAGCCGAATAACGTCACGTTGTTCTCGTTGATGCGTCGCGATTGTACCGTTCTCCCTTTCAGCCTGCATACCGTAGCAATGACACGAATTGCTCTGTCTCTGTCTAGGATATTCCATCACCAGTTCCTGATCCGACGCCTTCGGGCAGGACACGCGACGTTGACGAGGATTGTCGGAATTCCTCCCGTTCTCCAAGCCATTAGCCGATGCCCTCTTCCGAAGTTGCACGGAACTCTCCGGCGTAGGACGTTGCTGACGTTGGTCGCATACATCTGCGGTAGAGTCTTGAATACCGTTCAACCTGACGGCACATTGTTTCTTGGCGAGATTAACGAGGTACTCTAATCCTTTTTTACTCTGAATGTTCTTCAAAGCCTCCAGTGCCTTTCGCGCAGTTGCCGGATCTTGTAATCCGTTGTTGCGTTTCTGGGGACGAATCACCTCTTTGTACATTCGCATTTTCAGCAAGCTGCACGGGTCACTCGTTCGGCTATTGTCCTCGTGGCTTATATTCCTCTGCGTATTTGAATCGTGTTCTATACGCGACTGTTCTCCGTTTTGTCCACTTTCGTCAGTATCTCGACTCTGTTGGACGTGCGGGTCGTAGAGTCGTTGCTGTGGATACCGCGTATAGCGATAGCACGGGCGATTCTGTGGATTCTGATGATGCTGTTGATAGGTCACAGATTGATTATGAACCGGATTTGAAGTTTCGTTCGTGGCATTGCGCACGGGCATCGAGTAAGGTTGAAGATAAGCGTTGTCGTATGAAGTTGGAATTCCAGTTCGCTGTTGCCAATTAGGTTGCTGCCAGAACTGATAGCCTTGCTGATTCTGCAGAGGAACGGGTTGGGAATGAACTTGTCGATTAGACGTTTCGCGTGTCTCCTGCCTCGGCATCATCTGTTGCGCCTTCTCCCGCTGGATCAGCTGATTTTCGTTTGCTTCCGTTCGCTCGCGGTTGCCACCTGCTCTCAATCTCTCGAACTCAGTGTAAGATATACGCGGCGGCGTTATGTGAATCATCCATTCCGGCTTTTCGTCCACTTGCTTCCCTCTGCGCGGAACGACCTCGGATCTCTTCCTTTCCGGGGCCTCTTCCTGCGCCTTCGTTTCCTCGAGGTAAAGCAAATGCCTCTTTTGTTCGTTCAACATTGCAGCGAATTGCCGTCTCATTATATCATCGGGTATACCTTGCTGCCTCATCGTAGACACCAACAGTTCCTGATCGCGTATCATGTCCGGGGTGAATTGTACAGTTTTTTTCTTACCAGTTTGTTCGATTTGACCATCCGTTCTAGCCGCTGGGGAAGGTTGAATAGCTCGTTGATTTAAATTCGGCTGATTTTGCGGGGTTCCGTTCGATTGATTCTGATAGGCAATATTCTTGTGATCAAGATTCCTATAGAGCGGTCGTTGTATCACTGGAGGATGTTGCTGTTGAAGTTCTGGTAGAGGTTGCCGATAAATTGACTGTTGCTGTTGGAATTGTGGCGGAACCTGCGGACAGGGTGACTGTTGCTGTTGAAATTGAGAACCGACTTGTGGATGAGTCGGCTGTTGCTGTTGAAATTGAAGCCCAATTTGCTGATGCATTTGCTGTTGCTGTTGAAATTGTGGATCGACTCGTTGATACGCAGATTGTTGCTGTCGGAATTGTGGCGCGACACCTTGATGTGTCGGCTGTTGCTGTTGAAATTGTGGCCCTACTTCTTGGCGCGTTGGCTGTTGTTGTTGAAATTGGGATACGGCTTGCTGATGTATCGACCGCTGCTGATTTTGAACGGTATTTTGGGATGGATCGCTACCTACTACGTCCACCGAAAAACCTTTTAACTGCGCTTTCACGCTCGTGGCATCGCCAACTTGATGATTCGGCGTCCATCCATTTTGTTGCCTCATTCCGTACGAAATGTCTCTTTGGTGCGAGGGAAAGTTTTTCGCGATAGGTCCTACCTTACCCGAATTTTGCATCGCATTTACCGCAACGTCCTGCGACGGAGACATTGCTTGCGCGGAATAGGGTCTTCCTTGCTGAGCATGGTAATTGTAATAATTTCCTTGAGTAGCTTGCGATTCTTGTCGATGGGTATTCATCATTCGCAGCTGATTCATCGCTCGTTGCTGCAGCTGCTGCTGATGCGCAACGTTGTGCTCCAATTGCTGATAAATCTGCTGATTATTTGGGCGATAAGCGCATAGCGGAACATGGTTAGGCGTCGGATAAACGTTATTCCGGGCGGGTGCTAAATATTCGCGAGTACAGTTGGATTGATTAGATAAATTAGGATCCGTGGATGTCGTTTGCTGGAATTCTTGCTGCTCTTGCTGCTTATTCCCGACAGTCATTCGTCGGTACAATACTGCATTGCGACCACCTACGGGCTGTTTTTCTTCGTCAGTTTGAGAATTCGGGTTATCGTCCGTTTTGGTATTCAGACTTTCCGTTTTTTCTGGCTCCGTAATTACTACCGAGTCATTCGTAGGATGCTGGACGAATGTGTGCGGCGTTGCCGGGGCAACTCGAGATTCTCTTGTCTGAGAATTTTGGACGGGATTCGGTAATCCGCTAATTGAATGCACCGTTTCGGCTTTTTGTAGGGAATAATCGTGCACTGCCGTGGCATGAGGTACATTTGGCACGAAGGGACGATGCACCTGGTTGTGCAACGACATGGCCTGTTGAGCGAGCACACTCTCAGAGTTCGGATTCAGCTGACCGAGCCGATGGACCGCCTGATGAGGAGCAACCTGTTGCTGACCCGCGCTATGTACGTTCTGTGAAATAATTTATTTGTTTATGCGATCGTTATACCCAGATAATCATTTTTCTCAATTGTTCATTTATTCGTTTCAACTAAAATTGACCGATTTGTTTAATTCATTGTGTAAAAGGAGTATAAAAAAAATGTACTCGTGACTGTTTCACCGATCTAATAATCCACCTTTACTTAATAGTTATACAACAGGTGTATACACATATAATTAAGCAAAACGCGTAAAATCATAGGTTTGGACACCGAATGCAGTTCCAACAATATTTAACAAAAAAAAATAGATGGGATAAAAATAAAAAGTTTCAACGTGTCCATTGAATTTCACGTATTTCAGGCGATTACGTTAGGCGCGTACTTTGTCCTAAAAAGAATTAAGAATCGACATTTAAAATTCGAAGAACCAACATACGCGCTGTGGACGATGCTGATGTAAACGTTGTTCGGCGATCACCGCGTCACCCTGACCATTATCGTTACATCGCTCTGGTGCGGGTGTCGCGAACAAAGTACCAGTTTCACAGGGATTTTGTTGCACGATCAAAGCTGCCATAGGGTTCGGGAGAAATGGCGGTGGGCATTCTAGCTTCTTTATTTGTTCGGCGGGAAAACTTTTCAATCTCGGTGAAGAACTAGATCGCATCTCCCGGGATCTGTCTTGGGAGCTGAACCTGGTTTTAGGGACACCCACCTCGACGCTTTTGTTCACCTGTACCGTCCTCGAGGACACCTTTTGCTCTAACCGATGAAGGTTTCGTGTCGACGGCGACTTCTCGCATCGAGAATTCCTTTGACGAGGTGAATTATTATTTTTGACCAGCACACTGGCCGTGCTTGGACGTCGCGACGGTGCCTTCTGTCGGGCATTCCTGTCCGCCGAAGCCTTTCTGTGGATAGGAAATGAATTTTGAGAAATATCGTTCACCAGCTGTTAGGAAACTGTTCGATCTAGTTTTGGGATACCTCTTGTTCATTATGGATTAAAATTTTGTTTTGAATCTGTGCAATTTGACGTTAGAAAGAAATCATCCGAAACTGGCCAGGTAATTTTCAAAACGGATTTTGCATCACCGCCGGATAGAAAATTAAAATGAGCTGAAGTTCACTTGAAGTTTAACGTCGATGAGGAAAAATTGACGAGAACCGTGGGTTGGCATGGATACGCATTGCGGTTTGTTCTCAAATTCAGTTTTCACGCTTCCCGAGTATCCAATCATGCGTACGTGTAACAGAGGTGTGTTCCTTCAACTTCGTAGTGGCAAATTGAATTTTGTAATTTAACTTCATTCGATTATCCGAGTGGATTAAACGGCGTTCCTGGAATTCGGCGAGAGAACGATAATCAAACGAAGTCACTATACCGAATTTACTGAGAAAGTTTGTTAACTCCGTTTCGCTAACTAATTTCATTCAATATTTAAAATTTTGAAGTTCGCAAAACTTCAACGAAGAAGAATAGGAATTTTCTAAAAATGATAACAAGTAACAACATATTCCTGCGTAATTATTGTACAATTTTTATTACCACTTTTTATTACAAGAAAGAAACGTACTATAATCCGCGTATATTATTATAGTCGTCGTTATTATAATCTTGCTCGCACGGTTTTAATCCGCGTATTCTAAAATTCGAATTATCGTTTGCTTCTCTATAGCGCAGTTTGGAGATATCGTAGCAGTACGATTTTTAGTTCAATTATTTGAAGCAGATGCTACAATTTGCCATGCTTGATTTTAATGTATACTTTTTACAGTATATTTTTATTGTGATGTAGACAATGTACAAACGCGAAATGATGAAATCAGTATCTTGTCGCTGCAATTGTACCAAAATCTTGACCACGTGACTTGAATCAATTATAAATCACGATAAATAATTATTGAATGGCACCAGTTTCTTTGTGCAACGTTGCATGACACCAAAGTCCATCGAATTCGTGCTTTGAATCAGAAGAAAATGTTACTCTCGTTAATCCAAAATGGCCACGCATCTTCTCAGTTTTGCGTTAGCGTATATTTTTAGGGGGAGAAAATATTCACTAACGAAACTGATGACAATGCGAGGTAGACAAAAGAGACGGTACAAAGAGTGACCTTAAATATTTCTTGTTCTAACTAATTTGTTTCTGGGTAAATTTTTTTTGGCAGCTACGGTTTCGATTTTTCATATTTTTTTGGTTTAAATATGTGATTTGCGAGAATCGAGGCACGAGAGCATCAAGCTTCATTCGTGGAAAACTTTATTTACCATCACGCGTGGTTTTGACGCGGAACGGTATATTATAATGTTGCGTGCACTAGAAAAAATTTGGCTTGGCACAGTTTTCCCTCGACTCCCATTCATTTGGGTTCGTTTGTTCTAAACATCTCCAAGTATAGTATCGTATCGTATCATATTCGTGTCGCGTTAATAAGTCGCCCGACATTTTTCGGGACAATTTTAAACCCTTCATCGGGTTTTATATCACTGATAAAGATAAGTAAAGGAAGGCCCTTCCAAAATAAGGTTTACATCGAGATTTTTGATCTCAGATTCATATTAGTCCAAAATCATTCTCGGACCGAATTAAATGTCCTACTCGGGGTATAAAAAGTCAAGGATCACGTCATTTTCGAGTAAGGTCCAATCGTGTGCAAAGTCCAATCAATATTTTTTGTCATTATCGGTAATAATAATTTCTCCAATCCTATAGACAGCAATCGGGAATCTAAATCGTGTTCAATTTTCTTCATTCGACTAATCGAACATAAGGTCTCTCCGGGTGTCGAGTTAATGTAGCGTCACATATATCGCTTAGAAAATAATTCTAAAATTTTGATTAGAAAAGAATATCCATTTTGTTCGCTTCTCATTATTTCTTCCAAGGTGTTCCTGAAAATAGAAATACTCGTTATTATCAAATAGGATTTTGATGGTGGTAATTAAATTTGTGCTGGAGTGATTAAATGTTAGAAAACTACATATGTACTGGAATCATTAGAAAATTATACGCGTTAGTTCAATTATCAAGAAAAGAACCAACCAATAAAAATTTCAGATCGTATGTTTCGTGCCATTAAACATATTTAAACATCATATTTTTAACTATCATTATAAAAGTTAACGACTGATCGTGTTCGAAGAAAAATGTGATTATCTCCACGTGCGTTCTTTTGAATTCTGGTGTAATAATACTAAAATAATAATAATAATAAAAATAAAGCTTTCTCTTTCATACGCTAATAAGTAGAATTAATGTTTTACCAGAAAAATTGTTGATTTGTTTACGCCTCGTTTGTCGTTCGCACGTCAGATTTTTCAACGTGAAGCACTCGTTATCGAAACTCGGCCCAGAATTACGCCCGTCTTCGCTTCAAACGAGCTCATTTGCAACGCCACTCCTAGCAACGAGGCGAAGGCACTGTTCCAAACGCAAGAAAAATTGTAACCAACCGTAGAAAAAAATCTATTACGCAGAGCTATTATTCGTAAGATTAAAGCGGTGAATCCTTCCTTATTACGGCGAATTAACAGCAGAGTGGCCAACAACGGGGACAAGAAACTTCGCGAACAAAATACAAATTCTCGCAATAGAATTATCCATTATCATGATTACTCTAGACTCTTTGTAAAATCCAATTTTCTCCCAATTATTACGGGGAATTAATATAATTGCTGTAAACTAACGGCAAAGTGGTCGACACGGCGAGCAAGCCGGAGGCGTGGGTGGTGGGCAGCTCATACAGGGAACCCGTTTCTGAGTGCAAACGTAGACGCAAGTCGGGGGTGGCGGGGGGCAAGGTGGCGGAGGTGGGGGACACGTCACGACTACCTTTGGTGGGCAAGGCATTGGGCAACACGGCGGGCAAGGTGGACAAGGCCGTAAGTAAACCTAATTTCAAGGCGTAATTCAATTACGTCCAATAGCAAATTACAGGGCATATCCAGGTAAGTGCACGTTCAACGAATCATAATCGAATGGAAAATATTCTGTTTCTCGATAGATGTCATGTTTCAGTGTAATTTGTTTTTATTACCGACTAGTATCTCTCGAGGGTAGGTTTCAACAGGATGTTAGTTGGATCTCGCCATTTGGGGCGAGCATGGAAAAACTTATTGCTGTTGTTCATAGGGTAAGCCATTTCTATTTTCACTACCATTATTATTGTACAAGTGTTAATCCAAGAATTTACTTTGCGTATTAACTCTTATTAAACTCCGCTAATAATTTCGGGCGAACGCGAAATTTATTGTGATTATCATCATTATTATTATTATTGCTATTTATTAATCTATTTAATAGTCACGAAACTTGGGAAATTTCACGAACCCAACGACGCACCTGTGTTTCACACTCATTACACATTGCGATCATTAAAGACAATTAAATTGAAACGCTCCATAGGTAGTGTTACGGTGTTCTCGATCAATCATAACGAATGTGCCGTGTGGTAGAATTAACAATGTTCATTGTTTAAAGCTACTAACAAAATTGAAACTTACCACTGTCTTCGTCGGTCTGGGGGGACACCGAGGCGGACAGGGTGGCCTACATACGATCGAGGGTGCACAGGGTACAACGCAACAATTTGCGGGGCGACATGGTGGCGGACAGCACGGTGGATCGCAACATGACTGATTCAAAGAAACAGCCCCGCGAGCATTGCACCCGCTGTAAAATATTTTGTTTTATTCAAAACTTAATGGCGCAGATATTACGCGTATTATTGTGCCAGAGAAATCAATGTTTGTAGAAAGTTTTCGTTATTTGAATTCTAAAACAAGTATCATCGAAGTAAACTTTTACAGAATCATTTTAATAAATTCAATAAGAGCGCAGTTTGGCCGACACTCTCGTAGATCGTGAATACAATTCGAATAAACGGCCATGGTGATTTAACATTGTAACATTAGTAATATTTTTTATCGGATTCAACGTGTCCCAACGCATTTTCCAGCAGAAGCATATGAGTCGCGAGAAAAAAGATACATAACAAAATTTCATCCAAAATCTGCATTCGTATATTGCTCGTGGCAGTGCACGCGTCACGTTTCGATCTTGATCAGCAAATGTGTGTATATATCAAATTTGGATTTACTTGGCCATCGCGGCTCTAACAGGTCGCGTTCAGGATCGAGTAGCGGTGACATTTGCGCCAGGAGCCCATGAAGCCGTGAATAAGCATCAAGCCACCGATGATCCACGGTCCCCCCATCCAACGATTGACGACTGCACGGGTACGCGTCAGGTTCATTCGACGTCACTTGAAATTTTGCGACGAGTCACGTCGGTTGTTTACAATTTGCGTTACCCTGGGCAAGCCGATCGTCTGCTTCCGCGAGCTCGATCGCACAGCCTTGAATTCGTAAACAAGAACGCGGTGCTTTCCCGATTCTTTCTTTCCTCTCGATATCAGCAGTTTTTTTAAACTATCTATGTAAATAAACTGGTCACATTTGCATTTTAAACCAAACGTTACATCCACGTGGAGCTGCACTGTGCAATATCCAACTGAAATACATGCGATAGTATAGCAACAACTTGCAACGTATTTACATAATTTAATTTTAATTATTGAGATGGGGAAAACACAGGAACGTTCTGTTGCCAATTATTTCTATGTCGATCCAACGTTGCCGTTACATTTTCACATCCTACGCTCGGGGCTATCCTGGAGAAACAACGGCCCCCGGATATCTGCAGTGCTTGTATTTTTACCGCTTCCAAAGGTATGATCCATTTCCATGGATTCGTTGCACAATTTGTTCCTGCACACACGCGACTCTCGGGGGTGTCGCGTATTCCTATATGAGCTCTGTAGCCGAAGTATTATAAAACCCGAAATTTACCCGGAACTCGCCATACGATTTCTATTATTATTGTATTGTATTGTGCAAGGGACGGGGACGTTGCACGGAAAATTTCCATGTTTTTATCGTAATTTTTCTTTCGTTTCGAAAAACAGTATTCTATCACACGGTTTGCTATCGTTTAAAATTAAATTAGATACTCGCGGAGGCACCAAAATCTTTTAATCGTTTAATGCCTTCGAAGATTTTATTTCGACCCTGACCGTACGCTTCGCCATTTGCATAAATTAATAAAGCTACTCGAAAATATCCGAGCGCGTAATGTGCGAAGGACATTTGTTGAATTGGAAATGAAAGAGGTTTTGGATCTTCAAATTGTATAAATGCATTTCATACATCGTATAAACTTCACAACGGGGCTGCTTATTCTACGTGCAGGCTTCCTTTATTATGTTTAGTATTACCATTAAATTATGGAATACACGGATTTAGCTTCCAGGAGTAATTAAGAATCACAGTAGGGTATTTCATATTTATTACATCACACAAAAGCCAGATCCATTCGGTGGCTGCGCTGGTATACCGCGTCTGTTCATGCGACAAGCGTGTTCCTCAAGACGCTTCTCTACTTTGTCGAGACTTTGCCCCTCGCTGCTCCAAAGACGCTCCGCCGCGGCGCTCGCTCGTGGCCATATTCTGGGGTGTACATTGTGCCTGAATATAAACATTTTACATCAGTAAATGTTTTGCGTTCCACCTTCGAATCGAATATGTCAACGTCGAATGTTCCTTATTCGACGTATGTACACATACATTCCGAGAATCAATAAAATGCGCTAGATCATTCGCGAACGTTGGCAATTGAACTTAACTAAATGATTACTTATCGTAATTTTTATCACGGATAGTTATTCGACTATAATCGAAACGCTCGATAATTCGTCGAACAAAAAGACAGATCATGCGTCTTCCTTTATTTGAAATTAATTAATTATCCGCGACCATCTCGATTTTAATGATCCGCTAAAGTTTGTCGTATTGAAAATAAATTATCACAAAATTATTTGCGTACGCGTCGATACATAAATTTTCATAAAGCGTAACGAGCAACGTCTTTTTTAATAAGAGAACAGCGAGACCTTTACGGCTACTTTTCACAATATTTCCTTCTAATTAAATTCCAAGATTGCGGAAATTACCGTTTCCTTGTTAAACGAGACCGTTTTTACGGGAATCAAGAAAACAACGGTCATACCTGTCAACGAACTCTCCCCACATACAGGTTTCACCGCCGAGCATCAAGTTCATGACGTTCGCCGCGCCAGTGAACGCAAGTGGATTGCAATTGTAAAACTTTTTCCAGTCACCGCCACCAGCAATGTGATCCAAATACCAACACGCTGATAGTAACACCTGATGCCCTGCCTTCGTCGCCCTTTCGAGCTCCTTCTGCCACCGACCAGTCCATACGTGGACAACCGTGCTCGTTGGCATAACGACACCATTGTCGAATACCTGTTGACGACAACGAAATTGCGAAATAAAGCAAACGTCTAGTGACAATTTTACTAGATTCCATGGTAACGGTAACTATGAAACTCTGACACCGCCTAAATTCCGATTAAATTATTTTTACGAAACAATTTTGTTCGAAATTATATAAAACGCGTAATAATATTACGATTAAATCTGTTTTTCGAATTTTTCTCCGCATCAATTGGATCGCGAAGAAATATTTGGAATACTTTCTCGAAAAAAAGTTGGTTTGGTACATCAATATCAATTTTTCCATATCGAATTGGACTTTTATTGCTAGTTAGAGTTTGGCAACTTAGATTTTGGTCGGCACGTTTTTCGGAGCTTTTCAGAAGGCATAGGTCTCAAATTGTCGGATGGATAATAAAGAAATTTACGCGTCACGAGAGTCGATGATTCAATGCTGAAATCGGAGTATCAAAAATTTCCGCCCAAAATTCCTGCCGAAGCACGAACGAATCAGCGTTCGAAAAGATATGTTATCCGAGTTTAAAATAAAAGAACTGACGACTAATACTTGTTTTAGGATAAGCAAGAATCTGTGTTTGAACAGCCAAGCGTGGTCGATGTCAGTGGTCGGATGTTTACCTCTTGCCACACGATGGATTTCGACTCGAGAGACTTCGTGATTTGAAGAAGCTTGGCGATATACTCTCCTTCCAGAAGCGCATAATTCCTAGACATGTTGCGCGCATTCATGTATGCGACGATTTGCGGATTGCTGGCCCAACAATCGAATGGCACTTCGTCGCCCCCAAGATGAACGTATTCGTCGGGAAACACTTGAACTATCTCCGAGAATAAATTTCGCAGGAACTCGTATAGGGCCGGATTCGTCGGATTCATCGGTCCCAATGTACCGGTCGCCTTTCCCGTGGTATCTGTCACAAATCGTTTTGATCGGTACTCATCGCGAATCGCGACAAACTTCTCGGATCCAGAGAAGATTGCGAGAGAAAATCCTTGTTTCTGTCCCTCTTCTCCCCGATTCAATTATTTATATTTTTAATATCAGATATTCTTAATATATTCTTATTATCAAAAGAATATGAATTTACTCGACGACCGATCATTAATTTAATAACGAATGTACCTACTTCAAGTATTTTCGAAACCTAACTACGACTAGTTATTATATATGGTACTATTCCTGCAGTATAATATATTTTTGTATAATCTGTTTCATCAACGATAGTTATTTTTTACCCAAAACTGCCGCGGTGTCTTTCAGGCAGATGAAGACGATAGGCAAATGTTCGATTCAGATTTATATTTACCGTAGCAAGTAGTCAACAAGTCCGGATAGGCCAAACCCCATGAACTCGTGTGGCCCGGCGTATCAAATTCCGGCATCACGCGGATCCCTCTTAATCTGGCGTAATTAACGACCTTCTGCACGTCGTTGGGAGTATAGATCATTGAGGGATGATAGGCTCCTTTGGCCGACAAGTCCGGATATCTCGCGCTCTGATACGGGAAACTGTTGTCGTCCACGATGTGCCAATGCAGGACGTTCAACTTGTTATACGACATTGCGTCCAAAGTCAACAGTATGTCCGAAATTGGTAAGTAATGGCGAGAGGTGTCCAAAAGGAGTCCACGATGGGGTAATTTTGGATGATCCAAGATGGTTTGACATTTCACTTTTAGCTGTGTGTCGGTTTAATAACATTAATATCGTTTATTTAGGAATAAATGTTTGTAAAGAAGAAGAGTCAAGAAAGATTTCTTATAAATGCGTGTTGTCGGTTTAATATCGAACGCATGCTTCTATGTGCGTATACATATCTCGAATTAACCATGCCGCGTTATTGCTGTTAATTTTCCATGATTACCAGAACTGCTCAATCTAAAACACAGTTTAATCGGGGTATCTATAACACGGCTCGTGAGTTACGTTTTTTTAATCGGAGCGAGTCTCTGGAATATCAATTTCCTAAAAAGAACTCATGATATCGACAATCTCTTTAGCTATTTTAACGAAACTCCGTCGTTCTATAGCTGAGAGTTCGAAGAATCGAAGAACCATTTTTTTTAAATAATGACGCATCATGACCGGTAAAAAATATGCAGCCATGAATTACAAATTACATCCGCACGATATATTTCGTAACTCTTCCATCGCGAGTATACATATAGACGTATACTCACGCTTGGTCCTTCGCCGGAAGCTGTCAATATTTGGGAAAATGTCTCCAGGCCACGTAAAATTCCCCAAACCGATTCCGCGACGAGATTGGCAACGTTTGACGTCTCATTGATGCTAAGGTTGTCTGGAAAAATTCCGCTCTATCAATCCAGGGAATTTAAATCGATTCGGAGGTGGGACGAGTCGGTAGGATGAACGCAGTCTAATCTCCAGGCTCTATTTCGCGCGCTAATCACTCGCTCTGACCTCGAAGCATTCCGCTCGGCGCGATAAGAAACGAAGAAGCAGAATCGAGCTTCATCTTATTGCTCGTCCCCATTTCAATCGTCCCACTGACTCGATTGTAGACGTTCTATCTCTGGATTCTGTTATTCGCGCTTTATCTATTACTAGCCACCGGTTCAAACTTTTTTTATGCTGATTTTTGCCCTACAAACCGATTTTCAAACGTAACGAGTTCAATTGCGGATGTTTGTGCAAAATGCAAGACATAAACAGCGATTTTTTTTTTAACGAATCCGTTATGCACGCGCGAAGTATGTAATATATTCGCAAAGTCATTTCACCAAAATATATAATACGGGCTTATAAATGCAAAATGCACGATACAAAAGAAAAATTCTTTTATCCCTGCAAGAACGAATTAAGAGTCTCTTCGAGTCCCGCTTCTCTATCGATCTCCCGTGAATTTAAGAATTTGCATAAACTTCCGCGATTCAGTAACGAGATTAACGTAGCTGTGCAAAATTTCGGTGCGATGAAAATTGATGAAAAGATTATTTTGGAACAGACGTGGTACTCTAGCTTCCCAATGTACTTTCGAAATCAGAGGAATGCCCGTTCGTAATGACCGCTTCAATTATTTTTTTACGCGCGCACTCTGCCTGTAACGAGATCAACGTAGCGTCATATTTTCGCTGTGCAAACTTTTAATGGAAAATATCGTAGCGATAAAAATCGACGATGACATTATACGAAAATAGTACCTTTTCGTTGTCGCGTACTTACATGCCTCGTTCATACGTAAGTGAGGCCAATGATCGCCGTTCTGTTCACAGGGCTGTATCAGACGAACGTGCAAAGCTTCGAGTGTTCCTTTGAACAAAGGATTATTCCGTATCGGTGCGGCGGGTTGTCCCTCCGTGACTAATCGAGCTAATCGTGCTTCCGTCAATATGATTCCCGTATACCTTTCTACGGCGTTTGACACTATATCGCAAGTTTCTCCAGTTATCTACGCAACGAAATATACAGTAATTTATAACGCGCGGTTAAACTGTTTACTCGTTACATTCAATCTTATTTACACTGTACGACAATATACCGTGACTCGTTAGTTCTCTAATTAGCGGTTTTTTTTGTAATTTATTTTTTTATCGCGCGACACTTAAAGCTTACGTAATTTCATGACTGACGAGCTGCAATTTACATATACACGTGGAAGATGCACGCATTTAATGTATGTAGTACTAGGAAACTTTCTTATCTGTAACACGTTATTTATAAAACTGCGTAATCCTTTGAGCAAGCCTGAAAAAGGAAATGAATTCAACGCAGGTTTACGAAGTTGACGACTATGGGGGGCAGGGTATTGATTGACAGTAACGTTAATTAAATAATACGTTCACCCTCGGTAAACTGCGAGGCATTGGCATGTGTCGATAATTGAAAACTGTAAGATGATACTATGGATTTATTAATGTATTACCCTCAGAAAGATTAATGTCGTAAGTTTTATACGCGTAAAATTAAAACGACGTATGAAAAACTGAACCTGCGCAAATACTTTAATATTCAAATACTCCAACATTCCAATTTCCAATATTCAAATAATCCATTATTCGAGTTTCCAATATTCAAATACTCCAAGACTGGAATGTTCAACAAATTATATTTGATAAATATTTCAAACATTTCACTACCCGAATACTAAAACACCAACAAGTTTTCGAGCAACTACCCGCTTGAATTTCAAACGAGCAAACTGTCCCACGCAAAATCTTCCCTGCGCCAGTATCCAAAACTTAACAACATATCCATCAGCGCCAAAGCTACTCACGCTAATTTCAAAGTTCGACGGTCGCAGTACGTAAAAATCATCCCTGACGCGTCTGAAATGCGGCATCGGCCAGATTTCACCCTGGGTCGCGTAAACCCATGGCCCCGACTCCGAATGCGCCGAGCAAAGGCTCGTCGTTCCCAGGATAAGCAAGAACGCTGCCAACACCATTGTCCGCGTGTTCGTCTCGTTGATGCTCTTCAGGTACGCGGAGGAAGAACGATGCGACGCCACCGAGTGGTCATCGTCTACTGACGATCGCGGAACGTCCGCCGAGAACGATGCGTGTATGGTAACAAGAGTGGTAACGACCTTAGCCTGCGCCACTTAACTTTCATCACTTTGGTAGAGAAGAGCTCACGGTCAAGTGGGAATAACCAGGCTTTGTTGTGGTCGTGCGTCCAGAAGTATTACCAGTTATCGCGAATACCTGTCGCGATTCGGCCGGGGACCATTAACCGGGACGATAACGTTAATGGGACATTGACACGGGATGCAAGTTTCGCGAGGCAGGGAGTCCGAGAAACTTGATTTTACGTTGCAGGTTCGCGCGATGCGCCTCGCTTCGAGGACGACGATGAGGATTTCTTAAAAGCTTTTTAGACGCGGTCGAATCCTTTTCTTTTCAGCGAGTAGGGCTGATGTTTTTACGTCCACGGTACCGCTAATTCGCGCATATTTGGTATTTACGTACATACGTCAACAAAATTACGAACGCGTTTCCGCTCGATATTGTATACCTATCGTATTACGGTTATTAGGGTAGCGTGCAATTATATTGTGGCGCTAGTTGCTAACTGTAGGTTCGATCGTGTAATGTAGTAATAATTGAGTCAAAATGTATTCGAAGTTTAAATATAATATAATATATATTGCATATAATAATACATAATATATCATTTATATTTAATCTGAAAAAACTGTATCGATAAGTCCTCGTTGAGCACGCGCCGATCCGATACGTCGCGATATTTAATTTCGACAGAGGATTAATTATTCTATCGTATTAACTAACACGAGTCATCTCGTAATTGCAAAAACTTTTATCACCCGAATTTTTTGACGTAAAACGCGCGAAGTTTACGCTGGGATCTACTCAGAATTTTGGTTATACTAGAATTACGATTGCAGCCCCTCACATTCTCTCTGTGAGATATAACGCTTATCGAATGCAGATTAATTACAGCATTGAGTCCACTCAAGTGTGATCCGTTTGCGATAGCGGTGGCCTATCTTTACCGAAGCTGCGAGGCGGTCGAGTGCAAAGGTCGACGATCGCTCGGATTATCAAACCTGACCGTGGATACAGTGGCCTATTATCATTATTACATCATGATCAGTAATTAGCGCAGAAAAATATTTTTGTTTACCTAAAGATGGTCATAATGATCTTATTGTCGGATCGATCCCCGATGTATCGATTTCATCGAAGATAATCGACGCGATACTTCGTGGATCGCAACGGCAGATAAGTCGTTTTAATTGGTCGTAAGACCGATAAACGAATAGATACTCAATGTATTTCGATTTCATTACACTAATTTATAACAATTGTATTTGCACGAATTCTTTCTAACATTTACGATCTGCCTGTATGGAGTTTCAACAAATAATACACCGAATCGATCGCAAGTCGCAATTACGACATAAGCCATTCTCGTGTGTCATTACAATGTGTATAATTACAAACACATTTGCATTCAATGTAAAATACCTTGTTAACTGTGTGAGTTATTTGCGTGCAGACTGCGCGCACTTCCGGACCAACGATTATAGTCACGAACCTAAGCCAGATGCATTCGCTACTTTCGGTTTCTGGTATTGCGTAATTATCGGTTTTGAACTTGATTTATGTCATAATATCTTGATTAAGCTCCTTCGATGTAATTTCACGCAATCTTTTATTTTTAACGCGGTTATGTTTTAAACTGATTTAATACGTTGTCCGGCTCAAACGCTATTATCGGAACGCTAATATCGGAAATTTTCAGCAAATTCATGGAAAATTGGAAAAGCAACGAAATTTTACGTGAAATTAAAGTTAATTGCGTATTACTCATGTTCTACAGCTAGTAAATCTGTGTTCCTCGAAATGCATTTTCGAGCATACCGCGTTAAAAAATATTGCCAAGTTATTAAACTCGTAAATCGATATTGCACGATTCATGGGTGATTAACGGATCGTACGATTCGTGCTCCAAAGTTGGAAATCGTACATATTTATTTACATACGGGCAAAGATCGTAAGGAATACATTTTCGAACGTACGGTATTCGAAGATATTGGCAAATCCCAAGACCTTGTGTCAACATAATTTTATTAAACGTCATCCTCCCCCGACTCGAACTGGAGCGTCTACCATTCGAGATTAGTCCGTGAAGTTGAGGAATGAAAAATGGGGAAAGCTTTCGTAACGCCTGTGTTATCAAAGATACCACTGGCCGATCGTAAAATACGAGCTTGCGCATTTCCTTCGTCTTTCTCAAAGACGGCAACGATTTCTGACTTTTCGCCGTACGATGAACACCATCGACGAGGCATTCTTTCGCGTATTCGTATGAAAATCATTTGAAATTCGAATATCTCTACAACAATTTATCCGATTAAAAATAATTTTTCCATTATTACCACCCCCTCCGTGACCTTAGGACTAATAATTTAAAGATTTGTAAATATTATTGTTATCTAACGTTACTCGTAATAATATTCGTACAAACTTTGAATTAAAACGATTTCTCGATGTCGATGGACTGACCTTTATTCACGGTCATAAAAATTATTTACTTCGATCAATTCGGTTCGCTATTTATACTTTTTACGTCAGTATAAAACCAACAGATCAATTTGACGATAAGCCTTGCGGAGCGTCGTTTGGGCGATCGTGAATAATTTTTTTACGAGATATAAATTGTTTTTAACGCAACGGATCTTTGACAGGGTACAAACTTCATGTTTCGTCGTGCTTTACGCTTTTGCTATAAAGGTAGTGGAAAAATGTGTAACAAAAGTATGTAGTATGAAATGTGGATCACGGAAACCTCGTGGTGATACGGTACTGCTCGGTGAATCGTAGCTTCATTGATTGCGATGTCGTACGCCGGGTCGACGGACGCCCGGGGCGAGGAGCGAAGGGTTTCGAAGTGGAACGTGCATTCAGTACCGTCCCACGAAAACCGAATACCCTGCCAACGTATCTCCCCTCAAAAATTTCGTGTTTCGAATTTTAATGGAGGCGAAATATTTTTGTGCCACGGAAACGTAACGTTCGCGAGCGCTTTAAACTTCGTCAACAAGAACATCGATTTCGCCGCTTTAAAATGGCAGCGGGAAGAGGAACAAACAAAAATTTTTTCTATACAGAATATGTTTAAACTCCGAAAAAATGCATCGTACGGTATTTTACATTCTCCGTTAGTATATTTGTTTACGCGTGTTAGAATACGTTTTCAGGCTTACACACGTTTTTTAACTCCGCATTGAACGATAAAAATTTCCACGGATACCTTTAATTAATTCTGACGGGCTACTATTTTGGAATTGTGTAGAGCGTAAAAATTTTACGCCGAAACGCGTAACGCGTTATCAACGTAACGAAAATTTCCTGTTGATTTGGCGAGGCTGGTGCCCTAGACAATTTTTCACCACTTTTGATCCGCTGTTGCGTCTGTCACGCGAAGTAGGCTTTGACTCTCCATTCACGACCGTTGACAATTGCAACGAAACAAATTCGTGGAGGTTCTCATCGTTAGTGCCGCTTACGTATGACACGGTGATAATTTATTTATGGTTTTCCGGTACCGGTGGCCGTCGTTATCATTGCCGATTACATTGATTTTCATTATCGTCGGTGACACACGCGCAACTCCACACACGAAGTGTCAGTGATTGGAAAGTACACTATTAATGAGTCGATCGTCGCAAGAACGAACAAATAATTTATTCTATAATTTAATAATAAGAATGATTTAATTAAAATAACCGCTGAACAAAATTTATCAGTTTCCACTCTTTTAAATAAAAAAGACTTGTGAATACATTCACTGAGAAATCCAAATGATTATCCTAACGTTGCTAGTGTTAACTCGCTATGTTTCACGGTATAAATATAAAATTACCATTATTTTCCCCGATACTTTAATGGAAGCAATTAAAATACATTTGGCTCGATGAGTTTCTACTTCAAAGTATACTGTATTCTCCAATCTACTTATCCATTCCCGAAAAAGTAACAATCTCAAACTCGCCCATCAAATTTAAAATAAATAAACGAATAAGCGCAAACATTAGCAGCGCGTTTCATACGTAGAGCATAACCGACAATATCTCCAGAAAAAACCACCCCTGAGCGCCGTTTCAACGGCTACCCTTCTGCCCCATAAACCTCCTCCAAAAATAGTATCCCCCTGTCGTCCTATGGAATCCGGAACGAAGAAAAACTCCGTGTCAAGCTTGAATTCAAAGTGAACCCCTCGAAAAAGGTGAGAAAAGGAGGGAGGTAGAGAGGAAGAGAGAGAGAGAGAGAGAGAGAGAGAAATATCTCTCGAAAGTTGCCGCGACGCTGCACGTCGACCGGCGTCGAGGACGCAGAGATCCACGCTCGCATCTGCGCGAAAGGGAGGCTCGGGAAAACCACTAGGTGGGGCATCCACACCAAAGGAGAGTAAAACGAGGAGTGTGGTGGGGTGGCTACCGTGGATGTGGAGACGTGGGGGACGGAGGGTAGAGGAGGTTTAACGAGGGGCGAGAGGGAGGGTAGGGCAGAATCGAGCGGATGATGCGCGTCGTCGTCGTCGTCGTCGTCGTCGTAGTTCGTAGTAGTCGTCGTAATGACGGCGGTGACGTCGACCGAGGGCGCTACCGGCGTCGTCGGCTTAATCGCTAGTAGTAGTAGTAACCGGCACGAACGGTGGTAGTGGTGAGTATCGTAGCGGCGTGCGTGCACGCTAGTCGTAGGGTAGAGGCACGGCATCACGGTTGTGGAGGAATATCGTTGATGCTGCGCGCCGCGGCAGTGTTGGAGGCATAGTCGTGGAGCCGGTGGAGGTGGAACGAACGAAAGGGTGTCTCACTCGGCACCGTCGGCATTACGAGTACTCTCGCAGTGAGCGCGGATCCGTCGTGCCGTGAATTTCTTCCTTGATCTGGGGGAACTCTGACGGGATCGTTCTCATCGGCGGGGGACGAAGCGTCTTCGCGGCCAGTTGAGTTGGGTTGAGTTTAGTTGTTGTGTGGGGGGTTGGTTCGCGTGAGAACGGTTTACGCTTCATCGGCCGGTGACTGCGCCACGCCGGAGGTTAGATATATAAGAAGAGAAGAAAAAGGAAAGGACAGGGGGTGGAAAAAGGGTGAGGCAGCGAACAAGGGAGAGAGAGAGAGTGAGGGAGCAAGAGAGATAGGGAAGAAGGGGGAAGAGATAGATAGAGGAAGAGAGGGGTTGGAGAAGAAAAGATAGAAGGAAGGAGACGATACGTACGCGATACGAGGAGAGAAGGAAAGGGAGATAGAGTGCGTGTGTGCGCGCCGGTATCGCGGTTCGGCGCGGCGCGGCGCGGCGGTGGCGGTAGCGGTAGCGGTACTCGGAAGTGGTGGTGCCAAGTCGTGGTGGATGGTGGATAGTGGCGGTTCGGGCGGTAGGTCGGATAGGTCGGTTGTTCGTCGTCGTCGTCGTCGTCGTCGTCAGCCGGATAATACGAGGACGGTGCAACGCGTCGGGCATCGTCGCGAGCCGCGGAGGCGAGACGACGACGGGACCGAGAGAGAGAGAGGCACGAGGATGATGGGATCGATAAGGAGGGACCTTAGGTGCGGGTTTCGCGAAACGGGGACGGTGGTGCGGTGTACGTAGGAGGCGCGACGCCGGACGCGCGTAGTAAACATACGCACGTAAAAAAAAAAAGAAAAAAAATACGCACGCGCCCCGTGCGTTGTTGGAACGGGAACGGGAACGGGATAGGGAACGGGAGGAATATCGCGGGGTTCGATATCGCGATACCGCGCGTACATCGCGGCCTATCGAGAGAGGCCGACGCTCCACCGAGTATCGCGACGAGAGGGATAATACGCGCCCCCGCGTCCCGAACACGAAGATCCGGCGACGGAGGGCGAGGGAGAGAGAGAGATCGAGATCGGAAGAAACAGAGAAAGAGGGAAACAGGATCGCTTTGGACGTGGATTCGGTGTCGTGCCGAGGAAGCTGGAGATCCTCCTCTCTTTCTCTCTCCCCCTCGATCTCTATACATCCTCCACTCGATGGGCTCTGCCACCGAAAGAAGGTCAAAGATCGATCGTCGAGTACGAGGGTCGTGACCTCACGCATACGGAGTGACCCACGCGCGTAGTACGATACGATACGCTACGCTGCGCCTTCGCCGGTTTTCTCCCGAGGAAGAGGAAGAGGGTCCGGTGGTGCGAGGAGGGAGAGAGAGAGAGGCGGATCCGTCGAACGATGAGGACGATCGATCGTCAAGAAAAGAGGAGACCTCGCTGATCGACACGTCGAGGCGTTGTCAATGCCCGTACCTCGCCGACGAATATCTTCGCGTAGAATAGAAGGATTCTTTGTCCCGGACAACGGGATCGTCGTCGAGTCGCGTCGCCTCAGAGATTACGCCACCGTGGACGGGAAGAGGATTTTTCGTCGGGAAATCGATCCTCTCGGGATAACAGAATTGTTGCGCGCGATAAACGTCCGTCGATTTAACGATCGCGACGCGTGCTCGTGGTTCGAGGATTCGTTCAGTTTCCCTGCGTGCACGACCGATCGAATCAGATCGTGGAAAACCCTCCCGATGCGAAGTAACGAGGTGGCACGATGGGGAGATTCTTCCCGCGTATCTACGAAAAGTGACGAGAGCAAAGGTGACGGAGATTGAGAGGAGAAGTATAGAAGAAAGTAGAAGTAACGTAGGGCGGAGGATATAGGAGCGTAAAAGAATTGTGTAAAACTGTAGAAGGAATTAGCGAGGATCGCGTTTAATCACCTTCGCTAGAAAGAACCAAAAGGTAGAAAAAGAAAGAGGATCGAACTAAACGAAAAAGACTGACGATTAGAGCAGAAAACCAATCGTTACCTACGGTGCACGGCACGAGAAACGAGAAACGAGCACCTAGATACCCCTTCTCCCTGGAAGACGAGAGTAGGAAGGGAATTTGAATAAGAAAACGAGGGAGGAAAGTGAGGAAAGTGAAAAGAGAGAAGAGAAGAGAAGAGAAGAGAAGAGAAGAGAAGAGAAGAGAAGAGAAGAGAAGAGAAGAGAAGAGAATAGAATAGAAATAAAGAATGTCTCGGGATCCTTATTCGAGCGGTAGCGGAGTGGTGGGACCAGGAGGTGGTACCCGTTCACCGCGAAGCGGTCGTCGCGTAGGCGAGCTACCCACCGTCGATCGTAGCCCCTCGAGGAGCTATGCGAGCGGTCGCGGAAGCCCGTTGGGTCGCAAGAGAGGCACTCGTAGCGGTAACAATTCGCCGGAGCACCTCGGATACGGTAGCTACCATCACCATCAGCTGGGAAGCCCGTACTACTCCCGCGACGAGGACCTCGGCAGTCCCGTGATGCTCGAGGAGAGGGGCAGGAGTATGTCGACCGGGGGCGGTGGGGGCGGACATCACAGATCCAGAAGCGCCTCGAGACCCGCCATGTCCAGCTCGGCGGGCATGTCGGCGAGGTACACCAGCCTCGATCGGGCATCCGCGGGGATCCTCGATCATGATCGCGAATTCATGCCGATTCGCGAGCCGCGGGAGCGTAGCCGTGATCGCGGACTTTACCTCGAGGATGAGCTTTACGGTTCGAGATCGGCCAGGCAGAGCCCGAATCCGCACATGTTACGGGACGGCGGGATCTACATCGGGGAGCTGCAACATCAGAACAACGATCTCCAGCGAGAGCTCGGGAACCTCAAGAAGGAGCTCGAGCTGACGAACCAAAAGCTCGGCAGCTCGATGCACAGTATCAAGACCTTCTGGAGTCCCGAGCTTAAGAAGGAGAGAGCGTTGAGGAAGGAGGAGAGCACCAAGTACAGTCTGATCAACGAACAGCTCAAGCTACTCAACTCCGAGAATCAGGTCAGTCGAGACTGCGGGTTTACCCGTTTACCGATGCCAATCAACGTCCTTTTTCTTTCTTCCCTCTATATCCCCTCGTCCAGTCCTTTCCCTTTCCCTTTATCGCGCGATTTCGTTGCCCGATTTTGATCCTCGGTTGGACTCTGATAAAAATTAGGTCACAGCGATTAGGTCGTCGGATTGTTCCTCGTCGACGAGTTTTCGTGAATGGCCGTTGTTTCCCCTGACGGTGCTCGTCGTTAGAGAACGTTTCGTCGCGAAAACTCGTTCGTAATTCGAGAAATGTAATTTCGGAAGGAAGAACAGAAGTGGCGACGACTCGTTTTCGAGAAGCGTCAAGTAGATTCTGATTTCGGTGAAACTTTTCCTCGGGGTGTTGCAAAGTGAAGCGTAAGACGAGAACGGTTTATCGCGAATTCTTCGAAGACGCGTAACGCGCGTTTCGTACGGTGACCGGAGAAGTGAATCGGTTCCCTCGATTAATGACGCGTCCGATGAAACGGAAAACGTCAAGAAACGCGTCTTCTCGTCTTCTCGATGCATATCTCTAGTCTTACTTCGATGCCCCGGAATTTCTCGTGAAATTTTGTTGCTTCCCCGACGCTTTCTAATATACGCTTATCGATTGGCCAAAAATGCAACGCGAAGGGGGAGCCACCGATAGAGCTATTAACCGAATGTCTTCCGACTTTCGCGATACGGATTCACGCCAACGACGATTAATCAGTTAGAACTTATAACGACCACTCGACGAGCGTCCAGTGGACGAAGTACGATGCGCAAAAATTTCCCCCAAATTCCCTGTCCACGACGATCAATCGATAAACGCTTCGCGACTATTTCTCGGGAAACCTCGGTCAACTATTATCGGCATTCCAACAAGTTTTATTCGCGTTCGAGACCACACGGAATTCTCACCAACGATACATACGCATTACGCTCCACGACGATGGATGGATCAATATGTTAGCTCTCCGCGAAGCCCGCCACATATTTATATAATGCCAACCGCGGTATACTAAAAAGTTCCAACCGATAATTAATACCTTCGACGTGCACGCTTAAACCCAGAATAGGAGTTTTCTATTTCTCATCAATTCGATGATTGGGAAGCATTTCGTGCGATCGTACGAAAGTCTTCTGCAGTCTTTAACGTTGTCAGGCTTCATTCGATTACGGGCTGGCCCTGACGCGTATGTACGTTGTTAAGAGCGAGATTATTCCGTGGTCAATTATCGTTTCTTTGAAAGCGGCGCGGTGTCGCGACGGCTCTGTCGGTACCTCTCGTATCTGGCCCCATGCCGATGGGATCAATTGATCGTCTTACACGTACTTCGCGTATATCGTTTCTCCGTGCTAGCGTACTCGCACGCACGTGCATCATCTCCGACCGCCATGGCGATGAGTCATTGCCACCGAGAGTAGAAGAATCTCAAAGTGGCCAGATTCTCTGGCCGTCTGCCCACGTTTATTTCTCTTTATCCGCCGTCTGCTGGTTCCCGAGTACGTTCGGGGAACGTTCTTACGTGGCAATGACACGGGCCTGACGAGCAGCTTTACCGTCGGACCATTGTTCTTCTTCCCCGACCAACCATAGAGCCGAGAATTAACCGCCGAGTTACGTCATTCCGATGCGCTCCCCCTACGCACTCGCTGGAGTCCGTTTCCTGCGGCGAGCGCTATGGATTGAGAGGGCACGCGATAAATTATATGTGTACTATAAACGAGTCGCAAAAAAACCTGTATCGCGCGTCCCGGATCGTACGGTACAGTGATACGAATCTATGAACAATTGCTCCCTTTGATTTTCAACGCGAACATAATTTGCCGAACGTTGCCCAAGGGCTGGCGTAACGCACGACGAAAATTGAAAGCGAACGAGTTTACGTTTTCGGGTGACCCTGAAACGATGAATTTGAAATTTCTATTTGAATCGGCGAAAAATATCGATCTGTCTGAACGCCTTTAAAGAGCGACAAAACAAAATTTACCTCTGGTTTCTTTTTTTGTATATGTAGTTAACCTACATTTCACCCCAGCTATTTCAATTTGATTATTAAAAGTTAATATTTTCACTTCGCCGTATTGTACAGGTTGAGGGACTACAAACAAACTACCCGAATAATTCCCATAATTTTCCGAAACAGAAAAGATGCGTACCGCGAAATGACTCGATGCTCGAGAATTTATGTTCGAAGTACTTTTTTTTACCCTCACCTTAGCCGACGTATCCGGAACACTAGGCGGATTTACGTCGATCTTCCAATTTCCCGAATTAATAAGATTTTCAAAGCATTTTATTATTTATTGAATCAACGTTATATGTATAGCGCTCCGCATTGATAAAATTAATGCCCGCGGGTACTGTCACTCGAGCGCGTAAATCATTATTAGACTGTCACCGAAGATGAATGTTCGCGTTATCTAGATTTCGAATTGGAATAAATCTCGAATGCATGAGAGTCGGAGAGTCTCGGCGAGAAATCGAACTAAACAGGAACGCTAATAAGTCCAATGTCGATTCGAAATCCATTTAAAGCTAGAGAAGGGAAGAAGGGCCCAGGAATAATCTTTCGTCCGCTTAGCCCTTGGTGCCTTCCAGAGTAAAGTGAAACCTTGGATCGATTCGTATTCGGAGGCTGTAGTCAGCCATCGGCGGCAACCGCTCCACCCCCTCGCCTCACCCCATTAACATTCGAGAACTTGGGAATGGAACGCGCAAAAAACGCATTAAACCGTCGGTGGAAACTGGCCGGAGAGCAGACAGGGTCGGCGTGGGGGGGGGGGGGGGGGGGGTGGAATTAATTTTCCTCTTCCGTCGGGTCACGTACGCGACTTGCGCCACGCCAGGCGGGTTTGAAATTGGCGTACTCCGGAAGTGGGTCGTAAAAAAATGCCGCGGGAGTTTTGCAATCCTATCGTCCTCGGCGATATCTCACGCCCCTATTTCTCTCCTTCTTTATCCTGCGCGACGGGGGAGAAAGAGAGAGAGAGAGAGAAGCAGAGAACCGTGAAGCGCGAAAATTAAAGCCAACGTGCAGCGGTGTTTAGCGTGCTCGCTAACGAGGAATAGCTTTTTTTTGTACCTTCTATGGTGTAAGTGGGGGGTGGGGGAGGAGAACGTAAATCGTTGACGAAGATTTTTTGCGCCGTGTTTACGTTTTCTTTTGCGCCTTTCGATTATAAGCGGATGCTTAATTAAACGCGAGGAAAACAAATCTTCGTTTCCCGGATAAATAGGTGAACGAAAGTTTACGAAGAATTTTCTCGGTTGTTACTCGACACGATTCAATCGTGTCGATTAATCGAAGGTTCGTTTCGTTAGATCGTTTGCATGTTTCGCGTTGCATTTGATTGGGATACGTCGCATTGAATAAAATATGAGATATCTGGATTTAATTATCCACTTGGCATTTCCAGGCAAAAGGAAGATTTTTCATCGATGAACTTTGAAATGCATGGCGCGTGGTAGATTTTATTGGAAATCGTTTCGTACTAATTGGTCAATTATAATTAATTAATAGCACGGCTTGATGGCATTAATAGCTTCGGTGCCATACGTGAAAATCTTATTAGAGTTAAATCATAATGGAGTCGTAGGAAGATTTATTTATTATTAATAACCAAATTCAAAGGGTCAACAATACTTTGCTTGTTGAAGTCGTATCATTTTCTTAAATGTCGAGAAGGGGATTAAATCGATACTCGATTTCGACCAGATCGCGTTGAGGTAATGATCGATGATTCCTTCCGACCAAGCTTGGTCATCAGTGTTCGATAGTCTAGTCCGAAACTCAATTTGCGGTTAAACCTGGCTCGCGTCGCATTATCAATGCACCTCGCAACGGGAGAATCAGGATCAAATCGTACTGACATCGAATGAAAACTGGGTCTTATGTCATTTACACGCTAACTCAACGACTCGATTATATGTATGTTTGAAATTCGATTGGGTTGAACTTCGACGTATGTCACGCACGGATCTGTATTTCCGGTAGTTTGCGTTTGAAGTTTGAATAGTCCATGATTGATCGTAGATGAGATCTCCCGACAGTTCAATTTACTATTGCAATATTAGTATAATACATTGTAATACCGATCACGTGTGCACGAATAGATAAAGTCTTTTACAATTGAAGTATTACGTTTTCCGGATCGCGTAAAATGTTCCGAATATACCGCCAAAATTTATGCAAAATCATATTTTTATAACAGGTCGGCAAATATTTGGGATGTGAACAAAAATTTGTTTCGTTGTCAGACGGTTTCAAAAATGTGCTTTTATTTATATTGCATATTTTGCATTATCCGGGCGTAGCATAGGTATATGTCAGTTAAATTTCGCATATCAAGTATATTGCATACGTCACGCATAATTAGCATGCCCGTTTCGCTGAATCAGTTCAAAATCACAACTGAAAGATTGCTCTTTGCGTAAACATCCACAGTCTAGTTACGACTAACGCGAAAAAGTTTAAAAATGATTCGTCGGAATTCGACGGAAATGTGATTTCTTTCTGGCTGTCCGTCATATGGTTAAATTTTGGTCGCACTTGAAGCATTGGAATAAAAAAAGGAATATATAATTACAAGGACAGCAATATTTATTTTCTACGTTCCTTCCACCTTAAATTTTGCGCGTGGCCTCTGTAAGCAGGATTAAATAAAATAATTCCGATGTCTGGGTAACTGGGTAAGCTTTGCGTAACGTACCAGTCAGTACAATTTCCGTTCGTAACTTAATATCGTCAAAGTGGACCTTTTAATGCCGAGTGCTAAGGCATACCGTTGCTTTAATTCATTTGGAACTGCAGCTGCCACGCGCAGTACCGTCGATAGCCGAAAAGAACCCTAGGCTGACATTCGGTTTAGAATATCAAAAGGTTATGTATGTATGAGAAATTTACGAAGAAAATTTATCACCGAACAAAAAATCGAACGCAACGAGTATCAAGAGTGCAGTAATTCTAGTGTCCAAATGTTTCAGCTCTAGCCTTCAACTTTTTCTCGAAAATTAAAAATTACATTGATCGCAAAATTTATCGACTCTTGAACGAAGCATTACAGAAATGACGTGGTTAATTAGTCGAGGCAACGTTAACGGGAACATTATACGTTATTAACTGGTTGAATTATTAGACGCGCAAGGAGCGGAAAATTATAATTGGTTCTTCGATCATTAAATGTGTAACGGGTCATTTATAAAGTGAATTGCGGCGTACGACTGATCGTACGCGTCGATTTGTTTTATGCGTCGCCGATTTTATATATCGCTCAACAATTACGTTAAAAATCTTCACGAATCTCGTTGGAGTTCCCATAACTAACAGGGGCTTACCGGTCCAATCCAGTGCCCAACGTCTGTCCTGGCTCTTTTCAATCTCACGGAACAGGACTGCAGTCTCCAGCTTACCCTCTTCACACATATATCCTGTTTTTACTCAAGCTACAGTCACCCCGTTCACCTCCCTATTTTTTTCCCATCGCATTCTTCCGGCTGGCTTCAGTTCCAGAAGGTACTCTGTCTCTTGCACAACGGTTGCATTAAATCTGCACTTGCATTAAGAGCTTAGCCCGAGTCGTGAAATCCTGTTTTAGAGGAAGCAAATTTCGAACGTCCTCGTTAGAGTTCTCCTTTTTTGCTCGGCGCTTCTTTCACGAGGATCCCTTTGTGAAATGTTGCCGGCACCTTTGACGTTAACGCGAACCTTGCGCTCTTTTCGAGTGGGCTCGCAGTGCACTTGAAGAGGCTCTTTAAAAAGTAATGAGGTATAAAACAGTGCTACCGTAACGGACAAATATTGTGTATTTCTTTCCAAATTTCGTTCGCCCAAGTTCAGAGCAAATTCGTCCTTTACGAGTTTCGGTGAAATTGCTTTTTGCATTTGAGAAAATTGATTTAGATTCTCGTGCGTCCGTGAGAGGAGAATATTGGCAGTATAAATTCCCACGCTAACTCTCTCGCCATACCATTTATCCGTTCCTTTTTTTTTAAACCCGCCACGTTTTCCGCTCTACTTCCCATCGTTGTATTCCCATTTCGTTTGTTACGCGTAAACTTTAAAAGGATTGCGTTTTAACGGGAAAGCTGTTCCTGGGAAATCATTGATATCGCGTTAAAATCGCAAAATAAGTTTGGATCGATTATATTATACATCGTCGGTCGCGTGATCTGTCACGGGAAAATATATCCAATCTGCTCTTGATTCTAGTAAATTCCTTCTTAAAAATCACGAATTTACTTAATATCATGGCTATCCCTCGTAACAAAGAGCCCTGATCAAATGTCTGATGCAAGTATTTGTGGAATATAAGATATTCGTAATATAAATTTCCAACTTAAACACTAATGAAATATTCTACGTTCCGTTTACACGCGCAAAAGCTTATCGCCACAATGCGTATAACGTTACGAATTGTTATCCTCATACGTATTTGCGCGTACAAATTTAATTAGATCAAGAAACGTTCGATGTAACTTCGACTCAAGACAAATATTTGCGCAATATTTTGTGCTACCACCGGAATTCTCGAGACATGGACTCGTAACAGGTTACGTGACTGGTACTGTATTTCACGCATTAATTCGTGATCCACGGTGAAGAAACCACCGATTTTGTAATCACGTTTGGAGCGAACCGGAGGAGCGGGAAGCGATCGAGAAGGGCCGACTTAGAAGATAAAGAGAACCGATAACCGCCCCTAGCTGCGAAACAGGTTGCAAATATTAAACTTCCTTCTCCGGGCCGCTGATATTACTTCGCGCCGATACTGAGTGGAACGAAACTCACTGGTATCAGCTGGCGGTACACGAGGGGATGTCGGCAGATTACGAAGTACTTCCATGGCGAAAGAAACAGCGTTATGCTGGAGCTGTCACTAATATTTGTTTTATAATATTGTTGCTAGTGTCAAGAAATCATGTAAACTCCTGCGAAACAGTTAAATTCGGCGATTAAAGAAAACAAAAGAAATAATCGTGTATTATACATTGGTATTCTTAGGCCCAATTCGAGTATATACTTTGGTTACAAAGATAATTAAGTTATAAATAATTTGATACGGGTAAGTCGATTAAATGAGGGAATCGTTGAGACGGATTAGCAGCGCTTATACATACAGGCTACATACGTCTCCTGATTTCTTGTTTCTTTTCTATGACTTAACCATTGGTTTGAAATTTGAAATCTGCAGCTGGTTTTTTAACACGAATACGCACAAGCAAGCATTGATGATCCGTGTGACCTATTACACGCTGTCTCGAGTTAAACCTGTAACAAGTTGACTGCACCATATAAAAATAATACTTTCATCCCCACACCGAATGATAACTTACAAAAAAAATCAAGTATTCCACCGGTGGATCACACGGCAGCCAACGTGTTCAACCATAATCAACTCTGGCCCAGTGTTTTCCATCGTTTAATCGAAACATTCACGATAGAATTCCAATATCAGTCGAATGCTTCGAACGTTCGCGTAAGCGGGCAAAATCCGCGAAAACGGCAGCCAAGTATTACGCAAAGTAAGTACGCGCACAATTCCTTCAGCATTATCGACTTATTTTCGAAGCCCACGCGGTTGGAAGAGACGTGTTTACTCTCTGACCCAGAGGAACAATGCGGTCGTGCCATAGTTAGACCGCATGGCATAGGGTCTCACTAATAATCCGCCTCGATATATTTAGGCCGATCGATATAGACGGACATGCTGCACTTACGCGACACGTACGACATTCCGAGGATACGTTGGGCGTGTACACATCGCGTGGATAGTCGTAGCCGTGAAGAAGTTATGCGCGACATCGCGAATACCATGTATCTGTTATAATATTTCGTTGGATAATAATTTGAGCGTTGACCGGGAATACGATTTATCGATCTTCTTTCGATTTAGGGAGCGTGAAACTGCAAATCCGCCGATTATTATATTATAATCGAGGTAGACGATATACGGTTAAAATTATTATTATCTGAACACCCGAATGATCGCAGTTAATGTTATTTTGTCACTAGCGATGGTAGAAACGGGATGTAACATTGGCGTTGTATGGTATAACACATTCGTATTGTTAAGTTATATATGTATAATTATTACGATATTATTAACTATTCATAATCCAGAAACAATCAATCCTCGTGGTGTACAGTAGATTAACGATACGAGAATGATAGCGAACTAGTGTTAGTTCCAACTGTAATAAACTAGAGGTATACAAATTATAATCATTCGCCGCTGTACTATAATTCGAATTATCGATGTTCCACTGTACTCACAACGCGAATCAATTGATCATTTCTAAATTGTCAAACGCACGGAAAATGGTAAATTCGTTTTAAACAAATCAACTTTGCTAGTTGTTCTTATTTAATTAAATTAAATTATAGCGCAGCGGTTGTAATACCTTGCCACCATCGTCTACATCCATTACGTGCGGACGGTCGAAAGTAATCTTTTCATTCAGGACGAGCGTTATCCCGGACCACGATACACGATGCCATAAACCGTGTTTCGAAAGCATGTGTGCGTACAAAGCACGAGTGGGTTAATGAGGAAACGACTCCCAGTGTGTCACTCGATGTCGTGTTCGTGGAGGGCTAAGCGTCACGGTGTTGGTAGACGTTATACGTGTCCGCACCCGTTCAGTCCAGACGTTATGGTCTTAATGTGTACCGAGATTATTATGATGCCGAGTACATGCCAAGACACTTCGGGCTAATAGCAGTGGTCCTCGATGGAGCATCGCGATGACCCTATTTTGTTCGCGATGAAATCACACGCGTATCATCGCGTCTTCGATAAATAATCGCGATGCACAAAGTTGTTTGACCATCCACAATCGAGTGACACCGTAACCTTCGTTTTGTCAGGTTCTCGATTATTTAATCATATTTTATCATTAAACATGGAAAGATATTCTTACAAGGTAGTTTTGCAAACGCCATCACGCAAATAATATTTGTAGAAACTAATACACGACGTACAGACACTTTCGTTCGTTGCGATCGATTAATGACAGCGGGATAATAATAAATTTCAACGAAAGCAGTTCACTCTAAACGAAATATCGTATTATCAGGATATAAAAGTTGCGAGCCTTTTGATAAATAGACAATTCTTTCTACACCAAAAGAAGTAACGTATGCATGTAAATCAATGTTGATTAAATCCACATTGTTTACGGACCTTCAAGAAATCAACAATGGGCATCGACGCGGTCAGTGCACGATCGGGACTACGGATAACGATAAAATAGATTGTTCGTCAACATTGATTTTGTAATCTATGTCATTGCTTAATGGGATGACCTTTACAGCTATTTCCGTGCGTGTCACCGTCGAAACTCGTCAGACACGACTACGGCTAAAATCAATGAACTGACGCGATCTATCGTAAACACCGATATCCCTGGTACTATACATATAATGTTTAATTGATAGTTGAAACATTTTTTCATTTACATTTAAACGACATTTTTCTTTCGCGCTTATTTCATGTACAACTTCATATTGTAAAGTAAATTTATTTTGATCTCGTTGGTGGAAGGTGTTTACAATTTTTTTATATCTTGGAAAACATTTGCCATATATTTTTTAGACGGTATCGGGTTGAATAACTATTTATTCGGAAATGTTTCCCTAATATTTGCTTCTCGTGTATATGACATGACCGTCAACCGTTCCATAAATTTAGTGTAAAACGAGAAACAGTATTTTTCTTTAGTAGCTAAGCAATATCCGTCACGCAGGTTTTAGTCCAATAACGTATTTATCGACTCGCTTCGTGGGAATTAAACATCTGACTACGCCCCGATTTATCTTGGAATATACTTTCGCCGTTTTCTGATACCAATTGTAGTTTGTTTTAAACCAACGGTGATTTTTGAAAAAAAAAGCAATTGGAAAACAGGTCATTTTCACGCTGTACGAATAATCTATTTACAAAACTATAATTACGGAATGAAAAGATATATTTGACATTGGGAACAAGCAGCCAGGAATGTTACTACAATTACGTTAGGTATTTTTCTTTTGGAGGGATAAAGTACAGGATAAGGTAAATAGAGCATAATTTTCTTCACCCTGAAAAGATATTGGAAGGCCACAGGTGTTATTACGAAATCCCCGGGGGTTAAAGGAAAGGGACGAGGGTGGATCCCTGTGTTTGAATAGGGGCGGATGTGTGCGTAACGAGAAAAAAGATAACGCGACGAGATCGTAGAGACCCGTAGTAAATTTCTAATTCAGGATGATCAAACGGGTCCTCTAGTTTTCACGATCGATCTTTATCGTTCCGCGTAACAATTCTGTCATCTTTTGAAAATACCCCGAGGGGGAACAGGGCTCAAAGCTTTTACGCGTTTCGCGCATAATTCTTCAGAAGATTATTACATGCTCCCTAGTTGCTCGATGTAAGCAAAGCAACGCCGCGTGCTTTTGGTTTCAGAAGATTCAATATCTCGCAGAGAACTTTGCGATTTGAGTTTTCCCTGGATATTCGTCTCTCGAGATCTGGGGAAATGAAATTTCTCGATGGAACGTGATACAAATTCAAAGACAAATGCTAGAATGAAGAAATCTCTAATCACGAGGGAGGAATTTAATATTTTTCATTATGCCAGTGTCAGTCAGTGAAGACAAAAGGAAGAATGATAGATTACACAATCTTCGACCTAAATTTAGGGACTATTTATAGATTATGAAAAATTGAGTCAACGTAAATACGAGATATCGTTGGTCGAGGGTTGTGGCACTACGTAGGTACTAACTTACATCAAATATTTTTATTTCAACAAAACAATTCGGGCCCACTATGATTTATTAACTGCTCAAGAATATTCCCGAGGTAACTGAAATGCCCGTTAATGCATTTAATACCTAGTATATCCGTGAAAACTAGTAAAATCCGCGAAATCGGCAGGCACCGCGTTAAAGTAAAATAAAGCCAGGCATTTAAAACTGGCTACCCAAATTACTCACGCCAAATCCAATACGATACACCGCGTTAATTTGAGCTGGAACGTACGAAAATTCGATATCCGCGAAACGTTAATACACCTATATTTCGGCAACGAATATTACTACGAAACCACGCTCGCCGACATATTTTTTTCCGTCTCGAAACATTAAAACGAAGCTCGTCGGTGCTTTCGGACAACGTACCGTGCGCACGGGTGGGGCGTTGCGATGAAAAACCCGTCGGGAAATGGGAGTAGCGCATTTCGAAACAAAAGAGAGTGCGGATAGAAAAGTCTTCATTTCGTTTCGACGCGGCAGTCGCAAAAGTAGCGACTTTGTAGGTAAAACGGAATCTTTCATGCGAACTTTCGGAGCCGTTGGGTTGATTCAACCCTGGATAAGTTTCCGCGGTAACAAATGATTTTCCATCGCTTTTCCGAAACGGAAGATTTTTCAAATCAATGTAACTGGATGCTCCGATAAAAGGTATTAAGCGCGTTTCGTAGCATCCAGATTACTGATATTATTTTCCGATTTAGTAATAGAATGAACAATCTGCCTAGAAACCTCTTCAAGCTTCGATTTGATCGAAACGAAAGCTCTCAATCCTTGTTGAACTTTTCGTTTTTACTACGAACATATGCGTGATAAGATATGGCACGCGGAGGCTAAAATGTGTTTTATTCGGATTCTAGGGGGGGATTCTACTCGCACGGAAATTATTGCACTAAATAAATGTCAGCGAAAGGAACGATGATGCAATAATAAATTATGAATTTAATTACTGCAGCGATGTTTACGATGTCCGAACTAATTATAGAAATATTTACCCCGTTGTTAAAACTGCATATCTGTCACTGTAATTATATTTAAATGTAGCACGTATTTACCAGGGTTACTTCGTTAAAATAATTTCACCCTGGTCGTTGCTCGTTAAATCTGCAATCGGTTATTGTATAATTAATTACAAAGAGAAATGCAAACCATTAACGAACATTAACAAACTTTTATATCGTCCCTCTGAAAAATATACCCGAATACGAAACGGTTGTCGGAATACAGCACGAGCGAACTTTTGATACTAATTTCGCGGCGTTTAATAACGTGGAAGTTCGGATACCCGAGAGATTCAACGGTGTTCTGCAACTATGATTCCCTTATCGCTATCGTGCCGTCGTGTAAGCGTAATCCTCGACAGATTAATCGCACTCCCGGACGTGGACGTTAGTTAATACCTTCGCGCTCGAATCTGCCAAACGGTCAACGTCGGGAAAAATTTGTACCGCGGTTCGTCTTTCGTTACATCTGGGTCACGCTCCGAAACATCTGGGTTATGCCGGGGACACACGATAAACTCTACTTTTATTCGCCGTTTAGGATCGATGGTTCCGACCGGTGTTATCGATGTCGTTCCATTCTTCCACCCATACGACCCGTATTTGCAGATCGAAACAAAAATTACTCGCATTCATGGCTCGCTTCTCCGCGGTTTAATTTGGCACAGAGAAATCCGACGGATTTGCGGTGCACGAACGGTCAGATCGCGAAGTTCGGCGAGCAATTGAAATTGGAAGGATTGCTTCTTGAAAGCCAACGAGCCGATGATTAACGTGGGATACAAATTTTGTTGAAAATTACCGATAGCTTTACTTTACCCTCGGCCATGCGTTCCCGTAGCGAGAAATTATTATTTTGTCTCGATTTAGGGAGCTGCAATTAAATTTTTAAATAAGATAAATTATAAAGGAAACGAGACTCGATAGAAGTCCATTGGAATGCGATCAACCAATGATTAACGAGGTTCAAATATTATTTAAAGTTATGGTTTTTATGTCAGCCTTGCTTATACGTTTTTATACCGAGAAACGATTATTTTGTGTCGCTCTACCGAGCTGCAATGTAATTTATAAATCAAATAAACCAGAAAGAAAGGGGATTCAATGTAAGTTGAGTGGAATGCGATAAACTGATGATTAATGGAGTTCAAATTCTGTTGAAAGCTACGGTTACATTTATTTCAGCCTTCTACCAATTGTTCCTGCAGCGAGTAATGAATATTTTGCCTCGCTCTGGCAAGCTGCTATTTAATTTTTAAATTGCACGAATTTGTAGGGAACGGGATACGATAGGAGTTTATTGAAAAAAATGAATCGATGATTAACGCGTGATTTTAATTTATTGATAAACCCCAGTCAATTTTATTTCTCCCTTATTTGTGTGCACTGACAACGATGATTATCGTGCCTTGGGCTATACGAGAAAAAACGGAAGTCGAGAGACGGTTATCCAAGGAATTCTTCGCGCTCGTAAACTCACAATTTAGTATATAAATAAAGTGGATCGGAAGCAAGCGCGATTCGAGATTCTTTCATCCGACTGTAATAAAATAAAAATTTGATTCGAAAGTACGGTCGATTTTCTGTTCATGATTAACGGGTCTCAAGCTAGAATTTCTATTACGAGTAACGTACAGGGTATACGTAAAAAAATCTTTACACCTTCGACCGATCATAGGCAATTTATTAAACAACTTACAACTACGATGTAGCTAGAATAAGATAGACCGTGCTTTAAAGTTGTTTTCTATTATACCGAGATCGAAACATTCAACACGTGCTTCATCGGAGCACACTTTAAAGTAAGCTCTATCTCAATCCGTCGATATAAGAATTGCAAATTGTTTAATCAATTTCATTCCATCGACCGTAGTTGAATAATACAAAATCTTTACAACTGCGATTGATCTTAGGAAATTGATGAAAGTACCCTCCATCTTACTTTGCCTACGTCGTAATTGTACATAAATCGTTCGATAAATTTCCTACGATCTGTCATATTCATAAAATTCTTGTACATACGTACACCCTCTAGGTTGGAAGGAAAGAAAAGAAAATCTTTATCCCCATTTTCTCCTCCCCTCTCCTGCGCACGATCGGTGAACTCATTTTATCCACGCGTCACGAACGTTCCGCGAAGGACTTTTACGTACGTTTTCCCGGCAGCCACATTATTCGATACGTTTTATTATCCAAGGCGTTTGAGAACGAGGGGTCATAAATAGACGATAAAATTCGAAATTGTAACGGTTTGAAATCTCGTAAAGATGATCGTGATCGGCTCCTTCGCGACTGATATTGAATCTATGAATCGTTACAACCGGTTCGCTGGTATCGCGTCGAAATGCGACCCGTAAACTCGGCTGTAAGGTAGAATTGATTGCTTCTTGACATTTGTACCGGAATGGATACTGTGAAATCAATGCAATACATTTCAGGTTGCAGCCTATATTGAAATACCTTGCAACCGGGTAAGCGTCGATACGGACAATCATAAATAAACTCCGTTCCCTTGTGCGGAATAGCGACTACGACCGTAACTACGTTCGAAGAAGTTTTCTTGTTGGCGAAACTTTGAAATACGCATTTTCCTCAACCTCATGGCAAAAGTTTATTAATCATGGGCGGGGAGAATTTTGACAGCCGGAATGCGTCGAATGCGCACGTGGCTATGGTATTTTATCTGCGTTTCCATCATTGCAGCGTATCGTAGATATATTATTAAAATAATTGTAACCATGCTTTATATTAAATCGTAGATAAAAAAAATTCAATATTCGTTCGGGTTTCGTACTGAAGCGCCGAGTGCTAAACCTACTGAAATTGTTTGCTTCGTGTACGATTTATGAAAGGCATCGTAACGGGTATTTTATTCCGTGATAAATAATAGATAATATTTAAATGCAATTCTTACTAATTGATTGCTCCGCCGCCTGTCGTTACGTACACGTCTTCGCGCTAGTTAGACATTCGTAGGTATTGTCGGCAAAATGGTTCCCATCGGGTAAGAGTTAAGACCTCGTAAATGAACGCCGATTGTGCCATTATTACTATCGCTGCAGTAACGATACACGCGAAAAAGGCAAATCGTTGATACTCTTCGTAAATCAAATTCACATTAGCGTAGGAACAATCTATAAATACGAAGCACGAGGCATCTACGTGTGTACGTACAGGGTGTAGGAATGTACCTTACAATCTTTAAGAGTGGATTCGCGCTATAGGTCACGCAACGGTCCAATCACGGGGCTGCCAAATATTGTTCGGAAGCGTATACGCTAACGATCACCGTTCGAGTCACGGTCGCCTCTATTTAAAAGCATTTGACCAAACCGTGACTTCAGCTTGATCGAAGAGTCGGGTGACCTATATAACGCGAATCCTCCCTAAAGGGTTGTATATAGGGGTGGCGTCTGCCGATAAAAGGTCCTTTCCTGGGTCCAGCCTGGGACAATATAAGAGCTATATCTCTCTTTATTATATCCACGCTTTTATTGTCGTCCATCACATAATGGAGAACCGTACGAGCGTTTTATCATCGTTCTTTATCGCCACTAAATTCATGCTACGGACTAATGTTTCGCGGTATCTTATAACCGCACTTGTACGAAACGTTATAATATAACCGCGTGAGGCTGGGAATATTATTTTGATTTTCATTCTTCAACACCCTCTTCTAGCAACGGTATTTTCATCGACATTGTTATTCCCCTCCATCGAATAACATTTGGAAGATTAAGATAAAACCCTTAAAGTTTGTAATCTATTCGCCCGAACACCCTGTATATCCGATGTTCGATTACTTCCACGATACTAAAAAATATGCGTGATAGCCCTGGGTAGTTCCACGTACAGACATTCCGATTCCTCGCAGTCGATAACAATAATAAAAAAAAAAACCGCGGAATCGGCGATCTGGACGGACGTAATGATCCTCTTTTACACAGACATCGAAACATTTTTACGTCACGATTGATCAGCCGGGGTGATAACGTTCGCGCTACGTCGTTTTCCACCTGGCAAACGTGATTACGTTACGATTGACGTATCCGTGTAATTCGCCTGTATTTCACGAAGCAACGGCGGCGATTCTAGTAGGTGTCGAAACGTCCAGTCGTGCCGGCAACAAAGGGTGGTTCGTTTCATCGATCTAGGTTTCTTAATTTCCTCGTATACAGGGTTCTACGCGCGCTACGAAAACACAGTGAAAATTGTGCTTTGTAATACCGTTTCGTTTCATTAACGTAACACGGAATTCCACTTCATTCCCTCGGAACGTGCAGAATTAGTAGAATTTCGAAAAAATCTTGGCGCGCGGACGGAATTTCGTTAACGTAGTTAACCACTTTTTTATTTCGAGATTTCCCTAATAACGTGTATAGCTTTTTCGCGAGCATCGTTTCCCCGTGTTCCCTGCACTTACGTCTCGCTCTTTCGTATTTTCGAAGTGAAATATTACAACGATCATGATGGTAAAACAAAATCCGACATTGATTTCAGTCATCTCCGTTAATGTTTCTAAATTTTGTATCTACTTAATTCGCTACCTTTCCTTTCTCAACGTCGTAGACTTAATTTAAATATAAGCACTGATATGGTCACTTTGAAAAATCGAAAGTGCCATTGCGACAACGCAACGCTGATCCTCCAAGTGGCACGTGACAAGGGACTAAAGACGCGTCGAGAATCTAGAAAAGAATAACGAAAACTCTCGGGCTCGGAGCGTCAACGGAAAGATCTTGAAATTCAGGAAATTCGCGAGAACTGGATTACCATGCTATAATTTTATTCGTCCCAGTCGAGAACGCGGACGGAAGCTGTCGAGCGACGATCGCGGGAAACCCAGTTCGTTTTTTCTTTCGGTTTTCATAACGGGAACTGGATTCGAAGGATTCGAAGTTTGATGGGACGGTGATTAGAATTTTTTATTTCGACTTAGTCGCAAGGGAAGCTGGGCAGCGCATTATGGTTTTCCGAGCTCGACCGCGTGGTCGTCTCCGAGTTCATTTCGAGGAACCGTTTCTGGAGAACGAGGATACGCCACGGGGGACGAATGGAAAATCCGTAGACAACGGATGCTGGGTGAGTGAAACATTTACAAAGTTTCACGCTGCACGTTCAAGGTTTCACTCTAAGGCATGTATCTAAGTACATACACGCCAATTTTCTCACTTCGATGGATTTCTGTAATTAACGCAAAGTTGTTTTCCAATATACACTTACGTAACCTGACACGTGATATCCCTGTCCCGCCGGTGGATTCTAGTACAAGATTGATAGTGACAAAAGAAACCTTGAAATATTTATCGTGACCCGTTAATTGCGAATGGGATTTCGTAAATCGTGCAATTTTCACAAACGTTTCGGCTTAGGGGGATATTCATTTTTCACTCCGGTTGGAAAATAAATACAAAAGTTTAATTTCAGTCGTGCGTGACGGACGTTTCAAACTACGTGTTTAACGCGTTTAATCCGTTCGCGCGTGCATGTAAATTGCATCGGGGATTCATTTAATTTTTGCGTTTATACTCAATTCTTTCTGAATATTCCACAAATACGGTGAATGAATAAAAACATATTCTCTGTCGTGGTGTCATAGTTTACTTGACGTTGAGATTAAAAATAGAAAACTCGGGAAGGTGGCTATAAATGGATGCCACGAAAGCAATGCAAGTTTGCGTACGAAAGCAATCGAGAAAATTATTCGTAATTCATGTAAAACTAAAAAAATGTGATATTATACAAAGCACAATAAAAACCACCCCTACTCGAATGTTGTTACCCGTTGACTCGTAAGATTCTATCGCGTCGTAGACATTTATTCCTTCATTCTATCTGTCTCGCGAGGATCGGTTAACAATGCGGTCGGTTAACAATAAACGCGGCCCCAAAGACGGAAGTATAAATCTTCATTATTCGTGCCACCATTTCACTTTGCTCTCCGAACGTGAAAATGAACGCGCAATAATTCGCCCGCGCGTGTTTTCTATGCAAGAATCTACGTGGAAATTCCGCGGTGTTGAGAGCGGGGGAAAAAAAAAGGAAAGCTATAGACGTGATAAACTGCGTGAGGAAACGGGGTCGCGTCACGGGAGACAGATAGATCAAAGCTCGACAAAGGGGTCAGTAAAATCAACCCCTGCGCGCCTCTGCCCTCCCTGTCGCGTCGTTGCGAACGAGAAAGAGGAGAAGGAATTCGAAATACTCGCTGATTCCTCGGATCAGTACCAATTACGAACAATTTAGCTCAAACTTCTCGACCAGCATTCGCATGCCATCGAAATTTCTTCCTTCACGATCGTCAGTCGGGCGTTTCGAATAAACGCGATGAAGTCCTGAGATCCGCGTTACGGTGGTAAAGTCGTGTGTACGGGGATGCCGGCAAGAAAATTGCATTCGTAAAAATCGCGGATCAAAGGAAGGTAGGGTGAGGGGAGGGGAGGGGAGGGGAGGGGAGGGGAAAGGGCTCGACGGGCGGGGGTGCGAAGAAGAAAGAGAGACGTGGAGGGAGAGAAGGAGAGAGAGGTTGATGACGGAGCAGAAGCGGAGGCGTTATCGAGCGGTAGCGACCCACCCCTTCCACGCATCTCACTCTTTCTCCCTCTCCCGTGCACATGCAACGTTACTGCCTCCCCTTATCACCCCCGTCGAATACCCTCTCTCGTACTACGGCGAACGCAGAAGGGCTGCGAGGGAGGGGAACGAAGTATTCGGGCTTTCCGCCCGATTCTCCCCCCTATGCTCTCCCGACCTCTGCTCGTGTATCATCGGGAACTAAATGGAACGAAGCTTCCCTAAACACGAGTAAAATCGACCGAAATAATGGCGCTTTTCGAGGTCGAGTGGAGACTGTCTCTCTCTCTCTCTCTCTCTTTCTCTCTCCTTCGCGGTGAAAAATTAATTCGCAAACGAGCCGACCTTTATGGCGGACGATCTCATTGACCGCTACCGCCCGATGCGGTTGTTGGGACTTAATTCGCCGAAGATTAATCGCGGAATTATGTCAGCTAGGGAGAGACACGTAAGTTCGAAAATGTACGAAAGTAAAACTTTTTCAAGCTACGAACGTCTGACAATTTATTTTTATTATTTAAAACGTTTGTCGTTTCAAAGATAATACTGCTGGATTAGACGTACAGAGTGAACTCTTGTTATTTTTTATCCGAATCTTTTTAAACGCACTTCTTCGCAACGTTTACGAATATATCAAATTAACATACTACACTTAATTTGAGTAAATATTGGTTTCACTAAAGAACCGTGGCGTACAGGTTGTATATAACAACGCGATCCCTTTCTTCTCTTTTACGTCATTAAGCCACTAGAATACTTCCAGCCTAGTCTTAATCCCCACGTCGATCTAATCTAACTAAACTAAATGGTATTAAACGAAAGGTAATCGCCGTTCCACGCGAGAAACACGAATCGAAACAATAATCTTACGCGCTTGTTCTTAACTCTCCGAACAAATTCTCGTTTCCTCGAGTTTCACGATACGTAAATGGAAATTCGTTCGGTGACAACCGAATTAGGTAATAACGGTTACCTTTTCTCTTGAGCATAGTCGTCCCGGTTTGCCGAAGCGTGCGCGACGATCGTAAAGACTTCGCTTTCAACGATCTTTTCGCACTTTTCCGAGGGAAGTAGAAAAAGGAGCGTGCGTAAAACTCTGTCTCCAACTCGAAGAAATTAATTATGAATACACCGCGGGATGTCGGTCTTATCGCAGAGAAATTAGCAAAGGACTTAATCATCGCGCGGTACCCGCCAGTGGTAGTTAATCGCATAGCTGTATTACCATAAATCTGCCCTCGCCGTTAAAACTGTGCAAAATTAGAATCTTCCGGCCATTTGAATAAAATTTCTTTCGCTAGAGCACTCTAGTTACACCTACTTGTTTGTATGACTCTTTGAAATTCCTAATACGATCAGATCGAAGAAATGCGTTACACGATCGTTGTCATGGCTAATACTGGATAACTATTCATTCAAATTATTAATACAGCTATTATTATTATTATCCCGTAACTATTGTACAATATATATTGTCAAGGAGTGCACAGTAACTACAAATACAATTATTTCCACCTATCTCACATTTAATAACTGATTGTATTTATTCTTTGGCGATTATATCGATGAGTATCGTCGTCACTCGCGATGTATTATTCAATGCGTCACAATGAATAATACTATACGCGAAATTTTGATCAAGCTAATTAAAATAAGGATAATTAAACCTGCACGGATGGAAGATAAGAATGAAATGCAATCACGTCGCGTATTGCCGGAAAGAGCAATAGATACGTAGCTAGATAAGGACGCGTGGTTATTAGCATTCGCAACGGCGATAAGGTTTAATTAGATTTCAGACATCGCGATGGAGTTTCATTAGTACAGTTTCCTGCTCTCGCACCCCGTAGTAAAATTTTATTAACCCACCTTAGGGCGAACGTACGTTTTCGCACCGAGGCTGTACATACGTCGGGACCGAACATTAATGCGTTTTCGTAATACTTTTTCAAATACGATAACGCCCCGTGAGTTTTTAGCGAACGCTATGCTAATCGAGTTTGCGAAGTAAAGTCTCTTATTAACCCCAGAGTGCTTAAACTCACGTCGAATCTGTTAACAAGACTTAAACGTACTTAATTATCAAACTAAAAGTTTCGGAATTTCGGAACCACTCAACGTCGGAGATAAAAAGTTTGCGGTGAAAAATAATATAGCGATTACGCGTTGCGGTTCATAAAGAGCGTCAGGACATTCCAAACTGGCGGGACTACCGACCAGCGGTCTCGTTTACAATTCATGAAATGAGAAAAATTATACCGACTCGCGTTCGCTGTACACGGAAAACGAGAAGAGGCGTGCGTCGCGTAATTAAGTCGGGAACACTGTCGAACGAAGTCAGATTTCAGGTACCGAAGTCCATTCACCCCCGAGGCATTAATCAAAAGCTCGCTATCACGCGACGATGTATTAATTAGTAAATTAGGAAATACTATAACAGCTTCGTGGTTTTAGCTTCCTATTAACAACACAAGCTGGAGATTTATGTGACTACACACATGTCACGGAACGCTCCGATCGCGCTCGAATCAATGTGCCACAGTCACGCTTCTATTTAAAAAGCATTAACTTAAACTATATTTAACCGAACTCGTGCCTCGAGAACGATCGGATCGCTGCGTGACGTATAACGCGAATTGTCTCTAATTGATGAAACTTTCCTCGCGTCAAAGTTCATCGCGATCGTTCGGAAATCCCTCTGATAACGCACAGCGTTTCATTTCTCGTCTTGGTTCGCGGATACTTGGTCGTTCTCGTCGTCGATGTCGAGGGCTCACCTTATGGAAGGTTGGTTAAACCGAAACGGATTTCGGGATACGCGAACGACAAAGGCCTTGCCGGTCGATCGATAACAGCCTCGTTGAATCTGGCGAAGGGCAGAGAGAGGGAAAGGAGAAGGGGTGGGCGTGAGGGAGAAGGGATAGCGGGGGTACAGCGAAGGAGAGACTTTGATCGAAGACTTTTTACGGTGGAGCGATTTACGATCGTCTAAGGTTTGCTTCGGTGGATCGTTAAGAGGACCGTTAGAAGAGCTCCGAGGCACGCGGAGTCTCGAAACCGGAGTCCTCTCACACCCTCTCCCTTTGACTCTCATGAATGAATATCGGCTCAGTCCACTCGCTGTCTACTTTCGGCGATGACTCGTTTCGCCTTTCTTTCGTGTTTTGCGTTTCTACCTCTAGTGACTTACGTTGTTGCGGTGGTTATGAGGTTTTGTTCGATTCGATGCGAGTATTTATGTAGGGGCGAATCACGTGGCTCTAGCAATATTCTTTAAAAAATATACCTGCCGATTGTTTACGCATCGCGTTGCCTAGGAGTACGTTGAAGAAATTAGTGTCGGGGTATTGGATTTGTTGCACCGCCGCGGGATAGCTAACCATTTTTATCCACATGGGAAGAGAAATTAGTAGCTTACTTATTTATACAACCGGATGGAGGCACGCAAAGTAACGGCGCAACTGTTGTGACCGATATAACTTTCTTCGGAGAGCATAACTCAAAGAAAATTTCCCCCGGTATTATCCAAAGTAGCGAGTATTAAAATCTATGGGGAAATATCAGGCTTTTGTGGAAAAAATGAATATTTTCTTGTATTTTTATACATTTCGAATCGAATAAAATTAACTTGATTGGTTAATTTGTTATACTAAGACCGCGGGTATCTATGCCAATTCAAAATTTCGTACATCGGCAAAGAAACGGTATAAAAAAATGTATTTCGTCAGTACGGTGTTTTAAAAACGTATTTTCTTATATCATACGTGTTTCGTTTGCACGTATATACATATATTTCATTCAAATTAATACATAGAGAGCACGCATTTCTCATAAACATTCGCGGCTCAATTATTTATTTTGACGATAGCCACGTTCGCAATCGAGAACGATGACCTTTGAAACAGACTCGGAAGGTTTACCTGCGTAAATACTTTGGGAGAATCGTTGATGCGGGAAGACGTTAAAAAAAGAGATAGAGAGCGTCGGAGCACACTCTCCAATTTCGCGTAATTCACGAGAACACACCTCGGAGACCACTAGAACCCCGGCGTTACAACGCAAACGTAGAAACCAGTCTCTGGTTTCTTGGGGTCGTCGTACCACAGATCGATCTCTACTCGGAACCGTGCTTTACCAGGCAGGGTCGGCCATAGCGTAAAGCCTAAAGCCAGTTTCCACGCTCGCGTAATGTTCGCCCTTTCCTTCGTAACGCCCTTATCTCGCCGCGATGGCCAGTTCTTCGAGATTCTCCGCTATCCTCGGACGTACTCGAGGGTGACACGAGAACTCTCCAACGTTCGCACGTACATACATATATGTATGTATATATACATAAGCGCGAAAAGAGGACGGGAGAAGACGTCGGTGTGGCATCTGCCGGAGCATCGGTCGATCAATCGATTTTATTTTAGGACGGTACGACGATACGTTTGAATCTTTGAACGCGAAACGTCGAATGTAGGGGATGGAAACCTTTATTTCTTTGGTATCGGGTTATATACCGGTACGGAAGGTACCTGCGTTTCTTTTATCGAAGTTTCTCATAACTTTATATTTTTACCTTGAACGGCGCTGGAGAACGATCGTAAACCATTTTTCGTGATTTTCACAAAACGCGATCACGATATCAGCTCAATGAGATCAAGAATCATTATGGTTGACAATCGCGATGATCGACGGTCGTCGTATCTGTCAATTATAATTGACCGAGTATGAGAACGATTGTCAATCTTGTTATGTCGTTACCGCAAAACGCGAACAAAATAAACAGCGCGTGAATCGCAATGACCGAGAATCCTTGCGTTTGTTAATTGTAATCCACCGAGTGTGAGAACGATTGTCAATCATCTTTTGTGATTTGCTGGAAACGCGATCACAACGTACACCACACAATCGCAATGACCGATAATCAAGATTGACCGTGTATAGGCCGTTTAAAGAGAATGTACCTATCGTCCGATTTGACCACAGCCTATTTTACTCCTACACGTTAATTCTTCCAGAGAAACAAATACTTTTTCCTTTAAACTCTCGAACTCCGTAACGCGTGCGTACACGCGAGACAATTAAACCGCTTCGGGCCAGCGGATCTTCGAAAACGATTCCAACTTTAATTAACAAGTTAAACGACACAGAACGTCCCGTTGAACCTCGTCTCTACGTACCATAATACATATATACGGAGCACAATTAGTTACTACCCATCCAATGCGAGGTAGGTTGTAATTTTACCCGGTAAACGAAACAAACATTTCCATAAAACTATACACGGTTGGAAATTCTAATTCGTTTCTTCCAACAATTTTCTTCCGATCTCTAGCAGCATCGAGTAATTTTGGCCAGGTACTTCCCGCGATTCTGGGCAATTCGTTTATTTATTCGAAATGAAATTAAACGTGCTCGAGCGGTGTTCCCGAGTACGCTCGACATCCTTGAGGCGTCTAAAGCGCAAATAGACATTGAGCGATCGGAGTAAAACGCGGTTCGACGTCTTCTTTATTGACGTTTCGTTGCGCTACCGTTCGATGTTTCATCGTCATCGTTACAGCTCTCAGATTCCATGAAATTTTCATTTCTTTCCTTTAGATGTAATTTTGTATTCTTTTACCCTGGTCCGAGCAATACCTAACGCGAAATCAGATTTACGAGTGGTCTTTCGGAAAAAAATTGATTTACGAAAGTTTAAAGAATTCTGTTCTGTTCCTTGGAATTTTGTGTCAACGTCAGCAGCTTCGTAAAAGTTCGAGTCTTTTTATAGAAGCTTTGCGTAATGTGTGTTTAATTGAATTTTATATGACAAATGGTAGCTCGCGAAAGTGTTTGAACGCTGACGCGTGTATTTTCAAAGGTATCAAAAATCTTACCTTATCCCGGCTGAAAACTTAATCCGGCATACCGCGTGGGCAACGCGGTTTATGCCAGTATCGGCATTATAATACTTCATTTATATGGAACGCTGTCCTACATACGCTACAGGAATGAGGTCACAGAAATTTCCATCCGCGGAATTAGGTCAGGGGAATTTACATTGTCGAGATTACCATTATCGTTGGAATTTTATTTCACGTTACCCGTCGCATTTGGCATTTCAAACTTTTACCGAGCGAATATCAGAGATGAAAAATTAATGCGAAATCTATTCTTAACGAATACACCTTAAAGATCGATATTTGGAGAAGGAAACCATAGCGGGGTGTCGACGGCGTTGTCGCAACACCTAGGTTACGCGTTTTACACATTATTTTCGTCGATGGAAATGGTAGTGGGAATTTTCGTAAATAATTTTTAATAAATTGTCGTTACACGAACGAAATTTGTCTTTCCTATTTTAACGTAACGAATTTGTATAGATACCGTAAAGCGATCGATGTACGTAACTCTTTAACTTTACTTTGAGAGGTATGCAAAATGAACGCGCCTACGTTAAAAGTTAGTGATTAGCTAAAATAGGGGCTTTCACCCACAGGACGTACATAAATACGTACGATGCATATCTGATACCTGATATTTATAGTCTCAAAGTGTAACAAATTTAAAAAAACCTGCACGTGAGCTTGGGTCTCTGGACAGATCGATCTATCGTGCAACGACCCTGGACAAATCGGAGAGTAGTTTCCACATTGTGTTACTTTATTCATAGCAAGTGCACGCTACGTCCACTCTGCCCTGTGTTGTACGTTCTAGGAAGTTACTTCGTTGCCGGATTACAAAATTTATTCAATTCGTTTGTAGTCCTGCGTTAAATCGCGAATTCAAAGTGGATTAGCATAACTGAGCGTGCTTTACTCACAACGCCCGAAATCTCGCAAAATTCAACAACGTATTCCAAACGATGCATTCAAAATCGTGAAGTTCGTGCTCGAAAGACTTCCTTACGTGTATACCCTGTACGCTTCCAAATTATTCTCATTGTTTTAACACCCCGTGAACTAGGATTTGTTAATAATTCTGGAGAGTTTGTGTGAGAGAGAGAGAGAGAATGTGGGATGCTCGAGAAATTTTAGCACGATTTAGTTTATATTAGTTACAAATAATAAATTCTCGAAGATCGTACGTAGTAGTACCGAATAGTAATTTCTCGAAAAACCCAATAATGGGGAATAAAACCGAATACTATTTTCCCCAAGGATGCAATAGTAGCGAACATTGTCGAATAGTATCGAATAGTGATTCCCAAAGAAATTACAACACTACCCGTTACTACTTTTTCAATGTTGCTCTCGAATAGAATTTCCTTGAACGTTGCAGTAATACTATAGTAATCTTATTACTATACAGTAATACTGTCGAACACCATTTCCAAGAAGGTTGCACCGCACCGGTACCCGATACTATCCAATACCAATTCCGTCTTACATAGAAGGTTACGACAGAATGGTATAATACCCAATAGTAATTCCTCGATGATTGCAATAGTATCGAAGATTATTTCCTCGATGCTACCCGCAAAGCAGAAAAGCGTAAAATTCGAAAAATCAGAACCGCGGGAGAGCGGAGCGAGATAAGGAGACGGCAATTTAAGAAACGTCCGAGTTTGAGGACGGGATCCACATACCGCTGTTTGTTCTCTCATTCTCCGGTGGGCACAGACCTTTGCTTCGCGACACAAAGGGACTTGTAAGTATTCTTATGTGCCACGGCTTTGCGGAGTGTGCCTCTAAATAGCGGCTGCAATCTGCAGTACGAATCTCTGGCCCACTGCTGAATGCGAACCTACGGACGAGAAAGCGGAAACGGGGTTCAAAGATCCTTCGCCCTTACGTCCCGATTATAATCGAGTCTCGAAAGCCCGCGTTACGTCGCGGGACCCTAAGTCGATTACTTTCAGCGCAAAGATTTGTTGAACCATCAATGAAATTCTCATTTGGCAATCGTACTCGCTCTTCGCTCCTACCTCTACATATCCTATAAATCTTTTTCACCCGAGCGCACGTACCCCGATATTAACGGTAATTACTGTTTATCTTCTACTCGTTTCTTCTCCGTACTTACCTCCGTTCGTAAATCTCGCGCTGGTGCGGATTTAATTAATCCCGATAAGAAAATTTCTGTCGGAGGCAACAAATAAACGGCAGTCGCGTATCTGCTCCGACAATGAAACGCTTTGTGTTTGCTACGACGTAAGTTCGGCGCCCGAGCGTCGGCGATACGCGGATCAAGTTTAACCAGCGAGAATCGTTTTGGCAGGCCGTCGGCGTCCATTAAGTCGGACAGAAGACCGGTTGTTTTCATGGCAGGGTTACGCGCCCCGATGTAAGGAGAAACGCTACGGGATATAAGGTTTACGCGATCGTTAATAGGATCTCGTCTTAAGCGGGGCTTCGTTTAAACTTTAAACCCCCATCTTCCTTCTTTCTCCGTCCTTCCGTTTTCGACCCGCGAATCGTGTCGCGCCACGAGAACTGTGTCGATGGACGATACTAATCACGCTCCCGAGATCGAGTTCCACCCCCGGGGGTTAATCGAAGGCTAATCGTTTTGAAACCAGAATATACGAGGCTGCAACTGATACTCTTTCCCCTGATTTCTATTCCCAGGCTAATGCGACGACCGATCAAGGTGCTCGAATCAATGTTTGCGCCCCGTAATAGGAAGTTGTATCGTTTCGACTTTACTACCTCGCGAGAGGAAAATCGCAAAGTTGTCCGAGATTCTAAAATCATTCTTTTCACCGTATAATAGAGAACTTTTTCATTTATGGAAATTGAACTTGACGAAAGCGTTCCCCGAGAAGAAAAAGAAATACACCTGTATTTTCTCTGTTAATGACTGTCTAGTTTCCTCAATAAGATAGCATTTGTCAATTTGTACACGGTAGTAAGTATAGGTATTTCATTCTCGGGAGAACGTCACATTCAGCAGAGGATCTACAAATTTTCTTCGTTCTGGCATGGAAAATTTAACGCTAGCTTGACAAAATTGTTCGTAGAATATAAAAGGATATATTTATTTATTGATGACTTAAGTACGAATACATTTTACCGGATAGAACTTCTTCGTTTCAATAGGACGGTAAATATTCTATTCTCCGATCAACGTCAAATTCAATATGAGATGATTATAAAAATTTCATCCGTTCTTGCATAGAAAATTTGATACGAGCTTGACAAAATTATTCATAATGTCTAAAATGAAATAGTATAAGTACTTACCGAGAAGTCATTAATAATTATGAATACATTTCCCCGCATGTAACTCCTTCTTTCGAACGTCTTTATAAATATTTTATTCTCCGATGAACGTGACGTCCGGCAGGGGACGAGTTAACAAATTTTGTTCATTCTTGCATACAAAATTGGAGACGAGTTTGACAAAATTGTTCGTAACAACTAAATGGAAATATATCGATAATTTGTTAATAACTTTGAATGCATTTTCCCATATACAACTCGATCGTTTGAACATGATAATGACTATTTTATTCTACGATCGACCTTGCATCCAGGAGAGGGTAATTTAATAGATTGTATCCATTCTTGCATAGAAAATTTGATACGAGCTCGACAAAATTGTTCGTCAGACATATAAGAGGATATAGCGGGGTATTGCTAATAACAGTGTTATATATTCTACAGGATAGAACTTGTACATTTAATCACGGTGCTAAAATACACGATACAAAGTGGAGACGCGTTACTGCATTTACAGCGCGAATAGTCGTCGCACACCCCTGTTGGGAACTAGGCTACGAGTGTAAAGGGGAATTCGGCCATAGGTACGTGGGGTGATTTCGTTATGGGGGTAACTGACGTCACCGTCTGGTGGGGGTGACTCGGCCCCTACATCCCCTGGTATGCTGTGGCGTAGCGTTGCTTCCTCGTACGCAAAATCAGGTCAATCGGCGCTATTGAACGCCTCTACTTCCGGTGAAACTTCGCCCCCCCCCCCCCCGCCCCTCCCCACCAACGTTCCCCTCCATCGAATGTCGTAGACGCAACGCAGAAACTTTTAACGCGTTGCTCGTCGTGGGAATTTCAAATTATTTTACTATTGTAAAATAGTAGGATGTACATAAAATCCCGTTATGCATGTACAGCGTAATGTAAAATTAGTACTGTTCAATTATTATCAAACAAATGCATTTGAATTTAAGATACATCTAATATCAAGATATGATAACGTGGCGAGAGTTTCAATCGAATGATATCGTCACGCCGAAGAATTGATGTACGGAGCGTGGAGCGGACAATTTTGAAAATTAAAACTTTGTTTGTTAGAAATAGGATTCCAAAGAAATTGGTGGCCGTCCTGATTGAAACTCTGGCCAATGTTAAATAATTTGCTGACGATCGACTGACGGACAATTAGGTTAAATCGATGATACGGAGGCATTCATTCTCATCGAAATCATACCGTTGATAATCATCCGGCCGCGAGAAGCATAATCGGGCATTTTTTTCGTTGCCCTACCTTTTGTTACCTCACGCATAGCGTTTACACGTGCGCTTTAGGGCTCGTGCACGGTCGTCATTAACGATGCCTAACGAGCTAGACCAAGACTCTGAAACGATATTGACGAAAGTGTAGTCGAGCGTGAGATTTAAAAAAAACAGTGTTGAGCAAGGAGAAAAGTAGAAATAGGGTAGGGAAAAGATATTCATGAAGAGGAGCAACAACGACAGATTATAACGAGCGAAGCAAAGACATAGAAGCATGACGAAAGCCTTGCGGAAGTATATACGGAAACGTTAAAAAAAACAATGTCACCAATGAGATAGAATTTTGACCGATCATGTATGAAGAATCGTTCGTATAATTAATCGTCGGATTTTCTTTTTTTCTAGTATATCTCGAGCTGCGTACGTGGAATTATCGATTTAAAAAAAAAACTAAAATAACGGTAACGAACGGTCATCGCGAGCGACATAATTAGGTTAATCGTTGGTCCTCGAGCACCTTTTCCCGTGTCGACCTTTTATCGATTCGATTATCAGTTTGCGCTCCAGGTAGTTTTACCTGCCACGAGTGTATAATTAATGTCATAAAGCCGTGGCACGAAGTGGCATACGCGCAACCGGTGTTGAAATAACTTTTACACCGAACTTTTTGTCCGGAAAAACTGCAAAATCGTACGATACCGCGATGATATGGTTTAAATACAAAAATATATTTTATTACCGTGGTTTCGATGTACGCAACAAATTAAACACGCAAAACCTCGTTGGCAACTGATAACAGATTGCATTCCAAACAGTCCCAATGTAATTAACGGATTTGCGTATATTGACTGAGTTAACGAACGCGGTGCTTCGAAAACCGAATGAAGTCAAATTTATAATCCACGAAAGAAATATGTATTATAATTAGCAAACAGTCGTGCTCCGCGAGAGATTTTCTTTCCATGTTTAAATGTCTTACTATTTAATCACATCGATGCCGCTTGGCAAAAACTTTTAAGCCAAAAATTTGAGTAAAGTGATTTATAGGATATACGTAAACTTAAAGAAGTTAGCAGGTTACGTCGAACGTAACGCTACATTAATTAAATGAAGTTAACGAACTTTTGTTTGTAATATTGTAATTACTAACGGTAAATGAGTCATTTTAATCAGATTATCATTTTGTCAAGTTTATGGAATAAAGAATCATCTGAGTTAGAAATAAACTAGAGAATTTTTTTATTTCTAATTTGAGTTTAAACTGTAATAACTGTAACAAGTTTTTCCCGAGGATCACCGATTTATTCGTTAATCGAAGTTAAGGATGAAACAGATCCAGCTTCAAATGTTTCGATGATTGGGAAATATTTAATCCGAATTAAATATATTGAGATTCGTAACTTCAATATACTTAATGTATTGAATAATATATTGAAGTTCGTAACTTCAATATATTTAATCAATGCTGTAAACAAAAATGCAATATAAATATCAGAAACTGGACGATTAACACAATATGCACACAATGGATCTACTGGATCCTAGTGCATGATTGAGGGGTTAAATGTTCTAGATTGGCGTACGTTTGTGCTCTGCATGTAACAGGAGAATTCTGTTAAATTCTGTCAGAATTCTTCGGTTAAACCAGTAACGTTTGCCCACGTTAATCTCCGATTGCCTCTCTGAAATGGGAATTGTCTGTTTCGCATTACAGAAGCAGAGCATGATGGTTCGCCAGCTGGAAGAGGAACTCAGACTGAGGATGCGCGGACCGAGCGTCGAGATGCAGCAACAAATGGAAGTTTTGTACAATGAAAACGAGCATCTGACGCGCGAGATTGCCATACTTCGCGATACGATAAAGGTAAGTATCGTATTAATGTTCCTTGATCGTAAAAATATATTCGACCCGGTATCGACCGTACAGAATTTTTTAACATGGAAAATTATCAACGAATAAAGTAACGCGTACGATAATATTAATTAAAACCCGTGATCGTAATTTGGTTTGTTAACGTCAGATTTGTATCGGATGATGGAAGTATTTACTCTAGTATACTAAAATTGCAACTCAAACATTAAATTAATCTTGATTCTAAAATTCCCGTAAAAAGTAATTGGCCTATAAACCAATATTAACGTTGCCCCGTATAAAATATCGTTTCGAGAGATTTAAAACTAAGTCCGCTATGAAAAAATAATAAGTTTCATAATTTGATCTACCGTCGTCGTTGTAATTTCTTATTATCTGTATCACGGTCCAGAATATCTACCGCAGCGGCAAGTAACTGTAACGTCAACGAATTGTTTATCGCACCTTACGTTCGAAATAACGAGTTTGATACGTATAGAGTAACGGTAGCCTTGGCTCAGATTGAAATTCCTCGGCAGAATTGCGCTTACGGGCAAAATCATTATATTCGCGAATAATAGGGATAAAGCGCGATAAACGCGAATAAAGCAGCGAGCGGATTTGCGGTCGACTCGTGAATTCGAAAACGATCGCGACCAGCCGTTGGTTTTCCTCTTTTCGTTGTTCGATTTCATTCGGCACGTTTCGCGTCGACTGTGAAAAAATATGGCATCGAATATCGGAGTTTGTTTCCCGTCGAAATCGCACGATTCTCGCGTGCCAGTTATAATTTACAATACCTAGGGCCGCGACAACTCGGTGAATTTGTATAATTTTATTTCAACGTTCAAAGAGTTCGATGTTTCGAATATATTATTTGGAACGTCGTAATATTGTTGATAGTCGAATATGATAACATTTAGGGAGTACTCGAATGCTATGAATAAAGTTTCAACGTCATAACACCATATTATGTACAAGCATTTCTATTAAATTTGAATGTATTTTTACTAAAAGCTCGAACTGTTCGAGCAATTCAAAATTGAAAGACTTCGCAAGGATTCGAATATTATGGATACATTTTTTAGAATACCCAACGGAAGTTCGAATATTCGATCGGAGTAAGCGAAATGGTCTTCTTACAAATCGGCAACGATAAACTGGATGGTAACTAGTTTCTGCGAACAAAGGGAAACTGCCCATTTTGTCCAATTATCGGTTAGTATTGATGAAAACTTGAAAGTTTCAACTCCGAACCGAGACTCTGACTTCGAGTTTGCAATCATAATACTCGTGGAATATTCAAAGTTTATTCATACTACTCGAGTATTTGCGTAAGATTCATACTCGAAATTATTCAAACAATTCTGATTAAAATTCTTCCTTTCAATAGTACAAAAACTCTTCTCGTTTGTCAAACCCGCAAATTCTGAACACTCCGAGCATCGTCTTGAGCTTACCATTGTCCGAAAAGGAAACCGTTTACCTGATAATTTGTTTGGTTAGTCTCGCAGCGAGGTTTGTTGGGTGCCAGAGCCGGCATTCGGGATCCCGAAACCGAAATAGACGAGAGGTTTAGGTCTTGTTCGAGGTAAACGACCGATTGTCTGCCAACGGCTAGCGTTGCTTCCGGAAATCTTGGCAACGAGAATCAAGCTCCCCACAATAATTCCGTTAAGTCTGCCACCAGTGGCGCCGAAAGCAATCCCGTTTCCGTACATAACGCTGGATCGATAGATGCCGAAGGAAGACCTCCGCCTTACTCGCAAATAAAAATAGCCGGGGAGAAAATAGCACTCGCCCGTGCCCTACTCGCAGAGTTCAGATAGAAATTTCAATAGCAACGTTCCGATACGCTTCTTTCCCCGTAGCCGGGAAGTAGAAAATTTCAAATTTACCTCAATATCATTCGACGCCAGTATAAAGTTAGTGCTTCCAGGATATTAAAAAAAAAGAAATTCGTGACCCGTTTCGTTGGTGTATTTAAAAAAAAAAACAATGATATTCTTTTTAATTGGATCAATATACATATGTCGCGCGTGAAATAACGTACTTACAAACGTATCGATTACTCGCACCGTTTCACGATTCGTTCGATTTTTCTTAAACCCACTCGGCGCTCCTTCGGTCGCGTATCGTGAAAGCAAATCGCGTTTATTGTTGGCGAAAGTTCCAGTACCCATTGTGCCGAAAGGTTTCGGGAGAATTTACATGTTTTCCTCAACGCCGTCCAACAGGTTCGCGATATTATATCTTTTCTTTTATTCGTCGAAGTCAAACATAATATACAGTTGTCAATAGCAGCGTTCTGATTTGTTACTTCAGTGGTTGGAAGGAGAGGAAATTTGCAAGTTTTCATCAATATCAACCGACAATTCAATGAAATCGATACTCCTGCTTTATTCTTAGAGACTATTCGCGATTCGGTTGATTACAGATTCAAGGGAAGAACGTTTCGCTTACCCCGGTTCGTCTTGACGTAAAATAATGAGGATTCAATCGTATCGATTCTTCCCCCACCACCTCTCTCGCTATCGTTCGATTTTCTCAATCTCGTGGAATTCCCTTTCGGCAGCTATCGAAAAATAAATCGCGCGCCCGGCGAAAGTTCCGGTGAGCGTCCGCGATAAATCACTCGGCCCGTCGTAATGCATTTTCGCGATTCAAAAATTCACCCGAGCGAGTTAACACGGCATCGTCGGCCAAATCGTCGCAGTCAGGTCAAACATACGACGCACGGGAAGCAACTGGTCGCCTTTGGCCATTCGCCAAATTATGCAGTCGCTTTCTGGCCACGGCCCTGTAGCCTTTATTATCAAATCCGGTGATCGTGGTCGGGACCATCGACGCGTCAAAAGTCAGGACGACGATCCTCTGTCTCGCGTGACCTCGTTGAGCCTTCAGCTTTATCGTTGAGAATGAAAGGTTCGAATTAGAAAAATTCGTAGAGGAAATCGTAGAATTCCACTACGACGTTGATTCTGAGCACAGTCCCTAAAGGAGCGAATTTAAGTATAGCATCGTAATTTATTGGAGCAGTTTCTTGAACTGAACGCTATCGACGTCGAACAGAGTTAGCTTCGCTTCCAACCATAATGTTTTCAGGAAACACGAGTATCCGTTGCCAATATCCCATTAATTCAAAACTGCTCCTTCTCAATCTTTCGCTATGAAAATAGGAAAAGTAAAATAAACGTGAAACAAATTTTCACGGTGTAAATATTCGTCGGTGAAACGCTTAAAAGACGTTTAATTCCATATTCGCGTAATACTTTCGTGTTCGAGTCGAATGATCAACAGCGTGCATACTCTTACGCTCTAGTAATAATACACTGCTGCGACGCTACGATGAATACTAGAATATATTCCTGCGAAAAGTTACAAAATTTCTATGCTACGGTGTTTCAATAATAACAATTGAATAATGAAATATTCGAAATCTAGTCCTATCGCTAGAATACTTGCGAAACGTTTAAACATTCGAATACTCCCGTATTCGAGTAGGTATAACACTAGAGTGCCATATCATTCGAGATACTCCCGAACCGTTTGAATATTTAATTCCTCGACACAGCGGGGACATAAAAGACAGAGCAATGGTGAGGGTATTGATCTATCTCGCAAATTCAACGACAAATATCAGAGTGCCGGGCATATTGAACCGAGAGCACAGGCCGACTATGCTTTCCGGTGGCGATGTCAGTTGAAAAGAGAAGGGGGAAGGCCAGCGGGTGTCTAATTCCAGACTAATTACGTTCCTGTCGTCAAAGGGGCGGTCTAAATTCGTTATACGGGCGTCAAGCAGCGGCACTATCCACCGACGACCTAACGCAAATCGAGCATTTTCTGTAAACCAACTCGCGGTTCGTCTCCCCACTCTTTAAGCGCTTCAACGAACTGCATTTCACGCGACGATTATTATATCCCGTTAATTGCGATAACGAGGCTGGAACAATGGAAATCAATTAACTCTCCGAGCATTTTCCATTTTTAATTCGATTCGATTCGACGCGATCGCGGAGCGGAATTTTGTAAAAGAGGAACAACAGAATTAGATGCAACGCTTTTGCACATTTTAATTAAGAGCATTCTGTCGCGTTCGTTCATCTTCGCGCGTTTTACGGAAGAAAAAAGAAGAACATTCGTGTAATTATCGTGGACGATTGAGTAATATTGTATAAAGGTCGGTATATGTAGTAATGCAAATGCGCGTACAATTCGAGTTTGAACGTCTATTCTTCACGATTCTACCGCGTTGTTCTTTCCCTCGCTCGGTGTAAACGTGGAAGAGGGCAGAGGAGTGGTGGGGGAGAACCAAGTCCATGGGGTAGAAGCAAGCCCATAGGATCGAACTTGGACAGGTCTGACGTAGACGAGAACGCTTCGACTTTAAATGTTCGGCACGGAGCGTTCAAAAGCAGCGAACTTTGAGTATGACGCGTCACCCCCTGCCAGGCGAAAACTAAAATACCCCCTATTTTTATAAGAAATAGATATTACCTCTTCCGTACGATTGACGCCGTTTAATGTCATTCGTCCGTGAACGATTTCAACGATCGCGCCGCGTGAATACACGCTTTTCTACCGCTCTGCGGAATAACGCAACGATGCGTTTGTAACGAAGCTTAAAAAATGAGTAAGAAGGTCATTGATTCTCGTTGCAGGAGCTGGAATTAAGAATAGAGACGCAGAAGCAGACGCTGCAGGCTCGGGATGAAAGCATCAAGAAGCTTCTCGAGATGCTCCAAAACAAGGGGATGGGTGAGGCATACCTTTCAGTTTTTGTTTTAAGGCGAAGATTGTCATAACAAAACGCGCGTGTACAAACGGACGATGTTATTTGCCCGAGCAACGCCGGAAATTCTGTATGAGAGTACGCGTAATACGAGAAAAGAGTGACACGGGACAAGTTCGCGGTCGATTGAAAGACGTCTGATTCGCGATAGGTATACCAATTACAGGGAATTCATTCCAGAACGTATACCTGACTTATCGTGCACGATGTGTCGTGTAACGAGAGTTATAACGAATACGTTAAGAGCAGAAGATATCGTTTCGTGCGATGGATAATTACGGGAAAAGTATTATTCTAGTGTTCGGTTTTTTTTCTGCGCACCGTTAGGCACCGCGAAAAAGATGGGCGGTTTTTAAAGTCAGCTGAATTTTGGATCTGTTTTCCTCGGTATTTATTTAAAACATTTCGGGAATTTGGTATATTTTGAAAGCATTTGTCTCCACATTTTGGGCTTGCCCGATTTTTTATGTATGTCTAATGAATTTTGTCATATTTGAAAGTAATTCTCAGGAGCCGGTCACGCTCAAAATTTGAATAATGAACTCTTTGAAAGCGATATCACGTTTGTGACACATTTTTAATAAGCAATTACTTGAGGAAATCAATCGGAAATCCAGCTGCGGGTAAAACACTGAAGGTTCGAGTACAATACGAAGGGAAGGATAAGGTCGACAGAAACGATTCGAGCAATGACAAAAGTATTCCAGTGTTATTGTCGGATTAAATTTCACGGATGAACAGAAATTATAGCGCGATAGACTAGCGTAACCGACAACATACCTATCACGTTGACAATAGATTATAATTAATTACGACGTTTTACGCATAATTAAACCGCTACGCGATATGACGTTTGCCCCCCGTATATACGCGTTCTATAATAATGCGGTTGCCCAAATATCTCACGGATTTGCACGCGTTCCAATCATGTCGTAACACGAACCAAATATATTATACATGTATATTATTGTACACTCTGTCAATTCAAACGATTCGCGAGAATCTGCACCCCGTTCGATGACTCTTACAAATCTAATCATTATTCTCACAATCCGTGATTGATTTCTCAATGAACTAAATGTCGGACGATATGCCGTTAATATTACAAATTAACTCGAGCGGCGTATTTTGAGTAACTTAAAAGAATTATCCGCACGGAACTTTCATTGTTACCAACCGCGTCACGTATCGTAAATTAATGTTAAGGGATTTATAACGAGAAGCAAGAGTCGTGGAATAAAACAATGATCATCGGATCGACGTCAAATATAGAATTACCATAATTTAATATTTATAATAACCGCTGTCTGAAATTTCGTACACTCGCGTATCTGACGTATTATAAATATATAAATATTCCTCGGATGTTTATGCAAAAAGCTTGCAATCTATACTAATTTCGAACTGATTCTGTGAAACGAATACGTACGGTAAAGGCATGATACACGTAATCGTATACGCGTCATTAAAAACATACCCGTAATCTGCGTATAACGCGATATTGGAAGCTACATTTTCAAAAGCGTCTAATAGCGAAATAAAATTTCTGTTCCGGTCTCACCCCTTTGTAAATCCCCTGGTGAAACATGAATTTGCATAAATATCCGCGGCGCAGATATACAACTAACGGTAGAAAGTGTCATTATTTAACGAAATGTAATTCTATGGTATTTCTCGCGTTTCCCGGCGTAAAAACGGGGAGCTCTTTCATCAGCAGAAAGTAGTTTTTTCGACGTATCTCATGAGTGACCAAGCTCGCCACTGGGAGCATCAAAGGTGCATTAATCTCCCTCGTTAAATCCAGTCATCTCGGCAAAAACAGACGGTCGTACCACTCGAACGTACGTTGGCCAGCTTGATTTGCATAAACGCGTACACGTACCTTATGCCCGAAGTAAGAAAAAAAAGCGTTCCTTTGCAGCCGTGGTTTTGTACGATATAAAACTTGATACGCAATCTCGTTAACGGTAAGGTTTGGATGCCTCGTAACTTCTTAATTATAAATTTCAAGCAACGTTGAAGTTAGGGGAACCCTATGGTTTTGTACGTCTCGTACGCACTTCCGGCATACTTGGAAGAGCCCGTACGAGCAGATATACGTATGATCGTACACTGACCAAAAATGCTCTCCCTGTCTAAACGTTTAGACGATCTTTCTTTATCTCCCATTAACTGGATACTTAAATACATTGAAACTCGAGGGGAGAGAAGTTTAAAAAAGAATTAGAACTACGCCAACGAAGGAGGTCAATTGCATTTGATTCTAGCATTTCTATTTCAGCGGTAAGGTAGAGTAAATTGTTATGAAAATAGTTCCTTGAAATGGATGCAAAGAATTTTCAAACCACAATTTGTCAGATTAGATAAATACTTTACGCGGGTATATAAGAAATATTCTATGTATACATGTATCTACATATTCTCAGATGCAATTTCTAATTCAATTTCGTACGCGCCGCTCGTACGCGGATCCTTAATGTTTAATTTTAGCAATTCGGGTTCAACTGTACAGTTCAATTTCATCTAGCGCTACACCCAGAAGAGTACTTACGTTGAAAATTTCAAGATCGCTAAAAAGCCTTCTACGCGCGCTGCTCGTTTGCTTATTAGTATACAGAAAGGGAGAATATTCGCGCGGTGTTGTTTTTTCGGAAGTCATTTAATTCAACTAGGCTCTCGGTGTAATCGCTTACCTATTGCCCCTTCTTCTTCCTTAAAAATGAGAGCAAATTATTACGAGCTACGAGTCACGTAATGTAAATTAATTCCGCTTACGTAAATATACACGCGCGAGAACGATTTTACGTATAAAAATGTTAAAGTCAAGATTAAAATATGTTTCATCGTGATACGAAAAATAATGTATTATCGAATTTCGTAAAGCAAACGTTACGCTACACGAGATAAAATAGCATTATAAAAAGATTCATTGCTCCTGCACAATTGCATTATATTTGACCACTTAGATTTATGTCTCTGAACTTCTATACGACCGAAACGAGATACCGCCAGTTACGACGAAATATATTGAATTAAAAAAATTAATCAAGTCCGTTTCACGCGGGCATCCATTACGTTTATTACCTCTGAACGTCGAAGTGACTGGATTTTATGCACGTACCGTTAGACTCGCAATTTTAAAAAATTTACCATAATTTTATTATACCGTAAAGTTCTCTTATTCGCGAATGCCCAGGTGGCGTGGCTTGTATCGTTCCGACCACAGTTGCACCCGCTATATTAAGCGCGAGTAATCGGAGTAACCGCTGTACTCCAATTTCGAGGTGAAATACTTTCGCGAAATTACACGGCAAGAAATGTTATCTACTTCTCGAGGCAATAATAACGAAGAACGGCATGAGAACGTTCCTAGAATGTTAATTTGACAATGAGAACTGCCATACCCCTTTCTCGAATCTTATAAAACTTCCGTACGAGGTCGAAGCATTTAAGCGCGCGTTTTCAGCATTTCGTGCGGCTATCAAGATGGAAACTGAAACCACAAAATTCCGTCGCACATCAGTTGTTTTCGCGCGCACACGATTCGACGGACTCGCATGGCATTCCGTGCGAGAATTTACACCAAGTTGTTTATACAACTGTACCATCATGCGTGTAGTACCGAAATATCAGTTGGCTTCCGCACGGTTACCATCTCGGAGCTACACATACGCTTTTCCTCTGATAATTCGAAAGCTGCGAGCATCGTCCTAACGTTTCTATACGCGGCGTACCCATGTGTATTATAGATGTGCGATAATAATTGATCGGAGCTCCAAAAAGAATTGCCACCAAAATATCGGCAAGCATTTTCCGTAATTGCGTTACGTCAGATGATTCGCTCAAAATCAACTATCTTTGAGATTCAATAGCTCTATTCGGAGTAGGTAAAAATAAAATAAAAAGTGTTACCGAATATTCGTATTCTACGCTTCGTTCTCCGGCCTCGGGACGATGGGAATCAATTCGCGAAACCGTTTTGACGTAAGTGTCCCCGTCATTGACACTCCTTATATTGCAAATTTCTTAAAATCTTTTGCCAAAACGATTTTTCATTCGTATAACGCAAATCAATTCCAAACGCGGACAGAGTTGGTGCGAGTACTCTACGCGCGGTGTCAAATCCGCCGTTTAAAACGCGTCGATAATCAAAAAGAAAAGTTATTCGAGAAAATTCTGGAGAAGCGTTGATGAGAATATTGTTTCGATTCAACATCAGTCGCCAGGTTTCCTCGAACTTGAAAATCTCGAATTTTGAGCGACTCACCCTGTACAGCGACGGTACGTCCATCGAAATCAAATTAATCAACGACAATCACGGGGAACGGATGACGAAAATGATCGTACCAGCATTTACCACGATACTTGACTAAACGAAGCTCGAACGATATAATAATACCTACGAAAAGATATTAATTATTCGAATCATAAAATTTATATTAAATCGTAAACGCAGACGCCGAGCGCCCGAAAATCTGGATTCCGAGCAGACCCCCCAAGAGCTTCTCGTTGCTTTCTGCTGTTCCAGGAAAAGAGGAGGAAAGGATCATGTTCCAGCAGATGCAGTCGGTGGCCCAGAAGCAGGTCCTTAAGATATTTCTACCCATCTCGGCATTATCATATACATAAATTATTACTATTATTAATACTACATATATATATGTATATATATATATATGTGTGTATATATGTGTATATGTATATATATGTCTTCACTCTCACTTTAATCGACGATTGTGTCACGCTCATTTACGTATATGTACATACCATGTTGAAAAACTATGTACACGCGTCTGAATCCGTATGCGCGTATCGCTTGCGCGCACACGCGTCTCGGGCGCGTCTACGTACTTTTGAGTCATGTAACATTTTGTATCGCTGCCCACTGTTGTGTACGTAGTTGCTTGCAATGTAGAGAGTTATTGCGCTGCCAGTGGCTTCGCTCAATATTTTCGCCCCCCCAACCCCCACCCCGCCGCCGGGTGTCGTTTCACGCTTCAGACTGTTGTCTTGTTCTTGTCACCATACTTGCACCGCGAGAAAAGAAAGAAACGGATGTCCCAGAGAAACGAGCCATCACGAATAAGCATTTCCCCGATGGGGTGGCTGCGACGTACCCCCTTTAACCGAGATTTCCACGCGCGGTTACAATCGGGCCACATCGCGCGCGCTCTTCGATAGTCTCGACCGTTATCCGGACGATTCTCCTTCCCGAGGATTCGCCTAGAACGCATAAAGCGCACTCGAGTTCGCGCGAGCGGCACGATTGACCCGTCCTCCTTCGTGAAAACAGAATCTAAGGTACGGTATGCGAAGCGAGATCGTGTGGGGTGCGCGATGTCACGGTAACCACGGTCTACCCGATAACAATTCACGAACCAAGGAATGGCATTCCGAATCGTCGCACGCTTTCCCTTTTCGTTTCTCGTCGTAGGTGATATTTTCTCGTGGCCCCTTTTCCGTAGATCCCGACGCTTTCGGTATTCGTACTCCCCAACAGGATGACTATAGCTCACGATCGCAACCCTTTTTTTCGATTAACGACTCCGTCGGATTTTATTCACGGAAAGTCACGTTCAAACACGGACAGGACACGTTTCATCGAATACAGACAGACACGCCCCAGTGTTTTTGTTTTCTTTTCATTGCACACGTATCGTCGCGCGCACCAGCACGCCTGTAGCACTGGGAAATGTTTAATTGTTTTATCGTGTATCGTTTTATTACACTCACACGATCATGGGTGCGTTAGTACACGGAGTGGTAGCGATGGGAGTTTTCGCTTGAGATTTTCTGCCCTCGTACAGTGGGTAAGGGATTCCTAGTGAACGCTTATTTTCTTCCACTCTGTACAGGAGTGCGCTTCTTTTATTTCGAGTCATTGTTCGTTTTGTCACACGAGACGTACGTAAACATCGCACAGAGGCACCAGAACGTCGTTTGCGGAGAGGGAAAGTCACGAACACGAGAAATATATCGCGATGAGATCATTGCAGGAAACGATGGATCGAGCGTGAAACCCAATTTGCGGGAAAGCGATCGAATTGCTAACCCACTCTTGCGAGAGGGATTTACGTTATAGTGGGAAAGTTACCGAAATGTGTAGGTTCGCCAATGAATTTTTATAGGTGTCGGATAAAGTGTCCGTACGATTATGTGACACGAGTACAATGACAACAGATTATTTTTAATTTTTGCATCTTAACGTACGAAATAAATTCGGTAAAAAAATTAGATTACCATTGCCGGCAATAAAAGTTTTTCGATTGGGTTTATTAATATCCGTTTGGTTACGAGATGCTTATAAAAATAAAAGCGTGTTTGTTAAGGGTATTTTTTGGAAAATTGTCACTAGATGCACAGAGTTCTCACAATTTTTCATTTGGATTGATTTTTCAAAACATATTTCTCAGCTATACGTATCACGATATTCCTGTTTGCACGATATTACACTGTACTATTACGCGCGGCCAATCCTCGACTTCTTTCAACGCATTTATTTTCTCATGCATTTTTATCGGTGCCTTCGCAATAGGTATCTGAAAATTCCACGCGCCTTTTTATCGCGTGAAAATGCATGGAAAGAAGAAACGTATCGTGAATAAAAAGAATAAATTCATCGAGCGAAAATCGTGTTTAAATGCCGATTTAAAAGTTGTCCGCGTTTATTATTATTTTTTTTATATAAAATCGATTGTACAAAGTTTAAACTATTTAGATATTTTTACTCGACTACACGGTCAATACTCGGTATCTTTAATAATATCCCTTCGAACTTTTATTTATTTATGGCCGCGGTAACGACGAAGCTGAATCGTTTATTAATATTATTATTGCTTGGGATATCGCCAGCCCGGAGAGATTTAAGCACTGACAATTTTGATATCGTTAGGTAGGTCAACCGTAAAAGTGGTACATTTTGATGAACGACTATTTAATAAGTGTAACTTGATAAAAACCCACCATATTTACATTTGCTCCCACCGACGAGGTATTTATGTAAATGCAAATCGAGACTTAAAAATCCTCTCTCCAAAATGTTAACTTTTCTTTTGAGTTGTACCCATCATCATTTTCCGAGCCGCCGATATATTCGAATGCAAGTTTGTCATGAAAAATGAGCCAGAATTCTACGTACTCGAGTTTGAATTTTATTTTCTCTTTGAGAAATCTGTCGTGTTAGGCTACTTTAAGACGGTGTAAGATTTTGGTGCCTTTGACGCGAGTTTCTTGACGCTCGCCACCCGTGCCGCGCATCAGTGCCTATTCTCGTAGCGTTACACTGTCACTGCTATGCTACCACAGTTACACAGCAAATATTAATATCGTTAGTGTCGTTAATATTCCATGAGCACCGCCGCCACCATGCTCGCCTATCCTACGTAATTCGTGTTAGAGCAGTCGTAGTAAACCCCAAAATCGTTCACATTTATAGTATTCCCCCGTGTAACGTTTACAGCCTGATTTCGGATGCGAAGTCGCCCTGGAAAATTGCCTGACACGTTCGCGACATTTTCATCCGGAGGAACTTTAGCGAAAGTTTTGTAGCGAAGTTTCCACGTAGCCGTCGAGTGCCCATATAGAAAGTATCGTGTTCGTGCCTAACATGATTCAAAACTGCTTGAAATAATAAAAACGGTAACAGCTCGTGTCCGAATAGAATACATAAAATAATCAAAACAGCGATGCTTCGCGTTCGAACAGAATATACGAAATAATAAAAATAGCGATAAATCAAAAGGAATATTTAAAATAACATGGAAGATCAGGTGTTCTACGATAAATCTTTGAAAAATTTGAATACCGCAAAAACGAAAGGTGCAACATTTTTAATATGTTCGACGCGATGAAACAATATTTTACCCACGAATCAATCGCTCGAACGCAAAGTTATTCCAAGCCCGATAATCGATGAGTCGGTACGAACATTTGCTTATGGTTGCATCGAATAGAATTCGATATCCTGGTCTGCTCTATTAAGCCGGTGCATATATCTTTCAATATTCCATGATATTCTACGCGATGGATAAATTAATCTAGACTCCAGTTCGGAATATTCCTACAAAACCAAGGGAAGTTGCCTTCTGCAAAATTATATTCTCCGTACTTGCTCAAATACCAAGGATGGCAAATGGAATAGAACCGGATCCAGAAAACCGAAGCGTTCCCTGGGCGGCACTTAATACCGACATCGAAAAACTTACGCGAATAACTCGATCGGGACGATCTTCGAGACCATTCTTTGGGACCACCCGGGGAATGAGGGCGGTTCGCGGTGACGAAACGAAAGTATATTCTCGCGCTCGTTCCGACGGAAAAGCGATCTTTGTCCCGGTACGGAAATCAATCGGCTTCTGCGTTCAAGCTAAATATTATAATGGAAACGAAAAACAATAAAATATAATCGTAACGGGGAAACAAACGTATTCACGGTAAATACACTTGCAAATGAGGATAAGAACGAGGGTATAAAATAATAAATATCGACTGTCATACAAATTTCGTCGACAGTTTTAAAAGGCTGTCCTCATCTTTTCAGTTTTTTCACGTTACTTACTTGGGTCTACTCGTTCTGGGTCCGTTCCATTTGTCGTCCCAGATAGATGCTTAAGATACAAATGTGTTTAAAATTTCCCATAATATTCGTCTCGAGTAACTTCTCACTCTTGCCCAAACGTTTCGTAGCATTAATAAATCCTCTGATCTGTGCACGAAATGCGAGAGAAATATATAACGCCATACCGCATTAAATGCGATCTGTCTGGCCCGCAGTGGAACTGTTCAATAATAGTCGGACGCGCTGACCTCGAGCCATCGAATACCACTCGCATCGATAACGGTCGCACGCGTTAACGGGAAACTGCGAGAGACGCGTTGCAAGTATCGAGTATCTCGAAGAACAAACGTCATAAATCACAAATAAAAATGTAGTTTCGGGAAACCAGGGAGCACTCGGAACGAAATCGATTCGACAGCCATGGCGACGTCGCATCCGTCTCGACACTCCGGATTCCTTGCACTTTCGTGTTATGCGCCTGTTAGATCTAGAACTTAGGTGACGTCTACGTGGCTTGAGTGGCACTCGGAATAGCGAAAGAGATATTTAATACGAAAGGGGACAGAGAATCATTGTACGCGAAGAGCACGCGGGGCTTTCGGTATAAGTCGGACAGAGCACGTTTATCAACCTTACCTACGGAACACGTACGACGGGTAATCATCACTTTTCTTATTCTTTCCCACTCTCTCTCTCTCTTTCTCCCTCTCTCTCTCTCTCTCTCTCTCTCTCTCTTTTCTTGCACCGGAAGCGTGCACGTCTCACGCGTCACGCGTCACCGTACGTACGCTTTCCCTCTTATCGGGCTGGCTATTCGCGATAGATGCCGGAGACTTTGAAGTAAGATTTCGTACGCTCCAATTATGCACCGAGCACCAAGGCCTGCCTCGTCACTGAAATTTCGCCGGCGGTCGTAGCGGCACTAGTATTTTCATACCGGATCTGCTTCAAACTCTGGTCCGTTATTCCCTTTGATATACTCTCCTTCCGAAATCCCACGACGAATGACATACTTCATACGTGGTACTCGTTTCCAAGGAAACGCTCACGGCCGTTGTACTAGCGTGCCCGAAATTAGAATTTGTATTCGCTATGCGAACGTTAGGACGCCGTAACAATGCCATTCTCCATTCCCGAGGATTGTTCGGAATAAACGTGCCGCCATTACGGGATACAAAGGGGATAGGAGAGGCGGATCGGCACTGTTATTGCTAATAAAACGCCATTCGTCCCCGAAGAGAACTATCCCGGCGAAATTTCTCTCTTTCCGTCGCGAATCTTTACCTGCACACGCTACCTCAGGCCATCCCAATTCAACTTTCCAAATGGCCACTCGTATCAATTTTACCGCTATCCGTAATAACCCGGGGACAAAGGTTTAACGAACCGCCGTGAATAATGAATTTACCAAAATGGAAATGGGATTAGAAAATCAAATTATTTATGCAAATTGCCGTGGCTGTTTTGATGGAGGGCCGCCTATCGAGAATGTCTACGTTACTCGATGCTTTGACGATCCGCAGGATTAACGGCTTGAATATCGTTGGCGAATTAACTGTCCGGAATGAAGCGAAAACTTGGAAGCAATTTAATGTGTGCCGCGGTAAACGTACAGGGTGGACCGTTTGGAATTACCATCTTCGTGAAATTATTGTTTCTACTCAAATGTATGAAGGAGGAAAACTGTGTGGTTAAAGTGACCCAAATGCGACCCATCTGAACGGAACTATTTCGGAAATTTAAAGATGATTCGCATTATTTTAAATCGTATTTCTCAAGGTAGGATTTTAGTACGCGTTGCACCGAAAAAAATGATGAAGATCGCTTAAAATCAAACCTATTATTAAAGTATTCTCAATTTTTTTAACTTTGTGACATCTTGAAATATCAAAAATTTCTCCTTTCTCAAAAACGCACGATTTTCCTCTATCTTATCCTTACGTAAATAGAAATATGATTTTATGTGATTTCTAGTGGCTCACCCTGTATACACAGGTTTCGAGTAGTTTGCACTTTACAAACGTCGCTCATTTAAGAGTATGATCTAGCTGTGCGTGACTTAGTAATTACGTTTAATGTAGTAGGATATATTACATTTTATACGTGCAACTAATGAACATACGAACAAAACAAATGAAAGATAGTACCAACCAAAGGCTGAATACAAAACCAATGAAGTATGTCAAATCATGTCTATGCGTCCTTGAGAAAGCATGACAATCAATCTCCTTGGAAACGGAACATAGAGAATCACAGATTTCACTTGTCTGCACACCAAATCGGAATTCCGACATTACGTCAATGGTTTTCTTTCTTTCCCTTCTACTACTCTCTCTTTCTTTGTCTCACGCTCCCTCCTCCCGCCCTCTCTCTCTCTCTCTCTCTCTCTTTACATTTCAATCTTTCTCTTTGCACCCTGCCGAATAAATGACGATACGAGACTTCGACAATTGGACGCGAAAAAAAGGGACGGCAGATCGGGAAAATGTACAGAGAACGAAACAGAGATTAACGTGGTGAAAAAAAGTGCTGCGGTTGGAATGCGTGGAATGAGCTGCTTTGGATGTGTAGGTGATAAGACGTTAGCAACCCCCCGCCAGGGGGGGAAGGAGTGAATATCACGCCCGCATCCGCCCCTTCGTCACTCACCTCGTTTAACATCTACTACTACAACCACCACATGATCAGCCATCATCACCATCGTCACGATCGCCATGAAATCATCATCGACAACAACATCAACAACACCACCGGTTTAAGTCTCCTCGAGTACGACATACTCCAAAATTAGTGGCCGAAGACATGCACGTGACCTCTTCCCAATTCGGGCCCTGCCAGGGAGGACCCAACAGGTACACTAATTACACAATTTAATCCCGATTGAACCGAACATCGCGAGAATACAAGAGGAAAACACCGAAGTAGACGTACCACGCCCCACCCTTTAACACCAGCCGCGTAGCCTCGTTGAACGCGTCTAGTTCAAACTGGGCGAGGTCGCCAATATTCCTACTAACCGTTTCTAAATTCCCTACGATGGTACCGCCAAAGGATTTCGCGCAATTGGACAATCAACTTGGTCGTTCTCTGATCAGGGAAATCAGTTTTGATCTCTTACCCACGGGGTATTCCCAAACTCAAGTTTTTGGCACTCGCTGATCTTAATACGCTAACGATGGAACTCGGTGGAATGGAATCCGTTTGCCCGTTAAGGTAGCAAGGATTCTCGCCGACGGAACGCGACGCGACGGTAGAAAGTCATGTCAATGGCCCGGGCAGTATTCCTTTGCGCGAAATCGATAGGTGGTACCAAACGTACATACACGAGTATTGTGTCGCGCGTCCGATAGGATACGTCATACGTATATATTACATGCGCGTGTATACATGATATGATGTATACACCTGCCGGAGATCGTGCCTTCGGGAAAGCCACGGTATGTATGCTACACTATCCCGGAATTGGGCCAAAAGTCACGCCAGCCAGGCGAATGGTAATCATAGTTGCGTGATTTTCCTGCCCGATGGTTGTTGCATGCGAGATTCGTAGGAGAGCTACGCACGGAAACGCGAAAAGAAAATTTAATATGCTCCTAAAAGTTTTCAGTGAAAACGTATCGATTAACAGCTCCGGAACACCACTCTCTTCGTTATTATTTTCATAGTTCGATCAATCGGTCGGTCAATTAGTCGTGGGATGTAAAAGTAGTACACGATTATTCAATTTTCATCAGGACACGGAGGAAATGTTTTACCATTTTGTTTTTTAACTCGCGTGTCGTACAAAGAACGAGGAAAAGGTCACATCGCGCATCAATCGTGATATCACGAAACCTACGTTTCCATTCGCGGCATGACGTCGACATCAGTTTCATAGAAGCCTAGGCAGAATTTCAATTAGAGACGAGTGTCGGATAAAGATATTCACAGATTGAATTTGTCATTAGTACTCGAAATTAATGCGCCTTCCCGAAAAATATAGGGCTCGGTAATTAGAACGCGGTAGTCCGATTAGTCAGTCCGACTAGACTGCGGATTTTCCGTATGGCAAGATTTCAATTAGCTATCAGCGCGTGACCCGGCTACCCCCGCCTCGATGCTCTTTGGCAGAATTACAGCACCGTTGACACGTACGTGGAAATTAGGCCGAGTTTCCCGTAGCTCCCCATTCGTTGTTTCTGATCGTTCGCGAGTACTCTGTACGATGCACTTGATTCGACCGAGCGAGATTCTCGCAAAGCGATTATCAGCGAGCAATGCGCGGAACTGACTTTACGAAGACTCGGCGAAATCTATTCGCGTGTGTCAACGGAGCTGTCATTTTGACATTCCGCCGGCTAGCTACGGGAAAGCATCGTGGTAGGGGAACCAACGTCACGCCGTGATAGTTAACTTCGAATCGTGCGCCGTATGGAAAATCCGCAGTCTATTAATCAGCAATGCGACGACGAAAAGAGACCCTGTCACAGCGCCGCACGCAAAACAATGAAACTTACCGTTGAGCGCTTACAACGGACACACGCGTGTACCCGAACGTGTATTACCGCGACGAGCGTCTGGAACACACTTTTCGTCGCGCCAGAAATTCGACTGCGACAAACTAAAAATAAAAACACGCTAACGAGACAGAGGTCAGCCTCGGGCGGATAATGAAAACGAGAAATTTCACTTCCGAGTTTCTACGAACAGAATGTGCAGAGGATGCGAAGAGACACCTCGACATTTTTCAAGCTGGGCAGTGCGAGACTTTTGGTTCGCCCCGTATGAGAACCATTTTCATATAATCTTTTTATTTGATGTACGAATCCATTATCGCATTACGCGTATATGTGTATACATAGATAGGAATATATTATTCTTATACGTGTATATCTGTATACGCGAGGAATGTTTTTCCTACTATATATGTATATATTTTTTATGCACCATCTTGATATGAGTGTGTACAGGGTGTTCGATAGCACGTGACCTAACCTAGAAGGAAGCGATTCTTTATGGGAAAGTAAAAGCATTCGAGACTATACATTTTCTTCGTTCCAGGCTTCGTGTTTGAATAAATCACGGTCAATGGTTGTTGCGGGCGCAGCGTGTCTAGTTACTTTTCGATATGCGATTTAGAACCATCCTTCGGAAACAAATCGTGTCGTAAGTACAGCGAGTGTTTGCATAGTTTCCAGCAATGTTAAGTGTCAAATAGTATAAATGTAAACGTAGAAATTAGTAGAGAATTCGTAGTCTCTCTAACGGCATGTTAAGTGGTATCGTTCATACGACGATAAGTAACTAGACGCGCTGCGCGCGCAACGAAGTTTTACCGTGATTTACTTGAACACGAAGGCTCGTACGAGGAAAATGGATTCTTTCGGATAGTTTTAATTTCGCGCAAAGAATCAACCGCGCATGGTGCCACCGGTTACCAAACGCCCTGTATACAACAGCATTCTATTGATTTGATCATCATCTCCGCTGTGATTCACTGAATGTAACACCCAGTTATATATATATATACTCTCTCTTCTCGTTCTTGTACGCCTCAGACACGTTCTTGCCCATCACGACTTACCACTATCATGGCCAATCGTCGTTATCGATGCACGAGCAGCGGGACGGTCCGAAAGTCGTCAAGTCGCGTCAAGGCGAGCCGATCCCAGGCCCAAGGGAGGACTTTGCGACTGTTTGGCACCGACCTGGTGCGACATGCGATAATACGACTTCGTTCTCCTCGCGTAATCTACTGTCTTATCCTCTCTACCATTTATACCTCTCGTATTTTTTTATTTTTTTTACCAGCATGGGGTGATCGCAGACCGATGCACGTCTCTCCCTCTTCTCAAATGCTTGTTTATCGATATTGATCTTTTCCCTCTTTGTGCGATGTTTGACTGCATCTCGTGGGGTCCACGGTCCGAAATCGTGGACGTGTGAAACGGACGCGTAATTAAACGCGCAATAACCGCACGACGATTCTTTTTGCGGCTTTTGTTTCCTCAAGCGCTTCGACTGTCTTAGCGATAAATTATAAACGTTAAATGACAAATCGCAGGTATTTGGTCTTAATCTGTCTCCATTTATACAGCAATATAGACAAATGGGCAGGCGTAATAGAAACGTTTGAGGATATTGAAGACGCAACGATAACCGTCAACCCACACTTTCATGGTTCGATCGCGTATTACTATTATCGATTATCCTTAATCGATATTATAAGAAATATTCAAATGATTCGCGATAATCGAGGTGGGTTAAACTCGGCTGTTAAATGGGCTGAAATCCGTATCGGGATTTTGAAAATCGTGCGAACAGACGTGCCTCGGTTTGCCATCGCTCTCACGATTTATCACGTACTCATAACTCATGGAAATGCGTATCCACGTATCGTCTTCTATCCTCTTCGAAAGTATTTCTCTTTGCGATTCATAAATCCTAAGTTCTTCTTCGATCGACTCGCCATCGAGATTCGGCGCGATTCGAACGGGTTTCATCTCTCATCTCGCAACTGCTATTTCCCACGTCTGCTTTGCGCTCTCAACCAGGCGTCGTTAATCAACGTTCACCTCGTTACGTCGGCTAGGATACTTACCCGCGACGCGTCGTGGATACGCATTCCTCGCATTCACCCAACGAGATCTTGTCCATGCGACGTGAGCGCGTTTCGAGTACCGAGCTAAAGAGTCGTTTAAGAGTAATGCGAAAAGAAATATATCTAGAAGCTCCGCAACGTCGGTCATTTCTTGTTCCATAAAATAACGGCGATCGTTCGAGCGAGCTAAAAAGCAAACGCAGGAGTCGTAACTTAGGAGTAAACGTGTGTAAAAGCCATAAACCCGAAAGAGGATAGGAAAGAAAGAAAAGAAAGAGTCGTCGAAACGCCGCGCGCAGAAATATGGACAACGATGTCGGCCGTACGTCGCGGTGGGCGAAAGAACTGCGGCGGCGCCCGGCGTCCGCAAGAGGATCTTTCTGCTGTGGAGGGAGTGTTAGAAAACGATCGAGAAAGAATCGCATCGAAAGGCTCGGTGGCTTGATTTTGAAGGAAAAGATAAGCAATAACGAAAAGGCCTTCCTCGTTGTGACCTTGCGATCGCGGCGTCCGCGAGATCGAGATTCGAGATCGATATTCGTACGAGCGCTGTCGTCCGCGCACGATCGTGGAAGTCATCGGTGATCGGTGGTGCTCCTGTGCCGAGCGGCGAGACAATCGGAAAGAGACTACGTCGTACGTCGACGACCTATCTCTCGTCGATTTTCGAAATAAAAGCCTCGGGGAGCGATGCACGACGTTGTCATTCGTTCGAAGAGAGGATGAGCAAAATTTTGCCCTGGGAATACCAGAGGAAGGAGGAAGCTCGGCGGAACGTCGCTTTTCTTTCGTCAACCGGGACGCTGCCGGTGCCACTTCCGCTTCCTCGAGACTGTCCCGTGTGGAAGCGGCGTACAGCGTTTCGACCGAGTGCGATTTTGTTCCACTGCACCGCGATGCGATCAACTTTCGTCATTTTCGTCTCACCGTAACGCGAGATTGGTTAAATTTGTATCGGCATACCTATCCGTACCCACGGTCTTTCCTCTCCCGTTTCGTATCTCGTATAAGCGTGGTAAAATCGGATTTACACCGGAACGGCTCGTTAATTGGCAAAACTGTTTAATCTATTTTATTCTGACGTAAACAATAAACGCTGTCAGGGTCCCGATTAAATGTTCCACCGACAGTTCGTAAAAGCGAACGAGATTAAGGGAAACTAATCGGATCGCGTGCAGTGGATTCGACGTTAGAACCGTCGACCGATGGTTCCCAGTTTTACGCGATAAAGCACAGGACAGATTCGTGCGTTAGCGAGGCCGCACCCAACCACCGTAGTACATCTCTCAACCGAACCACTGCATACATCACACCAAGATAATAATAATAATTTCAAAAGACGCTACAGAACAGACAAAATTCCAAAATCGACAGAAAAAAAAAACCGCACGCTCGCTAGAGAGACACACGTGACGTGGGAACGTCGACGAGCATATAACCGTGTGCCCCTATTGCTTGTGTTATAAAGGAGCTCAAAGCCACGAACGAGACGCTGAAGAGCCTGCAGACGCAGCTGGAACTGGCGTACGCCTCGACCGCTTCGTCCGGAGCAGTGGTGGCTGGCGGGGGTAGTGGCGGTCTCGGGCTAGGTAGCTTTTCGGGTGGAAGCGGTACCGTCCTTGGGGGTAGCGTGGCGGTTCCAGGCGGCGTGCCCGGTAGCACGACCCTCACGGCCATCATGGAGACGAAAGACGCGCGCATACAGACCCTGGAGAAGGAGGTGTCGTTGCTCGAGGCCGAGCTCCAGCGGATTAAGGAGTGCGGCGGTAGACTGAGGGAGCAGCTGCTGAAGGCGACCGCCGTGCCCAGCGGGGGGATATACGGCAGCATGCAGCAGCAGCTGCAGCAGCAACAGCAGCAGCAGCATCATCAACATCAGCATCAGCATCATCAATCGCAGCAGCATCTAACGGGAGGTATTGAGTCGCATGTGCGGCAGGGATTGGTGACGGCCCTCGGTGGTCAACAGCAGCCCGGCACGTTGGCCCTGGCCAGGGGACCGTCCGTGATGACCTCGCTGATACCGTACGGTCACTCCTCGACCTCGGCACTAACCAGTTCGTTGCTTGCCGGTTCGACAGGTGGGGCCCAGAGCGGCGTAGGAGGTGGTGGCGGCGGCGGTTCCTCGTGCCTAACCGGCATCTCGTCGGGCGCAACCACCGGCGTGGTCAATCCCTATACCGATCGTTACACCGATCATCATCCCCATCAGCTTCATCATCATCATCATCAGCATCATCATCATCTCCATCAGCAGCAGCAGCATCAGTTGCAGTTGCAGCAGCAGCAGCAGCAGCAGCAACAGCAGCACCAGCAAATGCAGCAACACTTGAAACAAATCGAGCCTGCTGCACAGGGCGCCCTGGCCCTCCACGCTCACACCTTCAACAAGCACGACATGAACTTCAAACGGCAAGTAAGTTTCTTCATCAACAACGTGCGCATCGAAAAGAACGACGCCGTCTAGGGAAGCTCTCCGTGCCGACGTCCGATCTGTTGTCTCTGCCCCTTACGGAGGTGGAGTTCGTCGACCCTCGTCGCTTCCGCGTGAGTACCTTCGATCAGGTATGAGGAACTCACGATGCGTGCATCCAGTTTCGGATCGACGAGATTGAGATCGAGAAATTGCATTGCTGGATCCGTAATTTTTCCTCGATGACCTTTATTGAGAGGCTGGACATCCTCCGAGACGAGTGGCCGTATAACGATACTACTGTATACTCTGCAGAGAGATAGAAAGAAAAACAAACGAGAGAGCGAGAGGGAGAGATAGAGAACGCGTAAGCAGTACGTATCTGTGGCTAGTCTGTCTAGAGGAAAAAGGAAGCTGAAGAGTGCATCGCCAGGAAGCTGCGCGTCGTCGTCGCTATCGTCAATTTTACAGGTCGAAGCGTCACGCGGATCTTTCGATTCCTTACGTCTTCTGATATGAATGTCGCGTATATATGCCGTATATGAGTCCGTGAGAACTAAGATACTGATAATTGTTTTACGAGGGATAATTATTAAGGTATGATTACCGGGAAGCAGACGTACAATAGATTTGCCGTTTCTTTGAAGGCTCTGCAAATGCACTTGCAAACAGATTTGATTCGCTCGCAATTGGAGCAACAGCACCCGACGACTGAGCTATAAGCTTATTTTTCTACTTTCATTGAACAACCATGCCGGTTATGATAACCGACTAAGCTCCGTGATCGATACGAAACTAAAAACGTTCCTCGGCATCACCGATGCGTCGCCATTGCTCCAAAACACACACCGACACTCGATCGCAATTTTATTTCTCATCGGCTCGTATATACAATGTATGTATATGTACATGTACAGATTAGCGTACCTGTTTTCTTTACCTCCCGACATCCCCTTCTTGTCGAACAGATCGAAGAGCAGAGTTTCTATTTTTTGACTCGATTGTACTAGTTAGATTGTCGTAGGGTTACGAAACGAAACGACGGAGAAACCCGATTCGTTCCCTGTGCGCGAGTATGCGTGAAAGATACGCTGGTCGAAGTATTTTTTCACCTTTCAGGATTTATCGCGAATAGCACGATCGAGCGTTCGCTAGATCTTCGATCGTCAACTTCCATTACGGTCCTCCAAAGAGGTTTATCTTATCAAACTTGGGACGAACCTCGTGAAAAACGATCGGGATTGGCGGATCGGTCGATCGCGATTGAAATCGAAATGCAAAAAAAGAAATGCGTCGAAAGAGGGAACTTGGAATGGGTTTCGAGTAACTCGGAGAGAAAGTCAATGAGAAAGTCATATTCGGTAGCTCCTAGGCGTAGAGCCCGAGAGTAACTATGCGTACCTAATCATTAGGCCTTAGAAACAAAAGAGAGATATACGTTGTTGAATTCTGGAATATCTATAGATGTTGAAGTTGTACTGCCCCGGCGAGAAAGACGAGCCTCCAATAGGAGATACGTTGTTCAGATTATGTCTCTCCGCACGTAGGTATGTACGGCATTACAAAACGTGCATACCTACGCGCATAATGGCGATATACGTGTGAAGAAGCGTGCGTGAATAATGCGTGTGCAGGGCGAGAAAAAGTAATACTTACCAAAAAAAGAAAAATATCTTCCAACAGTATATTTTCGTAGCTCAGAGCGATTTAACCTACCCTCTCCCTCCATTGTCCGAAACTGTTGGAATCATTCCCGTTTAGGAGCTATACCTAGCTTAACCAGACAAAATTAGGTGTTTAGCGATGTTGTAACGCGAAGCGTTGCCAGGACGTAAAGTTAAGTTCGCACGACTGGTTTTGATTCGATCTTCGGTTACCGTGCAACATGTGTTCGATCTTGTCTTCACAATTATTTTAGAGTACAACTATCCTTTTCCCGCTAACCACTGTCGAACCACTATCGAGGTACCACGCACGCTCTTTTGTATTTTTGGAGTGAAATGTTTCGACGATCGTCGTATTTAAAATAATTTAAATAGAAAGTTCTCCAGATTAGAAGTTCTAGGAAATTTGAGTGAGTGTGATTTTAATGCAGCGTTAGTGAAAGTATTTCTCTTCGAGAAGATGAAGGAACGACTATGGCAGCTCGACAGTGGTCCGACAGTGGTTCGCGCGGAAACGGCCTAAAACCGTGCATTTTCGAGGTTGTGACAATCTTTATTTTTCTACTTTAATCTAGAAGTAAGGATTGAAATTGACTTCTAATTGTAAACGATAATATATGTGTAAATTTATGTGAAACGTAGTAGAAACACAATCGTGAGCTAGCGAAAAGTAATTATAAAGGGCAGTCCAAAGTCGTCGCTTCTCGATAAATCGCGTTCGAAAGGCTTTTACGTGTTAATGTTCATTACGTGTGATATAACGAAGTGGATGTTTCAGCCATTCCTCTGCTGACCTACGAAATCCCTACGTACGTGTAATTTCGATGTAATCAGAATTAAAGAGGATGCATGCGAAATTTTGGAAACTGCCAAAATTTACGGTGGTCGAGCTGGGTATACCCTAATTATTAACCCTGCAGGGATAATCCCTTTTCCCCGATCTTCCTCTCGAGGATGGAACCGTGGCAACTGGAATTCGACGCACGTTGCAAGGACATCCCCGATCTCCGGACATCCTTCCACCTCAACGACGTTTGACGATCTCACGTGTGACCGATGAGTGCCATCTTGGGGACAACTCCACGTTCGCAAGGTCCACATGAGCCTAAGAAGCGTTTTACGTTTCTACCGATCCTCTTCGGACTCTTGACAAAACGACACTTAAAGAATACACCTGAAATTATACTAACAATAATATATAATCAAAGAGATGAAAAAATGATGGAAAGAGACAATTTTATTTTCACGTGTCTAACGTTTTATCACCCCCTCGCTTCTCTCTGCGTTCACGAACCGATTCTCCTTGAACTCTTAACAAGCTCGAGGCCACCGGTGCTACAAGGACAACTAGGGATGATCAAAGAATTCGAAAGATAGTAAAGTCGACTAAGAATTTTTAACAAATTTCTATTCGGTTTCAAGCGTGTTTCGTTTTTCCTACACCCTAGAAATGTCCAAGAATTCACCCAAGGACGTTTCAGCTCACCCGCTCTTCTTACAGCTCGTACAGTGGAGCCCTTGAAGATCTGTCACCATCGTGTTGCTCGCGAAAATATAATTGTAAAAAACGAGTACGCATCGTGTCAGCGCACGCTTCAGGGCTCCCGACCTTCGAGACGTAGGAGGAATGGTCGCAGAGAGATACTCTTCGGAGCATTCTATACCACTTCTGCTATACCCCAACATTTATTCGTCACGGTCCTCATTTTGGGAAGCCCCAAGTCCAGCCTCGTTCTTTCTCCCATTTCCGTCATGATGAAAACACTATGTTCGGAGTAAAAGCACACGTTGCTAGTGTAAAGATACCGTTTAACCAAACTCACGCCCTTGCGTTTAGGACTTCATGCGTTTTCATCGTTCTCAACGATTATGACAGAGTCTCGATCAAGAGTGGGACGGTGACAACGACAATAATTCACCGGGATTTTTTGCACCACGCATCGATATCATTTGACACTGATAAGAACAGCTTTAATAGTACCAGCAAAAAAGAAAAGAGAGAAAGAAAGAATGAACGCGCCTAATACTTCCCAATGATGTTCGAATCATCCAGCGGTTCCTTCGATCTTTTTCAAAATTTATTATTTCACGATGTGCTTATTGGTTACAAGGTACAATTAAACGCACCGTATAACGCACTACGTATTGTTTATTTACGTTACGTCGTTACGACGCTCAAGTTACAAATATTTTTAGTTTTCCAGATTTTACGGCTTTACATCACTGTCAGGAGCTTGCGACCCAACATACTTTTTCATTCAACACGAAATAAAAAGCAATCAAACCGCGTGGAGATCAGTCATCTCGTTATTTCAGAGCCATCGTGTTAACGGCGAACAAATTTCGAGATCGCGTTACCACATCTCAGACACTCCGACTTGTTTTCCTGCATTTTTCTTCCAGAACAACATGTTTAGAACTAGTATCACGTTTGCGTAGAGTTGGCACCGACCCACCACGTGATTTTATATATTTATTACCCATGAAAAAGACAACCAGCATAATCATTCACGCATCTCATCTACCTGCTCACAATCATGACACAATCGACGAACAAGTATCACGTACAAATTATTGCTATCACTGTGTTACGTTGACTTGCATTTCACGAATCACGAAAAGGATCGGTTGATAAACAGCATCGTCTCATGCAAATCCATCCTTTTCCTCCAATCATGGTACACCGTATGAATCATCCGTTACTCGTACCGCCCGATACGATTCACCATTAAATTTAGCAGCGATTCACACACTTATCGCCAGAAACAAAAAGAATAATCGGAATCACACAATCGACTCATCTCATCTCGTCTCCCTGTCGATTTGTAGCCTAAATGAAATTTAGTACTATACGTTCAGCACACCCGAAATTTCAAGTCGTTCTGTCCAACTCCATAAATCCTGTTTTGCGTGTACCACAGTTGGACCACTGTAGTAACGCCATCATGGTTCTTTCCTTTTTGTCAATGTGAAGTATTTCACCGATCGTTATATGTATTTAAATAATGTTTTGAAAATATAATTTCCTTTTAGAAACATCGGCAAAGATCTATGAACACTGCTAGAAATTATTCAAACATTGAATAAAATCTTCGGAATGCGAAACTGAGGATTAATTTGGTACATCGATCGTTGAAATGTTTCACCGCAAAACAAAAATCGAAAGAGCAATCGTGATACCGCGACAGTGATCGGACAGTGGTCTACGTTAAAAAGGTTCAAGTGACGCACGATTCGCCTCTTTCTTCATGTTCATTCGTTCACAGATCATCCGACCTAGGCGCTCCAGTTCGTAGATGTTTAGATTCGATATCGTACTTAATCCTACCACAGAATTTCCATCGATTCACGCTACTTCGGTCGGTCTTCACGCGACTAGAAATAATGCCAAATCGTTAGATCCGGTCATCCCTTTCATCAAGTTCATCGTCGTTAACTCGCCATTCTCTTGTCGCGTAGAATTCGAATGCAATTTCCATTGAGGCATGATGCATGCACAGAGAGTACACAGGGTAAGGTAGACAATTGTTCGTTACCAGTAACTCTTACTTGCGATTGTTATTACAGTAATTGTTCGTAGTTATCAGTCATTATCAGTACTATTGGAATAATTGCAATTTTAGGAAGGTTCCTCGCGCATCGTAACTTTGGCATTGAACTGCGAATACGTGGAATACGTTAGTTGCATATGTTTATAAAGATTTCCCAAAAATAAACAATACGTTTCAAAGGAATGCAATGAAACGTGAAAGCCTCTGACAATGTATTAATATTTTGTCTCAAATTGTTTTAATTCCGCGATTAAATGCGAGACCAGTGAGGGTTTAAGAATTAATACCATATCTACTCTGGAAATTTGAAATTATAAGACAAAGTGAAAATTCCTGTGCCAAACATACGATTACATTGTCAAATGTCTGCTTTACGTTACATATGTTCAGCGGACCGATAAGATCTCGTATTCTCCTAGTATAAATCGAAGCAGATTAGGCTGGTGAATTTCCGTCGTAGAGAATCCATATTCGATCCAAAGAAAAAAAAGGAGGAAAGTCGAAAAGAGTCGCGAGACATGAATTTTGTTGCGTTTGTTCGTGCTTGTCCGTGTCTGATCACGCTTGACTACTTACGCGCAATCTCGATCGCCAATCTCGTGCATCTCTCTCATCCCCATGATCATCGTCATAATCCTCGATGAAATCAGTTTGATTAGAAGCGCATGCGAGTAATTCCAAGTCATCCTGTACGCATGTTGCATGCACGCAGAAAAGTTGCGTTACTCGATGCATCTCTCATCTAGCTGTCGTCTCGTTGATCGATTTGAGATTAAGGTAAATAAGAGATATTGGATAGCGATCGTCCTTCGCACGAAGTTCGAAAGTCCGGCACCTATCGAACAAAGAGCTTGCAAGTTCGATTTGTCCCAGGGCGCGGAAGAAAAGAGCTAAAGTGTCGTTAGGTTTGTTTTCGAGTGTTCCCCCGTTGTATCACGCGTGCTTATCTGTATCCGTTTCATCGAATTCCTTTATACTCGTCTGTTCTTTCTTTTTAGTTCATTGTTCCGCCACTGGCACAATTCTTAAACATTTTTACCGTAACAAACGCTCTTATTATTAATGTTGTTAGAATTTCGAAAAAATTGTGCGTTAAGGTTGAAGAAGCTTCGCAAGTTTGCCGAGTTTTATTGACGAACCGATGAATAACAATAACAGCTGCCGGATTTAACGACCGTAATTGTTATATCCTCCTGGTGAAAAGTAAAACAACGTCGTAAAGTAAACGACAAGAGAAACAGGTACAGGAATAACGCTTGAGCGCAAAGGGCGGAATAAATTGGTGAATAAACCACACGACACTTCCGTTCGTTCGCATAGACATAAGGGTACAATTAGCACTTAAGCTAGAGCTAAGTTAGCGATAAGTCAGCAATGGATGGCACTTCCCAATTCCGCCGAGCTCGTCCGGCTGTTTTTATAATTCGTAACGTCAATATTTCTAACGTGTAATGGGTATTCGCGCTTTCGTACTCACGACGTACCAATTAGAGAATAGATAAGAATTTCCTTACGCGTCACTTCGATCATAGAAGGTCGAGGGCTCTCTTTTCTTTTCCAAACTCGGTGACGAGTAAAACGAGGAAAAGTGATATTCGCAAACTCTTGCCGGTACACGGTAAAGGAACGTGACGATAGATTTGAATAACGTAAAAACCTATTCGGAACGAGAAACGTGGAATTGGGCGGCCTTCGTGGTGAGCGAAGCATTATTAAATGTGGTGCCCCAATATTCTAGCTTTCTGAGGAGGTAAGGATATTCTTCACCCGACAAAGAAGCACATCCAAGTCACCACCCATCCTTCGCTTCCACCTACGTGATTACCGTATTATGTAACGGAGTGTTTCGATGTTCCGTAGTACCACTATCTCTTGCTCTGTCTTTCTCTCGCTCTTTCTGTCTATCTATCACTGTCGCTCTTTCTTTCTCTCTGTCTCTGTCTCTCTGTCCCTTTCTCTGGTGTGAGTCGTTGATCTGACTGTTCGCAATCATTCACGTATCCGTGCATAGTAATCTGAGATCTGTAGCCTCGATGTCTTCTCGTAGTCCTTGTTTCATTCGCACCATCGACGAACCGAAGAGTGAGATACGAAAAAAGAAAAGAAAAGACAAAAGAAATGAATTAGAAATGAGAACGCGAAACAACGTTCCGTTCATCGTCATCTTCGAGTCGACTTCACCCGGCAGTGTACGTGCGTGTGTGTGCAGCCTAATATTCGTAGATAGTCACGTAGACGTTATACTTTGTGGTTGCGTGTCCGTCGTTTAAATATTAAAAAAAAAAAAAAAAGGAGAGAGAGAGAGCGAAGAATCCGAACGATGCCGCTTCGTCGATCGAACGCACCAAAGATCGTTCGTTTCTCCGTGTACACGTAACTAGCACGAAATAGAAACGCTAGAAAGATACCGGACGATCGAGTCCGACATTTCGATTCCGAGTGAATTGCGTTTGCTCGCCCGTTGATCATTCCGCATCACGAATCGAAATATCCGAACGATCCTTACCGAATCCTTAGCGCTTTAAGCGAGTACGCGAGATACGTGCGCGTACGTCCTCTGGTGATAAACGCTGTACGAGTCCGCGAATACGATCTCTCCAAAAACGGACGCGAGGAATTCGCCATCGTGGGCCTGAGTGAATAGTCTATCGACGTCCACGCGATTCCTTTAAGATTTCGCGACGGTATCGATCTTACCTCGCGCTTTAACTCGAGATTAAAATCTTGTTTCGCCAAAGAGGACCCAGTGGAGCGCGATATCTCTTCACACTGCGTATTCTGGTAGTTGATTAGACTAGAATTAGCTGTATAAAACTCTGCTTACGATCGTTGCGAGATCTCCCGAGTGATCCTCGTGAGATATCGCAACGAGATCATCACGCGGCCTGCCGACACCAGAGTAGATCAGACGAGCGTAGGTACGTACACGAAAATAAAGAGAGAGAGACACATACATAATACGTCCGAAATCTATCTATCTATCTCTCTCCCTCCCCCATCCGCCCCGTCCCCGAGCCCGCTCTTCCTTACTTCTTCTCGATATCATATATCTTCCCGACACCGTTGGACACATGTTATAATATCTCTCTAACACTCAAGAAGACACTGTTTGTAATTTTGTATCGTTGGTCTCGATATCGCTGCATGCTAACTACGAGGTCTTGCCCGAGTATGACGACACCTCGCCAATACGGCGCAAGGTCTACTTCGTTCTTTTTAGTTAATTACCTCTTCGACGGCGAAAGAGGAACGATGGAAACGAGAAGAAAATTTTATTTCACCCTATATTACGGATTCGAAAGTACGCGGGGGAGCGAATTAAAGTGACTTTAAGTAGGATTTAACTGAAATCTTTTATAACGGGCTAATGCGGACTGCCAGGGCGACGGTTCTCCCTCGAGTAACTGACTCTTGAAAAAAAAAATCAAGCTATCGTCGCGCGATGGCGCGCTAGCTTACTATCCTCGCATACCATTTAATTTGTACGATCGTATCGAGTAATCGCAACTGCGCTAACTCGAGAGGGAGGACGATAAAAGGTACAACGAACTCGTAGGAGTCGACGACGAGAACCTCCTCGATCTCGAATCATATTATTTCTTACGTTTCCCGATGTGAAATTAGCTCACGCCTATTAATCACGGATCGCGAATCATTTCGATGGAATTTTGAGGGGCAAGTAGGAAAGTGCGGAAAAGGTTTTCTTCTCCGAGATCCTCCTCGAACGTCGTTACGTTTGACGAGTGCCGCCACGCTCGCAAACCTAAAGCCAAGGGGGACGGGAATTTCGAATTTCGATGATCGCAGACTCGGTCCGTCATCATACTCGGGCACGACGGAGAGACGACAGTCCCGGCGCCTCTGTTGCTCGTCGCCGCCGTCGTTTCGTCGTCGTCGAGGTTGACGGAGCACAGGGACTGATCCTCTCCTGGACGACGAATCTTTTCGCAGCTGGACGAGTTCCGGACGGAAGTGCAGCGCAGGGACCAGGAATTACTCGCTATGTCGGCCAAGATGAAAACGCTCGAGGAACAGCATCAGGATTATCAGCGTCACATCACCGTGCTCAAAGAATCCCTTTGCGCCAAGGAGGAACACTACAACATGCTTCAGGCCGATGTAAGTTAAACTTTTCTGTTTGATGTACATACGGTCGCTCGCACACATATTCGAGCGTTTAGAATTTTATTAGAACTTTTTACGGAATGGATCTGCCAGGATCAACGGGAGCCGTTAACAAGATATATGAATTAAGCTTAAACAACACTTCATTCTGGTCGACGTGATCCCGAAAAATGTTAGAATCAACTTTGAGGTATTCCAATATTTGTGCGAGACACTGTACTTTCATGTTTATTCGTTGAATATTTCATTTTCTGTCGGAGGAACAGCAATCGGTCTTGAAATAGTATTTTTATTGACCGGGTACCGAAACTGAATTTCAATTGATACTGGTTGCAATTAATTGACCTTTAACACGTTGAACGCCGCGTCGTCGATAATAAACATGGCAATAGCACTAATATTGATCAAATTAATATTCCACAACTACGGTATATGTATGCGGTAGTAACTCAGCGTGTCAACTAAATATGGATGCCGCGGTCTTCGAGGTGTTAAACGAGAAAATAACTGTTTTTAAAGGTAGATGACGCGGATTAGAACTGATTGGTTAAAAAAAGTATTTTGAATTACCAAGATGTCCCTCTTATCAAAGTTTTGAATTATAGGTTGAACGATACGTTTCAAATTATAAATCAGCAGCTTAGCTATTAGCGCGGAGAAAAGATTTCCATATTCCTTGTTTTAATTCGATGCATCGAATAACTTGGATTACAATCAACAGCTTAAAAAATAATCCGGGACGAATCTGAAAAGTGTATCAACGCTCGGACGTTATACTTTAATCGGCTTCGCGCGACACGAACAGAAAGTTATGATGATAGTAATAACGATAATGCAGCGCGTAAAGTTTATGTACCGTGTTTCGTGAAATAAACTTTCTCACGCTATTCCGGCAAAACTGGAAGAACATCGTTAACCGACCAACCCAACGTAAAGTACGCGTTATCACGATATTGAGATCAAATAATGAACTTTAAAGTTTCCACGCGTGTAAAACCCTTTTCCTGTGTTCCGGTCTCCCGAGATTTTTTTCTTTTTAATACAGAATTTGCGCGCCGACTTTGTAACGGCGTAATTACGGAAAGTTTTGTCCCGGTGCGCGGTGCCTAATGAAAAATAATGCGAAAAGTTTCGACGACAAACATATTGTTCAACTTCTGATACTATTTCGAGCCTTTTACACGAGAAGGGTCGTACAGATTGCGGAACAGCGGATGATAACCAACCTTGTTGCGACCCTAATGGGCATTGAAACGAATGTAAAGGCGGTTCCTTGATTCCCGAACTTTAAGCTTGGCCATAACAACAAGAATATTTTTACATGACAAAAAAAAACGGTGATTATCGTTGGACGATTAAACCTTTCGCGCCTGCAACCTAAATACGTTGGCTGTAAATTTTATTTTGTATTTTATACGTGCGGTAAATCACTCGAGTTGTGCCCTCGATCGACTTCTTACCTCGGCACTTTTGTCGTAAAGACGAGGAAGTTTTATTTTAAAAGCACCCGCAAACGCAACTTCGTAGACAAAACGTAGATTTAAACTAAAACTCTTGTTCAAACGATTTTGTTTAAATATGAAAGGTAAATACGATCGAACTAATTAGGCGAATCGGTCGCTATCGCGAATCTCTTGTATATCGACAAGCCAATAAATAATAATATCCTTTCCATTATTAAACTCACAGTTTAATTACACGAAATTACGGTAAGAATTTCAATAATCACAAATTGGAATACGAAAAACGGCAGATCGCGAGAGAGTACGAAGGGGTTAACGTCGATGGCGAAACGATACATCAATCCGCGGATTTGCATCTCCGCCAACCCACGATACGAGCAATCGAAACTTTTTTTTATGCCATCGAATCGAAATAAATTTTTGACGAACCACGAGAGGCCATTCCGTCTTCGGGGGTCGAATTGGATCGAAGTAAAGCCGCGAAATCGAATTTGAGAGAGGCCGCCACTGGGAGAAGGAAGGCCAAGCTGCAAGAAACTGGGTCGGACGATGCTTCTCCTCTCTCTCTCTCTCTCTGTCTCTCTCCTTGTCACACACACATACACACCACTTTCCGTAAACCCTCCCTGACGTTTTATGTCGCGTGTACGTGCGTCGTACGTATTGCGCGCCGAGTACAATGCGGATTGGACTCGTCGTCTCGGTTAACGTTATCGCCTCTGCATACGCGATGTCGGCGTGCGTTTCATGCGCGTGTATGCGTGCAGGTCGAGGAAATGCGGCAGAGGCTCGAAGAGAAGAATCGGATGATCGAGAAGAAAACTCAGGCGGCTATGCAAGCGCAACAGGAGCGCAATCGTATGAACACCGAGCTCACCGAGATCAAGGATCACATGGACATTAAGGACAGGAAGATCAACGTTCTGCAGAGAAAGGTGAGTGGCCTTGAATTTCATTTTACCCTGTAGCTCTATTCCCGTTATGATCGCCCACGTGGTACTATCGTCATTATCGATTACATCTCATTCGGAGTAGATTATTGGAGTTTGCGCGACGGCGCCAGATTCCGGGTAACGTAACACTTCCAATGTAAAGTTGCGAGTGGCTCGTGCGAGCACCGTACGCGTTTACAAGGCGGGTAAGAAGAATCAGCCAAGTTTCCGAATTATACGTGTCGAGTAAGTTACGGAGAAAAATTTTATATTAACGTTTCTCGGATTGCGGAAGAATTGAAGAATCGTGACAACTCGACGAAAAACTTAACAGTTTTTCGTGTTTTATGAAAAGTTGAAAAACTTTATTGAAAATATTTGTTAACTGTATTTTCGCGATTGGGGTAAGAAAGGTAAAAATGTGTATATACTCATTAATCGCGAGTAACTGACATTCCAAAGTTTGGTGGATTCTTCTTCGACTGCTCTGTATTACAAAAACGCGATCCCTAAGTATAGCTGAACGCATTAACGATATAATACTCGAATAAGTATAATCATCCTTAACATAGTAAACGTGCGATAATACGGGTGCCGAGTAACTTAAAAGTATTAAACTTCGAGTTATAAATTATACTTTGGCGCGCATCCTCTTTAATTAACAATTATTTATTCGCGTGTCCGCCGGCTGATTCTATTTAACGATACGGCGCAAAAACCGAGGTAATGACAAACGAAATCCATGTCAAAGATTGTGAATTTGTACGACGATCTTCGGTACATTTACCAAGTGAGCAATGGCTCCTACCTAGCAAAGAGGGACGCTGGATACGGTTCTAACCAACTTGATGATTTTCATGAAAACACTAAACGAATTTCATGAATGCGAACAACCGTATCGTTACCGCGCATCAGTACCGAGCGTAAAAAGGCACCGTCGCAGCCAGTTTGTTAACTTTTAATTACATCCACCGATCAAAACGCGTTTACCTCGGATGCTGCGCGCACCTCGTCAGCGAGTAATTAACCGTTCGAATGAAAGTGGAAGCACGCGCTTAGCATAGGATATCCTCACGGTGCCACCGGAGAATGCGCATGTGTATGAATCCAGCTGTCGATTGGAATGAGCGAAGTGTACGCGCGCGCGCGCGCGCGCGCTCGTATGACCTTCTCTTGTAATATTTTTGTATTCCTAGTCAACGTAGAGTCGTTGGTGGAAATGCCGTTTTGCGTCGACGTTGCGTCCCATTATCGTTAAGCTTGCACACCTTTCGTTCCTTTATTGGTAGCTCCTCTCCCATTTCTTTTGTACACCTTTCTGAGTTAATAAAGCGTTACGAAATTACGTTGCGTCCTTTTTATTTTGTTTCACATTTTCGCACTGCTTCGTAGAAGCGCACCGTTCTTTTTACTTTCGCGTTTCTCCATCGTTAAACGCGAGCAAAACAGTTTCGTTCGTGGAATCACGCGATATTTCTTTTGTTTTTCGCTGATGCCCGTGGATCGAATTCAGTTTTATCGGTACACGGTATTATTATTTACGTAGCGTCGCTGCAAAATATTGTCCTCGTTATCCTCCGTTGCTGTACAAAGGAATACGTTGTTTGTAGATCTTATGATTTTTCGACGTGTATTTCCTGTATCACGTATATACTTGCACCGATAAACCAACGTCATTAAAGATGACCAAGTACCATTACGTGAGTTTAAAAGGAAGACCGACAGAAATGGGCTGGCAGGTAGGTGGGCGTACAAACTTATGTCTACTAATATTAATTAACCCTATTCGACGTAATCGCAAAAATAGAACATGTTGCACGAAGAATTTTAAAGTGTCCTGAAAATAACTTGATCTCGACAATTTTAATCACCACCGAATTGTTCTTTCAAGTAGTCCGTTTAATTGAATAGAAACGACGCGCAATCAGAATTACTATCTTTGAGATACCCTTTTATGCCATTTCATTTAACAACGATACGATAACGCTATTCCCGACAGTTTGACAAATTTACTAATACCTTTTATAAAATTCTACAAGACATCTAACGGGAAACGGAATCTGTATAGGTTTAAACAAACATTCCACTTGCACCACGCGTCGCATAGCGCTCGTTATCGTTCCCATTCTTCCGATCTCAATTGTAACGAGAAAAGCACGTACCAAAGCTCACGCCAGAGTCGTTGTAACTACAGATCGAAAATCTGGAGGACCTGCTGAAGGAGAAAGACAACCAGGTTGACATGGCCAGGGCCCGTTTGACGGCAATGCAGGCGCACCACTGCAGCAGCGAAGGTGCACTTAGCAGCCTCGAGGAGGCGATAGGAGATAAAGAGAAGCAAATGGCACAATTACGGGAACAGAGGGACAGAGCGGAGCAGGAGAAGCAGGAAGAGAGGGATCTGCACGAGAGAGAGATCGCCGAGTACAAAATGAAGATTCACGCCCTGGAGTCCGAGGTGAGTCTCGAGGATAATTTGCCGGATTTCAGTTTAAGAGGCTCTTACGTTTGTTACGATCGGGGGGCGTGACGCACGAGCGCGCGATGGGAAATACCACTCGAACGGTCGTCGTCGGTCGGAAGACTCCGTCGCCATTAACCGCGAATAAGTTCTTTTTTTTTATTTCTCGTCTCAGGCGATTCTGAATATGTCTCCTTGAACACTGAAATCTCCCTCGAGGTTTGTTTTCTTAAATTCGGTTTGACCGTGCCGAGAAGTCATTCTTCCAATACTTTCCCGACGCGCGAATCGGCTCACGGTGAATTTCGTGTTTCTGGGATAAAGTGTTGTCGGCACGTAAGCGAGATGGAATGTCTTTGAAAAATATTGTGGGAGAGAAGAAGGCACGATTGTACGATTGAAATTTGATCTAAACAATTTCACGTTTTCACGCCATTTTTCCTGCCCTTAAATGTACTGCCAGGAAACTACGTTTAAACCGGTGAGATAATGTTTTATAAAATGACATCCTTGCACGTTATTCAATAATGCCTCTTTCTTTGAATAATTTTCGAGCCATCGAAATCACTACTCGAAGGAGAATCTATATCTCCGCCGGGCGTAGGATTGGTCGCGCTTTCTGTGCACCGTATCCGCAGAATAAAATGCTCCGCTGCCGTGACGCTGCTCCGCTCGGAACTCGTTGCAAATAATTCGGAACTCTGTCATCAGGTCGAGAAACTGGGCGCCCGTTTGGAGAGGGCGCAAGCAGAGAAGGATCGACTGGAGGCGAAGCTGGAGAGCTCCCAGTCCGAGCTCGGCAAGAGCAAAGCCGAGCTTGACAAGGCTGCGTCGGAGGTCGGTCGTAGCGGCGCCGACTGGGAGGCTGCCAAGCAAAGGCTAACCAGGCTGGAGTTGGAGAACGAGAGGCTGAGGCACGACCTCGAGAGGTCCCAGACAACCTTCGGCAGGAGCACCCTCAACTCCTCCCAGGAGATGGACAGGATTCAGGAGCGTGCCGAGAAAGCCGGTGCTGAACTCAGAAGGGCTCAGGCCGAACTTAGGGTGACGCAGGCGGACAACGAGAGAGCCAGAGCCGAGGCGGCCGCTCTTCAAGAAAAGGTAAATGGTACCATCAGTTTGATATTTAATTCAAGCTCGTGTTGAGGTTTCTCCGGGAACAAACTTTCGCAATACGTTCTATTTGTACCGAGGATGAAAAAGAAATAAGTTCGGGGATGCCCCGAGTTACAAGTAGGGCCTGGAAGTGCAGTCCCAACGGGCTACGTATACGCATAACTCTTGACGAGTGAAGCGGTAACGACTAGCAGCGTGAAACGAGGATGATTGTGGGATCTTGCCTACAGTTGATTCGGCGCAAGAATCGCTACTCCGCGCGTCGTGCTACGCTTTGCTCCACCCAGCTTACACGCGTCCGTGTTCTAGTTCTAACGTTATTCGAATGTGTACGTTGATAAAGCGTTTAAATAATCTTTTCTTAATTTGTCGTTAACTGCACGATACATTCGTATCTTCACGCTACATTAGAAGTTTAAAATGACGGGCATGAGGTCCGTGTGCAATAACCCAAGCTTCGCGTCGTCGTGTCGCTCGGTGCTCAAGCTCGTACTGGAAACATTTCTGGACCCATTCTAATTTATTGAGGTTTCTTTTATAACAAATCACCACTCGACGAATTATTCTCAGAATTGTTTTGTTCAATCGTACGTACTTAAACGATACGCTAGAAACGAGCAGTGTAACGAGCATGATCGATGAATAATCGATGAAACGCTACCTTCAAAAGCTCGTTCGCACGGACGAATCCATGATCCTGGAATGTGAAAATCCCTTACTCCGCTAATGGAAGTCTCGTAACGCTGATGGATCAACGGTTAATCCGGTGTGCGATAAATTCAATTCACGGTATAGATAACGCCCTAATGAACGCTCACCTTTCTTTCGCGAAGGGACGATCGACCAATTGCTGCGAAAGTAACTCAAACTACTTCCACCTTCAATAATACATATATATGTATATATCCACTGCCGTTGCTCGACTATTAATGGACGGCCGAGCTTCCAACTACTTTCAAGCGCCATTCGATCCCCAAGAATCCTTCCGCGCAACTCCGTATAAATCGGTAGTTTTGAGAGAACAATCGCTTTTAATCGCGATTGATCCGTGCCCCGTAGTTGGTTCGTTTTCGAACTTCGACCTCCTCTCGCAGATCCTGCCCCTCCCTCCCGCCGTGTTCCCTCTATATATCCTCGGGGCAGTTGAATCTAATTTCCAATCACGCCTTCGTTCTTCTTCCCATCGATCCTTCTGGGCTATCAATGGGGCGAAACGGGGTCGGTAATGAGCCAGCTAGCTAAGTGGTTGGAAAATTGTGCTCGGTGCCATACCTGGTTAAGCCGGAAGATAACCGATCGCGGTATCCGTTGATTCCTTCTCAACGGTTTCTTATCAATTTTTACCGATGCCGAGAGGAAGGCTCGTTCGGCGCTAAATGCGATTAAACGGCAAACGTATCTTGCGAGGCACGTATAGATCGTAAGAATAAAATATAGCCGAACCGAGGTAACCTGAAGTTAAGAGGGATACAAAAACTGTCTTCAGTCGTAAAGGTTTGACGCTGCCAAGTTATCGGGTTCGTAAAGTAAAACTTAAAATTACGAGTTTAATAATTGAATGATATTTCGGTTTATGTACTGTTTTACTGATCGCAGTGCCACGAAGAGGAATGAATAAATCTCTTACCAAGCCTCTTGACTCCAAGCGATTTAAGTTCGGAGTTATTTTTATAATGTGTTATGGTATATAACTTTAATACTCGATCGTAATTAATGACCAGGCATGGCACATTAATGACCCGCGGATAACTTCGGGTAATTGCGCCACGGTACTTGAATAGACAGATAGCGAGTCGTAATTAACGCGACGAAGTAAACGGAGAATATATCTACTTTGCCTTAACAATGGATCAGAGACGGTGCATGTACAGCTCGCGCATCACGAGCCTCTTGGTGTAATGGGGTACCTATTATAGGATACAAGACTCTCTCAAGGTTAATTCTCTACCCATTCATCGCGAGATAACGGAATCTATTGTGATCGATGCCAATGTCTACTTAAATCCGGCTTCTATTTTAATGACGTTTCCTAGAATCTATCTGACCTCTATTTAAAGTTGAGGCTTTGGGAGAAAAGATAAAGAGAAAGAAGATTGATTGACGAACAAAGATGTTAATAAAAAAAAAGTACCTATATTTTAACATTCGCAAAACATTTTCAGCCTCGTTGGCGCCTTTGTCGGTTCTTCCGTTCATTGCGAATTACGTTCGGATACTATATCAAAAGAATACAAAATTCATATGTCCATTACTCGATTTGATATTAATATTCCACTACGCAGTGACGCGGACGTAATGGGAAAAATGAAGAGATCCGATGCGTTACGGAAATTGGGTTAAATATTTATTTTCCTCTCGTATTCTTCTGCAAGGTGGAAAAGAGCCAAGGCGAGGTCTATAGGCTCAAAGCTAGACTGGAAAATGCTCAAGGTGAACAGGAGAGCCTCCGGGACGAGTACGACCGAGCGCAAGCGTCCGTCGCTCGACTTCATTCCGAAAGGGACAAGGTGGTCGGAGAACTGGAGAAGGCACAAGAGGAACTCGAACGTTCTCAAGCCACCCTCGGTAAAGCACAACTTCAGCAGGATAAGCTGCAGAACCTGCTGGACAAGACGCAAAGCGAAGTCGATAAACTCCAAGAGAAGCTCGATAAGACGCAGACGGAAATTCGCAGGGTCAGTTGATGGTTATCGCTCATAAATATATTTTAATCACCGAGCGGAAACCGCAAACGTTTGATCATCGGTATTTTGTCGGTACAATTCAGTGACTCGTTTCGCTCATTTGAAGATACTAGATTTGTGTCGAAACCATGAGCGTTATCCTAGCCAGATATCGGAGTTAAAATTCCGAACATCAATTCCGTTCTGAAAACGAAATTAGTTTGTATCTCGGCGCGCGAATAACCTCGAGATCATCGATTTTTCAATTTAGTTCATTTAAACGCGTTCTGCATTGATCGTAAAAGAATATAAGTATAAGAATGTGTGTTCGCGACAGATGCAAATGGAGAGAGAAAAACAGAACTACGATTTCGAGAACGTGCAAAGCCAACTGGACAAGACGCTCGGCCAATCGACAAGGATGCAAAAGGAACGCGAAACAATTCAATTGGAGGTCGATCGTTTGCAAGACAAGTACGAGAAAGCTCAGGTAAGGTAGACTATGCAGGCATTATTACCAAAAATTTGTTATTAAATACTGATTTTACAAACGTCGGGCGTTAATCTTCCGGTTTAAAATTCAATTTTACTTCTCCTCTTTCAACGAACAAAACCCAGTGGAAAACAAATCCGAACTGCTAGTTGAATATGATACGGGAACGTAGCAAGTGCAGGTATCAATGTCGTCACGCTTTCTTCTTCCATTCGGTAGATCATAATGCAGCGGCTGCAGAAGGAACGAGACAGCTTTCAGGAAGAAATGGAGAAACTGCACGAGAGGATAGAATTCCAACAGAATCAGACAACGAAGATGCAGCGGGACAAGGAGAACGTACTGTCCGAGCTAGATCTGGTGAAAGACAGATGGGAAAAGGCGCACAATTCTCATCAGAAATTATCCGTGAGTAGTCGATGGGACGCGTTGTCAAATAATCAGATAAACGAATAAAATTATGCAAGAAAAAGTACGTGCACGTACCCACTGTTTATCCTTACCACTGTACATCGATATATTTGACCTATAGCTCGAGCGAGACGACGCGCTCACAGAGATCCAGATCTTGAAGGAGAAACTGGACAAGTCTCAGTATTCCATGAACAAAGCTCACGAGGAACGAGAGAACGCCACCAAGGAGTTTGAGAAGATGCTCGAAAAGTACGACAGGTAAGCGACAATTCCACGAGACGCTCAATCCGGACGGTACGAAATTCATAAATGATACTAATCGTGGAAACTTGGACAAAAATTCTCGCAGGGCGCAGAGCGAGGTGTACCGGCTGCAGAATCGCATCGAGGTGATGGAGGCGGACAAGGATCGGCTGGAACTCGAAGCGGAGAAGCAACAAATGCTGGGAAATAAGAGCCGCGAGGAAGCGCGTAAAGCGCAGGAGGAGCTGGCTCGGGTCCAAGAGATGTACGATCGTGCGACCCTCCAGTTGGGCCGCACGAAAGAGCACGAGGAGAAATCGAAGGAGGACCTGGATCGCTTGGCGGTAGATCTGGAGATGCTGCGCGAGAGATACGAGAAGTCCCAGATCGAGCTGCGGAGGTTGCAAAACGAGCGGGAGAAGCTGGTGGCGGACAATGAGCGCATCAGCTTCGAGCTCGAGCGCGCGCATTCGCAGCTGAACAAGGCCCAGGCGGCGACGGAGAAGACGCAGGAGGAGCTGGCGCGTATGCAGCTCGAGATCGAGAAGATGTACGAGAAGCACGATCGTCAGCAGGCCGAGGTGCGGAAAGCGCAGGCCGAGGCGGAGCGTCTACGCGTGGAGGCTGAGAGCGCGCGCGAGGAGTGCGAGAGGTACGCGGCGCGCTTCGGCAAGTATCAGGAAAGCCAGGAGCGTCAGAAGGATGAGTACGAGCGGGCCAAGATGGAGGTGGAGCGGCTCCGCGATCGGCTGGAGAAGACGCTGGCGGAGCTCGAGCGAGCGAGGAAGGCCGAGCAGGACGCCTCGAGGCTGCGCGCCGATCTGGAGCGAGCGGAGGGCGTGCGAGGTAAATACCAGTACGAGCAGGAGAAGTGGCAGAGCGAGGGTAGTAGGCTACAGCAGGAGGTCGAGAAGCTGCGGGAGCGTCTCGAGAACAGGGAGTCCGAGCTGAAAAGGACGCAGACGGTGAGCGCGGAGCTCGAGGAGAAGCTGCACGAGGCGCAGCTTCAGCTCGAGCGGGCGCGCGAGGAAACGACCAAGGCGACCGCCGCGCAGGAACGTAATCGCGGGGACATCGAGAGGGCGCGAATCGAGGCCGAGAAGATCAGGGACCGTCACGACAAGGTAAAGGCGCGCTCCGACGCGCTGGAGGCCGACAACGAGAAGCTCCGGGTCGAGATTGTCAGGCTGGAGAGGCTGATGCAGACCGAGGGTAAGACCAGGTCGGAGAGCGCGAGCATCGAGGTCGAGCGGCTGCGCGCCAGCCTCGACAAGGCGATCGTCGCTCGCGATCATGTGGAACTCGAGGCCGGCAGGTTAGCCAAGGAGCTGGAGAAGTCTAACGGGCAGACGGCCAAGTATCAGGAGGCCGTCGAGACCAACAAGAAGGAGCTCGAGCGACTCGCCGCTGAGATGCAGCTTCTGCGGGAGGAGCGCGACGCTCACCGGCAGGAGCTCAGGCGGCTGCAGCAGCAACAGCAGCAGCAGCAGCAGCAGCAGCAGCTGGTAGGCAACGAGGAGCTGGTGCGCATGCAGCACGACCTGCAGCTCGCTCAACTCGAGCGCGACAAGATGGCCGCGATACTGGAGAACCGGGAGAAGCACTCGGAGAAGATCGAGAAGGTCAAGGAGAAGCTCGAGTCCGAGGCGAAGCAGCTGCAGGTAGAACGGGATCAGCTGGTGATCCAGCTGGAGAAGTCGCAGGAGATGCTGGTCAACTTCCAGCAGGAGCTCAATTCGAACGAGACGGAGCTCGAGCGCCAACGCGAGGAGGTCCGCCGGCTGCAGCAGTTACAGCAGCAGAGGGCGCACGCGCAGACGCCCGATCGGGCCGCGAAGGAGGCCGCCGAGGCGCAGATGCGCGAGATCCATCGGCTCACCCAGCAGCTGCAGAACCTCACGCAGGCCCAGACCAAAGAGCGACAGAGGGCCGAACAGTCCGAGAAGAGGGTGCAGGAGCTACAGAAGCAGATCGCCTCGAGGGGAGCCGAGTCGGCAGCCGCGTCCGGCGACAGCGAGGCGCAACTCGAGCAATGGCGGAAGCTCTGCGAGACCGAGAAGCAACGGGCGGACGATGCCGAGAGGCAGGCCGCGGAGCTCCAGAAGCGCATCCAGTCGACGGAGAGGCAGCTGCACGTTCACCAGCAGCAGATCCAGCAGATGCAGCTCACGATGCGGCAGCAACAGCAGCAGTTACAGCAGCACCAGCAGATGCAGCCCCAGCACCAAAATGGACAGGAGGCTGCCAGGCTGCGAAAGGACCTCGAGCGCGCGCAAGAGGACGTTAAGCAGGCGGCCGTCGAGCGCGAGCGTTTCCAGGCGCAGCTCGAAATGCTGTGCCAGGAACTCGAGAAAAATCAGGTTAGCAGCACGAACGGCCTGCACTCGCTCGCGCTGACCTACATTCGCCTATACCCGCACTGTCTGCACTCTTCTACCGTGCCTCTGATCATTCAATCGACATAGCCGACACAGGCGCCTCGTCTCTCTATGTCTTCTCATTCTACGTGCAGCCTCTGCCTTCGTCGTCGACGAAGCAGAACGCCCACAGCTCATACACGCCGCAAAAAAAAAAAATACCCAATATATCGTATATGTACAGACCAACCGAAAACGGTGCACTCGCACATCTTTCTCACCTTACGTTACATACCCGCTCGGGGGAGTCGTCACACGCAACAATGAAGCGCAACGTCCTTCATCGCCTTCACCATCGTTCCTTCGTTATTGTTTTCGTTATCCGCAGCTGCCACCCGCCCCCACCCTCCCCCGCCCCCTGCCTCTGGTGATCCAGAGATTATTGTTTAATCCCAAATTTGATATTGCGATTATTTTCAAGCACAGCCATTCGCGCTCATTGCTCTTTATTTAGTTTCCGAGAATTTAACAAACATGTTCGACGTTTATGCCGTTATTACTGTTATGTTTTTGTCATTATTGTTATTATTATTATTATTATTATTATTACTATTGTCATCGCAATGAAGAAGACGAGCGCGTATCGAATCCAACGAGAATACGTTTTAGAGAATACGCGAATAGAAAAACGACACCGTGCTCGCCTCCTTCGTTGACGTTTATACGTTTACTCTTATTATCGTTACCGCTGCAATTATGTTACGCGAGTTCGACATCGCAACAATCAGCGGTGTTCGTCTCACCTTTATTTCTTTTTTTGAAGAGCATGCACCGTATCGATGCCAGAGACGGAACAGAATTATTTCGATTCGCGCGCCTTGCGAAAATCATTGCGCAATGCCGTTTCTACTTATCTCCGTTATAATCGTTTGTCACGTTGTTTCTTACTTTTGCGATGCGTCTCGAAATAATGCGCCACCTCCATCTCTCTCTGATCGCTGCAACTTGCATTTATGCGTTTGCTCACGTGCATACGTTTACTCATTGTAGATATATACATTACCTTATATCCGTCACATCTTTTTGTCTCGACGCATACTTTGCGTATGTATTGTACATATATATATATGTATATCTCGCTGTAATCATTAGATACGAGAGAGCGTTTTCATCTATGCGCGCGATCCATTTTATTCTATCTCATGCATTACAAATACAATTCGACGCACTTACAAGTTTTTTTTCTGATCGATAGCAGCACGTAACGCGAAAGATTGCAAAACTCTTTGTATTCTGGAATGGCTACGGTTATTACGTAACATAAGGCAGCTTTCTTACGCCTAGTCGTAGCGTCGGAAGCGCGAAGGACAGAGCTTACAGCTTTCGTTTCCATATCCAGGTGGACTTGCACGAGGCGAACAAGAAACTCCAAGCTGGCGCCGGGAAACCTGGTACAGACACTACTCAAGAGAGAAAACAGATGGAGGAACAGAGACGCCAACTCGAAGAACAGAGAAGGCAGATGGAAGAAAGAGCGAAGTCCGTGGAACAGAAAGTTAGGACGATAGAGGAGAAGGAGAGGACGCTCCAAAGTCTCGACCAAGACATCAAAAAGCGGAAAGCGAAAATGGACCAGCTGGAGCAGCAACTACAGAGGGTACGAAAGCTTGTGTTTCGATAATATACGCGTTTGAAGCACCTGAGGAGACGCGGCTAATGTTTCGGTGGAAACGAATTTTTTTTGTTAAAAAATTGCGTTAAACGCAACGCTTACAAATCTGTCTTCGCGAAAATCAGCTTAAAAGATTCTCGCGCGCGTTCGCCACCTGGTCAAATATATCTTTATCTCCAATTTTCGTAATACTCGTTCATTTTGCCATCTGCTCCGGCTTAAGATGCTCGCAAAAATCAGTTTCAACCATTTACGATTGGAATACATTTGCAATATTATTGCGATCTTTATCTTCAGCGAAATGGAAGTTTGATTAACAAAATTTTCTTTAACAGAGCGGTGGATCGCCGGACAAAAGGTTGGCGGAAATGCAGAAGGCTCTCGAGACAGCCGAGAAGGAAATGGAGAAAGCGAAAGAAGAGTCGAGCAGGAGCGCCGCCGAGACAGAAAGGCTACTACAGCTCATGCAGATGACTCAGGAGGAGCAAAACTCGAAGGAGAAACAAATCAGAGAACTTCAAGAGTAAGTATCGGTGCTTACGACGAACCTAGCAAACGTCATTTCGATCGAATCCTTATCAACTCGCGATTTTTGTATTCTTTCCTGGGTCGACGTTTACTCAACGTACTCGTAATTCTTCTTACGTAATTCTAATGCGTAATTTTTCTTACAGTGCACTAAAAGCCGCACAAGCCAAGTTGAAACAAGCCGCAACTGCACAGCAACAAGAGGTCCGTATGCCACCTATTGCTATTTACTTCTTCCTACAGTTCTATATCTAGAAGAAAAACAATTGAATAATAAACCCTGCGAGTGAATCAGTCGCCCAGCGCGTATCAATCAAATAATATAATCTGTTGGGATAAAGTTTATAACGTTTGACACCCAAGTTCGAAAGAATATGACTTAAACCTTTCGGTCTTATCAACGATTCACAAATCTTTTTTTCTTAATGCTCTACTATCTATTTGCTGTCTTATAAATGCTGATCCAAATTTACCACTGATCGTATTTAATTAACCGCCTCAGACCCAAAACAATTTGCAAAATGTACATACAAATCTTATTTTTAAAGTCTTTTATCAAAGCCATTTTTAATTTATTTACGCCGAAACGTTTTGTACATCACAGTGTACATTATATTATTTCGTTGAGCTTTGACAGTGTAGGCATATAGCGCACAATATTTACGCTATATAAAACAAATACAAAAGAATGCGTTCCTGTAATGTACTAAATAAGAGAATTGACAAAAAAATGTTCTACGAAAAACAAAGAGTTAGGACTGAGGAGGTTAAGGACCGAAGGGGTTAAGTAGAATGTAATTTTACACCAAAATAATAATTTATTCGAACCTTCTATGAGAACACAACTAATCACCTGTCTTCTTGAATTTCCACGCTGCCTCTGGACGCGACCCGTACATTCGTACACGTCCCACATTATTTGCTCGCTTGATTGCTATATTTATTTTCTTTGCGTGTTTGTTCGTTTAATTCCCTGACCCTTGCGCGCATTCGTTCTTCGTTCGAATCTAATTAAAAATCTGGTAAAATCAATAATGGGAAACAAAAATGAAACGAAATGGTACGTTTCCGAATGGCAATGGCGAACGAAATGATGAAAATGAAAAATACACAAAAAACGACAGGCGGGTCCCGCCGGATTCCTAAAAAGCTTGTTCTAAGGTCGATTTTCGTTGGGGACGCCTTCTCCGTTCTTTTTAGTACAATTTGCATATTAAGCGAACTTTACAAGTATAAACTTATATACGAACTAATAAACGAAATGATCGTAACGATCTACATGGACAACACACGTCAAGATATATAATTATTTTACGTAATGCTGCGACCATTGTTAACGTATTTAATAATTATAGCGGGAAGATAATAACGATAATAACAATAATACTTGATATATATAAATATAATTATAAATATAAATATAAAGATTAACGGTAACGAGAGAAGACAACGGCAACAATAATGTTAATTATTATTACCGACGCGATGATATATACATAATACACCGGAGAAAAAAAAAACCACGGAACGCATGTATGTACATGTGTATATACATTTACGCTGCAGAGATATACGTATGTAGATATATAAATATAAATATACATAAATATAAATACAAATCGTGAGAAGGTCGAGGCAGAGGACGGCAAACGCGAAAGAGAAAGAGAGAGAGCGAGAGAGAGAACAAAGAAGCCAAGAGAAAGTTTTCGACGTCACCATGCCAAGACAAGGTAAAGCGATCTTAAACGAAAATAAACGTGGGGAATAAAAATGGTGGGGAAAAAAAATACAAAGGAAAAACAAACAGGCGAAAAGAACGAAAAGTAGAGAGAACGAAACGTGCCAAAACGCGGTACGTTCGCAGCCATTCGGACACACACACACACACCCTTACGTCGTTCCGCACCCATTTCGATTCGCGCGCAAGGCGAAAGCTTTTTCCACTCGTATCTCCACGTGTTTTCCCTTTTCTTTTATTTTTGACGCCACCACCCTTGCGTCCACGCACGCACCCGCCACTTCGAAACGTCCGGTACTCGTCGCGTCGTCCACGTCCGCGCAAACAGAGCTCCGGATCGCGCAAGGACACCGAGGACTCTCTCGAAAGAGCGAGGAGGGACAACGAAGCGCTCAAAATGGAACTCGTGGCAAAGGGTAAACGGATCTCGGTGCTCGAGGAAAAAGCGTTCTCGTTGGAGACGATCTTGAGGGAGGAGGCTTCGTCCTCGAAGAGGGTCAAGGATACGCGTAACGTCACTCTGGAGGAGAACGAAACTCGGGAGAAAGAGTCGAGGCAGAAGAACCTTCTTCTGAGGATCGCGGAACTGGAGGGAGAATTGATCGCTCTGAAAGATACGAGTGATAACGACAACGCGTTGGAACTGTGCTCGAACAGGTCGGAGTCGAAGGAATCGAAGGACGATCGTTCGATGAGAGATGAAAAGGAATCCTGGGCGAAGGAGCTGGAGGCGAAAGATCGACGTATAGCGCAATTGGAGAACGAGGTGACGTTGCTGAAGAACCTGACGATGGAGCAGACCGATCTTCAATCCTCGCGTAACAAAAGGACGAAGGAGAACGAGTCCTGGAAACAGGAGATCGAGGCGAAGAATCGGCGTATCGTCGAGCTGGAGCAGGAGATGGAGTCGCTGGAAAATTTTCTGCGAGATCACGCCGATACCGAGAGCGTTCGAGACCTCGAAGCGATCGTCGAGAGGAAGTCGAGGAGGATCGAGGAATTGGAGGACACCGTGGCCGAGTTCGAGGACTTTCTTAAGCAGAATCCGGACGTGAAGGAATTGCACGAACTTCGTTGTCGGCTGACCGCGAGCGATCGTAGAATACAGGAATTGGAGAGGTGGATACAGAAGAACAGCGATGAGGGAGGCGGGAGGATCGACCGGAGCAGAGTCGTAGAACTGGAAGAGATGGTGACTCACCTGGAAGAATACGTGAGAGAGCACAACGTAGACGCGCTGAAGAGGAAGCTTCAGGATCGGGAATGCAGGATAGATCAGCTGCAAAGTCGCGTGAGTTCTCTGGAGAAGGAGTTGCTGAGGGCTGAGGAAAATTTGAGAGGTATATATTTCATTGATGCCATTGGGTCGTTGATTTCGGATGCATCCTATATGCCGCGAGAGTCGAATTATCGGATAAATCGAACAAGTTTAAAGTAACCCGCGTTTGACGAAAAGTGGACTTAAGGTGTTTCTGAAGTCAGTAATTCAATTATTGTGTCTGATCTTGATTGAACGGTCAACGTAAACCGGGACAAAAATTTTCTGTCACCTCTCCGATCTTGTTGCACTCTTTTTTTTAGATTTTTAAATCAATATTGTGAAAGCTATATACGATGAAAAATTGTAAAACATTATGTTCGAACGTTAGTTAATCTTTGACTCTGTTCAGAAAAAAATCGGAAAAAGATATCTGTAGGAATTGCTGGGATGGAAGTTCAAAGTGAAAAAGAAAAGTTATATTTCGATCAGCAACGAAATGGTTAAAATTTGTCTTATTCCCATTAATCGTATTTGGCTAATGTGTTATATCGATGAATCGTAGTGAACGAGGCACCGAGGAAACAGGAAAATGTTGAAGACAAAGCTACAACCATCACCGACGATTTCTCTACGAACCGAACGACCAATACTGACAATTCGGAACTACGGGACAGGCAACAGAAGATGAAGAAAATGGAACACGCCATTTCCGAGAAGGACAACAAAATTCAAGCGTACGAAGAGCAAATCGCCGACAGCAAAGAAGAGATGGCGAGGCTCAAGAGAGAAATGGTCACTCTAAAGAAGGAACTGAGCGAGTACGACGACATCGGTGTGCTGAAAGAAGAAATCAGGGTGAGGGACGAGAGGATCCAGCAGCTCGAGGACGAGATAGATTCTCTCGAAAGAGCCTTCAACGAGAGAATCGATCTCGAGCAGATCGAGGAACTCGTGAATGTTATTAAAGAGAAGGAAGACAAGGAACGGCAACTGACCGAGAATCTTGAAAGCAAGGGACACAGGCTTCAGGAACTCAGTGAAGCGCTTCGCGAGAGCATCATTATTGCGAGCGAGGTCGAAGCTAAGCTCAAAAATGAAGAGAAAATGAGGATGAGCGCCCTCGAAAGAGTGAGTAAAGATTCCTTTCGCGTTTCTTCTATTATACGCGTTAACTAATATTCTCTAAGGCCTTTTGACGAAAATCCACAATGAACTGTACTGGAGCGTAAGATTGCCTTATTTTCGAGGATTCGTGGGATGACAGAAACGGTAAACGCGCAACATTTCCTTTCACGATTTTCGTCAAACCTGCCCAGAAAAAAGTATGGACGCCATATTACCTCGCTTCGTTCTGTGTTTCTTTGATCAGATGGAAATCTTTTAATTTGATTTTGCTCGTTACAGATAGCCAAATTGGAACAAAGAATTGCCTCGATACAAACAGCATCGGCCTTGAAGTGTATCACCTGTCAACCTCTCTTGTCGAAACTTCAAAAGTACGAAACGAGACTTCAGCGACTCACCAAGGAGAGGACTGCGCAGCTAGAGGATCTTCGCCAAATGAAGTGAGTGAACAGACACGACCCTACAAAAACATTGTTCATCACAGTCTCTCACAGATATCCCTAACGTTCTATTAACTCTTCACGATTTTGTACAAAAAGGCGAGAAGCTTTAAAAGCCGCAGTCTCGGAGAAAGACGCGCACCTAGCTTTGCTCGAGCTTTCGGGTATCAAGACCGCCACTCTATCAGAACAAGCGGAACAACTGAAAGCCGATAGAAAGCGACTGCTCGAAAGACTAAAGAAAGAGGTAAGAGAGAAAGAGTTAGCGAATCGAACATTGAAATCAAAATCCTACTCGTGTTATTCTACTCTGAAATTTTCCCTATCCCGTATTATTTTCCAGGACGAGAGAAGCATCGAATTTTCGGTAGACTGCGATCAAACCGGTTCGGAGGGCACGCCGCAGCTACTGACAAAAATTCTCGAGACATCGGACGACGACGATGACGTCGTTGACGATGCGCTCGTCGACGATCGTCAAAGCGAATCAAGCTCTCCGAGGCCAGCCACCACGAATGGCGATAGCTGCGGTCACGCGTGAGTTATAAACATTTTTATTAAATCGCTTATCGTTAGCCGTAACAATTGAACGTGACAAGAGGTGCGACGCCTTTAGCGTTTCGGCCAAATCAAATTGAAATCCGTGGTACGAGGGAAATATAAATTGTTCTCCCCGTAGGAAGAAGACCACGAAGAAGCCAGAATCGAGAAGCAGACGCGAGAACACCGAGATTCATCGGCAGGATAGCAGATAAGTACTCGAGGCCAACCTACGGTATTACCGGTGTAGAACAAAAACACTATTGGCCCCTACGTTTCCTCGATGTTGTCATGTGCACACACACGCAATCGTAGAGGCAATCTAGAGCATTTCTAGGATCGTAGAAAAAAAAACAACAACAACTCAAAGAGATATTCACAACAAAACAACAGCAACAATAACAACAGACAACATCCCTGTCTCCGTGTCGTTCATCACGCATTAGCCATCCATCATCATCGTCATTATCGCTCTCATCGTAACGTCGTCATAAGCATCTCATCATCCACGTGGTACGTCGTCCTCGCAAAGTCGCGAGGGATCGACGCATGGAACGAGGAGCCACCCTCTCCCGTCTCGCGAACGACGGACGGACAGATTTAAAAAAGAAAATTCAAAATCGGGTCCTTCGGTCGATAAAAGGATCCTTCCGAAGAGGTTACCGGACGGATCAAGAGATCCTCGTTATGGGACAACGGAATGCTTTTTCCCGTCGATTATCTCGATCCTTCTGGCGCCGTCACCGTTGAAATGACCCGACGTTAACGGGTATCCGATGGACGCGATGTACATTTTCTCTCATCGAAGACGCGTATTCGCGCTGAAATGCGAATTTAAGTCGTTAGATAAGTTGCCGTTTCCTAGAATACAAACTGTATTTATTTTTGACACGCTCTGCCACGCCGGAACGTAGAGACGTGGATTTCGAAATGGAAAACCAAATGGATCAACGAGTCGCGATGGACGAGCGCTCGACGATCATAGGAACGTGATCGCGCTCCACGAAGCTCGGTGGTCTTGAATCGTTCCGTCGGTCGAGATAATTCATTGATTACGAAACAGAGCGTCAATGGACAATAAGTACAATTGTTACGATAGGATCTAGATAGGTATTTGTGTAGCCGAGTTGATTGCATGTGTCGGAAATTTCCAAGGACACCCTGTTTCTTGCTTTTAACGAATCAAAAATATTTTTTCCCCCGCTCAATGTTGCTCTCGGTTTTTGCTTCGTCGAGTTTCGTTGGAGCGCACGACCTTCACGTTCGCGCTTACGAATTAGCAATTTAGAGCTACGGAGAAACGATTGACGATTAGCGAGAGGAAAACAATGGACGCTAGGAGTTCGCGTAAACGATAACCGGAAATCGTGGAAATAACGTAAGGGCGTCAGTTTTGTTTTTCTGGGTGGGGCTTAGAAGTTAGCTGCAACGTTGAGATAACGTTTGTGAAATAAGCGTATGAAAAAGGGATCGTTCCTCCATGGCTATCATAATAATAACGATAACGGAAGCACAGTTGATCCAAGAAATGTTTCGTTAATTAACACGTGCGCCCCAGAGCTTGAATCACGAATCTCTCAGGACAGATCACGATTTCGTTTTTTAATCGTTGAGAAAGATTTTATACAAATGTTACATTCAAGTATATTATATTATATCATACGTATAGCGATTCGTTGCAAACTATTTAAAAATGGCGGCTGGTCGAAGTCTAAGGTAATCGCGTGCCCCTCTCTTTGACGCCAAATAGACGAAACGTGAAAAGTGAAATTAGAATTTTCTAACAGATTTAAAATTGGAATCCGGGAGGCGTAAAACATTTTACCGGCACCCTGTTAAATTTCGTTGAATTCAAAACATCGAAACGTAATTGAATTAAACGGGTTCAACTTCAGAAATTAAGTAAAAATTTGCGAACGACACACGAGGTCGACGACTGCACAAAAATCGAAGGTCAGGAACGATGTCTTTCTCAGTTCACGCGATTAGACTCCAAAGCTTTAACGAGTCACCCTCTATCAACGTGATGCCAATCCAAGAAAATCATACTCCCTCTCACCAGCAATCTTTCGAATCGTCTTCTCTTTACGCGTCTTTAAATTATTAATCCGAGCAGAATGGCGGCGAGTATTACGATAGAGACGCCGAGCGCGTCATTTTTATTGGATTTCTTGTCACGGGTCCAAAGATCGTCGTTGTAATGACGAGAACAAGCGAAACGAAGAGAAGAAAGATTGTTATTGAAGTATAATCTATGATAAAGGGCATATTACGCTTGAAATGGCATGCGCGGTTGGCCCGAGTTTGTTTCGAGATGACAAAAGTAGATGGAAGAAACGAAAGCGAGCGGGAAGCAAATTCGAATCGTGAAATGTGGTGCTGATAAGTTTTCAAGATGACAATAATGAACGTTCTGTGCAATTCGGCATGTCGCAATGATCTTGGATGCTCCGAACGAGGAAAACTGTCGCACGAAGGAAACGCTGGATCGGCTATCTCCTTTTCACGTTTCGGGTAAACGGAACATTGTTTATCTCACCTCCTTATTCAGGGGATATACGTTCGTCCGTATCTATCCGTTCGAGATGCTCGTAATTTACTTTTGATAGCGCCACGCACTCGTAGGAATATAAACTTGTTACTAGAGAAACAAATCTCAAGTTAAAAACTTAAATTTCATCGTAATTGACATTTGTATAGTGTGTAAAGTGTTTATGTAATGTTACCGCGGTGTACGTAATGCTATACATATGAATGCAAATAACGTATACGCGTATATACGAGAGACTATATAAGCAAGTATAAGAGTTGTCCATTTAAGACTATTACGTAACGTATATCGAATGTTGTCGAATGAGAACGTTTACCGCGTGGTTTTTTTTTATTGTTACTTCGAAAACGCGAGACACCTTTTTTTCTATGAATTTCTCAAGCTCGCAAGTAGTTCGCGTTTCATCGATCGGTTATTCGAGTTGAAATTAACACTTATTTACTGAATTATTTACGGTTATAAATTATTCGTTAAAATGCATCTGAAGTAACGTCCATTGATTGTTAGTTAAAGATACAATACCGTTACGATCGGATTGATTGGCATATTTCACTCAAACGCAAAGCGTTTTCTTCGTGCGTTAAGACGAATACAAAAAAGCAAACACATCCAAGAACAACGCTCGAAGCAGTTGTCGTACCGAGAGAGGAATAAACTATTAAAATACGGAGATTGTTTTTGAGGAAAGTCTCCGTCAAGCAGTCTCGCGAAGAAAGACGCACGACGCGTAACAATGCATATTGCGAAGAAATATCGGTAGACCCGGAATACCGAAACGAACCATTTTCTAGAGAGGATTTGGCAAGGGAAGTTTACGACACAATGCCTCCCGATAACGATGAAATTTCGTAAAAGCCTCGCTTCGTACGTGCAACGAAAATGGCAAAATTATAGTTGCCAATTCGCTTGTTTTACAAAAATGACACGCCATTTTTGATGCTTCGTATTCGATAGATCGAAAAATAAGTATCATTAAATCATATATCGACCGAAAGCTGATTCCTTGCCGATTAACGTGTATGTATATATCGCGTCTCATTTTATATTGGAATCCAGTGTTGACAAAATTGTGAAATGAATGGTCAAGAAAGTAACGCTTTAACGAGGTTATGTTTCATCAAACGCCACGCTTGCAACCTTTGGAGGGTTGTAACTTTTGAAAACAAACGAACTGCCAGCCGATACTTGACAATTTTACGTTACACATATGAGTCAAAGAGCCTGCAAAATCTCATCGAAATCGGAGCGTATCGAGTTAGAACCTTCCTTCGCAAGATTTGAAAACTATTCCGTAGCGCTTAGGCTCCAATGATGTTGTAGAAAATCATCGATCCAACGATAATTATCATAACGATCTCTTTCGTGTATAATATAGACAGCAATGTATTATATATGAAAGGACGGTATATCTAACGTCTAATAGGTGTAACATAAATGTTGGTATTAATAGCCTGTTGCGATAATCGTCATTTACGTCCTTTAAAATTGGTATCTCCGTAACGCTTGTTATCGACAGAATCTATTCTCGAATATTTTTCTCAATATGCAATGAAAGGGGCGCAAAGGATGTTACGATAGTAGGGATCTGGAGAAGTAAACCCGAGGCACTAAAAAAAAAGTCGTTTGTAAATAATATAATATATTGACGTTTCTTCGGTCTCCCCGCCAACCCGCTCCTCCTCCTCCCCCCCCCCACCCCTCCTCCAGCGCCGACGTCCCCCTCCCCCGAAGCGTCCCGCTAGTGGCAAAACGATCCTAAACGCGTCCCAAATTGAATCTGTACTCATTCCCAAGATAAGACTAGTCTGCGTTTACCTATTATAATACATGTATACATAGATATATCGATGCTAAAACGAATTTGTCGGGCGTCTGAAGCGTCGAATCGCGCCATTCGAAGAGAACTCAAAAATGATTACCGACAAGGGACATTCCCAGCTTCGTCTTCGAACGGTACGAATCGATCGCTAATTCAGTTTAATCGAAATGCTAGCGCCGGTGCGTGATTATCGTGCGCCGTCACGTGATCTCGCGTAAGGGGAGGGACACGGAGAGGTATCGATCGATCCTTAATGATGCGTAATCTCCCGTCGAAGCGATTGTTCGTTACGGCGAAAATCGCGAGACACGGTTTTCCTCTCCTTGCGCCAAGAGTCACGGGCTCTCATTGTGAATTGAATGGATTGCGAGCGATACGGGCGAGTTGTTCATCGTTTTGAACCGAGAAGAACGATAAATCGAACCGTCGATACGGAGAAACCGGTCGAGCGCGACGATGAAGTATTGCGATGCGCGTAAGAACACGGGCGAACGGGTTTGCGCGGGCCTTCTCGATTTCAGACGCGCACGCCGCGATTTAATTTTGTTTTTGTTTGCGCGAACCTTTAAATGAAACGAGAGATTCTCCGCGATCGTGGAATGCTCTCGTTGCTCGACGCGTGAGAATCGAATCGTTATCGCGGGATGGAAGCATCGCAATAGTTTCGCGCGGGAACATTGGTAAGGTGAATCGTCGTCTACGAGGCAAAGTTAGAACGACGGTGGACGTTGTAACAATTGACAATTAGCGGCGCGTTCGTCGAATCGTTCAATTTCGCTCGCCTATTGTACCGTCGTGTCTGCCATACGAAGAGTTAAAAAGTGAAATGTTGAAAGTGTAAAATTTTATCGTTAATACTTAAAGATACTCTCTTTAATTCGTGGATAAAACGCTCTTTCTCGTTGCTGGTACAGATTTTTTTTTTCTCTCGTTTATATCTCTGGCGCCTCTCGCAATTTAAGAGGATAATACGAACACTCTATTCCCAAAGACTTATTACTTGACTCTAATATTTAGAATTTAGGTGAAATAAGCTGGAATCAAAGGGCGTCTCTTTGCACGGATCTCTGACGCGGGGCAAATAATTATCGAGACGACGTATCGCGCGATTTCGCGATCGTTCCTTCGCGCGTTCCCGGAGCGACGAATTGCGCGTCGATCGCGAAGATTGTCGCGTCGCGATACCTCGATTAATAATGTTTTTGTGCCCGTGTAATCGAAGTAATGGTATCGGAATACTGTCGCCGATTTCAAGTCGATTGGATGAGCTTTTTCTCTAATCTCCGATCTCGTCCCGAGCGCGAATCAAGTACACGAGATATAGCATTAAAAAAAAGCACTTCGGTTTCCTCAAATCGTTTCCCTGTGAGGAATTTTAAAGAGAATCGAACCCCGACAATCGAAGACCAATAATGCCGATCAAGCGCGGATCGAACGGCGATAATCAAAGTGATTTTAATCGCGTTTGTCGTAATTCCAATTCGTTGAGTTGACAATTACCGTTTGCGCGTAGCGCGGTACATCAAATTTTTCTCTGACGTGTAAACTCTTTGCCGATTCGATAACTTCCCGATTCCTTTTCAATTATGATGGATTCGTGCGCTCGAGCGGGAGAAAGGGAACGATGGAGAAAAAGAGAGATGGACAGAGGAAAGAGAAGAGAAATAAAAAGAAACGATTAGTCAACGTGTGCCACCGTCATATCAAGCCTATATCATCGTGTTACATTATATATAGCTAAGCAGAAGAATTAATATTATCGTTAATTGACACAATTGTTAACGGGGAATGAATGCTTTGAGCGTGCTTGCGATGATCGAGTCTTTTTTTCGGTCGCTCGGGAATCGAACAATGTCGCTGTCGAAGAATTATTCTTGAAAGTTACGAAGGGTCTTAAACTGCCGGGATAAGCAAACAACGGGGTCGTAGGATCCCGCGAGATTTCGTCACCAATAATTTATCAAATTCGAGGAGTGCGCCGCTTTATTCGCCAGAATATAACGAACTACGTGGTATCTATAGGTGAACATTAGTTTTAATTAATTGATAAACAAAAAGAGTACGTTGCATTGGGTCTTCCGGACCTCAATGTATACATTAATTCTTTAAATCCAATCAATACCGAACAATCGTCTTACCGCTTGTTCGAAAATGATCTATAAACGCGCGATGATCAGTGTCGTACTGACCGAAGATCTACGATGCTTCTCCGTTTTCGTTGATATCGTTCAACGTCGATCGATTCATCTCGAACGACCCGAAGAAAGACGCCGATCGGTTTAAGTGAGAATCGATGAACGATAGGAGGAATGTACGACGGAACGAGAGGTGCGGATAAAGTATCGAATCGAATTTCTTGTTGACACGTAGCAAATTCTACCGATGTAACATTAATGTGAGAGTATTAATTATTTGATGATGCCGGGAAGAATTCTTCCATGGCACCGACGTCATGGAATAATTCACCGTTCAATATGATGCTCGAGCTAGAGGACGAGGGAATAATACTCGCGGGATTCCTACTTCTTCGTCTTGTAACTCGACAGAGGGATAGGAGTCAATAACTGAAACGCAAGCTTAACCCTTTATTCGACAAGTGGTGAAACAAGGAAAAAATTAATTCGACAAATATTTAAAAGTTCTGAAAAACATGTGTTCTGAAAAATATGAAAGATGAGCGAACGAGGAGATTGACGCTACATTAACCAACTGAAACTCAAAAATCTGAGAGAAAAAAAAAGGAAACCACGGAATAAAGGTTTAAAAAAGCTGCCTCTAAGGATCGCTGGTTGAAGAGAATTAAGCGCAAATATCGAAGTCCTCTTTGTAACCACCGAAACTTAATTATTCGGACTGCACTCGAGTGATCCTCCGGTGAGAATGACAGTGAGAATCGTGAGAGAATGAAGAAGGCCGTCTCGATATTATTTTTCGACTCTACCGTTTAGTATTCTACGACGAAAAAAAAAAACATTTTTACGCGAATATTGTAAGAATTGCCGTGACGGCGTCGCTTTAATCCACGTTGGAACCACGGCCGCCTCTTTGCGAGAAAAAAAAAGATGGGACAAATACAAAAAATCAATTTTCCTGCATCCAGGGTATGCACGCGTTTCAAATTCGACGGGCAGTCCACGTTGGATTTTCCCCCGCGTGATTATACGTTCGTGATCTTCTTTCTTTTGCTATCTCCTCCTTCGTATTCTTCGTACTCGATCGTACGGGACGCTCGATTCGACGAGACAAAATTGAAGAACGATCGATCGAGACAGCGTAAAAGAGAAAGAGAGAAATTAACAGGCCGCGTATCCGACTGGAAGGGACGCTGCAACGACGTGGCTACTCCCGCCCCCTTTTTTTAATCTCCAATTTCTACGTGTTTAATCGTTAAGTGAAACAAACAAAGATTACAAAAAAAAATGGGAGACGACGACGTGAAACAGAAAAAAAAACTGGTTTCGGTATCGAAGAAGCCGTAAGTATTCGGATTATTGTACGTGCATAACGTTTAATCGTTATTAAAGACGCAATACAACTTTCAATCGCGTGTACATACCTAAAAAGAATGATAATAATGCGACGCGGTAATTGTGTGTCGCGTGACTGCGTGTGCGCGTGTCTGCGAGTGTATGCGTGCCGCGAGAGAAAGGGAGAAAGAGAGAGAATGGTGGAGAAGAGAAGCGAGAGATCGAGAACATACCAGAGATATAGGAAGGCAAACAAAGTGAGTCGTGTTAGGGCCACCGCGCACAGGTCGCGTGTTGCGGCGACACGCGACAGTCGATTTCTACAGGCGTATATGTATGGGAGACACCGCACTAGCGATTCGCTGTCGCGCGTCGCCGCGACACGTTTTACTTGCAAATTCATTGTCAGAATGGTGTTTTTCCAGAAAATTCGCGGCGACGCGCGACAGCGACGCAACCAGTGTGTGGTGGCCCTTAGGGGCTAGTCCTTACGGTGCTTAATTAAGTTCCGAAACGTCTTAAATAAGCGCGGATAACTCACCGATACTTCCGTCGAAGAGTCTTCGATGAAACGGTACAATTTTTGTTCACCCCCGTTTTACGTTCGCGACACATCTCGAGAGTATCCGACGGAAGCATCGACGAAGAGAAACAGAATTGTTACACGGGAAAGAGAGAGAGAGAGAGAGAGAGAGAGAGAGAGAGAGAGAGAAAGGGTGTAGGAATCAAGATGAACGACAAGGATAGAGTAAGTTTAACGAATAAGCTAAGATAAGTTATAAAAGTAACAGTTTATCGAAGTACATTGTTGCAACTGCCATGCTGTGTGCCATTATATAACGAGTCACGTTTGTCGTAAAAAAAGCAAAAAAAAACCATTATGTCAAATGAAATACTTGTGCGCGTCCCCGTCTGTCCGAACTTCTTGGTTACACCGTTTTCAAAGTCGACACGTTACCCGCCGTCTTCGTCTTGCGAGGGAGTTGCTGCCTGTTTTCGCGCATTCCGGATTAATTGAGCGCCCGTTTAATTAATTGAGCTTCAGTGTTCCGGTATGGTCTCGCGAGCTCCATTCGAGATAAGTATCATTGTCAAGACGCGGTGTACGCGTACCAGAGCATAGTATTCGCGAAATAATTATGTAGGGCGTCTGATTATTTTTTCTTGTCGGTAAATTTATGAGATTTCCACGGTACCTTAAAAATATGGCCACGTAAGAAGGAACAATTATCCTTTGTATTTGTATTACTCGCGTTACGATTTTCAACCGGAGTACCGAAGGGTTAAAATGATATCGATTAGCGAGTTTCCTTGCGATAATTAGTCTCGATGCGATTAATCGTAGAGTGGTATGCTGTAAAAGAATCGCGTGAGAGAATTTGATCTGTTTAGATAGAAACCAATTTTGGATCAAAGAAACTCGTGTTTATGAGATGGCTAGTTTGTTTTTTTATTCTATACGAATCTTATATTCCTCTTATGTAGCGGGGTAAAGAAAAATTTTCAATTCTTACCAATCAAGTTCGAAGTACGTAAAACAAAAAATTAAAGGCGAGATAACTTTCGCCGTACCACTCTAGACGCAAATTGAAATAAATTTCTTCCAAATTTCGCTCGAACGCTTCGCCAAACTGCACCAGTCTTCGATCACGATTCGATCTCACTAATGAACTTATTATCGAACGGAATGATCGTTCTTCAAAATTGAGTATCTGAGCAGCGCGGTGAATGCAAGAATTCGAAAAGAACATAGATGTACTCTTGTCGAGCAGCTATTGTAAAACGATCTCACTTAATATTCCGGAACATGCGTACACCTGCTCGCGCGAACCAGCATGTACATTATTGTGGAGATCGAAGCACCGTATATAAATATAATAATTAATGTATACATATACATATATGTTAACGCGCACGCGCGGGCAAGTGTACGACGCTTCCTACGAATTTTCACGGATCACCCGAAGACGAAGCATTTCGACGGACGAATGTATTGTGAGGATTCGTTCCTGCATTGGGAGAACGATCGTAGAAAGATTCCTAACACACTTTCGCGATAATTATCGCATCTGTTTACTCGCTTCGTCGGCCCTTCCACGCGTCGCGTTTAATCGAAATCGATTTTTAACCGTTAGTCCGCTTTAAACCGCTCAATCAAATCGGATATTCGAAAGAACAATTTAAAAGAGAAATAAAATGAATCGCAAAGATCATTTATGGAGCTGCCAATAATATTTCGGAAACTTGAAAACAATATATCGCCACGAAAGTTTGCACGATTCTTGTATCACTTGCCAGACAGCGTTTTATGAAAAATCGTTGCTCGTAAGGGTGCACAATATTTTTATATCATTTCCCTCTACCCGTTCGATCGCTCGTACGTGCGAGTAATCGCTAATTCTTGGCTACAAATAATTCCGTTGCTAAAGGAAAGGAGATGCGTATTTATATTACATAAGTGGGATTATGTGTTCCAATCGTTTGGTTTTATTCGACTAGTTTAACCGTGCCCGGAAAAAAGTGATTTTCGCAGGGTTTCATTGTTAAATCGTCGAGACCCACGCAAGAACGAATTCCTGGGTTCGCGAGACTCAATCTCGCAAATCGCGACGTCTTAAATAGCGCGTATAATCCAATTGTTAGTTGACAGCCGACGGTGTGAAAAAAAAAAGTAATTATGTAAAACCAAAGATGACGTCGACCCATCATAGATTCAAGCACAATAAAGACTAGTAGGGCCAGGCACAATAAAATTCGGCCGTCACCTGTAGGCAGCGATCTGTTAGAGCGACAAGTCATATAAGTATCTATATAGCGAGACTATTAAATAAACACATATTGTCTATTGTCATGACGAGTGTATTGATTATTAACGCCGATGGTCCTTTTCTCCAAGCCTGATAGATATAACGTCAAAGTTGAATAAATTACACAGAGAATTCGAAAAGTTGTTCATTTATTCGCCGTTTCCCTTTATTTCTAAGAAATTTAACCGTATAATTCTCTTTTAAGGAAAAGTATAAAAAATATCGTTAATATAAGATCAGTCGAAACGGGTGAAAAACTGACTTCAAGTTTTAATAGTTCCAAGAGCAAGCTGCAAAAAATAGTATGGTACGTAGAGAATTTTTATGTAACTAAAAATACTCGATTATTTGTCTCCTCTAGGTACTAGGTACTCTCACCTTAATTCGCTCCTTATTCAGCACTTTCGCAGACCTGTGACCCATTAAGATAATTATTTACCGAATGAAGTTTGCGTTTTCATAAATGAAAATCGATTGTTCCCGTTAAATGGCCGGTGACGAGATTTCTGTCAAATTCGATTTAGCCTTGATACAGATATAAACCACTTTCGAATTACCGCGATGCGGAAAATAGATAAACAAGACAAATCTACTAAATCTTTACGCAGAGACGTCGGGAGCATTAAAAAGAATGGTGGTCAGTTCGCTCGATTCGACCCAGATTTTCCGTAACCTCGTTTTCGCGTTGGCGATGTATACGTGCGATTAACCGATTAATAATTTTTCAGCCTACGTACGTGGCGACAAACGTGCAATCGATTTGGAGCATACCACTCGCGCGACACTAGCCAGATTGGAGCAACATACGAAAATATTCGCATCCATGTGCCCCGACGAAATTCTCGATCACTATGACGATTATGAGACGAGAGTGTATTACACAACTTTAATGCTTGGAGATGTTTCAGGTATACCGAGCAATATAATTATTCCACACGTATCATCGGTGATATGTAATTAAAGCATATTGTTTTCTAAACGTTTGAACATGTGGCAATCGAGGTGAAATCTATATTAGGTTGTAACATGGATTAAACCGGAAGTATGTTGTTAGTTTATTAGAATTGATAGATGTCAATATACTTGTAACTTAAATTATGCAACATGATTGAGCATGAAATGAGGAATCCGGTATACTGGAATAATCAACAATGAGACACAGAAATGGTAACAAAATAATAGATTTATTTGAAAGTACGTACTGACAACCGTGAGTGTTGTATCGGATGTGCTGCGTTGCAACGATGCGAACAAGTGGTTATGATTGTGTGGATGAACATGAACTGATTATTACACGGAGTATTTATAAATATTTTTATTGTACACGAACTTCACAGTGCACTGAGCAATTAAAACTAGTTATAAGCACAAGAGAAGAAGTTGGAATTGAAATACCGAAACTAAAGGTTGTGTGGGCACAGCAAGGAAAACCAATAATAGCGATCGATGAAGGACAGGGGCGAAGCATAAGAAATCGCCCTGTGCTTCCAGGTCCGCGTGCATGAAAAGGAGGGCCCGATGCAAAAGTAGGCCGATGATTGGTCGTTGCGCGGTAAGCGCCCTCTGTCGCTGGTATCTGCGGATATCGATCATTGGCGATATACGTACAATCGATAGTTGGCGAGTTACCAATCAATGGGCAAGATGGCTACTTGCCGTAGCCATCTAGACGTGATTACCGAACACATGAATACTAATGTACATATAACTTATAATTATTATGTCATTGTTTCACAAAATGAGAGGAAAGTTCTATGTTATATATTATATAATAATTTAGAACACGAAACTGCTCAGATTTTGCAAAAGAGTATGATTGAACCTATTTTACCGGTTACGGTCCCGAATGCAAGTACAATAACCGCGTCTTAAAAATATTCATTATTTAAAGGAAATTCGACCACCTTCGGTCGTTTAAAAGATTCTGTATCGTTTGTACGCGATACGATATATGTAATAAATATTTCCTCCCAATGAGGATCAATCAAACTTTTCGAGTAACATTTAATCCTCTTGCTCTTGGTTAAACGACCAGGTTTCACGGATCTTGCTGAGAAGTATACGAAAACCGGTAAGGGCGGTCCCTCGAAATTGACAGAGACTTTGAACAGTTACATCGGGGCGATGGTACAAGAAATACTCTCTCACAATGGCGACGTTTTGAAATTCTCCGGCGATGCGTTTATCGTCATGTGGAAACTAGAAGACGGCAAGGTAATGCGCGATTTGGCCGTAGAAGCTATGCAAACCGCTTGCGTCATACAGAAACACTTTGGTAGTTACAATACTGACGTTGGGGTGACTCTCAAAGGTACGCTTGTACTTGTTTTCTTGCGAATTACGAAATTTCGTTCTTCCGATATCAAAGTACAATTTTCATCTCTCCAAATTGGATATTACGCAAATACGAATTATGTTTAACAGTAAAGCTAGCCATAGCTTCCGGAAAAACGTATTTTACATCGATTGGCGATCCGAAAAGCATGTCGTATTACATTATCACCGGTAAACCAGTGTGGGACGTGAAATTCGCCGAAGGACTTTGTCGGTAAAATTGATTAAACGTTAAATTTGCGAAAAAATGTACGTAACTAAAATTGAAGTTTGACCAACTGTGTCGATCGAATCGTTTTTCTCGAATGCAAGACATATGTATAGAAAAAAAAAATGTAAGTCGTACAACGATTATAACAAATACAAAATACAGCACAAGTCGTAAAACAATGGTGCCCGAGAAAAATGAATTATTAAGCAACACCATTGGTAAAATTTCAATTTTTCCCAAGCACAATATTTCTTTCGCTTAATGTACCATTTATTTTTTACCTTCCCACAGCGATGAGCTTAACCGCCATACTTTGGTTCTTATTATCTCAAACACCGAGGTTCAACTCATAAATTTTATTCTTATTTTCAACTGTCAATTGTGGATGTCTAGCGCGTTTTTCCTCGACCACCATCGAATTCTATCTTCCCTTTATCGTTAGAGGTGGTGACATCCTTGTGGCACCAAGTAGCTGGCAATGGGTGAATCCAAACGAATACATTTACGAGGCGTTACCGGACGGTATTCATACGCTAATCGTAGCTTGTTCGAGTACCTGGTACCAATCGAAAGGCGATGACAGCCCGAGCAGTACCGACGGTAAAACGATCTGATAACTTAACACTATTCCTACCACGACCGGTCAAATGACCGTTTCTTAATTTTCATCCAGAATTTCCTACATAGAACGTTATTGCAACGCCACTTAACTTAAATGTTAGCCGGTTACATATTAAAATATACGTTACCCATTTCTAAATAAAAGGAACTACATTTTTTCATTATCAAATTGGCTATTATCATCATTCTATATTAAGAAATGAAAGTTATTATAAAGTCCAGTCGTTGGACTGGGGACGGTAGAAATAGGTATAAATACACGACGTGTAGGTAGGAATAGTGTTGAAAATCTTAAAAGAACTTGAAATAAAGTCAAAAGATTATCAAAATAAGCAAGATGGCCTCGTTCTTTAGAAGATGAAATGAACGGATCGCTGGGTCATGGAAGCACTTCCGTTGGTTCCGCGAGTACCGCGAAAGTAATGTCGGGTACGGAGGTAGAAAAAGGGACAATGACGACCGCTACTTTCACTGGGGACATATTCGAAAACGTAGATTATACACGTGAGTAACGCCGTTTAATAAGGAATGGCAAACGTTTAGACATGACTGAAGATCGTGTAACGAAATTTCCGTCAGCGCGTCGTTTATATATCAATGAGAATCATCTTCATCTTTTTAGTGCGACCGAAAGTTATAAAAATAGCGAAGGCTCGGCTGAAAGACGTTTTGAGAAGTTACATGCTCAGACCGGTGGTTCGGTCCGTGGAAATGGACGAACCGTTGGAATTTTTAACCGAGATGCGACAAGTCGTTATCCTATTTGTCAACGTAATCACTTCGGATGTCGGAAAAAAAGCTTTGATCACCTTGGTGAAGAAAGCTTATAAATTAGTCTGCGGGTAAACGCATTTTCGATGCTTTAACTTCTCGATGTTCGCTGTCGGCGATTACCTCTGTTCCTCGATTCATTCCCGTCCATCTTTTGCGTAATCGATGTTCCGTATTAATCGTGAAGCATAGTGGGCGAAATGCACGGATGCGTGAACAAGACGTCCCTCTTCGACAAGGATCTAATATTCCTCTGCGTCTTCGGTTTGCGGGGTGACAAGCACGAGTTAGAGTCGCAAATTGGTCTGAAGTGTGCTTCCAAAGTACGCAAGAACCTTACAGCGTTGAAAAACGTAGCGTCGGTGACGATCGGTGTTACTACTGGAGTGACATACTGCGGGGTAGTCGGACATATTCTAAGAAGAGAATACACCGTGATTGGAATGTCGGTTAACAAAGCTGCAAGACTCATGGTCGCGTATAAAAATAAGGTAAGCGTTAATTATAAACGCGACGGTAAGACCATTCGCCATAATTAAATCGTTTCACTGTGCTTGGTATAATATAAACGATGATATGTGGTGAATCATTATGGTAATTATTATTCTTGATCCGCTCGAGCCTTCTGGAGTCACACTGCAACTCGCTACGACGCGACGCGACGGTAGTTTTGCCGTTCATGATTTTTTATAATTTTCGCGAGTGCTTCTTTATTTAAGGTGCCCGTTTCGAAATAATTAAGACCATTGAACTCTGACACAACATTGTAAGCACATTTTTGGCTACGAATCCAACTAGAGAATACCACTCACTCGACGCTCTAGAAATAAGTATGCCACAAAATTCAAAAAGATAAATAATGTACAAAACTCCGTGTAACAGTGTATCACCCGGGCGAAGGAGTTAATATAATTTTCTGGTACTTTGCTATTAGACGATCGTTAAGGAATTCACGTTTGCATAGTTTTTTCTCTACTAATCGCATCCGTACAGGTAATTTGTGACCGTGAGAGTTTTCTCCATTCGCATCTGGAAGCCCGACATTTCATTCTACAAGAGCCGAAGCACTTGAAAGGAATTACAAACGTCGGACCCGTGTATGAGTTTCAGGAACAAGTAACGTGAGTCACAATTGCATCGTAAATTGATCTTGTTTTACAACGGAAGATCATTTATCCGTGCTGAACGTAATTAAACCTTTGCACAACCACATTTTATATGAAAATCTCCCGTTGCCTGTCGATCCCATTAGACACACGGTATCGGATTTAGTGTGGAATAAATATCCTTTGCTGGGTCGAGAACTCGAAATCAAAATCTTTCGAGAAATTCTGTCGACAATGATAGACTACATTAAATTGGATGAAGGAAAACGCGGTCAGAGGCCAGAGCACAACACATTAATCATAAAGTATTAACTACTCCGGAATGTTCCAACCTCGAGTGGAAACTGAATTCACCCATAATGTTCGATTTGTATTTGTTCAAAGGGGCGAACCGAGAATCGGAAAAACAAGAATATTAGACGAGATCACGCAAAACATTCCAATTGGGATTCCCTGCAATTACGTTGCTCTGGTCAGCGAAGACACTAAGGTTGATGCTCCACACTTTCCGACCCTTAACGTTTTTAACCCCTTAGTATCTAACGTATCTTTCTCAATTGTTGGGGGTGCTACGATAAAACGAACTTAAAAAAATTAATATTCTTATTACTATTAATATTGCCATTACCGTTACTACCGCTACTACAATTATTATTTCATGTCTTAACTTTCAGTATAAAAGATTGGGTATCAGTGTATGAAAGATATCACCATTTCTAGCCGTTTTTCTATTCTATTTTTTAGAGCGGGCACGAAGGCGTTAAACTTAAAAGTTTTCATGTTTATAGAAATTAATATTCTGCGCTATGAGGTATTCGAGATTAATTAGAATTGGCCACGATGGTTTAATAACGAAATACGTTCGGTCTGCATCGCAGGCACCTCATTTAATGTAAAACAATTGTTTCTCTCTCAGTGCAGACCCCGTACACGTTGATACATCTGATATTTTCAATGCCACTCGGCTTTACCGTCACGTCGTCCCGAAAGGAACGCGAGAACAAGCTTCTCTTCCGGCTTGGTAAAATACGTCAACCTCATTTCCTCTGCGCCCTTAACCAACCCTTCAGAGTGCGATTCGCAATGAGCTATCGGTACAAAGCTCTGAGCAAGATGGAGAAGTGGAAGGTTTTGCGAAAATTCTTATTAAAATTAATGAAAGTTTGCTTCCAAGAATTGTGGGTAGTTATTATCGATGACATCGAGTACGGCGACGAGGAGTCGTTGCAGCTTTTCGATACGTTAACGAAAAGGGACACGGTACTCTACGTGATAAGCGGTGGTCGAAAACTCGGCGCGGAGTACAAATTGCACCCTTCGGTTTTGAGCCGGGCCAAGGTACTACTCTTTTATTCGATGATCGAGAGACCGTTTAACGGACAGGTAATTCCCGCCCCGCGAAAGGAGAGTAGAGGCGGATTAATTCGTCGAGGAGGGAACTACCTTTTTCATTTTAGATTGATAAATGGCACGGAAAAAATGGATTTCTCTTTGGTAGGTTGTCGAAATAGGTGGAATAGACAAATGGTATCACGCTGGACTTGCCTGTCAAGTACTCAACGTGAGGGGTATACCCGCGGAACTTGAAAAGTAAGTCGAAGAAAATTTTCAAGTTCGATATCGTAAAGTTTTATATTAACATTTCGAGGATTTTAGTTTAGGCATGAGTTTCGATAAAACGAAATAATCTAGAGTTACGATAAGACACGAAATTATTAGACGACAGACGAAATTTGAATATTACAACGCACGTTCCTTACATCCAGAACCATCTGAGAACAAATACCCGTTTCATATGCAAATTGACTAGTGCTAATTACATAATGTTAATCTTAAAAATTGTTTCACTTTCTTTCATCTTATAAACTATATACGCTAAATTATCATAAGATGAAGGTGAAAAGTTTGAAATCTAAAATTTCATTATCAGCATTGAAAGTCATTGATATGTTTGTAAGGCTAATCCAAGAAAGAAGCTTTGGTAACCCAGGATGGATTGAAAGTTATTTAGTGAGTCTCGACCAATCGGGAGGTTTTGTAATGTTGAACATAACTATAAAGGAAGCTGATACGATGGGTTACGTTATGCCCAATCTGGCTATGCTAAAAAGGTTCTTTTCAAGAAAACTTTTTTTTCTTCAAAATATCACCCGTTCTTTCGTAATTAAGTTTTTGGATATAATCGTGATCGTTCTTACGTTCATTAAAACAGACGTGTATCGGAAGCGGTGATTTCGGATATTAAGTCGATAGAAGAACGCACAGACAGATGGCAGATGTATAGAACGAGTTTCAAAGTTTGTTCTTTACAGAGTAATCGATAACGGTGAAACTTCGATCCGTCGTTTCGAGTGGCAACTCTAAGAAATAGCAATAAATACTGAAAATCATGACTGCAATTTCAACAAGACTCATAGATATCAGAAAATATTAGTAATACGAGCTGGAAAATAATGCACGTGGAAACGATGAATAGAGGTTTCGCTGTACGTCATTCCCAAAATGGTCGGAAAATGAGATATTAATCGCAATAATTGTTATATCGTAGGACAGTGTCATTTCGTTGCTAGAGGCGCACGAAAGTTTGCACAAATCGAGTATTCATATAGACCCTGATTATACAATAATCGCAGTTTGCAAGATAGCGGAAAACTTTTCGATGGCACAGCTCGATACCGAAGTGACGATGGACGGTAAAGACGACAGACGAAAAGGGGGTAGAACAAGGTGGTACAATTGAATAATCCAGAGACAAGGTCTTGACCTTGTATCTTTTAGAACAAACGAGGGTTTTCGAGGTGGTCAAACCGCATTAAAAAATGGATTTTTTTTTAAACTGCATTCGAATTGCTCGTAAAATCTTGCTTTCCTTATTCTTGCATTGTTTTCATGCCTCAGAATATGTACATTACCACAAAAATAGATTTAGTGAAAATTACAGCAGTTTCAAAAAAATTATTCCAAGTTTTTTCAACCGTGCCCCCTTCTTCCTTGTCATCGAAGAAACTATTCATATTCTTCTCAAATTATCAGAATAATTTTAAATACCAGGAAAACGGGAAAATTTTATTCTGCCTACACCCTAACTGTAAGATGTTTTAGTAAATTTGCGACAATCAATCGTAATTGTAAACATCGCGAAAAGAGGCGAACAACGTGACATCAATAGATTGACTCACCCGGTACGCTTTTGTCCTAATATCTCTTTTGGAGGTCTAACGAAAAAAAGAGACCGTTGTATTTTATTTTTATTCAATTGCCCCCCCTCCCCCCCCCCCCCAAAAAAACTATACGTGTTTTCTTCTCCAAATAAATTTCTATTCTGAAGTTTTTTGCCCCAATTAGTTATGATCTTGAAACTCTTCGACTCATTGACATCACTGGATCAACACCTTTTAAAGTGCGCTTCCGTACTTGGGGAAACTGTAAACAGGCACATGTTAGAACACCTGATGAATGCATCGTCCGAGAGACAAGTAGCACTCTGTAAAGAAAAAATTATAATAAGATGCAGAAAAACTATAAATCGATAGTGCCGGTTCACCGCGTAACGTCTTTTACTTGTCCAGCTGTTTCGAAACTCTTCGATATTCGAATCTTTGGGTGTGCATTTGGAGAATTCAGTGGCAACGGGAATCCAGTAATATTTTTCAGAAGCGTACGGAATCCTAATTCGGAAATGGACGTTTTCTGCAAATGCACCGGTCTTATCATTCCAAGTACTGTATTTTATAAGTATTTTATTAAAGCTTGATTTTGCGATTGAATCGGCAATAAGATGAACAGTACAAGTCCAAAATCCCTAATACACCCCAGTACTACGATCAAAGTGCTGTAAGCCCGTTTTTCAGGTTGTTCTAAGAATAAGTAAATCAACGTCATTGGTGATACACGAAAACCAAAATGATTATAGCGGATTTCCCAAAATGACATTTTTCGACTTGCACCGCTCTTCTTACGCGGATTCAATTGTGAAACTGGGTGTTATTGAAATACACCCTGGGTTGATTGAATAAAGTGCGCATTTCTGCATAAATACAATTTTTTAGAGGAATTAGAGAACTTACCGAAATACGCTTCCTGTGGCCTTATGCGATTCAAAACTTCAATGTTTCGCGACACGACTTATCGGTGAGCGATTCTACTAACTCTAACCAACGAACGTACGATTAATAAGAACGCTTTGCACGGAAAAATAAGATTGCTCACGGAAAATCAAAAAATGGAGTTACACAACCAAGCGCTGAAGTACCTGCAACAATACACTCGACGGTGTCTAGCGTGCGGGGGAGGGCGATTCGCAAAATTATTAGGAAAACTATCGACGCAGGAGGACAGGAAGAAAAGACTGACGGACATCGATGAGATTCTCCAGGTTGTACAATTCGAAAAGGAGGCTTCTACTGGGAAAGCGGAAAACGGCAGTAAGTTCGACATTGCTGCAAATGTTAATAAAAAAAAATAAGACGTATTAAATCATAGAAGGACGTAAGGCATTTCTTTCTTGCGTAAATGTCTGTAAGAGGGTGGAAAGAAAACCGACGATCACATTTTCAAACGCGGATTTTACCAATTGCCAATGTCAATTAATATTAATGACGGTTTATACCCAAATATTGGATCATTGCCGTGGTATTGGTAAGTTAAAATATCGTGTTTTTATTTATCGCTGTAGAGTGTTAACGTATTAGTGTTATGAACGTACAAAACAATGACACAGAGTTTTACCAAGTAAAATATTAATCTGTCAGGAAGGAGCGACATGACGTTGACTGCTATTTTGGAGTTCGTGGAAATTTGTATAAAGGGCTACAATATACCGCAAGCCCGAAGACTTTTAACCGATTGCGAAGCAATTCTTCAGGAAGTAAGTTTGAAAGGAGAGAAAGAAATTATTCTCATTTGTGATAATAATACCAGTTCTTGGCAAATTCGATAGACGTAACGTCACTATTTTCAGATGTTCAAATCCAGCGAAGACGAGCTGGTCATTCTACCTTATCTCACTGGAAAAGTTCAAACGCTCGAAGGTAAATGTTACCTTGAAAGTGGCCTTATCAGCGAGGCCGAGACTATACTCGAACAAGCGCTCGACAATTTAGGCCACAAGTTTCCCAGGCGGGAGATCTTTATAGATGTAAAAACGGTGGTGCAGTTGGAACAATTGAGATTGAAGCTCGTGTGCTTTCAAAATTGGAAAAGTGAAACAGCAAAGGAGGATACTGTCAACTATACGGAGCAATTGGCCGATTGTCTGGCACAAATGTTTGAACTCTTCAGGGTATACACGGAAACTACATATTAGTTTCAACGTAGAATCAGTCAGGAGTTCGCACGACTGAAATTTATCGACAACCCATTACTATTTATGATAGAAATTCACGTTTACATGTTGTTTAGACTAAAGGAATGAAGAAACACGCGCGCTTAGCAGCGATTTGGAGTTTGAACGAGGCTTTGAATTCCAGCGAGAACTTCTTCATCCTTTGCACCTGTTTCACTAATATGTTAATCACCGCGCATATTTATCAAAATAGGTGAGTGCGAAAAAATAGATTTATTAACGTATCAAAAAGAGTTGAATTTTAACACTGCGTTGAAAAACAACTGTTATTAAAACTTTTGTATAGAACAACTATTATACGAATGGCGCATTAATCTATTAGTTCCGATAATGGAGGTTCAGACTGTATACAGAATCTACAGAGCTATGCACATTAAACTTTATGTATAGTATAGATAAATAAATAGAAGGCACGTTATCGGAGCATATAATAAATTAACTAACGTGGATCATAGCTGATAACCGTGGGCTAAATGAAAAATCCAGCTAAAACGGCGCGCGTTAAGGAAACAGACTTATGAAAAGCAAACCATCCTTTATCAGAACTATTATCCCCCACTTGGAAAACGAGGGAATCAACATCTGTAGCGGTGAGACAGACACCCTCGAAATCGACGAACTTAAAACGATCGCCGAGCTTTACGCGGGGATATTTTTCTCGCGTTGGGTACGAGGACAGATTAAAAAGGCGACGAAAATCGGCTTCGTCTGCGTTAGAATGGCGAGTACACTTGGATCGATATTCCTAAAGCTACTTACATTACCCCGACTGATTCATCTTCTAATGATATCTTGCCGCCACTCGGAAATGGTAACTCAATTGAGGGAACTAGGTGATTAAACATTTCCACGATCAACAGCGTGATAGTAGTTGAACAAGGGAAAACCTGATAAATCATTTCATCGCACGAATGTAACAGAATTTGTATCGCACAATGACTTGGATAAATCGGGCCGCACTTGGTATTATGCTCTCTGTGCCGATGTGCAATTGGACACTGGATTGATGGTACTCTCTTTCGTTAATTGCGAACAGTATTTCCTTCGGGAGGGTGACACGATGATCAGTCTACGCGATCCCGAAGCGGAAAAACGATACTTTACGTCAATGTGGCTCTGGTATTTATATAAATATAATTACATTCTGAACCTATACTCGAATTGATGGGAGTATCCACTTTGGGTCGCACGGAAGCTGACAAATATTCTGCTGACACCCATTTTGGTCTAGGTCCGTTCAAATTTAAGCTTACAATTAGTTTGTCTGGTGAGATCTGTCTTACCCTCTCCCGAACTGAGAAACAATTGAAGTATGCATGCGATCGAAGCTTCAACGCTTATCCTTCTCGATCCGACTTTTTCGTTTCGTTTCGTGTCATTACTAAATACTGGGGAGAAGATACAAAGCGAGTCCAGGGGCTCGAACATGGACTGATCTTTTCTAGATCTATCCAACAATGATAAGAATGAGTATCAATGTTCCATGGTCAGCGACAGGATCTTATTCAGTAACGGGCAGGAATAGTAAAGAAAACGATAACTGTGTTAGGAACTGTGTGACCTGGGTTGCTTCTCCCGCTGACTCGAAAATAATATTAAACTAGGCATTACGTTGTCCGGAATGGTAATCAATGTGGAAATTAATTCTCTCAAAATTACTCATGCAAGGTGTATCAGAACCGAACAATGGGAAGCTTCCAAGTTATGGAGTAATATAAGTTTAAGTAGCGAACCTGTTATGGACGAACACACGGTAGCAGCAACTATTACAGAACAAAAAAAGCTCGAGGGTCTACTCATACTTTATGGTATTGGCCTCTGTTATCCAACAACGCGAACTTCGTCCTTGCTTGCGAAAATTGCATTCTACTTAAATCGAATATTAAGTAAGATGAAAAATTAACAAACTGTAATCCTAATATACCATGATTACATTCACAGTACACAAAGTGAACACCAGGGATGTCAATGCAATTATTACAATGGCGGAGATAAAGAATACGTTCAAAACTGTCGATAAAATGATAAAGACCGTGAAAATCGCGATTCCCAGGTAATCTGAATTTTATAGCATGTATTTCTAAACCACAGTATGGTACATATAACGCAAACCAAATTTACAATAAATCTTTCATCACAGGTATATGTTATTAAGAGCTTACTATCATATAATCAAATCTCAAAAAAGTGCAGCGAGAAAACTATTACGACGGACAAAAACGTTGTGCTTGAAGGTTGGGAATAGAATGATATATACTTGGGCAGTACACTGTGAAATGGTACGGTTTTATTAAATATTATTCTTATTTCCTCAAATTTTAGCGTTTAAAAAGGTAATAAACGATTCTTTGTAGGCTTGGTCTGGTGCTATATCGTCGGTACAAGAAGATATGTGGAAAGATTTATCCAACAACAAAATCCGAATAGAATGGGACGAAGTCAATGCGAATGATGCTAAAATGGTGCCTTTTACTTTCCCGCTACCCAAATACATTTATTAAGAATGAAATAGATCTTTCCTGAATGTTTAAACATATGATGTTTTAATTGTGACCGTAACATACGTTATTAAACGTATGCGGTAAAAACCAATTTAATATTTTTTAATTTGTATGTTTAATTCGTAGTTGAAAACTGAATTTGCCATTGAAAAAAAATGGGCGCAATAATGTAAAAGTATTTTTAAACTTATGGTGTAGTTATTAATTTATTCTGCAACTAACAGTAACCATTGTACATACCCTTTAATACCGAATACCTTGATAATAAACATTGTAAACCGTTCCTCTGCTTTTCTTAAAAATCAATGCATTGCAAAACTAAAACAAATGACACTGCCTTATCCTGACTGTAAAATTTGATCAAGTCCAAAACGTCTACGGACATTTATATATTTGGAAATGAATTTTTAATCGGGTACACCGAATTCAAATTTTCCGCCGAAAAGAATAAAGAAAACCAAAATTAAATATGTCGTAAGAGATATTCAATTGTATAACACGTTAAATAACGTTGTTCACGAACAAATTGTGGACAACTCACTTCCATTTTCGTATAGCATTAACGTATATTGAAAAGTTATGCCTATAGTTGTAGCGTCCAAGCAAGCAGTTCACCTTCTAATTGTGTACCATGCGAATTGCAACCTAGTTTCGCACGTGCTTGCCGGTCATCCATTTCTCCAATAACCTGCCTGAGAAGTACACCTACCATCCCCTCAATGGTATGATTTTAGACAAACAAAAAACAGTAATCTTATCTAATGTTGTTAATCTCACACAAAGCGTTAAGTTTTCATTGTTAAATTAAAATTATTCACGTGTATCCGCAGGTCTGCTCAGGTACATCGTGTACTCCAGTGTGTTCTACGTGTCCCATCGTACCCAGCTTTGCTTGCTTCCCCTGCAGCCCTTGTGGACCATATATACCTTGTGCGACAAAATATTATCCGTACACAATATCACGAATTTACTGCGCACCCAGCTGTAATTGAACTTTTCCAGGAATCTTACAGTAATTATCATTTAACATCATGAAGTTGTATCATAATTGAGAATACAGAACTTTTATTTACGAGAGTACCTATATGAATTTCATTTTCTAAGGGACCATGACAGTTACATGTTGCAATAGGAACACGTTCTAGCTTGTATGACTTACTCGTTTTACTTGCACAAGAACATCCAAAATGTAAAAGATTCCCTCTGTTTGTATTTATAAAAATACCATACAAGAAATATCTCTTTTCTTTTAAATAGGTTAATTGAAAGTTACACCCATAATCCATGCATCCATTTACCTTGAACTATCCAAATAAATGCGATACATAACTCGGCAGATTTAAATAGTTTTATTTTAACGTTTATTACAATTATCACCAATAAAATGCATTTACTACCAGGGACGCACAGGACTTTGAGTAGCGTGTGTTAGTATCCATGTATTATATTCTTTCTTCTTTCTTTCCACCTGGTTGTGTCGTGGATGTTCCTTACACATAACATACTTCCTGTCGTTCCTCCATTTATAATAACAATGTCTACAACGAAGTTGCAGACTCACTTTCATTTTTAGACCACATACCGAAGTATAAATGGGCAAAGAAGGTTGCAATAGAGCCAAAGAACCTGTGTTATTTGTACACGCACTAGGCAACACGCTCAAATGTTGTTGGTTACACGCGTGATACATGTTACGATTTACTACATTGCTTATAGGCTCCACTAAAAATACTCTTGGTGCAACGGAGCTTACAGCTTGATGTACTTTACTGTACAACTTAAACATATTCGTTGCTCCTGTAACAACGTTTGTATAATTATTATAATATTGATACAATAATCTATTTTATGAATCAGACATTAGATGTCTCAGGACTTTTAATAAATACTGAGCAGATGAAAAAAGCTGTTCTACGATTTATATTTTTCATATTAGTATACACGAGTTAAGAGATGGAGAAGTCACCAGACCATATTTACTTACTGACAATTATTGAGAATGTTTGTATTTGTGGTGGACTAATTATCTGAAATAAGGAGAAAAAAAAAACAGATAATTTGCTGTATGTTATTTTTCACGGAAAATAATTTCTGTTAACCTATAAATGTATACTCTAGCCAGAATCGTCGCAATTTAGAACAACCTATGCTGTTTACTTACAATAACGCCATAGACTAAGTTTGACTACGTAATCAAATGTATACTATTCGTGCAAAATAGTGGTTTAGATTTACTTAGCATATAATTTCTCATATACATACATAGGTATTTTACACCAGAATTATTTTCAGAAATCGTCGAAAATATCTGATTGAGTTTCTGAGTTTTGAATATATAAATAGCGTTAATGTATCATAACTTGTCGATATCATATATTATTAACTTTAAAATCCAGTAAAAAAGTTTGCAATTTGTATTATTGTCTTTATACCAATGCATACAAAATATTAACATATAAGAAATGGCACGTACCCAAGATACATATTCAGAATTGTATCAAATCAGTTGACCAATAGGAACGATAGCTGATAAATTTGTGTACAAAACAAAATTTACGCGTAGTCTTTGAGCCGTTCTAATCCAGTCAGCAAGGTTTATTTTGAGTTCGGAAGCCCTGCCGTTGTTATACTTTTCGATGCTTTTCTGGAGAGGTCGCTTTCCGGAGAATTTGAATGACATCAGGTTCCCGCGGTGTTGCGTTGATTCACGTTGATTCCAACGTCAGTGTTCAGGAAGTGACGTTTGTACACCACGCTGTCCACGTAGCGCCCCAAATTGTTACGAGCGCAGCTTTTCGTACGTCAAACACTTGGTAAAGTGTCTTCGTATTGCACGCAACGTGAGTACCCCGTTTCCTTTGATTACCCTTTAAATATAATCAACGGGTATTCTAGCCGCTACTTTACTCACATTTCTAATAACCTAAACTATGTTTTCTGTTATCGTCGTGGCCTGCAGTTTTCCATTTGTGGTTAAATTAAGCGTAGTGATATACCGTATAAACCGTCTTGCACGGTGCATTACGAAGGCATAGACATATGTGAAACTATAATTCTGTATAAGTCAATTTTGCACTCCGTTCGCGTAAACGTTTACTTAATTGCTATACAGTGATCTAATAACAATAATTGGTTATTTGGCATCAATTTCACTTTACCACTGTTTCGTTTGCAGCTTCTCAACTGTCATGGATCAAGTAAAGAAAATCACTGAACCGAGCCGTCAGTTTGCCAAAGACAGTATTCGTCTTGTCAAAAGGTGCACAAAGCCCGATCGAAAAGGTTAGATATTTCACGGACCGATATTAATAAATATTAAGTTGACTATGTTTAACTCAGGGTATGATTTTATACAGAGTTTCAAAAAATCGCAATCGCTACAGCCATTGGTTTTTGCATAATGGGTTTCATAGGATTCTTCGTCAAATTAATCCATATCCCGATCAATAATATCATTGTGTAAGTACTTTTGCTTTTACTTATCTTATGTTACATGTTTAATCTCAGTAACTGTTTATAATCGATCGTTTTTATCTTACAGAGGTTCATAAAGCCACCTTATATAGGTACTCTAAGATTTACTAAGGCTACTTCCCCCCCTCATGTATCTTTATTTATAAAATAATGTACTGCGTCTTGGATTGATTGTGACTGGGATAAATGAGAAAGAAATGTATGTATAATGTTAATAATGAATTTTATAATAAAATAAGTTGATGTAACTGATTGATTACCTTGATTCTTTACGCTCGATCCTCGAATAATAAGACCTGTAAATATTAGTATTGAAGGCACTTTTATTTCAAGAATAAAATTTTTTCCTTAAATTACAACGATCAAATTTTTGCAGCCATTTTTCTTCTTCAAGTTCAATGCATTAATTAGTGCTCTTTGTAAGGAAAAACAGCTGTCGCATGGGAACATGTGGCCAGGTACTCAGCGATAAAGAAACGACGTCATAACTTTACTAAGATGAACAGAAATCTTGTACGCCGCTTGCTTTCTCGCAATTGCAATTGTACTGTACTTATTTTCTAAAAAATCTTTCTTGATATATTGTATACTCGTGAACTAATGAATCTTAGATACTATAAGCCACAATATCAGAGGTCTTATTATTGGCAGTATGTCATTCAATAGCAAACAAAGTTCATTCAATCATTAAACGGGAGGTATTTCGAAAGAACTTTTGCAAGTTTTTTAACAATGCTTTTGGACAAGCAAATGGTGCAATCGTGTTTTGAAAATTCTCGCTGAAAAAAATGCAATACTTTAAAATAGTCTGCACGTCCCGCATGAAAAATTCATTACACAATAGATATTCACAGTAAACGCGTTCGTGCAGCTCTCAACAATCATGCATCGACACCTTTGCAAAAAAAATTTGCAACATCTCTGCAGCTCCCATGAAACTCCAATAATACAAAAACGTTTACTTACAAATATAGAGTCTTTCGTTTTCTTTCGATACCATGATTTTTGAACTTGAACCCCACATTAGTAAATAGACAATGATAATATATATTTAATATGTGTATTAAACTATTAAATACTCTTTTCAGGCAACTTAATAAAATTTATATAAAAAGCAAATATATCTCGTAGCACCGCACACATTTGACTGTTACATGACATTTTTGTTCTGCTTAATTAAATACATTCTTAGAGTACAGTATGAATTTTTGTGGATGCTTAATCTCGTAAACCGCATTCCGTGATGGAAGACACAGGACGAAGACTTTGTCCCGCTTCGATCGCACGAAGCGTAAGAAAAATCTACTTCCGTATCAGTTTAATTAACCCGCGGCAACACTCCGAAAACGAAAAGCACTTAGTCCGTGGACTTTGCTAAGGATGAAGAACTAGCTTTTATAAATAGCGAGAACGCTTAAGCGTAGCCCAAAGTGCGTTTGCTAAGCTCTATTCAGCGACCATCGCTCCTCCACGTACGTATAAAAAGAAAATATAAACCCTTATTTTGTACGACTCTGACCATCGTTTCTGACGGCTTCTTTGGCATTTCCTCGTATCATTCCCCTTGTCACTCAACGTACGCGCCACGTAATTTAACAAATGAGATTTAAGAAAACGTTCCCGATCCGAAACGACTTAATCGATATTACTAAATTTAAACGTTTAAAACGAAATTTCCGAAAGGCAATACCGTCGTAATATTTCTCTTGCTGCAAACGCACTGAGGGAGGGTAACTACCCACAAATTGAGGTATGTGTGTCGTTAGGCACGTAGGCACTGTCTCTTGTCATTAATGAAACATTTAATCATCACATAATTAATTGTTCACCGACAATTAATGATGTATATGCGTGTGTTTGCGCGTGTAAATATATAACATGTATCTGTATAAAATATCCATACGTAATAATATTAAATATCATTCATTACTCGTATCATTATAAGTATCCTTTGAACGCGCATCGACGATACTTGATAATCGTAATCAATATCGGCACAAGACTTATACACTGGGTTACGAATTACATTCTCACTGACGAATCGAGAAACGGTCGCATTAAAAGTAACGGCACTGACGCGACACGATTCAAAACGGTCCCTCGATTCTCGCAATAAAACGATGTGGGGTCGTCGTTTGCCATGCTCGGGTTTTCTTTTGATTCTTCCAATCCATAGGCCCGCCAAGCGTCTTGGAAAAACATAACGCGAAAAACGAAATACTCTTTTACTCGACCAGCAGCGTTGGTATAAAAAAAGGCACATACGAATAGTCAAAAGCTCGGTGTCAACTTATCGTTATGCTTTTGCTTCCTAAATAAAATTCGCGGCGCAAGAACGAACTAGAGCAAGTGAACCATCGAGCATCGCAAAAGTCGTTCTCCCCTACCTTACATTTATCGAATACATTAATAAGGCCTTAAGAATGTCGCAGTACGGTTATTACGAAGGAATGTCTTCAAGCGTTCTACGTCGAACGTTTCGAGTATAGCGTGCTTGTTAAAAGAGAGAGAGAGAGAGAGAGAGAGAGAGAGAGAGAAAAGGAAGGAAGGAAGGAAAAACGAAATTATGTATAATGGAGAGGAAGACGAAAGGTAATCATTGCTCGCGCTATTATAATAATCAACTTACGAACTACGGACTTGCGATCGACAGCGGAGAGATTCAGGAAGCCCGGCTTACCGGATGCGGTGCCAGAGACCAACAAGAAAGATATAACGCACCGTGAACCTCGAGTGATGGACAGAGAGGGAGAAAGCCATCTACGGTGCACGTGCCTACACAAATAACTTCGATGTTCCTGTTCTTCGATTTCTTTTGTGGAATGCATACAGTTCCTCGTTTGTCGTCCGAACGTCCTTGGTACCATCGCCGGGATCCCATCTTCTGGATCCTTAGATGCCGGTAAACCGAATTCCCCTCGAAGAAATCTCTGTCGAAATGGCGTGGCAGGGGTTGCTCGTAACTGATACAGCTACTATACCGTGCAACCGGCATCCGAGGTAGGTACATAAGAGCTCTCCTGCCGATAGAAATCACCTTCGTACTCCTCGACCTTCACTGGGTAATCCGTCACGCAGTTTTGCGGCTGATTTAAGGCAGGTGGTGGTTGCACGAAGTTCTCCTGGTAACTTGGTAGATGGACGGGCTCGGCGAACTGTTGATAGGAGTTGTCGGGCCCACCTTGCTTCAAGCAGGTCGGTCCATGGAGATTCAGCATGTCCACCAGCCTACGCCTCTGCGTCTCCAGCTCTTGGATCTGTGACTTGAGATCGTGATTCTGCGTCTCGAGGATCTCGGACTCCTGCACCAGGATTACCGTCTTCTCGCGCTTCTTTAGCCGGCACTTGGTCGCTGCGATTTTGTTCCGCTCGCGCCGCCTCCGGCGTCTCTCCTCGTCTTCCGGTGTCAGCTGAAGGGACATTGAAAATATGCGTTAGCGACTCTTCGAGCGTTACACGGTCATATAGAAACTTTCGTGACTTCTTCAACTGCCATAGAGACGTCATTTGAGTAACAAAGGTGAAATTATCGATGCGATAACCGGTTGAGTAACGGCGCAAAATGTTTGGCTACGTTATTGTTGTACTAATTATACATATACAGGGTGTTCATTATAAAACTTTCCAGCTAAATATTTCGAAAAGTATGAAAGATATTAAATTCAAGAGACCTTGAAAACGACACCATAATAAAAAAACGGATACAGCACCCCTCTTTCTCCCTCGAAATCTTTGGACACGTGTTTTACACTTTTTTAATATCGTTCATACTTTTCGAGATATTCGACTGGAAAGTTTTAAAATGAACACCCTGTATATACAAACTCGATCGCAATACATTATAGTAGAACGTCGATCATACGGATAAAATCGAGGATACTTCCTTTCGGACAAATACAAATTACTTTTAATAGACAGATCGAGAGACTTCTATTTCCAATAATTGCGTTTTCCGTTTAATCGGCGTACCTATAATCAACGTTCTACCGTACACACCGACACGTTCAATATTACATCTCTGTATCGAGCATTAACACATCCGGAAGGTAGCGTGTTACAGTTCGACAATTACCATTTATTCCAAATTAACGTCTCTTTCGCTTTCTACACCCTGTCCGAACAAAATATATTCGTGGAATTGCGACATCGTTAATATTGATATTCTAACATCACGGCAGTCAAGGACAGAAAGAATCGTTAGAGAATAGAATCCGCCCTGAAATCAAGGAGCGCTCGGTTGTCTCGAGAACTCTTGAAATCGATGAAACGCCGACTTACAGCGCAATCGCTCGACATCACGACTGCTTTATCGTTTTAACGAGAACAGTATGTGAGGGTTTCTTACTCCACCGCGGTTGTTGTTGTTGCTCCCCTCGTCCTCCTCCTCGTCGTCAGCGCTCCCGTCCTCCTTCTTCGTCTTCTTCTTGCTCTCGTCCCCGCTGTAGTTGGCCCGCCTCTTCGTTTGCAGCGTCAACTTCAGCCCTGAAATTATCGAAATTACCATTACTAATATTGTGGTAATGACGACGAGAATGTGATTCAATTACGTTAACGGTACAAATTATTAACAATTATTTTTTCACGGTTACGCGGTTCGAGATTTTGATCATCGAAATGTACCCACTCCGAACACTCACGATTAACGCGATACCCACAACTGGAGAACGTATAAATTTCATAGAAGATTGATGGTTCTTTCGTCGAAGCAAAATTAAACGTAGAAATATTTTAATTCGAATCGATATCAAAATCCTTGGTAATTTTAATAACGAAGTATTATTTACAGCTCTTCGTGGCTCGACGGTTTCAAGTGTCAGAGATAAAATATGATTCTGCTTTGCTCCCCAATCAAGACTATACTCCGACCCCATGCCGGAGACAACTGCCGGATCCACAAATCGATCGATTTTGCATTGTAAATTGCATTCTGCTCCCTTTCGGTGCAGAGTATTACATAATGAAAAAAAATGACAAGCTTAGAACCGTGAACGTATTCTGAAGTTACGCAACGTTCTACTATGTATAGATTAATGAATTATTTTCAAGACTCGCACCAAACGATCATCATTCATCGATACTCGACGCGTAAGGATTTGCAATTTAACGTGTCACGCGATAACGAGGACCACGACGAACGCAGGTGTCAAGGGCATAATAGAGGAAGCGAGATTTCTCAACGAGCCTGTAATCGTAGGTGAAACTAGAAATGCCACATGCAGCTTGGTAAATCCGTGTAACGCGCGCGTACGCTATGAAATTTTACGCAACATCGTGACACGCGGGAAGGGGGGGGGGGGGGATACCTTCTTTAATGAGCTGACTACAGGTGTGCTGAACGCTCGGTGGGCTCGGCTCACCGCTGCTGGTCGAATCCGTACGGTCCCTGCTCCTCTCGTTGTTATAACCCTCGAAGGGATTGGTCATGGCTATCAGGGAGTTTACGATTTCCGGTGTCCTTGGAGTGACCTCGGCCGCCGCGACACCGAGAAGACCCGCGGCAGCCGGTGTGCTAGGATTCACGTTCACGTTTAGATTGTACATGGTTGATTATTACCATTTAACCTGGAACGAGAAGAAAGGACCCACGTGAGATTGACGCATGCAAATCCATTTCGTCAGATATCATTTTCCCACTTTCGACTCTGCGATTGCACAGATGAGGTATATTCGACCCCACGTCTGACGTTTGAGCGTGGACCACGACGCGCTTTTGTGTCACGTCTTGTCTATAACGCAAGGTCCGTAGAATAACGCGCAGCGTATTTACAGATTATGTTCTGGTACACTGAAATTACAAACGTTCGACGGGCGCTCCGTTGAACCGCGGTTGAAAGTATGGTCTATCATCTGGCTATGGCTGTAATTGTAAGTTGTTTCATAAATTTCCTCCGATCGGTCAAACCTGTATAGATATTTTACGTATGCCCTGTATCTTTTAAAACTTCGATCACATAGCCATTCAATTTTACCCGGCAAACATTCCTAATCCTCGTCGTGTCCCTGGTATCAGCTTATAATTTTCATATCCAAAAAAATAAAGTTACGAAAGGGAGAGGGTTAACGATTGAAACGTGCGTTAAAGGGCGATTAGAGATAAAAAAAAAAAAGTATCGCGTGCGTATACTTTCTTTTTCCCATCGCATTCAGAATTGTACTTGCCTGTATTATGTCACTGTTATGAAATCGTACGATTATTGCGGTGAATGTTGTTCACGCTGATAACGAACGACACGAAACCTCATGAGTCGGTGGATAACGTTCTATCTACACCGCTCTCGAGAATTTCGGAAACTGCGCGTTGATAGAGCAACATCCTTGATCGCGATTCGAGCGGTGTAATTTACGGTGAACCGAGCGACCTAACGACCAGGCGATTTCGCTGGCATTACAGTTCTCGAAACTAAATAACTATGTAAATAGTAGTTGAGTTCATATTAACGCGTTAAACGTATACGCGAATGGCGCGACGGCTTCCTTTTGTTACATCGTCGCGCCGTATCATTTTATTCCCCTCGTTTGCGTATACTTGTCTTTTTTTTATCAGAAAAACGAGAAGTTTATTGATACGGCCTTGAAACTCTCGCTATCGAGCTCGGATCAATCCGGGAACAAATACAAATTCAGGCTGAATCGTATAACGGTGATAACCAACCGGAAGTCGAAGATCGTTATCGATACCACGGACCGTAAATGGCCTACGCCAATTATCCAAAGATTGGCGACGATGCGTCTGTCTCGCAGGTACGAACAGTTGGATAACTCCTCGCGTATGGTAATGTCACGACACTTTCCATTTTCGACGCACCACCGACGGCGAAGCTAAAAATGAATTGTCAACGTTTACAAGACTTCGGGTCTCTTCGAAATGCTCGAGATGTAACATTTCCCGTTTCTCATGAGTTCACGGGAATGCTCCCGAGTTCAAATCGATCGGTGACCAAAGATAGGAAAATCGATTAAAAAAATGTCACGAAAAGTCATAATACAACAGTATTCGATATCCGATATTCCTCTCGACTTACTCGAAACTTCGAAACTCGATATTGCCCGCTCGAGGATCTATGTCGAATTTCGGCTCGGTAGTTTCCGCGCAGAAACCGGCCCTCGAGAACTGCCCTTTCGATTCGCGGCAACTCTAAAATGCCGCGGCAAAAAAAGCGATCTCGCTTCCCCGCAGACCGGCCGCAGCCACCGAGCCTTACGTAACCCAGATCAATGAATGAAGATCGTAAAAATAACGAGACCAGTAGCGCTCAATTCCGACATTCGCCCGCGAATCGTAGATGCGTGAAAAACAAAATTTTCATCGTCGATCCGTACGTCGCGGGTGGGCGTGGAAGCATCGGGACTAAAAGGTTGTCAATTCCCGTCAGGAATGATTTTTGACGAGCGCGGAGACGCGCGCTGGCGTTCTCTTTTAAAAAAAAAAAAAAAGTACCGCTTCTGCCTCTTCTCTTTTTTTTTCTTTTTCTCCTCGGTCCTCCGTCGACCGAGGGAACTTTCTTGGCGGTTTGTTTTCGAGCGTCCAATTTTTACCGGGCTCTCCTCTCCTTCGGTAGTTGCCGAGTTGCCCAACCTCCAGGGGACCTCTCTCTCTCCCTCTCTTTTTGTGAGAGTGCCAGTTCGCTATGTACGTACCAGTGTGCGTCCCCGTATAAGCCCGTGCGTGACAGCCACGTTTCGTAAGAATTTTATCGTTCCGTATTCGGAGCCTAATGCCCTTGCAACTCCTCCCTCTTCTCCCCCCCCCCCCTCGACCCCCTGCCCCCTTCTCATCCTCCAAGATTTTCTTGTTCTTCCTCTTCTTCTTCTTAACCTTCCATCGCCTTCCACCTCCGCCTCCTCCTACTTCCCATCTCTTTTCGTCTTTTTCTCGTGGGCTGGTTACACTTGCGAGCAAGAAAAAGAAAATCGACTTCCTCGGGGCCCGAATCTTTCGGGGCCCGCACCAACACTCCCGTGCGAGGGCGACAAAGGGTCTCTTCTGCCAAAGCCATATACCCACTGACCTATATGCCACGGTGGAATATGTGTCGTAGGCGATTCGTTCGAGAGATGTGTTGGATCGAGCAAACACAAACGCGGGGGCTAAAGATCCTTTAAAACTGAAAGCGGCGCGGTCCTTTTTAACGGTTTTCGATTTTCGAACTCGGATATCTCGGGAATTCTTTCTATTCACAAGTTATTCGTCTTGTATAAATAATTTTTTTAAACATCAAAGTAACAACGTAAAGTGAATGAAGTTATTGTGAAAAAATTATTTGAAACGGTTTCGATGCTCCGAAATATCTGGATAGAAAATAACAAATTAGAGTAGATTTTGCAAAATTTTGAAATTTCCGATAGGACTCATTGCCGGCAAAAACTTGCGATGCCTTTGGATTGGACGAAATTAATTATTCAAAATTATTACAAGCCTGTTTTTGGCAATAATAATTATGCAAATATCGAATCGCCTCGCGTGAAATATATATACATATTATTTTTACGTTGAAATTTAAAATGTTTGTATATTCGTACGTAACGTGTGTACGATAATTTTTCAACAATTATAATACAATGAGAAATTCTCGAAGACTCCAACTTTGACGTCTGCCATATTTATTCTGGAACACCCCGTATATTATATTCGAGATCACGGAGAAGTAAACGGTGATTCTATTTTTCAAGGGCCGATGCAGCAAACTTTTCTATTTCCCTCCCTTTCAAATATTTATTTCCGTGGATCAAACGGAAAGATGAGAGGGACGATAGCTAGGAATCTAGCGAATTGAGGCCACGAAGCGGAAGAAGGAAAAAGCACGAAACGTTTAGAGTTGGAAATCGAGCTACGAAAATAGACGGGAAAACGTAATTGCCAAGTAAATTCGATACATTTTGTGACAAAAATTGAAATTTGCAATAATCGTGATTCACGTCTCGATGTATTTGATTTTTAACCGATCAATTTTCATCGTTCTCGAATTTCTCACACCGCTTTCAAATTTCTTTATCGACAACTAGCTATTTCCGGGATTTTCAATCAACCAATTTCCGTCGGTTTCCCATTTTTCGTATCGCTGTAAAATTTCTGATAATCTCAGCACTCGACTCATAACGGTTTCTATATACAGACTCAGAAAATGTTCGTCAAGTTTCAGAAAACGTGACATAATTAACCCGAAATATCAGACCAAAAAATAATACACATTCTTACCGACTTTCCATCAAATTTCGGAAAATGTGAAATAATTTACACTAAATGTCACTATAAAAATTAATAAAAACTCCTGCATACTTTCCCTCGAATTTTGGAAAGCGTAACACGATCGACTCCAAATTTTATGCTCAAAAATAATAAAAATTCTTGCCTACTTTACCAATACATACAAGAGATACGTAAAAGTGATTTGGCGAGTGCTCATAGGAGCAATATACTGGCCTAACGCGCGCATAATCTATCGCTTATGTAAAGGCGTAGGAACGATGCAACAGATTGAAATAATAATCGGAGAATTGAGTTTGTTTGAATGAGAACAGGTGTCCGATCGAAGCCGTCGCCGCTGCACGCCGTTAAACTTATAAATAGTAACCGTTTGATTTTGATGTATGGTTCGGACGCTTCGGTATTCGGGTGATCCCTCGCCGGAAGATTTTCGAGACAAAGATTTCAATTGTATCGAGTGCCGGCAACACGGTTCTAAATTAAACTTTAAACTTATGTCTCAAAGTAATCCAACGTTTCCGCTCTCGCACGGCATTCGGGTCACGTTGGAGAAACAAATGTTTTTATTTCGTTATTTTATAATATACGTGCTATAAATATTTATCGACGGTGAAATTTCACGTCGCCTAATCCATCGATAGTTGTAACGTTATTTTCTGTTATTTTAAATCACAAAAGCCGTGTTTATCGATACGATACAATTTTTAGTAAAGCCCTGGCATCGGTAATGAAAATTACATAATTATTTCTGGATCCGGCGTCGCGAATGTTTGTATCTACATAAATATATTCATTCCATTACGTTCGAGTTTACGTCCGTCGTTATGTTTTAGTTGAACTGTGATTCTTATCGGCAACTAGCTTTCGCCATGCCCAACGTGGTATTATCAACGAATTATCGTTACACCGAATTAACCGACTCATCAGTTGGCTCGTTTGGCAAACTTTTCGGCGGAAAGAGTGGTGAACTCTCCACGGAGCACGTCGAATTTGTACTCTTTCTTTTTTTATAAAAAAAAACCCACAAAATTTTGCTCCAAACGAAGTTCTCTGGAAATACATTTACAGGCAGGAAATATAACGCGACAGCGACAGTGGTATTATCATCGCGCGCCATAATTTACAATAACTAATTCAAGGAATAACGTTCCGCTATTATTATCGTGACATCCCACTGGCTTTTCGCGATTTATTATACATTCGCGTAATCCAAACACACGCGGCACAAATTGATACGCACACGACACGAATAAGTTAGAAAAAGATTTCTCCTTTCGAAAGGAATCGACGATTGATCTTCGCCGTGCGGCGAGAAACGGGCAGGCCCGCCGCTTCGGAAATTATAAATGCCACACGGTTTATTTTGCGTCAAGGTGCACCGAAGCTATTCGTAGAGTGACTAGCCTAATAATAAGCGCACTTCCGATTCGTAGTTGCGGACCGTGGAATATATTGTTGTCTCGTGTCTCGCGATATGCTTCTTCTTACTTCTTACGCGATCGAGTCCGCCTGCCAGCGGGAATTTGATCGAGCTTATCGTCAGATAAAATTACGCGCTGGATCGCTGTACGTTCGTACAGTGAGACCCTTGTTGGGCTTAGCGGAGTGTCGACGTTAACGTCAGCTTCGACAACGTCGGGGAAGCTGGAATTTCGTTTCACTTCCGAAAGATCGTTGGCAACGGGGACAACGTTGCGTCTGTCGACGGTGACGGAAACGTTTCAACTCATAAATCGCGGCAAATCTGTGTAAAATATTGGCCGTGGAGGAACGCAAACTTCTAAACAAACCGAGTCCGACGGAAGAACAGTGTCTCCGGTTTCGACTGAAGATTAGTGTCTGCGAGTCAGGTTCCAATTTCCATGTCACCTTCGATCGAGTCATTAGTCCCTGTTTGCGCTAATTTTATTGGATCGTCTTTGTTGGATTCGAAACAGAATTGAAATGACGGTTCGTGTGAGGCGAGGGATTGGCACCCGATCGGACGTTTTCAACTTTCCGATTTCAACCCGCGAATATTTACAAGATACATAACGAAGTTCGATATGGAGCAGAATCGGATGATCCGATCGTGGCTCGAGATACAATTAAATCAGTGAGAGGAAGAACGATTCAAATCGACAAATACCATTCGGAGATATTTGGAAGAATTATGTTAGTTTTGTATCGTCAATATCGTTGATTTACCTGAATCTACCTGAAACACAGGCTCAGACCACTTTTGTCTCAACCCATAGACCTACGTATCCGACGTATCCATGCATGTTATCTAAAAATGGTTTACTACCGACGCGTACCGTTTTTCTGATCGATCCGAAACGAATACTTTGAAAGTTTAAAAAAGCCTAGCAACCAATTTACCGGTACGCGCGCCCGCGCGTATCTGAGAGAAATAAAACGTTTGTAAACGTATACGAATCTCACGGATCCCGTGCGCGTTTCACCTGTCTTTTTTTTTATCGTCCCACACGTTCGCGACAACGGTCCACACGACACGAGTGAAAATAATATTCAAGGAAACACTTGCCCCGCGAAACATGCAAATCGCTCGCGCGGCCGCGCGCGCGTGCGAATACCTGCATTTCTTCGTCCCCCGAGCAACCTACCTAAGGTAATATTAGTATCGCCGCGGTTACGAACGTACCGTACATGAAACTACCTCGTAACACCGGTGTTTAATAGCGAGTCGTAAACGACAGAGCCGATACCGAAGGTGCCCCCTTTTTCGCAAAACGCGAGATCCACGGTGGCTCTTTTATCGTCGTTCCGTTTTTTTCGGAGCCACGAAAGTCTTGGCGACGCTATCGTCTCTCTCGCGTACAGAAAAACTGGCAATTAATCTTTCTCCGATCCTCCGGACCGGCACCTTTCCTTGGAGCATGTGCCACGATTCTCACCCTAAATCCCGCCTCGCCGTCACGAGAGTTTCACGATAGAAGAGGAACGACAGGGAGGAAGAGGAATGGAATAGAGGAGCGATGGGTGGGAGAGGGACAGAGTGATAGGGGGAAAGAGAGCACGGTGCCGAGGGAGTAAGAGAGCTTGCGCAACCGGTGCCCATCTGGCCAGAAAGCTTTTATCGTGCTTTTTCGGTACGGTCGTCGACATAAGCGTGGGCGGCCTAATTCCTGCGGCTGTCGTCTCTGCAACGTACCCACACGTCGCCCGAGCGTATCGCGTGCATCGATAGAAAGTGGTGTGTGTTTGTGAGAGTGAGAGTGAGAGAAAGAGGGGGGGGGGAGGGGTAAATATGTATACGTATGCTACGCGTACACGTTTAACGGACGAGTGGGACGAGTCAGTCTACATATCGAAATCCCATGAAAATCCCGTAAAACCCGCGAGCGGCCAGGTTTTACGAGTTTCGATTTAGGGGAAACGTAAAAAGAAAAACGCGTCCGCGCAGAACGACGCGGAAAGATACCGGTATCTTCCCTCGCGTTCGCAGTGGGACAGGAACGAAGAGGCGGACATTTGAGATATTTCAATCGAAGATGGAGATAGTAGATAAAATAGAGGAACGATAATATCGCCCAGACCCGCTTCACGGTTTTTTCACTTCGAGTGAATGATAGAAGCGGTGATTCAGATTGACTGTTCGGTGTCTCTAGATAAAAATTGTACGACGAGTAGCGGAGGTAGCGTCTTTGAAACTTCGTTGAAGTTTCCATAAAACGAAATGATAAATGTTTACGCCCGCGACGGTACACTGCGAGTATTGGGTAGCCTTCGTATTATGTATTATCGACGTGAAACGTTAAGTGCGCGTACGCTGACCTCCAAATGTTTTTGGCCGAAAGCAATTATTTATTTAATTGTCTGCCTCCAACCCTTCTTATAATTGTATATATATATATTCATCCTAAAGTATCTGTTACTTTTTATTATATCTACATTTGGCAACAGGCTTTTACGCGCTAATCTATGGAAATAGTTACGTTTACTAATTATTGCGATAAGGTTTTGTGTTCTGACCCTTCGGTATGCTAAGACCGTGGATCATGCGAGCGAAGCACCGAAAAGTTAAATGACCAAGTCCCGAAGATAAATTTCAACTGATATCCGCCGAGATCATCCATTCATTCGATAAAGTAATTACGACCTTTTTCTGGAACCATGCCGAGAAATCTGTACGGTCGATTTGCGGGGAAAGAGAGCGAAAGAGAGAAACGGCAGGGGGTGCGGAGGAAGGAAGAGGAAAGGAGAGAAACGTGAAGCAAGGCCGTAGTAAAAAAAATACGCTGGTGGAAAAGGCGATAAAGCACGAACCTGTTGGAGAACAATATGCTTTATCCAAGAAGGGATTTCAACTACCAGAAGACGTATCTCGAAGGTGAGAGGTCGATGCGAGAGAAAAGAGTTCGAAAGCCTCTCGGATTACTCGAATGCTTCGGATTACTATGTGTATTCCGGAGTACCGTTCACCGTCGAATTGCATTCTAAAAAAAAGCAATTTATGAATTTCGTGCCATTTTTCGAAAGCGTCGAGAACAACACGACCAAAGCAAAGTTACAAAACGTTTTAGGGACATTTTTGGAACGAGACTGTATGAGATATCAATGCCTACCGGAGTAGGTGATTATTCAGGTAAATTAACGTCATTAACGATACAGAACTAAATCTATTCCTCGAAATATCTCTAAATGATACACCCATCGGAATATTTAGAGAAAAGGTGGACAATCATATTGTGTTTCAAAGGGCAAGGACCGACCCAACTACAAAAATTAGATTTTTGAGATTTTCTCTCTTGGTCAAGGAGTTATTAAATCAAAGGGTTTTTTAACGCTTCTTCTGAAAAATTGAATTTTTTGACTCGTACCAGACTTTTTATAGACTGCGATGCACGATTGTAGATTTTTTAATTAGCCACGCTGTACTGTTGCCGATTTGCGTATAATTCTGCGAATCTTCGATTCGATAATAAAATATTACAACCGATAACTGCAGGCATCTTTCTTACAGCTGCAAAAATTGGAACTTGCTTATCATTTTGTTACTTTATGGTAACTAAATGGATTTTGAAGTTACAAACAATGTCGCCAATACCGCGTAACGACTAATTAAAAATCTGCAACCACGCGAATTACGCGTTCAACCAAAAATATGCATCCACGTAAAATGCGTCCTCGCTTTTATCTACGGGTGTATTTAAAACAATTTTATCGCGAGTATTAAGCGTACGTTTGAACAAACGGGTGGACGGTAATCCTTTTTAGCTCTCGTGTGGGAATCGAGGAGAAACAAAGGCCACGAGAGAGAGGAGGCAAGAGAAATATTGCGGCGCTATCTGTCCCAATTATACGACTTTAATTACGGCAAATTACTTTACCGGTGCCCCGGAGCATGACGCGCACCGCGTTCCCCACGGCTAACCGCATTTTACTTTTACAAGCCATTAGCCGTCCTTTTGCGGATATTAAAAGCTTTAGCCGTCCGCTTCAAAAGCTGCCATTACACCAAATTTACGCCTTTCACGAGAGTTAACGCGTTAGATTTGTCGTCGGGAAAACAAAATTTGAACCCTGTTTTCTGATCATCGGAACAACGTTGATGTAATTCACAAACAGAACTTTATAAACACGGCAAACCCTATTTGACTTTTCCGAACGACTAGGCATCCGTTTGCGAATATTAAGAGCTTCCACGATTCGCTCGAATAACTTTCGTTACGACGTAATTCTTTCTATCGAGGTGAAAATTGAAAAGAAAGTAAAACGCCACAACGTGAACAAAGCGAAACATAATTCGTAACCATCACGATGACAGAACCGCGATAGTTAAAGTTATTGAAATACGAATTCAACTGACCGCATTGGCGGTTGTTATCGCACCTTTACACATTTTACCCGAGTTGACGCGTTATAATGCAAAACGCTTGATTCGAAAGAAAAACGCGACCGTGTTTCGCGACCAGTAACGGCGCCGTGGAATCGACAGTGATCGCATTACAGTTTGCAGAAATCTGGATGAACTTCATGAAATCGTTACCAACCGAACGTTTAACCGATGGGCAACTATAAAAAAACAAGCTAAAATAAAGTTTCCAGGTAGTCGGGCCCCAATTCAAAATCCATTAATGAAAAATACCGAACGGATCTGGTCCTGTGCGTTTCCTACGCACGATCCTCTCGCGCTATGTTTGGCGTTCGTAACAAAATTTATGCTTCCTGTCCGCTCCCACTAACGCCCCGCGTTTACTCGTTCGCACGCATTTACATACGGTGCGTGTTTGCGTGAGCTTTTGTCTATGACTGTCGCGGCCGTCGCGACTGTTGCCTCGCAGGGACTAACCCGTTGAGGAGGAAAAGAGGAAATCGCCGAAACGAGAGTTTACGCTCGGGCGTCGCATTGTGCGTGCACGCATGCTCGTAAATATTTATAGTGGCAGCGGAGTGCGTGCCGCGGTCGCGAGCATCGATTATATGTACTTTACGTGGCGATCGAATTGTTGCGCGAATCGCTTGCGGGAAAATTGCGAGAATGGAACACGGTATGGCGAACACCTTTTCCAAATTGAATGCTCCAACGCAACGAGAATTAACGCGACGCGACACGCAATTTTTATTTTCACCCGTTTAACGCGTTCCGTGTTCGCCCCGTTCCTCACCGTTTTTTCATTCGGTACGCGTTTATCGTCGACGATCCACGTTGGTGGGTGCATAATTCGAACTAATATTGTATATCCGATAGTGCTTAAGAGACTGCAAACTATGTTATTAATCGAAATGAGCGGGCAACGTTTAAAACGTTCTGTAGAGTAGAATAAATGGGCTTTCGTAATCTCAGAAAATTGTCGTGCCACTTCAAAGCTTTCGGATCAATTTAAAAAAGATAAAAAGAGTATCGGTAAGCTCTGGTTTTTTAGAACTTTAACCTAGAAAGGAAAATTTTTGTTTTCTGCTCGATTATTCCAAAAACACGGAGCATAACTATACCTTTTTTTAATCGCTGAACAAAAACTTAACTAGAATTCATTTTTTGTATAACCTGACGTCACTCACAATTTGAATAAAGCTTGACAGACATTTGCAAAGATACCAAAGACGATTTTACACATTTTCATTTTTACGGAAAAACGGTTTGAAAGGGTGGAAATACCCTTCAAAAAATTCTTAGAATGACCCATTTATTATTTGTAACATCTTTTACAATTAGCGACATAACGGTAATAGTTGTTTACTTTCAGACGTGATTCCGCACTTACGAACCATTTTTTCGTAAATTATGATAATGTCTCGAATTACGCAGATATTAATTATCAGTCTCATCGAATTCGAAATGCGCCAGTACTATTAAGTATTTTCTGAAACAAAAACAGCGAGAAAAAGAATACACCTACTATCGTTGAATAGTAAATAGCAATGGTGGGACGTCACGTACCGTTGATAAACATCGTTAAAAGCTTTCGCATCGATTCTGGTGGTTTCGACGCGAAAGGAACGATCTTCAATGTTTCTAGGAAACAGTTAGGAAAGGAGACGGAACCGACGGAACAATTAATGGAGATTAATGCTTCCCGAACCCGCATGACATTGTTCCCTTCTTGAGATATCATTCTCGGACATACGGGCGCAAATTCGTGCCCTGAGAAACTATGCCAAGTACAACCGCATAGAATGTCGAACTTCGATGAATATTCAAAAGGAATTGAAAATAATTGTAATATGACAAGGTCTGCCAACTGTAACGCGTTCGTCTCTCTCGATGCCGAATGAAATCGGAATATCTCTTTATCTCCGACTCCCACACCTGCATAATAATCTGGACATTTTTTTTTTAATTCTATGGGAGACTTCGGCTTTAAATCGCGCTTCGTCGCACCGAAGTAACTCGGAAATTATCATCTACGATAGGGATGACGGTACAAACTCAAAAATATTATTTTGAGATATTTAGAGGTATAGTTTTCAATTTTTACGTATCATTGTCGTTGCGGTTGATTTACCTGAGAGTACCCGATACGCAGGCAAGGAGCCCTCTATTATATTGCTCTCCCTTTCAACGTGTATATCTACGAGCTTTGCATCAAGTATTCGCGTTACCTAAAAATGCGTTAATTTTGAACTCGCGTTGGTCTTCCTTTCGAAATGCCGAGAATAACAAAGCCAAATTGCAGAATTAGTGTACACACGTGCCACCCGACTGAAAATAATTGAGATGTACCGGAATTACGCTAACGTAACTCTTTTTTTACGTTATATAATAGAATGCAAGAATGGAGCAACGGAAAGTATCTTCTCTTTGGCTTCTCAGTTCCCTCGCAAATGGCAGAAAAATACTTCGCGAGGTCAGGTTTCGTGGCGATGCCGCGCAATCATTCTTGGAGAGATTTTCCTATGTGTCACTATGACTACTCACTATTTCGTAACAGTACATTCTTTTTCTCCGTGCATTTAGACGTAGATACGAATAGGCGCTAGATTAGGAATAAAATGGACTCCGGTTGAAGTACTTGTAATCGTAGGAAAAGGACCATGGGCAACGATAAAAGATCCGTTCTTCGCGGGCACTTCTAGTAAACAGTAGACACTTGTAGCGAATATGATCTAATAATCTAAAGCTGAAACGAGTCTCTAAAACAGAAAACGATCACCCACCCTCTTCTAAATTGTAACGCGGATTCGTTAGAAAAAAACCTCTCACCAACGATAATTTGTCATTCTTCGTGGTCATAATCAATGAAGCTGAAACATCACATTTAAGAAAAAAAACATTCACCAATCCACTTCTAAATGTTTCAATTTCAAATCGTTTAATATATCAAAATTTTTTTGTATCCTCAATAAGCTACGTACAATCTACATTCCAACTATTTGTTTTCGCTTTATGCGCGAAAGTAGCCGAAAGGCTTCGACGTTAAATTAACCATACCGGTTATAAATACTTCATTTAGTAAAACCAAATTTTGGCCATTATCTTAACGAAACGAAAGCCTGAAATTGCAGGTTGCGTCGATTTAATTCTCGTTTGCACTGGCATGCCTTCAGTTTCGAGAATGCGCGAAGATTCGTGGCGGTGATTGACTTTGAGATAAACCTAATTGCCAGGAAAGTTACAGCCGATGAGCGTAGGCCAGCGATGAATAGTCTCGGTAAGAACGTGCCACGATACCGAATAAAGGTTCACGGAATAAAGATTAATAACTCCTGTTTCCGAGGAACGGAAGGCCTGCAGGCTTTTGCAGCCGATCAAAAGATATCAGCCTTGGCATTGAGAAACTCATGAGAAACAAAAGGCACGAGTGAGCCATTACCGATGATTTTCGAGGAATTCTGAAGATCGTAAAGATTTCGCGCTATAACGCCAAGAAAAAAAGTCAGCCGAATAATAATGAAATGGCCGACAACGTAAATATAATATCACTCAGACTCACGACTAGACATCAACTGTGATTACATCTGCAACTTCGACAAGTTTGACAATTTATCCAAATCCCTTTAAGGCTATCAGTTTGACACCGAAGACTGGAATACATTCCACTTCGATAAAAACTGAAATCTATAATTACGACCGTGACTCCGACTATTTTTAACACCTTTCGAAAATCTTTTAAAGACATTCACCCGGCATCCAAAACTGAGAAATATCGCGTTTTGATCAAAACTTTAATATCACACTTCAACAATTTTTTATATTTTGTTCCAAATCCTTTTGAGGACATTCGTTTGGCACGAAATACTGGGGTAGATCTCATCTTGATAAAGATTAAAACAGCTGCTCCAAAAAGCGATCGACTTTAGATGACACGGGCGCAAGGAACGCGCGAAGAATCGTCCTGAAAGAAAATCACGCGTCGACCGAAGATAAAGATATACGAGCAGTTATCAGATTGTATATCGTGTGTCACCGTTCGCATAGCAATTACTCCGTTACGCTTGATACGCACGCGAGTATTATCATCGAGGAAATCAGCATAAAACGAAACTCGATAAATCGTCGAGTGAAATTCAACAAAAGTCCATCGAGCTGACCGCGACGGGTGTGAATATATTTATCCGCTAATTTCGTGGAGAAAGAACTAACAATAAGCCACGAATATTCATTTTTTTCTTTTGTTTTTCATTTCATTCAACACTCAAGAACCTTCGTCGCGAGCAAAGAGTTCGAGCAGAAATCTCGGTGGGGCGAAATCGCGAACCAACGTACTCGCGTACGCTCCGGTTGCGCGAAATTTCAGCCTTAAATAAATTCTCGGAATTAAACGCACGCTCGATCCCTGATGACAGATATTATCGCGTTTCGTCCGCGGAGACCCAAATCGCAGAGAAATTCTACGGAGCCGCGTACTACCCGTAAACGAGGCAAGACGAAACTTTAGGATCGCTGAGCACGTGCGATAGCGCCTTTGAAATCCTGCGCACACACGTCGCGGCGTCGGTGCAAAGTGTCCCCCTTTGTGCGCGAGTAAAGAGCGATTACATAACGCGCATATAAGCGAGCACAGGCCGTACGCGCTCTTGGCAGAAATCCTACGCCGCGCCGCTCGCGCAGTTTCGATATACGCATCGTCGAAAAATCGAATAAGTCGAAGCGAGTCAGCGATAAATAATCGAGATAAATTGACAACGAGTAACGGCAAGAGCCTCGATGAATTTCAGAACAATTTGCCACCGCGACTTTGAACGACTAATGGCGAAGTGAGTTTAAGTCCTCGATGAGAGTGCGTGGCGTGCCGCGTTACATCGGAAATCGATTCGGTGGAAGCGAGCGGCGATAAACGATCGAGATAAATCGTATTGGAGAATACACACGGTGGATAAAAAGGTATTGACACGCCCGGTTTTTCTGGTATAATAGTGCGCAAAATCGAACATTTTCCCTTTTTTTTTTTTAAACCGTTTCGGAAGAACGGAACGTGTCGATACTTTTCTTTAATCGCCGTACACGAAAATATGGATGTGCTCTAGAGGAATCGAGATTAACTGGGAATAAATAATGGCAAAAATAGAAATGAATTTCGGAAAAATTTCCATCGCGATTTGGACGATCAACAGCGAAGTATTGTCGGGCTACAGATGGATGATAAGCATATCGACTTATCGACAGCATCGTGATCGTTATGTGTTTGCATGCGATTAATCCCTTCGTACCTAATGTACAGATCGCGATACGTAGTACCAATTTTAGACATTTGCATCGCTGTTATGGCAGCGACTCGAAGGTACTTATTGTTTGTGCAATAACAAAATAAGTCACTTAAATTATCACGTATTAATCCGATTTACGTGTAACGCTTTTTTCCGCGCGATACAGACTTTATAAATACATATATACGAAAAACAACATTTATATAGGACGCATTTAAATGCAAGCACGAAGTAGTGAACGAAATTCAATTTTCCACGAAATTTCGGAAACTTGCAGTAAACGGTGCGTTTAGACGGTACGGCAAAAGTCGTTACGTACCTGCGTGTCCGGTGACATTAGACAAATAATAGAGCCATAAAACTGTCGGTATTATTGCAAAGCTGGTTAGAAAATATAAAGCTCGTACCGTCAAAGCACGAAGTAATCATGAGCACAGTCTCGCGGAATAATAATTTATAAACTCTTAACGATACTTTTATCTTGCAGAGAATACGAGTACAACCTTTCCCCCGCAAATTCCTGTTTTGTAATTTCGTAATACCACTGATAATTTCGTTACGTCGATATATTACCAGTAATATTATATCCACCGCGTCGTTATTTACAATCGTTCACCGGCATCGTTTTATGATACATTCGACGGAATATCTTGGTCGTCAGCTTCGGAATACTTCGTCTACGCTTTGATCTCTAGGGTGACACAGATTTGTTGCTACTTGTCCGCGATAAATTACGAGCAGAATATTGTGCATCGTTAGCCCTACCTAACGCACTCCTCGGCGAGACTGGAAGCGTTAAGGAAGAGAGTTGTAAGTTTTCCGTATGATGGATCTAGTCGTCGCACTTTGAAAACGGATATAGTACAGAAGTACCAAGATTACCCGGTAAAAGTTATTACGGTGCAAGATTAACGTCTCATTTTGGCAACGTCGAGCGCGGGCATCCCGAGAAAAAATTCACAAACATTATTCTTTACGCGATGATGAATGCAAATTCCATGCATCGCGTACTTTAATATGTTAATCGATCGTGCTTCGCTCGCGTGAGAAATATGAAGTTTTGATAAACGATCAATTTATTAGACCAATGCCTCTAGGCATCTTTACGAAGAATACGAGATGCAACCTTTTAAAACCATATCTTACGCCCAAAGACATTATTGTCGGCATGAATTATCAAATTTCGCCCATGAAATATCGTTTTTAGAGGCCCCCGGCTGAAATTCACCGTAAAAACGCAGTGGCGCAATTACAATAATGTCATCGTTTGTCAAAATGCACATTTTTTACGTACAAAAGAATGTCGCAAACATTAGTTCTCTTTCCCAGTACCGATTTCAAATTTCTTGACATTGTAAAGTTAATTATGTTCCCCTGATTCGAGAGTTCGTAAAATATAATAAAATAAGGAACGTAGGGTTACAATTTCGAAAGTTTCTGCGCACGGAGATACGTGTTGCGTTCACCGAAGATAAGATCGTAATTACGATAAGTCTCCGCTGACCGCTCTCAATGAGATATTAAATTAATATCCATTTGGTTACGTTAATCGCGTATCTGTTACGCTTATACAGTGCTCCAGATTACGCGCGCGTATGCGGATGCTTAAGTGATTTGCGAACAACGACCGCGGTAATATCAATTGCTAGTCAAAGATTACTACGATCACTTCAAAATACTCGCACAGGACTCGGTACCAAACTGTTCAAGAAAGAGTCGTTAAAAAATACCAAACAAACGAGTGCCTTCAATGCTGAGTTTCAAAAATTTGCCGAAACCTGGTACTATTATTTTCGAACGCTATTTGTACGATTTCAAATCAAAGCGAGTGACTCCGTTTGTCAATTAACATAGAATTAGAACTCAAAAACAAAAAGTGAATAAAAGCGCGTTACGTGTACAATAGCGAAGCGTTAACGTCGTTCGGGTATTATGTATCAATAAAATAGATCGTTATCTATACGCGCAAGATAAATCTTTTCTATCCCTCCTAAACACATTGCCATTTCTCTGCGATGCATATTAGCATTTTAAATTCAATCGGTGTATCGATGCCCTTGAACAATAATGGACTCTCTTTCTCTACGTCCCTATTACTCTCTCTCCCTCCCTCTACCTCTACCTCTACCTCTCTCTCTCTCTCTCTCTCTCTCTCTCTCTCTCTGTGTTCCTCTTTGTCTACCTTCTCTACCTCTCAGTCTTTCACAGTGCCAACTTGTAAATCCAGTTATATCATCTCTCGACTTTGTAATCAGCTGTAAGAAGGCGACTTGTGCGCCTGCTTTTAATAAATCAGCTGTCGCCTTTATCCGTCCCTTTGTTTTGTTCCCCCTCGGCACGGTAAATTTAATGAAACTCGCGTTTTTGGCTCGGAAGGAACAGACGAGAATTTTAAGAATGAACGAACGAACGGGGCGAAGAGAGGGAAGATCCGTGCAAGAGTAATGTCAAACGTAAAGAGGAATCAAACGCCGGGCGTCGGTGTCCCGACGCGAGCGAAATAAATCGACGGCGAAAAATAAATGTTTTGGTCTATTGCAATATTTGCTGACCTTCGGGCGTTATGGAAATGTGCACTCTACCTGACACACGTGCAGATCCTGTATGGGCGAGTTTCGAAGCCGTCGACGATCTAAGAATTAAATGTCAGTAAGGTCACGGTCGTAAAGGAGCGAAGAATCTTCGCTACGAGGCAACCTAGATAATTACTGAAAAGCATCGCAACGGTTAGCGGCAATTTTCGATTGAATTTATTTCACGGGTCTATTTGTATAACAATCGTACGATTGATCAAATCCCTGATTAAATAATAACACGCTTTGCATATCAATCGCGAGGTGGAGTGATTTTAAACCGTGGTTCGATTAGCAAGTTAAAATATGGGCGACCGTTGTCGCTAATCGTAATATGCAAAAAAAAAATGTACCATTGTTACCATACGCTGGCCAACCTTCTACTCGCAATTATCACGCTAAACCGATTGCACCTTGGTGAGGTTGACTCGTTTGCATAGCGAATGCAAAGATAAGATTATTATTGTATAATGGTTATCAGCGTGGAGGAAGTTTGCAAAAGAAAGTAAATATTCAAGATTCATAGTTTTGTTTGTGCAAATACGCGAGAGGATTCACGTACTCGAGTTTCTTCTCCGTCCTATCAAGGATAGAATTCGTGGCGGTTCGTGTTTCACTTTTTTTTCGGTAATCGGGTAGCAATGTAGAGATTAAACAACGTCTTTGATCGATAATAACCTTGACAGCCCGATCGCGGCGTTAAATGATGTTCAACAAAAGATGAGTCTACAAAATACGGGGCTACAGATACCGATCGATAATCAAAATCAATTTTTCCTTCGCGCAAATCTGAGCGATTGTAAACTGTAGACCTTTTACTCTAGCTCGATCGACATATTAGCAAATACGTGAAATGACTCACGTACACGAATTTCTTCCTACCTTATCGAAGATAGTATTCGCGGCACTCATTAATTAATGATTCTATTCGATAATCGAGAAACAATCTAGAAGCCAACCAATGTTTTTAATCGCTAATAACTTTTGACGATTAAAGCAATTATACAAAACTCAACGAGAAAATGTCTGAGAAAATAAAAATAAAAATAAAAAACTATCCGATCTGTAATCGAAGAAACTAATCTATTCTTGGTACGGGTATACATAATTATAAACTATGCGCTTAAACTGCACTTTAATGGGAACACTGTTGCAATAAATGATACTTTCCTAACAAACTACGATAATATCGGATATTATGTTTATAATCTTTGATCTGGCTTAACGAGCTGCACTTTACACGATAGATAAATAATCCACTGTCGCACTCGAACCCGCTCAAGAATTTGAATAAAATACACGTCCAGCCGGGAACGTTTTCTTTTCCTTTTTTTCGCATCGACGATACAACGCGTTCAAAGTTTGTAACGGGAGGTTTTAAAACGCGTGCAGATAAGAGACGCGAACAAATGTGTAAATGTTTTATTTAAGCAAAGTATTATTGCGCAACGAAGAACAGTTTGTAATTCACGAAGACTGTACAATACAGTCCTTACTACTTTTGCGATAATGTTGCCAATGTTCTGTTTTGCTATATTTAAGGTTCCCCACTACCAGATGTTCTCCGTGACACTAATCGTAGGCTACTCCAAGTACTGCATCCTCAGGTGTCACAAGTCCTCGACGCCCGAATCTTTCGAAACGCGGAATTCTCGGATTTTAAGACGATCGCCAGAAACTGTGTTACTTTATTTCATCCAGCCGTATAATGTAACGCGCGTATATTGAGCCAAGTAGAACCTGATTTTAGTGCAACTCTGTCAAGACGTGCGTGTAATATCTGTAACGTAATTTTTCCCCGTAAGACTTTCATGAAAACGTCACAAAAATGTTTTATACGCATATCAAATGTATTGATTAGTTATTCGCAATGTGTTTGGAATATGTGTTAAACTAATTCACTCAAATTTAAGTGAAAGTTAATTGCAGTGGAAACGTATGTGTGAGAACACTTGCGCACTGTCAGGATAGTGAAATTTTGAAGGTTCACCACGTACGGTCGGTCATACGTTACTATAAAGCAGCTGAAAAAGTCTGAGATTTAAAGAGAAAGAGTGTAAACATTTGTAGGTCGCGTAATCGTGGTAATAAATGGTAAGTTTCAAACGTCAATAAATACGATGGTACACGTGTTTACGAAAACGTAACAAGTTTCGTCCCAATTTTCATGGTAATAACAGTCCACTCATGTTTGTAAATGAAAGAGACGATTGTAAAGAAAGGAAATGAAGCTCGTTCTACATAATACAGTCAAAAGAAGGTGGAAGCTGAAAGGCAATTGTTTTCATAGCGAATGCTAATTTATAGTACGGAGAAACGTCGCATTTAACATATTCTTCTCTCGACTGTTGCCGCAACGGTGCAACATGTTCGTAATAAAGCTCTACTCGGCAGTCGTGCGGCCTTGAATACTTGCAAAAACACGATCCTGTATCCACGCTTGATGATAGAAATTATTACTGATAAATTGGACACCTGTCCCACGATTCCGAATACTCCCCATTAGCATTTCGGCGATAATAAATCTTCTCTACGCAAAACCTGCGACTGTCATTAATCATAAATCGTCGTCGAGAACTCACGAAACAGAAAACTCGCACGGTAACCAAACTTGGAAAGATAAAACTATCGCGAGGATCAATAACGTCCGGGTTAGAGATCTTTGTACTTTCTGTGAGAACGCAGTTATACGAAACAACGATTCTGGCCGAACAAACAATTGTCATCGCGTTTCCCAACACGGTAAACAGTACACCCACCCAGTTAGAAACACTTTGACAATCCAGTCTCTGAGAAGATTCTAATAAAATCCTTCCCGACAGCCTCGATACACCTTATTGCACCCTCGAACTATGTTACAAGAATAGCCGTACTCGGCGCGACCTACAAAGAGGTTTATCACGTGCAGAGAAGACGGTTTGTTTTCGGTGCGTATGCGGGGTCCTACCTTTTCAGTGCGAACGACACAAACACAGAACGTCCCGGTACGCCCTACACCGTCCTTCTCCGTCGGCTGCCGGCGCACGACTGTGGATAATTGGCGGTCGCGACCGGCCTAGATATATACGAGTTATTTTTAGCGACTGGCGTCACCGTGAACGTCGAGGATTGGAGGAGAATGACGTGATCGGGGAGCGCGATTGGCCGATCTCGCGAATACAGCGCGAACGACGATGCAGGCCTGGCTTGTATGTACGGGTTGGGCGCGACTCGCGCGGGCACGACATTTGTTGACATGAAACTGTCAGAGAATACGCGCTCCCTTAACGCGCCGGTATTCGAGCCGCGTGTCGTTCCGTGTGTACCGTGCATGCACGCGTACCTAGATATTTACTTTCCATCCCTTTCCCTCTCTTCCAGCATTGTTCTCTAATTACGATATATCGATATGTCAAGGGATCGATGCACGAATTTAATACGGTCATACTTTCTGTCATTAACCTCACTATTTCAGGATTTTTCTCACGAGCAGCTACAGGTGGTAGTCATAGATGAAAGATGTATGTACTTTGTAAGCATCGGAGAATCCTCAACTGGATGAACGTTAAATTTGGTAAGAAAGGAAATTAGACTATCTGTCTTATTTCCTGACAGAGCTCCGCTACGTTAAAATTGCCGAATATGTAATTCTCTGCTTTATGACAGTATCAGTCAGCATTTTCTAAATTACAGTATATCGAAATATTTACGATCGATCCGCGCTTTTCGATACACTCGGATTTTCATTGTAGAATTTTTTAAAGCAAATAAAGTCGGGGATCGACACATGGTAGATGGTGTAAGTAACAATCTATGTAAGAATCATCGATCGGATAGGTATTAAATGGGTACAGAAAAGAATTAGATAACCCGAACCGCTTCCTGCGACAGGGATACTACTTTGGGCCTATCAAATCCTTCACTTATTAGGCGATAATCATGTTAAAATTCTTAGTGATAGCACACGTAGAGCAGAAACTTCAGGATAACCATTGCCCATCCAACTGCATTGGTTTTTAACACGACAAAACGCTCGCATTCTGCGTACAGTTAAAATCAATTGGAACAAGGTTCGTATTATGTTCTTGCAGGCACAGGTGAACAGTCGATCGGGATTCAGGTGGGTGGGCGAGATTTATGGAGAATAGAAGCGATGGTAATGGACGATTATTAACGCGGTCCGCGGCTTGTCTTGCTATTAATTTACTCGAAGCTTTCGAAAAGCCTTGAGTCGGGCGGCGTGCCTCTCTTCTTCGGTTCTATGAAATCATATGATTTCCCGGCAACACCATTATGCGAAAATTACAGTCTAAAATTAGTCACAGTCCATTACCGTCCGTGTGCCGGACGGAATCGAAAATAAAAAAAACAAGAGAGAAGTATTGCTTACTAAATGCACGCTTTTCTGATACGTATCTCGCGGAGTTAGTCCTCGCGATGATGAAGATATGCAAAGTGAATCGAATAATAGTAGTGAACAACGCGCCGTTTACGTGTTCAATCATCGAATACATTTCTCTATTCTTAGTCACATGTTAGAACGTAGATTCACATTTGATCGGTCACCCATGGTAATTAGTCGAATCACCGTAAAAATGTTTGCCAAAGATCCAAAGAAAAAACAATACGATTCGAACGATTAACGATTAACTCCGCGTCAATACTATCGATCGTTGCGTATAGATAACAGGATCAAAATGACTTTCTCACTTAGACATCTGAACTATTTTAATCGCGTCTGGCATGGAAATCTACGTTAAAATCTACTTTCAAATTACACGACTGAACCGGCAGTGATTCTAACGACTCCTATCGACGTTTATACTGATCGTTCTGCTTAATCAACATGGCGATTCGCAGGGTTCAAAACAATGTTTAAAGACAGTTTTAAATATTATAAAAGCCGCGATCCGTTCCCCGATTTGAAAGATGTGATCGATTTAAATAAACCAGATTTTAATAAAGTGCGTAAATCGAGCTACTATATCTGTATAAAGTGATATACATTAAGACTCGAATATTTTTAGGTTAAAAGTTTCAAGGGTGATTTGGAAAATAAACAATGTGAAGGTGAATTGGGGCTTAAACCAGTACAGCTTTGGAAAATCTATGAATTTTTACACATTCCAGGTACGTAGGCAATGAACATAAACAAGTTTAAAATATGGTTTAATAACTTCAACTACTGGTACCGTAAGCAGGACTTATCTTTATAAAAAATCCGTTTACCCCCGATGGACAACGACATTGGATAATTAAATGTTTGAAAGATTATTCGAGGAAACCAAATAAATTAAATTTAGATGCCCACAATGTATTGAACGAGGATGAAACTTGGTGGGACATGTGTTTTGGGTAAGGAATAAAGAATATTACAAAGTACATTTGCGTCGTACTAACTTTGTCATGTCCGCTTTAGAAGTCTGGAGAATGTTCAGAGTATCGTACAGAAATTGCGATGGGCAACCTTGGGATATCATCATGATTGGGACACAAAGCTGTATTCAGAAAAATCCAAAACAGAAATGCCGATAGAGCTATGCAATTTAACGTCGTTTGTAGCAAAATCATTAGGTTTTATGGAATTTAAAGCTGAGGCAGCCATTGTCAATTACTATCGAATGAACTCTACTCTAGCGGGACACACTGATCATTCTGAAGTTAACATTGACGCCCCTCTTTTTTCCATTAGCTTCGGACAAACAGCAGTTTTCTTAATAGGAGGGCACGCGCAACAAGATCCAGCTGACGCATTGTATTTACGAAGCGGAGACATAATAGTTATGTCTGGAGAGTCTCGGTTGAGGTACCACGGTGTACCAAAGATATTACCAGCCACCGTTCCATCGTGGGATAGTGATGGCACAAACGAAAAACAAAATTGTACGTGGGATCACGACGACTGGAATAAAGCAGAAACTTTCATCTCCGAAGCCAGAATAAACATGAATATAAGACAAGTTTTAAATTATGGACAAATGACCTTACATTAAAGCGTTGTACAAAGTGTATATTTGTACAGTATTATTAAATATATTTCTATCAATCATATCACCTCTTGATACTCATTTATCTTATATAATAATCCAAGCTGCCAATTCGCATTAGCGAGAGAAGCTGCTGCACAAAAATATAGAAATAATTTTCTTTCAATGATCAAGTACATTTTCAAATTTAAACCATTGGTAGCTAGTTTTATACATCTAATCTTGCAGTGCTGCTTTGGAATATGCTTAATACATTTAGGAAATCCCACGCGATTGTTGCCATTCTCATTAAGAACTCTTGTGGATTTGGTATTTGCATTCCTTGTGCGAGACGATTAATCAGTTCGTATTTTGTTTCACAAATGTTCGTCATGTACGGTCTGACCAAAATATTGGTTGCATCGCGAACTGCATCGTTTAGAATAAAATTTTCCGAGATATCAATCATCTTTATTATTTATTTACGGCAATAATATTTTGCTGGAAAAATACGTATGAATTCAGTTACACGCGGCAACACGTTTTGTTGTAATAACGCGAAAAAAAGCAAACCTATATTTGGTGCGAACAATATTCGTTCTCGAGGGTGCTTCCTCTCAACCGTTTTCTATAATTCTTGATTACCAGCAACTTCTTCTTGTGCTATGCAGATTGACAGTCCGGGCATCTATTCCGAAGACATTGCTTCATCTGTTATGAAGTATATAGAAAGAACGATGTTCTCTTGTTCAATGTTACACGAAAAATGGTGATATTTCATCGAACAAATAAATTTAACACAACTATGACATCGAGGACTAGTTTCAAATATATCGATTCGATCGATTGTTCGCTTAACAAGTTCTACCACATGTATTATGCTTGTTGATTAATTGATATTGCATCCGAAGTGAATTTTTTGTATTCAACATTAACCCAGAACGGAAAGAATGGAATTAGTGGTATTATGTTTTATCATATAATAATCCTCTTTTTTCTTTTAATTCCCACAATCGATGAAAAATATGAGAAATAAAGATAAACTGATGTTATCATGGCATCGTTGCCGCCAAACGCACCTAAACACAGTATTACGCAGAGATAGTTTTCCTTTTTCTGACATCCTATGCAGCAACAATGCAGTTAAAAAGAATTTGAAATTCGTGAATTACTTTGTTGCTCTCAAAAGGACGCGCCGTTTTACTGGCGACTGCCCTGCTCCAAAAATTTCCGGTCTCGCGTGTCAGCTGATCAATCTCATTCCTGTCTGCTTTATAGTACTTACAACTATGTCTGGAAAAGATAAACTCCCGATTTTCCCCTCCCGGGGGTGAGTATTTTCTTCAAAAATCACGTAAAATTGTTATGCTCATTAATGAATCTTAGTTTTCATCAATTAATCAAGGATTATGTCCCTACAATAAATTATATTGTATCTCTGGCACAAGTCGTAAAATGGGTGTAACCCAATCTCAGTGTTTTTTGAGGATCAATTCGCGTTTTTACATATTTTTCCGATGGACCGATACATTATTATTCGATTGGTAATTACCACCGTCGTTTTCAATTATTTTGACGAACTGTCATGATCCACTCGTTTCAAATTCGTCTGTTAAATTAAAGCGATTACAAAATGACATTAATGTGTGTACAAGATCATTTACATTATATATAGATCGTTTACTTGTATACGATATAGGAATGTAACATTATAATTCATCTGTCTATTTTTTCAGAGCACAAACATTAATGAAGTCTCGTTTGCAAGGTGCACAAAAGGGTCATGGTTTGCTGAAGAAAAAAGCAGATGCATTGCAGATGCGTTTTAGAATGATTTTGGGAAAAATCATTGAGGTACAGAGATCTTCTTGTTATAACGTATTTGTAGTTTGACCATGTTTCCTTTCTCCTTTAACGATTATGTTGATTGTAATTTTAGACCAAAACTCTGATGGGAGAAGTAATGAAAGAGGCTGCATTTTCATTAGCCGAAGCAAAGTTTGCGACTGGAGACTTCAACCAAGTTGTTCTTCAAAATGTTACAAAGGCACAAATTAAAATTCGGTCTAAGAAAGATAATGTAGCTGGTGTTAATCTTCCAGTTTTCGAATCGTACCAAGATGGTACCGATACGTACGAGCTAGCTGGGTTGGCCAGGGGTGGTCAGCAACTGGCTAAGTTGAAAAAGAATTATCAAAGGGCAGTTAAATTGTTGGTAGAATTAGCGTCTCTGCAAACAAGTTTCGTAACTCTAGACGAGGTTATTAAAATTACGAACCGTCGTGTAAATGCTATTGAACACGTGATCGTCCCAAGAATTGAGAGAACTCTTGCTTACATAATCACCGAACTGGATGAATTGGAAAGAGAGGAATTCTATCGATTAAAGAAAATTCAGGACAAGAAGAAGCAACTGAAAGCTAAGGTAAACTTGAAACATTTATACCAAACCACGTTTGTGAATTATCGCTTTCTGTTATATTTTCACAAATTTGTCATTTTTATACCCGATTGCTGTTTACAGGTTGAAGCAGCTAGGCTACAAATGAAAGCTGACGGTAGAGATGTCGAAGCTGCAAATATGCTGGACGAGGGTGACGAGGATCTCTTGTTCTAAGAATTGTAACTAGCTTGTCCTCACATACCGAAGTATTAAAAAGTGCGATCGGAATCAGAGCGAATGTGCGAAAAAAGAGCGAATCCGATGAAGTATGGGGAAATGCAAAAGTTTATTCCTTTTACCAAAATCCTCAGACAATATTAATTTAAAGCACATTGCGTGAAGTTTCCAGTTTAAAGTCAGAGGAGATTGTGGTAAAGAGAACATTGGTCTTACCGGCATTGTTAACATTTTTTAATTACTTTACCTTGTAATACATAATATAGCAGCGTGTACTCTATTATAATTAAAAACTATTAATAATGTCGCTTAGTGACCACATATCACTGGCTCGGTATCTGTTGAAGCTGCTATTATGAAAATATATTCCAAGTATTCTTAATATTATTGTGTTAATAAGGGTACTATAGATCGTGTAATGCAAACAGCGTTTGTGATACACGCGATGTTACGGAAGGTTATATGAGCAAGTACTTTAGTAAGGAAATGCGAATAATAAACATGTACATATATGTATTTATTTTCGCGTTTATCTGATTCTTCGCTTCCTCTCCAATATTTTCTCATTGTCCTTTACACAAAACATCTTCTTGTAATGAGCAATATTCTGAAACAACTAATTGTAAGTTTATACTGATCCTTTGTGCTGAATTTGATTGATTTGTCCTAGTGAAAATTTGAGCATGCAGAGCACAGAGATGCATTCCTACATCCTTGTGATTAAGTGGGATGGAAGATTATTGTTGCCAGTATATTTCCTGAACTGGGTCAATCAATATATGAACCTTTTCCCATATGAGTCAACTCACCCTACCAAGGGTGGTGCGCGCGTGGAAAATCCTTTCAGTGCGCGGAAAATTCGTGCCGTGTCCATCCCAAAGATGTCGTCCGACCATTTAACAGTCGTCGAAGTCCCGGAAAATCGCTTCGAGGACGCGATACATCATTTAAAATGGAACTTTTTCGCCGACGAGCCGTTAAACAATGCAGTGGGACTCTGCCAGAAAGGAGAGTCTCAGTACGAGCTGGAGAGACACTGCCTGCTCACGTTGAAGCAGGGATACTCGAAGATGCTGGTAGATAAAAATGGGGCGGTAAGCCGAAATTGAAAGAAAATCATTATATCGATCACTTTGATTATCTCAGTGTAATTGAATGTCTTTAAGATTTCTATCTACGTGTATTTTTAAACATTGCGTTATTTCTTGTTTTTCATTGATGGTGAGCTATTTTATTTGTGGATGTACTTATGGACCTTAAGTATGAGATCCGCTATAGTTAATCGTAAGAACTGTTGTATCAGATAGCGGGTATTTCTTTAAATGGCATCCTGAAGAACGGAGAACGGGAGGAAGCTGAACGCCGACTTGCGGAGTTGAACGACGAGAAATTCAAAACCATTTTTGGTCTTCTTTACAAAGTCAACGAGAAAATCGATCTCTTTTCCAAGTATAAGGTTGACGAGTTATTTGAATGCCGAATTTTGAGTGTGGATGAGAATTTCCGCGGGAAGGGTTTGGCGAACGATCTAATGGCAGACAGCATAGAAACTGCGAGAAATGCTGGTTTTAAGGTAACGTCGACAAGGTGTTGCGAATACAATTTTTGTACTAACTATGTGGAGCGTAATTTTGTTCGTCTACGTATTATTAACGCATGCGTGGGAATTATGTGGTAAATAATGTGAAATATCATGGAAAGATGCATCCCGATCTTTATTACCGTAAGACTTACTTCCTTCGAGTTATAGTTTTATTGTTTTACTGACGTTTATATTCCACACCCTTATTAAAATCTTCCTTTGGCATTGTAGAAAAAAATGATTTCTACCCTTGCTATTCTTTGTGCAGAATTATCCGTAAAATTCGAATATTGAACCAAAAATACAAGTTTCCATTTTAAAGAGTCAAAGCGATCTTGGTATCATTGTTGAAAAGGGAATATAATATGGCAGAAATTTTATTTACGAAATGTTAAAGGAAGATTCATAATAAGATAAACTAACGGCCTTGTACATAAATGTGCAAAATACTTTTAAATGTTCATTTTAATTTTGATGTAACTTTTATCCATTGACACAAATTTTATAATTCTTTTAAAATATTCGGAGAAGAAATAAATATTGATCAGTTTGACGAAAAATAAAAATGTTTGTGTGTACGTTTTTGCTCGTAAATGTTCACATTTTAATTTTTCTTTCAGCATGTCCTTCAATTAATATGCATGGGATGATTTTATGTACAGAGATGTTGAAATGTACTCGTTAATTTCTCGAAAGGTATTTTTGCACGTCGTTTTTGATAATATACGTAAATGTTAGTACGGAAAGAACGCTGTTTTCTCAGATTCTTTTGTTCATGGCGCAATATATTTCTAGGTTTTCAAAGCCGACGCGACGGGCATGTACTCGCAGAAAGTTTGCTTGAAGCACGGTTTTCAGGTGGAAGCGGAAATCTCGTACACCGAACTCGACGAATCGATCAGACCGCCTCCGCCCCATCAAGCATTGAAACTCATGGTCAAAATATTGGATTAAAAAAGAATTGGATGTTAGTCGCATGGAAATCATGAAACAAATAAAACAACAAATTTTACGAAAGAGCAGTAGATAAAATTATATGTATCGTTGTGTGACAATAACAGCTCTCTAATGTGTGTTTGTCGTAAAGCATATTTATGAAGTATTCATGTGTAACAAAAAAAAAGCGAAAATGGGCGGGCCGCGCGTTTCTGTTATAGAGCGTATTAACAGTCAAAAGAATCGGTTACTGTCCCTTGTCTGTGTTCTAAACGAGATCTCGTTATTAAGAAAAAACACAAATGTTCTGAGTTGATGAATGCGAGAGTGAAGATCCATTTAATGTTTCGTTTGTCAGTCTGGACTATTGCCCTTCTATCGCGATAAGTCTAATACAATTTATGAAGTTCAACTGCTCCGATTAGCGTGACAAATGAACGAATTTACAACGTAATATTGTGTATATATAATATACACTTATATGTAATGCGTGAGAAAAAACGTGGCATGCATAGTACCAACGACAATAGTCTGATGGAAAATGAAAGTTGTGTGTCAAATGTTATAGTTTGACATTTGTTAGACCTTCTGGACACCCTGCAGTTTGCTGATGGTAAATTAACGATATTCCGTATACATATGCTGCACGATTAATCGTTCACCAACGAGTGCGTACATATCTTTTTGCAGCCATCAGGAGAGCGCAGGATGTGGATTATTTTGTAATCCGCGTGTTACAATTTACTTAAAACAGCGATTTAGCTCATTGTTACAGGAATTACCGGGTAATGGTTGCGCACACGAGTATACATTAAAAATTATGAAAAATATTTTTGTTGGTATCACGTGTCAAGAATACATTACACGTTATTTTGTAAGGGTATCCGCCAAATAAATACAACAGTTTATAATGACCTGTGGCTACCCGTATCTCCCTTTGCTGTGCTTTATTTTGCGCAGTGACTCTGAGTATTTAACAAGCTAAAGTAAATAATAATTACGACTTTATTCGTGTATTTAACATATAAATATACAACACAATATGTGTATTTAACAATACATTCTCCATAAAAATTGCATAATTTAAAAAGGAATGCAGTCTTACAACAGTACTTAAATACACAATCGCTAGATCTAGAAATTCACTTGATGTCTAAAGTATCGCTGCATTTTGTTTGCCTTAAATTGTAACTGTGTTGAGTATTTAGCGTGTATTCTTTGCATATACTTTATATCTCTGGCCTTCTTAATGACAGATTCCTTTTGCGTTTCTGTCCATCCAAGCGCTCTATACTGCGATAATACCTTACGCAATTTGTCATTCTTTGACACAGCAACTGCTCTGTTCGGGTTTAAGCTTTGTTTGTAATATCTCATTAGAGATCGATGGCCAATAATGTTACCCGATGGTAGTACTAGTTGATAATCGCTATCGTCTAGCTCTGGCAATTCGATTTCTGCATCGGGATCAACAGTTTCTGTATCCGGGTAACTGGCAGAGTAATCATAGAACTCTGCGTACTCTGCGAGCGCGTCCCCTTCGTGTAACATTTTACAGTGGCCTTTATCTATCATATGCGCCCTTGCAGCATCCGCGCTTTGAAATGCTTTTCCTGTTAATTCGTAAAAGTTATCTAAATGATTACTTTAATAGTCGTCAATATCATTTTATCCATAGACATAATTTCACTTACCAGAATTGTTGCACCAAATGCACATATATCCAGCAAATATCTTTTCTCCTAGATATATTAGTAGACCTTTAATGTCCACGCAATACTCCGGATCTGGTATAAAAAACGAATGTGCTACCGTCATATGCTTCAAATTGCGCACAAAAGATCTACTATGGTGATTGCAAAATAAACAATCGTTGTTCCTTGCTGGATTTTCAGCATCTTCTATCCAGTCATCGGAATCTATGGACTCGACATCAAAATCTACGTCCATCTCTTGCACAGATGGTTTGGTACTTCCACTACTACTCGAGCTGCCTTCGCTATCCTTTGTTGTCACAGAATCGGCCAACGAACAGAGATTGTCCTCCAATTTTTCTTGCTCCATCTGCTCCAAGCTTCCGTTGAGCTTTGCGAATTTCTCTTTGTGTTTCTTGGATAGCAAGTGATTTTCATACTGGTTTTTTGTGTTAAAGCTTTTCCTACATACTTTGCAATTCGTACTTTCTTCTTCCTTTTGCTGATCGTTTTTGTTCCTCTGCGCTATAACTCTTTTTTGAAATTCTTCTACCGTAACTGGAGGTAGTTCGGCTACTTTCCTTTTTAAATTGTATCTGTGCCAATCGGACTTATAATGTTGCCTCTGCACTTCTAAATCTCTGAATGCCACGCGGCACGTAATACAAGTAAATGGCGAAGTCATATTCCTTTATGATATCTTTACAATTCTCACTAACTCTGTATTTAGATATACGGCCAAACTTTCCCAAAGAACCGAGGAGCACTAAATGAGTATATCTGCGCAAATACGAAGCGTATAAACATTGGCGATTGCTCGTGGTACAATTCGATATTAATTATACCGAAAATGCAAATACATTAATTCAGCAGAAACGGTTATACATAAGTGTAACGAGGAACATGATACATCACGTGCGCAGTTACTTTTTACACTGACACAGAGGTTAGGTGACAGATCAGGCACGCTTTGCGCAGCTTTGCGCAATTCAGTTGCAGGACCGTGCAAGAGATACAAGCCTTCGATACGCCTTAAATTGGTGATTGAAACGAAACATGGTAAAATTGCAATATCCGACACCTTCCGTGAAGTTGGCCGTTACACGTCAATATGGCAGTAACCTGGGCTAACCTATCTTTTATTTTATACTCAGTCTCACGTATTCGGAAGACAGTTGATATGCCATTCTGTATCATTCGATCTAAATTTGACAATACGAAAGTGAGCTGTGAGCAATCGTGATTCAATTTTAGGAACTTTAACTGGTTATCGAGGGCTTATTATGCAATTATTTTCAATTTTCCCGCTATTTTAAAAAGGTGGTGCCAGTTGTATTATTGCGATAAATTAGAATCAGAAAACAAAGAAGTGGAAAGTAGTGAAAAAAACTTCAATAATCGTGAAAACACGACCTTTTTTTACGCGATTTTGGCGTAAAGTAAACAAAGTATACGAATTCAATTCTAATATCTAGTACATACTATATCAGTATGACTAATAATATGTTATTACTTTTTTTTCATAAACGACGATACTGGGGATATTAATCGGGGAAACAGAACCAATGTTCGTCGATATTCGGACACGAGGAAAACAATTATCGAGCGTAAGTACCCCAAACAAGACCGAATCCCCTACATTCCGTTACATTTCTAAAATTTAGACAAAAGTTCATTGCGTAATGAATTACCCTGTTCTTGGTATCGGAAAAAAAGAAAAGATGTGTTATCCGGTAAAAGGAAGAGTAGGCAAGGATATAGGGATGTCTGTCGCTATCATCGCGTGGGACTGCGAGTCACGTTTACGGACCTGCGTACGGAATTCGCGGTGGCATTCAGGCAGTAGCCGTCTTGCAAGCCGGAACGTTTCCCAGTGCACGTCGCTGAACGAGGAAAAAGTTACTTAACCAAGTCACGGTAAAAGCCAAGGTGGAGATCGTCGAGAAGACAATATAGCAATCCGACGGCAGAAGTAATTGTCATTGAGGGAATAAAGCTACGTGGAAGCGGAAGCAACAAACCACGGTCACGTCGACTCGCCTGACCGTTTTCAACGTCCGACTTTCGTAAGCTACATCGCAGAGACAGAACGCAAAACGAGACACTGGGGTGCACCCGACAGTGCGATCCATCTGTCTCGATACTCCCACGAACGACCGTTCAATTTTCACGCTAGAAGGCGGCCGTCCAGCAGGGCGATACCATTTTATATGACTTTTCTTCGACGTCAAGGTGAGTTTAACCTGGGGCATGGTACCAACAGGCAATGCGCCCTATCTCCGTATTTTTCTTTCCGTGCTTTTCGACGCTAATTTTAGCGACCAGCCATTTTGGACAGGAGAACGTGCGCGGATCCACGAGTCGGCTCGTTTCTACGGAAATGAGTCTTTTCTCCTTCTCTTCTGCTTTTGCGTTCTTCTTTCTATACGTAAGTTCTCGCATCTTTCTCTCTCTCTCTCGCTCTCGCTCTGTCCCCCCTTTCTCCCCATCCACTTATCTCCGTCCCTAAATGTTTCTGGTTCATTCGATTTCCGCGACGTAACGACGTGTTGTTACTGTTTTACGGATTATTGAACTCCGAAATGGCTGATTTGTCACGCGAGTGATTTGCCAGATTGCGACGATGGATGTAATCGGTGTTTAGAATGAGTCACGTTTTTTTTGTGGTTATGAAATGGAATGGGTCCGTAATTCGATTGGTGGCGATTTATATTAAATGAACCTATGATAATATTCAAAACATGTAAATTCGTACAACTGATCACAGTTTCAGTTTTTTTCTTTTCATAATTTTGATGCAAAGTAGCGGCTTAATTTCCGTATTGTACGAAAGTGCAACGTCATTCGTTGTTAACTAGTCGTATGCATAATAAACGAATAGTTAATTAAAGAGAGCGGAACATTTAGAATGACCGGGTAAGGCAAACGTGTACACGGAAATTCTTGGCACTTTGTCAACTTCTTAACTGTATCGAATTAGGTTTACTCTCGTGCTTCCTCAGTTCGTACAACAAATACCATCTTTTAATTGACTTGAATGGTGTGTTTCTTATAATCGAAATAAATTGCCTTTTTCTCATTATTTGTATACGATCAAATCGGTTAATTTAATGGAACAAATCTACTTACATTTTTCTGCCGATAACTGTATATTACGATAAACGATAGTACGATAGAAGCGGAAATATACGCGTAAACAATGCGAATAAAATTAATCGTTATTAATTCCCTAACATTGCTAAACTTTGCCAACGATAAAAATATATGCATCATGCTCCTATTTATTGTTATATACAGTCGTTTCGCGTCTTAAACACTATTTTATCTAATCGCACGGCATTGCGTATGCCGATACTCTACACTCGCAATTTCTGTCGCTTTATGTTTTAAATAACGCGGCGCGATAAGCTTGAAAAATTTTCCATTAAAAATATTACCCGAGTATGCGTTTGAAAATACGTGCGTACTTCTCGGGAGTTGATCTTATCACGGGTAAGTTTCTTTAAACGTTTGTTGGCCATCGACACCTATCAGGGCCGATTTCGATTTTACATCGTGCTACGCCTTATCTAGATCAAATTAATCTGCCGGGGGGTATCGTTCTTCCTTTTTTGTGTCGTTCTCGCGGGCACACGCAATATCGGGGAAAATTACATTCCGCGTTACTTTCTACTTTCCGTCTTTCTGAATTAACCATCCATCGCACGATGTTATTTTCGTGTAAACGAATTACTGAGGAAGATAACAAATATGTCGATGGTTTTGTTCAAAGGAGAGACACATGCTGTTACGTGTGTTTCCCGTAGAAACCGGGCACAGTTGTCTCAATATTATGAGTACGAAGCACTTGTTTTGTTCTCGATTTGATTTGTTGCCCCAAGGCAACAACGACGCGATGGTGGGTGAGAAAAGAATGCGATTTGTAGGTTCGTATCGATCAAAGAAACTGTTGGATGGAAATACGCATTGCGCTCTTCTTGACATAGTACATTTGCCTTGAAGAAGACACCTAACGCTATGCCCGTTCAGTTCATAGGTAAATCTTGTTGTTTAGCTCTATCGACGTTAGAACATGCATGGAATTTTATTGCAATATAACACGGCAGATGTAATAAAACAATCGTAACGAAAAATATAGTCAGCACTCTCTAGCGTTTGAGGTTCGAATTATTAATCATTAATTTGATTATCCGTTGCTAAAACTACTGTTTTTATAGATTTGTAGTTGTAATTAGTAAAACAATGATAAGTACAACAATTTTTGCGCGGGTATATATAGATATAAAATCTTATATAGCAAACAAACAAACGTAATCACTGATATCGCTCAGTTCAAATTTTTCGCATCTCAAGTAAATACGCGTTGCGTAGTGGCAACTACGGGCAATAATTTCTCCCTGAATAAGGAAATTCCTGGAAAATCCTGTTCCCGATCTCTACGAAGAAACGATGCGTGTCAATTACCGCGCACACGTGGGCACATTCTTACGCTACGTCTTAAATATCGAAACCTCTTGTTTCAAAACTGATTCCTCGAATATTCTGAAGTAAACCGACCTTCCGCTCCCTTCGTGTATTCTGATATTATTCTTTTTCGTTTATCTGCAGCTTTGGATGGCCTGCTCTGACCCTTAAGTTATTCATAATCATTTGATAGCGCTGCAAAATAATACCCCTTTTAATCAGTTCACAGCGGCTCTCAAATTGCGGCTTCAGGGTCGCAACTGAATCGTTTCGAACAATCGTGCGGTCCCGATTTCTACCCGATCGAACGGTAGAAAATTCGTAGGAATCTAATAATTCGTTGTGTAACGAGTTTCGCAACTGATTCGTATCATTTTCCATCTCTATCGGCGTGCCACGCTTCTTTCCAAGTAATGACGGCGTATCGAGATAAGAGTCGGAAATATTCTCCACGAGTCAGGCAGTGTATACAAAAAAAATGTGCACATGCGCGACTCGCGCTCCTAGCCGCAGAACTGTTTACACGTGCAAAATATTCTTGGCGTTGCATAGTGCTATCTGCTGCTTTGCATTCAATCACGTATCACGTTCATTCATAAATTGCAATCAAGTTCATCCGCGCGTCGGTCAAGGAACGAGAAAAGAGGTAGAAACAATATCGTCGAAAGAGGCGCGCCGATCTCGAGACAGGCTTTATTATCGAAACGCGCCCAACAGGTTTTTGGAGATTCAATTTAGGCAATAATCTCGCAAACTATGCGGTTACTTTCTCCGAATTCGTTGCGAACTCGTTGGTAATGTAAGCGTGTCAACCTCTCGAACGCTCGAACAAACGAGTTCCGTTCGGAGGAAATATTTACCATGATTTGACTGGCAGATAATTACAACGTATCGCGTTGCGTTGCAATGTTACAATGAATTGACGTTAATAGACGGACTTGAAGAAATGAGATGTCCAATGCAGAAATAATACAATTGATGAATTTTGAAATGATATTCCTATACCGCATCTAGGCCAACTTCAACGGTGTATAACAACGTAAAATTGTAATCAGATATTCGTTGTGATTCTGTAATTCAGCATGCCACGACGTATTTATTGAAACGAGGTAACCGATGTAGCTTTCTTTTTTTCGATTCCAATAGAACGTTTGTTATCGAGGCTTTGATTAGCGGAGAATAATTATTATGTTTCGTGTTTACTAAACGCCTTCTGTCGACAGTTAATAGAAAATTGTAATTGATCTTAAATATAGCTACTCGATTAGTCTAAAGCGAAAACAGTGGCTGTCACTTGACGATAAGTTAACAATGATTGAGGACTCAAGATTGCTGAAAATGCGTGCAATTAAGCAGGGAAATTAAAATACCAGAAATTCGTATTATTAGTGAACTTGCACGCAACAGTGAAGCGACCTTAGAATTCTAGGAAAACTGTAGAAGATAACATTTCTTTTTCAAGATTCTTGTACGCAAATACTTAAGCAAAAACAATTGTCCCTCAATTAAACGGGTAATCAACGTTCTGCTGTACTCGCATGGCGTGTCGATCTTCGCAACAATATTTTTGTTGCGATAACATTTTCCAGGTACTCCGCAACTCGTACTGGTCGGATAGAGTCAAAGCTATTCGTTTATATCCGCGGCAGTCGATACGCAACTGTCGTCTGGTATCGTACTCCGTATCGTAACTTGGAAGCACGTTTCTCGGGCGTTCTCATGCAACACGATCCGCAAGCATTATTAATCGCTCGCTGCCCCCTACTGCTTTCTCGCGTCGCGAATTTATATTGTTCGCTCGCCTTACGTTGCCGAAGTAATCGATTCGGCATCCTGCAGGCAAACACTCGCCGACCATTACCGCGATCCTTTTTCTTTGAGTCGCCTCGCTGCGAGAGATATTTTTAACCGAACCACGAATAAGTTTTTTCGCTAATTTTATTTTTCATTCATCGGCAAGCTCGTACGATGAAAATAAATAGCCATTCATAAAGCGATCCTTGGATTGACTGAAACGTAAGAAGTGTGTACTTATAAAAGTACCGTTCGTTGGCTATTATATTACTTTGCATAAAGCGCACGGTAATTGTCACTCTGAATAATTCATATTAAGTTAAATTATTCGACCAATGTTTTCTCGCTTTATGAGACGAATCCAAGGTTCATATCGTGTAAAACCAAATCTATACGCAGGTCTATCATCGTATGGCAAATTAATTAATTTCATGTGTATTATACAATGAGCTACATCCTTGAAAAATCTTAATGAATCATATTACATATCGCTGATTTACTATAACAATGACATAACTAAAAAAATGGACATTTCCTAGGAAGGCAAGAGAAAACTTATGCTCTGACAATGTGATAAAATTAATTTTGTTTCCCATTATAACGAAATGATAAAGATCCAAATCCATCCATTTTTGAGAATCTATCGTGTCCTTATGACCGTCCACCCTTCCAAATACATGCGAACCCTCACAGTGCAATATAAATTTAGAGATACTTATTGTACAAAATCGATATATTTGCGGAATATCCAATATCAATGTTCCCTTTATCAACATATCGCTAACCCTACCGTTCCGCGTACGTTTGTTTTGGAATTACGGCACAGATATTAGAATCTCCGAGTGAATTGTGCGATAAAAATTAGCACTAGACTCGGGATCCTGTACTCGTGAACAGAAATCGAATATCCGACCTTGCCCTCGGCAAGTATATCGCATAAAAGTAGTTTTAACAGCTTATAACACTGCGGAAGTTCCGTGCAAAAGAAGCGATTAGCATACAGTTGTTTCCTCGCGAACGCTATATCCACGGATGTACAAAATTGTACTCCCCCCGATCGATGAGGGTTTCCTTAGAACGTTCCGTTGCAGGTGTTAAGTACTTATGCGTCAATTTATTTAACTAATTCTCGACGATCGTTATTTCGAATTGTCATCCAACGATTACGAATTTCCCAACCCTGCATAATTAGAATTTTAGAACGGCCGTAACTCGAGGTATTAGGGTGGAAAGCTTACTTTTGTCGAATAAATTGTTTCGCGCTCGTCGAAAGGGCTGCAGTTGAATTTGCATGTCGTGTCGCATGGCGAATTATCGCATCGGATCTCGTTTAACCACAATATTTCTTTACTGTATCGCGATTCACCGTGAAAGATCCAACCTTGCCTGGAACGTATCCATACGTCATAAAAGATTGATTGTAAGCAACAAAATGTATTATGCATTTATGCAATTATTCCTGGGCATAACTCGCGGCGGATAGATAATAATAGCTCCCAAGCAGTATAGCCGTGTTATGTTGCGTCCGATATTTTCTCTACCCGCAACTTGATTTTATATTTGATTTGATTATGAACACCATAAGGGAAATCTTATGCGTCTCGATTCACTTATGTAAACTGATATCGTCAATGGCTCCTTGGATAAGAGTTCAATTTAAAGTAACAGGATTTGGCGCAGCACGAATTTGTAGTCGTTGAGAAGGTTTTACGAGGATGTATATCGTGCACATTCTTTTAGCGGCTATAACGTTGAACTAACACAAATCACGCGGAAGTCTGCTGCGAGAAAAGTACGGATGCTTTAAAGGCAGAATGCTTGAGCGCTTATAGGGAAAGGTTCCCTTTTTTTAATTCGACTTGTATCGAGGAACAAATCAGTATACATATGGATATGAAGTTGTAGCTGCATATAACGATATAGTTCTGGAAATCGCCGGTCGGGTAAATAGCTGTTTCCCGATCCAGACTCGAGATGGGCTCATTTATCGCGACTAACAAGTATTTAAATGCTATCTATAATTCAACCCCAATTAACGCACACTGCGCCCATAGGACAATATTGCTGACGTAATAAAAAAGAACGTATTGGAAGAATTAAAAAATTTGCCTTTTAACCGGTCTTTTTCGACCCGGCAAAGCGCGCACTGTACATTTACACGTCCCATTAATTTCCCAAATTCTCTTATCGAAATGGAAGCCGGTTGTGACCCATAATCTGCTTATCTCTCTCCATTAATTCGCTGCGGTAGGAGTTACGTGTCAGCGCTCCAACGAACGCGTTAGACCCGCCACGTAAAACACGTACGGAAAAAAGAAAAACAAATAGAAAACTCGCAACAACCTTTGCAAAGTTATAAACTGTCTCGTTCATGCTTGTCCCTCTGCGATACTTAAGAATGATAGGACGTAGAAGGGAAAGAGAGAGAGAGAGAGCGTGGAATCTGACATCCTGCACGGGAGAGTTGGACGATGGCGCGGTGCATCGGCCCTCGTGGCCGAGGATCGCGGAAATCTGACCTTGCCCAAAGGCCCGCTGCTGCTGTCGTCGTTGCTGCTGCTGCTGCTGCACGCTCCCCCGTAGTGGAGGTTTGGCGTCGGCGTTCGCCGTAGTTTGGATCGGGCTACGTTTCGATCAATATACGTCGTGTCCCCGCGTCGAGACGCCTGCGCGTCCAGCGTACCCGTAAGGTAGGCCGATCCCGGACCCCGAAAGTCGCGAGCGCGCACGAACGCGACGACTTCAGTCACGGTAGCCGGCAGGCAGCCAATCGTCCTCAGAACATCGTTCGCGATCAGTCGTGACGCGTTAGCACCAACGTTAGTATCGACGACACGGAAGTGACATTTTTTTACCGAGTTCCCGGAGGTAACGGAAGATTCTCGTCTTCCGCTTGTTCGCCTCGCTGCTCGAAGAGAGTCTCGCGGTGGACGTAGGGGTGCAGCGTCGGGGCTGTGTATAGGGAACGACTTATTGTTAGAGAGGACGAGCGGCAGCAGCAGCAGCAGCCACGGTCGCAAAACACGACTTATGCGTCTGTACCGAGCAGGTAAAAGATTCGGCTGGTTGTCTCGCGCTTTCCCGATTTTTCCACCTTCCTTGCGGCATACGGTAGGACGCACGCTGCGTTAGGTTCCCGGTCTTCAATGATCTTCAATTTTCTTGCGTCTTCCACGGGTGTTCCATTCCGCGGCACTCGAGGTTTGGGAATTCGTAGTCGGGACGTCTCGTGGAAACCTCGTGGATGGGATCATCGGACTATCTTTGCCATTAGGCGTGTTTCTACCGAGTTGAGACACGAGAGAGAGAGAGAGAGGGAGACAATTATTGGTCGTGGGTTTGCCCGACTGCGGCAAGATATGATTGAGCTAGTTACTCTCACATACCGTATGGCCGTATGTTCACGCATCGATGTCAGTAGCGCGCTACCGGGTTCGTCGACTGTGTGCAGAATCGTCCGAAGTATGGGGTTCGTGGGCACCGTTCCTCCTTTGGTCCTCTTTTATGTTGTTCCTTCTTTTTTTTTTTGCGGTAATTAATACGGGATGTAATGTGCATTGACGTGGTCTCTTTACGTACACCGATGCAGCAGGAGGTGATCATACGCACGGATGTTGATTTTTAAACTGAAATGCCGAGGCACGTCGTAACGTCACTGATTTTGGTATTTTTTTCTGGATTGTTTTTTGCGTTTTTTCTATATTTATTTGCAGATCAGTTTCAACCTAGTCACTGACACGAGTGCCGTTTCAGTTGAGTTGTGACATCGATGTGGTATGCATTCGTAGTCGACCAATGTATTAAATATATTGTCTAATATAAGTAAATGTAAATAAATATGTATCGAATATTTTTTACCGTTAGACGCAAGGCATTTTACACGATATCCGCATTCTAGACAACTCGATTAATTTTCGATGATTCCGATTGGCAGCTTCGAATTTCATCAACGCTCCCCGGGCGATTTGTTTAGCGAAATTGCTCCGTATATTATTTGTCAGCACTATCGATCGAACGCGAAGGCAATTTCAGAAAAACCAGTTTCATTTGCCCACAACGAATATTTGCATCATCCCCTTTCGATCCGAGTTTTTTTTTGCTTCGCCGAGTGATAAGCCGAGGGAATAAATAATTGCCGATGGGGTACAGGTCGAGAATGCGGATAAACGTGACATCCCTCCAGAGTATTCTGCGCAGACATAACGCTTTTTTTGCTCACGCATACGCGCTATGTGCGTGATACTTACTTGTTAGATGAGTGAAAATCTTTACGATTGTTTGCTATCCATAAAGGGAATATATTCCGATCGTTGCGCTCTTCCATTGGCGTTGAAATACATATTAATAAAAAAATTGTTCGCGAGAATATTGATACTTTTAAGAAACTGTTGGCCGCGCATGTGAAATCATGCGTGGGGTTGTTTGAATATCTCTTTATAGTTTTCACTCAACGCCCACGAGTGTCGTAACGTGATGAAGCTTGGTTTGTCGTTTCGTTGAATTAATAAAGTTAATCACAATTGTTTGATATACGATGTTTTAACATAAAGAATCTTCCCTACTATGATTGATCATAAGAAATTTATCAATCAACTTACGATTTTCATATATAAGTACGGAATAAGTGAGGGCATACTTGAAATCTTTTTTCTGCTAAAATGAAATGAGAGACATTGAACATGTGCTCCATTGGAAAAAACATGCAAGTATAGTCCACCTTATTCTGCTTATATCGGGATTGCGAGTTGTTTAATAAATTTCATGCGATCAATTGTGGTTGTAAGGATATTTTATGTACACCCTGTATTCACGCGTTCAGCCGATGCTAGGAATTGATCGATACGAGGAATAACTACTCGCTATTGTATTGATAAACTACCGTAGGTGCAGAATTACTGTAAATGGAATTGTAATCTGTAATTGTACTTTGACTACTTACTCGAAATCAGAGTAGCGTATACGAGAACAGTAGTATCTAAAGCGATGTAACGTTTGTAAATACAAAATAACTTCTCAGCGTTGTAGTAACATCCGGTTCTGATAATCTTCTTTGGAAGAACGTTTTTCCACGAATTATATTCCTTTATTCGTTTGTTTCATACTTAGAAACGGAAAATGTTGCATAAATATACTAATATACTAATTATTCGTTAAATAATTTCTTTTTTATTCGAGAATTATTTATCAAATAATTAGTAATATTTATTAATGGTTATTCCGTAATATTATTACTTAGAAATTATACCATATATCTATTCCAACAAGCTTTAACGATTTTCCTTTACAATTGGTCGTCTACTGCGGGTTACCTCGGTAATTAACAGCAGACTATATTCACTGGAGCGTTTTACGTGATTCAGTCACCTTTAATCGCATAGAGCGGCTATTACCGTGCCGCCTTATCACCCGTAAGCAGATTATCCTTTGTTTTTACATAACAGGATCTCATCGATCTATCAAAATTAATGCAATACCACTCGTGCCATTAAAATTCGTGCAGGACACATTTAACCATACAACCGTATATAACGGCTCCAGAGACCCCATGTAATTTCTTTTAATTATTCGTATCTTTATATTCGTTAAAAATATTATTCACGTATACTACCCTTCTCATTCTATTCTAAAGAGTAAAATATTTTATTGCGAATTAATCTTACAGTAAATACGCAGGAAATATTGAAATTTGTATTAGAGAACGGACATCGATAAATATCATTTTCCTGTTTGTTTTTTTATATTCCACATACGTAACCGGAAGCGTATACACGACATCGCGAAAACTGCCAGGCTTTGTGTTGGGAATTAGTGTGCCCGCGTTACGAAGAGTACGCGAGTGTGCGTAAATGTTTTATGTCGACATCGCGTTGCACGATACCGAAGATTTGTCAGACTGTAAAATGCAGTTAGGGTAGAGAATTCTTTGACATTTTATCAAACGGAAAGAACCACCTACGATGCAAGAAAAATGTACGGTTTAAGAAAACATTCATAAATGAGAAGTATTTAACATTTATGAAAATTGCCTCCGATAAATGTAGATTGCTCGACTTTAAGCGCGTTTTGTAATGTACGATAAAACGAATGTAAATTAAATCATCCAAAAATCTGAGCAAACTTGTCAATTATGCTCGTAAAATTTATGAAACTTCGTTTCTGAATTGAAACCCTGCCAAATGAAAAATGTGAAATGCGAGGAGTGATTATGCCGATTGCAAACTACGTCAATCTGAAACATACAGAATGAAAAATATAACATCCAGAAATCAATTTTAAGTAATTTGTATGCATTATGCCTATGCCAACTAAACTACGAAGGAAATCAGGTAACGTCGATAATGTATAATCTAAATGGCAACATTTCCAATTTTTTTTGTATGAGTTTCACTCCCAAGAGATTTATTTCTCTAATACCCAAATCCTTAATTGAGAAATTGAGCCCCTTTGGGATGAAAAATTCATATAAATTCCAGTAACGGAATCGAACTCCAGATATTACTAATTAGACATCGTTCCGCAATTAGATGTTCTATATAATAAAAAATCCAAGGATGGATCGTTTCGTAGCGTAGTCTCGTTGTCATTTGTCACAGATTCATTTGTTCTATTTTGACATAATGACGTTCAGTAAGAATATTCGTGGCTTCACTTTTATTGCTTTGCTCGATAATTTGCAAGGATTTTTCAAGTAGGCACGTCCGCGTGTGATTTGTCGCTATCATGATCTTGGTATGGTCGATTCTTTTCAAAGACCGTCTAGATGATCGTTAGCCGTGGATTTAAATGAAATGTAGCTGTTCTTCTGCCAAAAATTTAAGAACAATTATCGTAAACCAAAAAAGAAAGTGAGCAACTCACAAATGATTCTGCTGTACGATTACATACAAAACACTGGTAAAAATCACTCCCGATGGTCAATTCTATGAGCGCTTTTAGCAGGCCTTCGTTTAACAACAGTGCCGACAAAAGACCCGTTTCTGGGTATTATTGAGTCATCGTTATTACGGGAATGGACAAGAAAAAACTGGAGAGAAAATTTTGCTTCTTGGATTTGCAATATAAAAAACCCCGATGTTTTTAAAGTGTTTTGATTTATTTATCCTGACATGATTCAAGCGACTGAATATAGGTTTGTATTTGTGAGATAATTGACCTTTGTATCACGGCGTCGTAACAACGTCACGCTGTTCCTATACATACATATGTATTATATTATATTTTGTTGCCTGATTAAGCTTTGAAAACGGACGGTTTGAAAAATAGATGAAACCTTACGATAAACCACGTTGCAATCTTGAGCGTTATTTAATTCGTATGATATTGAGAGGAGAAAGGTTCAATGTTGTTGATTTTGTTCCAGAAACATCCAGGATATCATCCAGAGGGAAAGGATCGGTGTACAGCAAAGGCGGCGGTAGTAGGACATTGTCCAAGCGATTTATAAACGGCAACATCATCTCCTTCGCTCGGTACAACCGTTTGTTACGAGCCACCTGTGAATTAACAACACCAACCTGGTACCCAGGCTTTCTTAGGGGCACAAGCAACGGACAGGCAGCGTGTATGATCATTGAAGACTACCCCCCTCTGCCCACCAAACCGAGGCAATATCTGCATCAAGATACCACCCAACGATTTTTAAATCACCTGGTCCTGCCTAAGCACCGGACCTCAAAATTTTCCAGGTTGGCGCTTCGCGACGAACACTTTTTCATCTGACAATATAGAAAATAGATAACGAGAGATCTCAATTTTCAGTAATAGGCATCGGAAGCTACAGCCGTTCAGAGAAACGTGACTGACGTCAGTGGGTAAAGTGCGGCATACCTTACCGCGGACAACGAAAATCACCCTGACTCGACACGTTACGAGCTACCATCGGGTAGCCATTGCCTGGCAACGCCGCTGCGCAGCAATCAAACTGCCGCTGGGAAACGTGGAAAGTAGATCTAGAAAAACGAGAACGAAGACGTTACCCACCTGAAGCAGAACTGGCAGACAGAGGATCAAAAGCGTGCTATTTGAAGCGCTGCTTGAACGTCACTCTTATCACGATTTACCAACGCATTCGCAACGACGTCGTCTCGTCAGAAGTTGCTATCGTTCGGAAGGGACATTAAGCTTGCAAGGAGTAGAAGGCGGAAACATCTATCACCATGGGGAGCGTCAATGTTAACCGCGCTGTCAGCGATGCGTTTTACCGCTACAAGATGCCCCGGATTCAAGCCAAGGTCGAGGGTAAAGGGAACGGCATAAAGACCGTTATCGTGAATATGGTTGATGTCGCCAAGGCCATCGGTAGACCCGCCACTTATCCTACCAAGTACTTTGGCTGTGAGCTCGGTGCGCAGACCCAATTCGATTTCAAAAACGAAAGATTTATCGTGAATGGCTCGCACGATGCTACAAAGTTACAGGATCTTCTCGACGGATTCATTAGGAAATACGTTCTGTGCCCGGCATGCGATAATCCTGAAACCGAGCTTCTGGTCAGCGCGAAGAAGGGAACTATCTCGCAAGGTTGCAAGGCCTGTGGTTATCATGGTTTACTCGAGAGCAATCACAAGCTCAATACCTACATCTTGAAGAATCCACCGAGCTTGAATCCAGCGGTTCAAGGCAGCTCTCTTACCGAAGGAAAACGTGGGAAACGCTCGAAACGGGCAAACGGTGACGGTACCACTACTACGGGCACTGCTAATGGCGATCGATCAGGTTCTCCTGACAATGATACCAGCACCACTGACATCGTGGTCGAAGCTCCCAAGAAAATAGTAGATGACGCTGGTGACGATGATAATTGGGCAGTCGACGTGTCGGAAGAAGCGGTCAGAGCTCGTTTGCAGGATTTGACGGACGGGGCGAAAGGGATGACCATCAGTGATGATCTAGAAAAGACTGAAAAGGAGAGGATGGACATGTTTTATAAATTAGTCAAATGCCGCCGCGACGCTGGTCAGTTGGACAACCATAAGGAGTTAGTCGCGGAGGCTGAACGTCTGGAGATCAAGACGAAGGCGCCGTTAGTTTTGGCCGAATTACTTTTCGATCAGGCTATCGCTGCTCAAGCCAAAAAGTATCGAGTACTTCTGCTTCGTTTCACTCACGACGATATCAAAGCTCAGAAATACTTAATCCGAGGAATCGAGCAAGTGATAGCCTTGCACAAAGATGCTCTGATGCCGAAGGTACCTGGTATCCTAAAGGTGAGCAAAACCATTTCTATCATTCTTATCACTTCGGTTGATTCTATATTTATGTTTCGATAAATGAATATTATTGTTACTTTTAGCTGTTCTACGATGCTGATATTCTCGAGGAAAAGGCTTTGTTCGAGTGGTCAAGCAAAGTCAGCAAAAAATATGTTTCAAAAGATTTGTCCCAAGAAATTCACGATAAAGCTGCACCATTTTTGACATGGCTAAAAGAAGCAGAAGAAGAAGAATCTGAATCCGATGACGAGGATGATGACTTGGAGGTAAATATCAAGATTTTTTATCCAGATGGAACAATGTTTAAACTGTTTACGTTTACCCGATGCAACAAAATCTAACAACACGTTTGATTCTTTGTAGATTGAGTACGACGATAGAGCCAAGCAATCGCTTAAGCAACAACAACAGCCGACACCCACGCAGAAGCCTGTAGCAAAAGACTCCGATGAGGATTATGATTTCGATATAGATGCCATTTAAAGACGAAGCATGCTCAGTAGTCGGACATTAAAATGCAAAAAGTGAAAAGAAAACATCTGTCCGATAAAGAATAATTAACGATCATTTTCCACGCGATACAAAGAGCCGCAAGACAATTCTTTGATTGTGCACACATTACGAACCTACACACACACACACACACACACACACACACAAAATATAGCATTTTATTATTTTAGGCCAAGGAGCTACACAATGCCATTACATGTATGAAAAATTTTGACTGTTTCCAAGTTTAGCAGCCATTTATCCGTGTGGTAATACTTTTAATTGTTTTTAACAAGGCGGTTACGAATTACCTATATGATTATTCCTAATTACTATTGAAAGACTTTTAAAGCAACGATGCCTTGCATCCTTGATACGCGATCTCTTTTAGAAAAAGAAGAAAAAGATATTAATAGTTCACCGTTACTGGGAAGTTGGCCTGCTGAAAGCGTTCTCTATTGTATCTATTTACTATTCAAATAATTATTCAAATAAATATGGTTTACCGCAGTGATAATTCATATCTGATACCATGAAATTCCAACTCGAAGATATGCCATAAGAAAAGAAAAAAAAAGTAACTGTTAAAAATTTAGATACCGTGATACAAGATTCTTTGCTCGTATAAGTTTGTTTTCCTATGGCCGTATGTTCGTTAAGTTTTTACGTATAAGAAAAGTTACCCACAGCATTATTTATATTTCGCGGCTTCGTCGTGATTTAGCAAGAAACCGCTTTGTGAGAGAATAGTGTGTGGCTAGGGTATTCTCGCGTGTAAATCCACAACTATTTAGACACGGAGTCTAGGTTTAAAAAATCCGGCGACGAAATAAAAGAAATGTCAGTGTTTTTTTTTTTATTACACAATGCATTGGCAATACCGAGTCTTCGAAGCTCCTTGCGATACGTGGCCTGAAAAAATAAGGAACATCGTCAATAGAAATCGCCTTGAGTATAGAGAAATTCCGCTACTCGGCGCTGCGAGCGCATAGAGTCGCTCGAGTCGCGTTTTTACGATCCGCTGACTGCCGTCTTACAATCTCAAATTAATCTCTTTGTTTTACTAGCCTCGGGGAGCATATTTCTAATTTGCGCTACGATTCAAGGGAAATTTCCAGTATCGTGATAGTGATAATTAAACTCAGTGCCCTTTCATCACGATTCTGGGACGTAAAATATGTGATTGTTGTTCTACTGCTTACTTCCACGATTCTCGCCATCTTAGTCTGTCATCGCACTACGAATCGTGCTGAGACAATTTTCCATTCTTCTATTCGCGCGTACTCTCGCGCGGCCGCAAATTATTTTTACGCGATAGTTCGATAATTGTATGTACTGTATGTTTAACATTGTTTTGCGATTGATTCGCAAAAGCCACCGACGGACGGAATCTGTTTGTACTTTCGACATTACCGCTGCTAGTGTCTTGTCCCTCGGTATCGGAGTGAATAATCGAATATCAGATCTTCCGAATTCGTGAGGAGCTTTAACTGTATCAAGAAGATTATTTCAAAGGTTCAACTCTCGACGTATACATCGAGAAATCGTGTGCTCCGTTGGAGTGTTGGGATGGTACACTGAAGAAAAAAGGATTCCTGCATGGACCGTTCACAAGAGTAAGTCGGATAATTCTGTCTACTGAATGTATGCCTTTTTTACTTTTTAAGATATTTCTCGGTAAGAAAGGGTTCCTTTCGTTGAACTTGAGACTGCCACGCCTTTGGCAGACAGGTGCAGCCGGAAGTAAATCGTTTTAATTCATTTCCGCGAGATTCCGTGGAACCATGACAGAAAATCAGTGACCATGACGATTCTTGGGATCATAATTATCGTATTCGATTGTATTTAGAAAGGGAAGCCGTCGTTCTCGCGAGTTCGTTTAAAAATACGTTTTTGGTCATGCGGGAGACAGTTCGTTGTATCGTAATTTCGTTGTTATTGTTTTATAAGATTCGTACCAAAGCAGAGAGATAAAAAACGTGTATTAATTACGCGATGCTAGAGAGATAAGTCGTGTACACTGTAAATAGCCTAAAAGCAACAACGCTGCTTTCCTCTTTGTTAAAAACAACGACGATATATGTAGAAACGAATGGCGATATTAGGAGTATGCATTTATATCCATTTTTCCGAAATATCTGGTGAAATATGTACATAGGTTTAAAGTCAAATGGATGATTCGGAGTTCGGAACGCAAGTAGATCAAGTCTGTATTTTTTCCTGTATACAGAAGTGCATGCTTTAACTTTTCAAACGCATTAACGATAGTGAATAAAAAATTGTCTTGATCCACCGGTGATCCGAACTCTCCAAAGGTTACATTAACGGCTAACTGCCTCGATAATTATCTGCCATGCATGCACATAACCTCTGTGCAGCGAGAAGAGTGCATTTAAGGGAAATACGTTTATTTTGTTACACATTCAATCTAGTTCTCCAGTTTTCATCGAGTCGCATTACTGCGCGTCTAATCGCCGACAATAGTTTCACGTACTGTTACAACGACCAACCATATAGAAACGAAACTCGATGCGAATATGCATTTGTCACACGATACGAATCTTAATCAGCGTTTCAGCCGGTACCTCCAACAAATATAGAACCTCATTGTTTCGAGCTGTCACGCCATTTTAGACTAAAAAATTTATAGCACCTGGCCCGACTGTCGTTGACCCCTTTACACGCGAAAATACGATACACTTTCTCTGTAAAGTAACGCGGAGTCAAGTTTATGCAGTTTTCAACTTTTCTGACCGTACTTGTAACTGCGGCCTCGTCCTTTGTTGCATAATTAGAGAAAGTCGAAATATAATAACCTCTCTACATGTTTCTCGAGCACTATTGTTTACGCTCCGACGACAAAGTATTAAATTCATTTCTAATATAGGTATTTTATATATAATGAAATTCGAATAAATCGAGTTTGAAATCGAACTTGATAGATTGTTAATATTCGAATGAAATTTAGATTTCTGGACAGACGAGAAATTACGAGTTACACGCTCCAAACCCACGATACGTGCATTTTCGTGTACTTAACTCTTTATCGTAATGAAATACGCGCTAGCATTCTAATACGGGTAATAGCTACCATGTTTGTTACGTAAATGTAACGAGCTAGGTTCTGGGCCAGTGATTTCCAAAACTAATCGACTACCATGGGAAATGCGTCTCTTTGATCGGATCGAGACCATCCGTTTCAAAAACATTTTGTTCTCGATTTTAAGGTACGATTGAAAATAAAGGCTGTGTTTTTACACGCTAAAAGAATGTCAAGCAGAGCATTCGTGACGCAACGCGAGTAGGTGCACGATTCTGCAGAAACTGTTGTTTTACGTAAACTGTGTGCTGGAAAAAATGAACCTTCGAAACAAGCGCATCTAATCGTGGTGTGGCCACCCTGTTGTACCAATCAGTACTGCCGCGCTCTCTTTAGCGAGAAATTCGACGAAATTCATTCGAGAAAGTAATTTTCTCTAGGATTATGTGCACTGCACATATACTCTTCCACGAGTGAGCGCACATGGCATATTACTTCCAATGCTCTGTCGTCATGCCATGAGTCATCGGATACCAGTTACTATGCCTCTAGTACCCGAAAGATTGCGAAAACAGTCGATGAGCATTTTTTCCTTCGAGAGATTTATATACGAGTTACAGTTCTCCGCCGTCAAAAACTTGATATAAATATTTTTATTTTATGCATCTTTTAGCCGAAACATATATCGCAAATATGCAAAACTTGTAGGAATTTAAACACAAGAATAAAAAAATGTATTAATGCTCGTAGAAGCTTTAATATTCATTTGCATCGCGGCTCTAAAGACGCAAACTACTTCATATATCCGGAGGCTCCCAATTGCCAGTGTTACTCATAACTAGACTCCGGATGTTTATGCAAAATGCATTATTTAACAAGCTGATCGGCGGGTAATTATACGTATTTTAATTATAGGTATACTTTATGCATACTTATGGCATCTCATGACTAACTACATACACAAAATATAATTTTATTTCTTATTTCCTCTACTTTAGTTAGGAATGCCGCGTAATAACTAAAACGAAAGACAGTATTATTACAGTATTATACATGTTTACAGTAAATAAACTTAGAATAGTTATTAAACTTTAGTTACCGATATGATAATCTTTAAAATGATCGATACATAGTGGTACATCGCAAATATCACATTTAAAAACAGTTTCCCTTCTAACTGACTCAGATAAGCATGCAACGCATCGCTTTGATGTTTTTCTCCCCTTTGCTGCCGTTTGAGGTATTCGTATGGGAAAATGCCGGCCGGTGTACCTTGATATTGAATCGCTCGTAGACGAAGTCTCTCGTGTCCTTTTGTTCTTTAAATATTTTGCGATAAGCTCTTCCGCTAGTTTTTGTTTATAAACGTGGAAGGATCGATCGTTTTGATTGTCTTTGAAAAGGATATAACTATTCGATAGCATCATGTCTATTAAGTAAAAAAAAATCTTTTTATACGTTTCCATGCATCTCCGCACTGTATGAAATTTACTCAACATTTGATCGCCTGCGTCAATTCCACTTATATTTTTATTACAATCTATTACCGCTAATGGTTTCAAAATTTTTTTCCCGCTCTGTCGGTTTACTCCCACCGTCTCGGCAAAATCTAAAGAATGTAGTGTCGTCAATACAACCACGTCTTTCTTATATTTCCATTTAATCGCAGCCATATCTTCTGTCGAAAATATAACAGCTTCTCCCTTTTCCAACTGAACGGATTTTAGTTCCCGGGGCATCCCTTTTCTATTTACTCTCGCTGTACCGCAGACATTTGTTTGCATATTATACAATTCTCGATATAAAGTCGGTGAATTGTACCAATTATCTAAAAACAGGCAGTACCCTTGGTGCAGTAGTTCACTCTCTTTCATTAAATTCAACACGACGTTTTCACTAACAGATTCAGTTGCGTTCTTCTCAAAGTGTATCTTGAAGTTATGTATATATCTTGTTTGAGAATCGCGTAACTTATAAAACTTGATACCAAATCTCGCTTGTTTTAATCGAGTAAATTGTACGTAATGCAAGCGGCTTTTACATTGCATTAATGACTCGCCGATGGAAATATTTTTATGGGGTTTATAAGTGCGTATGAAATTTTTCGTGATGATATCAGAAACTTCTTTAATTTTTATCAACGGATCATTTGAATTATAATGATTGCTGGAAAAATGCAGATTTACGGCAATGGACAGGAATCTGTTGCGCGACATGACGTTCTTGAAATATGGGGTCCCCACGCTTTCATCTTTACTCCAGTAACTTTGCACAGTAGGTTTTTGTACTATACTCATTAAAATATTTAACGCAATATATACTTTTAGTTCATCTCCCGTGATTTGTATAAATCTTGCATTTCTAGCTGCGTATTTGTTAGTTTCTAGTATTATTTTTTCAACCAATTCGTCATTGAAAAATAATTCGAAAATTTCTCTCCTAGTCATACCTTTCGTGTTGACGGTTACACCACTTACGGGTGAAAAATGATGTATTTTCGGCGTACGATTTTGTTGCTTCCAAGCGAAATTTTCGTTTACGAAACTATTGCGCCAATGATCATCACCGCTATCACTGGGTGGGACAGTACGCACACGTTTTCTTCGTATTTCCTCGCTGGAGTCCGAATCGTCAAATTGATCGACGTTCATCGCGCTACCTAAATTTTAGTATATTATAAGTTGTAAAATTAAGTTGTTCTTATCCCATTTGACACACGTGTCTACTCTATGTAACAGAGCTCATAACAGACATCAGTGGCGTTCGACTGACAGTTGACTCGTATCACCGCGTGCGACCATATATCGATAGTTTAAAGTTTTAACCGCGTTCTGTGCGGAATATTCGGCGTCCGGTTATAAATGAAAGTCGAACAATAATCCGCGCTTGGTGATAAGTGATAGTTAGCGCGCGCGGAATATTCCGTTTTGTAATATAACTAGGTTAAAATTGGAATGTAGATGAGAAATACCTACCGTTAATGGCGACGAGAAAGGTTCGAACAAGAATGCATAAGGTAGAACTTGCTATCCATACACTATAAGTTTCGAATCTTTTGTTTACTGATCCTATACCGCACGCACGACGCGCACATAATGTTTCACATTCGCCGACAAGAAGAAAATAGCGAGCGGAATATTCCGCTCTCGGTGACAACCGTGCATGGCCGCGAGTGCGATACCAGCGGTGGCTGATAAACGAAGCTCGCAGCTCGCGAATTATTACTGGCAGTTGTCATGCGCGAATATTCCGCTTGCGGTTGCAAATAGGTTCGAACCATAGTAGCTATGACATTATCAGAAGATGCCATTCTATAAGTTAGAAATAAAGCGACGATAATTTTAAACCAGTTTAAATCTACGAAAAGTGCAATTAGGAAAGAGCAATTTCCCCGAGCCCCCTTTACGATCGATCGCGAATACGAAATTTCGATACCTTTCGATAATTCTATCCTCCCGCAATACAATTGGAAATTGGAATCGTCAACGGTATCGAGTTAACTTCACGTGATAGCATCATGTCGAATAGGCGTGGAACGATGCGTGGTGCGAAATCGACCGAAGTAAATGCGATACGCCAAAGCCCACGCGGAGAGAAACTTTCGAGTAACCGTACAGTCGTGTTTCGCGACCACGCTATTTTGCAACGTTCCACGGGACCACGTTATTTATAATGATAAAAGTAATTGCGCGTAGGTTATGGTAAAGTGTCGCGCACGTGTCAACCCCTTAGGAACTCAATTCACATCCCTCGCGCGCCCTCGGGTCACTCCTACTGACCGACTAACATTTTATTCCCGTACGACTGGGGTAACGCGTAGCGTGATGCTTTTTTATGCAGAAGTGCATCATTCACTTCGTTCTACCTGTCGGACATCGGCGTTCCATGGACATACTTTCCGCTGCAAAGGAACACCCTGAACGGGGGAGACGCATGCGCAATCCTTGCCACCCCTCTGGCTTGCGTGCGACGAGGCAGACGAGGGTGCCGAAGCCAAACGTAACCCCTCAGTGAAGAATTAAACGTGATTCCGCGAGGTGATCCCCCGTAGAGATCTTGTTACACGGGATACGTAGTGTACATACAGATTATATTTTTCTACCGACGAGACAGGTTAGATGACTTTTTTACGACCGATTCGACTTACACGAGGTGACAATACTGTCGTCACTGTCCAAGGGGGAACCGCAGACAGATCGATATAGTAGAAAGACAAACTTTTTTTTTTAAACTAAATAGGTAGGTCCAACAGAATCCAACGTTACCGATGGGTAGAACAGATATGTCAAAAACGCTGAACGCTTATAGAATGTGAGTAGATTCCCTACTTACGAAACCCGAATTCAACCCATCTTGCCCGCATCAATGATTCTGCATCAAATATTGTTACGTCGTTACGTCATTACGTAAACATGTCGCCTTTCCTTGATTGAAGTTTTCATTCCGGTGCAAATGTCACGGCCTCCCCACGCCCCCACCCGCCTCCCCCTCTGTTTATTCACTCATAAGACGATAAAGTACATTGAAATGCCTCTCTGTACGATCAAAGAAAGGTCCATAATGTCATTGACAGAAAAATAATGACACTTCTTTGTCAATTACTTGGTGTTCGCGGAGTCAACGGTGAAGGGTGTAATTTTGTTGCGTGTCGGTCGTGTGTACTATCAGCTGTGAACTTTTATCGCGATGCACTTCCCATAGAAAATCGATGAAAAGTTCTCCCTTCTGAGCAACTTTCGTACACTTTTTTTCTTCAAATCAATCAGACCCTTAAAGGCAATCGGTAAACAATACCGTATACGTATTCTGGTCACGATACTGGTTTCTTTGGCAGTCAGGGCCGCTTTGGATAAGTAACCTGCTGTTTTTTTTTTATTTCGGTGAGTAAACGTTTTTCTCCTTCGTGTCGTCTCCCGAGAGAATGATACACTCGGAATCGCGAGGTCAAGGTTCGTTTGACAGGACGAGGATTGTGCGAGGTCAAGGTTTACAGGTGCCGGGAACCCTGAAATCTTGACCTTGCCGTAGCATCAACCATTTTCCCGACAACGCGTAATGTGCATTTTATCTCCGAGCATCTTATCGATTATGCGTTGCGTCGCGAGAATCAGTTTCGTCTCTTTGCCTCTCGAATTCTCATGTCCTCTCGTATATCTATATACATTCTGTCGCATAAGAGAGAAGCGCCCATGGTAGTTGCGCCTGCGCGTAAGTATTGAGCCATTGATTTCTGTGGCTTTAACGCGCGCGGCCCTGACATGGGGTAAGTTGCAATCCCGATTAATTTCACTATAATTGGTGTTAGCGGTTTTTCGAAGCACCGCAGATAATCCCATCCGTCGATTAAATCGGCGCTCTTGTATCGTATGAAGATTTTCCCGAAACAACGCCTTTTCTTTTCAAGCTCCGTTCGGTGAGGAAACGTTGTCCTCTGGACGTTCCGAATGCCGGATACGTTTCGCTTGCCCCGACTGAAATACCTCGGGACGCCTATTTTGGATTACGGTTAATTATTGGCGCGTAAAGCCAGTCGCTCCAAATACCGTTTACCTTCGGCCCGTCCATTCTTCCTTTTGTACGCTCTATCTTTATTGCCATCGGAAACATTTGTTGCGCAAAAGTACCGCTTGCCATTAGCTGTACATATAGAAACAAAATTGGAATTTAATTTTCTAACTTAAGACTGCTGCAGAATGTTACACGTACAATATCTTTAATTCTAGATTATTATTCATCCTTGTTTCAATGGAAACTTTTAATATTTAGGATAGTTGTTTATAGATTGCGTAAAGTAATTTTTCTATGTAAACTTTTTATTAAAATACACGTTGCAAGATATTTGTTTCTTGTTTTGTAGCAAAAAAATAGAGAACATTGGTAGAATGACGGCCATGACGCAGGAAGAAATAGTGGCTGGTGCGAGGACCGTAGCTCAAGGATTGGAAGCCCTCCGTGTTGAACATGGGGGTCTCTTGCAGGGGCTACAGTTTCAAGATGCACCAGCCGCTAGGGATAAAGGCAGTCTGTTATCGAAGAACATCGAAATGATAGAACTTGGACTTGGAGAGGCTCGTGTTATGATGGCTCTCGCGAGCCATTTACAAATGGTTGAGGCAGAGAAGCAAAAGCTTAGAACACAGGTTAGAAGACTGTGTCAAGAGAATGCTTGGTTGAGGGACGAACTGGCTGGAACGCAACAGAAGCTACAAGCTAGCGAACAGGCGGTAAGTATTTTTAATTATAAACTTACAAGATGTGGTCAAGTTGGAAGGAGATTATAGTACCTTAAACATTGTTATTAGCTGGCTCAACTAGAAGAAGAAAAGAGACATTTGGAATTTATGGCTAGTATGAGGCAATTCGATCCTGATCCTTCGGCGGAGGATGAGAACGCTAAAGACAGGCCAAAAGATGACCCTGTCGTGGATTTATTCCCGGACGATGATGCTGATGACCGAAACAGTAAGTGTATGTTAAATTTCCATCCACATATTCAAGTACCTCTCATGGATGCTTGATATCGTTTTCTTGAGTCTGTGCGAACGACACAATGGGATTTTACTGAGAATGTTATGGCGTATTTTTAAGAGCTCAAGAATTCTTCAATGTAGCGTACTAAATAGACGTTAAAGTTAACGTTGACAAGTCGTAGAGTGAAATTCTACTTTTACACAGACTGAAGTAACAGCGAGAATCATTATATGCAATGCTTGCCTTTTTCATTGCAGCGATATCACCAACACCGCCCTCACAATTTGCACAACAAGTGAATGCTGGGTACGAAATACCAGCGCGCTTACGTACGTTGCACAATTTGGTCATTCAGTATGCGAGTCAAGGTCGCTACGAAGTGGCGGTACCGCTTTGCAAGCAAGCTCTCGAGGATTTAGAGAAGACCTCTGGTCACGATCATCCCGATGTCGCTACGATGTTGAATATCCTCGCCCTAGTATACAGAGATCAAAATAAATATAAAGAGGCAGCTAATCTTTTGAACGATGCTTTAGCCATTCGTGAGAAAACGCTTGGTGAAAATCATCCTGCAGTAGCGGCAACGCTAAACAATTTAGCTGTACTATATGGAAAGCGTGGTAAATACAGGGAGGCTGAGCCACTGTGTAAGCGTGCACTCGATATTCGGGAGAAGGTTCTCGGACGGGATCACCCGGATGTTGCAAAACAGTTGAACAACCTCGCGTTACTGTGTCAAAATCAGGGTAAATACGAGGAAGTCGAACGCTATTATCAACGGGCACTGGAAATATATGAGGCTAAACTTGGACCAGATGATCCCAATGTTGCAAAAACAAAAAACAATCTTGCTTCGTGCTACTTGAAACAAGGAAAATACAAGGATGCGGAAGTCCTGTACAAGCAAGTACTAACCAGAGCGCACGAAAAAGAATTTGGTGCTATAGCCGGTGATAATAAACCGATTTGGCAGGTACAGATTTTTTCTATAGCATTTCTTTTGGAATCTTGAGCGTTTACTCTGCGGTTATTTCAGACATTTGAAACAGTTATCGTAAAGTACACTGTGTTTTTGGTTTCAGGTTGCAGAAGAAAGGGAAGAAAATAAGCATAGAAATAAAGAGAATGCTCCGTACGGAGAATATGGTGGCTGGCATAAAGCTGCTAAAGTGGATTCGCCCACGGTTACAACTACCCTAAAAAATCTTGGTGCATTGTACAGAAGACAAGGAAAATACGAGGCGGCAGAAACTCTGGAAGATTGCGCTTTGAGATCGCGAAGGGAGGTAAGCACAAGAACTACTTTTCTCTTTCAACTACCGAATCTTTTTTTCACATAGTTTTCATATTAATGAATAATAAAAACGAAGAGACTCGTACATATCTTGAAACGTTACGCACGAAATGGGAGACTGTAATGTCTGATTTGTTTTTTGACTGGTGAACGATGAAAAATCTATGTAACCATGTATTATTAAATTGTCTTGTTTGTTGTGAAGCAGACATTGGAATTTGTGAAGCAAGGAAAGGTCGCACAGATTCTAGGAGATGAAAAGGGATCGATGAGACGCGGTTCTCGGTCTAGTTTAGCTAACAGCGAGCATGAGCAACACGATGAGGTAAGTTGTGTAAGAAGTAACGAGAAATACTAGTCGCACTGCATGTCGTAGCACACGATTAGTCGTCTACTATCCTTTTCTTCTTTCTTTTTGTTCTTTTTTCGTTATCCGGCCCGTTGTGACGAATTGGCGATACAACACACAATCACAGGGCTCGCTGCCGCTGGTACAAAGGGCGCTACATGAAGGACAGTCTGGCCACCACGACGCTAGTCCTAACAAACCCGGTTTTAAAAACAAGATATTTCAAGCTTTCGGGATTCACTATTCTACTTCCACGTAGGATGTTTTTGCCTATAGTATCCGCCTGACGTTCAATTTTGCCCGGTTACATAGTGATTTCCAGTGTATCGCTGAAAGTTTGTACTCTTAGGACGTGAGGATATTTAAATTGCGATTTTGAGAGAACGTTATTCTAGGTACTTTTCTTAAATTCATGATGGTGTAACCCAAATGCTGAGGAATATTGCAATCGTGCAAAACATCTTTTACAAATTTTCCCTAAATCCGTGCATTTATAGGAATGTATAGCTGGACGTAGGGAGGTGTGGGCTTTACAATCTTGGGCACTCGAAACAATTTTCTGCAGCCAGACATCACTGATAAGATTAACGGTATACAGCTTCTTAACTTCCGTGTCACGATACAAATTTTGCTGGAAACTCATTGGGATGGCGGCACATCGTTATTGCACATTCTATCCCACGCTATACCTATTTCGATCCTGTTCGTTTCGATTTCCATTGCCGTTTTAGAAGAGTACTGCATAGGAAAGTACAGCCTTATGAATCACTTCCACTTTTAAGCTGTGATAATAATGCCCTTTGATTATTTTTTTGATAAAAGGTTGGAGATGTTTGTATTTCGTATTTTTAAGAGATTGAGAGATCGATTTTAACGGAGAGGTGCTTAATTACGGAGCATTTTTATTTCATCACTGTGCATTATTTAACTGTAATGAATATAACTATCGAAACTTTTTACGCTTCTATTATACACAGCCATATAGAAAGCAATTTAGAATAAAGAAAGCTTTCAAAGATAATTATTTTCATAATAAAATTACAGTCAATCGTTTCACGTGTAATTTTTATTGGCTGGTAGAAAAATACGCGAGTGTCGGTGAAACTTGGGTACTCGATAATAAATTCCGAGGTAAAAGCCTTGATTTTGTTTGTGCAGATTTCTTCTGTCATTTTCCTAAGCCGAAACACGATGAAACTACGCACAGAAGTGTGATGAATAGTCAATTTTAGCAACAGCTTTGCTTAACTATATAGTTCAGTATAGATTTGCAAAGATGATATATCAAAGTGACAATTGATGTGCAGAGAGGATTAATACACTCTGATAACAATTAATAGGTCGCCAACAAGCGAGGAAAATACATTATTTTCTGTAATGAATGTCGTACAATATTTTCATACAGTCTATCCTGATTTTTATTCAACGCGCGTACAGTATTCTCCAAGCTTGCAGTGACCCGCATCTTACATGTCGAAACTTGATTATAATTATTCTGTCTACATGTATTATAATGTTTTTAATTGACACTTTTAATTCGAAGTTCTATCTTGCTTAGGGTTACATTGATTGTGTCCTATTTCATGATGTTGGGTGTCTCGAAATTAATTTTATTACTTCGTTTTCAGAATATTAATCTATTTCGAAGAGGCGAATGTAGCTTGTGCAATTCCCATTATTTATTCAGTCTTTCTTTTAATGATTATCATTCGCGTTACTGATGAAGCTAATGCGCATATTGTATTTTACGTGGATCTCAAGAGCGTACGCGGATGAGTATCGTTGTTATTCGAGGCACCTTATATCTGAGTATCCATCAGCATACGATTCTAAGACGTTATAGACGATACTACGAACTTCAATCTATATAAAATAAATTGTTACGTTGTCATATATATGGTACTGTTTGGATTCAAATCAGTAATTACAAACTGTCGTCTAATATAAGTAGTGCCTTGAGACTTTAATAAACGAAAGAATAAATTATTTTCTAACGGAATGTATCGTAGTTGTTATTTGATGAATGTTTTTAAATATCCGATGGAGCAGTGGTCGGAATACATTTCGCGTACAGGTTCCGCCGCGTTATACTATCTCAATTTCCTTTCGTAAGTCGATCTGTAGCATACTCTATGTCTGTGTCTTGTTATTGATCGTATAGAAATACACTTCCTTTGTATAAAACAGAATGTGTATCACTATAACAATTTTTGCATTAATTCTCCTCGCACGCGTTTGTGTTTAACCACCACCACTGTTAAAATTCGTTTTTGGATATCTGCGTTGTCGTTTTGTTTCGCTTTGATTTGAGTACTGCGGGCCGGGGCTTAGGTATGGATGACACTGGAGTACGCTTCGTCTGGACAGCAGCCGGAAAAATATCGAATTTGAGTGGCAGGTGCGTATTAGTAGATTTGTAGAATATTTTATTATTTTCTGTTCGTGTTAGTGCAGACAGAGGAGTCTCGTATTACGAATCGCTGTCGCGCGATTTCTTGACTCTTTCCTTGTTTTTATTTTCTTAGATATTGTCGCAGTGTAGATCCCTTTTGAAAGTGTAATAAATGCAAAGCAACTAATAAAACTATTATCACTTTTAGCAGAATACAATTGATTACTGTTCTCGTCACAAAGTGTAGTTAGCATGGGACATTTAACATTTTGGCTTGTATATAGAAAACTACCTTTAAGAGCAGTAATCGATTGCGTAAATGTTATGTTGACATTCTATATAGTTTTTGCTTGCCACTACACCGTTATACGAATGTGTATGCATATATATATACAGACACACATACACATATAAATCAACGTGTTTAATATCACGTGCTTCTTTCAGCTGTAATATACGTCAGAATTCTAAAGGAGTCTTGTGTCTTCGATCAAGGCAATTTCATACACTACATATTTGAAGTATAAAGTTTGTTGGAGTAAAGAACACTATGTCTTCCACACCTTGTCACCCCGTTCTTCGTTTGTTTGTGAAGCAGTACGTTAGTTTTTCAATCGTTTCCAATTCTTCTTGTGTTTCGTAAGACGTATCAGTATCGAAGACACGAGATTGTCAAATTTGCACGGAAGGCCACTCTAACACGCTTTCTCCTTCTGTTTCAGGACAGGAAGTACTTCGTCCGTGCGCAATAAAGGATACTATGGTAGGAATATCGAAATCATACGTGAAATGGGAAATCTGGACAATTAAGGGCTCTACATAGTTTCATCGTAAACTTTGATTGATGTCCGCTATGTCTGGAGCGATAAACTATACAGCACATTCCAGCTGCTTTAACAAGACGCACTATAATGAAGTACTCGCATTGCTCATTTAACTTGGACATTAACGGCTTTGTACTAGCGACTGACAATTGAATTAGAAATTGCAAGGCGAATTGGTCTACTCCGCTTCGAATATATGTCAAAACGTTGAGGAACCGAACTCGGAATTCCATTGACCTAAGACCGCGATGTATTCAAATTTGGAATCATGCACAGTGATTAACAGTTTCAGATGTATCACTTGCATAATACTCGAATACTTCATACGTATGCATATCCTTTCGTTAATCATACGTGCTCCACGCGATAACGCGTAATCATTTCACGAGTTAGCCTTTGGTCGATACCAAACGATACATTACTTTCGGGAATGTTTCGTACGTCGCTTTAGCATCGAATGCATCCTTACGCCGTGCATGTTAGAATTATGCGAGCATAACATCTTCATAATTAAATTAGCAAGTGTATACATTAGAAAGGGAATCAGGTAATCTTCGTTTCTTTCCTTTTAATAATCCGAACATCTTGGAATTAGTAACGCATGATAGGAACGAACAGTAGTAGACGGACCCATCAGGCGACGAGTTTAATTTTTCTATCACACTTATAATCCTAAACATAAGAACTTATATATAGTTATATATTCGAAATATTTAATTTATTCCCGCGATCGGTTTGTCGAATGAAAGTACTAGTACAAGCGTGGCGGATATGTATTATAAAAGTGTGATTAGTCAAGAGATTTCCAATACGTTCATTATAAATCATTTCAACACTGAAATATCTTCGAGAGGTTCACCGTTATATCGTATTGGCCCCACAGTTTTCCGACGCGATACTTGAGTCGAAAAGTACGAGTAAACTTTTTTTTACGTTGTATCGCATTCGTACCGAGGTATATACTACATGCTTTAAACTTCAGATCGCTATAGCCGGCTGTGAATGTAAAATATTTATCGAGTTTGAAATTGTTTAATCGTTGGTCAACTACAACCGGAGAGAATGATCGTTTGGATTAGTCGAGCTCGTATATACATAGATTTAAGGGTTTCTGATATCAAAAATTCATCGATCGTTCACATTGTTTCACCGCACCACCGGTTTCATTAACGGATAGTTATTTTAAATTTAACATTTTACACCAACCCTGTAAGACGAACTTCCTTTGAAACCGTTCTTCATCGAAGGAAATGTTCGCAAAACTTTTCCGAGCAATGCGACGCTTAACTATTTTGGACTGGCCTAGTTCAAAAGATTCAACATTATACCTTGCGTGCTGGTGTCCAATGAAGTATTGTTTTTGACCGTAGTGGAAATAATTCATCTTAATTTTGTGCAATTTTAAAGCTCCAATTCGGAGCAGGATTTGTACTTGAGGTTTATGAATGCGACTCAATTGTTCCATCCTGCGTCTATATGTAGGTATAAGTAGCTCTTCATTTTCTCTTTTCATTTTAAGGTACATGACTTTATTACAATTCTCTCGTGTGCCCTCATTATTCTGAATCATGCATTTATGATACACGCATATTCTGCGCCTGAGAGCTTGGAGGCCTAGAACTACAATTTTGAATTGCTTTGGCGATACGTGATCCGTCTTGAATTAGGTGAAAAGTAAACTAATAAATTTTGTTTCTTAATGGTGTGAGTTGGCGTGTTTATAAAAGAAATTGGTAATACAGGAGTTGTGTTTCCGTAGATACCGAGCGGGTACTATGTACAGTTGAATCGAACACCGTTGTTTTTTGCGCAATGTTATAATATATACCCGACCGTTTTATTTATTTTGTTTTTAGTTAAATATTTGCGGGATAAAAATGATTTATTTGCAGCGAAGTTTTTACCGTTCTTAATTTCTTCGCATTATTCATGTTTGTATTACTTAGACGATAATTTCTCATTTTTAGGGAAAGCTTGTGCAGTCGTACTTGCTTTCTCCAGAAAACAAATTTATAAACGAGTGTTAGATTAACGCGCATTGCCGACGGTCGAACTATTTTATATCCGGAAATCGTACGATGTGATACAGTAGTTTAAGATAAGATTAATGTCAACTCGCCAACGAGTGTAGCCGTTGCTTTACTATATAATAGCAAAGCTTTTTAAGGTATTGTAGCTCTCAGGTGCAAGTACTGTTATTTAATAATATGTAAGTTTTGATTTCTAATAAATATTTCCACTTGTAATCCCTGTTCGTGTGTTTCTCGCGTAAAACGATTTCAACAATGTAATCGGAAACGACTTACGGTGAGGAGACGTCTATCTATTAAGTTGTTAAAAGTGTTCAAACATCTATACACAAAATTGTGTCAATGGATTATAAACTTTGCTACTATGATTTACTTATGTTTGACATTACATTTACGATTAATCAAGATGCCACATTGACTTCTGACCACTACTCTGGTCTGGATTATTTTACTACGTTCTCCGGAAATCAAAGTTCATGGAAGAGTGCGCCCTAGTATAATCGAGTCTACAACTTTGTAGACTGCGACAACACTGTAAGCTGATAAGACTGGGCACGGTTATTTATAGCGCTAAAAATGTCCCTATAAATAAATATCAACAGTCTGTTTATCGATAATATATCGATTGTCATCTTGATAGCCAGACGGCACAAATGCGCGCTCTTATGATAATGAAAGAAGTACCGCGGTGTTCCACGAACTATAAATATAGATCTCAAACATGATCCAACAGTTTTTCTCTCGTCAAATGGTTTTCAGGTCGGTCATCGACATTTCCTTCTACAGATTACCTGATGTCATTTTCTGGGCCCTTGTAATCCGTTTCGTATTAACAAACGGCATATTAAAAGTTTTCCCAATAACGTGTTCGGTGTTTACAAAATTTGCCCGTGCCATTTTTAATCGACAGTCTCAATTATGATGTTCAATCGATTATTCGAATTATAGAAAAGTCTTTATTGAGCATAGTGTTACACATTACAATAGTAATAATAATAATGATGAGGGTAATGATAATCAATGATATACCTTTCAACGGATAAAACTATCACGAAATTACACTTAAACGTACTTTTACAAACTTCTGTTTTGTATCGGCTTGACTAGCATATTAGAAGCATTAACGTTACAGTTAATCATATTAATTAGAGAAGGATCGAAAGCACGTTTATGCAATGGATAATTACGATATACAGGTATTAAAAACGCTTTTAATAAATTAGGTACGATAAGAAATGTACATTTATAAATTGCTAAATATTACACATACCGAGTACTACGTCGTGAGACAATAATGCAAGGCTGATTTGTACGAGCTTCAGTAGTAAAATATTTCATTTCTTCATCTTTCTTTTTTTATGTAATCCTCATCCGAATGTCGAATATCGCTCGACTACACAACGCCCTACAGATCCGTTAGTTTCATTTAAATATTGCGTCCTCCACAGTAATCCACTTTCGGTCGTACTGAGATTATTCCACAGCCTTTTAAATTGGTATCCAAATCAGCCTAGCAGATTCGAAAAAGGAAGTAACACGCGTAAAGAAACGTCCGATAGATATTAAAATATGTATACAACTTCCAATAAATATACGAAATTTGTCTAAAGTATAGATTGCTTATCTAGTATTCGTCACGCATCGTAAAAAGTACTTAAAATAGAGTCTAAACTAGTCTTTCGTGCTCTAGTCTAATATTTGTATCGAGAAGTTTCCTACGATTTTACTCGATTATAGAAATCGTATAGAGTGGTTCTTCGCGAAGTGGGCTTCGAGCTCGGAGAACGTGTACGATTACTTCTCGACTGAATTCTAGCCGATCTCGTTGCGGCAAGAAATACGTTTACGATGGAAAATGTCGAGTTGTACCTTTATCGCTGCTCTCTCGATTCGAATCCTACTCTGCTCATTTAACAAAACTTAGTTTAGTAGCTTCGTTATCGTAGACGTTTACGAAATATTGAATACTGAGTAATACATTTAATTAATCTTTTTTTTTGTTTCTCCAATACATTGTATATACCGAATGCGAAGTAGAACACGTGTGCACAGAAATAGTTTGGCATAATTTCTGCGAGAGTTCCTCTTGCGAATATTAGTGCCAATAAAATTTAATCGTATGGAGGCAAGGTACGCTCACATCCATCTGACTCGATTGGACCTAGCACCTGCTTGAAAGTAAATTAAATCGGACTGAATGCTAATGGCATAATCGTATCTCGTACTTGAGTCTAATAACTAAATGCGAAAATCTGTCTTGGTCTCGCATTCGTCGATGAAATGCGACTAAAATCTGTCTAGGGTATGTATAGATTGAACGTGAGATCATCATCACGATTTTTGCAAACATTTCCAAACCATCCACGGATATGGATTAATATTATTCCAATTGGATGCGCAAGATTTCAGAGGATTATTTGTTACGAGCCACGATTTAGAAACGGAGACGTGGATTAATACGTTTAACATTTAGTTCCTTTTAATTAAGCTTTGATTGCTTTTAAGTACGCGAATTCGTTTTCTCATTAAAATCACCTTCCAATCGTGCTTTTTTTTTTCTTCGATCATCGTTCGTGACGATCTCGTCGCATGTATATTCGAAAGCTGTCGATACTTCATTGGCAGTGTTTAGAGTCTAAAAGTTAATTATGATGATTCGTGCACGAGATTATTTTCGAATGTTCTTTTCGAACTTCATACGGCATAAACTGTGTTACACTTAACCGTAATACGTATTCATGAATAACGCAAACGATGAGATTGGGAGACGAGAGATGGGAATACAACGAAACTGAGAGTCGAGTCCAATAGAGGTAATTGTTTTAAGCTCAATAGCTCCGTCGCATGGAAACTGAAACTATTATCCTAAGTCATCGCACGGGAGAGTTATTAATTAAGAACTGGTTTTTGGCCAGGCGATCTTGGCCTCGATTCGTTTGTATGCGAAAAGGCAGTGAGAGAGCTCTTGAGGGCATTCGTGATCTCCAAGCAAGGTTTCTGCGAACAATAAATGTTTTTGTTAGTATAATTATTTGCTAATATTCGTAACCATTATTTCCAATCAAATAACCGAATCGGTTGGTTCAGGCGCGACCTATGCAACACTTTTCAGCTTTTCAGAAAGACGATAAGAACTATTTCATTCGTACAATTCCTGCCATAAAAATCAGCGAAAAAGTAATAATAATGTCACACGCGTCGTTTCTGATATAACTGATTCAGTTAAAAGTATTCAAGTCCATACTTTTCAGCAATGATTTCTTTTTTTTATATTAATTTCAAACATCAAGGAATTACCATCTCCGTGAATCAATTTAAAGAGGCCATAGTCCTGGGGATTGGTGCATCTTATTTTATGTGCCAGAATACGACAAATCTCTCTGGTGTTCATATTCGGTCGCACTGGTAGTGTTCTGGTGTTCAGTGAACCGTGTAGTTCGTCCGGTACTAAGATACGTAGTACGGAGGAACAATCCGGTGTTCCACAACCCTGAAAAGAAATTGTACTTTCTTTTAAGTCCTAGAAATTTAACACATTTGTAAAAGAGAAGTTTCAATCATTTTTAATCTATGTTAACACAACATTCTTTTTACAATATTTTTGATCTTTGGCCAATGATTAATCCGTTGCAAACTTCGTGGGCCCCGGTAACATTGTTTCAATGAAATAAGATTTTTGTCAGGATATAAACAAAAAAAGATTGCGCAACAATTAATCGAAGTAATCGATCAATAATAAAAGTTCATCTTGTGAATTAAAAAATTATGTTTTCGGGAGATCGATGGAATCATAATTGGTACGATAAGTTAAATGAATTTTAAAACTGTAATTTATCTGTCGTGTAGGACAAATGAAGAGAGAGAGTGATATAAAGAATGATATAAAGAGAATGATATAAAGGTAGTGAAAAAATTGAAACACGAGTAGGAGCAGGTTTCCACAGGTTTCGTTGGATCCACGGTGTCACATAAGGTTTTATGATAAAATAATTAACGATGCTCGTTTCGCATGAATTTTAACTGAAAATTCTTTTATTCAATTCAACAGTTCCTACAACATTCATCGCCTTCACTTACGTTTAACGTGGACATCGTTCCCTGGCTAGTCTTGAAGGTCTTTAAAACGTGAACGGCACTGGACAACGTGGTCAGGTAGTATCCTCCCTCACCCGTCAAGAGGGAGGGGTGAAGAAGGCCCCACATATACTCGGCCTCCACCTCGGCGTCCACGACCTTACCCCGAACCAGAACCCAAACCAACAGAGGTAGAAGATCGTCGGCACCCACTGTTACATGACGGCCGGAATTAGCGTGCTTTACCTGGAAAAAGGGGACCATGGAAAATCCGCTGTGGGAGAAAGGGCATCGTAAAATCGGAGAACCACGTCGAGACTCACAGAATTGAAGATTGCGGAAATAGCCGCGAGCAGATTTTCGAGCTTATCCAGGGGCGAATCAGACTTTTGCAATCGGTCGATGTACTTCAGGATTCGTTCCAAACTCGGTTCGGATGGAGGTACGATTTTCGGCTGCAAAGAACGATACCAACATTGTTATAGAATGTTATATCCTTCGGTCGGGGTTCGTCGCTTATGATGGATGTTAATAGCAAATTACAATTTCATAAATGCATGGTAAGTTTAGAAAGAAAAATGATGCTTAACGGTAATGGTATGGAGCTCGGCCGTTTTATCGAGCTCGTAATGACGATTCGATGAGATACTAACTCGAACACCGAGATCCTGAACGTGTTTCCCTTGGGCGTGCTGAATACTCTCGGCGAGGGTCTGCAGGGAACCCGTTGTGGCATAATGTTCTACGAACAGTCTGTAAACGTGCTCCCTAAGCGGTCTCACCACTAGTCCCATCATCACTCCCTCCAGAATAGCATCTAGATTAAGAAACTCATTCGGCTTCAGTTTCAGCCTCTCTTTCTCCACTTCTTTCTCGAATTCCCGTTCACCGTGTTTCACCAAGTAGTTCTTCATCCCGGACATAAATTGCCGCATGTTTCTCATAACGACGTGCGGACTCGCTTCTTTACCCTCTTTCGTGCATTGAATGAAGTTGTCGATGTTTTGGGAGAAAGTCGTCGTCTTGTCGGCGGCGAGCTGAAGGGCGTACGATCTTATCGCAGAACCGGAACCTCCGTTCTCGCGATTCCTGAGAGCTTGCAATCGCGGCGGAGCTGTGTACAGAAAATAAAGAAATTGGAATCAGGTATGAGAGATAACGAGAAAGCAGCTTTCTTTCACGAGGAATCCCGTAGCGTTTTGTACGATGACTTCGGGCCTAGATTCAAATTTTCTCTATTCGCCTCCAATTTTCGTAAATTACAATTTTAGTTTCACCCCCCGGCGAGATCTTTCGGGATAACTGATAGGCATCGTTTCCATTAAATTTTTATGAAATGAACACCATTTGTACACGCCTGAACAGTTGCAGATATGTTAATTATTCGTTAACAAATGTAACTATCGTACAAAATTCATAGTCATTACAGGATCCATTATACTACCAAGTACCATGCTGCGAAAGTGAAAGTAAATTGCAATTTACAAAAGATTTCACTGTGACTGGCAAAATCTGAAGGTAGATCATTTTTCTACGTCGGACAAAATAGCGCAGACTCATTGTACTGGATCCGCAAGCATTATAATAAAGAACAGTTGTACTAGAATTCAAATAAATAATATTACTGATTAGGTTGAATACCGAGTACTCGAGGTGTCTAGATCTACACGGTTTCATGTCAAGTGGATTATTTTTAACTTATCTTATCGATAATGAATCTCTTGGACGATACTTGGAAATAATTAAACTATATCGCGGGCACCGTAAATAATCTCGATATCTACGTGACTCCGAAGCGAACGATCAAATCTATTCGTTCCGATTTCTGATCCCTTACGTTTAAACACTTCAACGCTGTTCTGAAGTTTCTTGCAAAGGCACCGGAACCACCTGCCTATCTTGCGGAAGATACCACTGGTCTTCACTGAGAATTTCTTGCGCTCCCCGCCAATTTCCACAGAGCAATTAATCATTTTGGATAGCTGTTTCGAGAACTCTAAAGTCGAGGATGATATTTTTATTTATTTCTTAATCAATGAATTTTAATACTGTTAACGATGCACCTGCGCAGATCTTAACCGAACGCTTCCCGAGTCCCAACGATGTCGAGCATAAAGGAGATTTACACCGCGCTTTGACTCGCCGCGATAACATTCGTCCCGATGGTACCAATATTTCTTTCCTCCGAATTAAACAAGATTTTTCGGAATCTGCAATTCTCTCAATGGCCAGCTCTACAATTCAATGTTTAATCTCCAATCTCGATCTTGCCGTACCGAGCGATTCTTGGAATCGACTCCAAAATCGCCAAATTCTACAATGGTCTACATGACTACTATCGTTGTCCTTCTTGCAACTACAACATCCGGTCGTTAAGATTCCGATAGCGATATTCAGCGTTCACGCTTTTCATCCGAATAGACGTATCGATTCTAATGTACCTTGTGATCATCTCCGCGAGTGTCTACACCAAGACAAGGTTTCGTTCGATCGCTCTATTTATTGGTAAAACAGTGAAATAAAAATGTCTTATCGATCCCACCGATCAGGCTCTCGTAGAGCCTTTCATCATCTTCAAGGTTTAACGAATCTATATCTTCTCGCCGTGGAATCTTACGAGTAGATAAGCTTTCTTGTTGCAAGTCAGCTCCTTTACGAGGATATCGTTAAAATGATTTGTAACAATTAAGAAAAAACTGTTGATCATCCAACTTTTCACTGATAAGATTTCTCGTTGCAGCGCAATTGGTTATCCAGCGAACGTCTCTTAAAAATATTATTAAGTAGTATGCCGTTAACGTCTGCGTGTGATTCTAAGCCAAGCACACGGGACGAGATCCAATTGAAACTTCCGCGCTCGACGATGTACTCAACGATGCAGCGGCACAATTATTTCCAGAAAATTAAATTCTTCTCGAAATCCCCAAGATTCATCGACACTGGTATATCCGACAACGCGACGTCTTCCAAAATCACAAGACTATGGCCTGATGTACGAGGCCCGGTGCGAGCCTCTGTTAGGCCGCATCGACGACGGATGAATTGACACTGAAGAGGCAAAGCTACTGATCGGCGGTACTATCGGCAAAGGTAACCGGAGGAGGCGGGCACCGCTGCTGTCTCGCGACGCAACACGCTCTATCGGTCTTGTACTTTAGAATCTGACTGCCGAAGGAGGGAGGGGAGTTGCTTCTTCCTCTCCTCCACCGAACCACTCGCACCGCAAACACCGATGTACTTCTAACGGATCTTTGTACAGCGGTAAGGTGAAAATGTCTTCTTTTTTTTGTAATATATTTATGACACGGTGAAACGAATTTTACTTCTTTTTTTATGATAATCATTGGTTGGTCGATTATTCTGTTTGAATGCTTCTAGGATAAAGGATCAGCAATGTTGCATCGGTCGAATAAAATTTGCATGCGGGGGGGGGGGAAGGGTTAAAATGTTTTTGATTCAATATTTTCACTAGAAAAAAGTTTATCTGCCGAAAGAAATTAAGTCGTTGAAAGATGGATGAGAGTATAATCTACGAGTAACTGCTGAATAATTGTAACGACGTATCGTTTACAAGGCCTTTTGTTTGGATTAAACAATATTGCGACATCATTGCTGACACGGAAGGTGACACTAAACAAAGCGTCTTCGTCCGGATGTCGCTGTGGGAGACGTTACGGACTTGACACCCGATCCAGAATGTATTACGTATTCGCAGACAGTTGGCACGCTGTTCACCTGCGTTCCGGAAGAAAGAGGAAGTTCCTTCGACTTATTTGCAACATCGAACCGGTGTCTCCGTTAATACCATATTAATATTTTTATTACCGCACGTTTACATCATTATTATATTTCATCGCATCATCGCGAGCGTCACTATTCTTTAATATTCTAATCTTTCATATGCTCCGACAGTGACATGCATGATCGTTTGATGAGATATAACAATGATTGCTTGTAGCGATAAAAACGTAAGTATTCTCGATTATAACTGGGTTTACTTGAGGCACTAGGGGGTGATAATTTGAACGTCCGCTATAACCGATCTATTGACACGAGTGAAGTAAAAATTCTTCGATAAGGACCGTAATTGTTTGCGAGAGATAAAGCGTTTCGCGAAGGAAGTAATTGTTTACTGGGAGGAATGTACGGGCACCGTTTACAGATATACATAGAAGTGATCTGATAAATGGCACTGTAAAACGTGCCCGGATATCTTGAGTCCGAGAAGACCGACGTATCGCTCGTCTGTGCACGTGAACAGCCTGTGAAACGGGAATGCCGACGCCCGAGTTAAGATTAAAACCGTCGTACTTAAGATTGTGGCACGGTGCGTACAAAGAGAATACTCCAATTCTCCCCCAGAGGGGTTGGTCGAGGCAAACAGCTTCGGCTCCCGATTTATTTTCGCAATGTTCGTATTTCAATGTACATTGAAAACTTGACGCTAAACAACGCAATCGTAACAATTTGATTATACGTAATAATATTTCTCAATGTTAGTTATGATCGGTTGGTTGATTAAAAAGTTACTTTAGTAATCGAGCGTACCACGTGAATTATGTCACTCTTTTTCTAAATATTTTCCAACGAAAATCGTTAAGGGATGAGTTGTTTTACTTTAAGAATGTTCACAAGGGAGAGTTCTACCGAGGCGCGACGCCCTTTAAATAAAACAACTGATCCCTTATGGATAATCGATAAAATTGTCTAAAAAAAGAATTTATGGCCGGGCTTATTTAGGACTTTTGAGAATGTTGTCGAAGTTTAAGGAATTCGTAGTTTGCTGAGAATTCACGGAGATCTTCCATTTATACGTACCAGATGTACGAAACTATTTCTCTAGGCACAGGGCGGGTCGTTACGAGTTTCTGGAAAGTTGATTTTCAAAGCTCAGTTCGCTAAAGGACTGGCATTTTGGTTGGTGGTAATATATCTAACGAGCGAAACCCATAAATCCACCCATAATAGCTGCGTTTATCGCTAAATTGGAATACTTTACGAAGAATTCGTCATTAATGAACGACCTGACGCTAAAATCATCTGCTTCCCTTTATATTATCCTAAGCGTTACCCGGTAAACCCTAACGGAGTACCGTTATTTATCGAATATGGAATATCCAGAAACGAGTAGTGTTACATTTATTGAATAAAACTATCGATGAGAAGGTTGCACCAGGGGTTGCGTTATTTTCCATGTCGAAAGAAGATTGACGTAAAGCTTTGCGTGTTTTGTTCAGTAAAATTCGTGAAAAGCATTTCGTGCGTGGTATTTTTCACTAATCGTGCAGCATGACGTAATTTGGGAAAAATATTGTTTAATTCACTACGTAGTACTACCGGCGGTTCTGATAACACGTGAGCGGACAAAAACATCTTTAATTTTGCCAAAAGATACGGTTCGGCAATGATTAATTTCGAAAGAAGAATTTAAATAAATATATGAGAAATGGATAGTAGTTATTATAAAATATTATAAAAATCAATCTCTCAAGAATGGTTATACTATCTGCGACATCTTCGTCAAAAATAATTGACAAAAAAGATTATTTTATCAATTCAATGCACCATCCCACGTGCACATGTTTCTAAGCAGTCTTTTTGTAGTTTTGCAAACTGTCAAATTCGCATTTCGAGCACAAGTCGTGCAACGAGATGCCGAATTGAAACGATGGTTTACCGCTCGATATTACATCATTATACTGTACTCGAGACAAACCGTTAACAGAAATGTTATTTAACGTCTACTGCCGCCGGCCAGTGATATAATCGACGAAATCGGAACGAGGAAACCGTGACCGTACTTATCAGCTCTTACTCGCGCAGCCTCGTTTATTGTTTATAATTTGCTCTTTCTCTGAGAACGAGGCCGAACAACGTCATTCTCCAATCGATGCTTTTTGTTCAATAGATTGCGACGAATATTTTCCATCTGACGCATCGATTCGTAGCGGAATTGCTTTCTTTCCGATCTTCACGCAACAAATGTAAATCCAATAACGGAGCTACACGAGCCAGCGATCCGGCTTGACCTTCTGGAGCAGTTTCTGATACGGTCGGTGCATGTGGCAATGCACTTCCAGTATTTCTGTTCTTCAGGCAACGGCATTATGAATCACTTGACACGCGATCACATTTGTAAACGATGGAAACGCGTAAATAGCGTCGTATTCGAACGCCAATTATCTCAACTCGCGACCATCGCTTGGATAATAGAATTCTTTCCAGCAATAATATTTAATAATATAGATATTATCAAATTGCTGTGTCACGCAAATTCAATTTACGTTGTTTGCATTTTGGATCACAATAATAATCAATCGAATTAGAAATTTTTTATCTGCCGATTAATGGAAAAAATTACTTGGGTATCAACGACAGAGATAAATAAAACAGTAGGTATCGTATTGTTTTTCTTGAAAGTGCGATGCGTGTGTCGAACGAAACAAAGTCGACCGTGGCGCGATCGTATAAGATTTACGGCTTGGAATTTGCATGACATATTCCAAGTACAATTTCGCTACCGTATCTGCTGTTAACCGAGGGCAATGATATTACACTCGTGGATTACGTTGTGTAAGCCAGACGTTGTGCAATACGTCAATAAAAATATTGTCTGATTTTGCCGCTGTTCGCGAGATATTAAAATTGTTACTAAAACACGTTCTTATCTTTGTTGACGTATCATAAGATTACTATGTAAGAGAGTGCGTATACACGTAGATTGTTAGTAATAATGACAACGGATGTTCGAATGTCTCCGCAAGAAATGTGGAAAGAAATGAAAGATAATGACGATTACGGTAGTACATCATTTCTTCGTAGAAAGTAAAAGTATCGAGATCGTTAAATAGACTTACACAGAAGGGGATCCAGGCGTTCCTTGAAGCTCTTGTTCCTCTTGATCCTCTCAACGTCGCTGTCGTCCGTGTCCAGCATCGTCTCCCACTCGGAAGGATCGTACGTCTGATCCTTTCTGGAGTCCGGCGTGTCCTCCCTTTCGTTTCGCTTTTCGACGTTGTCATACGAGGAATTCCTGTCGCTGTAAAGTGACTCGGACGTGTCCGGCGGTTTCAACAACTCTGGGTACCTGCGAGATCAGCAGAAACGAGACCGTTCCAGTTTGATTTCTAATCGTAAACGTAACAACTCTACGATTCAATTCCGTCTGATATAACTCACCGTTGCAGAATGATACTCTGAACGGTCAAAGTGTTCCCGACTATGTCCCTGTCGCACTCCTCGCCCGGGAATTTTCTCGCGACGTTATCGCCCTCGTAATCCGCGTCGCAGTCGTAATCTGGTTCGCAATCCTCTCCTTCGTTCCCTGAACAGATGCAGAAATCACGATAAACGTTAAATATATTGAAACGATGAATATCGCGCATGAAACTCGTTAATTTTCTTTTTCGAAAGAAAAGCGAACAGTTTTGTACTGAAAATTGGTAACATTGAATTTCTATTTTTTCGGACGTCGGTAATTAAAAATATAATATTTTATTTTACAAAATCGCTCCGATAGTTGAGATCAATCTATCACATTTAAGACCTGGATTATAATAATAATCAACCGAATTCAAAATTTGCGAAAATTATAACGATACGTTATTTAACCAACTTTCGAAGCCCTGAGAATGTATTATTAAAAAATTATTACAGAACGGTTAAAATATGTATTAGTTTGACTAAAACAAATTTGTACACTTGGAATCCATAAAAAATTGGTTGTTTTAAAATTGATCGTAGTATAGGTATTGGAGGATACGACGTGAAAGATAACTTACCGATAAACTCCCAGCTAGAGTCCACAGCCCACGAAGTATCGTTGAAGACCTTCGTCCTGATCTTTGGTGGTTGCACAGGCTTAGCCCGCGGTATTTTCTTTACCTCTTTGGTGCCGAGCCGTTTGGCCAGATTGTCCACGGAGGACGATATCAGTGGCGTCTTATCCTCAGTTTCTTCGGTCTCCTCCCAATCGATCGGATGAAGCTGATTGGGATTATTTCCGATTGGTGTTTGCAGCCAACCCGGCTCGCTATGTCGATACTTGTTAGTCGCCGGATTGTTCCTGGGCCGTCTCCTGGGTATTATCGCTGCATTTTGGGCAATCGCGTCGGCCGGTTCCGCGTAAAACGGACTGCCTTGTTTGGATTCTGGTGTCAGGGGACTGTTACTCTCCGATTTCGCGAGAATCAATCCCAGTTTGTTTCTAGGAGGTGTCACCGTGCTCGGGCTGTTCAAAGAATTCGCGCTGCCTGCACAAAAGGAAACGTATTCCAGCTTTTAGATTGATAATAGCGCAGAACGATAACGGGGACAACGAGCAACCGAGCCTCAAGGCACATTTTCAAGATAACCAAGTTAATAGCAAATACTTACAGACTCTGGATAACAGATCAGGTCTTCTTCCCATTCCCGTCTCCTCCAGCGACCCGTTACCCTGATCGGAATTACATTTCACTTCCTGAACCGGCTTGAAGCTACTGAATTCCGGACTCGTTATCTCTTTGTAGCTCAATTTTTCGTTGCCGATCGATTTGTCGTTTCTCAGAATCACTCTCTCGTTTCTCACAGCCAATTGTTCGTTCGTCGTCGATCTCTCGTTGAAATTTCTCTCGGCAGGGTGCACGATCATTCTTTCCTGAGCCATCAGCCGATCGTTCGAGTTTCTCAAACGATCCTGATGATTGGGAGCATCGTTCCGCGCGAGCTTGTCGTTCGGCGACCAGGTAGATTGATTAGATTGATCGGTCGTATTCCAGATGTCTTCGTAATCGGAGATCTTGTCGCCCGGCGAGCTACGATAATACGACTCCAGGATGTCGGACTCCTGATAGTGTTGAGAATTCTTTCGAGCCTCTCTATCGCGCCTCCGTTTCGACTTGCTCGTGCTGGATGGCGTTGTTGGCGACAGGATGTTTGGCGTCTTGATACCGACGTTCGGGACTAGCTTAGACAACGGAGAGAGGACAGGCGTCGTAGGTGACAGGGGAGACTTGATAGAGAAGTTTGACGTCAGAGACTTGTTGGAGGTCGCGCTTTGAGGGCTGAGCAGGGATGTGTTTGGATCCGACGGTGTGTTTTGCTGTTCCGAAAATAAAACAGAGAAATGATGAATATCGTCAATTCTGTTGCGACTATTTCCGTTAACCCTAACGCGACAGCACGCTGATCGACTTTTAATTGCCCCCGAAACTCCCGACGCGACGCTTGGCTCTCTTTTAATATTCATGGAACGTTAATTGAAGGTTTAAATTTGATTGAATTTACGTTGAATTAAAGAGAATTTAATTTAATTTCATTTACGTTAAATTGAATGTACGAGAATTCACTGGATCCCTGCATCCCTGCATCGGTTATATGTACAGGTATATGCATAAAATGATATGTACCCTACTAACAACAAGATAACCGAATCGACTAGAAACTACAATTTTGAACCGATGATGCAAATTACCTGTGAGCTGCAGACATCGGTCGTCTGATTGACGTTAAACGTGACGGTGGTGGTAACCGTGAAGTTATTCTGACTCTGACTGATTCCCGGCTTCGCCCATCTAGGAGGCGGTGGAGGAGGAGTCTTCGCGTTCTGCACAATCGAATGATTGTCCGCGACGATGTTTCTGATTTCAGGTAAAACCGGCGAATTGGCGCAAGAAAGATTGTTGAAATTCGCAATGTTCTGATGGAAGTTCGTGGTGGAGGTGCTGACCGAAGAGAATCTACTTCTGGACAGCTCGATCACCGTCGATCTCGGCGTCTCCGCGTTATTCTTCGCCTCGAAGCTCGCTTTGATATCCTGAACCGGGCTCAGAACGTTGCTCTCGACGTTGTGTACGATCGGCGATGGACAACGGACGCTTTGCACCAAATTCGGGGAGATCAACTTCTGCGAGAGCTTCTCGTTCGGCGACATATTGTCTTGACGATCCTTCTTCGCGTCTAATGGCTCGTTGAAGGTCGTCAGGTTTAGGGTATTGGGCGGCGTCGGCCTCGTTTGACGCGGCAGGGACGACACGAACGTCGACGTCGACACGGTGTTCGTTGGCGACGAGCTTCCTGGAAACAAAAATAAAGAGGCGGTGAGAGAATTATTTTCGTACCGTGTCTCTTGGGCATGTCGGTCCTGCTTTTGAGAGTCTACGTCGGATGATTGAAAATTTCTAAACGTTATACGCGGAAAGAGAATCGTCGGTCGTGACGGCAAACATTTTATTCGATAAAATCGTGTCGTTTCTGGTGTTTTCGAGCACCGCATTAACGTCTTTGGAATAATTGGAAAGTAGACTTTTAGTAGCTCTAATCAATTTTGTCGAGAAATAAATAAAGTAAGTAGAGAAATATCTTACGTGTATTGTGCGATGAAATTGGGGCAAGATTGAGCACTATACTTTCCGTGGTCGGTGTATGAACGTTGCTATTATTGTTATTATGATTATTATTTCCTGAAAAGATCGATCATCTGTCAGAGTGAAATCATCCCTGCCTTTCGTATTCGCGAAAGTCATAGCTCTTAACGTTCCGTGCTTAACGAGCGAAATATAGCCTGCTAATTAAGGAAATATACAGGGCGGTTCACTTAACGCGAGCGTTTTAAATATTTCGCTTAATACTTCTCAATCCGAACCCAAAGAGAAAATGATTTTTGGAAAATCGAGGAACCGACCGTCGCGTCGTTCGTCTTGCCACTGACTAAAAATTCCAAAAAATATTTACAATGCTCGAGTTTAGCGGGCCACCGCCCAACGTATCGACGAATAGCGATCCAACGTTCGATCGAATAAATTATAAACTCACCACCCCGGAAACTACTCAAACTGGAAGTGTTGCTGCTGCTGCTTTCGGGTGGTTTCGGATTTGCCATCGGGTATCTCCAGAATTCCTGACCCAGAAGCGCGAGCGAGGAGAGTTGTTGCCTATTCTTGGCTTCCCGCATCGCCCTTGGCAGTGTCAATTGGACTGGCAATTCGTCACTGGTTGCCAAAGGAAAACAAGTAAATCAAAGCGAATTAATGTCGTGGAGGTCGATCCACGTCGCAACCTACTCCCTCGATAGACGCTACTTTAGGAATCATCTTTGTGCCAATTAGTTCTGTTAGGGATATACGTTAAGTTTAACGAGACACAGTTTACTACTTTTCAACGATCAGTAAGGAATAGTTTTTATCGAGCGCCAAATAATTATACCGATGGTATATATCGTCCGTGATACGCGATACAACAATTATTATAATTATACGCGCTATATCTGTAAATTACGCTCCGTTTAAACTGTGCTAAAAAAAAAGGGAGCCACTCCCAGAAGCAATCTCTCCGATACATTTTGAGAGTGACATAATTTGCATTCGAAAACAATTTCTCGGGAAATAAATCAATCGACCGCCGGCAAAAGTGAGCGTAAATAAATCGTCTTATTGCACCGCGTAAAACCTGTAATCCACGTGCAAGTGGACGATGATATCTGAATGCAGAAGGCGAACTCGAGGAGAGGCCACTCACCAGCACTGAGAATAGTGGGCGATCAGCGAGGGGATGTTGTCGAACCTGTTCTCGCTCGTTTCCAAGCTCAGCTTCCCCTTGTTGGCTTGAATCAGGTAGTGCTCGATGTACGGCCCCTTACCGGGTGGCAACCTCACGGAGAGGGCCATCGTGTCGCTCTGACTCGATTGTCGCACGACGAAATTCTGAAACGGAAAACACGAGTTGCAGAAAATCCGGGTCTCCCACTCTGCTAAACAATTACTCGTCATTATTAGACCGTGAATTTCACGCGAATGTATATTATTCTCGGGGAATGCGAACGGTGAAAGTAGGACCGAAATAGAATACTGTTTTTTCACTAGAGAGTTTGAAAAATCTCTTTCCGAACGCACTCTGCATATTTCTTTTTTTATCACGATGCTTCTCTGTCCCGTTACAGAAGATACGTGTCTGGCTAAAATCCGTGGTCGGATAATGATTCTCCGGTATCCCCGGTATTATTGCGACGTAGGAGTGTGCACGCACGATGATAAGAGCAAATACAATCAGATGTACTTTGGCCCGATGCCATTTTTTTTTTAGATAAGCGAAGGGAAACCAAGGGAAGTGGAACACACCGAGCAAGGAGCCGCTCGGCGGTATATCGCGCTAAACGAGATTACATTATAATCTGAACTTTTTGTCTTCACAGGGGAGACAATGTCTATTGCGAAAAAGTTTCTGCTCCTTCGTCGTCGCGGATGTTTCGTGTCGTGGAGATGCTACGTGTCACGGTAGTGCGTCACGCGTTGCAACGCGTGACTCTTTTAAACTCGTGTAAATTACGCGACGAATGGCAGAAAGGACGAAGTAAATTTTCAAGAAACGTACGTAAGACTCGTGAAGGAAGCAAGAAACATCCGAGTGTAACGAGTACAATTGCTACGCACACGTAGACCCCGTCGTGCAACCGCGCTGGCAACCCCATTTTCCTCCTCGAAATCCATATTACCCGGCATCACGGACAATGCTACGCGCGACTTTTATACGCAGTCGGCGTTTTAAAGAGCCGAGAGGGCTCTGAAAAGAGAGGGGAAAAAGACGAAGCCGCGACGAAAGAAAGGCAGGAAAAGGCCGAGATTCTTTATGCTCCACTTTGCGACCGCGAGCTCATTTCTCGCTCGCGAGTTTCATTTCCTTTTCCTCCCTTAGCGCAGATCTCCCTTCTCGTGCCACCAACTTTTTACTCCACGGACGTAGGTTCGTTTTAATCCGCAAATTGGAGTACCGTTTTCCTTGTTTAACAAAACCATTCTTTTTCTCCAATATTTTGGCTTTCCCCGAAAACATTTTACTTACAACAAAGCTTAATTTTACGACGTTTCGTATTAAGACGCGCCGTCGACGGATCAGGTTCGTTAGCCGCTCGTTGTTAGTTTATGAAAAACTCTGTTTTTCGTTCGTTACTATCATACCACTTAAAATGTACGACGTGCGTCGTCGGCCGATAAAATTCTGCTTCCATTATCCGAGCACTCGCGTCTCCCTATAAATTCCGCTAACGATGACTCTGCCGTCTCTGTATCACTAATTACGAAACTTAATCCCGTGATAGAGCTAAACCGTATCCGGGACGGATTAAGGATTAACGCTAGATCCTATAGAGTCGTCGGTGGCGTCTCGACAACGAGAAATGGGTACGTCTCGTCTACGGTGAAGTAATTGCGAGCGGCATTGTTTTTCGGCCGTGCAATTCGTCCGTGCCCGCTGATGCGACGGGGATGAAACAGTCGTTGAACGGGGATGGGATGGGAGTAGGAAGCAGGAACGATTAACAAAGCTGGAAAACAATGAGCCACCGGGGAAACAATGGTGGCACAATGGCACCGCTCGTTCGGAGTCATTCCCTTGCTGATTACAGCCTCCCGGATCCTCCCAAGCGCTGTTCTCCCCGCCCGCCTCCCTCGCCCAGCGACGTTTCTTCTTATTTGATGGAGAAAAAAAAAACAACTGTTTGCTTCGACAGTATCCTTGCCGCGAGATACTTTTGATTTGGCACAGGTTTCCTCCCTGATATGCTCGCATCTTCTTTGTTTTCTTTGTTACGTTGTATCTGAGTTTTTCTTCAGCGTAACTTTGGGAGCGGGGATTACAATTTTAGTATTACCGTACGTAACGATCCGCGTGTTTTAATCGAAAGCGTTTCTCCTATCGTTACGCGTCTCTCGTTGTCGGACGTATACATAGTTATCCCGTTCCACTTGAAACATACATGATTCATGGAAATTGGCGGGAAATAAGTCGGGTTAAGATAAGTTCGATAGGAACACTCGTTTTGGAGGTAAAAGTGCTTTTATTAATGGTTTGTCATTATATTTCGAACTTCGAATTTTGGTTCGACTACCCCCTAATCACGAAGGTGGGTTGTTTCACCGTGATTTTGCTACATCGCTAATGCCGATTTTTAATCAGATGAAATCGCGCACAATGTCTACGATATTCCTCGCCCGAGATAGAAAGAATATTCACCTTCCGTGCCAATACAGAATCTCGTTTAACGGACCACAGCACCTTCCAAATTTTTAACAAAACGATATTCTATCTAAATGCAGTATAATAAACGCATTTATCTTATGCTCTTTGTGCTTTAAAATCCAATAAAAAAATTCCATCGGTACCTCTTAAACAAAGTTTTGAATTTAACGTTAAACTTCTTATCAACCTTCCAGAAGAGTATCCTCCTCGCATAGACGACGCTCAAATTTCGTGCTCGCCGATACGAGAGTACGTGCGTGCATACAGGTCGCGACGCGTACAATGGTGTACCATTGCGTAAGAGATCTCCCGCATGCAAATGACTCTCGCACAATAATTACGCGCGGAGTTTGGCCGCCGCGAGGAGACGCTTTCACGGTGATTACAAACGCGTCAGGCATTGACACGGTTTTCCAACTGGTAGCAATTGGCTCGGCTCCTATTCTTCTCTTCGCTGGCCGGCGGTACGTTAGATAAGAACACAGGTACTCGCGGTGGCATTGTATTCTACGGTATCGTCGGCACGGTTCGATTGTTCGCCTCGTGTGCGCGATACCGGATAACGAAAAACCGTGCCACGCTCCTCCGTTCCGGGAAAAACCGGATACGTTACGCGGTAACGAAGCGCGATGTCGAAGAACGAAGATGAATCGCGATTATCTCGCGTTAATTAATCACCGTCTTACGAATCTTTTCACGCCGTGGAATGTCTTTTACGCGTACACCGTGTCTCGATATTAAGATACAAAATGAAGGAGATGTTTTAATTAAGGCAATGGGTTTAATTAAGGGTTTTAATTATGGGTCATCTCGTAAATTACTGTGTCAAAAATGATACCGAAACAAAACGGTTAAATGGCTGTCAGTGGGAGCAGCCCGAGTCGTGCAACGAACACTAGTAATCTCCGTAGCTAACGATAAATACAAGATCGAGTAACGCGTGACGAGAGTTTGTCACGAATGCAAAAAGATATTGGGACCGGACAAGAGCAGCCGGCAGACTATCCGACGTGTGCGTTTACAACGCCACTTGTTATGCTTAGGTATTTTCAGCGAGATCGCGGTTTGGAGAACGGCCAAGAGTTTTCACCCGCCGCAGTTCGGTGGAGCAACGTCTGCCATTAACGTTTACTGCATATTATTAAGCCCGAGCGCGTCGAGGGATGCCAAATAGAGCCGGAGCGTCGCGAGATAGTTGGGCAGGAAATATTCTTTCAACGTTATCGTTAGGTTGATAAACCGTACGGATTATATCATATCGCAACCCCGCAAGAGCAGATACACGAGTCAGAAGTATGAAATTCATTGGGAGAGAGGACAAGAAATTATTGCGCATTTTAAAGAGACTCGATTGAGACTGTATTAAACGTAAGATAAGACAGAGTGAATTAAAGATTCGTTAGAAGTAACGTAAATGTTAATTTATAATTATACAATTAGGGCAGAAATCGGTACATCGCGCGAAGGGCTGATTATACTTTTGATCCATCATAATCTGTCGTTATAATGAAATGGCGTTTTGAAATATATTTCTAAATTTGTACGAATCAAAACGTGCAAATTGAAAATTATGCCGTTTGAGCGATACCGTTGTTCTGAGAAATACGTGGCGCGTGTTCTCGTAGAGGGAATGTTTCGCGTAATCACCGAATAATCGACATTTTCCTGTTCTTTTCAGTTGTAAGCACGAACGTAAATTACACGCGGTAATATTTCGTATTTCACGTTCCCACTGTGTCTCAATCCAGACGCCTGGGTTTCCCTCCAGTTCTACTTGAGAAGCCTCGGCCGTTATTTATTACCCTCGGTCGCAATTGTTTCGAGTGCCATTGCGCTCACTTTGCAACCGACGTGATTATACCTGCCTACGGTTGTAAACGTCGCAATACACAATTGAGAGAACACACCGACGCGAAGCGTTCCGGAAATCCCAAATACTACGGTACTTGGAATGCCAATACTCGGTGTTCCCGATGAACGCGTACAATTTTCCGTAAGAATCGACTCTCCGTCGTTTATTCGTCCTATCGATTACCTCGAAAGCACTTTCCGCGCGACCATTCTGTCTTATTCCGCTCAAATCACAATTGAGAGCTGCTCGATAAATTTCCCACCGCCAACCGAAACCGTAAAGATCTTTTATGTACGCCCTCTATCGCGTAATCAGGAAGACCAGGAAATACTGAAAAATTCTTGGCAACGAATAATCGCGTTATCGCCTTTTCAAAAAGTTCCTTCCCGGCCGGCGTCGATTCTCCGAATAAGGTATTCCGAGAAATCTCGGCGATAGCCACGAGGCAGAGCCATTCCATTTACCCGAGAATAAAATTTCCCCGCCGCAATAAAATTCATCAAAGAACTGAAAAGAGGATTTTCCGCAACAAGACGCTTTACCCGCGTCCCCCTTTTCCGCGTCCGGGAGCACCGCGCACTTCCGCGGAAAACTTCCTGACCGAACGTGAAAGCGGGTTCCTCGGCGCCGAAGTGGCTGGCAATTTTCTTACGGTTAATCGATTTCCTTAAGTGCACTCACCCCTTCCTCTTTGCCTTGCAACAAGTGGAAAGCGCCGGCCCTTTGAATCCCAGGTAGAAACCAAATCGGATGGGATCGTATGAGCCTCTCGATCAGAGTGATGTCGCAGGCGACCTCGCTGCCGGAATCTTCCGTGGAACCCGAAGACCCGGCCGAGGTGGCCGAACCTTCCGAAGAAAGCGACTCCTCGCTCTGGAAAACGATTAAACGCTATTTATTCGTGGAAAAGAGAGGGGTCGATCGGAGGGATTGGAAAAACCAAAACAAAGGGAGCGGAGAGAGAGAAAGAATAGAAAAGGCGGTGAAACTCTATAGGAAGGTTATAGTAATACACGATAAGAAAAATAATATTATACTATACTATAAGATAATAGAACAGAAATCTTAATCGTGCCGATTATTTCCTACAACGACGAAATTCAAAAATTTGCATATTCCTTGAGCAAAATAATTTGGAACGCAGTGTCTAGAGCGCAAGACGAAAATAAGTATACGTAGGTATTTCCGTTATGCTTAAGCGAATATGCAAATTTTCAGCCGAATCACGCGAAAATGTCTTTGAATAGCCGGCGTGGCGGTACCATTGATACACCGTCACTCGATATTTCAATTTTTTTCCGTGGCGTCACAATAATCTTTTGCGTAAGAATCGTATAATTCAACGGTCACGTGCACGAGAAAGAAACGCTTTGCCCTCTCGACCGAATCTGCCGCTAAGCTTTCACTTTCCGCAAATTTTTTTCTCGCCAAAATTGCGGGTTTTATGGTGTCGCCAACTGTGCGCCTGCTGCCATTTCCTCGACAAGGAAATCCCATTTTCCTTTACGGCGTCTCTCTTATTACTTCGATTACGCTACAAATATTTTACTATATCATTGCAACGCCTGCCTTCTAGAATCAGAGTGCACTTTGAATTTTGTATATCGCCAATGCACGTGGATTAAGAATTTCGAAGGTATAAACGAGAATATTGATCGGTGTCATAAAAATCTTTTAGGCAAAAGAAAATTATTTGTTTGGTCGTCGGATACGATCGTGTTAGGTGCCAACAATGTTTTTTCAGATTCGTTCATAGGATTCTCAAACAACGTTATTATATGGACTTCCTCTTCGCGTATAAATATATAAACATGTTCATCCTAACACGCTTGTTATTTTTTGTTATATTTACTTTGTGTCAGACTTTTGCACGCTAACGGACGTAATCAAGAGACAAAATCCTGTCTTTCACGTAGAATTTAGAAACTACTTTTTATATTTATCTTCGTACCATGAATAATACTCACACCCGACTATAAATACTTGTGAGCTTCAAATATTTCTTTGTATTTTTATTTTTTTTTTAAATATGTGCGATGAGTCTCACGAATTAAAAAAAAAATAATCCCCACCTCTTCGCGTCGCTCAAAGTGTACGACTCGCGTTGGCTGAAAAAATACGGATCGACCGTAACGTTTCAAGCGTTCCAGTTAAACCGAACGGCCGGTAGACAAAAATATTTTTTCCGTAAAATATCACGTGGAAAATGTCGAATTATCTTTCATGCGTTTGTCGATTCTACGAACGATACTGCGGTTCGATTGGTACATTAAAACATTCGTTCCAATCCCGACGCCCAATCGAATATAAGTGGACAAAATTGCGATTTGCAGGTGCGACGGGTCGTTTCGAATATGGAAATACCCGGCGAGTCGTCCCTTAAGCCGCAATTCTGAGGGTGTAAATCCTCGCCGGGTGTCATACAATATACTCTAATGCCGCATTATACCGTCGCGCAGGGACCCGCGAATGGGTTAGCCGGTTATCTCAATTTGCAGCCGATGCCCACCCACGATTTATTTAGTCCCCCGGTTAATCGTTCCTCCGGCTATTTTTTGTTCCCGTTTGTATTCTTTTTGAAATTCAACCTAGACGATTATTAGCCACTTTGTTGCCGGGTATTCTGTTTCCCTTTGAATACGGTTAATCTACGCCTAGTGCCGTAGACAGGGTGGGATGGGTTCGGGCTTACTTCTCCCCCCCCCCCCCCGTATTACCTCGTTTTGCATGAATAATTCTATAGTTACCTACGGTATCTAAAGTACCATTACCTTCGTACCTATCGAAGGAAAACGGAATATTAATTTTTAATTAGCTTTGGTTCAACACTTTGGTTTTAAAAATACATTTGAACGATCGAAGAAATGAGAGAATATCGTTGTGTTATAATAATATCCTGTACATGTTTGTTGTTAATCCTGTGGGTTAAACTTTTGTTCATTGTTGTATTTGTCGTTGTTTTTATAATCGTTGAGGTTTGATTTATGTATTTTTGTTTTGCTGTTATTTCGGTATATTTGCGTTATATTAATTATTGCGAATTTATGTGACTCGAAGTGATTTAAATTCGCGTTCTTTTTAGTATTCGTGCACCGTACTACACCTAAAACTGTAAATTTAAAGTGATATAAAGTAATGAAAGAGCGCGGTTCTGCCGTTAGCGCTAGACAATTAAACAGCCGCCACGTTTCCCGTACACGTAATTATACTCTTGATTTATTATTTTTCGGTATATAAATGAGCGCTCGGCAGTTACTCCCATTTTCACGCTATCAACCGCTTTCCAACGGACTTTTTCAAGCCAACGAAAGCGTGAAAGTTTCACCCGAGATAATCGCGGACAGTTTTTCGCGGGGATGTCGCGACGTGACGAGGATTAGGCATTTAAAGGATCGAACCAATCAAATCCGTTTTCATTTATCGGGCGCTCGACTCTACGCCCGTCGCGGCGGGATCCGACGCGGTGATTTGATCGATGGTGACCGATCAGTTTTTTTTTTCAATCGTCGGCTCCCCATTTGGACTTTTTGCGACGATTCGTCAACCCCAATGCTCGATTTGCGTCACGAAGAAATCCGTGGTCCGATCTAGCTCGTCTCGCCCGACCGTTTTTCGTACCTTTTTAAAATGGTATTTAGAGGGGTCGGAGGATTATTTAAATCGACGACGAGGAGCGAAAAGGGGAACCGTATTTGGAAACTTATTTTATTTGATACCGTATTCCATGGTTTATATGTATACTTGCAGAATGATTTGATTATTAATTCGAAACGTATGAGACGTATGATTTCTAATCGCCAGCTCTGCAACACTTCTTTTAAATGAAATTACTTTTTTTCGTATGTCGAACGCATGTATTTATAAGAGAAGAGAAAATTTATTTCTGATCGTAGAAATAATTTGTAAAGAGTTCCATTACGTATTTTCAGCCTACTGCATTTGTTCGGTAATTCTACCTAGGTGGCCGCGACATGTGGCGACCACGCTCATTGATTGGCAGCCCGCCAACTATCGATCATTTATCGCCGTCGATCTATGCAAGTCGACGGCAGCGCCAGAGGGCGCTCACCGCACAACAACAAATCAAATGTCTGCTTTTGCTTCAGGCCCGGTTTCTCATGTACGCGGAATTCAAATTCTGGTTACAACCTTATTGCTCATCCCTTGTGCTCACAGTCATATGCTCAAATGATTTCAAAATGGTATTAAAGTATAAGTACACGTTGTTTTCGAGTCAGTTTTGTTTTTACTTTCGAAAGACTGTTATCCTGAATGTATACCGGGTTCATGCAAAATCAGTATTTAAATGCTAGTTTTCCTTCGCTTATTATCCTCTCGCCTAATAATAAGCGTCGCTTTATAAGCAGCTTGCCTGTACTTTCACGGAAAAAGATTTTCCCTCAAGTGTCGGTTGTCCATTCGAGAAAGTTAGCCTTTCAGTTATTTCCCAAATGCTCGCGAAACAGTTTTTAAATTACCTTCGTCACGGCTGCTCTACGCGAAGGTTACCCCTCGTCAAGCAAAGTTTTATGAAATTTTCTATCAACGGTAGCAGAAATCTGATGTCCGACATCAACGTTCGCTGAAATTCGATAAGCGTAGCGAATATGGAATATCAAAGTACCTCTTATCATTTCCAAAAAACCATAGCATTACACAGCCAGAACAAGGACGAGCGTTACCATCGACTCGCATCCATAAGACGAAAACGAAGAGTTCGGAGCAATTAAGGGATTTGCAATTAGCTGCAAGGCCGTTCAGCACGCGTCCCACGTCCGCGTTTAATCCCTTTAGCCTGAAACGCCGTTGTGCGTCAGTCTGCATTTCAAATTAAATTATACTCGAAACGCCCGTGCCCGACAAGCCCTTTTGCAAATCCACGCCCTCCTCCCTCGCGTTGTCGGGCTTTTCCAACCCCACGAAAATGGGGATGGACGGGCAAAAAAGTTATGCGATTGGCATCATCGTACATCTATGCGTCGCGATGACGTAGCGAATCGAAGTCGTTAGGCAACTCGAATGGGATGGATACGTTTTCTCCCATTTGTATATTTTCGAATAATGCGAGCAATCTAAAGCGATGCTCCTGCTCTACTAAAAATTACTATAAGTGCTCATCGCACGAGAATCGTTATAAGCTTAAACTGAAAAGGGCGCTATAATTTTATTCCTTCGACACGTTTTCTTGGAAAATCGTGCACTTTTCGATTGCACTTTACCGCGAAGAAAGATTTAAACCAGGAGCGCTCAATCTGTCAAGTTAGTAAATGAAGTACGATATACGATATCCACCGTGGCAAATAAGAAAAAATGCCGTAACGTAATAATCATTAATCGCTTTTCTATTAGAAACTTGTAAACAATTTTTTAAATAAAAAGTATTACAACGCCGCCGGAATTTAAAAAAAAGTAAGAATAATCTACATAAAAATCTCAATGTTTTAAGTCGAGATTCGGACGAAGCACTTCTGGTTAGAACAAGCTATTTTGTTTGCAAGGAAATCTATTATTCGAGCCAACTCATCGACATATCCACCCGTTCGGAGATTATCCACGAAATTCGACGACAACGTCGAGGTAGATTGGACTTCGTCTTGGCGCGGGTATAATTAAATCTACCTAACAATATGTTTGCGGTAATCGAAGAGAGTCGCGGGTTTGTCTAACTCACCTGTACGTGATGTAGCTGCGTAAGTTGATGATGCTGAAGTGGATTCGGCGGAGGCGTGCTCGGTGAGCTGACGACCTGAACGGTTCCGTGCTGCTGAAGATACGGTTCCAGGAAGACATCGCTCCTGTAACGAGAAAATCAACCACTTTCGGTTTACTTTCGTTTCGTTAATTAGTCTCTCCTTCCGCCTGTCTCCCGTACCGTCGTTAAGTCGAGTTCGCGAGAACGACGTTGGAGTAATAACGCCCTGCTTCTCACGCAATTTCGAGATAATTTGTGTTTAAACGTCGCGTCGTACCGCACGCTATTTGTCGGGAAAACCGTTGCGCGTGTTCCGGGGTAAATTTTGAAATCCAAGGCGAAATGTCTTTTATTTATCGAAATTCGGGCGAGTATAATACTTTGGGAAAATTAATTCCGATTTTAATTGATTATTTATTTATTTCACAAATGTAGCTTTTAGGATTTACACTACTTTTACGAAGTCACATTTCGTAAGGTCAAGTTTTCTCAATTTCATTTTATCCGAGGACTACGTTGTGCCTACCATCGGGAGAAGCGACAGAATTTGAATTTCAATACCATGCGCGCGAATAACGAATCATAAATAATAAAAACGCGCATAACTTTCTTTCCTCTCTCCGGTAAAACGTTATGTTTCTAAAAACTTAAAACAGCCAGATTCCGATGCTTCCATCAAATGTCTCGCGATTACCATTATTATTCCCGCCCGTAGCACGGACCGCAAGAATTATCGCCGTCAAAGAGAACGATATAACCGAAGGTGAAGAAGACGGCGATTCAGCAAACGAGAGTATCGCTCGCGTCACGTTTACTTTTGCTTCGCTAATTAAATTCCTTTTCTCTCCTCTCACGCTGACGCCCGTAGTCGCGGACGTAGAATGCACCGGCTAGCTCTTGCGCAAATAATGTATCGCGCTTTTCCCACACGCGTTCCGCCGACACCTACTCGCTGCTCGATAAATGCATCTCGATGCACCGGTTCGGGGTAAAGCTCGCGCATAGTGTTCGCGGTCTATCGAAAGGCGCGAGTCGAGTGCAACTGGCTCGAGAACACACCTACGCGCACCTCGCGACTGGTTCCAATCTCGCCGTATCGGATTAAAGACACGTCGATCGAAAACGGAGCAGGAATTTCGTGGTTTTTCACGTTTGGAAAACCCACGTGTCTCGCGACACGCCAGAGCGGACTTTCGAATAACGAGGAAATAATTATGATTCGCGAAGCGAGTTATTCGGCGTTCGCGCGGCGGTTTATCGCTCGTAACGCGATAGGTTAATCGGGGGAGATGAAAAATCATTTTGACGAACACGTCGTTGGTTTTATTTCCCAACTCCGCCCGTGTCCTGTACGCGAACGGCTAGACGGTCTAACGGAGTCAATTGAACGCGTGTTTCTCCTTACGCAACGTCGTTTGCGATTCTGTGTAAGAAAATACTGCACAATGACGTAAGCGATTAATAGTTTGCTCTAGGGAAACTAGGCCGTACGACATTGGAAAAAACATTTTGTATTATTGGTGTGAGGAATTCAAGCGCGACCGGCATTAGTATTGGGATAACTTAAACAAAGTATGGAATTTAATATTCGCGTTGACTTCCGTCATGATTATTACTTTGAGTGGAACGAGTAACGAGCAAGCGTGCTCGGGAATATTTTCGGACCTTCGATAAAGCTCGTATACGCGTGGAGAGTGACCTGGGTGACGCGACAGTTTTAAATTATTAATTGTTAGAGAATCGATCGAAATTTCTTGTCGCGCAGTACGTTCAACTTCAAAGTTAATTATGATTATAGTACACTTTTGATATGTTGCTTCTTTTTTCCGAAATGTTCAAAATCACCTTCAGTTCTTTTTTTATAGATAAACCTATAATCTTTTTACTTCCATCTTTTAGCGAACATTCCAACGAGTTTGGCAAGTATCATAAAATATTTCCTCCCGGCACCGAGGAAGCGGTGAAAAGGGTATCACGAAGATGGGTGTAAAAAAATGATAGATCCGTCTATAAAAAGACTGAGGGTGCGCTGTAAAATTTCGGAAAAAAGAAAGAAGCGAGCGATAAAAAGTGTACTATAGTCATGTTAACGTACTCTCCGATACAGCACAACAAAATTTCGATCGGTCCTCTAACAACGAAATTCTTTGAACTGTACGTACAGACATACACGTATGTATTAATATACGTTGCTCCGGAGAATCGTCTGAAAATATTCTGCATTCACTCGTGCACCCACAACCATTATCCTTGGGCTGAAAAACACACCACTGCCTCCTTCCTCTCCGCTTGTCCGTTTCGTATTATCGGCAAACGGGAATTCCAGATTTTCCATTTAATTTACCTCGAAAGCCTTCGCGTTCCCAAGCATAGTTCTGAATTGGTTTAAATCGCCCGAGGAAAGTCCCGAAGGAAGAAGAGGCAAACAAAAGTGCCTCGAACCGTCCAATTCGGCATTGTAAAGCGCCGGGTATACAAGCCGCAGATTCTCGTTACCTACGGTGAATGCAGAAGCCCTCTCGTACAGGTAATCGCTTAGAAACTCGCAGATAAATTCCGCCTGGCACGGGGCGCATCCACTCAAACGGGACAATACACGCTTTGTAAACAGATATATGCGGGGGGTATGTAATTTCTCTCAAGTTTAGAAGTGAAAAAGATAGATCGGGGATAAGAACTTTCGCTATCGATCTTGCGGGGCTCGTCGAGTTTTCAACTCAATCGCAGTAACGAAGATGCTCACTCGTTTCGAGCTTAACCGCAGACTTTAGGAAGAATAAGCTTGACTATAAGCGTTAAGAACGTTTATTACAAATTGCGACACGATAATTTACACGACATTAACGAAGTTACGCTAACGAGGTGTCGCATATATGCTAGTTATCCCCAGCGACGAATAATCTCGGCTCTCGTGGGAAGCAATTCGAAGAATAATAACCTGGAATGAGCGCCGCCGCATCTAACGATCTCATTAGACTCTCATTTGGTCGCCAAAAGTCCTTTAACGGCCGCTTTGCGTAACTCGTTCGAATGTAATCCGAATACGCTTTTGTTACCATCGAAATGAATCGTTTGCCATTGAGGCGAACGTATAACTCAAATGGAGTAACGTGAAATATGAATTTTTGACGCATTCCTCTTCCTCTGGCAGGAATGCGATTTTGCAACGTTACACTGTCTGCACCGCAACTAATTGCAGTCTCTTTCTCTCTCTCTCTCTCTCTTTCTCTCGGTCAGTTGCCTTTTCCCTCGAAATACATCAAAACGCTGAATAATTGGCTCGGTTGTACGCTGCACGTAGCGGCATTCCACGCTCAACTATGGGACAAAGTTCCAAACGGTATTATTTCCAGCAAAGTTTGCCGCTGCTCGTGGGTGAATATTGGACGAAGGGGCGTTGACGTATGTATGTACGCTCGTATGTAATGTCAGTGCCCGGTGGTCTCGCGGTACGCCGGTGACGTACGTACGCACGTACATAGGTACGAGCAATGTATTGTACCCTGCATTTGACAGTTGGACAGTTCTGTCTCGGACCTCGCTTTGTACGGCACTGCATTTGTGTCTCGGCCTGACTTTCAGGGCTGTACGCGATAAGCGATACCACTACGAAGTATATTCCTGCAACCGTATACCGTGGTCTAGGAGACCCCGCGCGGTTGCGTTCCCTCGAAGTTCGTCTCGTAGACTAGATCGATTTAATTTCAGTTTTCGGAGCTTCAAATTGATTGACTGCCCGTTCGATCGCAGCTGATACGAGAGACGCTTACAGTGATACCTTTGTTATATTCGAACAAACAAAAAGATATACTCTCAATTTATTTTACAACGTTCAGCGTGAGATTATCGGGGACGAAATATTGCGGGGTACGTTGGGCGTTTACCGACATGTCGCGGAAAGTTTATGGTCCCACGGTTAATTGAGAAATAGAAACGAATCCGTTTCAACTTTCAAACAAATATAGCCGATATTTCGAAAGAATTAATTTTTTAATGCGGTTTGACCACCTCGAAAACTCCCATTCGCTCTTTCCTGAAAAGATACAAGATCTGGTTCTCGCGTACTTGGACAAGACCTTGTCTCTTGATCGAACACCCGCAATTGTTACGGGTGTAGCTGTTACAGATTACAATCACCAAGCGCGGAAAGTAATCGGAGACTTCGACGTGAATACCTGCCGCATTAATTATCGTTCGAAAAATCACTTTTCGCATTTATGAGCTTGTCATTCCGTATTTTTCTCGTTTGGAGGACCGTTCTACCGCGCGTCGCTATGCTCGCAAATGCAATGGGGCGATTTGTTACGTCGCGACGTATCGATTTACGTCAACGATATCCAGCCGGACGTCATTGATTAATTTTGTTCCGCGAACTAATTGACCGTTCGAAATTTCAAGCGGGCACGAAGTCGCGTCTCGTTTCGAGACGTATCGATTCGATTACTCGCGAAGCGTGACTCCCGCAGCCGTATTGCCCCGACGAGGAAGAACGATTTTTCTATTTTCTAATAAAAGTAGTTCAAGTTAAGGGAGAAATGATTTCTACGTAAAGGCGTAATAACGACCAACTGTTGTAGGGCGGGGCCTTAGGTGTAGATATTAAATTCGCACCGAAATCCGTATCTCGTTCCGCTTTCAAAATCATTTCGATTCTCTCCTCGAGAGGACACAGGTGCAAATGCATTTCTGAATGCGCCAAAGAGACGAAAAGCGGCAAGCCGAAAATAACAAAGGGCCAACGACGCGGAAGTTACGTTCCTGATCCACGACGGGGATGGTGTTCGTCGTCCGTGAGATCAGATGGGGGTTGCCATGGCAACTGGAGGTTCTCAACACGTGGTCCGGCGGGCAGCTCGTAAGGGCAAAAGGCATTTTTACGTATTAACGAGAGGGTGTGCATCGGCGGTGCACGGGGGATGCGTTTTCTTTGCGTAGTCGAGTGGAGGGGGGGTTGCTAGAGACGGCCGCTCCTCGGAGATGGCGCCTCAAAGGAGCGAACTCTCGAGTCCTATTGCGCGAGGGTCTCGAAAGGAACGCGGAGGGGACCGAAAGAAACCCTTTTTTTTTTCTTTTACTTTCTTTCCTGCGCTTACGCGACTTTCATAGTTGGCCGATGTTCACGGCGAGCAGATATTATTCAGGCTGGCCATACGCGTTTCGGTTTGTCTGCACGGTGAACCTGTTAACTGCACCGGCAACGAACTTTCACGCGTTACCGTAAACCGGTAACATGGTGAACCGCTAAATGTTACTCATCAGTTGACCTCGTCATGGGACGAAAATCTACTGCGATTTAACCGAAACCTGTGCAGGTATCGGGTGAGCCACACGCGCGCTCCGGTATGGACAACCGCGTAGATAGAAAGAATCGATCATCGATTCTTCGCGGGTCACCTGCACAGGTCGTGCCAACTGTTCAGTTTCACAGGAAGCAGTTGGCATACATGCCCCGGTTTACCAGTGCAGGTAAACCTCTCTCGTAAACCGTAACGCGTATGGGCGGCCTTCCCGACGCAAATGAATTCGCTGTCGCGATTTATTAACGTTGAAGTGTGTCCTTGAAATTTTGTATATTTTTACGGGTTGGCAAGATATCAGGTATTTCTTAGATCAAATAGAAAAGGAATCAAATAACTGTCAGTTTCAACAAGCGGTCGATTACTTTATTTGTAACTGTAAAAATATCGTGGTCATAAAATATTTTCTTAGCGATAACTAACATCGAAATTTAACTCGTCGAAACAAATTAGTAGAAGAGATTAAAGATTACGCGAGGAATGCATTTTCGGATAAATACAGGAGTTGCGAACGGTGGGGCTACGAGACTCCGAGCCTCGGAAGCAAGCACCCACGTGAAAAAGTTGAAAGATATTTCCAGGATCAAAAGGAACCCTTCCTTCTCGTTTCTTTCATCCCTTATCGCGTAAACGAGCAAAGTTTTACTAACCCGGACAACGAAAAACTTAGGTAAAATTAGCGTACTTTTTCAGTTTCCAAACAAAAAAAGTTCATAGTTAGCTCACAATGGAAATTCTTTCGCTCGGTTAAAAACAATATGCTTGGAGAAACCAAACATTGACGGAACGTAATTAAATTTACGAGGCATTTTATTTGTAACCATTGCGGCTAATTATTATATCAAGGAGTGTTCTTTTGGCATGATTTCGGAAATCACTCGTAATGATTTAATTTCATTAATTTTGTCAATGAAATGGTAAATGTTTAAAATAGAACCACCATATTCGTGCAGACCGTTCCCCGATAGTTTTATAGCCGGGTTGAAAAAATAAAAATTCGAGGCAACCAAAAGAGAACACGTCTTTCCCTATTCCAAGCAAACGATCAAAGCCATCAAAGGTATGCTATGAGACTTTCCGACGAGCATCGGGAAATAACGTCACCCTCGCAAAAAGGGGGAACAAAATACAGCGTACCATTCTGCGAGTCATATCATATTTGCGCGTCGTTTCAATACGAAAGTATTGCCCACATTTTCTATAGTTGATTCTAAACTAATTTTACGATGTATTCGTGGCCAAATTATTTAAGCGTACAATATGGATTAATAATATAAATATTCTAAAAAATCCCATTCTGAGTACCCCGTAACAACGTAACATATATATTACTGTTGGGGTCCTTCTTTACCCGTTTTCTGTAAAAATACGAATTTGCGTAAACTTACATGAGCTGTATAGGAAAAACATCATACCGTGTAAAAACCTCCGGCGATTTACTACAGAATGCGTGATAAATGAAACTTGAGTTTTGAAATTCTCTTTTCGTTACGTCAATTTTTAATAATCCATCTGATACCACGAACAATTTTCTAAGAAGTTCGTCGGAGCGCTCGAATGCCCTTAATAATATATAATTTCAATGATCTCATTCCAAGCAGAGAATTCGATCCTGGAAGATAAATTTGCGGGATAAAGATTCCTGAAAGCGACGCGGGACTGAACCACGTTGGATTCACCTACTCAAACATAGGAATCGCAATCTGGTTTCGTATTCGAGGAGCGAGCGTATCCTAAAAGCAATTCCGACCGTCGACTTGCCTCGTTACAATTGGAATGTCGCCAATTCTGGTAGCGCGCGAAATTTACAGCGACGCCGTTATTATCGAGTCAGGTTCGCGCGCGAGCACCTCGTATCAAGGATCAAATAATGACGTTAAATCGTGACATCGCGATAGGAGTAAATAGCGTATGGATGAGGGTAAACCATTCCACGTTCGAGCTCCCGCAATTGTTACGGTATTGCTGTGTTTCTAAAAAAAAAGTTGGAAGCAGTAAAAAGAAAGCAAAGTCGTGTACTTGGAATTATTGTTAAAGGAAGATTTGAAATCAGAAGGAGTTCCTAGAGACTAGCGATCCTTGGAAACATTTGAGAGGTAACAAATAACGTTAGAGGCCGTAAAATTGAACAAAGATGAGAACAAAATGTGAATAGATCGTGCTAAGTACAGACGGGCCCCGAGAGAAATTGCAATTTGATTTTGACGAACCACGTTAAGTGTTTAGATGTCGTGAAATCTAATTCGTTATTTGTGTCCAGATGTTTCCAAGGATCACGAGTTCGTGCCAACTGGTTCCGGTTTCAAATGTTTGTTTGACAATAATGAAATCAGCTTTCCTCCTTGTTTTATTATTCGAAAGTTTATCGCGGTAACGTGAAATTTGTACCTTTACGACGTTCCTGTTTGATCGGTAATTAAAGAAGCGTTTAATATCGCGGTACGTGCAATTAAAAAAGCATATAAAACTCACGACCGGCGTAAAAATCCGGTGAACGAGGATCCAATCAATTACAGTTACCGACGGGACGACGATCTATGGCGCGTATCTCGCCAAACCGTGGATCAATATCGCAATATGGCAGAGCCCTCCCCACGGATTCTACTTTCTCGACGCTTTCGAAATTGAATCTCTCCGATTCCCATCCCGATTCGCCGTGCGTGCGATTGCATTTTGTTCTTGCCAGCCTTACGAGGGAAATTAATTGTCTTCGTGACCGGAGGAACGGCTTCCGGTAATATCCGGTTCTACTCCGCGGAAGAAGGACGAGACTTCCGTTCGATTTAATCTGCGCCGACGAGCCACGTGATCTCCGGCCCATCTATAACTTCGTTAAGAAGTTCCTCTAATCGAAACTTTTCATGGAACTTCTTTGTCCCTCCCTTCCTCCCCGAGTCACTTGGTTCTTTCGCAAATACGAGATACCGATACTGGGAACCAAAAGTTTCCCGGATCTCGCGGATTACGCTAGTTTTTCCATGGTGGATCATCTATTCTCGCGTGTCTTCTCTAAATATTGTGTTAGCCGTAATCCGCGAGAGCGTTTTCAGCAAGAGTGACCGTGAGCGCGTAAGCGCATAGGCACACACGCGCGAGAAGAATTCGTTTAACGAAATGGCGAACGAAGAGGATTGCTTTACTCTACTCTGCTCAAGTTTTGTTACCTTCCACGCCACCCAAAAGCGTCGGTCTCACTTTTCTCGCCTAATTCGCTTTACGTCTTTCGGTAGTCCTTTGATATTTACAACCTACGAGGACAATGCTTTACTTTTGTATTACAATACAATCAAAGGAAGTCATTGACAAAAAGCGGAGGCATGTGTGATTGATTCATAATTTGGATTCCGTTACAAGATTTAAGTGCGCGTAATTTTTACACATTGCATGGCTGGGCGTCATTAACAAAAAAAAAACACGTTTCCAGTGCAGAACAAATGTTCGAGTTTAATCTTTCAACGGTGCCTCGAGATAAGGGAACGTCTAAATAACGAATCTCAAGAGTGAGGTATCGTCGATGTGATGGGGCTGCCACGGTTGTAATTCTTTAACATCAAGAGGGACAGGCAGGGAATACAAAGCGAGCGGAACAAATGTTGTTTTCCGTTTTACCTTTGCCACTTTGACATGGAGCAGCGTCGGTGTTCTCCGCCTCTGGGTTATATGTGTTGTTTTTTACCAACCCTACCTTCAACGATGCTACGAGCATAATCCTTCTCCCGTAACTCCCCAGGTGCGAGGCAACTTTCTTCTTTCTTTCTTTCGCGCGACTTCGTTGCGCGTGAAAATCCCAAGCGCGGTAAATTGTTCAGGATTCACAAGAAGTTACGCTCAGGGAAATGGAAACACGTTCTTCCGAGGGTTTGTTTTTGGGAGAAAGAAATTTCATGGATTACTCCCGTACGCGCTCGGATAATTGCATCGCTCGGCGAGAGTTGCACCATCGGTCGGCCACGCTGAATTTTTTCATTCATATTTTTAGTACGAGCGAAGGAACGATTATAAACTATTTTGTACTATCGTCGTTTGGCGAATGATATTATCGCGCGTGACACGTCTGGCGTGACGATTTAATCTGTAATATCGTTTCATTTCGCGTTTAATTACGAAATTGATTCGTATAATATTACGCGAGTCGCTATAACGACCCCGATCTACGTATGTTTTAATACAAAACACCGTTAAACGCTGATTTATTCATAAACCGTTAATATGAAAGATTAGTTTTGTCTTACAATATTCCACACGTTTCTGCTTATTTATAAATAATTGAAACATACTTATTTGTTTTGTTCGACAGTACATTTTGCTGTTTGGCTCTTGACTTTCATTTAACGACACAGTTCGCAATCTCATAAATACTATAAGATATATTATTTAAGATACATTACCAGCGCGTGTAACGAGACGCGCCAACCGTGAGCCACCGATGGTAAACGCGACTCGAACGGAAAATCACGGAATACTTTAACGAGATCAGTCGAAGCGGTGTAGTAACAGGATTGTAAGTACAAAGGTTAATTCGGGCCAATCGACGTAAGTCAGACGGTGGGCGAATAATTCCGAGTTCGAGGGATTAGCACGGGCAGGTGGAAAGAGACGAAGCGAAGGGCGAGCGAATGAATGAACGAACGGACGCGAGAGAAGGAAGAGCGGAAGTGGCATGAGAACGAGAAGAAAATGTGCTGAAGGTGGGCAAAGTGTGTCGGTGACTCCTGTGCACCAGCCCCGCTATCTGGTTTCCCGGGGAACGAAACCGAAGCCAAAGAGCGCCTCTTGGGTTACACGGTGGGAGATGGGCGAAGCGAGGTTGGGTTACTCGATGTAACGCGCGACACTTCGAGTCCCTAAGTACCTCCACGGTCCGTTTCGGTTTCGTACCTACGCCAATCGCGTCACCCGGTACATCGCAACCCTTCGCAGCCACCGAGCCGCGGTGGCTTGCGGTGCGACGGTCCGGACGCCGCGAGGAATTAAGGGACTCGAAACTTAATCTTTGCCAAATTTATGATTCCTACCTCGGACATAATGGGTTGAGCGAGGAGACGGATTTAATGCGAGAAGATCGATCGTACCGTGGGGGGGGGGGGGGGCGAATTAATTGCTCGGGGTGAAAGTCGATTCGCATTCGAATTAAATCGAAGCTGAAGAAAAGGTTTATACTTGGCAACGGAGAAAGGATTGATAAAATTCATTGTGAGTATGATTTACGATCGATTCGGATAGCGTTAATTGACTTTAATGAGGTGAAACTCGTTTATCGATTCTGACGGGAACCGTAATAATTGTGGAAAATCGTGCGTATAGGTATTGTATGTCACGATGATTTATACTGATTCCAGGTTAAAAGATTCCCGGGCGAGGATTATCGAGTGTCTTTATACAGTTAAATCAATATTAGATTTTTTATGTCAATCAATTAAGTCGATGTAAGTTCGTATCGATAGGACAGTGCTGGTAAGCATCGAGTTTCGATACCGTGGCTCGCGGAGTTCATCTTGATATATCCTATTTTGCAAATTGGTGCCTTTAAAACTGATACCGGTGATCCAATATAGTAATTAAAGGGATACGCAGTTACGAAACTCTGGACACGGTGAGCGATCAAAGGCGAATCGTTTTCCGTTTCCGTTCAACCGACGTCATCGCGTATATTCGGCTTCCACGTAAAACGTTTCACAGAAAATTTCGTACGAGGGTTCGCCCAAATCAGTATCGCATTCTTTTTCGGTATACCTATACACGCTAATTTGTTTAGGGAGTCCGCCCTTCGAGCTGCTTTATTCTTTTGCTCATTTTGTGGCTTCAAACTTCAAACATGTACACGGAGAAGAGCATCGGAGTATTAGATTGCAACGAGCAAAATCGGCAATGTTCATTAGGTAGCGTTTTTCGAAATTCTACGGTTTGAAGAAATTTCTGCACTGAAGCGAATCTTCGATGCATTTGCTCGCGAGATCAGCCGTTTTTATTCGCGAATAAAAACGTAAATCGCGGTACATCAAATATTCCCAGCATTTTACGTGTTTCGGTTACTTTGAAAATACGGCACACTCAGCGATTCGTGAGTATCGACAATTTATCGGTACCACTCGTGAAATGAAAATACTCGCGTAAACAGACATCGGGAAAGTCGTTTCTGCAAACGTAAAATCGGTAATCTGATTACGATGTCAGAAATAATTTCGTGCCGCGGAGGATGAGCAACGAGAGATGGTCCTTCCGCGTCGACGCCGATGCCATTATCTTCGTTCCATCGCGTCGGGAAACAGAATTTAACGGCGCGACGGAATAACGCTGTTGATCGATTGGAAATGAGGTAGGTGGGTATGTACGTCGAGCCGGTACCTCTTCCCGTCCGTTGTCTCGCGCGCTTCCTATTTATCACCGGAAACGTTCACCCTCTCGATGACCGACTCGAACGTCGGGAAAAGCGAACAAAATATATCTTTACTTTCGCACGATCTTTATCGCGTTTACGGTTGTCGGTCGCAAATTTCGTGGGCAGCTCAAACAAGAAAGAATGATCGCTCGTGACGATGAAGTATTATTCGCGATTCCACTTCATTTTCGTGATAAACGACCTCGGGCACGATTTAAACGTTACGTCAAAGGACGATTCTTTGTTGAAATTGGACGGAATTGGAAGGGGAATCCCCTTTTGTTCCTTCCGCCGTGGTACTCGCAGTACTGGAATTTCGGTAGAAGAATAATTTAGCCAAACCGGCCATTTATATTCGGACTCGTTTAATTCATCTTACTATAAATGATCTGTCACGTACACATACATATACATACGTGTACACCTTGCCCCATGAAAAATAGTTTTAATACGTTAGCTGGCGCGTGACCCACGGGTGAGTCACGCGTGTACCGCCGTTGGTTCACAAGCATACTTGATTTTGTTGTAAGCTGTCTTTTAGCCTGCTGATGAAAGTTTTACTTTAATATGGTAGCAGTCAACGCGTGAAATAGACGTACCAGCGACGAATTACGAATATTTGTCATTAATCTCCGCATTAGCATGCTTGTTAACGGCCATAATCGCATCTAATCCACTCGAGTGATAAAGCCTGAAACTTGGGTGGCCGGAAGCTTTCGCGCGCCACTGTATATTTAGGTTACCAGGCGGTTAATTTCAGAATGAAATGCGAGGACAGATCCATTTCACGGTATTAACAGTCCACGTTAATTGACCTCCCGACCGCTGAAATCGCCGCGCCTCTTTTGTTCCGGGTAAACGACGACGGTGCGACACCGTAAGCTTGTACATACGCGGCGCGGCGCAAGGGCGCAATCGGAATAACGCCGCAACTGATAGATCCAAAGAGCTGGCTGTCTCTTTGGCCGATGACAAACATCGCTTTGTACTTGACCCGGACGGCTGTCAAAGCCGACCATAATGGCATTCTATCTTCGCTTTGACGAGGCAACGAGAAGACCTCGTCCCTGGATTCGATGGATTTCGGGACGTTTCAAAGGATCCGAGCGTCGAGCGTTTCGGAGTCAGTCGATATTCAAGGGAGAGGCGGAGCAAGATATCTTCCTCCCCCCGAAGGATTTCGTGGGCGACGGGGGTTTCTGTAACTCAGACTCGATTTCCAACGTGGAAATGGGTTTCTCCTCCGATCCGATGGCGAAGAGAGGTATCCTCGAGAGAGAAAGAGCGTGGGATAGGGTGATCGGGGGGGGGGGGGGGGGATCCAACCAAGTGGGAGTTGCATTGATATTATTATCCTGTCGGCGAGGAGTACGAAAATTTTCTCCCTTCCGTGGAATCGCGTGTCTCGATCGAAGAACGAAAATGATGAACGCCCACGCGAGAATCGGAAACAGTGGCATTGACAATTTAACGGTGCAAGGTGATAGGTAATCTCGTCAAATTTTAAATACCGTGAGTTTGAACTTTGATTTTTGTACTTTTAAGAATATTCAATAATTTTAGGGTCAGCGCGGAAACAAAACGAAATGTAACGTATAGTTTCTCCGTTAAGTCTTTCTCTTTTCAATTTATCTACGGTGCGTTCCCTTTAAGTGAAAACGTACGCAAAATTGTTACCACGTGAGTATTGATGTTAGGCGTCGGTGAACGTACTATGCTATTCATCGAGTTCCATTTTTTATTTCGACCGATGTCTCGATTTTCTTCCGGCGATTACTGGTCCGTGGAAAAGTAAAAGTGGAAAGCCAACGCGCGGTGCCGTTCGTGATCGCTGGCGCGGGATTAAACGATCGCCGTGGCCCCGTGTCTCGTAACATTAGACCGAAAGTGGTGTATCGTGTTTCGCATGGTTTCCCCGATTTCCTATCGCTGGACGAAGCTTTCCGTCGGACACGCTTCGTCGGAAGTGCAAACAAAAGCATCTCGGGCCTTCGCTTTTATCGAGGGACAGTCATCGCTACGTGCGATTCGATTCGACCTTGCTCGTCGTGGAAATAATAAATCATTCTGCTAGTAAATATCCAGTCGAAATGCATTCACTGCACGGAGATTGCAATTATTTATTCTCTTTTAAAATATCCTTTCAATTATTCTGTTTGGCGTATAATATGCAGTGCGGATCGCACAAAAGTAAAATCTAAATCCTAAAAAAAATCTGACTTGGAGATTTTTCTGACTAAAAATCTATTTAAATCTGTTCTAACGTCACCTACCGAGAATCGGCGCAAACTTTTTGGACAAATCGATATTTACAACGAGCAAGCCGATCGTACTTTTTGGTATTTTTGATAACGTCGTAAATACTGGTAGTTCGTCCGGCAGGATTGTCGAACATTAATTTGAAAAACGAGCGAAAAGTAATCCGAGCTTGAGAATAGAGATTTATGGTAGTTTTCTATATCCGAACGATCTGCCAAATCAATGGTAAAAAGAGGGGTTCCCCGTTCACGTCTCCCCTTTGCTTTTCAATAGCACATTTTTCGATTGTTTGCCGGGGCTTTTCAAACCATCGTCCGTTGGTATAATCGATCTCGAAACGCAGTCTCTCCGATCGACGTGGAAACGCTTGCGTGTACACAGACTCGCGTTTACATCCGAATTACCAGGATTGCGCTCGGGTCGACGCGCGTGAATTCACTGAAAAGGCTGCGTTTCGATTCGACGATTCAGAATCCCATGTACCGTGAAAAAAGTGAATTACACTCAAATTGGAATGATTCGTAACAACGGTAGGTCGGATATTGCAAAACGATCGCTAATCGTATTCCGAAACTTAATCCGTGTTTGATTACGAGGTGTTTTATGGTCACGCATTAGGAGACAATAGTACATAAAAAATACATTTTTTTTAATAAACAAAAAGCGTCGCGTCGCGTGAAATAAATATTATTCATATTTTGCTATATTTATAAATACACGTTCGTAATGCAAATCGTCCTAATCGTTTCCAATTAAGATTAACATTTGAAAAAGATATAATACAATTTGAATAAAAAATAAATATCCACGGAATATTCAGTAATCCTGGGACGGAGCAAATAACCGACTAGTCGAATTAAACTCTGTTCGCCCAGATACATCGAACAAGTATTTTTTTCAGCGAGGGTTACAAGCGTCCAATCGAAATCTCTCGGCGTTCGTCTGTCCGATTCGAAATAATACGCGGGCACAATTCTACCACCCTTACATTGTTCTTTCGCGGTATCGGTACTTCATTTTCCAAAGGAATACCTCGGTGGAAAAAGTACGCGTTGCGTGGCCATTGGTTATCATGCACGCGAGTATTGTACGCGTGTGAGTGTCACGTTAGGGTGTGCGTAAGTGCGCCACTCGACCGACCGCTGACAAATCAATGGGGTCTTAAGTGGCATTAACATGTCCATTTTAGGAATCGGCATTATTACCGTGATCGAGTGTTACGCGTTACCGTAACGTAATCTATACGCGCGACATAATTAAATACTAATTAAACGCTTGATCGAAGCGCTGTTTTTATGTTCTTAGCTCTATTTATGCTGTATTTATCAATTAAAGGGGTCATGGCGAAGAGGTGACACGCGTCGCATTGGTCGGAAACGAAAGATCGATAAACGCGAAGAAATAAAAATAAATTTACACTGGCCATCGCGTTTAAAGTATCCCCCTTTCACGGGGATTATTGCGAAGATTAACCACGGATCCAAAATCGGATAAAACAAGTCAAAGGTTTCGAAGATTCGAGAGAAACGGTTAAATCCGGCGACATTTCCGAGTAGCGCGTTTAGTTGGAACTGAGAACCGAAGAGCTTCCCGAATTTTCATCGCCGTGAATCATCGTATTACGCGTGTAACTACTCAACTTGGGAATGGCAACGCGAGGAAAACGACATACATATTTCTTCGCGCGAACTTCCGCGTTATTATTAGTAGACTCCGGATGTTTGTGCAAAATGCATTATTTCATGCATTTAGTGCATTTAATTATTTTCTGTTATACGTACAACGTATTTATACGTATACCTCACGCAAGACTTATCGCCTTTGTTTTACAAAATCCGTTTAAAGTTTAAAGCCAGTATAAAAACAATGCATTTTGCATAAACATCCGGAGTCTAATTGTTAGTAACGGCGGCGATACAAACTCTAAACACAGATTACGCTTGCCTTGGTTAAAAGCAAATATGATAAAAAAGAAACACGTATTAGAACAAACATACACATATATGTATTCTGATTAATCATGGGGACTCGATATCATCGCGCTGGTTACGAAAAAAATCACCCTTGGCGCATGATATAATCGTATTCCATAATAAACGAAATAAATAACTGCTTTTCGCCAAACATCTTTGCACCATGTTGTACATACGCATCATGGCCCACGCGTCACATTTTCGACGTCGCGCATGAAAAGGATCCGCGCAAAAAGGTGAGCGCGGCGCAAAGTACGAAAGGGTCGTAAGTGGAATTTAAAAAGCCCTTTTTGAATCATTCGAGACGAGGCCATGATACGCTCGCGTAAGCATGCATGCCATTCGTTAACGTTTTTTTTCCCTTACGCTTTGCGTGCCCTTTCGTTCGGAAAAAAATCTGCGGGTAAAGAGGCGTGTTTCAGGAGTCGCGTGCCAACTCGATCGCTTTCGAGCATCCGCGCTGAATTAATGCATTCAGCCACTTCGTCGTACCGTTTCTTCCTGTCTGCAACGGTTCCCTCCAAACGAAACTCATCCCGCGCTCCAAACTCGAGTTTCGGAAATTTCCCAGCAAAGGTCGTTCGGATATCTTCAACGTTTAAATACCGATTCCACGGTTTTTGGGCAGAGCCGGAGAGCGGTTCGTAGCGCGTAACGTATTACGGTGCGCGTGTAATGGAATTAAGTTAATTACTTTCACTTTACAGGATAGCACTTTGCGGCGCCGATTTATGGTTTCGTTAGTTGATATTCCGCGCGTACACCGAAACTAATGAAATGATTCTTAATAAAATTCCTCTTTCCCCGCGAGTTTTACCAGCGAGCGTATCCTCGCCGCGTAGTTTTTAAGTTCGCGATAGAGCGCAGCTTTTTCTTCGGTGTAAAATTAAAACCATAAAATTAAAAGCGATACTCGTTAGCGGGAGGAAAGTTTAGTGGCGGGTTAAGCGCGGGAGCGAATCAATCTCTATCTCTCACAGTTTCGACGATATCGTCGCTATTGATCGAGTATACATCTCGTTTATCGTTCAACGATTTTCGACAATTTTACACATCCGCTTCGAACTCGAAATTCGTTTTTGTTGGTTCTATCTTTCATGGACTGGGTCAGTTTTATCAGCGTATGATATTAGCCCGTGACGCTATTAACTTTACACCCTGTATACGAAAAGGAAAGTCCTCCCTGATTTGGGTCTATTTGAGATTTTACGAGGACCTTATTACCGAGGGAGAGTGGCTGCCAAAAAAGAAATAACGAATCTCATCCGCAGTCTATTCGCAGAAGCCTAAGCGGATTATGGGTAAGAGGCTTACATAAGAATAAACTGAAGGGCTTCGCGCGGTTGGTTACTTTGCTATCATATTTCATATTAACCGCTGATTAAAATCGATTTTCTTCAACGGACACGCGAGATTTCCGTCCCGTTTACTCTGTTCCTTAATGGGTCACGATCAATCCCCGTAATCCGGTCGTGATTAACCGTAATTTATTCCGCGCAAGAGAAATATTATTACCGTTGATCGTTATTGTTAGTAACCGGAGTAAGATGGATCGATCACTCGACGTACCGAGTAAACATTCCATCCGCTGGGGAGCGAAACTGAAAAAAATATTTAGCGTAAAACGGTTTTTAAAAATGCTGAAGTATCCTACTCGTCGAGAAAAACATTATTTATTTTTTAACAGTTGTGAGGAATTTTTTCAAACAATTTGTTCGGTGTAAATGCCTAGAAAAAGTAGCCTTAAAAGAAGATAAGTCAGAAATTAGACTAAATAATTTAATATAATATAAAACTCTAGAAATCTACAAAAATCTAAAGGTAGCGCGAGATTTTTGAAACGTACTGTACACTAGGTCGATAATACGTATCGTATATCATACTATAGGCTACAATGCACTAGAATATATTATACGTATACCTAATGTACGAATCGGTCGGGCGAAACGAGTTATCAGTTTATTCGTTCGTAATTTTCGATCCAGATGCGACGGAAAATGAAAAAAAAAAAGGAAAACAATTTTCATTTCCGCTTTCGCCATCCGGGCACGGTGGTAGAGCGCGACGGGATCGATAAGCGCAGGTGCAGAGAATGGCAAGTGCAACAAATGTGCGTGCCGAGCGGAGTGCAACGACATCGATTAACAATTAACGGGCGGCTTTCGCAACGTTAAGTACGTCTAGATACCGTGTAACAGGGAGAGTGTGTGGGAGGGGTAGGGTTATCTCTTATAGACAGTTTTATGCCTAAAGTTTTACCTCTTAACGCCGATTTCTGCGTAACGACCTCTCGTGGCACGACTCGCCACGGTTCTGCCATTTCCTGGGCTCGTGTACAACGTCAGTATGTCGCTGTTGATGTTGCTTATGATCGGCGGTAACATTATTGCGATCCAAATGACACAGGTGTTAATCTTCGATGTTCGTTCAAAGCGATGCACGCGGACACATTTTCAATGGTCGAGCCACTACAGTCTTTTCCCCTTTTCACTCGTCAAATTTCTCGGGCACCCGATAATTAACAAATCTACGAGAAATATATTTGCGAACGGTTTTCGAGATATCTTTTCGAGAGGAGGTTTCTTCGTCGAAGAGGACACTTCGGATTATGAATTTTATTTTTGTTCTTTGCAGTAGACGATCTTTTTTTTGTGTTTGTGTAGTGCGCATACAAGCTAGGAGAATTATCGCCGTGTCATAAGTGACTTAGCGGAGCGATAATTTATTTCCAGCGTTTCTCTTTCGTGCCTCTACGCATTTCTGCGTAAGAAAATATCGCTCCATTGATAGAAGAGTGACAGGGTTCGAGAATGTTTGAGATAATTGCAGGAAATCGATTCTAGAGACCTGATTAAAATGTTTCAACATAGAATTTTAAATTCGCTTTATCGCAAAATATCTCACTTTTAATTGCGTCGCTTTTCTATCAACGGAGTGATACGTTGCCGGCAGTAATCGTGAGAAATAATTAAATGCGCGTCCGGTATTAATCCTAAGATCGAATAAAAAAATATTGTATAAAAATCCCCATGATCTTATACTTGTTTTTACTTTTCGGCGAATCCGAGTAACGATGACGCTCTTGTACGATCAACGATCAAAATAAATATCGTGGCAGCCGTGAGCGCGAAATTGTGGAACGCGATATTCATCGGAACTGAACAAACAAGGCCATTCAAACTTAGAAAATTTTCACCGGGCGAAGTAAAACAAAGTTCCGAGAGATTGTGGAAATTCATGAAAGTCTAATATAGAGAATGTGGAGGAATATATGTATGTATTATGTTAAGACGCAAGGTTAAATTCTTAAGAAGCCGACATACGAACACTCTTCGGATTTCCACGAATATAAAATGCAACGACTGCTTTTAGAATCTACACAATTTTCCCAAAGCATCGGCACTTTGATTAATCCAGCGAAGGGGTTCGGAGTAAAAATTTACGTTTAATCCGTTCTACTGAAACTTTAACAACTTTACTTTTATCTTGTTCAAAGGGTTTGCAAAATTCGCTAGAAACGAGGAACTCGAGGAATACAGACCTTTTAAATTGTGATTTCCAATATAGGGCGAATGTACCAATGAACGAACAAATAATCAATTATTGAACTCGAATTTAACGAACGGCATATCTTTTTAGCAGAATAGAGTAGAAAAGCAGAACAGAATAGAAAATATTCTATTTAATTTCGTTCGACGGAACGTGATTCCCATTCCTTTACTAAATCGACAAAGCGGTAAAGCGGTAATTATACAACCATTGGTAACTATATTATGCGTTCGTTTCTCAGTAAATGATACCTTTATTCGTTCCTCCGCTACTCGATTCATTCTATTTCCAAGTAAACTTAATCAGACTCTATCCGGCGGCTGTGTTTAAATTTAAGAGAATCCAGAGACCCATTAGTGACTCCGTTTCTACAGAGGATATCGGTGCAAAAAAAAACGCGCGGGAGGGTTTTGTCGCTCTCAAATATAGCGAGGATACTTTGAGCTCTATGATCAAAGTCCTGGGAACGGGCAGACATAAAAAAAACAGGATGCGGAAGGGACCAACGGCCGAGAAACGCGTTATTACCGATATCGTCCGGGGGAAAAAAAAGCAAACGGACGTACGATTTGAAAAACGTCGTCGATATTGGATCGACGAAAAATGGTCGGTAGGACGATGAAAGAAACGAAAGAAACCGACCGCAAACCACTTTCGGCCATGGATCGGCGTGAATTTTATTCTCTGAAATTTACCTCGACATCGTTTTCTCGCATTCTTCCGTCATAATAATTTCAGATACTAGGAAATATTTAGAAAACACAGTGCAGTGGTTGGAATGTTATATCATGGCTGATTTCACACACAGGGCGTACGCGGAAGAGCTTTACAACTACGATTGATTGCAGAAAATTTACTATAACAGTGGTATCGTAATCGAACCTTGTTTAATTAATATCATACGATTCGTCGTACTCCCAACGATCGTTTATCTACGTCCTGAATTTTTCATTATTCGACAGTAATGTCCGAATGATTAATTTGATATGTACAATGGACATACAGGGTGGAGCATTTAAATGAAATTGTCTGGGTATCGCTGTTACTTATAAACGTATGAAACATTTCTGAAGTATCAAATACGACGTTTGACTTTAAAGCGAAACAAAATATCGTAAAATTTAATCGTGATCCCTGTCTTATCCAAGTATTTCTTACGATTAGTAGCGAGGAACGATCGCAATCGAGGCGCAAGCTGCATTTTATACGTTGTGTTTTTATCGTTTAGCGGGAAACGAGTCACGATTATAATTGATGATTGGACGGCAACGATCGCACGAGGAGTAAGTACCACGAGGGGAAACGTTTTAACCTTTTAGCAGCTGTGGTTTACGGTGGATCGCCCACGAAACAGCGTGTCACTGTCAACGGTTTAATTACGATCGATGACTAAATTAATTGGAACGTACACACGAGCGACATCCTCTCGAGTTAGTATTAATATTAAACATCCAGTTAGACGTATCACGGAATGACTATGCATCGCGCGTTACGAGCCGACGCGAAGTTTATCAATTTGTGCCATCCGTGAGCTTGAATGAAATAATTTTCATTAAACATTACAAACAGCGTGGCGCGAGTATTTTAAAAAAGGTTAGAAATTGGCAGTCCGAGCTCGTTAAGGGAAGGATCGACCTTCTTGCTCTACAAACGTCCCTGACTAACGTATCTTTGTGCGCAAACGCGTCTGAAACGAGCATACGTTGCCTATCGTATCAATTAGTCTGAGCTAAATTAAGTGAGACGCACAAACGGTTTTCGCCCGAGGATGATCGAGAGACGCGACACGGAGTAATGGTATACCGTACGCCACGAAGCAAAGTAAAAACGTTCGATTTCCGGCAGTTATCAGATCGAATGGGATAGTTCTTATTAAATATCTCGAATCTAACGTACAGCGGGTATTTCGTCGAAATGCAAAAGCCAGCGGACAGATTTTCCTTGTCCCGCTGATATCGCGTCATAGATATGCGTGCACGTACCGATATAATAATTAATATTAGTAATTGTTACATTAAATCGCGTATGTTAATATTGATCGAAAATTGAAAATCCAAGGCATCGGAAATATTTAATCGCGTTGCAACGGATAGCAGACCGAATTACATAAATATATTATATCAATATAATAATTAATATACGTATGATAATCCGTATACGTGTTATCAAATTAAACGAGTCAGTTTCAATTAAATATGAAAGATTTAACGAATCGCAAGAGTTTCGTCGAAATGCAGAAGCTTGCAGACGAATTTCATTCATCGGAACCAAACTAATACACGAGCGTCTATTTACTCGGATCCGCGCGTTGCCTCTCGCGTCGCGACGCTTGCATCGCGGTCGAAAACCTCGAGGAAACCGAGAGATGAAAATAAAATGTCGTCGGGGAACGACGATGCTTGAGAAATCATTGGCCGGAATTAGGATCGCTTCGCCGTATAGACGAGAGTGCAAGCATCAGCGCTGAGCGTGCTAAATTTCTGCAAATTGTGCAACGCGATCTAGAAATGAATGGCGGCGGCAGGACGGTTACGACGGTTCGGTATCTAAGGCAAATACGAAAACGTAGGAATCCGCATAATCGTCGTTTGCCCGGACGACGGAAAAATTTCCCCGTCATGTATTTGTATAACGAGTATAAAAAAAAAAACGAGTCACGACGGCGACGGGTAGAATCGTCGGTAGAAATGTCATCGTTTTTAATTGCATCGCGTTGGAATTTTAACAATTTCCGTCATTCGAACTTTTGAGAAGGAAGAAAAGTATCGCGAACGCGGTAATTTTCGCAAACCACCCACGCGCACTTACGTTGCCGTACACCTCCGACGAGGCGAAGTTCCCGGATTCTCGGTCTATTTTCAATCATTTTTAACCTCGCACGCCCAACGGCTCGCGAAATAACTGAAATACAAAATTCCCGGCGAAACCGGTGGCGCGGTAGATCTTCAAAATTGCAACGCGTTCGCGATGTATTTTACTTTCAAGATTATTTTATCCCCGAGAGATTAGTTAGACGTTAGAGGGGTATAATCTCGAGATGCTCTAGGCTTCGCTTTAATCGTAGATTTATGTCGAAGATGGGACGCACACGGAAAACCAACAACCATTTCCGTGATGGACGTACCGCACCGGGAAGTCTGATCTCCCGACATTAACGGAGATAAACATTAAGTCCTCGTAAAGTAGACCGGGCATAAAATCGGATAAAACGAACGGTAGTTCATTTTCCTTAAAGGTTTACAGTGTCTGGCTTTTAATTACATAAACTACCTGTTACGAGTCAGAAAATATATATGTATAGCAGTGGTTCTTGAACTTTTCCGGTATGTAGATCCCCATTAAAATATGTTTGGAAGACGCGAAACACCCCTAAGTTTAGTCATTTGGAACCATTAATAATATATGTATATTACCGTTTAAATGTTTGATTCGGCGTGGTAGAATGAAAAGTATGCGACGAACACCAATTGGTTTTTATTGGAACGCATTCCTCGTGCAGCCCTGGAATGTCTATTCTGATAATTCAATTAAGTTTAATGAAAGAATCGAGCGGACGATGGAACGAGATCGATGCGGAAGATCGAGGATAGATATCTCTACGATCCTGATTTCCATTTCAATTTCATTCCGCGTTACGAAGATACAGAATAACGGCCACGCCAATAACATAAATTTCATCATGAACACGAAATTTCTCGAGTACCACTTTAACGAAGAGTGCGTCCCTTGTACCATGAAACTTTTCCTACGTCACGTTTCGCGTTAAAAACGTTGCTCCGAATCGTTGTCGGATCTTACAAGACCCGGTTCGTGTTCGCGAATAAGTGTGACCGTAGAAGAAAAAAAACGCGACCCAGATATGCCTCTTGACACAATAAAAAATTGATCATATCTGAAATCGCATGTGATCGTTTCGAGAGAGTTTAATCCAAAGCATCTTCGTCGTTGAAGAACCCTCTCTTCCGCGTTGCACAAGCGTCTCTCTCTCTCTCTCTCTCTCTCTTTCTCCCTCTCGATGGTATCCCGAGTAACCGTTTCTGGTCATGGCCAGTTTTTGTATGGACTAACTTCGTGATTTATCTCGAATCGCGACGCGTCGTAGCCACGAGACGATTTTCGAGGTCGGCCAAGAAGCAGTAATTCGTACGTTACGTTCGTCGTGAAACTAATATCGCTTGTGGTTTAGTCGCAAGCGTGGTTGTACAAGTCCAATATGTTGCGAGATGATTTCTACACGAGCAAATCAATGTTCTATCGACAAATATGTCGTAACGTTTCACGGTATTCCGATTCAATTCGAATCCTCTCAAATTTAGCTCATCTACTAATCCCGATCGTCTCGTCTAACCGTTCAAGAAAATGTTGCCTCAGAATCGCTTTCCAAAAAGATTTCATCGTGGGGCGAACTGATCAATCAACGAACGATGACAACGAATAATAATTTCGTCTGCTAGTAAACGAGAACACGGAACACGGTTACTAATCGTAATATAGTACAAATACTGTTTTCTCGGTTTAAGAAAAAAGAAGTCAAATATCCTTCCGTCCGATGAATCAAATTACAAAATATTCCATCCGTCATCGGTACGTTCACCCTACTCGTTGGCACGTTTGTTAGTTAAGCGAGAGAAACGTTACGGAACAAATACCGGATATCGTTAATCGTAAAGTAACGGAAACCGAGCGAGTGTCAGTCACGTATCGAATTAAAGTGGCAAACATTGATTACGTTGATCGAAGTCTGCCATAAAACGAGATCGTCCAATTAACTGCGCCCCGAAGAAATCTTACGAGCATTGATCCCGAAGCTGAGAGACTTTCTTGCACCACCCACGACGGGACGAAGAAGCGAGTTATCGTTATCTTGACCGTGATATCACGAGTGACGCGTGACGTGTGCGATGCAACCGGGCGTTGCGACGTCACCGATGAAGGCGTCGAGAATTCGGTCGCGTTCAACCGAAACGGGAACGATAAAGCCTAATAAAGTAATGAGACATGGGTCCTTTTTGGAAAGCGATTTTTTCTTTTTTTTCAAAAATCGGCATCGTTTTCGAAGGGGGAGAAACACGATTCGAATATTGCTGCGGGAAAATGTGGGAATAAACAATCGGACATACGTTTACTCGGCAAAGATGAAATCTACACGCGCGTAGATATAAATATCGAAGGAACGGGGAATCTCGTTATCGCTGTCGCGCTGTACCTGATAAGTTGCATCGTCGATTCCCAGATAAAAAATCGGCTACCGTGAAACATTATTACTCCGTATAGATTGTACAATGACTCAGGAGCAGTTCACGCGAACCGTGCCGTTCGTACGAGTATATGGATTTGTTGGTTCGAGGAACATACTTTCGTTTTCTGCTTGGCAATACGCGAAAGTAAGACGTCGGTCAGATACTCCACTAGCGTCGTATATCCAAAAACGCTGTGGCTTTGAAAATAGAATTTCTTTCTTCCTCGATGCTCGAAAGAACCTCTGAGTGGTTGTACGCAAAATCGGTATGTACGATTACTATCCTCGAATACCGTTCGCCAGCTCACGACTGAAAATTCCATACTCAAACTGAACACGACCGACGTATAATAAAAGAAAAAGAAAAACATCCGTTCAAATCGCAAGCGATATCCATAATCGCTTCAAACCTTTAATTCCCAATCGGTTCTCCCGAGATATCGTGCGCTGATCGATACGTAAGTCATTTGTCACGACACAATCGCGGACACGAAACTCAGAGGCGCGCGCGTAAGATCGTTAATCGAGAATCGCCGGGGGGCGGGGGTAGCGAAAAAACGATCGAATTCGGAGAACTGAAAGATTCACCCGTTTCGAAGACGATTGACGACACACGCTCGACGGCGGGACGCGCCGTGACGCCTGTCGGCGACGCACTGCCAGACGGCGTCGCGACGACACGTTAACGCGTACAGGGACGCGACTGCCGGTTGCCACGAGAGGAGCCTCCTACCACCCGGCAAGAGCTTTGCTATTGCCAAAGAGGGGGGTAGACCCGAGGGAGGTAGGCGCAGGCGCGCGCGTGCGCGCACGCACACACACGCACGTATTACGTATGGACGGTATTTCATTCTAGATACTCGATCGCCACACCACGCCGAACGACACCATCGTTCGCGGCTAACGTAAGCGCCATCGCCATCTCGATCGCCATCGTTCGAGCACCAGGAGGCTAGGAACCGGTCCATCGGATCCAGGAAGGATCCTCGTGGATCGCGTGGATCGCGTGAATCGTGATCGTACGCGTTACAACCTGTCGAAGCCTTGGATTTCTTTGCTCGCGTTCAACCGTGGCTTGGGAAATCATGGTGCCTTAACATAGGTTTACGTAACGGGCGTTAGGAACGTACGTTTGGTACGTTTAAACTTTAAACGTCGCGTGTTTCATCTGGGATGATAATGCTTTGCTACGTTGAATCTTGAATTGGGGCGATACAGCTGGTTTTGGGTACGACGCGATGATTGACGTATTCAATATTGACCCGTTGACAGATTCGAGTTTTGAGTCTATTAGGATCTTGATTCTTTTTTATGTCGAAGAGACATGATTTAATTGGTTTTTAATTAGACATGGTAATGGTAGTGACAAGCGCGTGGACATAATTTTGTAAATTCTAAAGAATATGTACCTACTACGTTAAATATATGTATGCATAGTAGTTCCGTTGTGAGCGTGCATCCATGAGAAGCGATATTATTACGAGAAATAGATATGTTTTCCAGACAGTTTGGCGGAAGAATAAATTAATTCCGCTGGAATGATTTGTGGAGAGTATAATTTGAGGAATAGGTGGAAGGTGGAATTTGGCGACAAATTATCTTCAAAATTATCCCACCCTTGGTTGCCCTGGCGTCGAAAGTGTGTTACGAAGTATTTCAGAATTCCTGAAGGTTAACTGTCCGGCACGATTACGATCCCTGGACCGTCTCTGTTTAATCCTAGATTTTCTACGACGAAAACGTACGATGAAGCAAGAGACGCTCCGTATCGAGAAGCAAATGGTAACGTTGGTTACGACCGAGAACCGATTCGGACCAATGCCGCGAAGTCACGAACGGTAGCAAAAAATACAGCCTAACCGATAATTTCACGCGTTCAGCGGGGAATTGTTCTACCGTGATTGGCTCAAATTCCAAATAGGGAACAGAGAAAGAAGAGTCCGGTCTGGAAACGTCATTTTCGCGAAAGAGAATGTCGATGCGCGATAAAACATGCTGAGGAGCACCGTTGGGAAAGTTTTGACTTCACCTCTACACGATCTACATCGATATTCGTGTCTGTTTTATGCGCTACGACAATGACGTAACTCAAAAATCGTCATGCTCGAGGTGGTCGCGAAAGTACGTTCGTTTCTGTGGAAAGTGAGAGTTCGATACACCGAACAAAGGGCCGATAATATTTTTATTTCGCTGGAATGAGTTGTTTGAAAATGACGTTTAAAGATGTATTTTTAAATTTGTATAATTCAAGACATTTAAACTCGAACAACGTTTTTTGAGTCGCGTCGTTGTAGCGAATCAGCGATACGTATGTACTTACCTACAGTGTCTAAAAGTATTAGTTTACTCCGAATTTGTCGGTTTATGTAGTTTTGAATAAGAACGCAGTAAGGAAGATTTATTATCCTTTGATAAAGTATCCATTTCAATTTCACTTTTTAACCCAGTATATCATTACACCTTGCATTTAGAGCGTGACTGACATTTGATATATTCTTGATGCAAGCGCGTACGTGGCTGCAAATTTCGAATTCGACACACCATATTATTGTCGATTTTTTCCTAGTAATGTTCAGCTTTAAAACGCACCCCGCTTCACTAAAATACACAAAAGATCTTGACAACTACGATCGATGATACGGAATCGATCAAACAACTTACGATTACGATATAAGCGAAATAAGATATGGCATACTTTAAACCGTGTTCCAACGGAACGTACGTTAGATTTTGGTGATTTCCCTGTACCAGAAACAAACTTCAAAATACCGCCCATATCCAACCTACATCGCCATTGTAGGTTGTTTAATAAATTTCCAACGATCAATCGTAGTCGTAGAGATCTTTTACGTACACTCTGTATTTTCCCCCGATCACGGAGGCATGGTACAGAGATAACCGCGTGCAGTTTCCCGCGGCAGGAGACTCCCATTCCAGCAATTTTCCGTATCGGAAACACGGAGAATCGTATCTACGCAGGAGGCGCATCGATACATTATTTATCCGGTAGCAATGTCGACACGCACTGATTATCTCGTGGCGCCGGTATATTTTCTCTTTAACGGCGTGTAGCGTGCGTATCGTATACACGGTACCGAGGAAAATGCGGACTATAATGCCACGGAAAGAAGCGATTCCTGGCATGGGAATCGCGAGGCAGGTGCAACGTCTACGACGATGTAAAGTAAGTACCAGCGTGTACAGGGTGTACTCAGAAATCAGACGCCGCGCTACTTAATCCCTTTACAATTTATGCGGACGAGAATATTTCAGAGGAAAGCGGTGTACGTTTCATTGTTGAAAGTTACCTCGTAATTAAATTCTTCAATAAAGTCTCTATTTTCATTTCGCTCTTCATCGCGGTATATCGTTAACGCATTTTACGCACTCGGGCCGTGACTGCCTTTTACGAACACGATCATTCATTTTCCGCGGGATATGATTGTCGACAAAAAATCTTTTCGATTGGTTCGATGTTGTCGGCGATTTTACGGAGACGGTGTTTCTCGGGGAAAACTATGAATTATTTGCCACGCGGAAAACATTTAACGGTCGAGCGATACACCTGGGTGAAAGTTCATCCATCCGTGTATCTGTACTTTCGGAACGTTAGGTAGCACCGCTTTAATTCACACAAACTTTCGATCAGAAATGCCGCTCGTTTTTCAGTCGACTGACAACACCGAAAATAACTTCCTGAAACGGGCGTATCCTCTTACACGCTTTAATAACAAAAAATATTTGTCGCATCGCCAAAAGGAATTTTTGTTCGCGAAAAATCCGGATTATTCGTAGGAGGGTCCGTTCGCGCTCTATAACGTAGATTCGCAAACTGGCTGTTTTCTCGCTTGAAATCATCTTTTCGGATGGAACGAAATTGCTCCACGGTTGACTCGTAACGCAACCTGTATAAATGCCCACCTTACAAACCAAGCGGCAATAAAGCTTTTTCTTCTGGAAACGATCGAAGTTCCTTTCTTTTCCTAAGACGACGTTCTCGCACTCGCGTATCTTTCCGCCTATCCCAGTCCCTGCCTCTCCCTTCCTCTTCCTTTGACGATCACTTTTTCTTACCGTCTCGCTTGGAGGGGGAAGACGAGAGCGAGGCACAGTTCAAAACGGAGAGCGAGATGAAAGCACTCGCGACGGTGTTTCTTCTCGGCAGTAAAATCCACGCTCCTAGCCACAAATAAATCTCTTCCGCCACCTTTCTTTCGAGGTTTTTCCTCCGCGACCGTTCTGCCCTTTCGCAGTTTCTCTCCTAATCCACTGCGCCCTCTTTCATCGGAAGTTAAGAGTACCCATGCAGATCCGTTCCCTGATATCGTTGGGAGATCCCCGGGAATTCAATGTTCTTCGTCCGGGGGAAAGTTTTCGACAAACGCGTTTGCTTTCCCGTCGAATCCTCGTGGAGTAACGTGCAGGTAATCAGCTACTTCTATTTACGCTCTAATCGACACACGCATACATCTGTTTCCTTCACAAATTGATGGTTCGTTTAATAGCATCTTTTCTAATTTATCCCAATCTTTCTTCCATCGATCGTATAGTTCGTATAGAGTAAAGAATATGCAGGGTTATTTGAGTTGAAATGAGGATGCCGATGTAAAACACAGAAAAATTAGAAGAATTTGTTTAGATTCGCCCCTTATGGCACGCCTCAGATGGCTGACTCTTGACAATTGATTGTATGGTTTTTTTCACTGCGTTTTTACAACTCTTTACCTATGGACTGTTTATTTCATCCGTGGTGTTTTTCGCTCCTGCTCCCGCTCCGTTATTGCTGATTCGGCAGCGGCGGGAGAGCACACGACGCCCGTGAACAAGAAATCGGAGACGATGCATCGTCTACACATTCTACGGTATATCCATCCTACGATACATCCTACAAATATAATCTCGACTATATTTTTTTTATTATTAATTTATTATTAATCCTTTCAGCCCCATATTAAGTCTTAGTACAAAAAATATTATATCCCTGTCTTCTCTCACGATGCGTGACTAAATAAACTGTTTGGATATTTGTCTATTTTCTTTTCTTCTTTCAAGAATTACTTTAGATTCGATGTTGAAACTATATTTGCAAGTGTTTCGACTATTTTTTAAACTTAATCTACACGCGTGTCCTGACATAACGATACAAAAACGCAAAAGTTGTGGTGAAAAATGATTGTTCGAAGCGTCTCATACAAACGGCAATAGGTATCGAAATGATTAAGTAATCATTTTAACGGGTTTAATAAATTTTAACGGGTTTAAACCATTCTTTACGAAAAACCGCGTAAAATCAACATTGTCGTTGCGCAATTGTTGTTATCAATCGTGCGCGCAGCATGGATTCCACCTGCAACAAAATGGTAAAGGGACTCTGGACGTAGAGTAAACACGAATCGTTTACTCTACGTGCACCCTCTTTAAATATTCAATATCGGGAAACGCAAACAAGAAGTACATCCTCCCCGGACTTTCGGTCATAAACGATTCGAGGAAGCGCACACCCTCTATCACGAAAATTATGGACAAGTTCGCGAGCTCAGGTGCGTGGAAGGAAATTTCGGTAAAACTTTTCCGTAAAACTTTTCCCAGGAATCTTCTCGCCATCGTACGAGACGTTGGAGGAAGTAAAAAAAGAAACTACCAGCGGGTTGTTCATCTTACACTGAACTTCGCGAGAGTTTATGTACGTACGTGCGTACAGGGTGTGTCGGAAATCGTGGTACGAGCGAAATGGAGAAGATTGCTCGTTTAAATGCAAGAGGAAAATAAAGTCATATCGCTTTCCCGAACGACAGTTTCCGCGCGATAAGAATTGAGACAGTAACAATTGAAAAGAGTAGCAATTTGTAATTCAACGAAATAAATACGTCATAGGAACTCGTTGCGCTACATTTGCCCATACAAACCCACGATGTTATGTACCAGCGTGAACGGAAATAGTTTTGATTAGCGAGAGACGTTAAGCCAAGTATAGGCAGAAGATAATCAAAATTGTTTTTCTCGAAACCATTCTACTTTTTTCGAGTTACATTTATTCGAGGAGTCACCGCGGTCTCGCTGATATCACGATTTGCAGCACACCCTATACGTATATCGAATGAATTACGACAACGAAGTTCGATGTCGTGGATTCTTTTCTTTTCTTTTCGAGGGAAAAATCTAGCGAGTCCCTTCCGTCACCCAAATTCAGTTGCGAATGCTTGGAAAACCGTTGGCGAAAAGTAACGGGAACGCGGAAAAACCGGACGCTCGCTTTTCCACCGTAGGTTTTTCCAGTCGCAACTTTTCCCCTTTTTTCGCTCAGCGACGCGTGATAGTCCCCGAGGGGATGAACGCGAAGGGGTGGGGGAGAATTATAACGCACCGAGAGCGAGTTGCTCTTGAGTAATCACTCCTGCTGGATTATACGCGTTAGAAACGGCGGAATATGCAAAATACTTTATCGGGTGTAGTTTTCTAACCAATTTGGGAAATGTATGTTTATGGGATGCATAAAACATTCGGATATGGAGAACACAGTTCAACCTTCGTTCCTTTATGAATCGCGTGGAAGGCGCTAAAAGTAAAGTCAACTTTTGAAGTAAGTGAAATTTAAATTACTACATTAACCCTCGTTGGGACGAGGCGCGTCGAGGGGACCCTACGAACTTGTTTATTTTCGCGTATTATTTATTTTTTAATATCTCGCGCATGATATACGGAGTGGGGTATTTAAACCGGATTACCTTCATTATTTCTGCACTTCTGGAAATAAAAAAGAAATGGACCCGGAGTACGTTGACCGGTATCGAGTACGGTTATAGAAATATTTATTATTATTATAAAATGCTTGAAACTATGGTTTCGGTAAATATGTCTATCAGACGTACATATCTCCACTCGAGAAGGTTTAACAGTAAGTACTGGGTTGAAAAATATTAGGAAACGTCCGAGACACTTATGCTTCACGGTAATGTACAAATAATTACAATTCTCCTTGGTATCCAGGAGAAAATGTAGTAAAATTTAATGTCCTTGCCGAAGTTTCTAATTTCTACGAGAATACCGGATACAAATTGCTACGTATTCATTCGCACGCGTCCGTATCTGATTATTAAAAATTTTCACCGCGTTAACGGTGTTTCCGCGACGCAATGGCAACGTACTTTCTCTCCAAAATGTTATTATTACGGATCATCGCGTGACAGAATGATTTTTCTGAAACGATCGATGCGATTCTCTTTCAAATTTCAGATCGTACGTAAAAATTATTCGTGCAGAAAATATTCCGTTAGTAAATTAAATATTCTGTTTTAACTGGAGGCGTTACGAAAACTTCAAACTTTTTTCTATTCCTTGAAATTACAGATGCTCGCCGCGTCCTTTTGTTCCGCCTGTATCGTCATTTTTAGTTGTTTAATGAGCGAGCAAACGTAAATGCAAATACCGTTGGCGTACACCGTTCAGGCGTGCGTACATTACGAGTACTGGTAACGTTAATTATAGACGGCTGTTCAAACAATTCGGGCAACTTTCGCATCCCGAGCGATCGCAAATCCATCGTCGATCACAACTCTGATTTCTAGATCGATAACCATACGTTACGTTCGCGTTATCGCGAAGCGATCTCTCGAAAGTTGGTGACAAATATCAACTCGTTACTTTCGCGTCGTATTTGTCGATCGTGACAATTGGCCGCGGTGGTTTCACGAGGTGGATCCCCGTCGTTCGTCTAGCACTCTAGCGATATCGTATCGCATCGTATCTACCGAACAATTTGTTGTCTGCCAGCCCAGCCATTTTCCATCCCTCCACCTACGTTATCCGTCATATCTCGAGCTTCGTCTCTGTCAAATTCCGACGGTGGTTACCTCTTCCTCCGGAGAAAGGCGAAAAACGAGGGAAAAGGAAAAAAATAAAAATCCGTCTTCCGGAAATCACGTCACGTACTCAGTCACGCCCTTCCCGTGGCCTTCCCTGATTGCTTTTTCAATCGGAAAATCTTCCGGCGCGTTGGAAAAACGAACGGAATATGCTTTTTGTTTATTTCCCGTCGGTTTGACGAATACGTTCATCGATGCGTACATCGTGCAACTCGTACAGCTTGCAGTACATCGCGAACTATGTTCGTACGGTGTTCGTTCGATACAATTGGCTTTATTGGCGGTTACCGGTGGTATTAATTAAGATATCCCTTATATTCGGATATCGTAGTATTACTAAAATATCTCTCTCGTATCCCTTTGATACCCGTTAACTATGATACGACCGGTAACCGGTAATAAAAAAACAGTACGATCAAATGCTTACAGTTCCAAGTTCCAAACGACCCACGAGTCAAATAATATAAACGAAGTCGAAGTTTCGCGCAGCAATTTGAAAAACGAGATATTTTCACCGGGCCAACGAACGCCCCCGGGATCCGACGACACGATTTTCCTTTTCTCGTGCAAAGTGCTCGCTCGAGTGCCGCTCCGACCCATTTCGGGAGCGCGTCGCGTCGTCGCGGGCGTTTGACTGTGCAAGAGCGTATGGGCGAACGTTACGAGCGGCTCTCGTAGGTCGCGACGCGTGCTGCGTTTTCGGAATAATTTAATTAGCGAGCGTACCGAGTCAAGCGCCGGGTCTTATCCCACGGGTTTAATAGCGAGCTCTTGCCCCGTGTCTGACTCGGATATCCCTTGGGACGTATAGTTCGGCGGGAACCTGTCTGGAAGTACCGCTGAAAATACACCCGAGGAATCCACGGTGAAGATCATGAAAACGGGGCGCGTCTTTGCCACCGCCGAGGATACCGTTTAACGAATTCATTATGCGTTATTGCGCACGGTGAGTCAGGAGTTTGATCGAGCGACGGAAAATAAGGAAATTCGCTTTCCAACGTCGAAGCGTTTTTCGATTAACAATTCTAAAAAAGATACAAGGTCTAGTCTCGCGTACTTGTACTTGGCCCGAGACAAGACCTTGTCTCTTGATTGGCAATTGCCACGTGATCTTGATCATTTTGACACGGAAAATGGCAGGAGATAGCTTCCGATTGATAACGTTGATGAATTTATTTGAAAGAGAGACTTCGCATGACTGGACTAGAATTCTTTCAATCGTATCGAATTTTACATCGAATCGTTAATCGTTCGATTGTCGACGAACGTGATAGCTCTTCGCAACGGGATAAAATAAAATCCCGCATGACCAAACGAAACTCTATCGCTTCACTTTCGGTAAAAGCGACGGTATCGTAAAATGTGGCGAATAGAGTGTCAAATTTGTATAACAATTACGCAAAACGTAACGAGTTATCACGGCAATTTCGTTAAGAAATAACTTCGCTCCAAAACTGTTAAACAAGCGCTCCCCCTCGAACAGGTCGTTTCGCATTTTTTATGACAACGATTCGTTCGTCAATTCAGTCGGGTGAAATAATGTTTTCGTAAACCTCGCAAACGATCATTTAATAAACGCGTTTCAATGTCATTGCAAATTATTCTCTTCCTAATTGTCACCCGAGTTTTCTTCGCAAAAAGGGGAACCTCGCTACGGACAGAGGCGCAGAAATGCATACGCGAGCCCGTTAACGGGATTCGCCCGTTTGCAAACGTTAACATCGTATCCACGCCGGGACGTCCGGCTAGAGCCGCTTTAAAGGCGAAACTTTTAATTAAAAAGTAACCATCGACGTACACCAGAAGCGGCGTGCAACTGGCCTCAAGCAATTTGCGGCAATATAAAAGTTCCTCCCGGTCGTTCCGGAATCGGTGGAAACGATGGGGATGCTTTCTCGTCGTCCCTCCCTGGTCGTTCGTCGACAGGAGCACTGGGAAGGGAACCAAGTCGACGATATTAGGAATAAATTCGTACGGATAAAATTCACTTTATATGCGCGCTGCCGTGATTTCGTTTTTCTAATCTCCAACAATTTTGCTTCGTTCGTTGTTACTTGTTACCGGACCGCGGAAGTTTACGCAAATTCATTCAAGCTCGTGTTTAAAAATGCATTTCTTTTTTTTTTATTGCACTATGATCCTTGCGTTACGCGTAAATGTTATACGTGTGGTTCGCTTAAAGGACGTGTACGAGAATACATGACGTAGTTTGCGCGTATTTAGAATAGTCGTCCTGGTAAAATCAGTTCAAGATCAGCGTAGGAATATAGAAAAGTTAGTAGGTATAGCCGTTACATGGTGACGGATTTAAGGTTTCAGTGGCCCCTGGGCGGAAGAACGTTTCCATCGGTATTCAGGATCGAGGCTCGGTTCAAGGCTGCCCCGCTTTGCATTGTTTCGCCTTCGCGATTGGGTAATGGCAATCGTTCCCCCTAGTCGATACGCCAACATAAATCTCGACTATGAATACCTCTGTTAGGGATCTTAACTTCGACGAACGGGATACTAACAATAAGTTGAACAACGTTTAAGGGCCCCGAGTGGAGCGATATTTTATAACCCTGATTCGTGCACTCGTCGAGGGCCACTTCGCGCGTAGTTGTAATGTTCTTTACAATTCTGAAAGTACATTTCCATCGTATTACCAAAAAGTAAGCGTTCCAACGCGATAATAGGTAATACCCTTCCGATAACGCAAAGGGAACCTTCCGCGAGATCCTTGGATCGCTATTGTTGCAAACTTTTATACGCGCGCGATCGCGGACACAACGGTCCCTTTAACTTTCATAAACAATCACCATGAGATTACACGGGCTCGAGGATCTCAACTTTAGAATCCAGATTCCAGCGGGACAAAGAGCGTCCTGTTCGATTGTTCGTCAACGGCGATGCAGGCGGGGCTTCCCTCGAATGACATAACCCTCCGCCATGGAGTTAAATCAACGGAAGGGATCGTCGGAGAGCAAAAGAGTATTTCACTATACCCGACGAGGAAGAGAAAGACGGAGAGAGGGGGAATGAGAGAAAGAGAGAAAGAGGGAAAGAGAGAAAGGGAGAAAGAAAGGAAGAAAGAGACAGAGCCACGGCGGAGGCGATTCTTTTAAAGCAGCCTCGTGTAGGATTCCATCGGGGCCCGATCCGCAACCTGTTTCCAACGGGAAGAAAAAGTCCGTGCAGCCAGGGAGATATACTTTCCATCGAATGGCAGCCAAGGAAGATCCTGGCTTCCTTTTACGACGCCCGTACATCCAACGACACGCGGCATTAGCATATTCTTCATTTTCGGCCGACTTCTTTTCTCGATGTGTCCCGTAGGTGGTGAACCTTAACGGTCCAGGATACCCTTCTCACGATCTTATTTTAAGTAGCTCCCCGTGTTCTTTGTACGCTTCTGTGTACGCCCGGACAATAGTCGTTTCGCGTGGTATCGCGGGCACACGTGTTACGCGTGCGAAAGTAATTCCAACGGCGATTCGTATACGGAGGCGTCGAACGTTTCCATTTTTGTTAGTTTAATTTCCGTCGGCACGGGGCGTGGTCGAATCGCGTTGCTGCCTCTCGTTCGCGGTTGTCTTAACGCCATTCGCGCGATTGCGATATCGGCTTTTTGGTATAATTTTAAATAACTCGCTTGGGATACTGTTTAACTGTTTTTGTTTAGCCGCGGCTATACAGAGGGGTTAAGAGTTTTCAAAAGGATAGATATTTTCAAATTAAACGCGTTATCAAATTAGACGCGCAACGATCTGAGATAATGTTGCGCAATTCGATAGAATCGGGTTTTGATAAAATTTCTTTCGATCGTGGCAGCTCGGAAGTCAATAAATCCGATAAATTCGCGAGAGTACGTTGGCACGGAATCGAACTTGACCCTAGCGTACGACGTGACGTTTACAAGGACGACAGGACTACACGGATGAACCAGTTTCTCGCTGAAATAGATCTACGTCGCGATGCCGGTGAAACGCAATTCTTCGTCCGATGCGCGTTAACGCGGTGTCCGACTAGCTGTGGTTAAACTTCCATTAGGATTCCGTAAAAAGCTCCGTCTAGAAATTCGAAGGAGAAAGAGGCAGACAAATTTTCAATAAAATTCTAGAAAGATATTCCTATAAAAGGTAACGATCTCGACAAACGCGATGGTTAGCCTTTATAACTTCGACCAATCGTACCAAGTTGATGAAACAACTCCCAATTATGGTAATGCCTGAACAACACAGGGTAGACTTTAAATTTCAACCTGTTCCCCAATTGACGATACGTTCGAAGTTTGTCATCCGGTATACTAGAAAAAATAGTTTCATGTCATAATTTTAAATTGTTTGATAAACTTCCCACAATCGACCAAAGTTGCAAAGATCTTTTCGCATACTCAGCGTATCATATACGGTTCTCGACCAAAAGAGCTACGTGCGCGAATATCGCGTGGGATGCGGGTGACCGTGAAGGGGTTAAATAATTTCGATAGCGCCGGTCATCGGTGACCACAAAGCCTCCGCTGAAAAGTCTTTCGCCGGTCACGAATGACCACCCAGACCATTAAAAGCAACCGTCGAGAGATTAACGCTTATAATTCTTATCATTCGCCGAAGAGTAAAGGGAATTCCATGTAAAACGTGTTAACCGAACGGGAAATCCCCCTCCCCCAAACGCGTCGGAATAAACCTGATTCTCATTGAAGGGGTCTGGCGTTCGTGACAAAACGTTCTTGCGTGGTTTAGTAGGTGTTAATACCTAATAAAACCAACCTGGTGCTGGGTAGGTGTTAAATGTCCAGTAAAACGCCGCGGTGAAACCTAAAGCCCGTTGTTAGCCTGCGTCAATTTACTGGTCTCGTTGTGTCGACGCATAATTTGTAATCCCGATACGCTGTCTTTAGGCGACACTCGAATATGGCGTTAAGGGCAAAGATTAAGTATGAAGTTGACTCAATTTTCAACTAGTGCGATTAATCTCGACGTAGCGGTGAACTGAATGATTTTTTTATAATTTCGGGGTGTTCATGCACGGATGTTAATTTTAAGACAGTAAAAATCAATTAATTTTAAGACGGTACAAACAAGTGGTCCAATTCGAGGCAAAGATATTCGATGGTGATTCTTAATTTCTCTGTTCGCTTTATTATATTAATATTTGAAAACGTTGTGACCTTAATAAAAACATTTACGCCGGTTCCACCTTTCATAAAAATAAATCTAAACGTTCGAATCTGACACATAAATTCCGTGAACTTTGTCATCGTGGCGCGTGTGTTTCTCCGAAAACAAAAGATCAATTGTAGTCCGACGACAGTGTGAAAGAGGCTAAACTGCTAAACGATACGACGAAACACTCTTGATCGTGCCACGCATTTCCCTCCGAAAACAAACGATCAATTGTGATCCTAAAGCTATCCGACAGCGTGAAAGAAGCTTAACGATTCGACGGACCCCGTGCTCGATCGTACCACGCATTTCACACCGAAAACAAACGACCAATTGTGGTCCTACGATTCTCCGACGCGACGGCGCGATGGAGGCTCAATAACGCGAAGAAGAAAAGAAACAAAACCACGACGTAACGGTGTAACTTGCACGCGTCCAGCAATGACATTCGCGTAACCGCGACCGAGAGCAGGAACAGCCGCGAGAATGCTCGTTTGTCAGTACCAAATAGAATCCGGGCGATCTCTTCGAGGGTCTAACGAGGGCTCGTTACGGTACGAGCAAAGATATATTTCGCGGATCCGCACGACGGTGTTTCGCACACGTTTAAGCTTAAGCGCGCACGTGTATAAGGATCCTCCATTGCGCGCATTAGCCGGGGGCACTTCTGATCCGGGATAGCCCGCCGCCGTCGCCTAATTAAACCGGAGTATCAGCTTCTCCACCCACGCGAGAAATCGTGGCCCCGATATCTCGTCTCGAGGGAGGAAAACCAATAAAGGGCGCGATACATTTTTTTCTTTTTCTCTCTCTCGTCTTCCCCCCCTCTGTCCCCCTTCGAGTATTTCTCCCCTTGTCCCTCCTCCCCCCCTCTCTCTCTCTCTCTCTCTCTCTGTCACTCTCTTCCACTCCTTCGAGATCTCCTCTCCTCGCTGGTGTTACCGCTACGCCACTGGCACGAAATATGCGATCGATCGTAAGCGCCGCCGGATGTCCGACGCCGGGGACAATTTATATCGTCGATAAATTCCTTTTCGCTTTCATTAGTGGCCTTGTCCGGCCTATAGGTATAGGTGCTCGCACGAGGAAGCGGAAGGAGGAGAAGGGAGGTGGCGGATGAAAAAAGATTTACAGCGACCCCGTGCGCGAGATTTCTTTGCGAAATATATCGTGCCCTCGTTGGATGCGCGAGCGTGGGCGAAGATCTTATTAAAGGATGTGCGCGGTCGGTACTTTCGATCCCGTCCCGCCGTATCGAACACGGCGTCTCGGGTCAATTCTCTCGAGTGGTTTCTTGCGAATTTAATTTTTATATCTATTCACGCTCCGCGAAGTTGAGCTAGGATCGATAACGCGGCGCCGTCGATGATCGCAACGAGTGTACGCCGTGTCGCTATTATTAGCAGTACCTTGGATTCGTTGCTTTATTTTGATCCGGCATTGAAGATTACGCGTACGTATTATTCCGTTGTATCGGATCGTACACGATCCCACGTTACTTAAGTTTAATTACTTGGAAGGATGGAAGTCTTCTTTATTAAGAGGGATACGAGAGTCATAGCGGTGTAAGTCAAGTTTTCATTTTTTTCGACGTACACGAGCTATGATCCTCGGTCCCTCGGAGGGTCTCTGACCTTTTACGGAGACCCCTCCGAGAGAGGCTGAGAATCAGCCCGTATGTCAAAAGAGATAAAAGATTGACGTACACCTCCATGGCTTTCACGCCCTCGTATAATAAATAGACCGCGGATGTTTATGGAAATTCATATTTTTATAAGAGATCGGTAAAGAGGTACGGTCTAAACGGAAATCTGTTTCGTCATTGGAGGATTTCGAAAATGTATTTTTTTTGTAAAGATGAAGCGTGACGTTTCCGCTGTAGTTTGCTTCGCAATACATCTTTTAAACGCGCGTTGTTCCATCCTCAAAATTGTAATGGGACGTAGAACAAAGATCTCGTTTAAACCGAGGTTTCTCGAAATCCAATTCGAATAACGGAATAATGTTGCGAGCGCTCGATCGAGAGTGTGTACGATTCGACATCTCGAAGCTAGCGCGATACGAGGTATACAAATAACGAGGTTTAAGATAAAAATAATGTAGCCTCGATAGCCCGATCGGGAAAAAATCAGTCCGGTAACTTTACAGTCATGTTGCGTGTCTCATTTAAATGACGCTGATACGAATATATTACATACTTCAGGCGTACTCAGTGCATTCGTCACGGAAAATCATTTCGAAATCGGCATAGAGAGCACGCATTTTGCATAAATACACGCGGTCTGATAACGACGCTTGATCCGACGGCAGATTCTTCTCTAAACGCGAATAAGCGTCGTAATCTTTGAGGAGCATCTTTGGAGGTCACTGTTAAGTATCAAAGGGCTTCGTACCGAGTGGGGTACTTGATCCGCAGACTACGCGATCCGCACCATATTCTTAGGGGAAAGTTATAAAAAGCCGGCGGAAGTAGGTTACACCGTAATATCGGCACCGCGTACAATGCGAGGCGTAGGGTTGGCTGTCTAATAAGGTTCGCCGACAATGGTCCGCCGAAACCCTTCATTTAACGAACGTTTTGGTATAGCAAAAAGTGTAGACAAAAGTTTGGAGCGCGCAAACCGTGTATTAATAATTTAGCGAAACATCGTGGAACGGGATTCCCATATGCGCGACGATCCGCGTGGAATTATTAACCGATCATGGAACAGTACAATTTTATCACGCGTCATCGATTTTACGAGGAACTATTTGAAGACGGAAATTGGCGCGTCGTGAAAGTTGCTAAACCGCGCAAAGAAAATTAGAGAATTCGTACAATTAACATTTGATAATAGATTATGCTTCTCTTTCCTCTAAACCTCGGATCGAAAATGCATTTGAAGGCAGTTTTATACCTTCTTAGTGATATTTTCGCAATTTTTGCCGTGTTGTTTAAAGCAAAGAATCTCCATAAATATTGCGCTTGGAGATACTTTTATATCAAATCACTGAATATTGAGTGCGACGATGATAAACAGAAAACCGTGAGCGTAAATTCCGACGTTAGGTGTCTTCTCTTCAAAACTGATTTGCGTCTCCATCGTTCCTCGTTAGAAATCGATTTCAGGGAATCGTTTTAAGTGAACGCGTTTCTCTTCTCCCCCGGCGTAAAGGTGGATGCAGAAAACGCAGCGTTCGCGCCACAAGCGACGCGAGGATAAAACGGGCAGAATTTATTCGTGGTCACGAATAGCGGCGCGTGGTCTCAAAAAAAGAAAAAGAAAACAAGAAAGAAAGAACGAGAGTCTGGGAGAATCTCTGCGCTGCGAGACTCAACGCCAGATCTCTCACCCTTCGCCTCTCTAACTCGACGTACCTCCGCGAGGGATTATTGTCCTCCGACGAATTTAATAATCCCCTAAGTGGGAATGGGTTCTTCGGCTCGACTTCAATTCAGGGTTTAAATATGCATCGAACGATCCTCGAATACTGAATCCCCGGTGAATTCGAAGAAACTCGCGGCTGGTCGAGAAGAATCGACGACTCGCCCCTCTCTCTCTCGGCTTCCCCTCGGCCGAACTCGATTATCTTCGAAATTAATCGTCAAAATTATATCCACCTCCCAATTAGAAGGGCGGTATCATTAAAAGTTCTTATTAATTATGAGCGGTAATTGTCAGTTGACGCCGAGTCGGTTTTCCGACGACGGGAGACGTAAAATAGGGAAGGGCGGGGGAGTAAGAGAAGAGAAAGCGAAGGGGGTTAAAAGAAAATTCGATTTACGACGGCAGGACTATGGACGAAGGGATCGTTCGTTTCGTGTCATAATTTCAAACTAATCAACTTTGCAAATCTCCTTTGTACCAACAATGACAGTTTTATCGCGTTCGCGTTGTCACTGCGCTAATCGGGAATGAAAAGATACACGTGAGAAAGGTTGGATAATTTCCGATACTAATTTGAGTAAATCGCAAACTGGCTGGTTATCGTTTAATCTGTGGATTTGACGAAAATGTTATTCTTCCTCTGACTCTCTCTCTCTCTCTCTCTCTCTGGCGTGTGCTCGTTTTTTCAGTTGCCCCCCGAAAATTCGACAAAAAGTTTTTTGTCTAAAACCGTCCCGTCTGATCCGTTCACGCTCGGTCTAGACAAAACACATCCCGAGGACAGAATTATTGCGGATGATCTCTACCCACCCACCAGTCGTTATCCAATTCTCCCAATGACACCTATGCCAGGATAAAATATACGCGAGGACTCACTTCGACAGACTCACCTGATGATATGCTGGTTGGTGGATTGCAGCAGAATCGTGGTGTACTTGGTGATCAGCATTTTCTCCTTCTCCCTCTCTCGTGCGCGATCGATGGCGTAAACTCTGTCGCGCGTCGGTGCGATTCAACGGCCGAGCGGAGGAGCAGACGTCGACTCGCACTCGTTTCGCATAAATCGGTGCGCGAGCTCACGAAAATCGAGCAAAACTGTCGGAGAAACGGACGAGCCGCGAGGGAATAGTCGCGTGGATGCCGCGAAAATTCTTCCAACTATATTTAGGCCTCATATTTCCAAGGCGGGTAAGGCTGACTGCCGGCACGTTAAGCCGCTACGGAGATATCCTTTATTATGCACCACGCCCACTTCGATCAGACGTTGACACCGAGGACAGCAACGTTTCGTCGACGCTAGAGCCTTCGACGTCATCGAGGATCCTCTATTTCGCTGTGCGCACTTGACTGTGGTCAGTGCGTGTCATCAAATTTGGCTTTTCGCGCTAGGTTGATCGTGCGCCAACAGATTGATGACACCAGTCCGGAGATCGTCCATTGATCGGACGAACGTTCGTCTAGCTCGTACCATAAAATATGATTTTGTTCGATAACTCGATATACGTTACTTTAACCGACGCGTCGTTTAGTTTTGTTTAAAATCATTCGATGCGAGTAACAACTCAAAATACCCTTCAAACGATTATTTAAACAAAAGCTTGTCTAAATAATCGTTCGATGGAGTTCATTGTCGTTCGAACAAGGTAGTACTCGTCGGTTGCAATGAAATTCTATTTCCTCTTTCCGATGGATTATCCGTGTTCGGTAACACGTTTGCAACCGATAAAACAAAAGCTGGGCACGCGCGTCTCGGCGTTAGTTCTCGATTTTCGTTTCGGCGCGGCGTTAAGTACGGATATATGTTTCGAGTCAAGGTTCCACGCGCGTTGCATCCGCCGGACAGTCTCGCTGAGCGATAGCGCCAGGTGCGGCTTCTACTAACTGCGCGTGAAACTTTCGTTCCTCCTGCGGGAAAGTTCAACCGCCTGTGAACGCTGGCGCCGTTGTTCGTTCTATTATTACGTGTTTCGCGCAAGGGTGATCGAACGTGGACGCTGCCAGGAAACGGATACGCGTCCTCCGCGGGTTAGCGCTGACGTCGTTAGGCTCTAGTTTCGGCCAATCTCGACGCGCGTGTAGGGGAGCGGGAGAACAAATCCCAGTTTTAGGATTTAAGGGCTCGATCTTGCGCCGCGTTGATCGTGCGGGATGACCAATTGCCTTCGAGAGAGAACTATTCGTTCTCGTTTATCCTCGAGTAAATCTTCCGCGCTGTCTAATCTAAACAGCTGCCGCGCCGTCTCGGAAAACAAAGGAGAGAAGTTTTGCGCGACGCCGTCGGATGTTTCGTGATAAAAGTTAGCGCGAGTCGCAAATATTTATCTGTAACATCGAAGAGTTTCAGATACGGAGAGTCGACGTTGAATATCGCTTAACGATTTAACCCGTCAGGCCGCAATCGACGTTACGGAAATGACGAGAGGTGACATATTTACAACGCTACGCTGCGTTCGTATTTCTCGTTTTCAAAAATCTGACCGTACACCGTTTGAACTTTTTCCCCAGAATCTAATCGTTATTTCAAAAACACTTATACCCGTGTCAAATTGAAAACTTTGATTTTCTAACAAACTCTGAATAGCGGGGTTATTAATTTTTCCACCATTCTTGATCGAACCGCGCGGAACTAACGCGAGAAAAATAATTTCGCGGGCCTAGCCGTGAGAACGTCATCGCCGAGCGTGAGCGGCGCGGGATATGAGTAAAAAAAAATGATAGTACGCGCACGGGGTCAAATAACACTGCCGCTCGAAAGAACCGATCTTGTGTCATTGACACTAGCAGGTGGTAACTACTCCTGACGACGCTAAGTGGCGTCGATTGGTCGATGTAGAGACTACGTCTGCTACTAACGAACGTACATACGCATACGATAGTAACTATACACGCTCGCGTCTGCCAGCTCGGACGGAAGTGATCCTTCCAATGAACATTCCTCTACCGCGCGCTCAATCGGCGTCAACGAAGGACAGCGAGCCTAAACCCAGGAACGTTTCGATCTCGTTCTTCGTCGAGCGCGGTTTGTCGATGACGTTACGTCGACGAGCAGCGCGCAACGAGCACACCGACCAGCGTCACTGAAAGCGACGCGTTAGCCAATAACGTTCCTCCGATTTAATCGATGATCGCGTGAAAAGCGACGTCCTCAACGAGCCGCGAATTCTGTCGCGGCGAAAATTACACGTAAGTACGTGTCGCTCGATTAATAAAGAAGTGACGCATCTCAATGTTGGTCCGTGCTCGGCAGAACTATTTTATAATTCTGTGTTCGGTCAAAATTTCAATAAGGACAACGAACGTGCATGACTTTTATATTTTCAATTACGATGCGTTACGATATTAACCATTTAACGCGAGATGTACATATACGTATGTATACGTTTCTGCTCTCTAGCGGTAGTTCGGGAGAACTATAAACGTGTCGTTCTTACGCAAAAATATATTATTCCCTAGCGCCGACTTTCAATTGTTATCTTGCAAATACGAATTTTTAAATCGCGTCACTTTTCCGTCAACCGAGGCACGACATTCGAGGAGAAGAAGAAGACCTCGAATATGACCCTGCTCCTAGCGTCCATGGTTATCTCCGGGTCGAAGAAGAGAAGACGGACCCGACGATCGAGCGCGAACACCAATTCGATCACCAATGGCGATACGCGTTATCGATCTTTTCGATCGCGACTATCGCGAACCGCGAGCGCGCGCGAGAGAGAGAGAGAGAGAGCGATTCGGAGAAATAATAACAACGATATTACCAACGGGCCCCGATCGGCGCAGTGGAATTCGATTCTTCCGTTCAATCTCGAGTTCCGAACAATGATCGATGCCCGCATTCTCTCGGGGCGCACAATAACCATTCGACCGGCTCTCCTCTGCCTCTCTTTCCGTCTCGAATTGCTTTCATGCTCGATCGCTCCCGAGTCTGGGTCATCCGCGGTAACTTTCGACCTGTTTCGAACACGTTCGTGCTTCGAGCCCCGGAAACAGCGTAAAACCGACCTTCGCGAGAGAACCGTGGAAATCACGAGGGTCGATCCAGGCAGCGTTCACGTGGATAAACTTGACGATCGCCGAATTACAAAAACCGAACTACCTGACCCGAACATCGACACCGCACCGTTGCAGCTTCGGTTTCGTCGAACGAAACCACTCGTTATACCCCCTCTCCCTCGCCGTAGCACACGATTTGACGCTCGTAGTATGTACTTGATCTTACACCGAGTGGGTTCTCGAATCACCGTTCAATCGAGGACCGAAACTCGTCATCGTGTAACGCCTCCTCCTCTCGAGCGCTTCCCGTCACCGCGCCCATTCGAATAGACCCAATATCACTCACTCTCGATTATACTCCAACGATCGGCGATCAACGATCCGTCCGCGTATCCACCGCAAGAACCACAATAGTCGCGCCGCGTTTATCCATTCGGCTCCCGTCGATCTTCGTCCCCGAGGATCCGGAGACCTCGCGGGACGGATCTACGCGAATCCGTCGGCAGGACAGTGACCTTGAGCCGGGTCGAGGATCCTGTACCGGTCAACATCGATTCGCGCGGCCCACTCGAAGATCCGAAGATCTCGAAATCCCGCACTGAACGTCGTCGTCGGCACTCGCACTCCCTTTTCCCCCCGGACCGCGCTTCTTCCTCAGGATGCGCCGACGATCGGCAAGATTATTTATAGACACGCGCGCGCGCGCGCTCGCGAGCCAGACAAAGAGATTCGAATGTCTTGCCTGGCTGGCGGTCGCGAATGAACTGGCTCCAGGTTAGTTAAACGCTATAGTCGCGCCTGCACCGTGGAGTTTAGTTGCATGGGCACCTTATGCGCCGCCTATACTCCTCGGTGAATATATCGTGGTCCGATCCCGCCGTGCAGGAGTTTCGAGTTCGAGAGTGACGTAGAGTCACTATCGTGCGCGCCTCTGCTACGCGAGATGGAACCTTCGTGTTCCCGGCCCTCCGTGGCTCCGGTTGCCTCCTTCCTGGCTATTGCCAGCTCCACTCGCAGTCCAGTCCCCGCTGGCTCTTTCTTCGCGTGCACGATATCAAACTGTACGCGGAGGACTGCTGCACTCGCGAGTGCGCGGACCCTCGCGCTTCCCGACGCTCCGGCCTATGTGTGCGCGTATGTATGCACGAAGCGACCCGCGTCCCGACGCGATACGTCCACGCCTACTCGACAGCCTCGCGCGGCGAGGCCCTCGTCGCGTTGGGCATGACAATTTCGATGCGGGTCGATCGTATCGATATTTCGGGAGGATCGACGTGGAGTCGAGAACTTTCGATCAATTTAACCTTCCGTTGGTAACAGAATACTGGCAGCGATTCTTTTTTTTTATTATTATTATTTTAATATTTTCATTTGTATGGAACTACTTTTGAATACAAGTGGAAACTGAGAAACAGAAAATTCGAGGTGAAATCAGCTATTAAATCGATGATCGTGGAACGAAATTCCTGAGCGGGGTTACTCATCACCCTTGTTACTAATGGAAGGTTAATGATTAACTCATTCACAGCCAGGAAAATTCAGAGCGCCTTCCAGGTGTAACAAATTTCAGGAAAGAAACTCCAACAGTTTCAAATTTATTATATTCTCCTAAACTCTCCAAAATAGCGGTCTAGACAATAATACCCTCCTAAATTCAGTATTTCGTCTCGAGGGAGAGCTCTCCCGGAGTTTCCGATGAATGATTTTATTGAACTAACTATAATTAGGAGGAAATTATACTCTATCGAGGTACGGGGATAGACGAGTAATGTGACTTGGCGGAATGCGAGCAACATTGGACTTTGCTTGGAAGAAATTTCGAGTGGGAGAGCGTGGCGGGAGTGCAATCGTTTACTCAGGCATGTTTACCATTCGATTTGGATGTAAGTAAAAATGTATTTTCGCGAGCCAGAACTCGAAGCCGTTACGCACAATTTCGGTAAGATAAAATCGACATGAAAATAGGTGAGTAATATCACTCTAGGAATCCAACCGTATATTTTCGGGAAACTGTTTGACGTAATGGTTTCAAGTTTCAAGTGCGCAACATGTAAGATTGGCAATTGATAATTACGATTGTTAACTTTAGATCGATTTAAAAGCGCGTTAGTCTCGTACCCCTTACATCCAGGATACGCGAGCACCACGAGTTTAATATTCGGTGTATTCTAACCACGCTCGTTATGTTTCGATTAATTTGATTTTCTCCGCTCGACGAGGCAAGCCGAAGAAGCGCTTCGAACTCCCTTACGCTTCTACCGTGTTCCCCGGATAATTGCACCCGTACATGGTAATAAGATAATAATTACGCATAGTTGGCGAGATTAGCGGAAAACTGTCTGACGCGTCTTTCAAAGTACTTTTAGCATTATACATTGGGGGGAAGTTTTTTTAGAAGCTGCAACGGCGAAAAGTCATGCGCACGCGCAAAGCTTGTTGCTCGTTAAAATTCCTACACCACGACGAGGAGTAATATGCGTAATTTATCGTAAGCTTCGCAGGTAAGCGAGGTTCAATTTCTCCATATTAACGTCCACATACCAGATACGCATCGGGGGAGAAGCGTATGATTAATATAAGGTATTTTAATGATTTTAATTTCACGGTTGAAAACGCGACGAAAAGCAAACACTGTGGAATTCTCTCCAAAGCGAGGGATAAAAACATTAAAAATTGAGCGTGATGGATGTACCGGTGAGAACTCGGCGGATACGGGACTACTCGAAAAACAATCAGAGCGAGAGAGAAGGAGAGACTGGAGCAGCGATGAACTAAGCGCGACTATAAATCTATAAATAGTTTCGCCGATCGATACGTACCGAGCAAAATATCGATAACGCAACGACACGCGCAAAATCGACAAATTCTGCTGCAGGTACACGATGCCCGATCGAAGACTCGTCTCAATGTCGTGGAGCGTAAAACCGATTCGGTAATTGGTTTTCATGGTAGAGCGATAATTTTAAATTGTGCGCGTCGAATACAATTGCGAATCATTTTGCATCGATTAGAAGCGCTACGGCACGTGAATTGAACCGAAGAAATTGCGGAGAATCGTTAATGCTTATTTGAAAATTAAAATCATTGGCTTTCGCCGTTTGGATTTCCATCGACCGGCGAGTAGTATTTCTATGACTAGCATTGTAAAGCTACATCGCTTACAATTACCGTCCACCTTTAATTCCGGATAGAAATAACGAAATAAAACGCAGCAAGCGTCAGCCTAAGGTTACTATGACACTTAAATATTTAACTTTTTTTTATCTCACCCACACGCGTGACTGCTCGTATCCGAAAACACGAAATATTCCATTATCCTCGCAATAATGTATTAATGGGCAAACCTAGTGGAAACCAGCAGCCCTGCAGGAAACTATGCGCACCGCCACTAGTTGCCGTTGGCAACGACGGAATGCCACGCAATGCAATGCAAACTCGAGATTATTGCACGTTGCACGGGCACGGGCACGAATTTCCGGCTGAATGAGTCGCGTGCGACTGGGCTTCGCATTTTCATAGCCGGAACGCACGCCGTACCGTAGTCAATCGAAACGGGCGTAATGCCACCGATATTAACCGATAATCCCGGGAAATGTGCCGATAGAGGAGAGCACCTGTATTCGGTAAATCGTTAATAAGGCTGATCCCAGCAAATTTGGGTTTTGAGTTACGAGTTCAGATAGAACCACTGGAATTTCATATTTCCGGGGATGAGCGGTGATCGTATTTTTTTCGTGTCGTTTTGATCGTCGCAAAGTTGAATATCATAGTTGGAACGTTATTGACGTATTTTAAACCTTGAAAAGAACACAGTTTATTATCCGTTAAATGGTTCTGAGAAGAACACGGTTTTATTAAGAAATGCTGCGTGTAATGTGCTGTGTAAAAAAAGAGTTTTGTAGCATTTTATCAAAATTCTGCTGCCAGCGCTTGCTAGATTTTTTTTTAAAGACCGTTCGTATTACGCGGCAATTGACAATGACGCTTTTCAGATCCATATCGACGAGTCTTGTAAATTTTCTACAACGTAATATTAAAACGTTTTGAAAACATACGGTTATCGATATACGTGAAACAGCAATTTTCAAGATCTCGAAAGTAGGAAGTATCCACGCGTAAAGAGACATTACGAACGGTACGAAACAAGACACCGTCACGTCCATTCATAGCGATTCAAAGTTAAATGTCCCCTTTAACCCGTCGTAAAGGATGTGTCACTCCGGGTCAGGACAGTCCGCCGACAAGTACGTACTTACAGGTACGCACGTAAGTACATGCCTGCGTAGGTATATCCACGAATGCCCCCACGACGTGTGAAACGTATCACGCACGAAAATAACCCGAAGATTAATACGTTTATGCGAACGAGCTGTTCTTCGTTTCTCCCCCCTCCGTCCGTTATCTGACATCGAAACTCGACTCTACGTTCTGTCACGCCTTCGCGGGCACTTCTACCTCCGCGCGAGTTTGAATAATCGGCCTTGTATCGCGCCAAAAAACCATGCGCGGGGGGTCTACGTGAATATTCGTCACGACGACGTTTCGCTGAAACGCGAACCGTTCCATAAAAGTAGCTGTCGCGATCGATCCACGAATGTGATTCACCGTGCGACACGAAAATCGATCTAACGGTCTAATCGATCTCACGGGCCGCGATTGCACGAATTCGTTAAAGTAAATTCTCCATGACAATGAGTAATCGCGATATTAAGTATGTTTGAGCGAGGAGAGCGGTGAGTATCATTACGCGTCGGGGTGAGCAGTAAGGAGAGATTAATAAGTCAATTAAGAACGAATTACACCGCGTGCCCGGAGAAGTCATTAGAGAGCCGATGAATGTTATCGTTCAAACGATGCAATTTCGCATGCGAGTAATACAGGGTGTGCAGTTTTATTGAGAATTCGCTGCGCCTCGCGAATCGATGATTTTATCGAAAAATGTGTCGAAGGGAAAAGGTTTCGAGAGGGAAACTTGGAAAACGTACACTTTTCGCTGTGGCGTTTGTAATGGCGGCGGTGCGCGTGGAGATGGTACTCTCTTAAATGGAACTGTTCTTTCTGTCCCTCCATAAAAAAAGCGATTTTTTGCGACCCAGTTTTTAGAAACATTTTAAGTTAAAACATTCCAGACTTCTGCAGCGTTCTCATTCGATATAAACACTGCTGAACCGATGGTTTTTATAGTAAAATTTTTCGGAGGACGGGCAACGTTGAAAATGTTGTGTTCATTGTGAAAAATAGCTTGTAATTTTTTTAATGGAAAAACCATCCGCGGTATACGGTGCTCTTTTCATTCGGGCCATTCTTTCAGTTCCACGGTACATTTTGAATGTTGCCCCCACGTTTTGCTAATAACAAAGTTCCGAAACTCATAACGCATTATGAAAAGTACGTTATTAAAACGAATAATAAATGATAAATACTCGCAAACATCGCGCTGCGCCAAGCGCGCTAATATTCCCTCCTTTACTCTCATGAAATCTGTGCCTTTGACACGTTGCACGTTATTATGGAAATTACACAACCCAAAAAGTAATGACGTTCGAGAAAACCGCGAAACGCGGAGATCAGCAAACTCCAGAAACTCGCGCCCGTACAACGAGACACGATACGATCGAACTCGCCTCATACAAAAAAGTGCGAAAGAGTATTGCCAGTCTTCGCGGTGAGCCCTTCGCAATGAGTTTTCCCTCGCACGAATCCCGTGCGGACGAGCGAGGGGCGCGCGCGCGCGCAGCTCCTCGTTACAACGAGAAATAGAAAGTATTTTCGGTCCCATCGATTGTATTTCCCTCCACGGCCGTGATACGTCGCGGAACAGGATCCGGGAGAAAAATCGATGGATGAGTACGTGGAAGGCGAAGAAGACGCGAGATGGAAGGTGCAACCTTCGCAAGAAACCGGGAGCCATTCTCCGAGTACTGCTGCCGGGAGAGTGAAGGTCGAGTGTAACCTCTCGGCCAGTTGGTCGGCTTCCACAAATAGCCGTCCCACTGTGCCTTCTTTGTTCGCTAATCGTCCCGAGAAAGCAATTAGAAGTTCCACGCCTATGCGATCCAACCGTGAACTCGATAGTACCTCTCCCCTCTCTCTTTCTGTACTACTTTTTTATTTTCCTCTTTCTCTCTCTTGATTCACTGATTCGTTTCTTCGCCCCACGATCTACGAGTTTTCTTTTCGAGTTAAACGTTAACGATAGCCTAGATCTAGATCAGACCTGTCTAACAGAGGGGAGACGCACTCTCCTCACGCGGTTTCGGTATCCCCCCCCCCCCCCGCACGCCGTGCTAACGAAAAGAAGAACAACGCTATACCTGTCTCACTATAACAAACAAACCGGGAGCCATGGTGGGGGTAAGCCCTGATTGGGCTGACGAGTGTTGCCTGCGTCCCCCTGCACGGCGTGCAGGGGTTAGACAGGCCCGATCTAGATGGTTGGCGCGAGCCGATGATTTGTTTACAATTTTAGACCAACAAATTGTATGTCTTGCACGGGACAAGCGTTTTCCCGCCGATGTCTGATCCCACGATGCGCCTATCAACTTGCAGCCGTAAACGACACGCGACGGACGAAGTATTGTCATTTCGAATAAATTAATAATCATAATCGTTCGCATCGACAAGTGGATATAAAGTATCGCGAGTAGACAGACGACATCATCATCATTTTCTCTTCCCTCGCGATCATCTCTCCACCCCATCGCCCAGTGATTATTTTTTAACGACTCGTTCCTCGTGTACGCGTAATTTCGCGCCGCTCGTCGTCCTCGTATTTCCTCGAGAACTGTCGGTGGAACGCCGTTTAAATACTCGGCGCTAATCGCCGTTACGCGTTTCCACGTTGTTTCCATTGTTTACACGGGAATTTCGTTCGAGTGGTTTAATGCTCTTCGAGAGGGCACAGCCCGATCTCCGAGTACGCAATAAACGCGCGCCCTCCGCCTCTCTTCCTCTTTCAATTCCTCCCCCCTCCACCTCCCGCCGAGTGGAGTAGACTTTTCGCACGGCGAAACCACGGCGTAGGGAAAAAAAAGCGTTTCGCTGGTAATGGCATGGCGTGGAATCGCGTAGACGGTCCCATCGAATTTATGGAGGGTTGATCGAGCGTTATAATGCGCGTCGCGCGGGGTGGGGGGGAGGAGGAGGTAGTAATCACGGGGCTTTGGATGCGCGAAAAAGGAGAGATTAATCGTGCGATCTCTTATCTCCAAAGCTGCACGGGGTACATCACCGACGGGTTGCGACGATACAAACGTACTCGAGTCAATTACGACACGCCAATTCGAATCAGGGTAACGCGTACCACGATCGATAGGGGTTGTCCGAATAGGTTGGACCACCAACTAACGCTTACCGCTGTTATATTTACAAAACTGCGTGATTTGCTCTTCGTCCTAACGTTGTGTATGATATTTATAAATAGTTTCTACATTACGTGTCGCGAAATTGATTACATCCTTGCTTCCTCATTAAGAAAAATGAATTTACTTGATTTATACTTTTACAATGTTTGTACGCTTTCCTTAGTCGAACGTTATCTCGTGCGCTTATCCGCGTGTCAACACTAGAACTACCGATAGTTAATGTACACCTGTTTCTTCCAGACCAGGCGAGATGTCTGGTTATTTATAAAGCACGTTATGCGAGAAAGAGACTTTTATTTATATTCGTGCTATTTTGATAACGTTGGGAAATATAGTGTACGTAATATTTTACTTATTTACGTAATCTACAAGTATACTTTTATCATACTTGAAAATGGTAAATTAAATGAAAATTTCAAACCAGTCAACACGACTAGTTTCAGTAACTAGAGTGTTAATAACCGATTAATTCTGCATCCACGCATTGGGCATCGCGCGCTCACGGATCCGTTGTCCTTATAAAAGCGTAACTTTAACGTTTGCGCGGTAAGGTTGGCGGAAATTGTAAAGGGCTTTCTTGGTCCGTTTGACTTGGCAACGAGAAATTGAAATGCATTGACGTTGCGCCGGCGCGGTAAAAGAAAATCACTTCAACCTCATTAGCCTTTAACGAGTTAAATATGAGTGAGCTCTTTGAGACGGCGAGGACTAGAAGATTCAAATCAAAGCGGAAATTCTCCGCGCATGCCCGCGGAAAATTAAATTACCGTAGACTCTCTATGTCGAATCACTCTGAATCGCAACGCTTCGTCCGTAAATTCGAAGTAACGGAGTTTCTATTGGGACAAATGTCAGACGTCTCGTTATGTTGCCGTGATCATTTTATAAAAGGTTTAATTTTTTTCGACGGTGCTCGGGATAAACGGGAAACGTTCAAAGCCGAACACAAAAATAATGTTTAAATACGAATTGGAAATCAAAAAATTCCGTTTATACAGAAGAAATAATGATTTCCTTAAAATAATAATAATTTTGTCCTTACAAAAGATACTTCCGTAATTATTTATACGTCAGTGTCTTATCTCATTGCAATTAGGAAACTGAGAATTACATAAATAAACCAAGGTATTAACGAGTGTGAAAAAGGTGCGAAACTGGCGAATAACGAAGAGAGAGAAAAACAAAGGTATTGTTTAACCGTACCTTCGACATCGACAGGAAACTGCGCAACGTTCGTTTCGGAAAGGGCCAAGGCTTTTTATTTATTTTTTTTTTGTCACGGAGGGAGGCTTTACGATTGTCTTGCCGGCGCAGGGACCACAATGCTCGCCGAGACTGCCGTCATTGTCGCGACGTTACGAAGTGAAAAATGGAAGATAACGATTTCTGCGATACCAGACACTGTCTCTCTCGGCGATAACACTTTCGGTCCCGCATTCCCTTCGTATCTTCACCCTTAATCCCCGCTGCCCCTCACCACCGTGGAATCCGCGAGGAAGGGTGACGCCCCGCCATAAATTCGAAGGGCGACATTTTTTTCTATATTAAGCCAAGCCCGCTCTCTCGCGGGAAGGAAAAATCGTCGCGCGGAAGGAGGACGGGGCCGTGAGGTCGAAAACTGTTTTACGCTCCTCGCTCCTCGCGGTAGGGAGAGAAAGCGCCTTCGCGGTGGATTATCGAATGCGAGAGAGGTGGCATATACCGAAGTTGCATGAATCTTGCACGAGGCGCACGGAGGGAAAAAGGTGGCGCTTACACGCCGATTTATGGAGATTGTATATCATGCCCTAAGGTAGATAATCCGTTGTGTTCCGAGACGAGCGTACGTACTATCTGCACTCGAAACTTTCTCAGGAGGATTTCGATGAGAAACGTGCAGGGTATCGTGACGACGGTGGCGTGTAACGCTGCCGCTCGTGCAGCTGTACCGTGAATAATTCAGCACCGCCGAATTAGCGTTTCGCGTTCACCGAAATGTACCTACTCTCGAGCTCGTCGGTGCGGATTAACGCCGGAAATGAGTCACGGTTTTAAAAACTCGCTACCTATACTAGGATTCCAGGAACTAGATTTCGCATTTCGTTTTCCAAGGTTCCTTTTCGGAATTTCGCGTCGGTCGCGGTAAAGTACCAAATCGCTAAAGGTAACTTCGTAAAGTGTTGAAAAGGGTGAAACGATATTTCTTTATAAATATTCTCAAGAAAAATTCGCTTTTTCTTAAATTCTCTACTGCAAGCGGTTTCACCTTTCGACAATTGCACGAGGAAACACGGTTCCTGGAGGTTAAGAGCAGAACCTCGTTCGGCGATTGACGGTAATCGTGGCGGAAATCCTGAATTAGAATCGCAACGCGTTACGAACGATCTCATGACTCTATTATCCGATCGTGATAGGTTGAAAGGGCGTAGCGAAGTTGTCAGCTTTATATGGACGATAAAAGACGTAAATATCGCTGCCAATGACGTCTCTCTGCGGTTAGTATACACGATGGGTTCCATTTGCGCCGCTCGTAAAATTAATTGCCCGTTCTCCGTCCATCCGTACCCAGCCACTTCCCCGTTCGCCGCGCGAGGAGCTTTCGTTGGCTAATCGTTTAAAACGGCGAAGAAAACTCGGGCCGCGATTCCTCGGTTGCGATTGAACGTACCGGGAACTTTAACTCGCGAGAAATTACCACCCCAACTCGTTTTCGCTCGATACGTATTTTCAATTACGCTCCTTACGCGGGATCGTTCAAGAGCAGACGAGGCAACGTCCCTTTGACGGCTAACGTTCCTGGCGATCGATAAACAAACGAGGCGAATGCAAATGTAGAGACGGAAGCGGTTCGGTGTTCGTCCAATTAACTAAGGCGCGTGTCTAACAGCAGGTGCGCTTCGCCACCTCTTTCGGTAATTAAAAATATATCTGGATAGATTACTCGAGTGCACGTTGATCTAGACGTTGCTTATGAAAATATAATTCGAAGGTGCAGGATCTGTGGCGAGAAAAGATACGAGGGAGGGAACGAACCAATTGTGAAATTAATTACAATTTTTTCTTCCAACCTGTATCTACTACAATCCGGGGTTACAGAATAATTCTATCAATCCGTTTATCGAGAAAAATGGTGTAACTCATTTACCCGATTTCGGCTAATTTCACAGTCTTCTATTACGTCCCCCCTGTGATATTTCGTCGCACGCACGAATTGGCACGTGGGAAACGATTTTCATGACCTAAGGCTGTCGCATAATTCTTTATTCAAATTAATTCCATTTATCCGATCGCGAGTTACTGTTTTTCTTTTTCCATAAACTTTTTCCAGTATGTCGACCGATCTAGATGTTTGTTTTTACGCGGTAAACCTGTTGATCGTCCAACTTTAATCAATCAGCCGGGCCGCTGCTATACTTATAAAAAATAAATTTATTATTACGATTTACTTAATTGTTCCGCGCGTTATCTGTAATATCGTCCACGATACGATTCCCGGTTACGGACTCGGCGTCGCGTCAGCTGTCAAGCTCGCGGCGTTATCGACTCCTTTGATACAATATCACCAGATATTGGATATCGGATCTGCGCGGACGGTATAGTCGATGCCTGTGACTATGGGCCCAATGCTAGGACAAACGCCAGCGGCGCACCCCCGATGGAGCCATTGTGACACGGGTGACAAAGACACGCACTTCATGCCTCGAGTGAACCTCCGGCTGGAGATGGTAGCGGGAAAGCGAGGGGGGGGGGGGGTATGAAATAAAAAAAAACGAGAGGAGAGGAAAAAGAAAGAGGAGGGGGACGAGAGAAGGAAGGAAGAGCCCTTCTGTCGAGCGGTGGCTGGGCGCAACCCTCTCTCATTGTAAAACGTAAAATCGATTTTCCTGGCGCGCGCCAAAAGCCACGCGGCGCTAAAGCGAACGCTTTTGTAAATGGTGTAAATTGAGCGAGAAAGACGGGCCGAAGAACGGGGTTAGTACCACACGGTCGGTGTACCACCCTCGGCGATTCGAGGAAGTGCATTAACGTGGGTGCCAGCGAGTGCCGGAATACTAGCGAGAAATTCTGACGATCGTGGGAAAGTAAGGATTCATCGGAAGAAAAGGACACTCAGCGAGTTTCGGAAACGCTTCGCATCCGACGAAGAAAATTAAAGTTCTTAAGCTGCCGCGATATCGGAAATCAATTATCAACGAATTTTATGCCGGAAAGTAATTAGAAATCGACGAAATTCTTCTGCCGAGCGGTTGATATTAATTCTCATTTTAGAACGAAGCATAATATTTGTAGAATTTCCGCAATATTCAATATCCCTCGATTGAATTTGTTGTTATTAATTCTGAAGGGCTGCAATTTAAGGCGGAAATTTAAGGGAGTTCGTCGGAGGATTGAAAATAATTGACCTCGATTTTCCCTTGTTGGGAAGTAATTAAATATTTGTTCAAAATCGTGCAAAAGTTTTTGAGCATTTATTAAAATGCACGTATACGCGAGTAATGGTCAGGCAAATGTAAAATTAAACGATGCACGATTTCTTCTACGTCGAATGGACTCGTCGTAATCACATCGAGCTTTAATCTCCGGTTGGAATGTACAGTTTGTTTATTTAACGAATAACTTCGGTCCGCACCGATGAGAAGTGGCATAAGGGACGAGCTATAAAATCGTGTAATTCCTCTGGTAACTTGCTGGCAGAGTGTTACGCAATATTATCGGGACGCACAATTTACCGGATACTATATACAGTTCTCTACGCATAATAAAATAACTTAAAACACGGGTCCATTGGACCGGTACGAGTTTACGGGCGCGCGAAAGCGCGTAAACGCGTGCAGGACGCGCATAAACAACGACCCGTGAAAGATCTACAGCTACGCTCGATCTCGATCGTGCGTAACATCGCATCTCGTAATCATAGGTGTTCCCTGCGGCAGGCGTGAAAGGTACTTTGCACGAGAATTAGAATAGAGCGAAAAGCACGACGAATCAAGCGGTACAGGGTGATTCGCTTTGAATCTGGGATTTTCGAATTCGACGATTCGATCCGGAGATCTATCTTACGTTGCTACCATCACGATGATAACACAAATATCGCTATATTTGTAGTGTTTGCAAAAAGAAGGGATCATTTTTTTAGAAGATGAGAATCGGATACACCGTGAGATGAACTAACGATGCTTTGACTTCGCTACGCCTAGATATTATGCCAAAATGACATTTCAACATTTTTACGACTCGATACGATAAAACAGAACTTTTTGAAAGAAACGTACCTCGCGCCGAGTTGTCGAAAATTGAAATCCTAGATGTTCGATAAATCACTCGGTACTTCGTACGACCGTTATGCTTTTCGACCAGCATATTAAGACGGGACTATAAAGTATAAAGAGAAAAGTAGTCATTTGAATTGAATACAATTTCGACATCGCGGATAAATCCGAAGTATACATATGTATAACGTACGTCGTATTTGTCATACAAGGAACACGGTATTTATGTCGCCGCTTAAATCGACATTTATCTCGAGGAATCGCAATTTTCTTTAACCGTGTCCTAACGATTCGGGATAGCATAGAAAGCGCGTATGCGATAATAATTATGAACCGTACGTCCGACGATATTTTATGCGGCGTTAAAGGAGTGCATATGCGCGCGAGAGATCAACCGGCATGCTGCGACGTAACGGAACCTTCCGAGTGATTTTAATGGCCATACTCATTTTACGGTACCAACGGTGTCATTCTCGCATCGCGGGTAGCCTCGGTCGTCTTAAAATGCGCTTCTCGCTGTGATAAGACTGCCGGCGAGTACGAGTAACCCTTGAATAGCATGGTACTCGAGTTCCGCGAAGTTCTAACAACGTCGCCACCCAATATAGGAAGAGATTTTAGTTGTCCAGGCCTGTGGAATTAATAGTCATCTTATATTATATTTTTTGTACGAGAAATCCTGCCAACCGCGAGTCTTTATAGTTGTTGGTTTTTAAGACATACTTATTTCCAGATTGAAAATATCTCATTCTTCCAAAAAACAGCGCATGATGTTTTAAAAGAGATTACGGAAGCTCATTATTATTAGGGGTTACACGATTATAGAGACTCGTGAATCGCAGTATTGCTTTATCCGTAAAAAATGCAATATAAGACAGCTATTAATTTAAGGATCCGAGAAAACTTAAATTGTGCTAAATCGTTTAGATGTCTTCAGCGATAAAAAATATCTCGGTATTTGAACCAAAAAATCCAGGTTTTTGAAGCATTCCAGTGATTTTAATTTTAATTTATTTCAATCCTTTCTGCATCGCTTCTTTCGCTAGTTCGCTAATTGGCAGCTACTAACCGATCCCGAGGACGAAGTTGTTTACTTTTTAAATCACTTCTACTCCAAACACAAACAACAGAAGGTGGTGCACCTGCACCTATAAGTATCAACTATGAATACCCTTCGTGGAATTAATTTGACCCAGCGTTTCCTAACCGGTGTTCATAGGGGCATTGAAGGGGTCCATCGGTACAATTTAGGAACTGTTCAGTTGTTTAATTATTAGCTTTTATTAACCTACAAATCAATATTTCGTTTAGGAATATTGCATAGCGTATACAGGAATTCCCATACATACGTAAAGCACTCAGGGGTTCCACAAGCAAAAAAAGGTTGGGAACCCTGGATTTCAACCGATCGTATCGATCGCGACGTACATACATACATATATTTGAAACGACAAGAAACAAGAATTCTTCACCTTTTTCGTCTGGAGTCGACGAGTCCGATGATCACCTCGCAGAGGACCAGCATGATATTTTTCCGAAACCTCCCTCGCTTGTGTATATCGACGTACGCTGTCGCGAACGAACGAGCCTCTACGGTGGTGCCCGATGCATCGGGTTTCCCAGTGCATCCGTTCGAAGGTATCGCGAGGAAACAAATATTCCGAAGACGGTGCTCACGATTCTAGGAATAACGCGGTGGACTCGCTACATGGCCGGAGAATTAATCGGTGGGAATTAGCGAGGAACGAAAGTTCCCCGGGTATTTCGTTCGATCGATGCACACTCACACGCACGCCCGACGAACGATACGACGTTGGACAATGCCGTGGGTACAGTGCACTCGACCGCTCGAGAGAGCCACTCGCGGTGCTAACATTAGACAAAAACAGAAATAGAGTATAATTTGCAAATCGCGGGGTAGACTGTTCGAGGAAAGGAGACGGGCGCGTATGAAGGGGGACGGAGAGGGAGTGAGTTGGCTGGAAGAGGGCCAAAAGGACGTTACTGCGGGATAGATAGATAGATAGATAGTGAGAGAAAGAGAGAGAGAGAGAGAAGGTAAGTAACAGGGGGAGATTAGCGTGATTCGTAGTTGAGAATTCGAGGGAAGCAGAGAAATTCAAGGATATTCCGCTCTTTCGGTCTGATTTGCTAGATTAGGGTGTAGGTAATTACGTAAACTGATTGGTAATTCGAGGTTCGGTGGTGTACCGAATTGGAAGTGTAATACGCAAGTTTTACCCGAGGATCGTGAAATTTGGATAAAAGCGCGAAGGACTATTTCGAGTTTAACATTGGTACTTGTAGGCGGGATTTAATATGTAATGAATGGTTTTAACGATCGACTAAACGAAAGCAGCGAAACGTAAAACAAAATTTACGATAGCATGATATCCATTATTACGTCTTCGCGAATTGCGTGGACGAATCAGTGGGAGGTAAGAAGAATCGACTGATCTGCATTTAGAAATGAGATTAATTCAGAATCCGTTCTGTCACGGTACTTTCGATATTAAGTACTGTTCGTAAACATACTTCGGTCTGAAATAATCGGTGTCTTGGATAATTTCGCACTCCACTTTTAAAACTTGAAATAATCGACGTGGTATCGTACGATAAAGAATATTTTCTAAACATACGACACCACCGATCCGTCAAAAGTCGGAATCGCTTTTTCGTCGTGACCGCGCAAAAACCAAATGTCAAATTACCTCGACAACCGTCAACATTTTCATCTCGTTCGCGAGAGTTGTATCGCGAAAGGCGTATTAATACCGAAAAGCACCAACAGCCACAAATTATTCGTGGCTCGTTTGAAGCTCTCGCGATCGCTCTTTCAGAGCTGCCGTTTTTGCCGGGCAAAAAGTCGCAACGAAATCTACGTAGGACGACGGGCGTCGCGAAATGTTTGTTTTACCGCGGTTTAAATTGCATCGGGCTACACCGCAAACCGCGATTAATCCTCTCCTCGGGGCAATTAGCAGGGTCGTCGACACCGGACAATTTTTTTCGACCGGCTTAAAACTGGCAGCGCCTGGGACGAGAGATAAAAAGCACCGAACCACGACGAAAAGCGAATTCCTTCCGATCCGTGGCTCATATTTGGTCCTCGGTACAGTTCCTTTCCCCCCCCACCCCTCATCTCCGTCGTCACTCACTCTCACCCTCCCCCTCTTCCTCTCTCTCTCGACGCCCTTCCGCGATCCTTAACGTACCCGCTCTCGCGGATCACCGAATTCCCCATTTAACTCAACATTCAAATTTCGATTCGAGACTGAAATTCTTACCCGGCGTTTTTTTTTTTTGAATTTAATTTAACTTAATAGAATTGATTTTCTGGCACGGTATAACGATATCATAACAGAGGTTTCTTTGGACTAGTACAGAGCTGTCACCAATTTATTGGGAATTCGGTTCCTGACGTCAAGAACTTCTGTAAATCTATTAAAACGAACTTCTTTTCGTCAAAATAGCAGAGTATAGTTAAAACGGATCTCGACTCTGCCATAACGTTCTCTGTTATTTACTCCTGAATATCCGCGAAATAATTCGTTCGACATTTCAAATATCTCTGAGAACAAAAAATCCACGAAAACGATACTCTTGATGTACGAATAGTTTTTCCAATAGACACAAAACGTGCGCGCTGTCACGATTTACATAGCGACCCGAAATTTTCGCGATCTGTTTACTCTTTCGCAGACGATCTCCCCGACCGCGGAGTAGAAATTTAAGGATAACAATCTCCCGGTCTCTGCGCGTAATGGTTCATCAAAAAGACCCAGAGGTACGACGCACTCGTGTCGACGTAATCTGAAAATCTGTTTCCGGCGAAGTTCACCTTTTGAGTCGATAGTCGCGGTGATTTTCCGATTCGCTTCGAACGAAAGAACGGACCGACACGCGTTGATCGATGCGTGCGCGTACGGGAGGGCAGAGTTATAGCCCCGATCATGGAAATTAGTATTCGTTTGCGTACGCGGTACGCGTTGCGTGAACGCACGAACGGCCGTACTCGCGCACGAATGCACCAGCAGCGCCGACGATCGTGTCTCGAGTGAATGCCCGCGTCGAGCGACCCGACGCGACGCGACGCTCGCGTCGAGAGCGAACTAAATTCCCTCTTTCGCGCAATTCCGGGAACAATGCGCAAAGTTTAACCCTCCGGATCGGGACTGCCATTGTTTCGAGTTTTCTTTTGTTTTTACTAATAATTCGTCTGAACGCACTTGATTGAGTTTTCTTCCCGTTCGTCGGCGATAAAACTCTGACGGATCGGGGCGCACTCTCAATGTTTTTCGATTCAACGCAACGGGGCGAAATTCCAACTACGTCCGAGTACTCGATGCGGAAAGTATGTAACCTCTCTCCCTCTCGTCCCCCCTTCCACCGTAGAAAGTCAAGGTAATTAACGTTAAAGCGGTTAAACTCAGTTGCGCGTTAATGCTCGCGCAATTACCTTGAAGGAGCACGCGATAATTAACCGAAACGAATACACCGGTCAGTCGACGATCTTTCGCTTTGGAATGTAGTTCAGACGTCTACCGCGACCCAGCGAACACGTAATTTTGGAAATTCGTAATTGAACTGCGAATATCTGTGCAACTTGATATTCTTCCGTGAGATCGATAAAAGGGTTGGTGAAAATACGTTCTTTCTGTATCGCACCGCTTTACATTAAGCACACGCGTACACGCGTATTATATTTGAAGTCACGCGTACGCGAACGCGCAACATAGTTCGCGTATTCATTTCGCTGAATCGGCTCGAAATCGGTATAGACGGTATGCGTCTGGCGTAAGCATCCGCGGTATAATTATAACCGTATGTTTGTTCAGAGCTTCGTTCAATGACACTCGTCGAACGGACGAACATCGACGAATAAAAGAACCTCGGCAAAGGCTCTTTAATCCCCCGTCGATATCACCCCGCTAAATTCACCCCTCGCCCGTCGTTCATTTTTATTCGCATCGTACTCCCGTTTTAATCGAAAGCTTAATCAAATGCCGCATCGAATCTGTCATCGGCAGTTACTCGCAGATGCGACCGTCGAAACTGCGTCGCGCTGGCGGTTAGTATCGCGGAGACACGAGATTCGTGGGAAACGAGGCGTTTCGGCCGATCGGTAATCGTGCCGACTATCGCGCTGCTACTTTTATGCAGATACGAGGGAGAAACGATGGAACGCGCGCACTCGTGCGCTTACGCGCACGGTGCGCGGCTTTTATTATTGATTCCAGCCGTTGTACGCGTGCTCGGTTCACGGGCGGGTTCGTTAACTTCCTCGTTTAATTTACAAAATAAATTGCAAACGTAATTTGGCGCTCGCAATCATGGTGCGGGATATGAATATGGAATACGGAACGAAACGATCGTAGACCCAATAATTTCCAACCGTTCGTCTAATCGAATATGCTGCTACGTTATTACCGTCTCGTAACTCTACCGCGACGCTCAACGATTTGCATTTCTCTTTTCTCTTCGCACCGTTTGCGACGGCTTTCCGTTTATTCGAAATTTCATTAGAGTCTTGGAACGATAGTGTATACGGCGATAATAAATTGTTGTCACTGATCGAAGTCAATGCGGAATTATGGTAGCGCACAGATCATAAGAAATAATCGGACTAGGGGGTAGCGAGCAACGTGATTTTACACATTTTTCCAGGGATTTCAATATCTTTTTTCTTCGTCGCTTTTAAATTGAGTGACGGTAGAATTTTTGATTTTATGTTTGAGAGGGTAAAAGCGACAGCGACGGGTACCCACCAAAATAAGAATGTCACTTACATCGTAGCATTCATCGTTTTTTAAGACACGAACAATTTTTACCTCGATGTTGAGTTGCATTTTTCTTGCGAATCCATTATACAAGTATTTTAATGGTTTACGTATTATGCGTGAGCAGTGGACTGTCCATTTGTTGATCCATAACAAACAGCTATACGGGCGTGAGCTCTTTTAATTTATGAAATTAAAACATTATTATTCTCAATGCCGTGGATCACAACTGGGCTGCTCTTTCGTACAAGTGGTACGTCAAATTACCAGTCTTTCCCTTAATCGATATGTCGATAATCGAAGGTCCACCGTGATACGCGTATTTGAAATATCGATTGGAACAATCGAAGACTCAATGTTTTCGAATAGTCCGTTTGATCAAATACGGTGCTACGTTATTACCGTCTCGTAACTCTACCGTGGAGCTCTATAATTTACATTTTTCTTTTCTCCTCGTATCCGTTTACTTTATCGAGAGTTTAATTAGAATACACCCACGATATTTAGAGCGGCAATGAATTATTTTCACTGACCTAAGTCAATTTGGCGTTACCACGCGTACATATTCGGAACGTGGAACGAAATGATCGAAGACACAATAATTTCGAATAGTTTATCTAATCGTACTCGGTGCTATATTATTACAGTCTCGTAACTCTACCGCGATGGTCTGTAATTTACGGGTTTCCCTCTTCGCGCTGTTTACTTTATTGGCCATTTAACTTTAATTAGAATACCAACCAGAGATATTAATTTAGCGGTGCGATGAATTATAATTGGCTAACAGAAGGCGATTTCGAATTACCGCGTATGGCGCGCAGTATGCAATTTGTGTAACCGACGCGTAAGGGATTATATTCGGTTTTACGCGAGTCGCTTGACCTTTCCGCTTTAAATCATTCTCATAGCGCTCGGGAAAAATTTGCCGAGCCTACGATCGAAAGCTGACCAACCATGTCGTTTAATTAGTTTTTCTCGAATACTAAATTTCTTTCACGAAACGTACCATTTTTTATATTCGTATTAATTAAGCGACGCGGTTGGCAATTTCTTTCGCAAATTTCCAAATATACGTGTGAATTTGTCCATCTATACTATTCCTATTTGTATCCGAATCCTGCCAAAAGAATCGAGAATTTGTTAGTCAACACCGCGATCCGGTGTCGCCGGTACTGATATGCGAATAGAAAGACCTGATCGAAAAACACGCATTAGCGGTTGGTCCATTTTCAATTTTTTACTCACTCCGTTCTCCACGAGCATCCTCGATCGATTATCCCCACACTCGTTAACAACGATTTGGCAATCACGCACTTTCGCTGACTCGTCTCGCGCTCAACCATCGTCGAACCTGTTCAGGACCCATCCTAGCGTACGACTTCGTTATCGCCCAGACAACGATCACCGCGCCCTCGATCCTAATTTGTAATTTTGTAATTTGCCCCGAAATCGCCTGTGCACGACCTAAAACACCTGATGCCCACCCCAAATTTCCCTGTCCCGCTGCACGCCAGACGGAGAGGAAACACGAAAGAAAAAAATCGACCCTCTTTAAAGCTGACGAGAGGCTCTTTTTTTCAATGGGGTAACGTTAGCGAGGGTCGAAATTTCGCGATCTCAAAGGCGAAAACAGATTGGGAAATTTGTCAACTTTCCTCCGAACGCTTGGATATCGATTCCGATACTCATTCGAGGGCTGCGAAACGACATAAAGACGCGTACGTAAAAATTGCCTCATTCGAGAATTAGAATCGTAAGAAGATTTATAGTAAACCGTTGTTCCGGAGTTTAAGCTGCGTTCGAATCATTCCAAACAAGTATCACGAATTAGAAGTTAATAATGTTCCGCATAAATTGCACGGTCCAAGGAGCTGCGATTCGATCCAAAGGGGTGGAAAGTAGGAATCTTGGATATCGTGGGTAGAATATAAAAGTAATGCCAGACCGCGTCGCGGCGGTGTCGGTCAAATCAGTGCTCTCCTTCTGTTAGATATTCAAATTAGGATTTCCATTTAAATGTTCGTGTACTAAGGCAACGCGGTACCTCCTTATCTATTCGACGAGCCCTTCTTCTTGGCCGACGCGTAGCAATGTGATTTTTTGGTTCGTTAGACCCTTTGGTCCCAGGGTGCGAGTAAACTCGATTTACTTTCGGTGAATTTAATTTCTCGCTTGCTAGGAAGCCCTCAATCCAATACTGGATATCGGGACACGGTACTTTACGCTAAACACCCTTGCATCTTTAACCGATATCTCGGTACGAATCACAATTTTGTTTATTTAATCGTTGTTCTACGCTACCTGCGTGTCTCGATTGCGGGTGGACGCGTTGCGGGGACATTAGCGTGCGCGAAGAAATTTATCATGACTTAATTAACTGCAATTTCTTGAAATGAAAGGTAGATCGAAAGGTATACAGGTTAACTCGGGATTAAATGAAAAATCTTCGGGCGACTGTAAAGGACCGCGCATTGAACTAAACGTTCTCGTAAACGTATTCCCGGACAGGTTTTATGATTAAATATAATTAAAAATTGATCGGAGAACGAATGTCGATTTGATTTAAAATTTTGGTGGGTCGGCTCACCAATACTCTTCAGTTTTTATTCGTAGCTTGAAAACAAACCCTTTTCAGACGTACGTCGTACGCGTATAGGAATTTGTTATCTCATCCTTAATATTTGATCCTACGAAAATTGATCTCTGTGGCTGACAATTGTAGATACGAGTGTTCGTTCAATCGAAACTCGGTCGAAATGACATTTCCATTTTCAAAAAATAATCGAAGCTGCGGCAGAAGTGGCTTTTGTTACGTACAGCGGGTAAAAAAAAGTATTGGCACGCTCCCTTGTCCTGGAATAATCGCGCGCATAAAGAGATTTCGTTTTTCGTTAAAATTTATTTCAGAGAGTCGGAGCGCGACGAAAATTTTTTTTACTCGCTGTACCTTCATAAATCGGAACTTTCGACCAAACCTTTGCTACGCGGAGCTTCCAGGAGACAACAACCCCGTTACTCGAAATATTTTCGTGATCACGAAAAGATTGAAACACGCGGAACGCAGGAGCGTAGAGACGCGGGCGTTCGAATAATTCCCTCAGTCGTATCCGCGACAAGTTTGACATTCCAGGAACGGCGAATGCAAATAGATTGGCGCATGTGCGCGATTACACTCGCAATTGGATTCAGTGTCGTCTGCAGGCGTACACCTGTTGCGAGAGAGATGGACTCCGTCGAAATAACGGGTGGTCCCGACGCGAGGACAGAACGAATAATCGGGCACCGACCGGAAAGCCACTTTGCAGTCTGCTCGAAAACAGATAAACAATATTCATCGTCCAACCCCCCCCCACCGACAATTTGCGTGACACACGGAAATACGGAGGGGAGCGATGACACTTCGATTCGCTGCGCGGATATTCGTTAATCGGTATCGTTCCTGTGCACTTTCGCGGCTCAATTACGGAAAGATGTAACCGGAATGAAATATCGGGATAACGGACAAGTTGGAAATAACCAGAATCGACGGCAAACACGAATGTGATCCGACATTTGTACCAACCGCGAACTCTTATATGTCGGTCAATATTAATTAACGAAGAGTAAAGGTTTCCGTTGAAACCATATTCGTGGCAGGGAAGGAATTATTAAATGATTAGCTACGTTCGAGACAAAAGTTTACCCCGCGATGAAAATTCCGGAGAGATTCTATACTCATCGGCTAACGAATTCCATTCTCAACTTCTTTTTCCGAACTTTGTCTCGGACTCTACGAATGAATTTATCGTCCATTAATTAAGGTAGGCCTATGGAGATTCGTATTTCCGACAGACTCGGTTTAACTTTATTGAGTAGGTACAACGGAAACTCTGCTGTGTTCTTTCAACTTTTCACCCCACCGAATACGGCGCTCCCTTTGGAAAAGTTTACGGCTGCACTGTGTGAACGTGGCTTAAAGGAAAATGGTTCGTTTCCTGCTGGCCAAGCCGGCGTGCATAATTCAAGGGTGGACCAGTATCGATTGAGTCGCTGGTCTCTACGGCACCGTTCCGTTTCAGTTTTGTGTTCGCGAGAGAGACGAGAGAGAGAAATGAGGGGATGGGGGTGACAGAGAAAGAGATAGAGAGGGAGGGAGAAGACGAAAGGGTGACGGAGATAGCTGCAGGAAAGCGAAGAAGGGAGAAAAGTGGGCTGCTTCTGAAATATTTAGAAATGTCCTACGCGAGAGACTTGCCTTCTCGAGAATTCCGCTCACCTAAAGTGGAAAATTACCAAAGGACCGAGGTGAATATTGGAAATACTTGACGCTCGAAATCTCTTCGCGTCCCCGGAAACACGCGTAAAACGTTTCCAAGGAATTGTCAATCCCGCGAAAGGTTCCATTTACCCCGACAACGATCTTCCACTAAAAGTTTGATTTTCTCCAACCAAATACTCCAAGAATACGCTTCTCGAACATTGTGTACCATTTGCGGACGTAACGACAGTCAGCTGTTATCCGTCGAGCGGACGATAGGACAAACTGAAAAACATAATACATATGTACCTCGTATCTTCCAAACTCGTAAAAATATCAAATATACGGAATGTCGGGTGACGCGTGGATACATACGGCGGGAGAGTTGGAATATCGCTCGGGTTTGTTGGAAACTTTGTTCGATTTTCAGGCCAAGTATCTCAAAATCTCAACCTTGCCAGTGCGAATTCTGAACGCGATTGTGTCCACGCAAAACTCGCTTGTATGTTTACGCGAATCTTTATTTTCTCATCACTCGCTTTCGAGCTCTAAATGTACACCCATAGATACCCGGTATATCTTTTATCGTAAATCAGCGTTTAACGTGCCCCACGAAATTCGTAACTTCATTTAATCGAAATAATGATTCCGCCGATCTCACCGATAAAGACGTTACGAGCTTCTTTTACGACGTACGAAACCAACCGAGGCTCCGCGTTATAAAAACCAACCGATCGAACCCCAAGGGAAACCGGACGACTCAAAGGTTAACCATCGAAGAAATCCTTACGACAATGAGCGAATCGGATTATATTTAATCGCGGTCGCTCCTACGCTTTGCCACCCCTCGCGGGCCCATCTTCTGGGGGTTGGGTCGACGGGGAGGGGGGTCGCGCGAGAATTCGAGCGGAACGATAACGCCGATAACTCATCCTTTGCGCCTCCCGGCCACCCTCTCCCACGTGCCTTTTCCCCTTTCTCATTTTTTTCCCCCCGTCCTTCCGTGCCGTCGAGAGAGAAGAAAGGACCGGTGGGTTCGTCGTGGAATTTTCGCGCACGCGAGCAGTTTATTCCGCGATGCGATGCGTGTCTCCGCGCCATAAAAGTCCCTCCCGGCTAGATTGGAGAGGCAGAGGAATCGTCGTGGTAACCCGGACTGGAGGGGGAGGAGAGGAGAGTGAAAAGAAAATTGGCGAGAGGTAAAGAGGCGGAGGGACGGGTGATCGGACGGACCCTCCGGATTACTTCTGTCAGGCTAATCGTTAATCGCGTTCAAAGTTCGAAAGGTACCGGCTATCGAATCGACCGAGTTCATCGGTGCCAATTACGTTTTCCCAAGGAAAGGGCGGGGAAGATGCGTGTCAACCCTACGAAGGTACCGCGAGTAAGGGTCTCGCGGACTGCGAGGGAAGTATGAAAAAACGTGGACCTACACCATTTTCGTCTGAGTAGACGGCGTAATGAAACGTGGAAAGATGCTTGGGTGATTTGAGACACCAAAGGCATAGGATTATCTCCGGTACGAACCACCATTTTTTATTTATTTATTCGTTTTTCCCTTTGATCTGTATTCGGACTGTGAACGGCAACGCTGTCAATCATTCCAGTATACAAATAAATGAATCGCTATTTAATTATCTGCAATTTCTTGAAATTGAAGATCGAAAGGTATACAGGGTGTTTCTGGGTTTAACGAAAAACTCACGCGCATATTATTTATCGGATATTGAAAACAGTTGACAAAGATAGTACAAATATTACAGTCCGCTCCATTCAAGTGCTCCGATTAATCCTGTCGTCGCCGGTCAACCATGGGCTTCGTGGCGCCACTGGTAACCGACAAGTGTCGGTCACCGGTGACCCCCGCGGCCCCCAATGTGTTAAGCCACTCCGCTCTGTCGCTTCAAGGCAACAAACTGAATAAATACATAAGTAAATAATGTTTTATCAGCGATATTAATTGAATCGGTTGGCCGAGGAAGGGTACGAGCACAAGAACTATTATTTTGAGATATCTCGTGTCATAGTTTTAGCACATCGTCGTTGCCGCGCTACATTACCTGAAATTATCTGAAACACGAATATGAAACAGTCCAATTCTAACGTTTTTCGGCTCAATGCATAGAATTTTGCACCGAGTATTCTTGTTACTTAAAAATTGCTAAATTTAGGTTCGCGCAGCTCTCACGGATTAAATTATACTCACCCAGTGTCGGCGAGACATAATGAAATTTACGTAATAAACCTTTCAAGAATTTTTTAATATGGATGTATTTAGTGTCACGCTTTCTCATTTATCTGTGAAGAACGGTCCATTAATCTGCGCGCTCGGTTGCTTCGTCATAGGCGAAAGGAATTCGATGGATACGCTGACTCCGGGGTACGGATGATGGATAGTCATGGAAATTTATCGGTGCGATAAGTCATCCAGAAGATACAATTGATTTTTTTTTCTTAAAGTTCGCTGATCCTATCGGAAGTGGTGTCTTCTTTGCGAATGAGGAAGAACGGAATGTTAAGAAAAGGAGCCGTGAATTTTGAAAACCAGTTGGAAACACTTTCAACGACAAGGACTATTTCAATTCCAAGAAAAAGAATTCGGTTTTTCAAGAACGACACTGACCACGCTTGGCAGTTGAAAAATTGTCGCGTTTATTAATTTTACCTAAACTTTCGTACGTTTCTTAAGTTTGCTCTTATCCGCGTTATATCTTTTATTAACAACCTTTTTGATCAAATCAAAAACATGTACCAATGTTAATCTCTGATACAATACTGCTTAATTTTGCATACATTTGGAATATTTAATTCTGCGCTCTTCAATGAAAATTTTTCTTCGCCAAGATTCTACAAATCCTGATGCTCGAATAACCCGGAATCAATAAAGCTCGTTGTTCGAGGGTTACCTGTATTTCCAAAACCACGACGTATGTACTTTACGGCGAGAAGTGCCTATTACCGAAACTATAATTCGCGATTCTTCGCACGGAGACTACATTTGCGATCTCATTAACAAGATCGAGCGTGACCTTCGGGTAAATTCGGAAAACTGACACTTAGCGTTAATCCCCGGTAATTCGCATCCACTGATTGTTAGAATTCCCCCGGTGGATCATCGCGCCCCGACAAGTTGAAGGCTGCTCAAAGTACGCGAACTGTGTGGAAGTACGAACCACGGGAAACGAGCGGCACCAGCGTCTTTGTACGTACCGCTTATATCTATTTGAGCGCATAACCACGCCTGAGGGTATTCGTCTTGCAAAATCATCGACCCAGGGATCGTCCTGGTGGAATTTATGGGAGAACCATGGGGGTCTGCGACTGACAGTTTTAGAAGCACGGTAAAGAAGACCTTAGACGCCAGAGAGGCACCGACAGCAGCCCCCGTGGCACGGCTCCATGACACTTGCGATTTATAGCATTTCAATGCGCTTTCGAAGATCGCTCGCTATCGAATATATTTTCGACAACGCTGATAAATACCGCGATATAAACGTCGATCTACTCGTGGAATATTTAGACTTGAGACACCTGCGCGCAGATTCAATAGTTTTATACGGTCCGCATTTTGCGTCTGAACGAAGTATGGTTGAGAAATAAGGATTTGAAGAATTACAATATTGGTATAACGAGAGTCAAACCGTTTGAATTGCGACCGGCTGGACAATCGACAATCCTTGAAATTGTTTGTTTTACCTTGTGATAAGTAATGATCGTATAGGGATTGAGATTAACAAATTTGACGCATTTACTGGTCAAATTTAATTCCCTATAACGTCACTTTTTATGGACGACCAGTAAATTCAATATCTTCATCCGCGATACGTCTTTTGAACGTCGCCGCGGTTATCGCTAATTGGTAGGTTTAATTTCACCGTCGCATCGTAACGGTTATTCGTTATCGTACGTTTTGAAATGAGACCCCCGAGGCCTCGCCACGTTACACAGATCGTATTCGTGTCTAGCTGCGGAAGATTCGAGTATTAGCAACATCTGACTACAATCGCGTAGACGCGACGGGCGAGAGGACGCGACACCTGGCGTTGACATTCCCCGGAAATGGACTAATTGTCAAATTTCAGCCGGTGGCGCTAGACGACGTCGCGACGCGACGCGTCGCGTCGCGTCGCTCAGAGTTTCCCCATTTCCCTACCATCTCCGATGATCGGACTCGCCATCCATTCCCGGGGGTGCGGAACTTCGAGCGAGTCGAAGAACGAAAAGGAAGAGAAATCTCTCGCAACGGCCGACGAGCAGGGTGAAATCTATTATCGGGAGAATTAGCGGCGCCTGGGGGCACGTATTTCGACGACACACCCTTTGTCTATGGCTAACGATATGGGGTGGTCCGATAAGGGGTGCGCATCGCGTACTCGTGTACATCCGCGTCCCCTCGCAAACATCAGACTCGCGTTAGTCGTCAGAAATCAGGGGGATATCCGGTGGCAGCCGGAGAAACCAGCCCAGGGGAATCCTCGCTATGTTCTCTCTCGCTCTCTCCCTCTCCCTCGCTCTCTTTCTCTCTCTCCCTCTGGTTATATCGAGTTTCCCGATAATTCGATCGTCCTCCGTTCCGCGTTTGAACTCTCTGTGTTTCTGCGTACGGCAGATTTTTCTTCCCTCTCTTCGTTTTCCTTTCCTTCTCGCAAATTTAGAACCAAGAGGCAGGAGAAAATCTCATTTTATGGTAGTCAGTTGAAGATACATCTTTTGTACAAAATACGCTTATATTCGTGGTACGGGATTTAATACTTCATTTCGCGTATCTCGCGAGCGCGTGTAGACTTGTACCTGTACAGGGTGGATTGCTCGTCTCCGAGCACTCGAATACTTTCTTGGATCTTTATTTACAAAAAGGTTAACGACCCAGACACGTATGTACAGCCAACGGATAGGCGAGATAGAAACCGGGGGAACTGAGTTCTTGCAAATAAAAAATCGTTTGTCATTAATTTAAAAAAAAGGAGAGAGAGAGAGAGAGAGAGAGAATTCCAAGGAAATACCTCCTCGAGATGCTCGAGTTAAGTGGACCGACCAGCATGCGCGTGTCGTGTGCGTGTTCGCAGACGGAATTCATTAAGCGGAGTTATTCGCGCGAAAGCTCAAATGATAAATGCATTTCGACGGATAAAAGAATCTTTTATGAAAATGCGGGATCAGATAATTATCGGAGAAAAGGCCAATCGATACCCGTCGAACTATCCCGATCGTTTGGCAAATCGAAACTCGTAATTATCCGACGATTGTGCTAAAACCGTGTAACCTGCCCGTATAGACGCGGAAACGTATTCCGCGCGTATAGCGCACAAAGCCACCTGACACTCGAGCGCGATGATTAACGACATTACCGCCAATTATCAAGATCGAACGCGATCGTTATCGATCGTAAGTGAGATCGAAGGACACCCGGGAGAAGGGAGACAGGGGAATCCGAGTGGAACAAGTAGTAGCCTGGGGGAACCCCTCCCCCCCCCCCCGTGTATCCAATTTATGGTCTACATCGATTACGATACCCTCAACCATGGTGGCCGACACGGATGATTATCTTAATGATTATGTAGACAACTCGCATCCCGGCGAGAAACGCTGAATTAACGAGAACCGAGCGCGAGGAGAGAAAAAAGAAAGTATTTGCGCGGTAGCGATAATAAATTAGAACGCGTATGAATTCAGGATCAATGATCGTCGCCTCGATAACGATCATTATGACGCGTTACGAGAATTTGTGCGACGGAGCACGGGTAGCCCTCGAGTGACGGGATTAATTGGTACCGTGTTATTGAATTCGAGAGTTATTATCCCAGATTCGCGTAAAAGTGGATATCTCGTTTCAAGGAGTCGTATTTTTAGTTTCATAGAAAACACGTTGATCAAAGAGATGTTGGGAAATAAATAATCATTCGACCGAAGGAATTAAACTTAAAAAATGTGTACAAGTTCTGGGAAAAATTAATGAACGCAACAATTTGCTGACTGCCATACGTATGATCATCGTCATTCTCCGAAAATCAGATTCTTTTTCTTTCGATGGGTCTACGGGACTTTCTCGCTGGAAATAGCTTGCAAACCCCAGCGAATCTTTAAGGAGGATACTATTATTTGGAAGCGAGTGCTTTTCCGAGCAGATTGAAGAATCTCTTTTTGCGCGAGACTGCTGCGTGTATTATTAACAGCGCATATCAGATGAACGTGATCGCGGAATATTTCACAAGCTTTTCCCCCATTAAACGGCACTCCGCTTGGCGAGTATTTCGAAAGCGTACTAAATCCGGTTTTAATACGGGCGGGCAACGTCGAAGCTGCAGACAGGGTGTGCGTATGGGGTATGGACAAAAAAAAAGAGATATAACCTTCCACCTTGCGGGATCCCCGAGATTTTCTGCTCGACATTAGATTCACGTTAGACGAGACGAAATCGTTACTGGATATCCAGAAACGTTTCGGGAACGTGTTTACAGCCGACATATCTTTCTTGTAGTTTCTGGAATTGTTATCTGACAAACGCGATGCAATTAATTTTGATAGATCGCGGAAAATGATTAGTGCTTCAACTAACGCAATAAGCCGTTGTCAACAACAAAGACGGGATAAGAACAGAAATGGAAAGCATTGTTCCAATTCGCCGTGAAAAACTGCATAGGGATTAGTCGTTTCAATTTAAAACCGAAATGTTTTTTTTATACGATTTATCTAGAGAAAATAACGTTCGGGCGCACTAGAAAAAATGTTCAAAAAGATTCGGCTTCAGCGTTGAAAATTGTTTAAAAATCCACCTTTGAAATTCAAAATCCGATTGTTTCAGAAAGTTACGATGTTCTGTGGAAGAATTTAAACAAAAGCTTCAGATTCGGAAAAAGAAAATGGATAAAGGTCGCGTACTTTTATACAGGAACTTGAGAGTAGCCCTAATTCGTTTCTGAAGGTAATCGATAATCTGGGACAACTAACGAAGCTACCGAGTTCGACCGATACAAGATTGGCACGTGCCCCAATAATGATATTCAGCTGATTATTATTAATACCGTCTGCAAAGATAGCTTTCGCGAGAGTGAAAACGGGAGACCCCGGAACTAAGAGTAGGAAGGAGAGGAACGGCGATATTTCAACGAGGGCGAACTTTTTAGCGAGATTACCGACCGATAATAATTCAACCGCGGGGCTGCGGCCTAGGGACGGAATTTCATTTCAATTCCAAGCTCCCACCCCTGTGAGAGACCACGCCGCGTTAGGGGCTGTAAGTGACAGTGGCGTGGGACTGCAGAGAAAATCTGGCTGGGACGTGGAAAATCACAGATCGAAATATTCGGGTATTCGGATATTCGGATATTCGGATATTAGGATCCCCTTCACCTCGCGCCAAGTAGTTTTCTCCGTCGAACATTGTTTTAATTTTAACGAATTTCTACATTGTTGTTAGCAACGCGTCGGGTGACGTATTATCAAATTAGGGGCTAGTTTGAAGTGTCGCGGGTAAAAAGAAGTTTTAAATCTTTAGCCGTGTATAAGTCGAGCATTCGACCACATTGGACCGTATTATTTTAATGATCATTATTATTGTTAACGGGAAATGCATATCGGTACCAAAGTACAAGTACACGAGATTACGCGAATAGAGAACTCGAAGAATAGGAAAAGTAACAACTAACGCCCAAACGTATTCGATTCTTCGCGCGTACTTTCTCGTTGTTCGAAACGTTGCACGATAAACAACAATAGCTAAAATAATTCGATATTACCAAAAATCAATTTTGCGTGCCACGGTGCCGGGAAACATGGAGCGTTGTTTGTTGGAAACCCGCCGCATCAGAAGGGAAAACAAATGGAAAAGTAATTGACTCGATTTTTGTATTATTTCCAGCTTACAGGGCGTTTCGGAATTTATCCTCGAATACGTTCCGTTCGTTGGTATTACGTGGATTCACGGTGGAAGCGCGAAACTGGCGAAGAGCATAATCCGGATTCTCGCCGCGAAATTCTCACACGCGTAGAAATTATTTTTTATTCGGTCCGCTCGAAATTCCGGCGTTCTTCGGAGTGTTTCTGCAGCACCAATTTAATGGCGGCGCCGTATGAAAAACGATGGAAATGGAGGATCAACACGATGTACATATGTGTGTATAGAGAAAAACTTGCGGCCCGATAACGGTGCGCGCGAGTCGAGTTTAGCCTGTCAGAACGTCAGAAGTGAGCGTACGCGTGTGGACGCGCGTACGTATATTGCGTGCCGTTGACGTTACTACGGATATCAAGCCTGAATCCTGCTTTTTCCCATTCCACCCTTTTTCTGTGCACGCCCCGGAAATGTCCTCCCTCTCCCATTGCGCGGATATTTTTTCGCCGTCTCCTTCCCCCGTCTTTTTGTTTCGCGATTCTCTTTGTCCCGCTATCGCTAGTTTTATCGTCGGCGCACGTACGAGCGTTCGATTTTGATTGCGTTTCTCTCGTTCGACACGTTATATTTAAAGCCATTCCTTTGTTGCTCAATTTCGATTTCAAATCATTAGATTCGATAAACCAAACTTTTAGGTTTTAAGTTTTAACCGCGCTGCTCGAGAATTTTATTTCAGCGGCTACATTTAGGTTAGATTTAAATTCTTCCTATTTCCAGTGCTCAATCGAGAGACAAGGTCTTGTCTCTGGCCAAGTACAACTACACGAGACTAGACCTTGTATCTCTTCCGGAAAGAACGAACGGAGGTTTTTGAGGTTTCTAATTTTTAATATTTACCGCATTTCGGAACGCGCATTTAAAACCATTTACGTATTCTTTCATTGCTACTCCATTTTGCGCGAAGGCATTAAAATACCTGTCGGTATTGTTAAATCTATTACAAGATTTAGACGCATATTTTTCTTCCATCTATTTTCCTTCTCTTATTTGTCGTTCACTATTTTTCTCCTTCAAGCGCGTACAACCGTGCAATTTTGATCGAATTTCTCTCATTCTACACTCTGTATTTAAAACAATTTACGTATTCCTTTCCCGCAGGCTCAATTTTTGCGTCGCATAATTATTTTCAATTAAATTCTACCGTAGATTCCACTCGAACGTTTCGACAGTTTTATTTCCGCGCTTCGTTTATTTAAAGAATTCCAATCTCGGAGCTGGGCAATAAATATTCCCACCCTCCCGGAATACCGCTCGTTGCCGCGACGCGTTCGATATTTTTGTTTATGGAATTCCCTTGTTCGCAGCTCTCAAACTTTTCAGACAAACGCGGGCGGACATTAAACGTCCTTCGTGATTTCCGCGAGAGAGGCAATGCAACGTGGTTCCCCTTTCTCTATCGATTATCGTCTACTCTCTCGGCTCTGTTCTTGTTAAGAACAACGCGAATGAACGTCGCTCCCGACGATTTATCGCGAGCCGTTCACAATTTGGGAAAGTGCCCGAACTTTCGGCGAAACGGAGAAAGAGGAAACGGCAGATGGCTATCTTGATAGATTATAAAAGTTCTTTACGAATAGCTCCCGACTCGAGACGTTGAGATGAAATTAACAGTAAATGGAGGACGCTTTAAATCCTAGCGCGCTATCAAACATTTTTCGCCGTCCCATCGCAATTCTTGTTTCTCCCGTTTCCACGTTGGACGCTTTTTACGTTGATTCGCGAGACAAATTGGCCAAGCGTTTGGTAGAGTCTAACGAGAGGCAATTTTTCAATTCTTATACTCACGGCGTAACTCTCTGTTAAAAATTTATATCACGTCTCGGTGAATTAACGACTTTATTGTGCTTTTCAAACAGTTTCGTAAAATAAAACGCGACAAACATCGATCTTTTCCGGATTTGCGCCATGTCTGTTTTTTCTAAATACACTTCTAACAGGTTCATCACCGTGATTGGTTAATTATTCGCCGATTAACGAACGACGATGATGGCCTTAACGTGAATTGACGGTATCGCCGCAGTTAATCGTGCCGCGGTAGGGAAAAGTACATACTTAACGATGGACAGTAATAAATACGTGCGAAATTAGTATTGTCGCGAACAAATGATCCAATTGGCGACACATGCTTGGAATTAGCAACGTAATATTATGCGTAATCGCTTTAGCCTGCCAGCAGCCTGCCCGTTCTTGCTTCTAGACAAAGCATCACCGCTGCTAAAGTTCTCCAGGCTCCGTAATATCTGCGTAATATAATGAGAGGATGCTCGTCGTCTTTACGACGCCTTCTAGCAGCTGTAAAATTTATTCGATGGAAAAACTCTGGGTGACTGCTCGATTAAGATCTTTCAGATAGGTTTTAACGCGCATTACATTATCATTATTATTACCGTACACTTATTATTATTATTTTATCCTTTTCAGATGCCAAGTCATTCCTTAACCAAGTTTGACGATTCTACGGTATAATTGGGTAAACTCATTTAATCCTTCGACAATTATAATACGAATTTTATCATAATACGTATTTAGTACATTCGGTACTTTTCGGTTATAACCATCCCCTCCCCTACCCTCGGGAGTATCTTTTCTGGCGGGTAAGGACGACATTACTGAATTTTTACTGACAACGTTATATTAATGAGGCTCGAGATGTACCAACAAAACTCCAGAACGCGTAAATTAATGAAGTAATAACTCTGTCATCGATGAGAAGGGAAAATCCAAGGGCGATATTAATTAAAGGGATTGTACCGTGGTCGGTGTCTCCCGCGATTAATTCTCCCCCCACCCCCCTTAATCGTTCGCTCGATATTCCCGGAGAGAAGTCTTCGACCGGCGGAGATTCCGTGAAGTTAACGCTATCCCGGATTCTCCATTGAAATTCAGCATCCTTTCAGGGAAATGTCGTCTATCTTCTAGCGGTGAGCATAATACGTGCGCGCGCGAGATGTTAAATCTTACGGTTTAACCCCACGCGGTGTGCGGAGGTCCCTGTGTATTCCACCCCGTACATAATAACTCGGTAGATGTATCCTTAATCGGGTATTTCATATATCGGGTGATTCTCGCGAAAATTGTCTCATTTCGCGGGTGGTAAACCGAGTAAACGATCCGTGGAAAGTTAGAACTTGACGTTTGTCAAATTTGTCTGGCCGATGTCTATGAAATTTACGAGAACCGGCCGAGGCTGGTTAACACTGCCTTATGGAGGACAACATTTATTTTAACACCCTCTAGTAACTGAGCAATCCTAAAAAAAAAACATCTTGGAATGTAGTTTAGAAAAAGAGATGAACGACACGATATTGACAAAATATTACAAAATCTATGTCGCAATATGTATAGAGAACTTCTTGAGGATCACATGTAAGCTGAAATTTGGTACAGAATTATTTTGGAAAATCTAACGAAAATGGGGTTCACATGGCCAAAATTAAGGGATCCTTATCCGGTCGAGTGTCGACTCAAGATATAGTTACACCCGCAAAAATACTGAATCGATTGAATTTGCCCGAGTGTCAGAGACAATGGAATAATATAAACCTAGCAGACGTGCATTTAATCCAAAGGAGCACCCGTTATAAGATGTCCCATATACCACCGTGGATATTGTAGGCGAAGTCGCCCATAGATCACGACGAAGGCCTTACGATATGGAAATTATTCCGCGTGCACGCGCCCACGAGGCGACGAGAAGATTTCCATCATAAATTACGGGAATTCATGATTTAACCGTGGTCACGCGAGAGGGGTGGTTAATGGCAACCGTGTCACCGTTTCATCGCGACAAACCTTTTTTTCCCACGGGCTCTGCGTGTCTACTCCAAGTACTTCGCGCGCGATTTAATAAATAATCGCGCAGGTGTTCTATAAATTATTCTGAAAGTGTCCCCCGAAAGATATTAATCCTCCCAATTGTCTTGTCGTAAAATCTCGTCGAGAGACTCGGAAGTTTTTAATTATCTACCCCCAGATGGCAGGAGTTGGGGAATAAATTAAACGATTATCCCCTATCCGATCAAAGTGTGCCCGGCCGAAACGTTTATACATGCAAAACGCTATCTACTAATCGACGAGTGTCACGGACATCTTTGGACGTAGTTCTAAAAGAAAAAAGAGACGAGGGTGGTTACGAAGAATGTAACGGTACGACATAGTGTCGACAAGATACCGCCAAAATTATGTCAAAAGATGACGTAAGGTATTTCCTGAGGAAACTGAAATTTGGTCAAGAATTATTTTAGAAATTGAGCGCACTTCGATTCGATGCGTCTCGCAAACATTTTGCTCGACGAAGTTTCAACATTTCTCATTAAATTGAACGACACTCCGTGATTCGTTAAAACGAGTTCTTGCGATTCTTGAGATCTTCCACGAGGCTCGTGAACCGAAACACTCTACTCGAATACGAGGAGAATACGCGCGATTGCGAATCTCTCGAGGGTAGAGTCGGTCGAGTCTCGCTCTTGACCTCGAGAAGGCGAACGAAGAGAAGAAGACAAGAACGAAGTACTCACCGTTCGTAGGAATCCGGGGTGGTGCAGAGTTCGCTCAGCATGCAGTCCAAATCGGTCGCCAGGGAATTAAGCAGCTGAAAGAGAAGCAAAAGGGGTTAGGGCGAGCGAAACAGACTTTGTTTCGCGGCAGGACATCGATTACCTTTTACCGTTTCGCGCGGATAAGCTACGTGCGCGTGGATCGAGGAGACAAATGTTTATTGTTGCCGCCAATGGCCCGTAAAGCGACGAGAGCGACAAATTTATCGCATATCATTTCGAGGTGATTAATTTTGAACTCGGTAAGCCGATTCGGCATGGAATAAAACAATTTATGAATTTATAGTCTTATCGTGGGTTTCTTAACATAATTAAAAAGCATTTTCTTATTATTATTCTTATTATTAGTTATACGGCTCTACGGTACGCGATGTTAGAACAATTGGTAAAATTCTGAATCCATCGATGAATAAACAAAATTTTTTTAAATGCAGACAAAAATTGTATAATTAGATGAGTACCTACAGGTCAAACTTGACTCATCCGGAATCGAGTTATGCAGTTTAAGAATCCTTATTGCAAAATTATTACAAAATTTCAAGCTAAACTGGATCTCGAAATAATTTCCAAGCGACTGATAAGCCGTGGTCCTGTCATACGACAATGTAACGCCGTCGAGTATATGCAAATGTCGTAATCGAAAACGTGTAGTGTCCGGTTATGAGCGACGCGTACACGCTCGCTTATGCAACAATTAATATTTATGTTTATCGCGAGCAGTCGGTCGAATCGCATCACGGAAAATCATAATTACTGGGTTCCGCTCGGTATATCGTAAATACGTACATTCGTCGGAAAAAATGAACACGTAAAAAATTTCGAATTAGATTACGTACACGTAACACGTGGATACTCATACCTGCGTTAGCCATTGTCAATTTTTGTTTGCACAGTTCTGGGAGAATTTTGACAAATTAATTCTCATGAAAATACAAATTCTTTTTATTAATACTTTTAGTACATCGGCGAGTGTTTAACTTTAAAATTCAATTAATGAAATTAAGGTAACGTTTTACCGAAGTAAAGTGGGTTTTCAAGCGTAAGGGAAATTATAGAAATTAAATAATAATATTATGCCATAACTGTACCGCAATTTGCAGTGATAGCGTAAGCATTAAACGAAGAATGTAGTTTCACGTAAAATATTAAACTTTTGTCGTCGAGTGTATGCGTGTACGGAGTCGTGCACACCGTGTCGCGGGATGAGCTCGTTGATCCTCTGTAGGAGATGCCTCCTGTATTTGCATTGCATCATGAAATCGGAGTCCGGAAAATTAGAAGGTTTCCATCCGGAGGCACTTTCACAGAGTCAATATTGAACGTGGAGAAGACATTCGATAAAGTTTCGGCGTGCAAGCCTGGGACGACCGTGCGTAATGGTGTGTGTACGCGTACTAGCACACGCGTGCTTCGTACGCGCAATAACGCGACTAGGAACAAGAGACGCGTATACGAAATTCGCGAGGATTCGATCCGTGGGGACTTTATTTCGTCTGGAGCGTAGCGCATATATGTATACATATATTCTTATACAATATCGTGAGATACAAACAATCAGCGCATACGTAATACAGATTGCGTTGCGTAATTATTTATATTATACTCTATCGTGATGCGTTATTAAGAAGCTGTTTCTCTTAATTACTTCCTTGCTTCGCACGTCGAGAGACCGACAATTTTCTGTTACGCGCGCATCGACTTGTTCATGAATATCCTGGCCCATGTAATTGTTAGTAATTAGATAGACTTAAAAAGAACGTGTCATGTCTAAAATTGTTCATTTTATAGGATACGATAATTAAAGTTGGAACTCAAAATGGAAATGAAACAATTCTTTCTGTTTTATCCGTAACTTGGATTATATCCCGTGAATTAAAAAAAAGGTTTAATCAAACTTTGCGGGATGAAACGTAAATTACGTTAAATACAATTATTGACTTAAATAACAAACTAATTTTCGCAATTCTTAAACACGTCAAGTTTCCACTTTTAAACTTTTTATTCGCACTCAAGTTCGAAATTGGTCGGACAATCTTAATTAAATTTATCGTTTCAATAATTCGATCCTCGCGCGTCAGGATTATTCACATTTTTTTTCGTTACGATGCAACGCCATTGTACATAACGTAAACGCGTTTCCTCCATTTATGTACGTTTCCTCGATCCGTCACCCCAATTAAACGAGAATCAAAAAACTTAAGAAAACCAGCGTTCGCTTTTTCATTTCTCGGACAGCGTTACCCCCGAACTCCTCGAATCCATCAATCTTCTGTCTTACGTTGTACGTAAAATCCGTACAAAGGCATGCGTATTTCCGTTTGCTGTTATTATTTATGTAATTCCGCTCGAGTGTCGTACCATTATGTCGGCATTAATGCGGGATTATACAATAACCGTACGTAATTAGAGCTAGCGTACCGTGCCATGAATGGGAGTTGGAATCGTTCAAAGGGCCGTGAAGTAGGTACGTGCCGTAACGAGGTGGGCCCCCTTTCTTCCCGCTCGTACATCGTATATCGTATATCGGACAGCGGCATAATAAGCAGGCAGATTTTATGCGCGGACGCACACGTATGTATTTATTTACCGCGGAGTCAGGACGACGCGAGTGCGAGTGCGAATGTACCGAAACGCGGCGCGTAAGTTTGGTAGTTGTTTGATTAACGACTGGGGCACGTTAAAAACGTATTCCTGCCGGGTTAACCGGTTCGGGTACAATTATCTTTGTCGTTAGAAATCTTTTTCTCACAGTTTTGTCTGGTAATGGGATAAATGAGGTGGGACAATAATAATAATGGTAAAAATAATACTCATTATTCTTACTAGAGATATCGGTTTAATCTTTAATCGCTACAATTGACATTTATGCAAAACGCATGCTGTCTATGTCGGGTTTGAATTATTCTCGCGATACGAATGTGGTAAGTATTCGTGAAATATGTAGCTTATTCGCGTACACGTTTTTCCAGTGATACACAGAATACATACATGTAATGTAAAATGTAGGGAATAAAGAGCGTATCTTTAAAATCCCCTAACAAGAAAATACATGTCTGTGGATACCGATGTTCTATGAAAGAATGAATTTGGGTAAAATTCCGCGATCTACTGTTTGTAATTATTAATAATCTCACTCACGAAGATCGAATGTTTTAAACAAAAATAAGAACGCTGTGTTTCTTCAAGCGGACAACAGTTCTTAAAGGATTGAGCGTAAATAACGAAAGAATACACAAACAATTAGTTTAAAAAGCGTTTCCCGCCTGCTAATAAAGTTAACGAGAAAAATCAGAGAAATTGGACGTTTTTAGGTGTGTTTACCCGTCGTAGCAATAACTCCGGAGCAGGTCGGTCAGTTCGAAGCGTAGGAGAGATCACGTAACTTGTGTAACCGAAGCGCAACCTTCATCGGCCAGATGGATGATATTCTTTTACGCGCTTTTTCCTTACTTTACCTTCGATACGCGATACGTTTGGTAATTAGATAACGAGTTGGATCAAGAGCGTCGGTGAAATGTACACGAATCACGCGACACGCGCTATTGTCGCTTGGAATTAGGTCTCCCGTACGGCAGTTCCCATTAAAAACATTGGCATGAAGCGACAGTGGAACGAAGTCCCTCCAGTAATTTCAAGGGAACGATAAGTCCAAGTTTTTTTCCCTTCGCTACACGACCGTGGCCGAGTTATTACCGTACTTCATCTGCGGCTTCCTCGCTTTTCATGAAAAATTCAGAATCTATTTTTGCGTCTCCCAGTCCCTGTTACTTTTGTCTTGTCGGTAAGTGAGAATCGAATTTTATGTCGTAACATAGAAATTCTTCGCGTTATCTGATCAAAGAAGCGATTAAACAGAGATCTATTCTTTCAGTTTTATACCGCTTTCTACTATTTTCGTATGATTCATATTAAAATAAATGACTAGGCGATATGTTTTAAACATTATACACTATAATATTTCAACAAAATAAAAATGTATTTAAGTATAACTAAATAATGTACAAGAGAAATCTAATCCGCCGGGTTAATAACGTGCAAAATAATTAAAATACAATACATAATTAAACATAACGATAACTTGACATAATTGATATGTTCACGCTATTGAGCAATACAGTATTGAATTAACTCCACAGAACGCTGGTTCCGTACGCTTTTTATAGCACCGTTGATCATTTCTACGGATTCATTCACCTTTTCTCCATCACCTCAGATCGGTGAAAGGTTTCTCTCGTCTGCGAATCCATCTCCCGCCCTTTCCCCGTTGGTCTCGCGAATCCATCGATTTCCATCCGGCTTTGCGAGGAAAGATTCGGCAGCCGGAATATGTAACCGGCTTGTCATTCTATGGGGGTTCCATGGTTCGCCGCTCTCATGATTCGCACCAAGTATCGTACATACGTACGTACGTACACGAGAATAATACGTAGGGCATTTGCATACGGTCAAACGTGTGTGCTCGTATCAATGGCGCGCGTACCTCATTGATCAAAAAATCGATGTTTACATTTAGAATTTGCATGTAAAAGAGCGGCCGCGTAACGTAAACCCTCGTTATCCTTCGGTCGCCCGTTAGGAGAAATTTGAGCGAAAATGAAAGATATACGGGGTGGTGCAATTTTTCCTCACCCCATAAATTGTACGAGTTATTTTCTTCATTCCTGTTTTTCCGGAGAACGGTTCATTTCGATTAACAGCCGCCTGGGTTAGGATAAGAATTTTTATGTCCCCCCATGTTATTATTAAACGACGCTTAATTTGGCGTTTATATGCGAAACTTGAAAAGTCACGCTAAATCCCAAAATCGAATAAACTGATTGAACTGTCACTTCAGAACTCGTTGGTCGACTACGTGGATCGACGTCAATAAACATTCTGCGTCATATTTCACGAAACAAATCTTTCGATTCTTAACCGCGAAACGCCCCTAAAAGAACAACCATGAAAAAGCGGAATCCATTCTTGAAAAATTGTTCCACCGTGTATATTTGAATCGAAAACAAATGCTAGCAGGAAAGAAACATCTGGTTTCGGGAACACCGCGGCACATCGAATTACCTGTCGATCGGCCGTCTCTCGAGGGACGTGTATGAAAATTTCACGGAAACAGACCGAACCTCGGCAGGTGTGACGGGTTCGCGTCGCAACGGGATTCGATACGCGTATCGACGGTCCCGATTCGTCCCGCAGGGATGTACGCAGGAGGGGTTTCGAATCGGGAGAGTGAATTCCAATTACACTTTTCCGATGACCCTTTAAGTTCGCTCCTCCGCGAAATAATTCTGGACACCGCGAGGGTTTCTGTCGGTATTTAAATTGTTCCCGGAAGCTAACGTTGCACCGTTTACCAATATTTCTCTTTTCAAACGCGCGCGAGTATCGAACTCGATGCACCTCGGGCTGTTTCATTTAAGGTCATTTACGCGAGACTGGTTTGTTCGTAACTCGCGAGTTAGTTCATCGTGACGTTCATTGTTCACTGGAAAGTTGTATCCTAGCGTTGCGTGCTAGTACAAAAAAATGTGTTTGTTTGCCGGTACACTCGGTGATGCTGATATACGAGCAGATCGAAGATAAAGAATAATTTGATACAAGGCGAGGGTAAAATTTTTGCGAAAGTTTAACGCTTATAATAACGTAAATAACAACGCGATAGTAAACTATAGCTATCGAAGTTCCACAGAGAGAAACGAAAGATTTGCCGTCTCGCCAATTTAACGACGCTCGAGTCGCCGAGGTTCGACCGTATCGTTAAAAGGTATCACGATATATCATAAAAGATCGAATTGGTAAATATAAATTGGGCATCCGCGCGTCGAGACGACCCTCGCGTTACCAGACAAAAGTCGAGCCCAATTTGCCTCGCATCAGCTTCCATTTTCCAATAAATGGTATCCCTGGAAACTTTGTTGCTCTCATTACCCTGTCGAGATCCACGAAAGGAAGGTTGGCGCAGCGGAAAACTCGCGCGCTCGCCCGAAATCCCAGGAATTCTAATAACTGTATATTGTAGCGACGCTCTCGAGGTCTGCCCCCCCGTCGATCATTAAACTGCAAATGCAGAGAAAGTCCGTTCGCAGAGGGGTGAATCTCGCTCGGAGCACTCTAGAGTGCCCGAAGTTTAAGAAGAGCACTCGAAGAGCAAACGCAACACGACGACGGCGCGCTTGAATTAAAATGGTCCACTGAAACTCATTCCCCGAATTAAACGGATTAGATCCAATCAGCACTCGTCGCTGACATTGCCGCTGCTGTTACTACCGCGAGGCGAAGCGAGCGAGTTCGAGCGCGCAACGCGTTGCGCAACGACGCCGCGCCACGCAGCGGCGCGCCGGTACGTTTAATTCAATTCCGGCTTTTGTTTAATTAGATTTGTCCCATTCGCATTCGGAGAACGGCGAACGAATGGATAGATGGCGGTCTCGATGACCCCCGCCGTTGAATCCCATTTTCACGCGGCAAATAATATTCTTCGCGTCGCAAATTGGACATCTCGCGAACCGCCAAACATCGGTAAGTCGAGGTTGAAAGAATAAAAAAATATATAAAATCACGCAAACATTTTCGATGATGGGAATTTTGATTGCGTTTATCCAAGGTATCGCTCCTCAAAGGGAAATGCGACATTTGCGAAACACCTCGTAGATATTTGGAGTTATAAAAATAATTTTTTTTTTAATGGATACGTAACTGCATCGTCCTCGTATCATCGATCGCGAGATGAAAAAACCACAAATATCAGAGTAATGTAAAAGAATGGAAACAAAACAGAGGTTTCCAATATACATATATTTGCGTCTTTATTAACCAGGACTTTATTCCTGGGTCCTGGAAAGTAGAAGCTTTTTCGGAGCGATTTAAATTGCTTGGGCAAGAGTTCGATGGCAGCCAGCTCCCATAAATCTCGAACTGAAATAGGACTACGTTACGCGGACGTAGGAAAATTACGTATAAACTGTCCGGCAAATCGTGCCAAAGAAGAAGAGAGTCCTTCGGATCCTCGTTTGTGATAACAACAATGTACGCCTGGCGTCCCGTCCAACGGTCTGTTAGATTGCACGAGGCGACCGTACCTATTATATTCCGGACCCTGTACGGCACGTTGTCCAGTATACGAGGAGTCTATAGGGTGGCCAATAGACAAAACGGACGTACGAACCCCACGATTCTGTCACAAAGCCTCCCCGCTGGCGACATTGCCCGAGGGACGCGGAGATTTGCACGGAGGTCAGAATATGTGCACGATTAATATTACATAGACGAGAATCCGAATTACCACGAAATTGCGACTCGACGAATCTCAGATTCACGGTAAGATAAAAGCCGTCTTATCCTTCTCTTATCGCTCCGCGTTTCCTTTGATCGGGGAGAAAGCTTTTCCAAGGACTACATTTTTCCCAAAAACGTAAATTTCAGGCTATTTGCATAGCCTGTTGGAAGTACCTTGCACGTTGGATCCCGTAAAACTCCGCGTAAAAACTTAATACATAAATATCGCGGATTTATCTAACCGCGAAGTTTAATTTCTTCGCGATAGCGCTTACATACTTTGTTATATATTATAAAGATTTCTAATTACGTATACGAATCAACATTTAAGTATCTGTCGTTGCGCCCACGCTTTCTGAACAACCAATAGAATAAAAAGACTGCTCCAATAATCTCAAATTAACAACCAAATACAGTCTGCGCGAACAAATAAAAAATCAATACGCGTTCACTAACCGTATCGTGGAAGATTTTTTATCTACTGTAATGTCTCCCCGAAGAATATCCCGTTATCTGAAAAGACGGTGTAAAGGAAGTTGATCTTTGAATCAAGCGTCAAAGGGACGACGGTTGCAAACAGGAAAGGTAATAAAAAAAATAGAGCTACCGCATAGTTACGCTAATGAAAGAGTAGAGAGATTCTACGCAGCACCTATGTCACTGTCGATTCATATGCGAACCGCGTTTACGGATCGTCGGCTCGCCGTCGTTGTTTTCGCCGCTTAACGTTTATGCGGCTGGCAGTCGAAGGGGGGGGGGGGGGGGGAAATAACAACGATTAGGCACCACAAACGACAATTAAACGGGCTCCACTGCCGGCAGCTCGTTACAGTAATGGACGACGCACGCACGTAATGCACGCGCACGTACACACCGCTCTTGGCCACGGTTAGACACTAGATACTAGGGTACGAGATACGAGATACGGTAGGCTCGGCGAAACGCGTGCAGCCGCGGTCGCAGTCGCGTTCAACGGCGAAACAAAATAAACGTCGGGGACGCGTCCGGTTCTGGCGACGCGACGTGCGTCTCCCGCAAAAGTCGAATGTTCACTGTCGTTGTAAGAATTCGTTTAATAGGAGCGTGGTAAGAGGAAGTGCGGTATGTACAGGGTGTACCGAAGGAAGCCTTGCCGGGGAAGCTGAAATTGCGATTAAAGTGCGACCAGTTGGATGAGACGTTCGATGGAGAAGTGTATTCGGTCAGACGGGAATTGCTGATGAGAGGAAGACTGCGAGGAAAAGAATTACGAGTACGGAGTGCTTCGCGAAGGAAACGCGGCAGCTTCGAACATCCGACGGTTATTATTTATTTAGTAATTAGCGTTTTAACCGTATGTACTGTTCGCGGAGAGCGACAAACCGCGAACTCGCGTCCCTTGAACGGCCGTGGTGTTAATCCTCGACCATTGAAGTTTTTATGATACCGGTGTGTCGTTGGAGAGAGCATTTGTATTTATATCAAGTATATCTAATACAGTGGTTCTCAACGGAGGCGATAACGCGAACCAGGGGACGGCGGAGGGGAACTGTGGGGCGGTAAACTTATTTTGGAAATTGTTTTTTTAATTTTACAATTCGGCAGCGCCCCTCCTATTCCTCTTTTTTGTTTGCTCCTCGAGGAGGCGGTAACTTTAAAAAGGTTGCGAAACACTGATCTAATACGTCTAAAAGAGGGTTTCTCAAACCCGCGGTCCGTTAATCTGTCGTGAGTGGGGCACTGTAATGATATCCACGCGACAAATTTAATCAATGTTTGCTTAAACTTCAAATTGACAGTAGCGGTACTTTACCGTTTTATCGAAGTCTCTTGTAAATATAATAAACTAAACGTCTAAAATACACACCGGACCATAAATGTATGATTAAATGTTAGACAGGTATATTTATTTAAATATTCCGCTATTCTCTTTTCGCGAAAGAGACTTCGGTTGGATTCTTTGGATTTGCACAGTAATTTTTTGGGGTGTACGGGGATTGGAAACAGGAAACTACCGGCACACCGCGGGCAAAGCGACAGCTGCATACAATCGAGAACGTTGCGCGTTCCGTGCTCACCGTTTATTTACCAGCTTGCATATACTCCCGGCACATGACAACGGGAATGATAAGGAGGCAGGGAGAGTGTTCGTATGTACATATATATGTGTATTATGTACCAGTCGCTGTGTATCAAAGACGATACTGATATGGAAAAAAGGGGTGCGAGATAAGTGCAGGCTCTGTGCACGAATAAAGTTGGATCTTTCTGTTTGCCAGCTATGGTGAGGGTGACATATCACATTGGACATCGACTACTAAAAAAATGTGCGTAACCATTGTTCGAAACTTTATATTGTACGGGTAATCCTTCGAATAACACGATTTATTGATTACGTGTGATTTTAAGTGTTTTTATTTTGAGTAAAAACACGTTGAATAAAGAGATGCCAGAAATAAAAAATTATTCGCATAAAGAAAACGGAACTCGAAAATTTAACATAAATTTGAACTTTTGTAACTGTAATACGTTTAATCGTCGTCGTCTTTCAAAAAGTAGATTCTGTAAATATCTGGAACGCGTGATCGTGTTTTGAAACTTTTCGTGTTCCATTTTTGCCGGCATTTTTTATCATACAATTCTATAGTCAACGATATTCGAGCACCGTGTTATTCGTGGACTACCTGCCGTTCATTTAAATTCAGTTTACCTTGGAATATCACGATTTTTCTTGCAGAATTATCTACAGTTATTTCGTCAAATAAATCGTATCGATGCTACGCAGACGCATTATCATTGACAAATGTTTCATCCGGAACACCTCTGTTTCCGATTGCGCGTTAATTGACACTGCGTTTCATATAAACATCACCCCTCGTGCAACCGAACTGACGTATTTTTCGCGAACAATTTAATTACACACGTGCCACCCTTTGACGATGTTTTCAATTTGAACGCGTGTGTCTATCGACGTATGACTGCGAGCATTAATTAATCCACGCCGGCTTTTCGCGACGGAACGTTTAAATAAACCCACAATCCATTTTCACGTGTAAACGAAGCGCATATTTGCGAAACTGAAAATATTTCTACGGTCGGATCTTGCAAACTGGAATCTCGTTGATGCGGGATCCTCGGAAAGTCGAAGCTTTTGTTTTCCTTCGTAGAATTAAGTTTCGAAATTTAACAAAAATTAAAAATCAATTTCAGTAATTCGAAACTCGATCCGCCAGATCATAAATGCGAGTATCCATTCAGTAAAAACTCCGTCTAAACTCAGTGGCTTTACTGATTTTTCCCAATCAAATTTGATCGCGTACCCATGGAATACACGGTAGTTTTAATTTTGATCCAAATTTCCCTCTCACTTCGACTTACCGTCGCGTCGTCCGACCGTATTTTAAAATTCTTCTCTCGATTCGCGTGCAAAGTTCTCATAACGAGCGTCATTCGGCAACGTCGCTTAGACCGTGCGGTTCGTCGTGCACGACTGAGAGAAAAGTGACAACGGACGGTACCGAGAAACGTACGATTCCGCGCTAGTGACGCACGCTACTGAATTGAACTTAGTACGGGCGTTAAACGTTAAAAGTCCGTGTCGGCGAGCGATTCCAGGAAGGATGCATAAATATCGTTGCGCGCGAACGAGTAACGAAAATCCTTCTCCGGCGTTCCGGGAAAGATCGATAAAAACGATAAATGATCGACGGGGACGAAGGAAAATAACTCGCGCGATCGTTTTATCTCGAATCTGCATTTATTCTCGGCCGGAGCAATTCCAGCGATCGCGCGAACCAAGATTTCTCACGATCCGAACCGGCTGATTTCTCTGTCAAAACACACGACACTCGGTTTCGTCACGTATACACGCGAGTTATATGAGCGAGATACGGAGTCGCGACGCAACGCCTCGCCGGATCCCTTCTTACGAGTGACGGGCGGCAGGTGAGCGAACCGAACTTTAACATGAATGTGCAGCCAGGTTACGCCGTACTTGTAGCTGGGAATCGATACGAACGTGCCACCGACCCACCGTTGGATCGCCATAGCAACATCTGATCCAAACAAAAATCATTCGGTACCATTTGCCGGCGTAGGTGCCTGGAAAACAACGATTTTTTATTCAACAACCAGATTCTTGAAAATGGAAGAGTGAAAATAGGCGAGTCCGTGACTCGAGGTCAGAACCTTCGACCTCTCATATTCTGTCTAGAAAGCGGAATGATCTTTCGATAAGTAATCGTGTCGACAGGTGCAACGCCGACGGGTCGCCTTAGAAAGTATGCCATCAATTTCTAGGTAAACATCAGATTCAACTCGCTTCGATTCTCTCCGAGATAACGCGAGGATTATGCTCTTTATTTGTTGGTAAGGAATTGCGCGGGAAAATTTAGTCCGGATGCGTAATCGTGCAGCGTGAGTCGCTTCGGTTGCAAAGTCATATGTTTCGAATATGTTATTGTTCAAACTGTTTCGGTAGACGTGCAACCCCGTTTCCCATAAACATTTTTATAAACTTTGCTTCTTTTCTAAACCGTGCCTTTGCCAGCTGATCGAGTCATATAATAATGTCTCTGACAAGGGTGTGCTTCGCGTTACCCCGTATGTCACAAGTCCTTCGCTCGAATCAAATTTTTAGTTTTTTATGTATAAACTCAAAATAAAACCGCTTTTCTCCGAACGAGGCATGCATCGCTTTGTTCAGGAAGAAGGTAACCATGAGCATTTTGTAATAATTACGGTATATCAATTCTAAACACTAATATTATGTAATATTATATGTATAAACTTTGCTTATTATACATATAACTGGTATAATACACTAATACAAGTAATATTATGTTGTATTAGAATACATTATGAGTGAAAGTACCCTGTAGCCGTAAAAAGAGTAATTAAAACGTTGTTCCGATATTCAGTTGAAAAATTGCTTTGTATTACCATCAACGCAACGGCGCGAATACGTGACCTCGCGAAATGATTAAGTCTAAAAAAATTGCAATACCGCAAAAACCCTTCTTCCTTTGTAGCAATTTCGCAGAATGGTCGCGACTTGTCTCCGGACTGATCATCCCCAGCTTACGGCGAATGGGTTCCCTTTAAGTCGTCGACTTAAAGCGGCACCTTCATGATATTTTTACGGCGCACCCGCGCTCTAGAAATACATACATATATAATCTCGGCAAAGGGCTTCAAAGTCGTATCGTAGATTTTCGGCGTTTCGACTTTTAGCACCGCGGCGCCCTTCCAAATAATTTAACATCGTTTTAACTTGATTGAACGTAAGATTTATCGTCCAACCTATTCCCGCGTTGCTTCTCACCCGACTTTTTTTTTTCTTTTCCACGCCGATGGACCAGAGCGAAACGGATCGATGTTTATTTGCTCCAAAGTTCAATGCTAGTTTTTTTCCATTATCGCTGGATGTACTTCGGCGAAATAGGAGTCATCGCACCGAGGGCTAAGTACTTTCGGTTTATCTGTGATCTATGCCATCGGAGGTGCGAGGGTGACGGTTAATAGTGGAAGGTCCAAAGAGTTCTCGCGACAAAGTAAACCGTGAACGGGAAGGACCGACGGCATTATACGCGCGTGCATGTAAATCGACGGTTTGGTCAGCGGAAACTTTCGAGACACCAGCTTTGCGTACAACATGGGACACGGACATAACTAAATTGGTCTGTACCGGGTGTCAGAAAGAGAAAGTTTCGTCGCGACGAAGAAAAATTGCACTTTTCCGACATCGCGACCCATGGACGCAATGTTTCGGAGAATTTATTTATCTCGAAACTCTTTTCATCGCAAATTTTGATAAAAACCCTCTTGACACTGGAATAAGGTAACGTCATTTTCTTTTAAACGGCAAAAAAAGCCCACCTGTATTTGAAACTCGATAACGGTTCCGGGACACCCTGTATATCGGGAGTACAGTGAGAAAAATACGAACCGAAGGACGAGAGCGGCTTCCGCTGCTTCTCCGAGGATCAACCGGTATGCAAATGAAGTCTAAAGTCTTGTCCGCCGATCTTGCCAAGTGTGAAAGCCGATCGTTCGCCAATATAGCTGCCATTAATCGATCGTGAGTCACCGTGATCCAATAATCTCGAGATTTAAGGGGACCGCCTATATACCTTTCGCTTAATTAATCCAATTTCTACCATCCGCGCGCGACAATCCATCGGTTACACAACGGTCTCTGCCTTTCGGTCTCTTTTCGTAATAAAATTATTAACTATTCTTGGAATAACATTGATCCATGTTCGGATTAAACGCCAGTTTTCTTCCGTACTCTTTTAGTTACGTTACGATCTAACGATAAATTAAAAACTCCGTCGATGTCGATTCTTTATAAATCCAAGGCCTGCGGTGAACAAAATTTCTTGGAAAATTAAAGTCCCTCCCTCCCTTACGTATCTTTACATTTTGGAATACAAAATAATTCTTGGATCGCTGTACCGTATATCGCTTCATCTTTCGCGGAATTCAGGAAGAAAAAGCAAAATGCTCAGCTTCCCTGACGAAACTATAAATTTGGTATAAACTTGTAAAAAAAAGAATTCGTACGAACCAATTTTACAGTGCCGCGTAATCAATCGTGGTATAAAAAACTAACACGAATGATACAACTTTTCCGCATTCGATTCCAATGTATCGCCAGCGCTCTTACTCGAAGGTATGTACTTTGAAATTTCAGCGAACCGTACTGTCACGAAGGATTATGCGAGGACACGAACTTCATCCCCGCGCGCCCTTCGTCCTTCTTACGAAAGCATTACAACCCTTGCAGCTTAAAAACTCTTTAACTTGGCACGTGCATAAGAACAGATGGTCCTCTGTCCCCGCCGTAATATTGCGCGTCACCCATGCAAGTTAACGGCCGGCTGAATATTCAAAAGTGGTCACGAAACGTCCATTATTTATGAAGATTCGCGTCTGGGATACGTTTACCTCTCGATACACTTTGGATTTTCAGCATGTTTCGATTACAACAGTTTCAACGCGTTTACTATCCCGCGAAGTCTGATCGCCAGGTGAGCCATCCATGACACACGGTATGCCAACGGCGATGCTCTATGAGCGATAATTACTTGGAAAGGACAGTATTATGGGATATTTTACGACAACGTCCCCGTTCGCGCTCGAAATACGAGACGGTTCGAATGGAAAGTTCAGCGTGAGCCACCGATGGCGCACGTGCCGCGGAACGCGTTACGGGGATCGATTTTCATGGGATCAGACTCGTTCGCGAACGACGTCGAGACGGGCTACTTAAGTTTGAGTTAACTCGAATCAATTTCATTTTTAACGCACCGAACTAGAACGTATATGAATAAATTGTCGACTTACCCAGCCAGCCGATTTCAAAGACACTCGAGTTGTCGGCGTCCGACTGTACTTTTAGTTCGATAAGGTGGACCATCGTTTCAACGAATAAACCTGGAGAGTTATCGAAGAAGCGGGAGGAACGTTGAAAGTTAATCGAACGGAATATTCGGTTTTGCCCGTTTGAAATATCGCGAAACGGAGGATCCGTTTGAGAGGGAGGGAGAGGCGCGCGGACTATCTATCACATTTTGAAAATCATCCCGGGAGCCTCGGCAGAGACGCGGCCGGAAATGAAAAGGAAACATCGCGAACATTAATTCTACAACGGCGAGATATCGCTCCGGTGCATGACAAAATTTGCATTAAACGGGATTTCGCCGAGTGCGCATTTCTCCTGTCGACCCTCCAGCCACGACGATACTTCACTTTTTTCCCCTCCCCTCCCTCCCTTACCGAATACCTTTCGACTTCCCTCGCCTTCGGATATACGTATGCACATACAAAATTCCGCTTGGATTAACGATTCGATGTTTCAAGGAGCGAAGAAAAAAGGCGAACATTCTCAAAGGTTAAACAAAAGCCTACGTAATTCACATAATGGGAAACGCGTACGGATTTGGATGGACGGTTGATTAAAAATTCGGTCAGATTTGTCTGACAATGAGTGAGTTCATACGGAACCAACTTTGGCAACCCGCCCGCGAAAGATGAGTCAATTTTTCCGACGGATCCCACATCCGCGTTAATTATACCACCTGATTTTCTTACATTCCGTGGATTTTTTAGGTTGGAGATCTAATAAACAAACCGATCATTCGGGGAGTAAAAGTGTTGTGAGTTTACCCAAATTCGTACTTTAATACGAGCTGAGTAAAGCGAAATTTGAACAGACATTTGTGTCGTTGTTGGAGAGTTCGCAAATTTTTGTCTACAGATGCAGCAACATACGTAGATATCAATTCCACGCTTGTTTATTATACAAAAGTTTGTATCGCAAAGTCAGTTTAAGATCGAAACCACGTTCCGCGGTGAACATCGGCGGGGGCTATCGATAAGAAATGGATTGGTGGGAAATTGCAATAACGTGCGGACGGAGCACCATCTCGGAACAACTTGAAATTCTGCGCCCGTAGAGAAAAACGATGATAGACTTTGACGGAGGAGGGGGGGGAGGCAGAAAAAAAAGGAAGAAAGAGAAATAAGGAACGCACGGTACACGCGTGGATAATCAAAGCGGAGGCGGCGATAATAATACGAATAGGGTAGGGTGAAGTCACGAATCGAGGGTGGAAAAGAAAAAAAACTCTCGTCCCGGTGTATTCCTCGAAAATGTTCCTCCGCAGGACCCTGTCGTGTTTCCTGACAAATGGCGCCGCTTACCCTCTCGCTCTGCGCGCAATTTCCTTCTTCCGCGGTAAAAGGACATCGTTACGCTCGCCATTCGTGTAAATTGTAAATACACCACTGTTCTTTGACTACGAGCTGTCCTCTTCTCCGTATACGCACTCGTAAATAGGTATTATCGTTGCGTAGGTACCATACGATACGGGCCGTTAGAGGAACGTTTGCTAGGAAGAGTTCGCAGGACCGTGGACATCTTCGCGATAAGGCTAACGGTGAGGTTGGAGGGCTCGTATCAGAAGTTATTTGGACAACGATAAGCCGACTCGGAAAAATAGCTGAAATTTTTCCGGAAACGACTACATCCGTGGATGCAGTGTGCACGGTGGTATCGCGTACGTGTATAATGTGCCACGATACGTTTGCAGAAATGCATCGGGGATTAACCCTTCCGGATACAGGATGTATCGAAAATCATGCTATACTTAAGCGGAAAAGAAATAATTCCTCGGGAAAATGTAAATTAAAAACGTTTCATTTTTCTCGCAATTCTCGTACTTCGTGTCCCCTCTCGCTATTCAAATAATTTCAGCAGTATCGATCACAATTTATGAAAACGCGTGTACACCATTATGTCCGCGTCTGGACGATGTAATTCGAATAGTATAACAGTTTATTAAAATACAGACGCGCTATAATGTAATGCGGTCTACGCATAAAACGATTTTTCCGAACTCACCAGTAAGTAGCTGGACGCATTGCTGCCGGTAGATTCCCTTTTTCTTGGAGACCCAAAGTCCCTCTGTACCAATGACGTCATCTTCCTGTCATATTACTCGGCGAGTCTTAACACCACGTACCGCGAGAGCGATAATTAATTACAACGACCCGTGGGACACCAATTAATCTAGGATTGACGAGCGCAAAGCCGGACTGCGTTGTGTCACCGAACACGATGGAAGATTCGCGTAAAATTAGTGCAAACGCGAGCGTCATGTCTGCAACAAGAATAAGAAAATTCAAATTATTAATCAATTGCTATATAATATGCTATATAATTAATATATAATGGCAGGGTATAAACAATAAGTTCTGACGTTCGCATTAACCACGATATGTTATTATTTATTATTAACTTTGTTCACTATTCGGTAGATCTTCAGAAACGAGATGTGCTTCATAGATTAAAATATCTACAAAATTCTACAAAATTGTTGATGGTGGAATTTTTATAACCATCTACCTATAAACATAGATAAAGAAATAAACGTGTAAGAGGGTAATTATTCTTACAGCAAACAAAGTTTTAAATCGAGTTAATGTCGAAATTATCATTACTTTACTTTAGGCAAGCGCGATAGCTGTAACAGTTATTAACTGCATCGATGGATATGAAAATGTAATTAAACAAGATTTAGAAGGACTAAAAACCGATACAAAATTACACAATTATCGAGCAAGGGGAGGAGTATTTCTCTCTCCCTCCCTCTCTCTCTCTCTCTCTCTCTCTCTCTCTCACGGAATGTACACCAATGCCAATGTCACGACCACGGGACTCAATTAATTAATCGTATCGACCGTGCCGCACTCGAATTTTCACCCATCGATTTTGGCAGTAATTTGCCGCAATGTTACACCGACCTCGCATGCCTGCCACTTCTGGGATTTAATTCGTAAGCTCTACTAAAGCATCGGCTTATGGCATGGCCGTTAAATTGCTCGGACTTCGGAACTTGTTCCAGGATCTTCGAATTTACGAGCATGGATTACTCGATGAATATGGCGCGAAAGACACCGCGAGGAATTGCGTGGCAAACGTTATTTAGCGAACGTTTCCATACGCCTTGAGACAATAATTTCTCTTTCTTCTCTGGCGCGAGGAGAAATCGAATGGGAATAGCGAGTAGGATCGCGTATACCCTTGTCGCGATAAATTCGATTGCGCGACTCTACACCTAGTCCCCGAATTACGATAAATGCGCAAAACTTAAAGGTAATTTTCTAATGGCACTGCGTACCACCTTACGAAACATCCGCAATATCCACGAACAATCGACTCGCGTTGCGAAACGATATAACGATGAATCGGTTGAGCTCCACTTCCGACCTTTCGACGGGTAATTATTCAATCGCACGTTGCACGAACCACGTTGGCATTACGTTGGTGTCCGGACCATCGAAATGCACATTTTCGTCGCAACCAGTTCGACTACGAACACCATTTTTTCCATTCCCCAAATTATAATGAATGCGCAAAAGTGGGAGGTTTTTAAACGTAATTGCCTAATTCGCGAGAGTCATTTCAAAAACATCCGCTGTCGATTAACGGTTCAATCGCGTTACGAAACGATACGACGCGACGATTAATTGGTCGATATCCGCTTTCGACTGTTGGACGAATAATTATTTGCTCGCACTTTATAGAAGGCACGTTGGTGTTACGTTGGTGTCCCAAGAAACGCGTCCAACGTAGGATCACTTATGACTGTCTGATGTCATCGGCAAAGACCGTTAGGATGCTGTCGCAAGTCGATTTTAATCGAGACCAATCAGGGCAACGGCTCTGCTGCCTCCGTCGACCAGCAACAATTAACGTTCGGGCGTTTCACGGGAACGCATACGGGCCAGACGGAAAATTAATTTTTTCCACGCAAAAGCTTTTTTCGTACAAACCGCGAGATCAAAGGGAATTTTTATTTTCCATTAATTTGGTCGACAAACTCGTTGGCCGGCGTTTCCTCGTTAACGCTGTCGCGAATAAAATACAAAATGAGCTACGGGAATGATTGTAAAACGTGGAATGAAAAAACAAAGAAAAATGGACGTACGAGCGACGCGCGCCATTCACCGACTTTTATGTCACAAATGGTATTTTACGTTCGCGCAGAGGCGTAACAATCACTTTGCCCCTTGGGGGGAGGGGGAGAGACAGACCATGAATGTCGATGGCTTGATTAAAGCCGCGAAACTTGGGATCGTCGGCTGCACAATTTTCAACGGTCATTATGAATTTTCGATGTGACGTCCGTCGTAAATTTCTGTCCATGGCGAGCTAACGTCCCTGGCGTGTTCTGGCCGGGTCAAAAATAACAGTGGATTGATACAAATTACGTGACACGCGAGTGCTTCGTAACGGACATTCTGTCCCATGAATATAATATACGGATCATTACCTGTCTAAAGCCTGAATTTGTTTGTTCGCGTATAAAAATTATAGCAAAAATATTCGGTAGATTCTGGTCGATTGTTTGTAATTAATTTCTTACCGCAACGATACCAATATTTGTTGAGATATTATGACCGGGATATCGGACAAATTAAATTTTGGATAATGTAGCACGATTTTGATTTTTCGAAGAATTAGAAGGTTAGGGTGAGTAGATATTCACCTGGTGGTTAAATATTGAGGATACCCGCGCCCGTGTATATCGTTTGCTCGTACCTTAGGTAAACAATAACATTTCCTTTCTCTCGCAAGTAACTCTCGCACAAACGCGCAGCCTTAAGTCGATAGAACAATTTATGAAACTCGAAACCGTGGAAAGTTCCAGAATGAGATCTACAATTTTGGATCCAACTGATATTATAATAATGTAACAGCGGTCCGAGAAGACCGTCGAAAAGAAACTTTCCACTTTGTCGGTTTAAGGCGCGCTTAATTATATTTGCTTTGTGGGATTCTTGCTTTCTAATACACGCGCAATGCACGAGTAACGCATAGTTTGCTGCATTGTTTGCAGATTTTCGCGCAAGAATTCACATCGCAAGGGCAAGTTCCCTTCTAATATTCGATATAGTGTACGCGGTGGATTGAATTTAAACTTCCGAGAAACGGTATCGGTGAGGGTAGATACGAATCGAAAGGTGGATGAACTTGAAAACCTTTTGCCGTATAAAATTTGTGTACTTACATACGTACATACATGCTTATCTCTTGTACGTAATTTTAAAACACAGTAGTACATCTTTAAAAGTGAGAAAAAGCAAATGCTTCGAGTTGTAAGTTATAACTTAAGACTTGCTTATTGCAAATTTCAAAATACTGTACTGCGTAAGTATCACGCGAATATCCACTAAAATTTTATATGCACTACAAATATCAAATGTATAAATATTATACTGTATTGTAAGATTCTATTTCGAACTGGTTCAAAGTCCCTTCTCCCAACGTTTCCAACAACATGTACGGGAAAATTAGTCAATCATATAAGAATACAGAAGATCACGTACAACCATCGTGGCATTCTCATCCATCCGCGAAGATTTTCACCCGAACCTAGGCATATTAAACGCATAGTTAGGCGCACAGTGACCCATGCAGGAGTCTCTTTCAAGGTTACGACTACGAGATCGCTTCGAATTCTCATTGAGTACCCCCGAGCAACCCCTCGGAGAAAAAGCACCCTACCGTTCGCAGCCGCCCTCGAGTTCTAACGAGGCAAAAATGTCGAGATTACGTCTACGACGAAAGATTGATCGACAGTTCTATCGTCTGCAGCTTTGTTCGAGGAACGAAACCGAATGTGAAAGAAGGGGGCTGTTGAAGTTTTCACAAGAAATGGTCCGATTTACTTTTGACGTTCTTGCCCGTGTCACTTGCATTCAGTTTTATTAAACCGCGTGTTCTTGAAATTCGTTTCGTAAAACCTATTCCGTCTGAAACAAAAGATAACGCCATGTCGAAGAGCCATGAAATATTTTTAAATCGTTTAAACAAACGTTAGAAATCAGAAAAATTATGCTTGTAATTTTGTGTTTGGCCTAACTCACTTAAAACTTTTCCAGGTCCATATCCTTGAAAGCAAAGATTCTGGCAACGAAAATATGTAGCCCGGTTTAAAAAAATAATACCAATGATTATGAACTTTTTGTATCATCAATTATTGATAATCTCACACAGGATTGTTAAAGAAACGAGGCTTCTTTCGTTATTAGACAGTTTCAAAAACGTACCTTTTTATATTTTACGTTTTCGATTATCTCGCACACAGGTACGCGTCTATTAAACGCGCGCGCATCGCGTATGTTATTTCAACGACGCGCGCGAGAATACGCTACGCACCTCGCGCATACTCGGCATATCCATCCCACGAAATCATTTCGGAATTTCGCGTAAAACCATCTCTTTCCGATCATCAACGTAACCCTGTAACATACGGGTCATTCCGCGTCAAAAAACTGTTTTTTACACACATGGTCGAGAATTTTTATGAATTTTTGTGACAATGTGGTGTTCGCGGAGAAAAAAATTTAGCCTCCCCCTTCCTCCGTTTTTGGGAGTGCACCAAGGAGTTAGGCTCCCCCTCGCCCCTTTCTAGCAAAAGTAAGGACGTGTTGCACTCCAAAAAACGGAGGAAGGGGGAGGCTAAATTCAAAATCTAACAATGGTCCCTTAAAGTGCAGACTTCTCCCTTTAAAGTGAAAAAAAAATCTTTTAGGTATAACAATTTTTGGCGGAGTTATGCTTATTTGAAGTTGGGCAAATTTTTGACGTAAATTTTTTTTGCGTTGACTTTGTTCCCCAGTTATAACACTCTTTTCCGCGGAAACCATATGCCGCACCAAAAAATTATAACAACATGAAATGTAGGTAATTTTCTCTTCTTTATTTTTATATTGAACCACCTTTTGCGTAAAAAGCTTACTTCTCAAGTAATAAGCAAAAAACAAAAATTTTTAGTGTTTTTTGATGATTTGTCATATTTGGCGTAAGAAATGTTGTTGGACAACTTCAGATTCGTGTTCAGCACCCCGAAATACATAAAGTAAGTCACTAAAAACAATTACACCATAACTTTCCACTTCAAACTACTATTTGACTGGGCTACCACGGCTGCCTCTGAGGCGCGCGCTGGTGAATAAAAAATCATATCTCCAAAAGTTTTAAAACGACCATCGAGTTTCTTACGTCATTCTTTAGAGAAGGCTTCACAGTTGTTGTAAAAAAATAACGAAAAAATTTGCTGCCCTGTTTTCGCAGATAGAGCAATTTCTTTATTTCAAACTAACTTTTTCAATGTTTATAAACATTATCTGACAATCATGTATTTTTTTATTGACAGTTTAATCTTTTATGAATGCAGCCGAATTTGTCGGAATGCGATATCGTTAATAGTTCGGGAGATATGAATTTTTAAATATAACCTTACCTAAAAGTTTGAGCGGCTATAACTCAAAAAGTTTTCAAAAATTCGAAGTTTTTTTTTACCAAAATTTTTTTCTCCGCGAACACCACATGGTCACAAAAATTCATCAAAATTCTCGACCATGTGTGTAAAAAACAGTTTTTTGACGCGGAATGACCCATACGCGACGCGACGCGACGCGAAACGAAGCTTGCCCTTCAAACGAGACATCAACCATCATATGCACGTAACGCGTTCTCCTTTACCCCTCGATCCATGCAAATCAGACGGCAATCATCATTTTCGCCTGAGAAGCATTCCTGATTGCCGTAGTAAAGTGAAAAAGGGGTACGGGCGGATCACGACGGACGATCACGACGAAAATTAGCTTAAATTGGCTCTACGGATCGGCCCGCATACCCCTATGTCTCTCAATGGAAAGGAACCACGCGTCTCTTCTACTCGACGCGTCCCGTCCCGCCTTTCCTCTCCCGGGTTACCGCGTCCGTGTGCACGGACCTTTAACCCGACCGAGTCCTCCGCAGACTTCCACTGCACGCCCACGCGAGAACGTATACATACGTACACTCGGATACTCCGAGGCGATAAATATCGTCGTGGCACGCTCTAATAGAGAATTCACCGATCCGTGGATTCGCGCGAGAACACCCTTTATGGTGCTCGGTGTCGTCGAACCGCGGGATAAATTTTCATCGAGTGTACGCGTACGAGGTTCGACCTCCTACGACGGTAAAAGACATTCCGTACCTATTTGTAACCGGCGCGACCATTCCATTTATGGGGAATTTTTGAATGTTTCTTTAAAAACATACTTTAACGCTAACGACAAGTTTACGGGGCGCGTCATTTTGCCGTATTCGAATTTCACGAATAAAATGACAGAAACCGTGTACAATTTTCTTCTGCCACTTTCAACGATTTTTATCCATGCCACGAGTCAAATTTATTACGGATAGCCTACGAATGTTTTCCGGAACAAAAAATCCATAACAAGATCCAAAAAGGCAATTCCTACTGCAAAGCGTAGAGACACTGCGGATGGAATTCAAGCGTGTCCGAATTCGTGAAACAGTCTCGTAAGAGGTCGTAGGGAGTTCATTAAAACAGCTTACGAGGGAAGAGGCATTCCGCAAAAGCAGCGACCGCAGTTCCTGTTCGCCGCACGAATCGTCCCCTTTTCACGACGAAAAAGGCGTGCAACATCTTAAGTTATGGTGGCCGACGAAAAGTAGAAACGAATCATCTGTATGGAACCCGAGATTTTCAGTCTCGGTGGGTCCTTGCTTTGTTTCATTTTACTTCGTTCCGATAACGTATCAATTTAAGCAAAAAATGCCTTTCGGTATATCATAATGTTTGAAAAAAAAAAAAAAACAATTCGACTTGATATGTTACGAGCATCTATCGGTATCCAGAATCGGTCCTTGCCGATACTTTCGAAAATATTTGTATGGGCTCACGCTAGAATACCGGATCGGATGGCGATCTTGAAATTAGTAATTTTTCCCTAGGACCCAGCGTGTAGGAAAAAAAATTAGTATCAGCCCGAGCCTAATAATAGTCCTTCCTGGTCGGTCGTGTTATCATAGCTGCGAACGTAAATTAATTTCCCGAAAAACATCGCGCTAGAGAGAAGACGCTACTTACGTCACCCAAGGTCGCGCGTACGTTTGTGAGAGCTTTCGTCGGCGAAAGTTTCTCGTGTGTACACGGAACCTTAGGAAATTTACATAAGCAACGAAACGTCATTAGAAAAGTACCAACGTACATTAACTGTCTGGCAGCTACCGAAACACGTGTGGTGCATAAACATGAGCGTTCGAAAGAAGGCTTTACTCACGTGTGAAGTAGTTTGATGAATTATAGAAATTTCAGACCAACGAAAACTCTAATCCTTTTGAGCCGGCCACGTGTCAGCGGAAGCACAAAGAACCGGCCGAGAGGGAGGAACGCTTTTAAATTCGGTTTTAGTTTGTTCACGTGGCGATTCGCTCTCCAGGGAACGCACCTAACTCCTTCGGCTTTTCTCGCGAGACACCTTCTCGATAGAGAAAATACTTTACGCGTCTCAAACACCTTTTCAATAAAAACAAAAAAGGGAAACGAGAAGAAAAACACTTTAAGCAGACCGCGGATTTCGAAATCTTCGTTCGCAAAGATCTTTCGGTATTATTCACTAGATATTTTCACTCCCAGTTTTCCGATTCGGACGTGGAAACCGATATTTACATTTACACTGGAACCTCCTTTATTCAAACGGCGTATATCGTTGTGCAATTGATATTCTATCAGGGTATTTATAAGTTATTACAATTCTCGCTTCGCAATGTTTAAAACATCGGTGTAGGATTAGGTGTAGGTTGAGGGTACACAGTTTACGATACCGGAATATAAGTGATAAATAAAAAATATGGGAAAATGTGGACGGATGTCAAAATTAGTAAAAAAGCGATTACACGTATAAAACAATGGAAACATGGCAATCAACATTGTCAACGTCACGTTGAATTATCATAAATTATTTAAACATTGCCAGGTTATATTAGTTTCTCTACCATACCCCACTTTTAATCTCAAAAAAGTGAAAATTCTCTTATACAAACACTCATGTCTCCCCGTTAATTAAAATAAGGGAGGCACCTCTGTATGCGCCCCCTCCCCCACACACGCACGCACACAAATTTTGATAAAACCCACGTACCAAACGCATCTTGAGTTGCATCACTTTAAACTATGCAGGATCGTGTCACTGGATAGTTCAACAATTTTCCACGATATTCTTCAGCCACTAAAAATAGCCACGCTCTCTCTTATCGAAAAAAAAGCAAATTCGAATAGAGTATTTATAAACTGACACCATTGATAACGTGGGCGTTGTACGAAGAGTAGACGTTAACGAGCAACGTTACTACGCGCTCACGCGAAGAGAGAATATCCGAAAATGAACGTAAAGCGTTTTGAAAGTTTCTCGACGGTTGAAAGTTGACGGAAATTCAGCAAAACCGCGCGAAAGAGGACGCCGACCGGAGAAAGACTCGAGCACCACTGGTTGCAGCATTAACATCATCATCGCCATCAACCTCCTCTTCGTCACCGCCACCACCACCACCGCCAGCGCCTGCTCCCAGCACTAACAACGGTACCCTAAGGCCAGCCAACTACTTTCACGGGCCTCGTATGTATAGCACGCTCGAGTGTAAACAGCGATAATTTGTACTTCCACGATTTTCAACTCCCATGGGCGTGTGGATGTACACGCGTCGAAGACGCAACAACCTTGAGCGATTATCAATATATTCTTGATTTCCCCGGTTAAAGACAAATTTGGAACGATTATGTTTCATTAAAAAGTTTTGTGTTACCAGGTACAGAATCTAACGTTTGACTATTTTTCGAATCAAATTTCTATCGAACTTTTGTTTAGTTGAGTTTAACGGAATCGCCCCCTGTTGCAGAGCTTTTACGATTGCTGTTGGAAGTTTTATTTCACGTCATTACAGTTGCTACGGATAAAGAAAAATACGTATTATTGTTAAGCTGCGGATGTTTATGGAAATTCGTATCTGTATAGGTGGTGGGTAAGGAAGTGGAGCTTGAAGGGTTTCTTTCGTTGTCAGAGGGTTCTATAAATATGTTTTTCGTTCTGTTCTACGTTTTTGCATTATACGTAATATGTTTATGTATATTTCACTTGGAACATTCGTCTCGCAAAACAAATTCAAAACCAATAAAGGAATCATACGTTTTGAATAACATCCGCGGTCTAATTATTATCGTGAAATTTTCAATATCATTCAGTGGGATATTCTCCTCAAAAAACGCCAATATAAATTTTTGCGTAAGTAGACGATGTCTGTGTCGATATCCGTGTAAAATTCAACAGAAAGAATAATGCAGAGTGGATATTAAAAATACTTCAAAAAGATATAGAGACGCATATTGCATTCAACCTCTGAATCACGCAGTTAAAATATACCGAGTGTACGCATCGCTTGTTCCACCGCATATGTCTCTAATAATAAAAAAAAAGAGAGAAATTCCGGCTGTTTATTAATAAACGAGACTACTGTAGTGGTAACGAGGGCGCTGTAGGAAGAGGAGTAGGTGTTCTTACACAATGTTCTACGCAAACGGGTGGAATGAAAATATCTGATAAACGACACGGAAGGTAGAAAAAAAAACGGGAAAAAAATAAATCCGATTAGATGCGCTATTAAAAAACAATTAACTTGGCAGTGTCGCCAACGAGGAAGTGGTCAGAATGCGACAACCCTTCTTTTATTATGCTGTATCGTAAAAGGATAATACTAAATCACTCTCAACGGAAAACTTTACACCAATTTTCTTTAACAATCATTTAAAAATAATACACAGGCTTAGTTGATTTTGCATGATAACGATGCGACTCGGCACAAAACAATCATAACGATCAAATGAGAAAATCAAATTCGAGTATTCAAGAATTCTTCGTATCGTAAGTACCTTTGAACAAGTTCCACTGGCAACGTTGATTCGCGTATGGTAAATTTAGCATGGAAATTGTCAAAGTGGCGGCACTGTTTCTTGGGCTCGTTTATTACGAAAAATTTCGCAACCCAATGGGAAATAACGGTGATGGTAATCGTAGAGTATGTTGCACGAATGGTCGGCAGACTGAAAAATTGCTGGCATTCGAATTGTCATATAATGACGGCTTATGACGGTATACTTTCATTCAAAAAGATTTTGTTCTTTGTGTTTGCGCGCGCCGACGCGCGGTGACCCCAAGGCTTTTAAATTCCACGATTCGTAAAAATTGAGAACGGAATTGGAGGCCGGCATACCATTGTCATTTTTTCATTATTTCAAGTTTTAAGTATGGGAGTTAAATACAAAACTAAAATTCACGATCATATTAATTTTCACTGCTCCTTATCTATTTCTATTCGGTCGGGTATAGTTGAAATGCTTGAAAATGTTTAAAACGTGTAAATTGAAAATCTTATAAAACTTATGAATTAAGTTAAGATAATAAAGCACCATGTATGTTGTGCCTGCCGTTCGTTTCCTCGTCGCGATACAATGCAACGAAGGATTCGAAATTTTCCGACGTGTACTTGTAGTATAATAGTCTCGCGTACCTGTACTTGGCCCGAGACAAGACCTTGTCTCTTGATACACGGTGCACCTGATATTTCAGACACGCTACCAATTTAAGCGGCAACTACGTACACGCAAATCATAACTTCCGTTGGGCATCACGCCCAAGTTCTTCGAAGTAACGGTATAAGTAATTAAAAAATTATTCCACGACTCGGGTATACGTACTTGCATTGTCTTAATAATTCCTCGAAAAGTTGTAAACAGTTATCTGTTTAAACGATCATTGGGTCGGTGGCGATAATTATGCGACGCTCGACTATCGTGAGATACGCTCGTTAAAACGAGACGACGAACCTAATTCTCACGATTTTAACACTCTAACTCGAGTCTGGATGGTTCGCGTAAAAAAAAATGTACAGATTTGTAATCGTCCCACCGTTTTAATTAAAATTATTTTTCGGATAAAGATACATTATAGTTTCTGATTTAGTAGCACAGAAATTATTTTCAAATATAAATCCAAACCGTACAGGAAATTTCTTTTCCCTCAACTTTTGTATAACCGAACCGATTTGGATTTTTATGACCGTATTTTTATTTTAAAAGTTCCACTATAACTGGTAATACATATAATCAAATTTGAGGGACTTCCGTAGCAGTTTCGGGCCCTGATAATTACGTTGCATCGTAAACGTTCTTCTTTCCGTTCTTCGCGCCAAGGGAGAATAAAAAAAACGTACGTTTCGGGATACCTTTGTACTTACGCGACAGGATATAAAATCGCATTTTCGATAAGTGACTCATTTAATCCGCGGAGATAAAAGCCACTCCGTACAAGCCTAACGCTGTTATGCCTCGTCGTTCGGTAGCAATTAAATCAAAAAACGATCCGGCGGCATTAATTGCCGAGTGTCACGATTCATTACGGCCCGCCTTTGTTCCTACCCCTTTTCGGCCCTCTGTATCCGAATTAAGCGCCATTAATTGTTCGCGGTACGCGCATAGAGTGCACGTAACGCAATCTAACGCAACATCGTCGGCGAATGCGATACGATGTGGATAAATAAATTAACGTTATCGGTGCAATAAAGTGAATGGGGTGTTTGGTGTTGCACTCAAGATAAGTGAATTATAGCGGCGTTACTTTGAAATCAATTCTACCCCTTTAAAGCTCGAAATAGTTTACAAAACAAAACCGGAAGGGTATTCGGTTTAAGTGTAACCTGTGCAGCGTAATTAGAAGGCTAATAAAAATTTTTAACGACCGGTATCAATGCGAATATTTGTATACCGACGCACATAGAATTTAACGAGATCGCGTAGAATCGGCAATGTAATCCAAAACTAAATTATAACTCTGCGAACAATTATCGAAACGGTATGACGCCAATGATCGTTGATTTGTGAATTTGAGATTCACAACTTAAAACGGTTTATTACGTAATTAATCGTAAACGTAACTTGATTTTCAGGAGATAACGATTATCGACGTACTCAACGAGACGCGAGAATAACCGGCAAAGGTCGAAGAACACCGGAACGTAATTTCATGCCGGAGATTATTTTGGGCACGGCTACGGTTTTAGTTTGTTTATCGTCAAATGGACGCGTACCGGTTCGCAGCCAGGAAACGGATACACGCGTATGTATGTCCGTGTCAGTGTATGCCAAAGAAATCGTAAAAACACACAGCGATGCTCGTGAAAATTATGTTTTTATTCGTTTAAAAAAGGAGTGGAAATTCCAAATAGAATTCGGAATTGAAAATGTTACAGGACGGCAGCTTTTAACATTAGCAAGGAGAATTAAAACCGCTGAATATTTTCTGCCACCAAAATAATCCGATTGGTTGGCTTAGCAACACTGAAATCGGATTCGTGGGGTGCGAGTGAAAATTAAAAATAAAGTCAAAAAATTCGATCGGTACGTCAATTAATCCTGATTCAGGGTGTATTTGACTTATATTATCCTCTGTGAATTCCACGATGCACTCTCAACACTTGCACGGTGCAGCTCGTTTTCCTCGACTAGCTTTATAAGTTTGCGATACAGAGTACGTTACGCAAAGGATAAAATAATTGTAAAGTAACGCGATGTGCTATGGCAATTAACGAGGAACTAAAAACGCATATTTTCAATTTGCAACCTCACGATCCGCTCGTAACGTTTCAAATTAAATCACACAAAACTCAGATAACGTCTATAATACTCCGACGATTCCACGAATCGTTTGTCAAGAACGACATTTCAACGTATCTTTCTAAAATGATTATTTTTATTTCCCCGAAGTATACTCCCTTTTGCTGATATAATGTAATCGGTAAATCGTTTACCGAATGTATCCAAAAATTTTGTCCTTTTTCCAAGCCTTTTTTGAGTCGCGTAACTTGAGAGACACACGCGCGATGCACGATACTCGATACCACGAGAGGATCGAAGACAAAAAGCTTCCGGCGATAATAGAAACCACTCGCGCAAGGGAGCGATGATAAATAAATTGCCTACTCCAAATTGGAACGTTTGAGCATAATCGCTAACGGCCGCTCAATGACCGATACGGACGATGTATACATAGTCGCTCGCGTCCACCTCGCTAACTGGTAGTACGACTTGCTTTTTTTTTTCTTTTCCGAGTAACGCGGAGTATCTCCAATCGGTAGATTAAGCGTTCGGTCGGCGATAGAGAGAAAACGAGTTTCTGAGTCATATCGCGCCGGTTTTATGCCGGAAGAGCGTCAAGCGCATGATATCTCATGGCCCGCCTGTTTTCCTTCTCTTCTGCGGGATATTTGTGCGTGCGTTAACAAATGGATGTTCATAAAAAGAATGAAAGAAAGAGAAAATACGTACCGTCGACAAATGGGGCGACGCCGATGGGTTACGTTAATCGGTTTGGGAAAAAATTCTAACTAAACGATGACGCGTAAGAAAATAAATGGTACGCGTTATACGTGCCGTTTCGTAACCGACGGATATAAATGACTCGGTAATTACGAACAGTGTTAGAGATTGAAAATTACTTTGATACGTATCTCCAGTAGTCGAAGCATACGGCGGACAAAAAGTTGATTGGAATTGAATCGGTGGAAAGAGGAACGGTGCGAATGGGAAAATGTTGGTTTAAGATATTTGGGGAAATGGTTCGAATTTTCGTGTTTCCTACCTACAAATGATTTACATGAAACCATCCGAAAGACGATGAGCATTTTTTGATGTTCTCCGACTTCGATTTGACATTAAGTATTTGTGTTATCTAAAAATGGCTCCTTCCACGTTTCGGTTGTTCTCTGCTCTTTGCACCGATTCGATCGTAAAGTAGGTCTAAACGCATCTACATCACGCGTACGCGTGTCGTATATGTATGTATTCATTGTTGAAATAAAACCGATATCCTGACGCGTCCGTTACTAACGGACTACTTCGGCAACGCTCGGATTGCCAACGTTCAGATTCGGGCTCCCTGGAAAACGCGTTAAGATTAAAATGAAAATTCGTCATTCCGCAAAGTCGCGTTACGGCTTACCACCGCGCCGCGCCGTCAACGCGTCAATCTACGTGGATGCAAATTAAATTTCCACGAGTCCACTTTCTCATTGAGCGGCTACGATGAAAACAAATGCTGCTGCATTGTTGAAAGTAGATCGCGTCAAAGGACATGATTGCGAAAGAGCCGACAAAGTCCGGGCGAGTGGCAAGACTCGAAAGGTTACTTTGATTAGGAGAGAAGAGAAGAATTACGAGATTTTTTTTACGAGCCGGGGAGGCGGAGAGACTTTCGAAGTATGCCGGTGGGAAGGGAGGGTGACGAGCTGAAACCTCGGTCCGCAATTTGCTTTAAATTTCCCGCAGAACCTAAGTTCCCCGAATCAGCGTTGACTGAAAGCTAATTCAGTCCGAGACTCGAGTCTTTGAGATTAATTGAAAGCTAATTAGCATCACAAAGGGCAGCCTTTAATAGATAGCGGGGTAGGCGATTAATGTATTATGCCCTCGTAAAGCTTTCGCCGGTAATCATAGATTTTGGAAAGCCGCTTACGCCCGCGATGCTTTACCACGTTTATTCGCAAAAAGTGATAAGAGGTTTGTAACCGGTCGGCTGTGTAATTGCGTTCCGATTTTTTTTTTGTTCGCCGTGTCCAACGGGATACCGATCTTGATGAGACACTGCACGTTTGTGGATTAGGCAAAATGAAGGGATAAAACGTAACATGGAATTTCATTGGTCACAAATTCGAACAATCTCGAGGTCGTTCTAGCTAGTAGAAAACATCTCGAGTTTGAAATTTCAAACATTAAATGTTACAAAAAACGGAAGTTTCAATGCAAATTAGCAATAAATAGATTCTCTCCTTTGCCCGCTGGCTGGAGTATTCTTTTTCGCAGAAAATTTAAAACTAGAGCGTATTAAAATTTTTCAGTGAACATAAAGGAACACCATTTCTTTATTCGCAAAGGCTCCAGTCTAAAAAGGCAAGTGGACGATCGATCTCGATTGTCGATCATTGCGATTATCTTGGCGTAATTTTATTATTATTATTACGTTTCGTGAAAATAACGAAAGGAAAGATTAACGATCAGATCGATCCCGTATAAGCCGCTTAACGGGTAAAACGACACCACCAAAATCCAAAACCGAATCTGACGCTTAAATTTCACTATACTTAAGAAGTATAAATTCGAGGGAGGGTAAATGATTTCAACGGTATCACTAGCTTGGCGAAAGACTTTGCTATGCAACGTATCGAAAAGACGTTAATTACACAACCTGTCTTCCTATAGGACTCGGGCTGGGTTATTACTGTTAATTAAAGGCGTTTAATTAGGACGGGCGTCGTCGTCACGGGGGTCACGTTATTCTCATGGCGAACTGCTTTACCAGTCTTACGCTATTCCCTCCGGTGTTGCTTTTCTTCCCGCTGCAAATCGTAATACATACAATATTGTATATGTATATCAGAATCATACCCCGGAACTCGAAATCGTGGAAGAAGAGCGAAGAAAAGATGCGAAAGGAAACTGCTCGTTAAGGCGTGGCTCGTCTGTACATGAATAAATAAATGAGAGAAAAACGTAACAGCGTTATACCTTCGCGCCACGCCGATATAAACATCACCGACAATCTTCATTTCGTTAGATCGTCCCCCTCGCTCGTTATCGCATCATCGAGGGACATCGTCTAATACCCGTGCGTCGAGTTCCTATAAAACAGGTTTTCACAAAAACTCGTATTAGAATCGATTTTGTCCAATTGGGTGCCTATTTTTTTTGTCGGTACTTAATTCTTCAGGCTGGCGCCTGTCAGGAATCTCCGATCGGGTTTTTTTAAACGCTATTGAAATTCCGTTACCACGTCGTACCTCGTCCAAATCGAAATGATCGATTACCGTTCGGTATCGAACAAAAATTCTTAACCGCGCGACTCCAATGTCGAAAAATTCGAACGTGTTCTCTAAACCTTACCGTCGAAATAAAAATTCAATCGCGAAATCGAGCAAATCACGATCAGCGTAACAGATCTCAGTTTACGATCTTCTATCCCCGGAAAGAATAAAAAATCGCTTCAGCGGTTAAATTCACCTCGACCGACCGTAATACGCGCACGTACGAATATTCTTCTTACTCGCGCCTCGCTGCACGCGCGTCTTAAAATAACAGCGGGCAAATGAAAAAGATATAGCGCGAAACTTTCACCGGGCACGAGTTATCGGCGACGATTCAACGCTCCGGCCGACCTCGCGGAGTGGAATTCGGGTGATCGCGAGAGGAGCAAAAAGGAAAGAGATGTCGTCGAGTGGACGAGGGAGATCACGGTTGGGGTTCGCCCGTGCGCGGAACGATCAGGTGGAAATTAATCGTTGGAAGGACGTGGCCGAGAAAGGAAGAGAAATAGACAGACAAAGAGGCGGGTGGGAGAAAAAAATGTAATTATCGACCTACGGGAGAGTGGCTCTTGGACTAATGGCCGCAACGCGCGATGGCGGAGGGTATACTGGGTGGGTGGTTTCTGGGCAGATGGTCCTGTTGTAAGGGTGTCTCCCGAGATACAAGGGTTCGACATTAGCGCGAGTCTCCCGATGTCGAAGGGTGCAAGCGGACCGACCGACGCGACGGCGAGACAAAGCGGACAAACATCTCGAAGTTGCTCTACGGAGTTCTAGCGCATGAACTACCAAGTTCGAAGGTGTGTCGGAGGGGGAGGGAGTGGGTTCAGACTTAGGGGGCTGGGTCACGTGATCGAAGGTACGGCCGGTTTGTCAAAAATGTATTAACGGAGGACGAGGAGAAAGATGAACGGTGGCGCTCATTCCTGATCGAACGTTGTCGATGTTTACTCGAACGTTCAAATATTTATAACGTGGCGTTTAAGATGCTACGAAATAAGTTTGAGAAGAGGGTGAATAATGAATCTGGTATCGGAGCGAGATAAAGTTATCTCTCTTCGTAATTAGAGTTTTAGCGTTTGATACAGTCCACGTTTAGAGACTCAGGTTTTTTCGAACTTTATGTTCAGCTTTCCTTTACCAGTGGCCGCGTTAAAGAAAAAACTCGCGGTTCCGAAGAGAAACAAATTTACTTCGTTGTTAAATTTTAGGGGTTGCAGACCTCGCTCATCGATCGACCTTCGTGCCTAATGCGTAATATTGTTTATCTAAACACTGTCATTTTCTTATTTCATCTGAACGTTACGTGGCGCCAAAGTAATAATGAGAGACGCTGCGCATTTTTCTGTATTTAGCTGCGTCCGCGTCTGCCTTTTTTTAATGAAAACGAAGAAAAACACAGAAAGACCAGTATACTAACATCCATTAATAACAATGGGAGAACTTGGAACGAATTTAAACGTTGCTCGTGTCCCGATGCTAACGAAGATCACTTTTCTATGCCCAAGAATTTACTTTACCTCCGTTCTTTTCTAGAGCTCTGCGTGACTCCTCTAAGGCTCGACTAATGCGGGAAACCTATCTTGCAATCAAAATGAAACATGACGCAACGTCGTTGAGAAAAGTAGAATTCAAAACCGTCGAATTTGTCGTTGCAACACGCACGTTTATTTCTAATTACAGATACCTCGGTTACTTTGAAATTGTTACATAAAATCTTGCGACTTGTCATCGGGTAGGGAAAACACCAACTTTATTTGAAAATGTCATAGAATTAAAAATTGATGAGGTTTCGAATGACCGTACAGTCCCCCTTGAGTTCCGTTCTGTCGCCGCATTTGCGAGGATCGTATAAGAACGAGCTCTTCAAATCAGAATTCAGTCGCTCTTTCGTCGTTGTGGAAAGAAAAAAAAAAAGGAAGAAGAAATGTACGTTCAACGGTTGATTTGCGTAGCTCTGTTCGGACTTTGCGCGCTTAAAACAGTGGAAGGTGTAAGTTTTCTTCATCATCGGTCGTAATGATATTGATTGACGATAGTACCGTAAAATAAAGAAAAGTGGGATCGTAATAGCTTCCATGAAAATTCTTGATTATCAGGGACTGTCACCGGAGCAAATGGAGAAAGCGGCGCTAACCGTGCGAAACAGCTGCGTAGACAAAGTTGGAGTGGACGTGGGTAATGACATTGACTTGTCGCTTAAAGAAATTCATTTCGTTATTTGGAAATTGTCGCATTAGCGCTAGAACGGAGGAAACGATCGATCAGGCAGCTCGATGATCGAATCGCTGATTGCTCGTATTACCGTCTACAGGGCGGTGACTCTGTACGAAGTTCTGGCGCAAATATTTAATACATACATATCATTTGCTTGTTGTGTTAAAACATTATGACGCATTGTGAAGTTAATTCCCGTAGAAATGTTTTCTGGTTGAAAATAGAATTGAATGTCATTTGTTGCATCAACATTTTTTTTTTTATATACATTAAAAACAGTCGTAACGGCGTATATTTCTTCCTACGCTTTCAGATTCCTGTTCTTTTTTAAATTCATTAATTTCCTAGTATCAACGGCATTAACTAAACTGTGCTTCATTCAGGGCTGGTGGGAGGTATTAGGAAAGGAGAATTTCCAGATGACGAAAATCTACGGTGCTACACGCATTGCGTAATGAAAAAACTGCGAACGGTAAGACTCCGGATCCTTTCGTATTATTTTTTTTTACTAAAAACCGCGCACCATGCACTATGAAGACCATAAATTTGTCGAGTCAGAAGGTACGAAGGTGTTCTTCGGAATATAATGCCTGTCAACCGAGAAAGCGTTTTCGTTAATTAAACAACGGAATTTTGTTTTAAGTTTAAAAATGGAGCCATCGATATCGATATGATGCTAATGCAAATAGACGCTATGATGCCGGCTACAATTGCGGATCGTGTGAAGGCTGCTACCAGGAAATGCGGCGCAGAAGGTAAGAACAATCTTTAATACCATTTCAATTTCATCTTCTCGATAATTCAAAATTGTTTGCAAAGTTCATGTGCGATTATTTCGACGGACCGCGAGAAAAACATTCTAATTGTAAGTCTAAAATTGAAATTTATGGAAGATACCAAAACTGAGGTTTGGATCTAAATCAGAGAACAGAAAATTCTACTTCTTATTTGTAACTTAGATTATCCTTTTTTTCTGAATTTCCAAAAATTTTAGACTTAACACGTTTTTCACGAGTACCATTGTTTTATTCTGAAACGGGAAACTATTGCCAAAATGATGGTGCACGCGTGGAAATTTTCCTGGATATAACTTAATCGCTCTCGCATATTAAATTACGTATTTCATAATATTTGTACAAAATGCAATTACGTTACATCGTGTCGTACATCTCGGTCGACTTCTCGTTATTCCTACCGCTCGCTTCTGCAGAAGGAGGAAAGAAACGTAATCTCGATATCCTGGGAAACTCTTCCCAAGAGAAATTTGCATATAAGTTATCCCTCCTCGTGAATTCTATTTTTATGAAATGATTTTTCCACGTACACAACGTTCCGCGAAAACAATGATTCATGCGCGTCGAGTTACCCCCCTCACGTTTCATATCCATCCTCACCGGTAGCAGAAGATGTTAAATAAATTGTTGATATTTAACATATCCATCTTGAGCCAGGCTTCTTCGTATTAAGAGAATAACTCGGTACAAAATATTATAGAAACATTAGATATGGATAACGTAAATACTTCTATTGAAATTTCATACCGCGTCACGCTTATGCGTACACGCGCGTGTGTTTTTAAACAACATATAGTATATAGTCAGAGAATAGTAATACGTACGTAAGAGTATAAAAATATAATAAATCAAATCTATACGGTATACGCTAAGTTGAAAAATGTCTCTATATCCAATTACGCTTATAATTAGACGTTTGAATCGTTAAGAGCGAAGAGTGCCATCTGGCAGGTGAATCGCGAAGTTAAGTTACTTCACCTTCGATTATTGGTAGAGTAACGATTATCTAATTCTCTCGTGTTGATAATTCGAAAATCACATTTTTTGTTACACTATGCCACATTAAAACTGCACACGCGGTATACATGTATGCAATACAAACGACGATACGATCAATTAACTCTTATCGTCGAAAGATAACAATATTCCTTAAAAAAAACACCAAAAAATATTTGTTATCAAGTTACTGGAAGTCAATTTTCCATATTGAATATTTATAAAACTATCGATAAAATTTACACAATGTATTATGCCACTGGGGTTACAGTTCAGAGTAGAAACTTAGGAATCACAAAATCATGATCCAATTTCCATTTAACAACCTTTAACACTTTTTTTTCCATCGTGCACAGTTGTCGCCGGTCAGGATCCGTGCTTGATGTGCTACAATTTCGTCAAATGCAACTACCAAAACGATCCCGAAGTGTTCTTCTTCCCGTAAAGCAGGAACACTGGCGTAGTCGATCGTGCGAGAATTCAGACGAGACCCAGCGACACGTTGAGAACCAAGAAATGACATGTTTTTGGTAGGGCCGTTCGCGTTAGTTGATCGTCATAGAAAAGTCGCGAATCAGTTCGGGCTACGACGTAATACGTAAATAAAAATTATAGTGAACGCGATGCGAGTTACGACGTTACAGGAAACGTCCACACGTACGCGGCAGCGAACAATCATTACGGCAAATTGGCGGTGCGAAAGAAGCGTGCGAAAAAGTAGTTAACAACGACAGATTAGATTATCGAGTGACAGGGTTCTATCCCGTACTAAGCGCAAATTTATCTGTACGGAGAATAAATGAACGTGTGGTCAAAATGATATCGGTGGGTAATTATTCGTTTTCCAGTTCGACCTCTCGATCCATGGAAACATCACACTTCCCACTCTTCGGACATAACGCGAGCGATGGTAGGCTCTACAAAATAATCCTGTTATTGCGTAGCTGTTCGTTATCGTAGGGGCGTAGATATTGTGGTGTGTAACGTTACGGTGAAACCGGATTCCGGAAAACCCCGTCCTTTTTTTTCAGTTTTCGCGTTTACGTTTTTCTCGCATCTGAGTTCCTTCCCCTCGCCGCGTTTCATTAAAACCATGTATGCAGAGTGAACCAGCCATCGTGGTACAATGGGGGGAAATACCTTGTTAAAAGTTAAGTCGAGAGCCCACGATAGAAATTTGAATGCGTAGCTTCGTTTTCGAGAAAGCTGACTTATTTGAAAAGCGAATTACAATTATTTGGAACAATCGCTGGATCGGTAAAATAAAACTTAAACGCGCGGTTGTCTAACAGTGGTTTACGAAACTACCTTGATCAAACACCGAACGAAAGAGAACGATAATACGGACCGATGGAAAATAACATATCAGAGACGATAAGAAGGAAATCAAGTCATCCCCTAGTAGCACAAAAATATTAGTTAAATATTTTTTTCTAATATTGGTTAAATATTTTTTTTAAGACACTTTTTAAGATGGAAACAATATTACATCGAAATATTGCATACATATATAACAACTGAAAAATAAATATTTTTTAAATATTAGATAAATATTCAGAGAATATTTTTTTTAAAATAGATAAATATTCAGAGAATATTTTTTTTAAAATAGATAAATATTCAGAGAATATTTTTTTTTAAATATTAGTTAAATATTTTTTTTAAGACACTTTTTAAGATGGGAACAATATTGCATCGAAATATTGCATACATATATAAGAAATGTAAAATAGATATTTGAAAAATATGAATTAAATATTTAATTAATATTAAATAGTCTTCAAATTAACCAAAAAAGGTTGCCACAAATATTTAGAACTGACCGAACCAGTTTTTTTTAAATACATTTTTCCCTGTTCTCGCGCGCGTCTCTGGATCAGACCCATGCAATTCACAAATTTTTAATTGGTATCAATTTTTTTATTTTCTGCTGCTGTATGCGAGGCGGGATTCGAACTTGGGACATCGGGGTGGCTGGACTTGCGTTTCTCCAACGAGCCATTTCTGTAAACTGTTTTTTTTTGCATACTACTTTTCGTAGAGGTCCAAATAATTCCAAACAATATTTCATGTCATTAAAAGAGATAAGAATCTTTAAAACAATTTTTATAAATTAATAATTTTTTTAATTGAGCAGTGAATATAATATTATTCGATTGGTCGATCAGTTTCAGAGATATATCATTTCAACCAGGTGAAAAAAAGTTTTCGAATAAACGCGTCTGAATAATTAAGTTTCGAGTAGTACAGGCATGCTCCACGGCGTCTGATCTGTTAAAATCTTTATAACTTCGGAAATACTTCGAGTTTCTTTACAAAAATGTAATAAAAAAGAGTTTAACAAATAAACAGCGTATACTCTTGAACATATTTAAAATACAAACATGAAGGAAAAATTATGTAGTTTTTAGGGTACGGGTCATTCCGCGTCAAGTGGGACACTTTTTACAGACATGTTCGAGAACTTTGATGAATTTTTGTGACCATGTAGTGTTCGCGGAGAAAAAAGTTTGATTAAAAACAAAACTTCGAATTTTTGAAAACTGTTTGAGTTACAGCCTCTCAAACTTTCAGGTAAGATTATTTTTTAAAATTCATATCTCCTAAACTACTAACAATATCGCATTCCGGCAAAATCGGTTGCATTCGTAAAAGTTCAAGCTTTCAGTAAAAAAATTCATAATTGTTGGATAACGTTTATAAACATTGAAAGAGTTTGTTTAAAACATATAAATTGGCGTAAAAAAAAGGCCCTTCGCTATTTTTTTCATTATTTTTTTACAACAACTCTGAAGCCTCCTCTAAAGAATGAAACAAGAATCACGGTGGCCTCGGTCTTAGTTTTTGAGATATCATTTTTTATTCACCAGCGCGCACCAATAACGCGCGCCACGCCGACTGTTGTAATGAAAAAATAGCGAATGGCCATTTTTTTTTACACCAATTTATATGTTTTAAACAAACTTTTTCAATGTTTATAAACGTTATCCAACAATTATGAATTTTTTTATTGAAAGCTTGAACTTTTACGAATGCAACCAAATTTGCCGGAATGCGATATTGTTAGTAGTTTAGGAGATACGAATTTTAAAAAATAATCTTACCTGAAAGTTTGAGAGGTTGTAACTCAAAAAGTTTTCAAAAATTCGAATTTTTTTTTTTACCCAAACTTTTTTCTCCGCGAACACTACATGGTCACAAAAATTCATCAAAGTTCTCGAACATGTCTGTAAAAAGTGTCTCACTTGACGCGGAATGACCCGTACTCCACTCTTAAGGGATTACGCTACCCTGAAATTTTCGGAAATTCGGATTTTTTTTTAGTTTTCTTGAAGTTTTCATTTTCGAACTATTAAAAAAAAAAAATTTTTTTCTGTTTGCCCCAAAACAGAAATTGAAGGAACAGAAAGTTGAAGCTTAAAACTTGAATTATAAACAAATATGTAAGCGTATCGAAAAAATCCTATGGTATATATCTTATTGTTAGATAATCTTATATGTGTATCCAAATTTGAAATAAATCAGACAAACGGTTTTCGAGATTTTTGTACAATTTTAATCTCTAAACCGCATCTCTTTCTCAAGCTCCTCATTTCTCGAGATCTTGTTTATTATAATTATATTTTCTACCGCTTTTCTCATATTATACATAGTATGCACACTTCCCATTATTCTTATACAACAACTATTTCCTTCACCACATAATTACTTTACTGCAATGCCATCGAGCTCAATTTACTTTACAACTAATTTCAGATTCGCTCTGCCACATGGGTGAATGATTACAAAACAAATAAAAAATTTAACGAATATTTGAAAAAGATATTTCTTTTTGTATCTGAAATAAATATTTGTTGAATATTTGAAAAAGACATTTCTTTTTGTATCTGAAATAAATATTTGATGAATATTTGAAAAAGATATTTCTTTTTGTATCTGAAATAAATATTTGATGAATATTTGAAAAAGATATTTTTTTCTGAATCTCAAATAAATATTTTATGAATATTCCTCAAAAATGTTTTTTTCTGAATCTCAAATAAATATTTTATGAATATTCCTAAAAAATATTTTTTTCTGAATCTCAAATACACATTTTATGAATATTCCTAAAAAATGTTTTTTTCTGAATCTCAAATAAATATTTGATAAATATTTGGAAAAAAATATTTTTTTAGGAGTCTCAAATACATGTTTTATAAATGTTTGAAAAAAATATTTCTTTCTGAATATGAAATAAATATTACATTAATATTTTTAAAAAAATATTTTTTTCTGAATATCAAATAAATATTATATGTACATTTAAATATTAAAAAGAGATCCAAATATCTATCTGATATTGGAAAAATATTTTTTCAGTATATTGTGCTACTAGGGTCGTATTTGTCGCCGATCGAGGCACGTACTTTCGCGTACTTTCTATCTTTCCCAAGATTTTGAAAAAGAATCGAAAACCATCTACGTTAAAACAATAACTTATCGTCGATATATCAATACTTTTTGAAAAAGTTGCGAAATGTTTTTTCGAGTTTCCTACATCAGTTCCTACGGGAATGACAAGCAAGAAAAAGTTTCTTCAGCGTGTACGAATCTTACAATTAACACTAGATCCACCAGACCAGTAATTATGACTATTTTGACATTTTTGTGTAAGGCTACTCAAATTTACCATTTTTAAGAACATGAGCAAAAATTGATTTCTAAGTAGTGTGAATATGTCGAATTTTAGATATATACCTTTTAACTATGTAAAAATTGGCGAAACTGGTAAAAAAAAAGATAGAAATAGATAAACATTAATCGTCGGTAGTTCTAGTGTTAAAGATAAAGATCCGAAATTATCGCCCCACGCCACTGTATTCAGGCTTTACCAATAACGTAAATGTTGCGTGTCTAACGTTGAAATAAACAACGTTGTTGATTTTTTACCCTTAAATAGGTCATACTGAATACCGGTATTTAATTTCCCGCGCAACTATTGACCTCTGGTACGACGATCGAAATTAAACATCCGGCGTACGAGACGCGTTTATTTAATTGCACGGTAATTTCGTAGTTGCCGGAAAATACGCGTCCGCCGAGATGCGAAAATTGTTCGTTCTCCTTCCTCTTCGTTCTTACCATATAAAAGAACCCGAATGTTACGCCGAGCGTTCGATTTTCGAGAGCGATCCACCGACGGCTGTTTCCCGGAGGTTCGCGGACCCTTCATACGCTTCCTACTTCCAAGAGGAACCACCGAGGAGAGTGAACAACTGAGCGAGGATAAGAAGAAGCGGTGAGAGAGAAGATGAAGAAAATCAACGTCGGCAGTCTGTTCTTGGCGTTGATGTTCGTCGTGGTGGCGTTCAACGATGCCGAGGGTGTGAGTTAATCGGCCTTTCGACCGCGATCACGATAAACGCTGTTAAAATCGCGAGGAGTGTAAAGAGATATCTTTTTGATCCGTAGAAAAAAATGCCGATTCAAGAGGCCCGAAATAACATGAAGAGTCTCAGGAAAGCTTGCGCGCCAAAGTCGGGTGCTCCCAAAGGTACGTTCGGCGAATATATCTTACTGTTACGAAGCAACGATTTGAAAAATTTCTAGGATCTCTCAGCGTGTAAAATTTTCATCGACGCGTCGTTGATCCGTGATGAATAGACTCCGGATGTTCATGCAAAATGCATTATTTTATTTTACAATCGGTGTAAAGATAATGTACGTTGCATATAAGCATCCGGAGTCTAGTGATGAGGAACGCGAGTTTAGGCGTCGCACGAATGAATAGCATATTCTGCGTATCTAATTTATTTATATTATAAATTTATACGGATAAATTTCAAGGAATTTATTTATATTATAAATTTATACGGATAAATTTCAAGGAATTTATTTATATTATAAATTTATACGGATAAATTTCAAGGAATCGAATATTATTGTACGTATTATATTTTCATACAGAGCTCTTGGAAAATGCTGCCAATGGTGACATGCCACCTGACAGGAGGCTACAGTGTTACCAGAAATGCTTGCTGGAAATGGTGAAATGTGTAAGAACTTTTCTCGTGATACTAATCAATTTTTCTTTACATCACCCTCGCAAACTACATAAATTCCCGTGATTCGATTAGTCGTTTAATCGTTGCACGGTCCTACTTGGAGAAGATTTGCTTGGCAATACCAGAAACTCCAGTTCACGCAAACTATTTTGTCGGAAGGAGAATGAAAGAAAGTTTTCAAAATGCCATCTGGGTATCATCGTGGTTGCGTAACGTTTAACAATTTCAAACTCAAGGTACACCGTGCGGTATATTTTTCATTTTGTAAAAATATATTCCATGAATTTTATATTATTACTAATGAAACATTTACTACTATTTTCATATACTTTTGTCCCGTTGGCCTTCAAGCTTAAATGGTAGCGATCACTGATCGATTACAATTTATTGAAACGCGGATACGACAAACTGTCCGGTAAAACGTCCACCCGATATAATTTAATCGATATATTTGTGCGTATTGTATACGTGTAACAACGGACTACCCTTAAAAATGCTCACCTTCCAGGACATCAAGTTGAAGCTTTTCCACTTCGATAAAGTTGATTATATTTTCCATTTACAGTAGAGACAAATCCCATTTGACTCGGGACCTGTGCTCTCTAGCGAGTGTTACTCAAAGTTTTAAAGTGCCATTCTTTTGCACAAAAATAAGTTTCCCAGTTGTTCCGATCGAGATCGTAAAAAATGTGCATTTTTTAATTACATCGTTCTTGTGACAAACGAACGATACGGACAATGAAAAGCTTTGAATAAACACCTCTTCATTCGCGTAAAATCTAACATCTTACGAAGGACTCAAAAATAAGTATCAACAAATATCCGTATAATCACGAAGATCGTTTAAGTGTACTGTACAGAACGGACAGATGGTTCGGACACATACATACACGCATTTTCCTCTATTACGAGACCTTACGTAATATTTGCTTTATCGGATGTAATGAAAATCATGAATCAGCGGTAGTTATATGTACATAAGACAGGGAATATTCTTGATCCATTCGTCTCCCGATGGACGTGATTTTCCGAGATGTTAATTCTTAATGCCGTTAACGCTGATTCCTAATGTTTTTAGATGAAGAACGACAAGCTACGGGCTAACGTGATGATACAACAGGCCGACCTGATGCTACTCGCCGAGGACGCTGCGCGCGTCAAGGCTGTTATTGAGGCGTGCATCCCGGCAGGTATGAAACAGCGCTAGATCGATCGTGCCCTTCCAAAAAGATTTTCCATATTTCCATGAGATCTTTCACGAGGCAGCATATAAGCGATTCGTTCCAATCGGTGCGTTATAAACGATACGATCCGTCGATAAAAGCGCGAACCGTTATCATTTATTTCCGCATGGTTTATCGCTGCACCGTGAGTTAATACATTTCCCTGTCGTTTGACGCGTACTCTATTTTATTTTCAGTAACGAGCGAAGATGGATGCGAGGCTGCGTGGCAATTCAGCAAGTGTTATTACGAGACGGATAAAGAGGTGACTTTTTTACGCCGTTACGTTCGCAGCAATACCATCGGCGCGACGGACGTTGAAATTTAAACGAGAAAACGCCTTATTGTTGGCCGCGCGTTGCATGATTTCCGCAGCGCCACGTGACTATACGAACGTACAACGACGTTGAACCAGAAAAAAAAATGACGCGAGAAACGTTTAGTTTGTGCGCAAACCGTCTGAATATCGCACGATCGACGAAATATTATTAAGACTGTGAAATCTTTATTGTTATAGCTTATCTTTAAATACGTTTAAAACAGGCTTATCGTACGGCGATCCAATTAATATTGGGACACTCCCATTAAGTTTATATTGCTTCGCTGTGTCGGAATATTAAAGAGAATCATTACGCGTATCGTAATTCTCGTTAACAAAGGGAAAATAGTATTACAAAAGTTGATCGGCTTAATCCTGTTGCAGGCTTACATGTTACCGTGAAAGGCTCCACGGGATCAACCAACTTCCGAAATTACACGCAACATAGGAGTCCCCGGGCGCCAATAAATCGTCGACGTAGGCGGATCTATAGAGCAGTTTGCAGAAGATCGAAAACCAACCGATATTGCAGAAGAGTTTAAAAAAATCCCTTGTGCTACACCGGACATCGAGCGATCGGCGTTACTCTGAATTTTTCCGTCACACCCAATTCCGATATCAACCACCACAGCAAAACGATAGTATATCGAAGCAAACAAAACAAAGGCGACAAATATTTATAACTTTGTATGGTGTAATAGCAAATATATAATATAATTTGAAAAAAGAAACGAAACATTAAATTGCCCGTGTATTGATCATTTCCAGCGCGCTACTTACAACCGACCACTTACCTATACTTTATAACAACGCATAGCTGTTTAATTTGACTAACAACCGGTTGTTCTAACGACGTACAAATTTCAGTGAATCATATCCTCGTACGATCGTACAACTGATAAGATTAATACATAGCGTTCAAAATGGAAATGCATGGGCCAAGTACAAGTACGAGTTTGTCTATGAAAATAACAAACTAACCCGAAAAAAAATTAAATAAAAACAAAATTTTTAATAAAAAAATTTTTTTAAATCGGTTGACCCGGGCGGCCAGATGTTCATTGCCTGTACCGTTGAGTGCTGCGAAAAGATCGCTAATTGTCTTGTGGGGCATTGGTAAATTAACTGCGTTAATCAGAGCAGACGACGGAGAAGAAGACGACAGAGAAGACGACGTTTCTTACGAAAAACTGCCATTTTTGAGATCCCATATCTCGTGATTGGCTGGACCAATTTTGATCAAATCATACACAAATTACTCATCTCGGCGCGGCCTATCCGAAGGCTATTGCACCTTAAAAAAAAATAATTTCTTAATGCGGTTTAACCACTTCGAAAACCCCCGTTCGTCCTTTCCAGAAAAGATACAAGGTCTAGTTTCGCGTACTTGTACTTGGCCCGAGACAAGACCTTGTCTCTTGATAACTGCACCAGTGGCTGAGAATCGCAGCGGTGGTTATTGATGCAAATAAAATTGAGTTATGTCGTATTTTCATGTCTCGACGACTCACTTATCCTTAGTCTCGTATACATATCGTATACATATAGTGAGACAATTTTTTTATTTTCATCAACGTACACTGGTATGATTCTGATCCCTTCGTACGTAACCTTACGCCTGACAAAATATTATTTTTAGCGGTATACGCGACTCACGTTTCATGAGTCTCGATATTATTATTAATTTTCGCGTTCGATATTTTGACACTACGATTGTTCTCTACTACGACACTCGAGAATTTCTCTCACAGCTATACGTTCACGGGAAGGCGAAAGATCCACCGAGACTAACGATAACGAACGCTACGTGCTAATGCCGCACGAAGAATGACCGCGAGTCGCGATCGAAACGATTAAGAAAACTCCGAAGGACATGCATCCCCGTCCCGATGCGTCGTTAAGCCGTTGGAGATCGAAGTTCAGTATTGTTCACGAACCATATTGACGCGGAACATCTCGGCGGAGCTAAACATTTTTAGATGATAACAAGCAACAGTCGTCACGTAATGACCATGTAATGGGACAGGAATGAAGCGATGAATAATACGAGCACGGAAGAATTTGGAATAATTTGTTCGCGAACGTCACGACGCGTATCATCGTTTCCTCGATTATTTGCAGGTGAATTAACATTTAATTAGGGGTAATGCATAATCCCGGCTGATTGTGCATTTAACTGTCGCGCGATATTCCCAATATTCCGATATTTTTTTGTACATCGTGCAAAGTGAATTCGTGTATGAAATTAATAAGTTTTGCTGTGTTCAGAGGTGGCGTATACAGAATCGCCACATTGCAAAGATTTTTAGGGTCGCGGATGTTTGTGACAAGACTTTTCGTTTAAACGACAATTGCAGTCTAATTCGGTACAGTTGTGTTTCTCGCATTCTCGTCGCGGGGAGAATTAATCGTGAATCGTGGGTGTCAAAAAACAGAAATTCGCACACATCTCGAAGAGGGTCTAGGACATTTCGATGTCGGGGACGTTTCGATGTCGAGCCGTTTCGATGCCAGGCCATTTCGACGTCGGCCGTTTCGATGCCGGGACATTTCGATGCCAAAATGAATACAGCGTTAATTACACGTTGGCCGTTTGATCTTAACGCCTGAATGTTAATGTGTAATTAGCACAGGAATACCGCGCTTATCGGGATATCCTTTTGGATAAATAATTTATCGTAAGATTTCAAACCGCGAACTTTATGTTTTTAGGAAATTGTTCCTAAACAACGCTCAGGCCGAATATCGTCGAAATATGCTATCTTAATAATTAATTCCTGAAGTTTTGGCCACAATTTATATAAGATCGGAAAATTACATTTCTTACAATTATGGAAGCATAAACAATTCCTAATTCTGTAACTTAATTTAATTCATTATTTAATTATTTGATGTATTGGTAGAATGATATTACATGCTATCTCGCTTGATTGATATATGTATATGATATATAAATGTTTTCGATAATATTTCGATAAGCGCGGTGTTCCTGTACTAATTACGCATTAACATTCAGGCGTTAAGATCAAACGGCCAACGTGCAATTTACGCTGTATTAATTTTGACATCGAAACGTCCCGACATCGAAATGCTCTAGCATCGAAACGGCTCGACATCGAAACGTCCCCGACATCGAAAGGTCCCATCCCCTCTCGAAGACCCAATGTATGATGAGTGGATCTATAGTTTGAGACGATGAATGTAACAGTTCGAGTGATTCAAGTCCGTGTTTCGGGTAGTTATAAGTGGTAACGCCGGATTGATGATCGTATCACGGATGTACGAATTCTATATTCATTTTGATCTGATCTCGTTCGCATTAAGAGAAACATTCTTATGTTTATTATAAACACACAGTTTTTAACTTTGAATTGGCAAAGCAAACTTTTATGTTTAAAATCAGGTATGCTTCAGAAGATATCGAACGTACATATGTTTTTCCTGTCATTATTGATTTATTCTATTTAGAAAGGACATCGGGATAGAAGATCTTTTTCAATGAAAAATATGTATGTGCGTGACAGGATTAATGGTTATCCATGATAATTTATGTCGTGACAGTAAAAGTTGCGTAACGGACTTGCATTATCGCGACGCTAAAAATTTCTGAGCCCGGATAGGATGAGCAATAATTTTTTTTCCTGCTATTGGATGCTAAAATTCAGTAGTCGATAATGTTTGCAGATTGTACAAATTATCCTATATAAATGAGCGTTCGATTCATCGAGCAACAGTCGACGAAGACTATCGTTACTTGATGAAACAATAGACACCGCTGTCTACGCAAGTGGCACTTTTACTCCTGAACAAGAAGTTACAACAAATTTTCGAAATGAAGTTCCTCGTAGTTCTCAGTTGTGTCGTTATTGCTGCGGTAAGTACAGAAAACTCCAACTGTAACACAATTTCAATATTCAGCGATATATTTATTTAAATTTAGTAATCGACTGCTTTATCTAAGTAAACAAAGAAATGTATCCGCATTTGTCTGGTCGTTAACAGTTACATCAACACAGAATGGGGAAAAATATAAAAGAGAAAAATGTTATAACAATGTCAAAATATACCGCATCATTTTGCCAAACCTAACGGCTCGATTCCAATTTTGAAGCATCGTCAGAAGACACAGCATTCAATGCGATTTTGACCTGAAAAAAATCAAAATCCTATTGAAATTCAAAAGTTTGAAACTTAACACAACGATCCAATCACCGAATAAACAATCGCTACTTACGGAAATTAAATTAATGAAAAATTTCGACTCACATCCTAACAACGACCTGCTCTCTCCTCTCGTGGGAACGGGAAAGATAGTATGGCAGTTATTCACCAGTAAGGTTGCGAAATCAACGAGAAAGGAAATAGCGGAAGCAATTAGGAAGATATTGATTCCCCATTGATATTGATATTGATATTGATCAGCCAAGCACGTTCAAGATTTTGGCAAAATTTGGAGGAGTTTCGCAAAATCATGCGATATATTTTGACATTGTTGTAACATTTTTCTCTTTTATATTTTTCCCCATTGTGAGTTGATATAACTGTGTATAACGACCAGCCAAACGGAAATATACTTTTTCTTTGTCCACCTAGCGACGTAAGATCGGTCGATTTTTGTACCGCGTAAAACGTTTGGGGGTTTACTCTGCGTTCAGGCTTGTAAGACTAGGTACCTCCGTTTTGCGCTTCTCGTCTGAGTTCGGGGCAGTTCGGAGCGATGCAATAGAATGCAAGTATAGCGGGAAGATGCGCAGAACGGACGCAAATTTCTTCGATCTAGTAGTAGTAATATGGACCGGGGGAGATAGCTAAAAGAAGATACTCGAGTGTTCCGAATAAGAGCCCTTTTACAATTGTCCGATTTTTTACGTTCCGAGTATTGTATTCACATACATCCAATCCGATTCGTGGGTATGCGGATGTATGTGAATATAACACTCGGAACGTTAAAAATCGGATCGGACCCGGATCGGATAAATATAAAAGGACCCCAATACCCAAGCAAAGGAATTGCGAAGGAGTGGCATTTATTTAATGGACATCTATATACGTAAAATTAAATTCAATGGTCGTACGCGACGTGGCAAGTGAAAACTGATCGTTACACCCCGTGAGTCACTGCTGGCCCATCGCGTGCCAGTTCTCTATACGCGATAAATTATTTACAAACCAACGATATCAGAAAATACTTTATCATAATAGGATAATGGACTTTTATGGAGATTCATAATTTGATTGAAAAGCATGAAGTGGGCGTTTTAACACATGTTAAAAAATTATTTTTTTTTGTGTCGTACAATTTGCACCATACGTAAACGTATATTTCGCTTAAATGGCGTGCATGACGTTACGATAATTATTTATATTCGCAATATCAGTCCAACAACAGTATGAAAAGCACCTCGATCCGTATACTGACGATAATATTATTTCCGTTCGGGCTCGGTCGATGAAACTGCTTTTAACGCATTAAATTATTAGAGTCTATAAAAAAAAATATGTAACTTTTGAGATATATTCAACGAAGGCGGGTGAACCTTGCAGGCAATTGTCCGCGCCGAAGATGACACGGAGAAATTTATGGGTGTGTTGAAAAAGGAGTTGAACGAATGTCTCGAGGAATCCAAAATGGATACAGGTAAGATTTCGAAATTACTCCGATCGCATGCGCAGGTATGCCGAAACAGTTTGTGCAACTTCGATTATTAATTTGTTTCATTTTCGATCAAACAATTCCATGTATAAAGTTGGACGCACTTATTAACAAATAAACCAATCGACAATATTTCACAGACTTGGGAAAGTTGGTAAAAAGACTGCAGGCATTAGACTCAAGCCCTGAGGACGCGAGGGAACTTGGATGCCTGAGGGCCTGTGTGATGAAGAAATCAGGCTACGTAAGTAAATAATCCGTATTATAAAACAATAACACCAATGACTCGTCCGGCATCGAGCCGTGGCAAAACTTTTGTAGAAATAAAAATGCTGATTCATCTTCTATTATACGTTTCTCTTTTCCACCGAAGGTTGTACGTGATTAAAAATTTCATTATCGATCAACCATTGATCAATCGGTATTTCAGATATATCCGCCGATCATAAAAATGTATTTCGGGGAAAAACTGTTTAAAACCACGCGCTAATTGTTCATCAATTACTTGTCATTAAAATTATTACGTGTACGACGCTACGCGAGAAGACTTTTAGTAGTTTGTGAATAAGTTGCGACATCATTAAGGCATGCAATCTTAAGGATCTATGTATTTCTACGCTTTAGATGACAGGTGCCGACAATAAGGTAGATGGGCAGAAAATAAAAGACGTGATCCAGACAATGCAGGGCGAACACCCAGAAAAAATTGCCTCGCGCGGCAAGATCGTGGACGATTGCATCGAGGAAGGTAAAAGCGAATCACCAAATGAATCGTAAGCTACGTAAAGTGGGAAAAGCAACGGTCAAGTTAATCCCTTTGTAATGGTTTCAGTGAAAGGCAAAACGGACGAATGCGACATCGCTGGCGAGTTTGGAAAATGCTACATGACTAAACTGGCCAACTTGTAAACGATTCGAACAACGTTCTATCGACGAAAATTGTACCGCGTGACATCGGCACGTACTTCTTTGTAATTTTGTCAATTCAATAAAGCGCAATATGCACGCAAAGATCTCGATATTTAGCTACGCTGGAGTGAAAACCAAATTATCTCGGCCACGTTCCAGCATAATTCTCCCCTCGCATCAGCACCGCAAACCGTATGTACGGTTCTATTAATTCAAAAATTAAAAAAAAGCTGTAATTACTAATTTATCCTGTTGGAGGACAGAGGAATAGGTCATCATTGGTTTTTTTTATCAGAAATACACATGTGCATACGTATCATTGTGCGACGATGATTGATAGGTAACCGCGATAATTTGTTTCGCGACGAAAGAATCGCATAAGCAATTGGTGTGACGACAACGAGAAGAGCAATAGTTGAGAAAATTGTTGCACGCGGCAAATAACGTTTCGCTATACATAGACGCCAATGTGGCAATTATAGGCACACATTTTTCACAGTGAGGCCGAAACGATCGTTTGAAATCCTTTGAACAGTATGCGTTAGGCAGCAATTATGAGATCTTACGTAAATCAGATAAGTTGAGCAATTATTTCTCTTCCTGCTATTTTATGTTAGGATCTGGCACCTGATACTGTTCGTCATATACAGAAATTATCCTATATAAATGTGCCGTCGGATCATTGACGGGTACCAGTCTGCAAAGACGAACGTTAGTTGACGAAACGACGGATAACGCGATCGGCGCAAGTGATTCCTCTCCACCAGAGTAACAAATTAAAAATTTGCGAAATGAAGTCCCTCGTAGTTTTCAGTTGTCTCTTTATGGCCGCGGTAAGTAGAAAAGATTCTAATTCTAAGTGAAACTTCTATATCGGGCTATAAGTACTTCTACGCTTGTCCAATTTTTTTAAGTATTTGTAACTTGTAATGTCCGCACAAGGCGAGGCGGTTAAAATAAAACATTCGAACGACTCAAATATTCTGAATAATAGACAAAAGAATTTTGCGAGAGCGGTATTTATTTTATATGAAGCGCGAAATGAAATAATACGTAAAATTGAACTAAGTGGATTCCTCTGTGCACGATAACTATTTGCCGAACGATGACGTTAGAAAATATTTTACGATAAACAGAGAGCGGAGCTTTAACAAAATTGATGTGTTTACTGAACATCGAGAAGGAAGTGGATCTCGAACGATTTGTCCGGTTGTTAGGGAGTCTTCGAAATGTGTTTCTCTTTTTATATAGCATAACTGTTCGTTCTTTCCGGAAAAGATACAAGGTTTAGTTCTCGCGCACTTGTACTTGCCCGAGACAAGACCTTGTGTCTTGATTTGTATTTCGCTTAAATGGCTTGCGCGCCGATATATGGAATATTTCGCGTTACGCGCTTTGCAATATCAATTGAAAATTAGTATGGAAACCATGCATTTTGCACGAACGCCCGTAGTCCAACGATAGTATATCCATTTATGCGCAAGATATGGAACTGCCTTAATGGAAGTTCCAGCGTGGGCTCCCGGTGGTGCATACGATACGGAACGCGTTAAGTTAGTCAAGGCTGTAAACGTTAAGTGTACAAGTTTTGGGATAATTGTAAAGAAGGGACGCATGAAATTTGCAGGCAATTGTTCGCGCCGATGAAGAAGAGAAGAAATTTCACGAATTGATGAAAACCGAATTGAGCGAGTGTTTCCAGGAACTCAACCTGGACAAAGGTTAGATTTAAAAGTTACTTCAGACTGGGGTTTCTTGTCATGTAACGTTTTTTCACGGTATTTTTAATGTTTTAAAAGCGACTGAAACAATGTTCGCGCATACATGATTGCAATCCACATATCTGCCCATGATTATGAAAGTGGTCTGTCATATTTTTTGTTTCTGTTTTGTTTCTATCACATTATTTGATTTTTTTAATAATTCCGGCACGTTTTTTGTACAAAAAGCCCTGCTACAAACGTACAACCAGTTGTGCCAAAATAGATCGTTGCAACTTCAATGCAAATGAAATTATAGTGTGTTTGGTTAGAGCCAGTTAAATACAATTATCGGATTGTGTCACTTCATTTGATGGCTCGTCGCAACGTTTTTTCTGAACACTTACAACCTTTCGATCGTTGAGAGAACAGTTTATTTTATTTCGATAGTAGACGTGCCGCAGACGGTAGAGACAGTGTCGATCTATCCCTTTGTTTCCGAGAGTCATTTCCGCCAAGAGTGGCGGGAAAAAAAGATTGGAGTCAACAACTTGGGTGACACAACCCGTATCAAATATTTACGCGCATAAAGTCGGATACGATTATTAAGAAATTCATTAATTGAATGTATTCTACGCGCGGGACAGAGTCGATGAAGAAAATGGAAGGGGCAGAGCTAAACGAGGAGCAACAGCACCAGATTGGATGCTTGAGGGCCTGTGTAATGAAGAAAGGAAAAATAGTAAGTAAATAGTACGCATGGAAGAACGATAACACCAGAGATCTAAAGTAACGGGTTAAGACTAAACTTTCGTCAAATCAACAAACACTGATCGCTCTTTTGTTACGAATACGCATAAGTCTCTCTACATTAACGATTACACGCAATGAAAAATCTGACTATTAATCAACTGGTTCTAAAGTTGCGTAACTTCGAGGAAAACTTACTTATCGATTAAAACGAACCGATTAAATTAACAGTAAAACCGTCGAGTACGATTCCTCCTCGAATAACTAATGTCAATTTGCTGAATTCATTACGACTGTTTCAAATACCCCATGAAATAATTTTTTAATAAAACACGAAGACAATTCGAGCGATCAAGGCTAACATTCGTTTCTCCGTGTCAGATGGTGGATTCTAAGATAGATGAGGCCAAGGTAAACGGAGTGATCGAGATGATGCACGAGGGCCATCCGGACGAAATTGCCAAACGTACACAGATAACGCCTATCTGCATCGCGGAAGGTAAACATGAAATACCAAATGTAAATCGTGTGCCACCGCGAAATACCAAAGATAACGCCCTAATTGATTCGTTTGCAATGCTTTCAGTGAAAGACCTAACCGATGAGTGCGAAATCGGTGGGAAATTTGGAAAGTGCTACATGGACAAAGTGAAGGAATTATAAACGATTCATTCAGCATTCCGGAAATCGTTCTGTCGACGAAAACTATACCGAGAGCCATCGGAACGTACTTCTTTATAATTCTGTCAATTCAATAAAGTATAATACGCAATAACCGCGCCCGAGTAAACACATTAATTACATGCTGGAAAAACAGCAAAAAAAAAAGCATGATTATGTATTCCCCCCTTCTATCGAGCGCAATTTATAAGGAATACGTTTATTACGATACAACTCACGTTAGTCACTTTGGCATGCATTTCCGAGGCAATTGTGGTAAAGAGCGATCGCTGAAGTAACAGAAATTAATGAGATTATCAAATAATCTGCATTTTTATAATCTTACTAATAAATTACGTAACACCTCCTTCGCACGATCGCGATTCATAACGCGTAGATTTTTACAACTCACGTTCGTTACTTTGGCATCAATTTACGATGTATGTATTTGTGATAACGAGCTATCGGGGATGTTATAGAAATTAACATGATTATCCAATAATCTGCTTGGCGCCTTGTTTTTTTACTGCTCGGTAAAGTATACAATACTTTCGATGCACAATTATCGTTTCGCGGTGAGACTCGACCGGAGATCGTTATCGTTGAGCAACGCCGATCGTATTTCCTCGGCGCAATTAAAGTAATTTATGTAAATTAAATAACTCCAACAGAATCTCGTTACCACCGACATTCTCGTATATAGATCGTCGACACGTGATATCATTTTTTTATAATCCAGGATATAAATGTCGCGCTCGAGCACCAAGGACCATTAGTGGAACGTTTCAGATCCGCGGAAAGGTACATGAGTAGTCGGGACGTACAAGTTTTATTTTGAAAAACAATAAAAACAAAAGAAAAGACAAAGCTATTCAAAATGAAGATTTTTCTGATTGCCGCCTGCCTTTTGATCGCAGTGGTAAGGACACGTTTGTTTTCTCTCGAATAAATTGGTGTATCTGTCATCGAAATTGCGACTATCGCTGAAAGTATTCGAAAGTGGAGCAACGGCATGTTACAATTGTTGTTCGTAAACTTTTAGTCGATCCGCGCGGAGGACGATCCTTCCGATCCATACTTGGAATTCTACAAGCAAGAGACCATTAAATGCGCGACGGAAAACGGCATCAAGGGAGGTGAGATATCAGTTTTGTACAGGGTGATTCACGCAAACTGGCCACCTCGAAAAATATCCAAAGCAAGCGTCGTACAATAAACGTTTCTTTTCCAATTATTATAAATAAAAGTACATGCACCACGCAATTTGCCCGTTATAACCGTGCAACTTCTGTACGATAAACCTTTCGTACAACCCACGCTTCAAAAGCTATTGAAAGTGTGCAAGTTGCGCGGATCATCCTGTACATTTGCAAGAATTTTCTACTCGCTCATGTTTATTATTTTGTCGGCATAAACGACATTAGCGAATGATTACCGTAATGTTCTCTACAAAACAGAAGTAATGATCAATTGTACTTTCGCGATATTTGCGAGTGGTCGTTAACTCTCTTATCGTGCAAGTTTTTGTGCTAAATAAACGCCGTTGTTTTAGCAACCGTACAGGAAATACGCGACGACGATATTAAGAAGAGCGAGCAGAAGCCTACGTGCCATCGTGCGTGCATCATGAAAGAAGTGGGACTCGTAAGTGAATTATTTATAAGAAATTGTTAGAACGTCGACCGTTGTAAAAAAGAAAGGACATGCTAACCAAGTAATCGATTGAAAATATCAGATGAAGGACTCTAAAATAAGCGTGGAGAAGATGAAGGAGATGATCGGTAAGGTGCAGGCCAGTCATCCGGAGAAGACAGAAAAATTGAACAAGCTCGCCGAGGACTGCGCGAAGGAGAGTAAGTGAATTTTACGCATGAACGATTAATCCTTTGTAAAGAACAACCGCAGGTAATACCCGATTCTTCACACTTCAGAGAAAGACGAGACCGAGGAATGCAAACTAGCGTACGACTACTTGGACTGTTTCCTGGACAAACACTGAGAAACGAGGATTCGTCGAAAAGAGTTTAATATTAATATTAAATCGCATGTAGTTCCGCATAAACGGAGTACATATTGCTACCAGAATATACGAATATGAAATATAAGTTTTCTACAAGAAGTTAACCCACTTTTAAATTGCGCCGAGTGTTTCTTGAAAGAAGTAAGTTCATCGGGAGGGGCAACAAATTATTTAGAACTTTACCACAGGATTATTTGCGTGTCAAATTATATCGGTGAAAGGAATACACGCTTAGAAGTTAAGTTTATATTCTGACAAACCAAAGATCAAACGTCATTCTCGTCAAGCAACTCTTGGAATTAGCGAGGTATCGTCAGCGTTATCCAGATTTGGTATAATTTCGTTTTAAAGGATAAAAACGACTAAAGCGCCATCGCACGGACGGGTCGTGAAGTTAGATCGCGTTAGTTCGCTTTTAATGATTGACATAGTAATTTTTACCTGCGTCCTTTGTGACGACATGTCGGAAATCACGTTTTTTCAATTCGATCACCTTAGAAATTCGTGCCCAGTAATGATATTAATAATAATAATTTTACTCAACGATCGCTGATACACAATTCAGGGCATGTGCAGTAACGAAAATTGAATGTGGGGGACAAGGTCTCGTCTCGAGTTAAGTACAATTACGCATTAAACTTTCTATCTCTTCGGGAAACAAGTTAGTAATTAAATTTAATGATCGCTGATCAAAAATTCAAGCCGTTTAAAATAAAATATCTTTTCCCAAAACATTTTTTTTTTACATTTTTGGAACATTTTTGGATAAGATCATCGATTCGAAAAAGAAACAAGACAAAAAAACGAGAAACGAGTTCTATTAAAACGAGACAACTTGTACGCCCATATTGACATGGCGTTAACCTGCCCTGCCTGCGGGGTTAGCGTCACACGTTTTCCGAATATTTTTTTCACGCTCTATTGTTAAACTTTCTTTGCGAACATAACCCATTGCATTGAACCGATTGGCTACATGAGTTAAATTCTTATGTTGACAAAAAGTTGATCAAATTATTACCAAACTCGGTAAGTATCTGGATTTTCTCGTATCGCTGAATCAGGCTATAATATAAAAATTCCCAAATACAAAATGGCGGACGGAAATTCCAAAAATCGGTGAGATTTTTCTGGAACGGTGTTTTGATGTTTTTTTGGTCTCTAAATCCAAATATCGAATCAGAATCCTAAAATTGATATTTTTTGTAATTTTAATTCGCCATTTTGGAACTTTTGAATTTTTATACCATATTCGAATTCAGCGATGCAAGAAATCTTATGCTACTAAGTTTCAGAAGAATCGAAAATGTGTAAGCTAATTTCTGTTTACGTTGCGCATATACGTATATGTATGCGCACCAGTACACTCTTGGCCACTTCTGTTTTGACGCATATGTGCGCCCTACACAGTCACAGGGATAAACGTTATCCCTATGGAAACCTCACGACACGAGGTGTAACGCTTCGAATTATCCGACAAACAACCATTTCTGCGAAAAACGTGAGAACGTTAAAAGATGAGACTGAGAGTACTCGCTTATTTATCAACAAATTACAGCGTAAGCGAGATCACGATAGTTCCTCCGAATAACACGATCGACCATTAATGCACATGACTCTGTCCCTCTGTCTTCCTAAATATGCGAACAACCACTCCGCTCACTTCCCTTTGCGACGCCGGCTATTGTAAACAAGCACTTGTCGCGGCAAACCTAACGCGAATTCGTCGCGTTCGTCTATAATCAGTACGCCCCACGGTATACTTAAAGTACCTTACGTAAATCAAGTAAGTTGGGGAATTATCCCGTTTCCTGCCGTTCCTTGTCAGAATCTAACACCCGCTATTGTTTCCCTCGCGAGTACACGACGGAGGATATAAATATCGTTTCAGAGCTTCGACGATCATTCAGTCGGCAAAGCAAATTGTTAATCGGCAAAGCTGTCCCAATAAGTTGAAGTTCTTACTTCGAAGATCTCACCATGAAATCCCTCGTGATTCTCACTTGTCTGTTGGCTGCTGCGGTGAGTCTGCTAGATTGAATGTTTCAATAAACATATTGTTGAAGTATTTTAAATACGTACACCTCTCTTCGGGTTAAATAAACAATTTCCGGTAACGCGGTAAAAATATTAGATAATTGTAATACTGAGACACGAGTGGCTGAGGATCATAATGCCATGCGTTGGCAAAAATTAAAAAAGAAGTTTTTCTTCTCTTTGTTTGATAGCACAGTTGTATAAGACCTGTTTTTCAGTACTGCCAAAATCGTTAAGAGTATAAAATACAGAGAGGCTGAGATTTTCATAACTCTAGCTCGAAGAATGATTCTTTTTTATAGTAATCATCCCATTGTATTCTAATTTTATTGGATTCATATTTGAAATAATGATATTTCTAATTAAACTTGAAAATAATGAACAAAGAAATTAAATGAACTGCACCTGACGATGGACATCGAATTTCATTCGATCTGGCAAGATATTCTTAAAAAATTAACAAAGTAACGAAAACATTTACCAAGTCTCATCCAAAAATTATTCGTTTCGAAATATGTGCTCGATAAAACGAGGATAAAAAAAAGGACAGAGAAAGTTAATATATTTTCTTCGTATTAAATATTTTTAAAACATTCCGTACATGTATATTTATAAAATATTTTGTATTTAATTAGCATAAATGGTTTTCCATCTAATTGTGAAAGAGAAATTACGTTCGCAAGAATACCTGTTCGAATAATCCACATGCACGGTTCTACATTTCATTTTTAGATCGTCGTTCGTGGCGAAGAGAATATCGTAGAAAAGTATTTGGAATATTTGATGCCATACGTGGAACCATGCGCCGAGCAGCACAGTGTTAACACAGGTGAGGCAAGCGGACTGTATTAAGTCGTAATCGAGTCGATCTTTCGTCAAATTTAATCGGTTTAAATCAATTAAAACGGAAGTAAGCGATATTGCGTAACGTTGCGTCGTACGAACAAATTGAAGACACAATGCCGTGACAAACGTGGTCTCGTCGCTCACATCCAATGTCGCAGGACGAACGGCATATTGGGAGCTTCGAAAGAGAATTTATTTAAAATAATATATTTCAGATGAATTGCGTCGCGTACAGATGTCTCCGAAGGATGTTGACCTGTCAGTATTGGGTTGCTTAAGAGCGTGTGTTATGAAACGTATGGATGTAGTAAGTGAATTTCCTCTTTAAATACAATGCGAACTAATCCTCAATAGAGCCTCATCGTAATTATTTATCACGCCCATACGCTTTAGTTGCAAGGCACTAAAGTGAACACCACACCGATTGACAAAATGATCGAAGTGGTACACGCTGGTAACGACAACGAGATCGAAAGAGTCAAGAAGATCGCATCGGACTGCAGCGCGGAACGTAAGCAGCGCTATAAATGACAATTTTGAAATTAGCAGTTTGACTGATCTTACCCGCGGCACGTATGTTTTTTGTTTCATTACAGTTGCTAGCGAAACCGACGAGTGCAAGATAGGCATGCAGTACACCGACTGTTATCTGCAGAAACTATTGAGTTAATAAAGCGGTTTTTCGCCAAGATGTATTTCCTTTTGTTAAGCGTAAGAACAGTAAGTCCGTAAGGACTTAATCAAGATGTAACACGTATAATAAAGTGATTTCACGTAAAAGTATGCATGGATGTTTCCTTTACGCAAGAGTGTAAAAATGATTGATTGGAAGTTGACGGAGACACGAATCTATCCGAGCACTCCCCGTCATTTTATCAACATTTGTTTTTTAAGACAATACGTGACAGTCCAAAAACGACTCCTTTGAAATTGACGGGGATACGAGTCTTTCCATACACTCTTCCTGCTCGATCAAAATTTCCTATAAACGGCATGTTAATTGCAAAATTATTATACTCCCCATGTTTAGTTACAATCTCTCACGAGTAACGCGCGAAAGTTTAAAAACAATTTACGCAACATCTCATGATAATAATAATTATTATTGAATTCGGAAAGGATCGGACCGAATAATGTTTTAATGCTCGCCTGATCTTGCATCGAGGTAAAGCGTACTCTCAATTTTTTATTTTGGAGCAATCTAGTAATTAAGTTATAAAAAACCAAAGCGCTGGCGCGGAACAGCATTGGGACTTACCCGGAAAGTCCCAAGTCAGCAAATTCGCGGAAGAATCCCCTTCGCACCGTCCAGTTGAACCCGGAAAACAATCCCCGACCAGTGATGTCGCTCGTACTTTTCACACATACATGTATGTACGGCTCCATCAAAGCGGTACTATTTGTAAGACCCAGAATATTTTAGGTAGAGGTGGAGACCGTCGCTTCGCGCGAACGTGGAGGTGAATTCAAATTTATATTCCACGGAAAAGACCGAGCAGCGAAGATACTTCGATTCGCAAACTAACAAATTTGATCCGCCCATATAGTTTTCGTGAGAACAAATGAGAGCTAGTTAATTAATCTTCGTCGAGCAGCTACAGATCTAACGATCGATAGGAAGTGGATAAGATTTATGTTAAGGGGTAACGCCACTCTAGAATTTTCAAAAAACTGAAATTTTCTTTTTTTGCTTAAACGATGTTTCATTATATGAAAAATGTGGGGAAAAAGTTTGGGGGGGGGGGTTGAAAATCGGGATCATGATTTTTTTAGAAGTGAAGCGTAACCACTCCCAGTGCACGGACTATGCATATTGCAACTTTAAACGCGTTTTTCTCGAAACCACTTTTTTTTTAACTGGCCGGTAACATAACTCGAATAGTTTTTAATCAATCGATATGAAATTTGGTACAGAGCTTTAAAATAACATAACTCAGTGAACATCGTACGTGTTTTTGGATTGATAAACAATTTCTTCTGTTATCAGCAATTTAAGACAGAATTTTCGGCGATTTTTTTCATACTTTCTGTTCAAACATGCGCTACATTAACAATTATCAATATTTTTTAATTTCCGTACGATGTTCACTACATTTTGGAATATCCTATTAGAAAATTTGTGTATTTTTGCTCTAGGAGGATTCGTTAAGAAGAAATCTTACCGACCATGGAGTCCTATAAAAAAAAGGTTTAGTACTTGCCAGGACTTACAGCCGCCATTTTGGATTAGAATTCTCTTAAAAAATGTACAAACATTCCCGAAATAATGTATATTACAGCCATCTTGTTTCTAAATCTATGTATATCTTGTATGGTTCTTTTGTTTTTAATTTCCGAAAATCACCTTTTTCCGTCCTGTAGAGTGGCGTTATCCCTTAAGGAAAGGACTCCGCAAAAACTTAATCTCGTAATCGAGTTCATACTACACGGTCAATGCCACGAAATCGAGTACCGTGAACTAAAGAATAAACTATTTATCGTACCCGTCGAACAATGAGTTCGCATAGAATCACGTCGATACCTATCGATTGTTCGAGAGGCGTCTGGAAAAATTAAAAGGATATTGCACTTAAAAAAAAAATTCAATTTTTAATAAGATTTGGCCACCTCGAAAACCCTCGTTGGTTCTTTCCTGAAAAGATACACTTGTACCTGGTCCAAGAAAAGACTTTATCCCTCGACGTTCTCGTACATACATGATTAACGTCGCGAAGGGAAGTCAGGTGTTTCGTTTACGGCCCGCGCTCGTTCTATAATGCATTCTCGATTTTATTTTTTGAACCACCCGGTATACGAGCGTACCGTAGAGTAGAACGACGGTGATCGCGTTCGGGTAAGCGACTCACGTTGTAAGACGGTATAATGTATTTCGTAATGGTCGAAGTTACCTCGCATGCACTATGGGGATAAAGTTAGGAACGTAGAACAAAGAAGGGCGGGGGGACACTTTTGCAAATGGTCGGCTTTGCGCGCGATTACAGCCAGTACGGTGGGTACGTTTCCCAAGGAACCGCAGACGAGCACGCGGAATATTAAACGTAGATCGAAAGTCATAAAAAATTATTGGGCACTCCATTTCGAAACGTTGCGTTTGTTCCAAGTTCGCGGTGAGTCGAGGGAACGATTCGCGCGAAGGGCCAATTCGACGTGGCGAGTATTTAATTTATCAGAGACGAGCGTTACACGAGAATCGAGCGTGCGTATCGTAACGGGAGAAAAGTTTGCGCAAACCTTAATTGTGGAATCAAATTTATTACGCCATACCTGTTAATCCATTCACCGGCAGGAAAATGTTGAGCGTCTTGCCCAGGTCGTCGGGAGCAACAATACGAACAATCTAAACTTCTAGCGTACACTACGAGATATCTCGTAGCCAGCAGTTTTGGTGCACACGCTTACTACGAAGCTGCTCGTAGTTGGCACTGAATGTGTTAATCGAGTCACGGAAGTTATTACACATTGCCGCAAGCGCGGCTGATATTTCGAAATATTAAGATCGATCCTTGATCAAGATCAAACCCCATTCACGAAAACCTAATAACATTGGCACGTGACGCACGACAGACGGAAAGATTAAATCGTGTTTTCATTACAATTCAATCCGAGCCGGCATTTATTATTTTTCATACAAGGTCCCAATTGATGGTAACCGATTTCATTTCTACGCTAACATCCCAGCGACGAAGTCGCGCAGTGACAATACAATTACGCAAATCTGATACGCTTGTAAATTACGTTACGTTTCCTGTTTATACGTGCCTATGCGTGACAGACTAATGTTAATTTTAATTCTGTGTTTCTCCTACATAATATAAATCCGACACTCTACGGCGGTGACAACAGTTTGTCCAATATTTCAACGGGTAGCGCATCGTGTTAGGTGGATCGGAAATATTTTCCTTGAACAGCGTCGAACGATCGTTCCGAAACAATGAAGTTCATCATTCTTCTCGCTTGTGCTCTCGCCGGCGCCGTGAGTATATTTAACGAGTCAATGAAAATTAATGAAAATCATTGAAACCTTGCCTGGTATCGTTGGGTCTTTGCTTACCTGGAGGAGCTTTTTTAAATGCATATATTCTGTTTTTTATACGCGCTACATTCAAGTTTATAGGAAAAGGGATTTTGATTTTTACGAAAGAGGGCGATTCAATTTACTTTCTTTCGTGTTTTCTTTTTCGTTTAAGTATACTAATTACTCAACAGTGGTGTGATTCAGAAACCACTATACCGGTTAAGGTTAACACTTATTTGGAACTCGTTGGATGTAGATTGTGATTGTTAGATTGCCCGTGTTTATGCAAATTTATAATTTTGCTTAAACGACGCGTATATGCAAATGTATGACACACTTTGCGCATTCTATCGTATTTATTTTACAAAGTCAGTACGGGAAACATACATGTTTTCTTGAACACTCACGATCCAGTGCTAATACATTGAACAACGCTTTGGAATTCTGAGAAATTTAAGATATCTGTAGCCAATACACTTTAAATATCCCATTTTGACGAATGAATCATCGACCGTCTCGCGAATGCATCACGGAATGTTCCACGAATCACGGATAAAAAAAAAAGATACAATTACTCTCATTTCCTAATTTCGATGTGTTCCGCACCGCCTGCACTACAGGTGACTCACGCAACGGAGCAATAAAGTACCGCTACTTGTGACACGTTCAGCCATTGAATTTTATGTTTTCACAATTGGTTCGGTAAGTGCTTTTTGCTTACCAACAATTATTTGTTGTGACCATGTGAACCAGATTTATGATAGATTCGTTCCCAAATTGCGAGAACGAGGTCTAATCGTAAATGAGTAGAAGTATGTGGCAAGGACAACTGCAAAACATACGTTACCAGGGCGTGTAATAATTGCACCGACGTGAGCCATCGGCGGTACACGCAGACTAAATGGAAAATTGCGCAAAAACGACGGGCCACGGGACGTGCCATGTGACCGCCGCGCGATACTTTTTCTATCCTTGATATTCTACTGAAAAGAGGAAACTGAAAATCGATAGTCGAAATTGAATAGTAATTCGATAGTAATTCGAGGTTTTTATTTTCCGCCCTGTGACAAATTCTATTCTAAAAAGCGTTTACACATGAGGAACCGATTTACTCTCCGTTGAGCGTATCGATTAAGTTAAAAACAAAGTAACACAAACCGATATAATATTCTGCAGATGGTGGTTGCTGACCCAAATGAATTTATAACGGGCATGGGGTTGTCAGAGGATGACGCTAAGCAGTGTTATCAGGATAGCGGATTCTCTCCCGGTAACCGTATACAACGATTCCTCCCTTTTTGATCAAAGATTTTAATTGTCAAAGAATCGAAAAATGAATGGAATTGATGATTGCTCTTACGCGCGATCTACAGATGATGCGGAAAAATGGAACGAGATGAAGGAGGATGAAATTACGGAGGCCGAGGCTCAGGTTATACGGGAGAAGTTAGGCTGTTTCCTTATGTGCATTAACGAAAAATCACTCGTCGTGAGTATCGAACTATATCGCGATCGTAATTGAAATTTATATCGCAATGCCGGAAGGAATTCTTTCGATATAAATTAATACTTTTACCACTTAAGTCGCGTTAAGTGGTAAAAGTAATTTTTCAAAATGGATGAAAAAACGTAATATAAAATAGTCAAGATTGTAATCGCAAAGTGAAGTAAACGTTATGTCATTCTTGAGGTATCGATAAAATGAGATATTATAAATGTTGACGACACCCCTTTGGGAAACTTACTTAAAAATAACCAAAATATAATAACAAAAGCTCTACTATCATTGTCGTCAAACGCTTCTTTATTTTGTAATTACGATTATGGCCATTTAGTATTTTTTATATTTTATATTTATTTTAATATCTAGTTTAATTCGTCTCCTGCGAAATTACAATTTTCGCAACTGTGGCGTTGTTTTTCCGGAACAGCGATATGATGTTTACAATTTAAATATCAAAATTGTTGACAGTATATGTATAGGTACGGAGATGCAAAGAGGATTAAATTAATGGCAGATTTTATGCTAATTTCAGACAGTAAACGGAGAGGTGCAAGTCGACAGGATGACCGAAATAATCGAAAACTTCGTCAACGGAACAAGCAAGGTCGAGATTCGAGAGAAAGTAGTGAATTGTAAAGAGGGTAAGTGCATTATTTAATTCTCGATGTCCTGTAGACATCTAACGGAATCCTTTAAATTCTTATTGTTAATTACGCTATGTGACTACAGCTTACATTTCTAGAGCAACGTTCAAATAACATCCTTACATTAATTCATTTCCATTTTTAAAACGTTCCAGAGACGAATCCTAAAGATCCGTGCGGTTCTGCGCTTGGATTGATGATGTGCATGGAAGCAGCGTTCAAAGACTCGCAGAAAAAGTAAAACTATCTGCTTGTCAACAATCCCAATGAAGAATATAAAAATTAGCACGAGCAAAGAATTTCTAAATAATAGCACATTACTTGACATGTAACGTATATTTATGATATAAATAAAAATGTTAAAATTCGTGTAACCACAGACTGTTCATCGTTGGAGATCAAGGATTACGAGTTTATTTGCTAAACACCTAATTGCTTGCGAAAATTCTCAACTTGAAACCTCGAAACAACAGTACCACGAATCTGTTATGTCGTTTACTGAATTAGTTGCGAAACGTAATTACTGAGTAAACGAATTAACATTAATTAGATTACGAATAAACAACTTTACTCTGTATCATAATTTGAATGACAATGTACCGTATTACTAAGCAATATAATGACAGTCTTCAGGATCGATCTATTGTCGTTGAGTCAAAAATTCTAATACGCTAATTCGCGACGGTTCCTATGTTACTCGGGTTTTTGCTATAATCTCAGAAATTACGCGAAATAAACACAGATCTCAGGTTCTGCGTTATCTCCGTACTTCACATTGCGTTATATCGTGATTAATTTGATACGCTTCATGGCATGATCTTGTATCTTTAACCTTTAATCGTGTATCGGTTTTGCTATAAATGCAGTTAACCACTGCGTTCGATGTTAGTTTACGGATAGAAACTGCGTTCCGGAGACAAATCCCACGAGAAAGAAACCCGAGAAATTTGAAACCATGAAAGCCCTGATAATTACCCTTCTAATCTGCTTCACTGCTGTTTTGGTAAGTGTTTGCGTCAATAAAACAAAGTTCGCGTAAATAAAGCTCGTTATGCGTACCCTTGATCGGAAATTCCTGTACGCTAGACTCCCGTATGTGTAACGCGGTTAGCACGTTTCGCACATTATAGAAAATCGTGCAGTACGATAATTTTGTTTCCCATAACGCATATAATCCACAGGTTGGAATGATTATAGCCGTGCCAAAAAAAACATATCGAATTCCTCTTCTTTATTGTTTGCGCATTCAACAATGAATCATGTTATGCGGAAGTGTACTGTAATCGTGTCTAGAACCACTTTGATATCAGACTCGTATTCCTAGAGCGCCTCACGATAAACTTATTTCAGGCAGACGAATCTTACGATAGAATGATTACTGGCCTGGCAAGAATAACTAAAATACCCAGAGACAAAGCGGAAATTTGCGCCAACCAAACGAAAGCTACGATCGGTGAGTCTTAAGCAAAAGCTGAGCAAAAGTTTTTTATCTTTGTTAAAAATGGAATACTAATGACAACTTGTGTATCAGTTTGCGAAACAGCACAAGGCCAGTTTTATTAAACTTTGATTTGACGTGCGCAGAGTAATTGTTTTCCACAGTTTATCTTTAAATCGCTATAAACCGTTATGTCGTTTTCGTAGATTATAACTATTATACTATTTGAAGAATAAAATTGCAAAAGACAAATTAATATTATTCTTAAATAAATTAATTCTTCGTACTATTTGGAAACGTTGAGTGACTTGACATTTGTAATAGTTGAATACTACGAAACAAAATAGTGTTCGCTAATATCCAAAACAGTGTTAGTAATCCATTACGAGAAAAAGATATCTTTAATCTCGACTAATTCGAACAAAATCTTTGTTCCACTTATTTTTCAGAGGACATGAGGTACTTCGAAGATTCGTTCGACTTGCCCGACGAGAGCGTAACGGATAAAGCTAGCTTAAAAAGAGCCACGTGTACTTTGAGTTGTTGCGCGCAATCAAAAGGAATGGTAAGTCGGTACAATCATAGCGCGAATAACAAATTGATTTCTATTGAGATTAAAGTTGCTCCGCGGTCAGATTATTTTCGTCCCTACAACTTGTTAGCGATAAGTAGCGATTTGTCGAAGCATGTTGACGAATTTTTCCAACTACGTGAACGATCCCATCAAAATCCCTTTTAAAAGGAACGTTGAAAAACGTTGAACGTCGAACGCCACTGCATTTTTATTAATTCTGTAATTACTTCAGATGGTAGGAGCCAAGTTTCAACTGCCTAAGATTCACGAGCTGGTAGACAGTTATGAAATACCAAACGAAGCTGCCGCTCCCATACACCAAGCTGTAGATAGTTGTGCCCGAGACCGTAAGCGAATTGCATTAAAGAAATCGAAAACTTTAATCCCCTTCCAAACTCGTGGTAGAGTCTTAAGGTAGGGTTTCGTTACCACGACCGATCGCAGTCGTGGACGACTGCGACACCCTAGACACGTTGTTTTAAATAGGGCCGGTTTCGTTACCACGACTCTCGGTCGTCCGACGACCCGACCGATCGCACCACTAGCCCGGTCTAGTGCTGCGACTGGTCGTCGGACGACAGGCACGTTGAAAATAAAGATAGACAGAGACAGCATGCACCGGCGAGTAGTGGGGGAAGCGAAAGATCGGCGAATGATCAAAAGAACGACCGTGCCTGGTCGTGGTAATGAAAACGGGGCACCGACGACAACGTTTCTCGTGGTCGTCCACGACTGCGATCGGTCGTGGTAACGAAACTCTACCTTTACGCAGTTTCCCGCACACCCCTTTGTTTGTTTTACTTGTTTTTATTCGGGGACTGCTCGTACGGAAATTCGCGTTAACTAATTTTTGATTCGTCGTATAAAGTATCACGAACCCCTAAATTGTTCGACTCTTCTTACTTAACGATTCGCGTAACGCATGCCCCACGATTAATCATTTTAATCCTCGCGTTTCGTACATTTAAGTGATAGCCGCCACCGACGAATGCCTCGTTGTTCGTGACTTCGCTAGGTGCCTGAGCGACAAATTGAATCAACAACCACACATAGTCTGAAGCGCGTGGTTGAACTGTTTCATCGAAGGATCGACACCTGTGCTCTGCGCCATCGAAGCAGAAGAAGCGACATTTTCAATTAAAACAATCCGCCTGTATGTCTCCCTACTACGTATCACGCGAATACATATTTTATGTACGTATACGTAATAATAAATAAAATCGTATTTCTATTGGAATGCAGGCCTCAACATTCTTTGCCGAATATGTATAGCAAAATAAAAGGAAGGCGAAACTAAAATAAACAAAACGATGGACAGATAAATTGTCTCGTCGCGACAAACAGCGATAACACCCTGTTCTGTCTCGTCGTCCGCGAGAATGTCGATAATTACCAGAAATACGTTATTTTAAGTTGCACTCCGCGTAAATCACAGGAACTATCAGGGGCACAAAAATGGAATCTCGCGTTATATTTACATAACATTGTATCTTCCCACAATCGAACCTCGCGTGCACCGTGACATAATCTCGTATCCTTAACCTCTGACTTACATTAAATTTGCTATAAATACAGACGAGAATAAATTCAACATTAGTTTAGCGAAGCGTGCTCCGCCCTGAACACAAAGCATACGGCAAAAAAACGAAAGGGATTGAACATCATGAAACTTCAAGTTATCACGATCCTCGTTTGCATTTGCGCCGTGTCGGTAAGTGTTTGCGTATGTTCGGAGAGCCGAGATCGTTCAAACAAAGTCTCTCAAACCTCGATTTGCGATCGATGCAGTGATTAGAAACGGAATAGGATCGTCGTTTCGTTCGTCTCCGAAACGTCGGAGCAGAAACGAATTACGAAAGTTTCAAAGTTAATTTGGAATAAACGTAAACCAATTTCGTACTTTAGCGACTGTTAGTTGTCGTTGCCTCGACTAGTAGAAAAGTTGTGCGCGCACCATTTACATTTTTGTATTATTTTAACAGTTTGTAATTTAAGTACTAGAACTTAATATTAGAATGCATGCGAGATACAAAAAATTAGTATTGCATGACAGAAATGATAAGAAAATTAGCGTGGAAACAACTAATGCGTCGATAATAGTATTTAGGCTTATAGTTATATATATAGTTATGAACAGTGAATCTGGGAAGGGGGGAGGGGGGGGGCGAGTATTTTGATACGTATATCGGGGCATTTTAAGAAGTGGGGTTTGTGCGTACCAACGGTACGCAAATTTTTAAATTTCGTGCATTTTTCTAATTAACATAAAACGACACGTTGCGTATTTCAGGCTTACGATATCTATAAACGAAAGGTTCGAGCAACATCGCGCGCGTTTAATGTGAGCGTGGAAAAAATTGAAAGTTGTTTTAACAAAGCAAACGTAACGTTGGGTAAGTAACAAATACGAATAAAGAAATAATACGAACTTTGGTCGATACTCTTACAACCTCGACTACTATTATTAATATACATATATTTCACAATTGAATTGATATATTATAACCAACGAACCGTATAATCAAATCATATAAAATGCCCAAATCCCAATATTCGTTCTACGATATTGTCTAGCCGACCTGAGTGTACTTTCCGATTCGCTCGATGATCCGAATCAGGAAGTAGAAAACGGAGAGAGCGAGATGAGAGCAACGTGTGGAGCGGTTTGTATAGCTCAGGAAAAAGGATTGGTAAGTCACCGCTAGCATCACGAGTAAGACAGTGACTTCTCTAAAGAACATAATATTGTACAAACGTTCCGCTACGGAATCGTTTTCACTTATACCATTCATAATTAATCGACGAATAATTATTTCAGATGAGAGGGTCCAAGCTCCAAATGGATAAATTACACGATGCGATAGATAAAGAGCAAGGAACGATAGACATTAAAAACAGCATACACGACGCCGTGGATGCCTGCGCGGATAGGGGTAAGCGAATTTCGACTCGATACGGCCAACTACTGGCCAATAAAAACTACAACTGATCCAAAACTTACTACCCATACGAGTTATGTTCTACGCGAATTCCCTGAACGAGGGAAGGAGGAGACACGCTCGAACTGTATTTCACAAATTTTTTATTGTTTATTTATTGACTCTATATTCTTTTGTTTTAAGTGAGTGCGAGTGACGAATGTCGGGTGGGACTTGATTTTGCAAAATGCGTAATCAAGATAATACGAATCGAAGTCCGCGAACGGTAGCGTTCACGGTGAAAATAATTCTACGAGGGTCCACGACTGTACGCTCCCCGTACCACTGATGGGAGAAAAACGTTCATATGTGTCATAGATAATTACGCGATATATAGTAACGTAAATGCAAACGAAGGTAAATCAAGATACGCCGCATACCTGTTAAACTAATGCCATACAGAGGGATATACTACGTAGCGAACGTAATGTAAAAATTACCTCGTATAATTTAAAAATCATGCACATCTAAGAAGTAAGCGACACATTTTTAAAACGTTTAAGAGATGAATCCTAACAAAGACTCGCAGAGAAAGTAAAATTGTCTGTTTATCAGCGATTCAATGAAGAATATAAAAATAAGCACGAGCAAAGAGTTTCTAAATAATAGCACATTACTTAACATGTATATTTATGATATAAATAAAAATGTTAAAATTCGTGTAACCAGAGTCGAATCGTTGGAGATCAATGATTACGAATTTATTTGCTAAATACCTAATAGCGTGCGAAAATTCTCACCTTGAAACCTTGAAACAACAGTTCCACGAATCTGTTATGTCGTTTCCTGAACTAGTTGCGAAACGTAAGGACTGAGTAAACGAATTAATATTAATTCGATTGCGAATTAATTAGACGTGAATAAACTTCACTCTGTATCTATCTGTATCATACTTTCATTTATAATAATGTATCGTATTACTAAACAATATAGTGGCAATCTTCAGGATCGATCTATTGTCGCTGAGTCAAAAATTCTAATACGTTAATTCGCGACGGTTGTTGCAAATAATTATATGTTATTGGAATTTTTGTGATAATCTCAGAAATTAAGCGAAATAAACGCAGAACTCAGATTCTGCGTTATCTCTGTACTTAACATTGCGTTTCATCGTGATTAATTTGATACGCCCCATGGCATGATCTTGTATCTTTAACCTTTAATCGTGTATCGGTTGTGCTATAAATGCAGTTAACCACTGCGTTCTATGTTAGTTTAGGGATAGAAACTGCGTTCCGAACACAAATCGCACGAGAAAGAAACCCGAGAAATTTAAAACCATGAAAGCTCTGATAATTATCCTTCTAATCTGCTTCACTGCTGTTTTGGTAAGTGTTTCCGTCAATAAAACAAAATTCGCGTAAATAAAGCTCATTATACGTATCCTTCATCGGAAATTCCTGTGGACTAGACTCCCGTATGTATAACGCGGTTAGCACGTTTCGCACATTATAGAAAATCGTGCAGTAGGAGAAATTTTTTCCCCATAACGCTAGAATCCAGAGTTTGGAATGATTATAGCCGTGCCAAAAAAAAACATATCCAATTCCTCTGCTTTATTGTTTGACGCATTGTACGAGGAATCGTGTTATACGAAAGTCTACTGTAACCGTGTGTGGAACCGCTTTGATATAAGGCTCGTATTCCTAGAGCGCCTCACGGTAAACTTATTTCAGGCAGACGAATCTTACGATAGAATGATTACTAGCCTGGCAAGAAGAACTAAAATACCCAGGGAAAAAGCGGAAATTTGCGCCAATCAAACGAAAGTAATGATCGGTGAGTCTTAAGCAAAAGCTGAGCAAAAGTTTTTTATCTACGTTAAAAATGGAATACTAATGAAAACTTGTGTACCAGTTTGCGAAACATCACGAGACCCGTTTTATTAACCTTTGATTTAGCGTGCGCAGAGTAATTGTTTGCCACAGTTTATCTTTAAATCGCTATAAATTGTTAAGCCGTTTTCGTAGATTATAACTATTATGCTATTCGAAGGACTAAATTGCAAAAGACAAATTAACGTTATTTTTAAATAAAGTTTTTTTTCGTATTATTCGGAAACGTTCGTGTAGAAAATTTGAGTCACTTGACATTTGTAATGCTTGAATACTACGGAACAAAATAGTATTCGCTAATATCCAAAACAGTGTTAGTAATCCATTATGAGAAAAAGATATCTTTAATCTCGACTAATTCGAACAAAATCTTTTGTTCCGCGTATTTTTCAGAGGACATGAGGTACTTTCAAGATTCCTTCAACTTGCCCGAAGAGAGCATAGCGGATAAAGCTAGCTTAAAAAGAGCCGCGTGTACTATGAGTTGTTGCGCGCAAGCAAAGGGACTGGTAAGTCGGTACAAACATACCGCGAATACCTAATTGATTTCCATTGAGATTAAAGTTGCTCCACGGTCAGATTATGTTCGTCTCTGCAACTTGTTAGCGATAAGTAGCGAGATGTTTAAGTATTTTGAAGAACTTTTCCAACTACGTAAAAGATCCCATCAAAATCCCCGTATCGAGCAATATTTTGAAAGGAACGTTGAAAACCGTTGAACATCGAACGCCAATGCATTTTTATTGATTTTGCTATTACTACAGATGATAGGAGCCAAGTTTCAACTGCCTCAGCTTCACGAGATGGTAAACAGTTATGAACTACCAAACGACGCTGCCGCTCCCATACACCAAGCTGTAGATAGTTGTACCCGAGAGCGTAAGTGACTTGCATGAAAGAAATCGTAAACTCTAATCCCCTTTCGCACTCGTGGTAGAATCTTACGCGGTTTCTCGCACCCCCCCCCCCCCCCCCTTCGTTTGTTTTACTTGTTTTTATTCGGGGATAACTCTTTCGGAAATTCGCGTTAACTGATTTTTGATTCCCGTAGAAAGTACCACGAACCCCTAAATTGTTCCACTCTTCTTACTTAACGATTCGCGTAACGTATGTCCCACGATTAATCATTTTAATCTTCGCGTTTCGTACATTTAAGTGATAGCCGCCACCGACGAATGCCTCGTTGTTCGTGACTTGGCTAGGTGCATGAGCGACAAATTGGAAGATCCACACATAGTCTGAAGCGCGTGGTGGAACTGTTTCATCGAAGGATCGACACCTGTGCTCTGCGCCATCGAATCCGATCTCCCGTGAAAATAATTCTACGAGGGTCCACGACTGTACGCTCTCCATAGTGTTAAATAGTGTTAAAAGTAACTCGTACAATTTAAAAACATGCACATCAATGAAATAAGCGACGCATTATTTGTAATACTAAAATAGAAAGTGAAAACTGATGTTGCGAATAAATTATTTCAAACACATCTTTTTTGGCTGTTTTCATTCCCACGCTGATCGTGCGAAAATTCATGTTAATTGATTTTCGAATCTTCCTGCCAAGTACTCGTTACTACATCGTCACTATATATCGTCACTACAATGACGGTCGCAAGAACAAACGACAAACTCTCTACATATAGTGGAATAAACGACGCTACGATCTCCCATTAGGCCGATTAAGCTAATGAGACGCACAAACTTCCCTACTCCTTAGGCTCGTCTTGTGTGTAGACACAAGTTTCTACCGAATTAAGCTCGGCTAATTAATAGACACAAAGATGCTCAATTGGGCTCGGACAATTATGCTAGACACGAATATCACAGACGTCCGGGCCACGAACAAGTAGAATAATCGCTTAACACGGTTAAGAATAACTAAAAAAAAAATGTAATTATAGTCCAACCGAAGAGCAACAATTACCCGACCGAACGTTTTACGGATATGTTTTCTTCCGCGAGGAAAGCGACACGCGACGCAATAATCGAAACAAAAGATTCTAAAGTTAATTTTATGCTTTTCCCAGCACTAAGCGCGTTTCGCGAAACGAAGGAAAGAACCGAAGGTAAAGAGATGTTCTCCATCGATACCTACATAGATACACTTACAATTTGAACGAAATTTTAATTAAAACAATCCCCTTGTACGCCTCTGTGCGACATATCTACATACAATTTTATTTATCTATACGTCATCAAAAATAAAGTCTTGTTTTATGTTGGAATACTTTGCGTGAAATATTCGTTTCTGAATATTTATCAAAATAAAGGAACACAAGACTGAAGTAAACAAAACGAAGACAGCTAACTCTTCTCGTTCCGGTAAATAACGATAAGACTCTGTTTTGATCCACAGTTCGCGAGAATCTCCGAAATTACACGGAAGATGCTGTTTTACGTTACATTTCGCGAGAATCTCAGGAATTACCAGGAACGCATGGATCGGACATCGCATTACACTTACGTAACGTTATATTTCTTCGCGCTCGAATCTCGTGTGCACCGTCATAATCTTGTATCTTTAACCTCTGATTTACACTGATTTTCCTATAAATACAGCGGCGAGTAGATTCAACATTAGTCTGGTGCTACAAGCTTCACATTGAACCGACATTGTACGGCAAAGGGACAGGAAAAAATTCAACATCATGAAACTTCAAGTTATCGTGATCCTGGCTTGCATTTTAGCGGTTTCGGTAAGTGTACGTGTAGTACATTCAACGAGGCCAACTCGGGTCGTATCGTATCGTACCGTATCGTTCGTATCAGAATCGTGAGAACGGAAACAAATTTTCTCAGCGAAATGGTTCCGAATAAATGTAAATCAATTCAGAACTCTAGCGACAGTTCTTATTCGCGTTACCCGAGCTAGGAGAAATTGTCTACAATTTTTTTCATCAAATATACATAGTTAATTTTCGGTTTACCTGAAAGATAATCTAATTTAAATATTAGAATGCACACCGGATACGAAGGACAAGTAGTATATCATAGAGAGGATAAAGACTTTAGCGTGGAAATCAATATCTACCGCACAAAACAAACAAAGTAACTGATACGCCAATAATAATATTCGCGCTTATTATATTATAAATAGTGTACCGGAATGGGGGTATTATTATATGCGTATCACGGAACATTAAAAATTGGATGTTTGAGTCCCGGTCGGAATTTCCATTGCGAGCGCCATCGGTAAACAAATTCGCGAAATGCTGAATTTTTACTGGAACCACCTGGTTGAAAATTAGCGGCGACACATCACCGGAGTACGATAAATTCGGCACGTTACTCGTACTCGTATAAAACGGCACATTTACATTTCAGGCTGACGAGGAATACGAAAAAATGGTATATCATCTGTCGAGAGCGTTCGACTTGAGTACAGACAAAATTAGAGACTGCATGAACAAAACAAAAGTAACAATAGGTAAGTAGCAAATAAAAAAAATAAATAATACTTCGTTTGCTTAACCCTTTCGCCACTACGGGCGACTACAGTCGTCCCCCATAAAATGCCACCGCGTATTGTACGTACGACGAGCGATTGGAGTTATTGCACATCGAGTTTCTTACTGTGGACTTGTAGCATCAGTATTTTATTATTTCGCATAACTTATTTCTCGCTGGCAAGACACTTCAATAATGTGTGCAAAACACCGTCCAAGCAACTTGGGTTGCTGCGGGACGTAAGCGCGGCCGTGCACACTTTTGGCGCGGTGCAGCGATCTGTACAGCGGCGGTCGCGAAAGGGTTAATACTCGTACAACCTAGTTAAATCAATGTATTCCGATCGAGGAGCGATATTATTAAATCGTATCAAAAGCCGAGACTCTAGACCAGGGGTGGCAATTAGTTTCTAAGGGGGTCCGGATGATTTGAAAACAAAATTTCAAGGGCCGGAAAAAAAACTAAATATTAGTTGTCCTGGCTATTACTATTATTATAAACAGCGATAAACAATGAATGCCACCGTTATCAGCAAATACATCCTAAAAATAAATCAAATATCAATTACGTGCAGATTGTTATCAAGTTATTCTGGGTATACGTATACAAATACATGAAAAAAAAAAAAAACGGCGTTAATGTAAAATATTTTTGGCGGTCCATTTATTTACCCTGCGCGGTTCGGACCCGGACCGCGGGCCACCTATTGCCGACCCCTGTTCTAGACCTGTCTAACCCCTGCACGCCGTACAGGTGCGTGCAGGCATCAGTCGTCAGCCCACTCTCGGCTTACCCCCACCATGGCTCCAGGTGCGTGTCTAAGAGTGAGACAGGTATAGCGCTGTTCTTCTTTTCATTCGCACGGCGTGCGGGTGGGGGTACCGAAACCACGTGAGGAGAGTGCGCTTCCCCTTGGTCATACAGGCCCCTCTAGATTTTCATTCTACGATATATTCCAGAGGACCTGGAGGCATTTCCGCGTTCGTTCGAACAACTTGGCGAAAATCCAGAAACCAGGGAGAACGAGCGGAGGGGCATATGTACTTTAGTTTGTTTCGCACAGAAACGGGGATTGGTAAGTAACCGTGATCGTTAGCATTCCGTATCAAAAATCGATTTCCCTAAAGAATATACACGTTCCATTACCGGAACGTTCGCGAACCGGTATAAACCGATTTCTGTGACGCCATTGCAGTTGGACCGAATTCATAATTATTTCAGATGATCGGATCTAAGCTTCAAATGACTCAGATACACGACGAGATAGAGCGCAAGGTGCCGCATGACGACGTGGAAGCCATCTTTCACGCAGCCGTCGATAGCTGTGCCGATGCAGGTAAGCGAATTTCAGGAACCGAGGAAACGATGAATTTTGATAGGACTCGATGGCGACCGAGTCCTGAATAGTAAAAGACAATACGAATAGAAAATTTATCGCTCGTAACAACTTTCCTTTCATGCAAATTCATCGAAACAGGGAAAAGGGGGGCCCCACTAGACCGATATTCAACGATTCATTTTAGTCGCGAAAACTACCCCAGAAGTCACATTCGATCATTCTAATTTCGTGTTCTTTTTGTTCAAGTGAAAAACATGAGTGACGAATGTAAGGTAGGACTTCAATACATAAAGTGCGTAGGCAGCAAAGTGCAGACGGCTTTAGGCCAAGTACATCACCCGTGATGGAAATGCTTCTTTGAAGGATCGACACATCTACATACGCACTCCATAACATAAGCAAATGAGAAATGTTCAAATGTATAACAGATGAATACGTAATATGTATATAATAACGTAGACAGGGTGGCGTCACGACACTAACAATAAATGCGACGAAGCACCACCAGTACACTGTAGCGCTGATTGCGCGATCGTATGACCATTGTACGATGAGAAGAACGAAATTGTACAAAACGAGGGTATACTAACTTTTTTTAAATGATTTACTAAAAAGATAAGCGATCTACAACTTATAGCACTTAAATAGTACGACGAAAAATGGTATTTCAAATAAATTGTGTTTACAAGATCTTGTTTGTGTATTTTTATTCCGTGGCGGATCATTCGAAAATTCATGTTACCTAATTTCTAATTTCTGATTCGTCGTAACGAGCACTCTGCGTCTCTAAATTCTTCGATCGTTATTTTTCAACATCACACATGATCGCAAGAAACGTGACCGACACGATTAAGAACTTTAATTTCCTTGTTGTTTACGATTAAGTGAAAAACATCACCGACGAATGCGGAAATTAACAGTCTAATCGGAAAACTAACACCAGTGAGCCAGGCGATGAAACCGTTTCCTCGAACGACAGAAGAAATCGACGAAAAGACGTTCGGTCGGTACCTATACCAAGAACGACACTTTAATACAAAATGAAGTTTAATTTTCGTCAGAATGCGTGCGTCGATATTCGTCTCCGAATATTTATCAAAATAAAGGAACGCAAAAAAAACAACTAATTGTAAGCGAAACGAGCTATTGATCAATTATTTCGTTCAAACAAACGGCGATAACACCCTGCTCTGTTCCATGGTTTGTGGAAGTCTCGGGAATGTTAGAATAGATTTATTCCTATGTACCACACTTCTATAAACAACCACGCACGCGTTTTATGAATTCTGTATTTCCCTCGAACTAAATCGTCTCCTCGTTTTTTTTCTTACTGTCCGCGAGTGCTTCCCCACTGCCGATTTAGCGGCAACATTCATCCTCATCATGAGTGTACACCCTACCGCCGAACGGTCGAGTGTACTTACAGTCTCCGCCAGTAGTTCCTACAGAAATCTGGAGAATATACACAATTTTCAGTTTCGTTTCGCGAGAATCTCAGTAATTACCAGAAACGGAAAAATCTCGCGTTACGTTTACGTAAGGTTGCATCTCTTCGCTATCGAACCTCGCTTGCACCGTGAGATAATCTTGCATCTTTAACCTCTGATTTTACATTAACTTTACTATAAATAGAGATGCAAGTAAATTCAACGCTAGTCTAGCGAAGCGAGTTCTGTGCTCGACTGACATCATACTGTAAAGAGGCGGAAACAATTTAACAACATGGGACTTAAAGTTATCCTGATCCTCGTTTGCATCTATGTCGTTTCGGTAAGTGTTTTCGTATATGGGTCATTCCGCGTCAAAAAACTGTTTTTTACACACATGGTCGAGAATTTTGATGAATTTTTGTGACCATGTGGTGTTCGCGGAGAAAAAAATTTTGGTAAAAAAAAACTTCGAATTTTTGAAAACTTGTTGAGTTACAGCCGCTCAAACTTTTAGGTAAGGTTATATTTAAAAATTCATATCTCCCAAACTATTAACGATATCGCATTCCGACAAATTCGGCTGCATTCATAAAAGATTAAATTGTCAATAAAAAAATACATGATTGTCAGATAATATTTATAAACATTGAAAAAGTTAATTTGAAATAAAGAAATTGCTCTATCTGCGAAAACAGGGCAGCAAATTTTTTCGTTATTTTTTTACAACAACTGTGAAGCCTTCTCTAAAGAATGACGCAAGAAACTCGATGGTCGTTTTAAAACTTTTGGGGATATGATTTTTTATTCACCGGCGCGCGCCTCAGAGGCAGCCGTGGTAGTCCAGTCAAATAGTAGTTTGAAGTGGAAAGTTGTGGTGTAATTGTTTTTAGTGACTTACTTTATGTATTTCGGGGTGCTGAACACGAATCTGAAGTTGTCCAACAACATTTTTTACGCCAAATATGACAACTCATCAAAAAACACTAAAAAATTTTGTTTTTTGCTAATTACTTGAGAAGTAAGCTTTTTACGCAAAAGGTGGTTCAATATAAAAATAAAGAAGAGAAAATTACCTACATTTCATGTTATTATCATTTTTTGGCGCGGCATATGATTTCCGTGGAAAAGAGCGTTATAACTGGGGAACAAAGTTAACGCAAAAAGAATTTACGTCAAAAATTTGCCCAACTTCAAATAAGCATAACTCCGCGAAAAATTGTTATACCCGAAAGATTTTTTTTCACTTTAGAGGGTGAAGTCTGCACTTTAAGGGACCATAGTTAGATTTTGAGTTTAGCCTCCCAACCTTTAGTTGTTTAGTTAGTTTAGTTTCCCAACCCCGAACGGGACAATTGGCGACCCGATGCCCATCGCTTTTTATTCGCATAAAACGACGTCGCGTATAATATTTCAGGCTGACGATGCCCATCAACTCATGGTTAAACGTATGGCCGAGAAACTTGAAATAAGCGAAGAAAAAATTGCAAATTGCCTCAACAAAACAAAAGTATCGAAAGGTAAGTCGCAAATAAGAGTACAGAAGTAATACAAAGTTTTCTCGATGTTCGTGCTACCGTTAACACGAAAGTGCTCGCGTTACATACGCTTACCACTGAATAATTAACACGTGAACTACCGACGATTAATGTAGACCTGTTCATTCCAAGCCTGCCGAAATGGCCGGTTATTTATAAAATACGTTATGTGAGAAAAAAACCGTTATTCGTATTTAAAAAATATACATATGCATGATATTATACGTATTCGCACTACTCAGAAAAACACTTTTTACATACTTAACACTGGTGAATTTGAACGAAAATTTTAAACCAGCCACGATGACTGGTTTCGTAGTTTTGATATTAAATCATTTTATTTTTAACGATACACGGTGAAATAATTGAGAAATTTTAAAAGTGCACGATTAATTGGTACCCAATAAGTGATATTCTATTAGCGTTCAACTCGTTAAATTGCACTACTAAGGAATAGTTAGTTAAATAATTGCAATTAAAGGACTGTATAACTAAATCATATCAAAGACACAAGCTCTAGATCTAGATGTTCGTTTTACGATGCTTTCCAGACGAGCTGGACGTAATTGGACATTCGCTCGATGATCCTGATAAAGAAACGGAGAACCAGGACAGCGAGAGAAGAGCCGCGTGCGCTTTAGTTTGTATCGCTCAAGAAAAAGGATTAGTAAGTCAACGTCGTCAACAGCATTCTAGAAATGAAATTGATTTCCCTATAGTATAATGCAGCCGTTCCACTACCGAAGCGTTCTCGCTTATACAGTTTTCGTTGACATCACTGCACTTTGACCGACGATGAATTCAACATTATATTTCAGATGATAGGATCGAAGCTCCAGATGAAGAAAGTACACAATGAGATCGATCATCGTAAGGTACCGAGGGAAGTTGGACCCAGCGTACACCCATTCGCGGATGCCTGTGCCGATATAGGTAAGTGAATTTCGCGAATCGAGGAAACAGTGAACTTTTACACGAGCCGATAAGTCCTGAACAATAAGAACAAAGACGAATGTATAATGTTACTGTTTGTGGATATCAGTTGTATTCGCTGAATTTAATGTACAATAGACGACTATGTAGGATATACGGAAGAAGGACGCACGCATTAATGAAAATTTTATCGTAAATCGTTAAGCGTTCGATCATTTTAATTCTACATTCTTTTTGTTTAAGTGAGCACCCTCAGCGACGAATGTCAAGTAGGACTTCAGTTCATGAAGTGCATTATCAAGAAATTGAAATCGGAATAACAGCGAGTGTAACGCACTCGATGGAAATATTTTTTCGAAGTATCGACACCTGGACGTGCTCTGTACCATGAACAAAAGAGAAATATTCAAGTGCGTAATAGATAATTGTGTCATATATAACAACGTAGACCTAGACGAAAGTAGATCGGCGGACGCGGTGGCGTCTCGACGCCATAGTACGTGCCCCACGCACACGTGGGCGAGGCATCGCCGGTACACGTGCGGGTGGCGCTGTCTGAAAACCGTCGTACGATGACAAAAATGAAATTGTACGACAAACAAGGGCGTACTCATGGTTTTTTAATCGTTCGGCCGTATATTTAAAAAAAAGTGTATTCTTTTATTCATCGTGTTTTTTTAAATGTACAGTTTTCTATTAATACATTTTATTGTTCCCTGGTACCTAACGATTCAAACTACTCCTTTATAAAAATCCCACATTTACCACATAGCCACGGGCGAGAGCTCTATCTAAAATAATACTTAAAAAATTTATTCAGCAAGAATAATGATGTGCATGACTCGTTTGGTATCATGTTGTTCTGTTCGAAAATCAATTTATTGCGATTCCAGAAAATGCTAGAAAGTAAGATTTTATATCAGAAGAACATAATATTGGATGAAGTGGCACGAAATCAGAATAGATCCCCGATAAAATGTTATGTATGTTACGAAATGTAAATAAATTTGGTGCTGCTCGTGTTTCAATGACAGACCTTTAACACCCAATATTCTTGATTTGTCGTATCGCAACACGAGTGTACGGAACATGTGATAAGCAATGGAATTTTTAGCGCTGAAATTCTACAGTATATCAAATTAATTTTCTCTTGTTTTACTATTCATAAGCAAATGTAATTTCATCTTCACGATTATCGTCCGTGTGTCTCGATGGTGCGAGCGAGACGAGTCGTCCAAGGGAAGAGAGGGACATGTATACCGCGAAGTTGTTAACGTATTGCGTCGTGGCAGAGAGAGAGGGAGAAAAACGAGAAAGAAAGAGAGGATACAGAAAACACACTGGCAGGCGAACGTACTTGTGTAGTAAAAATTTCGGACCAGCATTTTAGTTAGATATCGTATGTGGTGAAACTGTTTCCTCGAATGATGGAAAGAATCGCAGGGAAAGACATAAAAGGAAGCATAAAAATAAATGGAACAGAATGAACAGCAGATATTATATACGTTATTGTATTTCACGACTCACGAGACTCTCCGGAATTACAAGAAGTACGCTAACCTAATTATCGTTGAAACGATTTTGTCTATTTCCATGTATTTCTTCTTTATTCTTTTGGTAAAAATTTAATTGAAACTCTCTATTTTATTGATCCAAAACGTCCTTATAAAACATACTTTATATATGAATGACGGTCGTGGATATTTAAAACATTGTTGGTAAACTAATTTACGTTTCACAAAAATAACTGGTAATTCCAAGATCATAAACAACGTCACCTTTTGTCGTTGGTTTTCCTCGTTGAAGATACTCGTACAATCCGTGACAGAATCTTAGTAACGTTGGTTAACCTTTGACTTTACGGACGTTCTCCTATAAATACAGGGGCGAGCAGATTCGACGACAGTTTAGCGGAACAAGCTGTGCCGTGCACTGCAATCATACGATAAAGGAGCGGACGAAATTTAACATCATGAAAGTTCAAGTTATCGTGCTTCTCGCTTGCATTTGTGCTGTGTCGGTAAGCGTTTGTGTGTATTCCGTGAACCAATTCGGTTGACCCAAGTATTTCAAGCTTCGACTTGCGACCAACGGTAAAACGACGCGATCTGCGGACGACGGATTAGAAACAAATTTTTTGTCTCATGAATTTTTGTTAGGAATTAAGAGTAATAGGACAGTGTAAAATGGAGAACAAATTGTCGTTATCAAACCATTGAACGGATTTCAATTTTTCCTTTGAATACGTTTGTTCTTCGGTGTTGGTGTTTTTGAACTTGCGTGGTAAAAATTCTCCACGTATGTACTTATACAGATCGTAGGAGTTATGGTTAAAAAGTGCGCACTTTACGGCCAGTTTGTGCAGCAATGTATGGGTCTCTTTATCAATTCTACCGCGATTTGTTTTAATCGTCATTTTTAGGAGCAAAGATTTGATCGAAAGCAAATTAAAATTTCGCACGGGTTGGTAAATCCAATTTAAATGAAAAAAGTGACTGTGGATCGGTATCCTGACGCGTGATCCTACTTCACCCGAAGGGCGTCTTAAATTCGGCTTTTTTATAACACGCATCGCGCATTTCAGGCTGACGATGTTTATCAGTGGATGATTAAAGATTTATCGCAAACATTTGAAATAAGTGAGAACCAAACGGAGAAATGTGTGAACGGAACCCAAGCGACAGCAAGTAAGTCGAACATAGGAATAATCCAACAATCAAAAGTTTGTTGAGTAATTAAATTACTACGTTATAATTCATGAACGTGTGATAACATTCACGTAATCGTAATTGATGAACGATTAATCGATTACGTGGTGAATCTTATTACGCATATTATTACAATCGTTATTAACTTAAAAAACTTGCATAATAATTAATTAACCGTATAATTAAATCACGTCCACGAAACAAACTGTAGATGTTTGTTCCACGGTATTTTTCAGTCGACATACAAGAATTTATACAATCGGTCAGAAATCCAGGTCCAAACGCGCAGAACGAAGAAAGCAAGAAGAGAGCCATGTGCGCTTTAGCCTGTGCTACTCAAGAAGGTGGTTTGGTGAGTCACGGTTTGCGCATTGCGCGTAGCAAACTCATTTCCCCAAAGTATAAAGATGTTCCACGCAGAATCATTCTCGATTAGAAAGGTTTCGTTGCCGCCATTGCGTTATCGCCGAAATGTTAATTATTCCAGATGATAGGATCGACTCTACAAATGGATAAGATACACGAAGAGCTGGATAACCGTAAATTTTCGGAGGAAGGTGGGACCATCATACACGAGTACGCGGATATCTGCGCGAAAGAAGGTAAGCGAATTGCAGGAATCGAGGAAACAATGAATTTTTATACTACCATGTATGAGTAAACGCTGGGTGATCGAAAATAAGGCATACAGAAAACTTATTACGCGTAAGAAGTTTTGTATTATACGTAATCACCGAAGCAGTAAAGAGGGGGAAATACTATAACAGTATTCGGTGATTTCCATATTCTTAATTTGTTTTTTTTTTTTTGTTAAATTGATCCAGATGTCAGTAGAAGCTTTTGTGTTCTTCTTGTTTCAGTAAAAAATTACGTGGACGAATGTATAGTAGGACCTGCATTCATTAAGTGCATAATGAAGAAATATGAGTAGGAGCGAGGACCGATATAGCAGCCGCGATGGAATTGCTTTTCAAGCAAAGACGTTCATCTACATAATATATGATTATGCAATATATGTATAATAATGTAGATATAGATGTAAAACATGTTACGAGACTCGGTAGTGTACCGACGCCAAGTATTTGCACCACCAAATTAGTGATCTAAGAATTTTGTACTTTATATTAAATTGGAATTGATAAAATAATTTAGTAGCGTTGCTGACCGATTATCGATGTCCAATCGTCGACGTAATATCAATAACTACAACTTCCTTCAGTGAACATATTAATTACGTGTGTCATCTCCATTTCATTGTGTATCGTCTTACGTTGCGGTCCAGTGCCCAGTTTGTCATAAATAATTAAACTCGTTAGTTTAACGAATTACCAAACGCCGATTTTGATCTAATAAAAGCAACGGTAGAATTGTCACTTGGAAATTCCCCTAGCCCGAAACGTGTCTTACCGATCTCTTTTTCAGTTAAATAACATTTTTCGTGAAATTGAGTAAAATATTTCAACGCTATAGCTACGCATCTGCTGGAGGGAAAAAATTCCGGGTAATTATAAATTACAAATTCGATGGAGAATCATTTGACCACGATCTCCATTTGTGCCTCTTAAAAGCACACGAGTATTACTCCAAAACGTGTATCTGACGCGTGACGGTAGCCATGGAAGAACGTGTTATTATTTATAATAAAGTAAAATTGTATTAATTGTAGCTAGACTAACTTCGACTAACTTTTTTCCATTCCATACCGAATTCAATGAACCTCATTAACTGGAGCAACGTCAAGGTCCGACAATTCCAGGGGACTGTTTGTGCACAAAAGATTTTTATCATTGTAGAGATGCAATCTCGCGCGTCAAATCGGAACATTGTTTAGCTTTTCAGGCCACATTACATAAATCAGTTGTTCCCCGGCACTACTTCCTACACGATTTCTCGGAAATACTTCATGCACGACAAGCGAAATAATTATAATTGTAGTCCGGTTTGTGGGGCTTTTGCCTTTGCGGGTATAAATACCGCGACGACACGTCGGTGATGCCAGTCAATGTAACGTTTTCTAAAAGTGTGTTCTTTGACACGCATCGCACCCTTCCGCATTAATTAATCGTAACAAACTGTTTCGAAGCGTCCTAAATCATATATCATGAATATTGATATAATTTTGATCTGCCAGTGTGTGCTAATGGGTTGCACGGTAAAATAACATTTTGTATCGTTTATTTCGTCTAAAAAAAAACACATGTATCAATCGAGCTTGTGTCTGTACGCGTATTAAAGGGATTCGTTTACGCCATGTACTACGCGAAACGTAATTCTGGATCGATTTTGATCAAGAAGCGCTCGTTCGAAAGATAAAGGAGCATCGTTTCTGAGAATTTGATATAAATGATTTGGTACTTGTTGGACTCACTGTTTAAAAAAAGTGAACGGGAGGTTTTATTAAAATTTCGAAACAGTGCATTCCTTCTTTCGCTCTTCGTTCTTCCAACGTATAATCGTGCAAACAAGTAAAAATCGTAAAACCTTTTCACCTTCTTTCAACTTTTCTGCGAACCCCTACGGAATAATTGCCAGTTGCTTTCCATCGAAGCTTATTTTTAAACAATTTATTAATTTCAGCTGATTTCCGCGAGCCATTTCGATGGCCACGGGCGATTGGAAAGAATTGGGATGGAATGTGCCGAGGAAGGAGGTATCGGACCGGGTAAGTGAACAGGCATAAACTACTAACAATAAGTAAGACATAATCAACATTCCATTTAAACGTAAAAATTCTACGTCAGTCCAATTTACGGGAACTCTCATTTTAATTCGGCAAAGGGAACGAAAAAGAATTCTTTTAACGAGACCAGGTGAACTGTAAAAAAAGAAACACATTATATCGATATTAAACGATCGATCGTTAAGTTTGGTACTTTGATTAACTGTTCAAAACAAAAGAATTGACTTGGCCGAGCCACTTAAATGGTCCGCCCTTTATATATAAACGTGTAGGAAGGTAAAAGTAGGATAACCGAAATTAAGAAAAATGTTTCGTTCCGTATACAAACCAAAGGTACAAATAGACAGAAGAATATTACAAAATGAAGCACAGAAAGATATGCAATTCGGTTCGTCACGGTACGCACAATATGTATTTATTAAACGTTCTTATTAGGGGAAATGAAGGAGCTGTTCCGCGAAGAAACCGAGGAGGCAAAACGAAAGTATGCGTGTTTCCATGCGTGCCGTTTCCGAAAATTAGAGGTGGTACGTAAAGTTTCGATAACGATAAACAACACTTTTGCTATATCCTCTCGCGTCCCATTAAATCGAAGGATATGAGAAACCAACGGAGTTCTATAATTCCAATAGAATTAAAATTAAACGCATCGCAATCGCGGCGTCGCGTCGCCGAATTTACAACTTAATTGAAGATTAAATTTCACAATTCACAAATTCGCAAACATTTCAGATGGACGGCACGAACTTGAACGGGGAGAAACTTAAAGAAGCTTTAAACCGACACATCGAAAATGATGAGGAGAAAGAAATTATGAACGGAAGGATAGACAAGTGCATGGAGGAGGGTAAGTCGGAGGAATAAAAACGTTCCGAACATTATTGTTGATATTTATCCGAATGTTTCAGTTAAAGATATGACCGATGAGTGTGACGTGGCATTGGCATTCCATAAGTGTACCTCATCACGACCACACCACCGCCGCGCCGCTATGAAAATTAAGAACGATTTAAACTCGGAAACCGAAAACGAATGAAGCGAAGCAGAACGACGCATTACAAAAATACACGTTTCCTTGTTTATGCACGAGGAAGTAGGAAAATAGGAAATGGAAACAGCTAAATTTAAAATGATCGCATTAATTAGAATGGCAATAGAATTATATTAAGTAGAAATTACTCTAGTAACAAAAAATTTTTTGCATCCTAATCCTTCGCACGACATTCCTTATGCATTCGGCGCGACTCTTAACGCGTTATCGAATAAATGTAACTATAAACAAACAATTCTTCGAGCTATTGATAGTGCGAACGATAAAAAATTATGTCAAATGTTCGGCGAGGAATCGCTGGAGGAACGCGAGATATTTAAAGTTCGAAAATAGTATTTTACAAATTCTAATCAACGGACCATAAAAGTTAACCCGCGCTTATTCCGACGAGTGTCGAGGGACGGTGACTCGTTACGCGCGCAATACGTTTCCACCTAATTTCCAATCGCGAAGATATACTTTGACAACAATTCGACCAAGAATTTGCATCCTTTGAAAGTTGAGGACTACCGATCAGGCCTGCATGGCATTTAAGTGAAAACGAAGCGGTAAGCGGAAACGTTTATGAATATTGAACAATCGGACGGACTTCTGGCCAGCAGAAGTTAGACGGAATAACCAATTCCACATAAATGAAATTAGAAAGTCAAATGTAGATTAGGGTACGTCGGATAAGGGCACGTAACGCAAACACGCCTGTACCCGCAGCGGCTGGAAACCTTTTGTTTAACGCGGCTCGAATTAAATTTCGAACGGCGAACAACCAACATTCTCGATTTCGATCAATCTCACTCGAGATACAATTTCTCTTTCGCTGGAATAAGCTGAAAATCAGTTTAGATCCCGGTGAGACTTACCAGTGTTTAGCCCTTAGTTCGCGTCGCTCCAAGTGACGGATAACTCTGTTACTATAATTCAATCGAGTTGTCTGGCTCTATAAAGGCTTCCATATACCCCGTTGCAAACGCGTATCGCGGGTACGTACATATGTACGTATGTTAGCATCGAAGAGTATTAGTCTAGCCATAAAGAGAAGAATATCGTTGAAAACGATAGCTTATGGTAGAATCGCGTTTACAACGCGTTGCTCACTGAATCCATACAATAGCAACGGATTAAGGGATCGCGATTGAACGGGGAGTACAGTGTAATAATATTCATTTCACCCATCGTCACACTGCTATATTTTCGCGTTGGTTTTCTTGTCTCTACTTAACACCCAAATATCTTTGTTATTCGTACAAGTAGGAGAAGCTCCTCGAATTACATATAACAAGACCTTGAGAGTTAAATTGTTTCTATTCTTACCCGTGACCCCGACAATGGTGTACATAACTTTTGCATACGTCTAGTCTTGAAGCCAATACATTCGTTAGTTTATAAATAACAGAGATATTTAAGGTGTTCCCAGTTAAACGCTCCACACTGTTCCCACGGGCCTAAACAACTCCCATAAATCGCGATTACGCGTTTCCGTTTTCGTAATCCGTAAACCGAGTAAAGTTTTCATGCGTACCCGGCAATAACCGATAAGGTTTGCATTCCGATCGACCGATCGCATGGATGCTTTCGAAATTCACGGTCAATATAACCCGCGTCGTGCGTCTCGGGACAGTGGGGGCGGAGGAACCGAGGGACGGTTCGGATAACAACCGTGGAGAGCAGACCGCAATGAAATTCCGAAATTCTACGATGAAATTAGCATCGCTCGAATTCCAGCACGGAGCTCCTAAGTTATGGGACGAAAGGTCCTTCGGCGTACAATACATAATAAAGCTGGCCATATCGATGATCGTGAACGCGATAGGGCGTCGTTATCAAATAATTCTCCAATTATCGCCAGGTATCGTGCCTGTATGTTTCTATTATTAAGACAAGGCCTGTATTATGTACGGGTAAATGTGGCATTTTGCGCGAGTATGTACGATCGCGAGTTAGAAATTATTGATACGTAAATTCTCCATTGTCTCGTACATATTCGTTTCTATTGTTTCGTCGCTATTCTTTGTTTATGGTATTTTTCCACGCAAATTAAACATCCCGTGTTTATTGCTACAAAGGAATAACGACCAACGACAATAAAACTGTTTGTGTAACGTGGCAACCTTGGTAGAGATTTTAATTGTCGGTAGATGTATGTATGGAATACGTGTACGTAATTCCACTCGCGACGTTACTCATTTTACGAAGGACGACAAAGGATTTTACGCGTGTGCGGTGATGAGTGAAGGGTGCTTGAGCTTAGATAAAATAATTTCACGGAAACTGTTCGTATGTCACGTAGATCAACGCGGTATTTGGGAAATGGAAATAAGAAAATGATGAGTCGCCCGATAAAAGAAATACACCGCGTAGACTTCATGTCGGTTCAAAGAAAAAGAATACGTTTTTAGGGGCACGATGTTACCGATTCAATATACGGTGGTTAAGAAATTGTTGCGTACGTTAGTTCGTATTTGAATTTTTGTTTAATTTGACAGCTCGATTTTGTCAATGGCATTTTATTTTATTTACGTTACCTACTCGATCGACGTGATTTTGATAAAAACTAAATACACGTGATAATAAGTCTACCTTTTCAAAAGTTTTTTAAAAACGATCCCTTTCAGCCAACTGTCAATTTTTCTATAGATCCACGGTCGTGATCTTCAAAGAACAAAACGATGGTTTCTATAGCACAGATTCGATTGAAACCGGTCGAATGATATACAAAAGACATTGGTTCGATCTCAATTCTTGCCAAAATGTTATTTTCGTGGCATTGGTATAACCCAATTTATTGTAATAATATTTTATTTCCTCTTTCTCTCACCCTGTTACGTACTTAACATAGACGATTATTTTGTTTAATAATACCATCTAGAAATAAATAACATCCTGGCACAATCTTCCGGAGTAAAAGTAATTTACCCGCATCGCGTTGCCCGCGATTGAAGGACCTGCATTTCGAAAAATAGTTTCCACCTGTTCAAAATCACCTCCTTGCGCACAGGCGACGACAAGAATTCGCGAGCGATACGAATACCCGTATGGAGACTTATTTCCTTCCCGGACGATATCATTAAAAAATACCTACGGAAGGCCAAGAGGAAAAAAGCTCCTTCGAAAAAATGCCTCGATAGGTACCAGAATTCTTCGCGTTACGATTCGACTCGTTCCGGACGCATACAAGGTGGCTTGATATATTCAACGACACGGCGGGACGATCGCGTGTACGTACGCTCGTACGCGCAGCGGCGGAGTCCAGCATCGAGTACACGCGGTTAGGTGATATACATATAGAGCACGCTTCTGCAACAGAGGCATTTCGCTTGCACGCACGAGACCCAATACATTATGCATACGTCACCTATGGTACCGTACGCGGGTACATACACGATGCCCCCGTGCATACGCGGGATGACGTACACGGTGTTCAAAACGTCGCGCGATATCATTCGAGTACCCTAGCCGAACTTTAGTGCCAGCATCCTTCGCTGCCAACAGGGGTTGTCAATCGCATCGTTTATAGCGAACGTTGCAAAAAGTACAACGGAGGGAATAATTGCATTTCTTTTATTTTTTCAAAAAAAATTACTCTTTAATCGTTATAATCGACCGTGTGTTGGAATGAACGCCAATGATTTTACCTAAATTTCACGAAATAGAATTGAAACTTACAATCATGACGATGGACAATCTAAATCTACCGTCTGCAGGCCGCCTTACGCGGTTCTATTAAAAGTTGTATGGTCTTTGCAACGAGTATATTCGATGAGCATTAAATCAGTATAGATATAATAATTGGCGTTATTTTCTGGTCGTTTTAAAATTATGTCGATTGGTTAACCTTCCTTTAATATACAATGAGAAGAAATTAACTTAAAAAAATCTAAAAAAACAGAAGATCCATCTACTCGATCGAGCCGTACGGTTACTCCGACAAGTCCAAAAACTTTTCGCACAGTCTGGTCAAAAAGAAGTCCCCGGATCGTTAGAAATAACGGAGCACTGCGTACGTCGGATCAACCACGGACGCGCCTGCGTCCCGTTGGTGTGCGCGCATACCACGAATGCGGAAGGAGAGAGCGAGAGGAACACGGCAGTTTAGATGAGCACAGTTCGGTGTGAAAACGACGGCTAATAAACCTAACTCCCATAAAGGCCGAGTACTCGGAGGACCTCGGGATCATTTTCAAAACTCAGGCGACACCGGGCCGCTTCCCGGCGCAGAAATTTCCCTCGTAATAATTTGCCCTCGGTGCGATTACGACCGATCGTAAAATTAAGGGAACGCTCGGCGTTCCGCGCTTCAACCCCTGAGAGCAACAATAAAATTTCGGCAACGCGTCTGGCAATTGTGAACGTTAACCTTCTTGCTCGTTAAAACGTTGGGTTAGAGCGTTACCAAGATCGCGCGGACGACACTTTTCTTTTAGCAACCCGGACTAATCCTTTGCTCACCCGAACACTCCACGAGTTAAAGAAATAAGGTTTAACATTCCGGGACAATAACGAAATCGAATCGGAATTTTAATATAATAATAATAAATCTTGTGGATCCCTTTGCTCGATCATTTCTAAAGTATTCGAGCGTTTATCAACGCGCGGCGAGTACAAAAAAAATGTCGAAAGATTTGCAAAAATTTCCATCAATGTTACCTCGAGTTAAGAAATAAAAATCAGAAATACACGTGACATCGCGTTAAAGGACCGAAATAAAATAGAAACACATTAGAAACACAAAAAATTCTTGGTAAATACGATTGCTCGGACGTTTCAAAAGCATCGGTGTCCGCATCGATGTATTCTGTACTTCGGGTACGATATACGAAGAAGGAATTTAATAAAACATACTGCGACGCGTGTAGGTGTAGCGAAGAGTTACGATGAATCTACCCTAGGGATGGAGGTCCATGCCCTGCCTCTGTGTCTCTCTGAATCGATTTTAGGCGCGTGGACCACCATAGGCGTATACCCCATGTACGAAGCGATCGTCGGATGGTAGGAAAACCATCGTCTAGTCCCAACCGAGCCCCGCCTTACGAATAATATGAATTCTCTTTTGCCATTTTAAGATTACGTGCGACCGAATACGGAGGCGTACCTAAGTAAACGAGAAATTAAAACATCGCTTAACGCGTTGAGCCCTGCAATATAATATGCAATATCTTTATGCGGACCGATGCCTTTTTCTATGCTTTGCTAAAACTTAATTCAAAATTAGTTGTATTACAAACCAGCCCGGCTCACTATTATCAGTATTTGCTCTCGGTACAGGAGAATCGTTTACAGTACTTGAATTTTACTTAAACTGTGATCACTGGTGAACACGGGACCTTGAAGTGGATAACCGTGTGTCCACCGGTGAGCAACCTGGATGGTTAAGTAGCTAAAGGTTCCATCCACCGATGGACAACCGGGACTGAACTTGTTAAAGAACGGTATACGCCTTGGAATCACCTAATATGTTCTGACACGCGCACTCGAAACTCTGGAGACACTCGACTATGCTTTTCAATTTTTTTATTTTAATACCGTGCTCCAATTATTCGGCTATTGCGAGTCGTGATTAAACATTCTCCAGTTAGCGATAAATGACGAACCGTTCGCATTTTGAATTTTGATTATGGAAGTGTATGAAACATCGCGATTTTCTTCACTCAAACCTTTGCGAGTAGAATAATTCTTACTGGAACATCTTACACGCAACAGAAATTAATTATAGGTCAAGCTACTCCGAATTCGAACTACTTGGAACTGCTTCCGGTACAGCATCCTCTGGATTTCTTCGAAATAATTCGTCACAGATTTTAGCTACGTTCGCGCGCGTACGTATTGTACGGAAGGGAGATGTACTCCCATACAGACGGGAAGTATCCGTCGCGTGGGTGTTATTGCATACATTTTCTTCACCGATACAGCGCGTGAATGTGTTTGCGTTATCTGCCTCGTCGTTTCCGGTAATGGTCTCGATACGGTAAAAGATCCACGACATACGGTCTGACTTTGTTCTTTCGACAAGTCGCGATTCCTTCGAATGTTAGAGCCAATAATGATCAAGCATTACGCTTCTTACTCTTGTGGATCACCTTAAAACTCGTAAAATGCTCGATCTTGCTTTGTCACTCAACGCTTTGAGTTTACAATTAACTTCTGTAACGCGTTGAAACTTTCTGAAATTTTTAGGAATCGTTTGTGCACTCCGATCGCTCGGTACATATCGTTTTCGAGTGATGGAAAGTTTAGAGAGGGAAACATCTCGATTCGTACACTCATCGTAACGATCTATCGGTAACTACGTTATTATTGACACAGCGGCCGTACATTTTTCGTGCCATTACTTCCGCGTAAATAGCAGCCGAATTGGACAAACAAATTGCAGAAACAATGCAAGATTGCCGACTGTTTATTTTCCAAAACAAGGGGACGGAGAAATAACTACGATCCACCACCGCCATTATTTATGGTCCTCCATTATTTTTCTCATTTTCCTATGGACCCGGGAACCAAGGTTTAGGTTCGGCACGGTGCGAGTACCGTACCAGTACTCGCATAGCGATCCTTCGAAACGGTGCTTAAAGCCGCAATATACACCCAGCAACCACTTACACTTTTATTACTGCGTTTTATCGTTTTACGATACCTCCGCGTTACATGCTCACCCTACACCCGCTTTTGCCACGCTTCGTTACCGCAATACCGGCAGGAACTTGGGAAAACGATAGCGGGGATGTACCGTTTTAACCCAAATGGTAAAATGGAAATTGATACGAATAGCGTCACGAGTTATTCTTAAGCGGGGGGGATCGGGTAAAAGTGGAACGGAAATGAATAGCAAAAATTGGAAGTAACGTTCACGCGTGGGGATTATTTAGCCATACTTTGAAACTTTCGTGAGAAATTTGAGTAACGCGTGATATTTGGGAACGGTAACGATTCACGGCGAACGGGGAGTATAAATGTTGTCAAGTAGAAAAGAGAATACACCAAACGTACATCCCGTATATTTGTCGATCAAAAAACAATTATCACATCGTGATTGGGGCGAGAAAACGGCTTTGGATCTGGAGGACCCCACGGTCACGTATTTCGGAGTTAGCGCGAATGCGTAGAACTAATGTGGGTACGACGATGACCCTGACCGACGATTCCTCTACCGCGTCCAGCATCCACCTTTTTTAATAAACCACCAGTAGCTAAGATCCGTAAAAAAATATTCTTTTTTGGACAACAATGGTGCAACTGTGACGTCGGGCGCGTTATCTTGAAATACACGCGTTGTATAAGAGGATAAGAAGAAAACACACCAACGGGGTGCATGTCAACGGCCCAGGTAGGTTGGATAAGATTTACGTTACGCAGGTTCGCGTCTATCGGTGTTGACTTCTATTCTCTCAGCGGTATCCTATAATTTTACATTTAAAAGTCCTTATTTTTTTTCAGCAACAAATCTTGTTTGAATTCAAACGAATATCCGTATGTTGAGTTAAACTCAAATCAAATCGAACGGTCGCACGATTTTTCCTTAACGCTAAAGATTCCGAATAAGATAGGCTCGCGCGACAGTGCCCACACTTTCCTTTGACCAGACAGAAAGTCAGAGCCCAGCGACGTTCGATCGTTTAAACGCGCCAAATGTGCGAAACTCGCGTAGGTTCCAATTTTTTTCCAACACCCACGCGAAGAAACGGGTTTCTTCCCAACGTTTACACCAGGCCATTCACTTTAGCAATTTTAGAACTCAAGATTATCGGTGCCGTTAATTAAAACTCGCGATAACCGTCCTGTCGTGTCGTTGATATTGTTGGAACTTCCAGGGGGAAATAACACAGACACTCTCTCCACCCCCGCCCCTCTCACGCTCAAGTTGCAACGCGCTTACGTTTTACTGCTACAACTGATACGGACTGGTAAAGAGCTTCCCGAAGGTCGTTACATACATACGTACCGTGTACGTATCGTAACTTGACGATGCAACAAAGAAAGTCTCTGTCCGCGACGCCAAGTATTCCGCGAGTATTGACCAATGCGTGAACTAATTTCAACCGCGACTAATGAAATGTTAATTAAGAAGCTCGTCGACTTTTGATAGGGAAGCGTGTCGCGTTCGATCCTCGATCACGATTACTTTCCGTCTCGCGAAAGCTTTGTCGTCCGCGAAAGATAACCGGAGGGTACGTTTCATGGTGTAATATAACTCCGGGAGAATTTATTACAACTCATAGCATGATTCACTTTTAACATGATCGCTGAATCTTAAACAATAGCGTGGCCGGTGTTGCTAGGAAACAGGCGAAACATTATCGCGATACACCATACAAGATCTGATCGAGAATAATTAGACTAATAAAGCGTCGGTTCCCCGTTTGTTTTCAACGCTCGTTGCGTTATCAATGATCCAAATCTAAATCACCGAGGGATCAAAATAACCGCTCCGGGTATTCTAATGTTAGTTCCGACGTTTCGCAACACGCCGATTAGGTATTAGAATCGATAGGACTGTAGATAATCACGTGACGCTATAATTAATAATTGAACAAATCTTCACTTTTCGAAGAATTATATCAGCAAAGCTATGTATGCGTAAACTCTGCGCGAGATATGCCTAGAGAATGCGTTCGAGGAACTTGCGTTACAGCAAAGCTGACTCACCCCTCCGTAGCACTGCAATAACTCTCAAGATGAACGTTGATCGACCAACGAATCGTTCTATCACTTACGAGAGTATTGCGGTAATTTTTGCTACCTTCAGAAGCGTTAACAATAAACGCACGATGACGCACCGAATACTGTTCTTCGTTTAAACAAAATTGCGAATGCTATTTGCCGATCGTGGCAGCGATGAAGTGAACATTTTTGGCAAGGCGAACGGAGCACTGACTTTTAACCTGGAGCCCGCTAGGATCCCTTTAGCCTCAAGTTTTGTGTAATTTAACGCTTCTAATAAAAAAATGTACTTTTATCGTGTATGTCAAACCAAATTTTGTACTTCCAATATTTCACAAAAGGTTAAGAACAACTGAAACAGAGTATTCGTAGATAAAAGTGTGCGTTCGGTGTAGCTTCTATACAAGAAACTCATGCGTTATAATTTATGCCCAGCATACAGTGCGTATACATATCGCAAATGCTTACGCGAGTAGAGCAAATGTAAACATAGATTTAATACTACATGTGCATCGTGAAGGGGTCACACATTTAAGACGTAGTCATCGCCGACAGAATATTGAGTTCCGGATGGGACATGTGTATCGAACGCACAAAAATGTTAGGAAGACGTGACGTACAACGTCAGAAAGTCACTGACAAACCGTTTCGTTTTATTGTCCTGAGGCTAAAGAAAAAATAATTCTTTCATTGCTCCAATGAGAGTCCCCATATGTATAAACAATGATAACACAATAATGGGTACAATAAGAAAATGCGTAGTATTTTTCGCGAAACCTATCACTGACATTTGTGCACGTGTCGGTGCGTGACGTTAGAACGTGCCTAACCTAGGCAATCCAAACTTGATTGAGACTTTATTTTGGAGAAACATTTACGGACGGTATCAAGATTTCATCGACACGATACACATACTACCGCTTTCCAATCATGTGTAAACGATAAAAAGTGCTTACCTTTCGCGTTTCGTTGTTTTCCGTTACCGCGTACACGATGATTTTCAAACTTGAAGCAACAGTTGGCGGATGCACGTCACTTTCAAAGTCACACATAAGACGTTCACACAAAGAACAACAAAGAATCGAGATTTTTACTGCCGAACAATTAAGAAACACAACTGCGACGACATAACATCGGAAAGTCACGCAAAAAACTCGCGAGTTCACAACACCTGTTGCGTGAAGACAACGAACTGCAACGTATGCCACCATATGTACCGTGAATGCTACAACTTCGTACGACGCTTCTGTGGCGCCATCTTGCGACCTTTACTCGTACAATTACGTAACTGCAATTAAAACAAATATAAGATACGATAAGAAACCTCTTCTCGAGTTAAAATTTTTGCTAGAAATAACCGTCCTCGATATACCAGATTTTTAACCTTTCGTGCGATGTTCTGTATCTATACTTTCGCAAGATAACCTATCGATGCAAGGTAACGTTGCATTCTGTATTATTAACCATCGAATTATTATTCACGTCGCGGAATAAGAGTTCTAAATAATAGGTAAATAAAGGGATTTCTGTTTCGATAAAAATATACACTCCTACTTCTTTTGCACAATTTCGTAAGATCTGTGGGTTTGCCAATATACAGCAGGGGTCGTCAACCTTCCTACACTTACCGGCCACCAGTGCCGTGGTAATTCAATTTAGCGCAGGTGTAAAGTAATTGTTAGAAATTTTTTGTGATACTACACACAAGAAATCGCGCAGTGCCCACCACGAAAGGTTAAATCAAACACTGGTGGGCAGTAGGGACCAGGTTGACGACTAGCGATATACGGTGCGTTTATTTTCCTGAAAACAAGATGCTGGTTTGGAAATTGCCGCAATGTTACCTGCGTGATACTACAATGATGTTCGCATGATGCTTATCAGAATGCATTCCATCCATTAGAGATACACCTGGGTTACCTGAAATAACTCGCACACACTGTTGATATAAGAAAATGTTCTTATGGGAGTCGTTTGCTATGAAAAACCATTTGCATCGCATAATGTCCCTTCTGTTCCAAGCAATTCTCATACTAGCAACTTTTTCATATCTTCAACAGTCTACGAGATATTCTGGCTTTTCTAGTTAAAAGAAACACACTACACATTGATAGTGGGTATGGATGATTTCTGTATGATCAAAGTTATAATCATAACAATTATTTGAAATATTTCCACACTTCCCAAACATAACAAAATAGAAAATAATACGTAATCTTGAAGAAGCTGAATTTCGAGTAGCTGTACACAGAAACATGTATAAGGAAAGAAGAATAAAAAATTAGAATTCATCATTTTAATCACAATGGTTTCCTAAAACAAGCCCAGTGTGGGGGTAATTCATATATTTCTTCTGGCTGTGGGGCAACTGTTTCAGATGACTTGTATGGTATATGCCAAGATTTTCCTGTGTCCTGTGCGTTCATCTGATATTTCATTGGCTCTTTTAATTTCATCTTATTACTGTCCGCATCATGGCCAACTGAATATTGATGCGATACCTGCCACTGATGAAACTTACTTCTCACAAGATGATCGTCAATTAGAAATTTATTTTGGCGCATTAAATCTATCGAGACAAAACAACAATCTCTACCACTCGCCAGCGTTGCGTACAGCAAAAATGGATCGTCCTCTGACCTAAAAGAATACAATAATTTTTTGTAAATCTATTCCCAGTGCACGTAGAATATCATAATACTCACAAATCGTTCACTAGAAAAATGAATACATGGTTTCGCAGAGTCTTAAAGATGGGAGACTTATTCATATGCTTTCGTCCTAGGATAAGAATTACTTTATTCTGGGCTACAAAATGATTAACAACTTCGGGCAACTGAAAAACACCAAATTTATATGAGAAATTGGGTATTGCCGTAATGTAAAAATCTAAGTGGTATTCATTACATATTAGCATAATTCTGATTGTATAAACAGTTGCATTTAGAATTTAACATAAAAATAATGGTTTCCACTGCTTACATAAGCAACGAGTTACAAGAATAACAGTACCATATGCAGCATAGATTTTAAACAATTTCTCACCATGCCAATATTTTTACGTTTACTCTTACTTATGTAAGATACGTTTAATCCATCAATTACAACGTCAAAAGGTTTATTTCTTTCAACAAATGATTTAAACTTCTCCAGTTCTCCTGGAGAAGTTTTCCAATAAATATCTTTGTTAATGATCACATTTTGCATCACTTTATTGGATAGCATTTCAAAATCCTCTTTTGACAGGGTTACATCCAACAACTTTTGTGAACATTTCGTGCACTGCCCTCTGCACGGTAGAGATAAAGAGAACAGAGATAAACGGTAAATATTAACAATGCGATAACAAATATGTAATCGTTTTTAAAAATGCAACTTACAAGTCCATATCCGTATACATCGCCATCCAACCAAACTCATTACAAGCGTCCATGTATTTGCTTAACACTTCTTCCATTACTATACAATTGAACCTTTTCCAAAAGTCAAACATTTTTTCTATATTCACATTAAATGTTTCCCTTTCTCGTAGACAGAATTTGAGATAGTCGATATAGAAGAAAGTACTTAACTTCTTGTGCGTTAGCGTTATATTTTCCATGACTTCCCATCCAATGATTTCGTCATTATTGGCAAACGCAGCAGATGCTAAGTAGGAATATGAGGCGCCGGACAAGGATTGGCTAGTTTTATACGTTTTCCAAAGTTCGTATGCTTCTTTCCATCTCTCCGTTAGAGACAATGCACTAATACAGTTTTGACACGTTTCTTGGTCCAAATATGGATATTGAGTCTTCATATCATCGTAGAGACGTAGAATCTCTGCTTTTTCTGAATCTGTTATGGAATCCTTCTTGAGTACAATAAAGCTGAAATACTTTCGAGTTACTGCTACATGGAGACTGTCACTACTCCTTTGTAAAAATTTGATAAAAGATAGTGCTCCTTCAACATTTCCCGCTGCCTTGCACATATCAATAATTGCACTGTTAACGAAATTTGTATTAAGAACTTTTGTTTTTTGTATGCTGTCTTGTACGTTCATCCATTCCTCGTTCGACATATCGGTAGCTTTCGATAATTTATTGTAAATTTCTTCATTATCCTGAATCAGCCGAGTTACAGGCAAGATTTTCTGGAATCGTTTGATTACAACTTCCGTGCAACATAATTGCATACGAAACGTATGTATATTTACACATTTTCTAAACAAAGCCATTTGAACAAATCTAACTATTCTTCACGCGCATGCATTACAGTATATAATAGCAGTTTATTTATTTTTAAATCGTGCGGCCACTCATGTTTATTTCGCTTGCAAAATCGTAACACCATATAAAACCATTACTAATGTGGATACATATAGTGCCAGTTAACTTTTAATCTTTTGCAAAACGCACGATTCTATTTCTAACTTCAAAATGAAGTGATAGACTTCGCACGGCAATAACAGTGCCAAAAATACTTGAACAGCATACAACAGCATGGCTAGCGTGGCTACGATCAGCTGCGACACCATGCGATACTATCGGATACTATCTAACTGTACCCAACTGTACCCAACTGTACCCAACTGTACCTGACTGTACCCAACTCTACCAAACTATTGAAGTATCGATACTTTCTTTCGATGGCACATCGAATTGCATCGAATCGTAAGCCAGTATGTGACGATCCTGATCATCCTCGATTGCAGCGCCCGTGTTTTAATCGGATCATGTATGAAGTAATCAGCCAGCGCGGCATTATTTAAACTCGTGGAAATTGAATATTGTAGCGAGAGGACGATAAATTAGTCTACGTAAAGTAAAAGGGTACTCATATGCTTAAGTGGAACGTTCTCCAAATAATAGATTTAAGGAATGTTATCCGAGTCCGAGTGTACGGAACATATAATAAGCAATGGAAGCCTTCGCGTTGCAATTGTATGATACATCAAATTCATAATCATACATCAATATATCAATATGTCAAGCTATAAAAATCAAACGAAATGTTGCTAAGCGTTTGTTTTTTTAATTCAATAGCTCTCGTGCTGTCCAATTCTATCGCAAGAAAATGCAACTAATGCATCCAGTGTTTGCTACCGCCAATGAAACCAACATCGCAGAATTGCCATTTGATGTGATTTGAGTTTCGTGTTATGGCCATTATAGTGGGGGCGCTAGTGGATATTTATGATTCGTGAAATATTGATTGCACTGTTGGCAATACTGAAAACTTCGATAGCATCGTTGGACCATCTGTAGTAAGAATTCTGTACTATTAAAATCATCCGGTAATGAAGTTGGTTTTCCCATATTTCAGGTCACCTTTGACATATTCCATAGGCAGATGGCAAACCGATGCAATATTGTTTTCGCGTTCGTACGTTTTAAATTATTCGACAGAAATTTGGAGCGTGCTATCTTCTCCAAATGTAATTAAATCTTATTAATTAATAAGTAACTCGTGATTGAATTTTAAACATGTTTTGCGTGTGTTGATTATGAGGAAATCAGCTAAATTATTTAGATTTATCGTCGATATTGATTGCTACAAAATAAAATAGTGCATCGTCAAAAATTTGGTCGAATTATAATTCGCACGAAGCTATTATTAATTAAGACTATTTGTAATCTGCAATGACATGTTTGAGTAGTAATTTTATCTTTGGATAAAAATGCACCGTAAACGAACGTCGGAAGGAATGTAATTTATAAGTACGTTTCCATTAGAAGCCGTGCTCTTTCTTTGCATTTACCTTTCAATTTAAATTCTCTCTACGATTGAGAGCAATCTCATATCGACGATTGACGAGGAAGCAGAACTTAATTATTACTTTCGTTTTTTCTACAATTAGCTGGTGAATAACGTAGCAGAAGAAGCTATTCGATGAGTTGTTCAGCGAAAGTTGTTAAATGAAAGGTTTTCCCGGCACCTTACAATCTACCATTTCTTTGATCCGGGATAATTAATCGAACAACCTTTCATCCTTTCGTTACCTCGCGTTTCATTGTTGGAATAAAATTACTTGATTACCTCATCTAACGTGAACGGGATAGAAAAGCTCGAAGAAGGAGCGTCATGGTTTCTTATTTCACCTCGTTACATTGAACACTAACGGGTAAAAGGTTTTGACCAAATGAAAATGTAATAAAGGTAACGTCTAGTTACACCTATAAATTTCCTCTTTCATTGTAGTTTTCATTTTTTATGTCAAGCTGTATTGAAATTCTCCGTCCGATGAAGCTTCGAACTTGTAACCGAAACTTTGTTTCGATAGTACGATGCGATTTTAGTAAACGTCATTTTCATGATTCTTATCGTCTTTCTATGACCAGGAAATATGCCAGTCAACTATATTATATTTATATGTAATCGATTACGCCAGCTAAGAGTCTGTGCGTATGCGAGTAAAGTACAAAAGTTGTTTCAAAGTAGAAATAAACGAAAGATCGTAATAAAAAAAAAACGGTGGGCAATACTTCTGACGTCTGCGCCGAAATTCGACATTAACATGCTAATAACATGGTTAAAATAAACGAGCCCACGCAGGGGGATGGGGGGTTCCCCTTTCGTAGGCAGGTTCGCTAGTAGTTACGCAAACTTCCAGGGGCGCCGGCCGAGCAATCGTGATTCCTGTCGAATACATTATGAGTCGTATCGCCGACAATGGGCTTTAGCCGACACTCAGTTTTCACGCATCGGAAAATCAACTCCCCGTAGATCCGAACGTCATTATTATTAAATGCGACGTGCAGTCAGAAATCATACCTTAAGCGGAAAATTCAGATTTTTCGATGGTTCGAGGAACGAGTTTAAAATGTCAAAAATATTATTTTGCGCTATTCAACGGAAACTTATTTTGCATACCGTCGAGGATAGTTTTGGAATCACTGCCGGTATTTGTTTTTCAAGCGATGAAGAGTCCTCGTACGAACGACCTTTAACATCAGTTTCTTTCACTGGGATAATCTTATTTAATTTTAGAGTCGATTTAAAAAAAACAACTTTTGCGAGTTTCTAAATTTTAAAAGAATGCAGCTCCGTCAGTTTTAAAGACACAGGACCCGGACTCAATATGTCAAATGTTTAATGTGTCAAACAGATAAATATAAATCGATTGTTGCATTACATTAAAAAACATTACGAACAGCAGGAAACAATTGCAGAACCTTCTGTAAGCTCTTTGTTTTTTTGTTTTTATGAAATGGTAGTAGGAGATATCATTCCGTTTTTATGCCAAGTGCAGTGTTCGAACGTTCGAAACATCGTTCGATATTTAAACAATATTTAAAATTTACCAAGTAAAATTAATACAAATGATTTCTACGCAATCCACGTTACTAAAATATCGACGAAAATGCGCGGTGTTTCCTGTCACTCGCAATCGCAAAGAAGAAATTTTCTCGCCTCGAAATCGAGCGAGGCAAATGATTGATCCCTTTTGTTACCAGGTTCTCTCGACAGAGATTTTACCGTATAGAGGAGTGCGAATAAACCATTCAACCTATATGTGCACCCATTCCGCTCTACACGGGCAGTCAATTAATTTGACTTTAAATTTAATAAAGAAAGAAAGTGATTCAAGTCCAAATCTCCGTTCTTAAAATGAACGATTAATCCATTCCGTTATTCGAAAAGATCGTAGTGATATTCAATACCTCGAAATCGTATAAAAGTTCAGCAATAAGTATGGCTAATAAATAAAACACTGTCGCTGAATGTTCCTTGATTGCAAATCAAGTACCACAATATTAAAAGTGTACTTTTTATCAATTTCACTGTCATTGCGCGGATCTTAATGGGCGCAACTTTACAGAAATTCATCAAAATAAATCGGTAGGTAATACTAACACATAAATGATTAGCGATAATAATGAAATACAGTTAAAATACAGTTTTGCAGCTTTCTAATGGGAAAACAGATTTCTGTTTCGCAACCAGTCACGCTTCGCTATCCGTATTCCGTAAGGATATATATTTCTGTAACATCCGCAGCATAGTCATAACTTTATAAACAAATTTCTCTCCTCAACAACGTCAGCACGGGGCGTATTGAAAATGGCAACCAACTTTCCAAATAACCCGATGTATCCAAGTTAACTCCTATACATACATCATATCCCGTCGTGTCGCGCATTTCCGTACGCGTTCGAACTAGGTATGTAGAATGATTCGATTAAAAGGACCGGCCCGAATTCCAGAAATCCCTATCCGTTCGCAGCGTTACGTTTAATTGCGATTTTCTTCGTTTCTCCCGTAACTTTTTAACTGTGACACGCGCGGATTTGCGGGCGCCCTTTGTATCACCGTCGGAGCATTTTCCACGTCGGTCCAATCAACGGGGAATCGAATCAGCGTTTAACATTTTTACCGTCCAGTTTTCTTCGATATTGGATTTAAATTGCATATCTCAGGGGCTCTCGATTCAATTTATACGATAATTGTAACGCCGTTTCGCAAAGGAGATGCGTACACGCGTGTGCGTTTTAAAAAGTAAGTCGCAATCGGCGTTATTAGTCGTCGTATCGCAGAGGTAACGTTATCGCTTGGTAAAGACTGCGCGCCTGGTAAAAACAAAAACCCCATTAAACCAAGAAAATTTGAATATGCCGTTCAGAAGAATGCGTTTACAGTGGCTGTTTGTACCGTCGCGACGCGTCGCGTTAACTCGATCGCTACGACGTTCCGTGCCGCGGTTCTTTTTCCGCGACTTTCTATTCGAGCCGCAACGTTCACCACTCGTGGCCCACGTGGGTACATTTAGTATAGGCGCGCGTAACGTATTTATATGTTTTAATTACACCGCGGAAGTTGATGCAAATTCTTACTTTAATTTGAGATCAATAAGATAGGTGAGAGGCGAATAAAAATTTCTTTCATTGTTATTGGACGATATCTAAAAATTAGCGTTGTTTGGATTTTGAATTTGATGAATTGATTTTGTTTTAATTGCATGTATTCTTTTAGATGTAAGAAACACGCTCAGAATGTTACCACCAATCATTGTGTTAAAACAAGCTACATATAGATTTTGCAGAAAGCGTTGCTATTCCTTTAGCTTTAGTTTTTTACAGAATGAGTGTTTAACTTTTTAACATTTTGTTCGTAACAGAGTAACGAACTGACATGAAAAAATTCAATTGAGTGGCTGTGAAGGATAGAGCGCCTGGAAACTGCTGTACACGTGATAATTATTTACTAAAGTGACATTATGAACTATTATTCCACGATACCGTATACACGTACGCTTAAAATATGAACTGACTCCGATGAAAAGAACGGAACGTGTTTCTCCAAATTGAAAATCCAGAGTGAAGTCCGATCTTTGCTGGGTTTTTAATTTTCAGTTGCTCTCACTGCACACGAGTTCATTTAATATACAGGGGGTATATAAGGAGTCTTTACAACCTCTTTTGATCTCAGGAAATTGATTAAACAATAAACAATCGTGCTATAAGCACAACAAAATAGAAGTTTTCACTATTTCGGCAAACTAGAAATAAAATTGTTTAAAGTACGCTCCACGTTATTTTGGCTACGTTATAATTGTAAGTCGTTTAATACGCATCCTACAATCAATCGTAGTCGTAAGGATCTTGTATGCGCTCCCTGTATTTAAAATCCAAGCCGGCTTGTTTTTCTTGATCAAAGAATACAACTCGCTTCTTGAAAGATCTCGGTATAAAGCATACGCATACGCTGAAGATAAAGCCTGCCTTTAATGACGGATAATCGTTCCCTTTGCTCCCGCTTGACACGATCACCTTTGGTGTCAGTGATGAAATCGATGGCCGTACAGAAACATCCAATAACCCCGAGAGAACATCATTCGAACAGCTGTAGGTTCTATGGGTAGTTTGACAAACGAATCTGCGCGCTGATTACCACCGACCGAGCCGATCGTAGTTGAGGGAAAAGCCGTGAGGAATAAGTGCCGAGATTGCAATTTCTGTTTGCGAGGTGCTCGAACCCGAGTGGACAAGTGTCGATTAATCGAGATCCTCGTCGTCGAAAAAGAGGATTGCTAAAATAAAGACGGTAATTCATCTGGATAAATCGCGCGCTACGTGTTTCTTTTACCTGTCCTGCCTGACGAACGCTGCGTGGCGCGTGACTTCTCGCATTTACCATATATGTAGATCGCTGTTATGTACATGCGCGTAGGTTTGCACGGATACGCATAGAAAACTATCGACGCGGATAAAAAGATTTCTTTCTTTTAATACATATATGTTATTTTTTTGTTTGCGCGAGCGTCGCGTCGCGTCGTATGTCGCCAGTGAATGTTTATGCGAAATGCTACCAACACTGATTTTGAACTGAGTTTCCGGGATTAGTAACGATCGAGTAACGATCGGTATCCAATATTGCATAATTAAACGGGTAATAATGTTGAGCTATTATACAGAGTGTTATTGACAATACGCGTAATATTATACGATGCGATTGTCTGTATAAATCAATTTTGTATCGTTACTTCCAGTTTACTTAATAATCAATTAATCGTTTACCGGCTATGCTAACGGTTAAAACAGAAATCAAAACTTGTCCCACGCTATTCGCGAAAAGATTGCGAGATCGGACTCGAAGCTAGGAATGAAAATTTTACGAGAAAGCAAAAATACGGTATAACGAAAACCTCGTAAAACGACATTCAGATTCTTTTTCCTCGTTAAATTTTATTTCAACGAGGCATAAAGGATAGTTAAAATTCAGTTTCTCCTTTGTTACTTGACGAAGAGCTTTTAGAAATGTCAATTTACGTAGCAAACCGTACGTTATTTTATATCGGAGCTCTCCAAATTGAATACCTCGGGTAAAACTGAAAAGCAGGCGTTGGTAATCCTGTCTTAGCGCCCGTTCGTACAGAACCAAACACATTTGGCAGGAAACTTCCTTTTCCTCTTTTCGTCGCGTCAACCGCAACAATGTATTGCAGATTGTAATACGTACGTACACGTACGTACACGTACGTACACGCGGCAAGTGAGCCGGGATGACGGAAAGAGAGGGACAGATAGGGAGAGTAAGCGGCGACAAGCAATTCCGTCGGTTCAGGCGAATAGTTACTCTACTGCGGAAATTAGTTGACAGAGCAGAGTTCTCGGGCAGTGGTGGCGAACCAATTCCCAACATGATTTTTGTTGACACGCCATAGTTTTGATAAAGAACCAAATTCGTTCGCGCGCAAATCTCGTTGGGGCCGAAACGAAGGGCGAATCGTAGGGCCGATCGCTGTGTCGTTCAATTTCAACGGCGAAGGGAAATGATGAGAACCTATATATACAGATATAATTTCGGTAAGTTAGATACGAAAGGTTCGCCGCTTGCTCACCATTGGTCTGAACGTTAAGGAGCGCTAATAGCAGGGAACCAGTGGGATGGTACTGCCATAACGACAAAGTCGTACTTCGATGACGCGGTTTAATCACTTTAGGATGAAATTTCTCGATGAAACGGCGGGCGAAGGTTCTGACGATACATCGGTGGTAAGTGGATTTTGCCGTCTTCGCTTTGGATTAATGGCGAATTAGTACCACGATCGACGTCCAGTTCCTTGATTACACTTACGATCCGTTTGCTCATTCGAATGACATTTTAACAAGGAACGATGTCTGCCTTCTTCGTAGTTTAGACAGTTACTATGATTCGATGCTAGGATTAGTAGGCTTAACGCCAGTTCCCTTATTTCGGCAGAATTATTTTTACGTTCCTTAGAGCTAACGCGCATTTATAATTTTTGGAGCAGAACATTTGTCGACTCACAACTCTCTTGCTCAATTCGATGGAATTTTCACAGAGGACTATTTTTAAGTTTGTAAATATTAAATAAACCTACCTTTAATAGAATTAGCTGTAAGGATTACTCTATCGTAACTTATGTCGGTAAAACTTCAACGGGAAAATATCTTCATTTTCTCAAAAATGTATCTTCTTAAAAAAGAAACACTATTTTACTTACAATCTACTTGTGCATTCAAATAAAATTGGCTTAAAAGTTTGAGCACTTACTATAATTAGACTCCGGATGTTTATGCAGAATACATTAGTTTTATACCGACTTCAAACAGATTTTATGAAACAAATGCGATAAGTATGCGTGAAGTATACGCATTAAATAAAATAAAATAATGGGTTAAATAATACATTTTGCATTAAAATCCGGGGTCTATTTATAATCAAACATGAATATTGGGTAACCAACGACCCGCTTGGACATTTTAGTTGATTATTATAAAAGTTTGTTTTATTTTTCAGTTAATTTACGAAGCATTGATCTATCCGTACCGCGAAATCCTCCCCGTGATAAAAAACTAGGTCGATTTAATACCACGATGACACAGAACGGAGTATGCATTCAAGTAGTTTTTCATTAGGTACCTCGCGTGACGTATGGTAAGATACATTAATAAAAGAGATGTTACCGGAACTACCATTCGTCCTCGTTAATTAACCTATTCGTGCACCTTCGGCGTTTGTGTTCGCCGTTTCGCGGAACCAGCATTTACGACGCATAACGGACATTCTCGATAAAATGTCCTTTAAACTACGCTACAGTAATATTCATACGTAAAATTTCTCATCGCCCGAGTCATCGATATCTTTCGTTTAATTACACCTGTAACCTGCACTAGTTGCCGTTACCAGGCTACCATCCGCGGTCAGTTACAGTGATTCTCGTTTATATTCGGTTTCAACAAATGTTTATATCCACTTCAAGGATCCAAATATTAATGGAATCACCGCAAACGCGTCTCCTATCGTGGGAATAATCCATCAGCTCAGATCCATTTAATTTTTAAATTGAAATTTTACTTATAGATAGCAGTACGCGTATCTACGCGAAAGAGTACTAACGTATCAATTTTGCGCTAGAGCGATTTTAAAAGTCCTTGCTAAAAGGACTTTTTAATTAGAAAGGGAAATGTGCGCCGACTTATTTTCTTTTCACGTTATAATTGAATCATAATGTAATATAATACTACTATGATATTATACCAGCTTTTGGAGTCGATTTCCTGTTAGTATCTCAATAACACTAATTTTTTAATTGCGCTACATTTCTATCAACGGATTAACGTACTTTCAGTGTTTGAATACAATATACGTACACGATTCTCATACTTCGCCGATTAAGAAGCAACACCGCTTATCTCACATTTTAGTCAAATTGAGTTAGCAACACTATTGTATACGTAGTAGTTCAAGATAATTCACGCTCGTTCGTTCGATCATGCAAAGTTCAGATTCGCAACTCGCACCGCTGTATGTTTCTATTGTTTGGGAATCGTGTCGAAATATTAATTTTGTTATAGGTTTGGCGATACGGCCTGGGTAGGGGTAATTTTGCGAATTTAACAATGGGAATTATGCTGGTGGAAATTCGTTCGCTTTGATGTTTAACGTCGTTTAATTTAACGTCGGGTACCGGAAATATCGTATTACTTAAACGTCGTTTCACAAACTCTTTCTTTTATAATAATTAAAATTTCGCGTACGTTGACTACCGACGGTCATCGGCAATCTGCTTTTAATTAATATTCATTAAACGTTACCTTTAACGTGTACTTACTTCAAATATCCTTTGTTATGTTACGAACTGTTAACCATCGCGCACCGTGTTGAAATGAAGTGCACTCACATTGAGGAATCCACAAATTTTCCCCAAATTTGGAATAATATCTTTATTTACATCTTTGCAAGGGTAAATGTAATAAAAAATAATCCATGTGCCAGGGTACGTACATGTACGTATATTTACATGGGGGGGGGGGGGTGTCAAGATCATCGCGTTAGTTAGCGTAATAGACGCCTAATAAAATCGCATTCGATAAACGATTAAATAAATAATTCCTTCCGACCGATGACCTACAGTCGTGTACTGGAGTCCAAGAAATTCCCCAAGGTTTTGATTTCTCGATATTACGGACCGCAGTACCATTTTCTGGTGCGGTAGCAGTCTCCTTTTTCATTAAATTAAAAATTGTTTTAGTCAATTAAAAATAATTTTAAACTACGTTATCAGACATCACCATTCTATTCTCGTTTCAAACAATCAAATTTCAAACTCAGAATTCATCTTACAGCGGTTGGGAAAAAGTTATTAGAATGTCGTGTAATGCGTCGCATGATTAGTAAACTTATTTATCGAATTTTCAGTATTACGATTTTACGTTGATCTTGTCTCATTCTACTCTTGTGTTCGTTAATTTTGTATACTTATCGTTTCGTACAATCACGGCTCCCTGGCGTTTTTGTACTAGCCATTAAACACCGACGAAAATAAATCTGACTTTGTAGATCAGCATAAATCTGTATAAATAATTAATATACGATGCAATACATATATCATTCTGTAATGGATGCTACTCCTGATCTCGATTAACTTCATTACGCAAAGTTGCATGCTCACGCAGGTGCTACATTTTCATAATGAACGTCATTGGTTATTGTGTGCCCATGCAAATAGTTAAATTATGAATTCATCGTACATTATGCGGCACGGAAAACGTGCAAAATTGAAATTAGATATACAACTATATTATCAACGTAATAATACCACTTGTGACTCGAAGAATCGTTGTTTATCTCGTTTTATCTGTCTGTCGTACGTAGGTCTCGGAACAAATAGGACGGATCATCCTGTAATTTATTCAACGATTTGGATATCTTTTCAAATGACATTTAATAAGAAATATGGAATATCCATTGGATTTTTATTGACGAGAGTTCAAAATGTATGAAAATTGTTTTTCATCGCATTCAGATTCAGAAAATATTTTAATTATATCACTGTACTATAATATGTATGGAAACTTGAATAATCTCAATTACAAATAAAGAGATTTGTTTTATCGCTATGTTGCTTTTAAACTTCGAACGTTGTGTCCTTTATAATTTTAATTAGACTTGGAACGTTGCACATAAACACCATCCGGTCATAACAATATACAAATCGCTAAATAAATTATGCTTACAAATATTGTTAACTAAATGTTTAAAATAAACAATGATTTTTCCATTTCAGAGTGAAATTATTACCTTAACGATACATTAAATGCACGTGAAATATTTCGAAGTATAGATTTCTGAATGAACGAGAACGATTATTAACTTCGATAGCTCGAATATTTTTGCGCATTACCATTATTCATGAAAATCCCCTTTTTATCGAGCGAATGATTCTTTAGATGCGAATCGTTTACTTCGTCCATCTCCAAATTGGCAAACGGGGATTTCCCTTTTCAATGCTCCGATCCGACTGAAAAAAAGTGTCCGCGATAGTATCCTTCGAACTTGGAAGAACCGTGTAACATATTGAAAGTTCGATCGACAGAAATCAGAGTAGAAGTTATAGGAGGCACGGGCGGGCAGTGAGCTCCCACCAGGGATACAAAAAAAACCATTGAGCTCGGTGACATTGTATCCCAACAATTGTCAATTTTTCACATAATCGAATTTAAGAAATCCTTTATACTTCTTTTATAGAGAATGTGCAAAACTTGTGCCCACGATCGAAACGAGACGTCTCGTCTCGTCGGGTCGGCTCAAACTTCAAGGGGGTAATATTTGACAAAACGTAAGATTACAACTTTAAGCAATTTGTTTTTCTTAATCGTTCGTAGTTTACGACGTTTGCGCCTATCGCCCGCTTTACGCAGAGGTCATACTCTTTTGCATCATGTTTCTATGGATCGCAAACTGTCTAAATTTCAACAACGCGGCCCTTTTGAACGAAAAATTTCATATAAATCGACGCGCTCGAGTGGTTTTTGTTACTGAGAATAAAAAATAACGTATGGTTTGACGGAGAATTTAAAATGCTAGCGGAAAAAATGTTCAACGTTTTGATTTCTGTTATAAAGTAACGGTAAAAAGCTCGTGAGGTCGAGAGTTCGATTGGTCAGACCGTACGAAACAGAATCAATAAAACCATAGCATCGTAAACAAAGTTTGTTAAACAAACAGGACTAGAGTTTTGTTTTCGACCTGCCAATAAAATACATCCGACGTTATAAAGTAATCCATATTCTTTAATAATCCCGCGCGAGGTTGACCAAATATAAATGCCGAACCCATTTTTAAAAAATAGGAACAATCTAGGCGCTATTCCGAAACTATAAACGTATCTGGAGTAGCGAGAATCAATTCTTTGAAAATGTAAATGTAACGCATCCGTTAATATAATAGAATATAAGATTCGTTTAGATTCTAACATAAATATGCTCAACATATATTTTTGGAGTAAAACGAACCGCACATTTAAAACAGGTTCAAAAGAATACAAAAAAACGTTCGTTCTTCACTACATTTTACCATGGATGATTCAAGAACCAAACATGGAAATTCACGTACTCAAAATGAAAGTCAATTTATAATGACTGGAACAAAAAGATCCGAGGAACAATGACCTAAAGTAAGATGCATTTAAAAATAAATCACATCATTCTCACCGTAAATATCAATAATTATACGATAACACTGGAATTAATAATTGTGTAACAATATTTTGCTCGGTTGATATAAAAGTCATTCATTAAAAACTACGCATTTTAGAGATAACGACAGAAGACCACCTACAAAGCGTAATACATTTTTTCATTACTGCGACGTATTACGATTGAAATTATAACGTGGAAAAAAGTTGAGCCGTGTATATTCGACATCCAAATTAAAAAATTGTTCTACCGTACAATTTTAAAATTCCTGTACTGGAAGATGGATAATTTTCGGACGCGCTACTGTTCTACCAACTTATAGTTCTATGAAATTTTTATTTTTTAGCACAGGTAATTAATAATAATAATATAATAGAAAAAATAATCTTGTAATACAATATCAACCCTCGTTTATTCCTTATTCGCGTGCAACGCGTATATACCATGCTTATTGAATTCACCCTAACCAAGATATTTTGTACTTAATTAATTTATCTTGAAAATGCAATTTACATTTCATTCGTAACGCATAAAGAACTTTGTATTAGCGAGCAGCGGCTCGTTACGTTACTTATTACTCGCTAAACTTTATAGACGAACTCGTACTTAGCCCGTATCTTTGCATTTTGAATGCTGATTATATTATGTATAATGAATTCCAAGGGTTTACCGGGAACAATCGAAGGGAGACGACAGACGGGTGACACCGTCAACGGGAGAAAGAAATCGGTTTGTAGGGCCAAGAGGCGAGCTTCTAAACGCCAAGCGGTGTCGAGCAGAGTCGAGCGTAGTCGGGACGGCTGGCTATAAAAGCCCTCTCGCACCGTGCCGTCGACGTCACACGTCGTTAGTACTCTGCACGGTGAGGAACTCCGGCGTGCCACCTGTTATTCCAGGACGAGACCATCCCGCATCTTCTCGGGAAGACTGCCAGGATTTACGGAGAGGCCTTTCGAGGACCGGCCAGATAAGACGGTACATACCGGAAGTTCCGCCGTGGGCCCTCTTCGAACGCTTCCTCTGACCGACGACGAGCTTCGATTTTCATTTTCGAGTTAACCCCCACCCCGGTGTGTTCGAGAGGGAAGACTTTTTACCTGTGCGCCGGAAGATCGAGGAAGGGAGAGAGAGAGAGAGAGAGAGAGAGGGATTGCTTCGGATTCGAGGGGAAGGAGAAAAGGACGAAGTAAGTAGCTTTACGGTGGTTGTTTTTTTAAATGTTGTGACAGAGAAATTGTTTTGCTAGGGATAAGGGTCGGTGGGGTATTTGTGGTAAATTGGACAAGGCCGCCGTGTTTGCGGTTGGAATTTACGATTTTTATCTTATCTCTCGCATGCGTGACTCGTTGAGTCATTGGAATTATTTTCAATATTAGCCACATTTGACGTAAATAAAATATGTCGAACGGACACATTGAGATTTTTATGTTTTCCTCGGTTTATCGTGATCCGCGGGTGTTTGTCGTTCAACGTTGTTAAGCAGAGAATTCTAATAGCGCGGGATATCGCCAAAATATTTATTTCGCATTAGAATTATGCGCAACTCGTTCTTTATGTGTTTAACGCCAGAAATGGATCGCGGGGGAATGTGTACTTCTCGTAATATTCTGTAAATGTTTCTGTTGATATAAAAAACATATCAAAAACGTCTATCAAGACGTAGCGACATGGTCATATTTCATCCATGATACCTTACTATCTTTGATAATAATTCAACGGAAATAACTATAATTGGCCGATTGGTCGTACGGGCTTGTCCTCCCGTTGACTACCAAATTCAATTTTTTTATTATCGTTTTTGTCTAATGTTTCATTCACGCTCGCACAAGCAAATTTATGCGTAGATAATAAAATTGCTAATTACATCTTTAAAAAATGTTTGGTATATCTTTAAAAAATATTTGGTATGTATGCCTAATTTCCCGCGATATTTACACCGATCGTTTATTCGATTCAACTGTTGGTCAAACATTTTAAGTTAAATATTTTCAAGTAATTGCGTGTAAAGTTATACGTGACTAGAGAACGTACATATTTAACACGATCCAACTTGATCGAAAACCGTTTCTAGATCCGAATGCGGAGTAAAATCGATACCATCGTTACTCGTCGTTCAGGATTGACCGTTGCTCGTGACACAGGTAGCGCAATGACTCATATTTTTTTCAAAGCTTGGCCACGTTTTACATAATTAGCCTCCTACGAGAGAAATAAATCAAGCGTATGAAAATTCTTCTATTAACTTACCCAAACGTGTCCCTTGCGGTTACACCTACTAATTAACGTGGGGGGTTAATGATCACCCAGTATTTCGCGCGATATCAAGTTGCGCGCTCGAAATGAAAAAATCCGGCGGTAAGGAGAATAGTCAACGTTGCCCATCAAACAGTCGTGTTAGGTCGATTCTTAAATTAGCATCAGGTTTCGCGAAAAAGACTGACGCGGAGACAGTCGAATTTTACGTCATCTCGTTAATCGCGATGCAGCCAGAAATTGATTTCTTTTTCGCGCTTAACCGCGTACATTTTCAATTGATAAACAAACAAGGGCGATGAAATTTACGGTCAGGAATTTCAAATGCTTCGAACAGTAGACTTTTCCTTCCACCGCACGATTGAGAAATAAATAGGCAACGCCTGCGATTCTACCGAATGTAACGTTCATTTTTAATAGTTTCGTTTGCGGTTACCAACATTACCGAATTATGACAAATTGTCAATTTGATAAAAAAATGTTGAAATTTATTAACGTCTGTGATAACAAATTTATCATTTAACCGTTCAATTACGGAAGCAAGTATTCAATACCAAAATAGGATTGATCCACGCTGCGTTTATTAAAATCGTGTGTTATTCAGTCGGGTGCAAGATCGACTAATAATCGTAACGGAAAAAAAAGATGAATCAACGCGTTAAACGGAATGATCGTAGAAACGGCATTTACCGCGAAATACTGGGCGATTTCTTTTCCCTTTCTTCGATTGCATTTAGATCCAATGGGACCCCATACCTGCGACCACGACTCCTATGGGTATTGGGAATATTGGATTCTTCGATATTGCACTACAAAACTACACGTATCACGGTTATATGTCTTACTCCGAGCGCAGCTTGGGATACACTTCGGATTGGCTATTTTATACCGATGATTTGGACTCCTGTCATTCGTATTCAAATGTCAATTCGAAATTCCCCCCCAGTCAATGAGTAGAAAACCAAAAGAATCCAAATATTCGTCTTTCCGTCGCGTCGATAGTCTCAACGAGTTAATTTTTAGACACAGGGTAAACTGTATGTATACGTGGGATATTAAATTGGAAAGCGATACGAAATATTAGCCGACGAATATAGTTTACTTTCAAAAGAAATTATACCGTATAAACGTACACGTATATGTATATCGTCCTACAGTTTGTTCGATGTTTAATGTCACGGCACACTCGAATACTCTACCAGCGAGATACTCAATTCGATAATTATTATAGAAAATATTGTCGAACGAATGTAATTTACTTTGAAAAATAAGGTCTGCGTGCATGCTACAGACGTATACGCGTAGCTCTCCGTTTGGTTCTTTCCAATTTGAATATCTCTGTATATCGAAAGAAAAAAATATACCGACTTCACTAGCGGGATATTAAATCGGGAAAACATAAAAGACATTGCCGAACGAACTGTGTTTACCTTTTAATATATGTTATCCGTATATTATATAAATGCGTCCTCATCCGGTTCGTCGAAAATTTAATATCACGATCCGAGTGCGCGCAAAGCGTACGCCGCCATTTCGAAATCGCGCATAGACCACAATTTGTACGCGACTCCTATCAATCGAACGGTACTTATTATCCACGGTGAAAGCTACTGAAAATACGGTGCGTTACGCGCGACGGAGAACGCGTTAAAATTGGTTTACGGATACGGCGAATGGTTAGACACGAAGATCTCGTATTTACGCAGGCTCGTAGCGGCAACCTCGCGCCTTTCTCCGTCGGTGATAAAAGTAAAGTGGAAAGAAAAGCGTTAAGGATTTACAAGGATCACGTATCCCCTCGTCTATATCCCCTCGTTCCGTCACTCGGGAAAACTTACCACGCGTGGAATTCTTTGCGGTGTATATGGAACTTGGACTTCCATATGGATATATGGAAGGGACACTATTCATCGTTACTTATTAATCGAGTCCGTCGAACCCGAGGAATCGCACGATCGTTATTGCGAGTATCTTTGTAAACGTAAAATTGGCTGATCGAATGAACAAGGTGTTACGAGCGGAAAATTATCGTTTTGTGATATTTGAACAAATAGCTTTAGATTTCGCTTATCAGAATTGCCACCGTACTAAATGAAACTACTTGAAACACGGGCTTGGAAACTTCGAGTGTAATGATCTTAGATCGTACGCGTAGATCGACGTGTTTCGCGTTACGTGTTTGTGGTATCTAAAAATGACTAATTTACAAGCCTGCTAATTGCTTTAAGATTTCTACTTCCGTAATAGCGATTTCAAAATGAAATGTTTCGTAACGAAGTATTTCTATGCCCGATATGAAGTGTTTGTTATTTGCACGAAGAAATCGAAAACAAATTTTGAAGTGCGATAAATCGGGTAACTAAACTCTGTCGATAGACCCTGAAGCGCGTCGATTATTTTCAAATTTATATTTCTGCACCTGCGGTTCCCAGAACTTTTTCACCCGAGCGAATGAGCTTTACTATAACTGGTCTGGTTAATTTGTTAGACGTTTTGAGAAAAATCAGTTTGCCATCGGAGATCTATGTTCCTGTAATTAATGAATACGTAAACCGACAATGAAAGAAAGTTTGCGAATCGCCGTTCTACCCAACCGTGGAGAACGTTAAACAAAAGTTATTTAAATTAAACGATCCGTTAAGTATCGCATCACGCGATCCCGAGAACAATTGGAACTAATTCTTATTTCCTCGCGAACTGTTCCCCCGCGTCAATTCCAGCTTCGAAAATTCTTGAACGCGCGATAAAGACGTCGGGAAAGTTGAGTTTTCTTTCGCTCGTCTGTCCCGTGAAATCGATATGGCACTCGAATCCGGTGCCGAACCAATCTCAGTTTCCTGTGAATTACGAGTCTCTTTTCATCGAACTTGATTCAAAGTTTTCAACGACTCGGATGCCTCTACTAATTCCTATATTCGTTCTAACCTACAGTATTTTCAGTAACGCGCGCTTCCGCCATCGTTAATCCAATTTCTTTTGAATTTAATTCCTGTCGATCGCTGACTACCGGGAACCCGTCGAAAAGTTTTGAAGCATTCCCGATCGATTTTCCATTCGGACGTTCGCGAGAAGCGCCTATCGAGATCATCGTGTATCGAATAACATCGACTGTCCCGCTGTCGACAATGGTACTTTTGACAGTTAAGCCTAACAGAGACGTCCCGATAATTCAAAACTTGACTCCCGATGTTTATAGAAATTAGAAAGTTTCAAAAACGTATTTTTCTTTTATATAGTACCATTTTGCATTACACACGCGTAAAGGATCTTTGTAATAACGATCGATTCGTGACTCGAATTTACTCTTTTCGTTTGTAATGAAATTTCTACAAATCTGTGTTGCCCACATAACGTCCCACAAACAGGACAGCTCATGAATGTGAAAATGATATCGTTACTTTCTTCCGACGTTTCAGTCGCGCGCAGCGTTTGGCAGATAAGATCCGTCACTTCGAATGCGTTTTCTATTTCTATTCGCATCAAAGTCGTCGCGTGACCGTGATGCACGATTCTCGCACAAAATATTATTAAACGCAAGAAAGAAGGAAATTCATTGCAAACGTTCGCCTCGTTGAACGATACGATCAATCTTTTTTTTAAAAGATGTAAATTATTTTGACGTAGCCAGCATTCCGAACGATTCTTTATTATGTATATGTTGCATCTTGGCAAATAGCGAGATATAATAATGAGGAAAGCAAAGCATTCTAATCGGATAAAGTAAGAAAAAAAATACAGTACGACTAGCGTGGGAATATTACCTACGCGAGAGATTTTTGAAATAAAAGTCAGTTTGATAAGTAAGGTAAAAGAGAATTATATCATCGCAGGCGGTAAACAGAAAACAAACGATTCGATCATTATTGTCGCGTAAATGTTTTCCAACGACATATTTGAATATGCGTAATATGACGAAACACACGTGTCTGCGTTAAATCCCAGCGCATTACTTACCGTTAGCTCTCGTGAGAATATAAATTTTGCGCAAACATCCGCGGTGTGGTAATTAGTCGATCGTGGGTCGCGAGAGGTATCCAAGCCTCCCTACGACCCGTAAAAGCAAATCGCGAAATCACGTGTCGTACAACTAACAGACATTTAAATCGGCGCAGACGACCGTATCGCGATCCGACCCGGTGGAACGGAGCAGAAAACGATTAGCCGGTTAATAATTTGAACGCGGTTAGATGACCCGGCGTAGGTGTACAGAGAACGGGAGCATTATCGAAACACTGCCTATTATCCCAAATAACCGAACAGATTATCCGTATTACGATCGGTTAACCGGCTCTCCGGATAAGCTAGTAATTAAGTGCGTTGAAGTCACCCACGTGCCCCCGTGTTCGCGGTGTTAATCGTTTCCACGAATCACGCTGAAGAGACGGACGTCTCGTGCGTTGCCCGTTTCGCCGTCCCGTGGACGGAATGAGTTTGCGTGCGACGATAAACGATAAAAATGTGTAAAATTAGAAGCAATTGCACGAAGCCGCCGATGAAGTGCATTGAATTATCACGGTAAACGGCGCCAAAGAGCTGAAATCGTTATCTCGGGTTCATTGTAGAAACGCACTTGGTCTGCCCCCGTCGGTTGTAACTTTTAGTCCCCGGCATCAATTACCACGATAATGGGCAACTCAAAATACCGGATTACACGATTGTTCGAACGGAAGGAGTGCGGAAGGTCGAGTGTGCTCGATAACGAGTGAAAGACCATGAAAAAAAATACCTTGCGGTACACGCCCCTCGTGAGTTTCGCAGTTCCGAAAGAACAATGGTACGACCGGCAAGCAAGTAACTTTTCAAGAGATATACGAAATTAATATTAAATCTAGTCTCGCGTACTTGTACGCGGCCCGCGACAAGACCTTGTCTCTTGTTAGTCGTAATTGTGGTTACCAGGCTGTGGAAGTTTATGCAAATTCGTATTTTTCTAGGGGAAGGGTACAAGTGTACGACTAGCGTAGAAATTTTGTTCGTTACCAGAGGGTTTAAAAATGTGATTTGTTATACTATACGTTTTGCGTTATACGCCCGTACCACGTGTTTCGCTCAAGCAACGTGTGCATGAGTAGTTTACATACTTCGCGGATATTTAACGCATTCGCCTCACCGTTTTAGTTCAAATTTGGGATAGGAAATGTGCACTTTACATAAACATTCTCGGTCTAGCGATTACGCGATGAAAGAATGTTTGATGATATTGGGAAGCAAGCGAACGTTGGTCCGTTTCGTACTTTTATTAGCGATATTAGTCAAAAAAGGGTATTTGAGACACCAATGAAACGGTGTAACTAATAACATCTGAATTGTACATTCCCGCCGTTGTTCTTCCGGACCAGCGATTTGTAGAAATGATATCTACAGTTTTTCCCTGTCAATTTCTTACCCCTATATTTTTTATTGGTCCCGAATGATCACGCGAGAGAATGTTGTGTACGAGACAAAATGACAAAAACATTCTTTGATGCCAAGATTGAACGTGACTGTCGCAGAGTTCCTGTATGGAATACGAGACTGATTTCCCTTGCTACAAAAGTTTTTCAACGATTAATCGAATCAATTGCAATTGTTATGACGGAAGATAATAATTTTGAGTTTCTATCCATGGATGGTTCGGGTATCGTGGTCGGTTTTGCGATAATCGTAGTGAAGAATTGCTAACGAGAATTGTAATTTGCAATGTCGATAAATTATCATTGTTGTTAATCCATCTGCATAGAAGTTCGCACGAAAAGTGGTCATTAGACTACGAGGGTGGGTGCAAACTGAGATCTTTACAGGAGATCCGTAAGAAAGTGGGATTCGTACAGAAATTTGGTTGGTTGTTTAACGGTTTGAGAAAAGTGTTTTACTTTAAATTATACATTTTGCGTTATACGTATGTATCGTACATATATTTTGCACAAACGACGCGTACATGAATGTATTACCGGCGTCACGCATATTTAGTAGGCACATCAGTTTCGCAAAGCCAGTTCAAAATTAATATAAAAAACCTGCAATTTGGATAAACAATTCTCCAGAATTCGATAAGACAAACGCGTTAAAGCGATAAAAGATTTTGATTAATTATTTCATCATCGCGTCATTATCGCGTCAGATATTCAAATACGAGAAACGACGGTAGAACGTGCACCCCGATCGCTGTGTAAGAAATTTGGGAAATCGACTAATCGTGTCTAAGGAGGGAAATTGTCCGCAATTACCCAGCATTCCAATGTAATCGGAAATGGAATTCTCGCGATGAGCATGCGATCAACGTAGCTTACCTGCTAAAGTCTGTTAGCGATACAGGCGGCTCCGAAATACCTTTTGGTAGTCGATAAGAGTGGGCCGAAATATGAGACGAGTATTAAACTTCGTTTTTAGTATTGACTGTATTAGTCCAAAAATAATTCAGGGAGAATAACTTTGAAACTTTACTTACGACGCTTGACGTATCAAATCGTCATTCTTGTTAATTTGTCATCGCTAGTCCGCGGATGTTTAAACAAAATTTTCTGAGATTTTAAGTATGCGTCAATTCTGTAACACATTCTTGTACGCGTGATTTTAAGGGAAACGCACGATACGCGCGGACGGCATAAAATTAATATAGAACATAAACGTAAGCACACTTTCAAAAATTACCAACAGCGAAATAAATTTCTCTTCGAATACCACGTCCTCGTCCATCTCCCATAAAAATGTAAATTTGTATAAACTTTCGCATTCTCTGTGTTATTTATTAATGCGATACTTAATGCAGTTTTTACACGTCTCTGCCTAACCGTATAATACGTCCAGATGCATCCTGCAAAACGTATTCATGAAATATCACCAGCCATGTTACGCTTCGCAACGTTTTTACGTTTGCGATACTCGCAGTTTTTCCACACAATGCAAAACTCCGCCGAATTCATATTTCAAAATGTCAAAGTACACCTGCAAGAACTTCCTAATATGTCAGCACACCTGCGTACCTTTACCTCCGGGTTACGCCTCGCACAATTTTTGTTCTCCACGTGCGCGCGGGAGGTAAAATGGTGGTTTGGTCGCGTTAAGGGGAGATATAAAGGTTTATCGGTCGTTGCGGGATAATGTGAAAAAAATTGTGGGCAACGTGTTAGCAAATCTGGTCAGTATGAGGCGAAGCTTTGCTAACGTCGTAGGTACTCGCGTTAGATGGAACGTATGTACACCGCTTCCGGAAGCCGTTTCACAGTAAAGTTTTGTCATTCCAAACAGTGAGACGAAGTGCCAGTCGACGCAAAAGTCATCGTAATGCGTTTAATTCCATGACTTGGACAAGTTTTATTTTACTTGTCATTAGATTTTTCCAATAGATGCGATTGTTCTCCCTGGATACTTCTACAAAGATTTTGTAATAATATTACATATTTAACAGCGTTTTTCGTCATACCCTTTTCTTTATAAAGTGTATTAATGCACCTCGGATTCAACATTCATTATCTCTTGGTAATGCAAAATGTTAAATAAACATTGATTTGAATGATTAAAACATACATTTTGAGGCACAGCTCTATAGGTTAGATAAATGTTACAGATGTATTAGGCGTCGATATTTCAGGGATATCAATTGTAATTAAATTTTTTACGTTCTGCTGATACCCGCGTACATGTTTTGCATAATATCAAATAAATATATTTCTTCAGATCTTATCGATCAAGAATAATATCCATATCTCGTATTAAAGATTTGGAGGAAGTCTCTACGATTCTGATGAAAAATATATGTTTATGCAATATTGTTTGTTACCACGGATGCCATCATTTTCGAATTTGTATAATATCAAATAAATATATTTCTTTAGATCTTATCGATCAAAAATAATATTCATATCTCATATTAAAGATTTAAAGGAAGTCTCTACGATTGTGATGCAAAATAAATGTTTATACAATATTGTTTGCTACCACGGATGCCATTATTTTCGAATTTATACGAGGACGCAATGGATAATAGCGTGCGCATTATCGAGTCAAAGGCAGGAGAAAACATAAATCAATATAAATCTTCACCGTTTTAAGCAGTGTTTCGAGCATGCCGAAATAAATGCAACGTATCTCGCGTAAAAGTAAGTCTGGCTACGCTGGATCCTTTGCATCGAAAATTTCATCTTCAAAGGAAAATTTTTATTTCAACATTCTCGATTAGCCGTGTAGAAAATAAGTAGCTGATGTAAAGCTTTCGAACGGCGTACGTCGGAAAATGCACTTGGGAATTAGGCGTTGACGTTGCTTCGGAATATTAGAGGGGTATACGTCACCCTAAAACTTTGTCAAATTTGATTTGATTTCCCTGCATACTTTTTCAAACATTTTATAATAATTTTACATACCTAACAGCATTTTTCGTCGTACCAATTTTTTCTTTATAAAGCACGGATTATTTCTTTCGAACGGGTTGAAAACATTTTTTTGGGATTTATTTATTTTCGACGAGCGTGACCTTATCTCTACCGATTGGAATCCTCACAGCGGGCATTCTGACTATTTTCCAGTTTCAATGTTCCGTATTTTAAGACCAATTTTTAATTATGCGCTTAAATTCTTATAGAGTCCTATAATAAATCAAACTTGCGAATAGATATAAAGCACCCGTTATATAGATTGAAGTGGTCGTACAACAGAAATGTGATCTAACGTGTTCTAAAAAAATTCACAACATTTGAATCCACGATAGGAAACATTTTACTAAATACACGCAAGACTGATATCTGAAAACAATAATGCAAGAAATAGCCGGTAATAGGAAATATTCCAGACCTTGCGGCATTGATTTCTTCAAACGCGGTGAGAAAAAAGAATGCGTTACTTATGTGTAGGTAGTCGGGAAACTTCGAAAAAGGTGTGCGTTGGAGTAGGCGTGTGGGTACGTGATACGCAGGCATGCGGGTTATGTGGCAACGATTTTCCTGCAACGATGAAAGAAATTCTTTGGTGCACGTGTTACCTGTAACTATGCGTAGACAGAGTGGGAGCGAGGGGGGGAGTGGTGAAATCGGTGAAGTGATTAGCGATGAGAATATTTTCTTTGCTCGTTGTGTATCAGCGGTTCGCAAGTTCGAATCTACGAGGTGAAGACACATCATTTTTTCATCTATTTTTTACGCAACACACGTGAAATTTCAAAAGACCATCTCGGGTAAAATAAAGACCACCAACGAATAGTAAAACTCCAGAATAAAATCGGAATGAAGATATACAACAAAGAAACCGCATTACCACTACGTCGGTTAGGATGAACAAATAACGCCTTAGCAAAATAGAAAGAATACCAAAAATTAGTATAATTCGAACAAAAAAATTAGTGTCAAAATATTGAAATCCCTGGGCGTGATTTTTTCGGTACGCTAAATAGAAACGATGGCGAATTGAAAATAAATATCAGGATCCTTGCGACGAAGAATTCATCGATTCTTGGTTATAAATTCGATTTATCCTTCAATTCGTCAATATTCGTAGCTCGTAAAAACGTTGAGAATCACTGTCACGTATCCGATGTAAGCGTATCGGCATAGCTTAAAGATAATATTCTGGTGAAATGCTTACACCGGGCACGTGACGAGTATTCGCTTGGAATTCTATCTTACGAAGGCACGCACTTGTAGAGAAACGACAGCTTTGGGCAGGGGTCGTTCTTGGTAAAGTTCCTGAAATTTTTGAGAAAACTTCGGCATACCGGCGAGAAGTCTTGTGTCTATTTCCTCCGTTACTCACGCTTGCGCTATTCGTTTATTCAAATTTGTCTACCCTTCGAAATACTCAGTATCGTATTCACGATTAGAATGTTCTTTTCATGCAGCATCGAATTATTCTTCCCGTGAATCAACGTTCCGCTAATCGACGCTCTGCTTTAATACAATCGAGAGAAGTAATACGAGTACCGTTTCCAAAACGAAGAACGTTCTCCGCTCGAGTCCCAGCACTTTTTCTTTTCCTATGACTTTCGGGAATGATAAGTTGCTTCCAAATAATTTTCTTCTCCGTATATCATTGCGCGAGGGTGTAACAAAAAGGGATTACTCCTTTTCAGCCGCTTAACTCGAACGAAGTTATTAATCCCGTCTCATCCGAATCCCAAGTGTTTTAAGGAATTTCGCCAGCCGCGTAATCCTCGTAACGAGCCTACAAATTCCCAGCGGATGCCACGAACAGAGGGGTAAATCACTTTGAATGAATTTTCATAAGCCTCGTCATTTACATTTAATACAAGCCACTGGGGCGTGATAACGTCTCGCAAAGTACGTTCCCGCGGAGCCATCTTAACGAACGCAGTGATCCCGAATGTTCGTTCGACTTTACACGCCGTTGCTTAAATTCTCCTCTTGTTTCCATGGCTTTAACTCCGTGCCGATTTGCACGTGCGGAACGCAAAGGTACGATACGCCAGTGGTTCTCGAGCTTCGCGCGTTTGCTTACCTGGTTAACCGTAACGCCACGCGTACGATTTACAAATTGACGTTTAATTGCGGACGATACCTTTCTTTTTTACGTTTCCCTTGCACAAATCGATTATGAATCCTTTTGCGCGTTTCGTTCGAAGCACGTATGAATTCTCGAACACGCGTGTGGAATTGTAGACGAAAGTAACATCGTTGTAATCAATCACGAAATGAAATTTGCGCGTTGCGCGATGAAATGAATTTATTCGGTTACGCTCGCGATTCGCGCAAATATCCTCCGATATTTCTACCCAAATAATTAAACATGGATTTTATAAATTTCATCGTTTACATTGATATCCAAAAACATGTAAATTTACGTATGCGCTTATCGATCATATATTTACGTTATGCGTGAAACGGGTTCGAATTTATTTTGGTTCAAAATTGTACCGAACTCCTCCTTTCGATGTCAAACTTGTTTGAACCCGAACCCAAACGAAGGAGACATCAAACCCCGATCCGTAATTATTATGATTATCGATTCGATCTAATTACGTAGGACACCAAGCGCCCGAGTTTAGGAAATAATAGATTTGGGAAAAACAGACCCGGAAAAAATACAGTGCCAGACCCGCATCTATTTTCTCTCATTGTCACTCTATTTTTTTTCCTATTACACCCAGTCACCCAACCTCAAAGCGAGCACCGTTATTTAGGCTTTCGATTTCACGAATGCCTTTGTAGGTAAAACTTTATTTTTTTCCCGAACTAATGAAATTTCGCGTGACGGTGGAGCGGCAGTGCTTGTTGCGACGATAGAGTAAAAAATACTCCTGAATGGAGGAAGAACAGTGAGTGGAGTGAAAATTAAATCGAATTAATCCCTGCGAGGAAGCGAGTGACCCGGATTTTCGAATCAAAAGGGAACTAATAGACGTTCGATCTCGCGATTAAACGATATCGCGTACCGAACGAATTGTATTTTGTAATGTTATTACATTTTTCGTCAGAATTATTGGAACGGAAGTTAAATGTTGGGATATTTATTTGGGTCATTGGAACATACGATAATAACGGAATCCATCTAGGTGAGATGATATATAGCGCCCATCTACCGTGTTGCGTGTATGTATGTATGTACGTCTGGATGCTGGAATGTACGAACAATGCAGAGGTGAGATGAACTAGATTATAACTGATGCCGTTGCATACCGTGAACTCGTAACTCGTAATTCCGTCGAAACGGAATTGAAAAATTCCTGTTCCCCGTAATCAGGACAGAACAGATTTTTCTCACGGATATAAAAAATAGTGCCCGACTATAATTTTATGCCAATACCCTCCCCGAGTTGTAATTAAGGATCGTAATATTCTAATTACTTTAAATTCGCTTAATTAGAGTAAAATACGAAGTCTGCGAGCGTAATTTTGTATGATATAAAAGTATCTGCATCGGATCGCAATGGATTAAATAAAAATTCACTAAATGAAGATTTAAGTATATAACGTCGGAGTCTTTCCGTCCGCGATGAAGTTTGCTGTACGACAGTCAGGTACAAAAAACGTGGTACTCCGATTCATCGAAATTTCGCGTCATCACAAGGGCGTCGCACCTACGTAAACGCGTTGAAACAAAATCGTTAAAAAAAAAAAGGACGAAGGCAGAAGATGTGGAAACTGTTTAATGTCCCGTAGTGTCGCAAAGAGTATCTTTCGCTAAATTAAATCCAGTCACGCGCAGAGGGCTGGTAACGACGAGCGGCCGTAAACTACTACTCCGAAATTAAATTGCTAGATTGCGTGTCAGAGATCAGATTATGAATGGATCTTTTCGGCAAAGACGATTGCATGAATGGACCCCTCGCGTAAATAAACACATCGGCGTCATTATCAACGCGATGGAACGATGGAGAGTTTCCCATAGAGATCTGCCGAGATAAGGATGATTCAACGAGTACCCGACCAGCGTATCGATGTGCATCGCGATTTTGGAAGCAATGACGTCACCCATTACGCGCGGCTACGGAAAGAAGGAGACTCGTTGATATTTAAAAACGTTGACGCGCGTGCACGCGTACGCGTAAGTCTGTGCGCGACATTACGTAGCAAACGGCACGATATCGTGTTATTATTTACCGACCTGAATGGCGATTCAACAAGTGCCCACGGTCTGTTGGCACTTTAACAGGGCAACATTTGAATAAGCCTACCATTTTTCTGAACGTTGCGCTACATTAAGCGATTTTTCAAGTACTTTTTTTTCTGAATCACACTGACGCATCGATTTATCGGTTAACATTCCGCAGCGCGAGTTTATTTTTTGACGTGGAAATTAAAATACGTGCAATGCGCGAATTACAATTTTATTGTTATCGGAAGCCGATTGGGAGGATTGTCATGCTTCAAATATCAAATTTTTCTTCTTCTGTTTTTAATTCTTTAATTTGAAATCCGCACAGTTCAACTACCGCGGTATCCAAAATGTACCCATAGTTCAAATATAAAAATTAGAATACGAGCTGTATTTGTTTCGATATTCCAAGCGGAATTTGCGAAACTGTTGTACTTTTAATAATAAAATGTGGATTTGATTAGTAGTGCGAGAAGATTGTTAAATACTGTAATTTAATATTTTTTTATTTCAGTGGGAATTCTACGCAGTTTTCGAAATTCCATTCGGAATGTACTGGAATCAATACGAGATTGTGAAATGCTATATCGTACTGTTCACGTTGTTCATTATACCAGTTTTTTCATTTCCGCCGTTTTCAGTTTTCAGCAATCGTTTCTATCGTAGCACACTCTAATGCCGAAAGTGGGATCAATTGAACGCGGCAATTAATTATTGCGGTTAATTAAATTTCATTTAATCGTACCGATGCGGTTCAATTCAACCCATTGTAATGAGTGGTTTTTCGAAATCGTTCGAAAGTTGTCGATAAACTGTGACACGTGATTTATGGATATAAATTCTCGATTTATTCTTTCACGTTTCTAAGTTATCATTGCCAATCCGGACTTTATTTAAATAAATAGAACCTTGCGTTTTGTTAATCGTTCTGCAAATTTGACGTGTTTCTTGGATTTTTAAAATACAGTTACGCGTTCAGTTTATGCGATACGCGATAATATTAATATCGCGATACGTCATTGCGGAAACCAATACGCGTTAACGCAAGAAATTTGCCTGTACTTACATTAGGAGGTAAACAATACAATTACTAACGACTGCAATTTACTACTTCGCAATGTGACAAAATTGATAATGAATCCTAAACGCAATTACCATGTAAACCATAATACCTACCTAGATCTCATTACCTCTGACTTCCTAGCTTCGGGTCGAAAAAACAGAATTTAGTAAATCTAATATAAGAAAATCTACAGAAAGTTCGAGCTAAATCTGGTCCATTCGAGCAGAGCGGAGTTCACAATAAAGTTTCAGCAAGTGTTTAATTTTCGTTCGTAAAACGATTTGTAGCATTTTCAAATGACAATTAATTCCTTGGCCGTTCTTCTGTTGCTTTTACGTCGTAACGTTTAATCGGCGAAACTACTGCACGGACGTAAGCATCAGTTCTACGGACGAGCGTATTAGTTTGTCGCGGAAAATATCATCAGATGGAACGTTTGTTTTCATGGGAACACGGTAAAAGTGTAATTTTCTTATCCAAATTTCCAGACACCTCGATTAAACGTTGTCCCGACAAATTTTAATTACTAACAGGGGACAGGTTTGATTAAAAACTCGGTGCTGCCGGATGGTCATGAAATCTGGAACGTTTTCTCGTAAATATTTCACATTCTTTAATGACCATCGTACTGTTCTCTTTATCGATAAAGAACAAACTAAAAATTCAACGGATGCGAATAACGGTCAAGTTTTATTATTGTCTTCTCTTGAACTAACATTCTTTGACCAAGTTAATACGTGCAAGTACTTGTGCGAATTAATTGATTAATACGTACATACATATATTTATCTATTGTTTTAATAAAGTAATTAATACCTATCTGCGCGTATTTTTCGTATTCGTAGTTACGATTTAATGTAACCGGGGCAATTTTTGTTTCATTTTTGTCCCGGAAGTGTATTGTAAGGCTCATGTTAAACCAGGAAAATTCTATTTAGTTGGAGAATGGTAAAATAAGTGTGATATATCGTTTGTTTCGCGGGAGGAAAGACAGTCTGAGGTATTGTGACGGCCGACGATAAATGTACTCGTACTACTTCCAGCAATGATCCTCAACGCCGTACGACGTTCGCTACAACGTACATTCATCGTATCATCGTAAATATGAAAAATCGTAAGGGATTATTTAGAGCCTTTGCATGATGAAACTGCACGGTGCAAGAAAAAAACGTGTTCTTACTCATCATTTTGATAAACGATAGAAACTTGTATAACCCCAATGTCCAACGATTACATATACGAGCAACGATGTTATTATCTTCTTGTATGATTTATTCCTACCGTTAATAGTATTTTTTACAATGTACCCAATACGTAGTGTAATAGGAAAAATTTGTATGGGACATTTCATGGCTGTTGTAACTTTAACGTTATGAATTCAAAAAAACTACCTCGCATTGAAAACAAAATTAAATTTGTAGTCAGTCGCGTGAAAGAACTGACGAGGGTCACTGTACTTCCTTCGATCGGCGTTTCTATAATCATATTTTGCAATTAGATTTGAATCGATACAAATTTTGTTCGGTATCCCATTCGTCGATAAAAATTATCCATCTGAAACGTCGTATTGTAGTACATAATTTCGATTCTATACGTTCAAACTTGATCAATCTTGAAATTATTTATACGCATCTGTACAACCTTCTTTGAGGTTTTGTCGAATGTATCGGTTTCGAAAAAACATCAGTAACCGATAAACCTATACACCGGGATTCGACCGATATTTAGTATCGGTGGATCGTGCCGATCCCGAACTAGGATTGCGATAATTCTGAACGCTTCCAGTAGTAAATGTCGCGGCTCGTCCTCCGTCTGAGCGGTAGCAGATTATTCCACTGCGCCACCTACTCTCCGAGCACCGAGCACCCGTTACGCGTTCGATCGATAGATCGATCAATCTCCCGAGATTACTCCAGCTCATAATTAGCATTTTGAGACTATCTTGGAAAATATTTGCTCTATATTTCGCCACGAGTATCCATTTTAACTTACCCGTTAACATTTCGCCTCCCGTTAATCCTATTATTCATCATTCCTAGTCTCTTGACACGCTCAATAATCCTCGCTCCTTACTTAATCCTTTCGAATAATCAAATCGTAAAGTTCTGCCATTCGTCCTTAAGTTAGGCGTAAGCAGATTTCCTTCAAATTGCGAAATTGAGAAACGTTGAGACCCAAGGAGGAAAAAGAAAAAATTTACGAAGAGGAAGAAGCGCGCCGTGGCGACATTTTAATTTCTGTACGGTCCAACTTGCGGCGTAAATTGCGAATGCAAATTTTCGTCGAACGTGTGCGCGCGTTGGTGTGTGTATTTTTCATTCATAGCCTTGTCGTGCTCGTTAATGCGCGTGGAAAGTTATACAAAATGATGGCTCGATCGATCTTTCCGGATTCCGTCTTCGTCGCGAAAAAAAGTGAGAAAGACGGTACACATACTGTCAACGTTTGCCGTTTCCATCAAACGAAAGAACCGCGGAATTGTGGGTAACTTAAAAGACGCAAAGTTCCTGGTATTTCGCGATAGATCGAAATCCCGAAGAAAGTATCTCGCGTGGTTTACGGTCGTAAGTCATTTAAACGTTCGCAAAGTGATTTGAAACGGTCCCTTTAAACTTGGACAATTCAACGCTGTAACGCACGGTTAGGCGCAATATCAAGAAATCAATATCGTCGATTCATCCCTTAAGCCCTACGGTCAATGATAAATTTCCGGTGACTATAGCCAATCTGGTTGAACCACTCGATAACCCTCGCATTGACTGCGGTTTGCAATTTCATCAAATCCTAGCACGCTCGAAAGTATAGCGTACCGCGATAGATTCAAATATTCTATCTTTGCGACAGAATTAATCGTATCGTCTCGCGTCGCACAGGAGTTCCCAACCTTTGCGGGCTTAATGAGCAAATATTCATAGGACCTTATATTTTTACGAATACTATGTAATACAAATAACTTTATTATGGCCAGGAAACAAATTTATTCTGTTTTACCTTTTCTCTTAGCCTTATATTGTCATTACATAGAATCTGCGTATTTTATGCGTGTACACATTTTAAAGCACTCAGAGAGGCAGACGTTGTTATGCATTGGAAAATGTATTTTGGATATTTTTAGCATATTTTTCGAGTTCGGTGTACTTTTTGTAAAAAAAATACGTATATTCGTCAACGCAGTCTACTGGTGTGGATAATATTCTGATTTTGGTTCGTTTACGCATATTGCCGAGAACGGCTCGGCTGACGTAATCCACTATTTCTAATTGTAAGTCAAGTTGGGAACCCCTGAGTACAAACTTTATTGGTAAAATTTAACGCGTTAACGTAGCTTTCGGGAAATTTTCATTCCAATTACATCGGCCAGAATAACTTCAAACGGCCAAAGTGATTCCAAAGCTTCTGAAATAATCCACGATGAGTTAACGCCGACGATAATCTGTCGAATTTAATTTTCATAATACCGAGATATTCCGGTGCCGTCGCCGCATTTATGTGTATATTTTCTTTCGCGAAACGTCTCTCTGTGCACGTAGGAAAGTAATTTGCATACAGAGTGAATTTGTTCTATTTTCCTTCGTTTTTTCATTCCCATTCTTGCGAGATAAACCGCTTCGAGTCTCGATCGATGACGCGCTCGCGTGGGTTGATCAATGAGTATACATATAATTGAAACATTGGGGATACATGTCCTAAATGAAATTTATTTTAATACCACTATCTTCGGTATCGATACGATTGTCGGTCGCGTGCTTTCTTTTGCGCTTGCAGAAATTATTTGTGCTTTTAATCTTCGTATAGTAAGTAGGTAGCTATATGAATATCGAGTTCCATTTCCAAGGCGTTATCGCTCATTGAATGTAAAGAAAATTTTAGTTTGGATCGTCTCACGAGTGTTTGATCGATACCATCGATGCGTCAATAGTCAGCCGAAATCGCAGGACTGACTTTTCGAATTCTTTTCGCGACTAACGCGTTCTTATCTCCCATTCGATACGGTCGTAAACCGCAGGATGGTATTAACGTTATCTACCGCAAATTTGCATGCACAGAATGGTCGGATTCACCGAAAGTACCAATCTACGTAGACGTATATTCCGTGACGTTTGTGTAGGTGGACGTATTGTGACACGGTGAATCGTACGTTCGATTGCCCACAGAAATGACGGATTAGCGAATACGTATTTTATAAGTATATTTAAAATCCGTCAATTTGACGGGTATTCCTTACATATTTTACTGGTTATGTTTTATAAACGTATGACCATGTGGTATATGAGCATATAATTGTAATAATTAAATGGTAATATGTCTAAATTAAATCATACCATGCGGGTGAGCGCCATGATAAATCTGGTGGAGTGGGATAGTCAATGAGGCATAAGATTCAGAACAATAACAAGAAATTTAACAAGAATTACCTATGGATATGGATGATACCTGCGTATTAACGAGGTGAATCGCCCCGTTGGTCGTTGGATGAATTGATGGACATGAGCTGATTGAGACAATGCACAGCGTACCGCTGTTCGTCGATGCGGATTAGCACTTTAGTGTGCCATGAGCGCAATTACAGAGAACCTAAACCACTAATGAGCAACGAGCAAAACAACATAGAATTTCGAACTGAGAAAAAAGCGTTGTGCGCGCAAAAGATACAGTCCAATCAAGGCGGTCGAAGAAGAACGGGTGCGGGACATGAGAAAATCGCCCTGCGTTCTAAGAGCCGCGTAAAAGGGGGCTTGAGGTAAAAGGATCAAGAGACAAGGTCTTGTCTCGGGCCAAGTTCAAGTACGCGAGACTGGACCTTGTATCTTTTCCAGAAAGAACGGACAGGGGTTTCGAGGTGGTATACTTATCATAGCCAGATCATTGGTTGTCGCGCGGTGAGCGCCCAATGTCGTTGTGACGGAATTCATCATTCACCGCACAAAAAAAGGATTTAATTTAATGAATCGCTCAAAGATCAGTTTCCACGACTTCAAAAAATAACGTACAATAATATCGCTTGTGTCGGAGCATCGTCGACGTGTAGGTGGCTAGTACGCGCGCATTGCAAAATTTACGATTAAACGTACGAGTACATTAAAAGAACGGCGCTGAAAACCTTTCTCCGGCATTCGTAACTTTGACATCCGCGATGTAAAAAGATTGGCGCGTATCGCTGAAATTCGATAACCGATCAATGAAACGGGAGGCTAGACTTTTCTGCCGAGTCTATCCATCTGCAAATAATTTCACGCCTGTTGCTTCGCTGGACGTTTCCCCATTCCCCGCCCTTTCTTCTACTCTTGCTGTCGTCACCGCGTAATTAAGGTCTTGGTTCGCAGACGAGTTTAAGGTTCACTTTAAAGCGAGAGCGATAAAATCGCGCCCACGGAGATGAACGCCGCGCGCCGTCGGAGTTTCGAGAGGAGCCCGACAACTAAATCCATGTCCCTTTGTCGCGCCGTGATTACTCCATTCATTAAACCCCATTTACTATTCTTGGGGTGGTAGTCAACGATATTATTAATAGTAACACTCTCGCTTACGCGCGTCATTCTTTATTAATGAAGTGGCACGCTCCGTAGGGTGGAGTAAAAACGTCTATTTTTGAACATTCAAATTCAAGTACCTGTATAGGGATGCGGGGTAGCCGTGCAAAGGTGAAACCCAAAAAGATAAATCTTCTCTTTTTAGTTAAGGTTCGTGGGTGCCTCGAGGGACCCGAAATTAAAACAGGTTCTGTTCGTGTAAGGAAAGGAAAGTGGCCACTGAATTTTGAAGCAATATACCTCGCAACCCGTCAAAATGTTTCTTGGAAACCTTCGTAGGGGGTCGCACTCGTTACTTCCACTATTTAGCATGCAAGCAGCTTTTGACGACGGATTAAATTTTGAAAATCTAGAAAAATATTGCACAACGATTCGCTCGATCATGACGCTCAGTTTTGGCTTGCATGGCGAAACGGAATGTTACCGAGCAACAATCGGGAAGGTCAAGTTCGGCAGCCGACGAATCTGGGTCGGAACGTCTGTACAGATGTCGACAGTCAGCGTCGGTATCGTGGGCGACGTCGTCATCGTCGAGTTCATTAACACCAGGGGCTTAATTTGCGCCCGTGTAATTTAGGGCTGCCGCCCCGCTTTCCAATTACAGCGCCTCACCGCGCCAACTACTTGAGTCCGCCGGTCAATTTCTGTCCTTTCTTTCTTCCATTGCGTCGGTCTTATTATACACAGTATGCGACGGGAGCGGGTTAACGAAATTTTTAATTAGCGAGTGACGAAGTAACCGCGTCGGATTGCCGTAACTAGACCGTCGAACGTTGCCTAAAAAAAAGTAGCGTAAAATCCTGCTTCGTTAAATAACGCGAGTAATTAATAAACTGTGTCCGCAAGACATATTTAGCTACTGAAAAATTACAAAAAAAACGAATAAAATTATTATTTTTACACGCTCGGTCATAGATACATTCGCGATGCTCTTCGTTTTGTCCTAGCGCAAGGCGGGGGAGTTGAAAATCATAATGGTGTATGTACGTCGACAGAAACAAAAAATCAAGTGACACCATGACTTCAATATTTTATTTTCTTAATTTCGTGCATTCTCATGATATCCAGCCTCTCAAATGTTGGGATTTGGGATATATAGCGAAATTGTAGATATTCTTCATCGATAAAATAATTCTCGTTACATTTGATGATACTCTATACACTGGCATTACGCTTGTGCATGAACATACAGTGACTCTCGTTAACATTTCGACGTTACCGATATTTCAATCGGTTTGCAGGGTCTGAATATTAACGGCAGAAAGTGTAAGTAGGATCGATTACGTTATTGGAAATTGATCTCAGAAATATTTATATCACGTATAACTAATTTTTGAATTGTTTGTACCAAATATTCATTGACCCTGAAGCATTTTGTTAAAAAAAAATTAAAGATTGAGATTTCCGTAATTTTTGTAAATTTAACCATTTTACGAGGTAACATACAGAATAGTCCAGCTGCGTACCACGTAATTGCAGTAACCAACAGATAATAATAAACCAATCCTACTAAAGATGACTCGGCAGCGTAGTAAACGCAATAACGCTAGTACTCACGCGTGTAAATGGTTACATCCGTAAGTCGTTCGGAACGAATAACAACCCTCTCTTGTTAATATTACCAATCAACGTGGTAATTGTTGCTACAGTTGTTTAATAAGATACCCGTACTGTAGCAACTATGCACGATGTTAAACCTACGGCAAAAGATAGCAATTATTATTACAATCGTGGTTGTATTCGCGAGAGAAATGTTTTTCAAAATCTTGCAAGTCGAAAGTGGTACGCGTAAGTGTAATATTCTATTCCGTATATTTTGACTCGCCCAGGCTAATTGATTTTATTTTAACACACTCGTCCTGAACTGCATCAATCACTATTTCTATAACGCGAGTAGCGTGCCTTATAACGCGAAAGGGTTAATGGCACTTTCATCAAAGGTACCAGAAAGCAGAGGCCAGTAAATACGGATGTTAGCGAATCAAACAGGCGGGGCTCAAAGTAACTTCCTCACCTGCTGAAATTCAGCTTCCCAACGTGAATCATCGTGGTCGATGCGGGGCAAGAAGGTAAAACTACGAGATTGCCTGGGATTAGTTGACACTGTCGCGATTTCAACAACGGTCCGCGATTTCCGTGCGCAAATTTGTCATTGGTGCGAAACTCCGGAGTAGTTTAGGAAGATGAAACGAGAAACCGGTGTTTGGTGGAAATAATTTAAAAGCTTTCAAAATTGTTTACACCTATCGTTGAAAATCTTCGAAAAGAAGATAGAAAGAATGCGCTTTTAAGAAGAATGAGAAAGAGTAAAAAAAAAAAGTATTTTCTATCTTGTTCTGCCTATATCGTAATTATAAATTGTTTAATAAATTTCCCACGATCAATCGTAGTTGCAAACGTCGTTCATGTTAACTCTATATTAAGCGATCATTGTTTATACGTGTTTATAAATAAAACTTATAGCGATAAATCATAATACCTGTTCAGCGAATGTTTTAAGTTTTATGGAAACAGCGTAATAAAATATAATGAAGAAATATTACAACAAATATCTGCATATACGTGTAATCTTCTGCTTCGTTAATACAATCTTTTATACATATATTAACAGGAAATCTCGGACGCTATATTTTCATTGTGACGTCGTCTTAGTTTCACGTGGAAAGGAAGAAAAAAATTTGAGTAACGCGTTAGCGAGGAAAAAAATATTTCCCATAAAGACTTGTAGTTACGAACTTCGTTAAATTTAACGGTGAAATGCCGTGCAAACGTAAAACACTTTCCATTACGGAAATACGTAATATTGAAAATAATTATACATATCTCCTATAAATAAATCTCGTACCATCAATCGTAGTTGTAAAGATCTTTTCCGTACACCCTGTATCAAGTGACAATTATGAAATTGTTGAAACAAAATTTTCCTTTTAACAATGATTACGCGCAACATCTCTTTCTTTTCACGCTGTACTTTGAATCGTAACGTCGTATTTGAATAGCGACAAACAAATGTACGAGTTCTTAGGTTCGATTTCCTATTGTCGCCACAAAGATACCAATCGTTTAATTTTCCCGTTTCATAAACAGGGGCGTATAATCGTCAACAAAATTGTCTTTTCTCTGTTTCAGATGCAACCTTTTATTCGCTGTACGAAAACGATGATGCTAATTAGCGTCGTATTATCGATGTTGCTAATTACCATGAGCGTATCGAATCCAATTACATACACTACATACGATGGAAGAGAATTATCATCGGATCACCCCCAGGTCCTCCTACTAGTCGATTACAAAATGCCAGAATTGGAGGTACGTCAGTGTTAATTAACATTCGCGCACAGCAATATTTCATTGTTATAAAAAATCGTAAATTCTTTTTTTAAAACGAACACAGTAGGTGTACAAACTAAAATCGGTCCATGGAAGTCGGTGGGGAACAGAAAAATAATAATATTAATACTTGTTTGGACCGATATTGAATACCAACAGAACTGAACAGAAATTGCTTTCGTTATTCGAGAATTATAAAAATGTTTCTTTTTTAGTATGTTTCACACATTGCATTTTACGTGCATATTATATCATGTTATATTCCTCTCAAACAGTCGTTCGGAATCAATGTAAAAATGATTTTACATATACATTCCTGGTAACATTACGATCGTTGATGCTTCTAAAAAATTCAACTTTAATCAAAGCATCCACCCTATTCGCGGAATAAATTTCCGAGTTATCGAGGTTTACGAGTTTAAATCCATCTTTAGGCGTTCGAGTTATCGGCATATGGCCGCGAAATGAAAAAACGATTACGGAATCGCATGATCGGGGAATCGGAAAAGATAGATTGAAAAATAAAGCGAGAATCGTTGCGAAGCAAACGCGAAGTGATAGAGAAATCGCCCACGTTGCGTAATAATAGTCCAAACAGGGAGACAATCGTCATGGATAATGTCGATAGCATTGGGCGACGCTCTCCGTCGAAACACAGAACTTACATATATTTTACATTCTCAGTCGTAAACGTACGATCGACAAGAGCCCTTGCCACTGACCATCTGCGTGGCTTCCGCAAGGAAAATGCATATGCATGCGGAACGAATAATGGCTCTTTCGCGCGTATAAGTGAAAGATGCACACGCGCAAACCCGAGGTATTGGCTCGACATGGAACGAGCATAGATATTCGTTCGCGGATACGATTGAATTCAGAATATGAATTGCGAATAGATCGGTGTATCTCACCTAGGTCATATAGAAAATCATACGTTACCGCGAGATCCGTCCTTCGCCTGTATTGACCGGTGCAGAAATATGTATAGCGTTGAACAATCATTACTTTACGTTTTTCGAAAAACTTTGGAACGTTGCGTATATCCAAACGAAATATATGTAGAAGACATTATTGATTTGGTTTTTGAATCTTATAACTGCGTTAGTATGGGAAATAAATTAAAGTTCGTGCGAACGGGGATGATTTTCTATTTGCTTTTCCAGAAAATACCAATTTTGAAAATACAATCATGTCGTTCCTCCCTTCTCGCAAATGGGCGATACGTATTGTCAGCTATGGGTACAGAAAGTGCGAGAAAATTAATAGCGAGATACGAACAATTAAACTTGCGCTCATAAACGTCGCGTTTCTGTTCCTCGAGGTACCATTCACCCTATTCTCTGTAGGTGTTTAATTAAAACGACCCGTGAAGCTCCAGGTACGGAGAGGACACCAACAGAATTTCCTAAGATACCGCTTGACACTTAATGAACATGCATACGAGATGCTCGCTTTCCTCATTTTCCTCCTTCCTCTCAAATTGACCAATTTCCCGGAAGTTTCCCTTCAAAATTGCGCCCCGAAAAGTGCGTATAAAATTTGAAGCATGAGCAAACACAAAGAACTTCTCGGCCACGTGTTCCTTTTTCGCATAACGAACCGGAACTTTTTTTCTCTCGCATAGCTGAAGCTTAGGTTGCGTAAAAGTGGCAATAAAACTATGGAAATGTTGCGTGGGTGTTGCTCCGCAAGACCCGGCGTTGCGCATATGAAAATCGTTGCGTTCTTTTCTCCGCTACCGCGGCTCGTACTTTCAATTCTCGATGCACATTAAAGCTCTCTTTACCGTACGACCACGCGATTGGGAAGAGATGATCGAACAATTATTTTCATACTGGGGGTCCGTTGTTTGGGATATCTTTTCAAGTTTAATGGGGAAATCTGCTCGGAAACCCGAAGATGGCGATTTGGATAAAATCTCCAGAGCAATGTATGAGAGCATCCTTTCGACGAACGGTTGAAATCACATTTTCGTCTCTACTTCGTATCTGCGTAAATTGTAAAAGTTAAATCCCGTTGCCAACAAAGTCGCGTCGCAGTGACACCATTTAACGCAAGAACGACCTGACCGAGTATAGGTATATTTTTCGAACGTTTTCATCGATGCTAGAAAAACGCGATATTCCGACGGTGAGCGATATCAGTTCGATCAATGGCGGGGGATTTCATTTTTCGTTCGAGTGTCGCGGGAGAACCGATTTAGTCGTTTCTAGTGGTTCGGATACTAAACTAAAATGAAAATGTTGAAAATGTTTATTGATTATTTGCTTTTTTTAAATATATATAAATATTTATGTATGTATGTATAATATACAAAATTTGCTCATTCCGCATATAAGAATGAAAAGTAATGTTTGTGCTTTAAAACTTTCATAACGTTGAACCTTTTTACAATGTTTCTATCTGTCGATAATTTTTTAAAGAACTGTCGTTTGCACAAAATTCCATAAATTCGAGTACCCATGTCAGAATTAAAAGAACAATTCATATTTGTAGTATTACGCGCGAAATGTCAATTAAATCTTTTTAAGTAACGAAAAAATGACCCGTGCTTTAAAAAACGCTTGTAATTCTCTGTTATTTCATGAATAAACCGTGATGAGATTATACCGAGCCCTTTTACGTTAAATGGGAGTAGGTGTACGTACGCAGAAGCAACGTCTGCTCTTCTTTTCAATTCTACGAAACTCCGCGGTGTTTTTCTTCGACTAAGTAAAAATTAAGTACACCATAAAAGCTGACGCAGTAAAGGTCTTGCGAGGACACCCTTTCTATCTCCAAGATCGTATAAAACCGATCCATTAGGTCGATGGAAGAATCGTTTCGTACTTTATGCAATTGATGCGTATCTCTTGATGAGACTAGCATCGTGTACTTTAATACACGTGCAAAGGAAGTTTCCCAAATCGGATATTGAACGAGTCCAAAAATAAACAAAGATTGACAATCAAATCAACCATTGAAGAAGATCAACCATTTCAAATAAAAATTTAATTAGCGAAATGCTGAACAAAAGTATGCATCCGGATCACTGATTTCGGAAACTCCCGCAATTCACTCGCTGTCATAATTGAGTTACACGGGATGACATTCTAAAAACGGAGCTTTATCGGCATATTAAAACCGAGCAAATTCCTAATACGTATCGTTCCTTTACGTGTCGAGTTTTATAACCAGTAATTACATTTTCTAATTGTCATAAGAGTTACTGCTATTGTTACAGTTAATGTCGAGTGATAGTCGAGTTTTAGTCAAATGGAGAAATACAGTTTTCGACAGTTGATTCTCCGCCCTTAGAGAACACTCGGGAAGTAACAAAAATAAAACGGGCGTATCTAATTCATTTGTACAATTTACTTCACTTATTTGTTCCATATTTCTCTTATCACATATTCATGTAAAATGCATGAATAGTGCATTTACTTTGAACAGATTTTTTTAGATCAATACACTAACGTAAGTATGAGTGAAAATCTCCTTTAAAAATTTTAAGTTAAAATTCTTTATCCCTTTAATAACGAAACGAATTTTCGTTCAAACGATACAATCGTCTACATAAATATAAATTTGCATAAACATCCGCAATTGGATATAACCAATGCAATGCATACGACTTGAAAAACTACGTTTCTATGATCCGCAGAATGAAATGTTTGACTCGAGTAACGATCCAGGATCAACGGTAGTCAGGACCAAACGAATTGGTTCGTTGTCGATCGTCAATTCCCTCGACGTCCTTAGGCAACGAGTGCTCCTCGAGCTTGCTAGAAGGAAAGCATTGCAGGATCAGCGGCAGATCGACGCGAACCGTCGTTTCCTCGAGACAATTGGCAAGAGGTCATTGCCTGCGTACAACGGGGATGGCTCCAAGACTGGTGGTTCCAGAACGCGAAACGGTATCGATTATACGATCGAGCAACAAGAGAAAAATCATGATCAAAGCGTACCACCGGAAAGGATTCCCGAGAAGCCGCAGAACTGGTTCCAAGCGGACGATTCTGTTTTCCGGGATAATCACGACGACCAAATACGAAGGGTACGATTTCGTTTAGTTGATCACAGTTCGCAATCATAAATCGTAAAGGAATTTTCATGTGCAGAGTGGACCATTGAACTCGAGTACTTTAAAGATTTTCTTGAATTTGTTCATTGGAAAGTTATTTTTTTTTTTTTAATGATTTTCTGAAGAGAACATTACGTTAACACGTTGATCGCTACGCGGCATTTAAATCTCACCAGGCCCACGAAAATATTAAGTGTTTTGATATTTCGTCGTTACGCTTACTATGTCCAATGAGCATGATTCTTTTACTATTTTTATCGTTACTTAATCACGATTGTGACAGAAATGGTCATCTTTCAATGTTGGTTTATCATCGTGCATAGCTGCAACGTTATGGGTATTTAAAAAAAAGATTGTAGTAACAGTTAGTAGAGGGAACTGTTGTATGTTAGTTTGACTACCTAGCATTTTTTTTTAAATATCAAGTTATTCCGTTTTCGAAAACAAAATCCAAGGTCATGTTTGAGATGCGCGAGTTAAATGGGCCATCTTGTACCTGCATAAATTATTTAAATTTTCATTCGAAGATACGTAATGCCCTAGCGATTGTAATTCAATTTGCTAGTTCTATAAAATTTAAAAAAAACTCACCTTTGTTCCGTTTATTTTCAGGTACAGACAAACGAGCTGCACTTGTTGTAACCAACTCGCTGAAAGAAAAGCTTTAAACAAAATCGACTCTTTCGCTAACTTATATTACGGTTTTGTATCCGACAAACCATTGAATTGCCATGTAGTTTTATCTTTGGTTATTCTTCGCAGTCTCTCAGGTTTTATCGTACATCTATGTTTCGTGAAGTACGAAACGGTCCGCGATTTAGTCATGATTTAGTTCCATACACTAAGATTACGTTTCAAATAATTTCTACATCAGCATGGAGCTATGAAAGTTTCCAGTATAACGCGTAGCTTAGAATACAAAGCGTATTAAACAGTATTTCCATAGGCATTTTAATTAGTTTAAGTTAATTTATTCTGTCGACGATAATTTATGATATACGAAAAGAAGGAAATAGACGCAGATGAAAATCGTTGCAAAGGATTTAGTACGAAAAATTCTGACAGCCGGTAGCAGCTCCTGGTTACAAATTTTTGGGAACTGTACAGGTAAACAAAACAAATCAACATTCACACGCAAAATGCACCATTGGTCATTATCTAATTTTTTAATACTAACGAAATAAGTCAATTTGGTTTATAATGTCCAATAATGATTAAAGTCGTCATTCATTAATGTTACACACGTCCCATAATAATTACTTAAATTGTAAATAAGAAACTTGTATAAATCATTTGTATTCGAAGATAATAATTTGGGTAAACCTGCCTGGCGGATACAGTTAGTAATTGCAACAGCGTCGTGTCGCAAATTACAATGTGGAATAACTTTTTTTTTTAATATGTCAACTATACGCAATGATAATCCCATTTTTTACCACCACGAGCCGCGCCTGCTGACAGTAGATCTCAAAGACTGTTCTCTTCCTTTGCGTCCGTCTCTTCGTTTCTCGTATAAGCGTGAAAGTGAAACGGAACAGTATTACGCATTGTGATGATTTGATTTCAAGCCTGTCGAATTAATAACGTTTGTTCAGAGCACTTGACATCCGATCACTCGTTTTAAATAGATACATCAAAACATTTTAGTTATTTAAACTGCAACATGGCGTAATGCGTGCATGCACGCCATACGCAACTATGGTTTCAATGTATGTATAGCCATTTCCGCTTATAACACGAAGTATTCATTCTGAACAAATTTCGCTTTGTAAGAACGATTGATGTGTAGTAGGAATAAATGATTCGAGGAAACTACTATACCTGACCTTTTTCAGCTAAACTGTATATCCTTATTTATTGTTTCACTTTGTGGTACAGTAAAACGTCGGTTATCGTAACACCGATTAATGGGAAGAGGAAATATTGAAAATACCGATAGAGAATTGACTTTATTGAATTAAATAATTTAATTTAATTGACACTTCAGGATCGATTAAACGACAACGAGATGTTCTATATAAGGTAGAGCCGTAACATAAAGTAATGCGATAATTTACACATGAATAATTTTCTCGTATTTCAACAAATAGACTGCCTTCAGCCGATGGATTGTAACGAAATTAAAGGTGACGAAGAAAACGAAGCAAATAATTTTATTTTTCCGAATATATGATTAATGAGTTATCCAAATGACGTTGTCTCCCTAATAATTTAGACATAATCAACGTTCTACCGTACCACTGTTTCTGCGAGACGCACGCGTCATAGTAACAATAGACTGTAAATCAGTATTTGTCAGTAAATGTACTTACCAAAGAAATTCTTCGGCATATTGTAACGTACATCGAAGATAGTTGGCAAATAGTTCCTTTCGCACGCGTTATAATTTCATATGCATGTGCAGTACGTTACAATGCTTGTCATCAGAAGAATATTTACGCCTGCGTAATACATCGAAGTCTGAATTATTTTTAACACTGGAACAGCGTAGATGTTATTAAGGAGTTAAGATTTCTTCGCTATCACTTTTCGATTAAATGTGCTACGCTAACATTACAATAACATTTCATCCATGTTCTAAGGATCAATATTATTGAAAAATATATGTACGACTATTCGACCGTTCTAGAGTTAAATCTCTCACGTTTTACCTTATTATTAGCCTTAAGTGTACGTTTTCGTGCCGTGATAAATGTCGGAGGAAAATAAGTCTCCCCGATTGTAATTCGTAATTATGACAATTTGTTTGAACCATATACTCGTAGAACGAACGGTCAAATGTTTATTTAATTGACATCCTATTAACACATTTGGTAGATATTTTATTTATGAATGATCTCTGAGGATCTCGTTGAAGATCACCTGTAGTAGATCAAAGTATAGAATTAAAACACGCGGGCGTTAATGCTTTCGATAATGTCCATATGTTGGTGTTAGAAAGTAGGACAATTATAATGTCTATGTACGGTTACCTTTATCCCGAAGTTGTACGATATATAATTTAACGCCGAAAAAAGATGTACATGATTTATAAAAATAACTAAGTATATTGCCCATAGTGTAGTAGTAGGGTATTTATTCAGTGAAATTATACTATACGGTGATTTTTTCATTTATATTTCAACTTAAGTTAACAAATATGTGATTATACACGTTACATATATATGATTATATACGAAACGTTGTTACGTTTCTGTATTTTTAGCGATGAGTATTTAACGATTTTAGTCGCATGATACGTAGTTAACGCAAAATAAATTTCGTTCGAAGTATGTGCATCGTCTCCCCCAATTTCCCCCTTTGTCACCGTAGAATCTGATGCGAGGATAAATCACAACGCGATGTTGTTCTTTAAAAAAGTTTATTTTCTTTTAATCATTACCGATGTTTATATAATACTTAGTATTATTATTACAATTACAACATGTACCTCATTCACTTCCAGTGAATGAAGATAGTATTTTATTTTTCTCTGCAAATATAAAGTTTGTCAAACTGTTTCACTGTACAGTGTCACAATTGAAAATATTAATGTACATTTTTTATGAATCTTTTCAACGTAATACGAGGGAGATGTTGAAGTAACGGAATGGTCTCGTTTTGAATTTGCATTTAATCTCTTTCGTCGTATAAATTCTTGAACCACTCCAGTTCGGCGTATAAATAATCGATTGCTTTACCCAATTATCTTTAAGTACAAGCACAAATAGCTCGAGAAATTATATAACGTGGCTAGTAACTTGTGAGAAGAAGAACAGAACCAAAGCAAAATGAAATATATTGAAGGTAACTTAGAACCGTGATGAGTTCGCGAAATGGAGTATAGTCTACTATATAACTGCGATCACAGTTTACGAAGGTCAAGAACAAACACGCTACCATCGGATGCGGAAGCACCAACTTTGTCTCCCCGACTGTTCCAACAGACTTCGAAAATTCCTCCTGTACCTTTGTAACTGTGCACCAATTGGCCACTCTACGTAATCAAATAAAAAATTAAGTACCTGTAACGTCACATTAAAGAAAGGCAAAAAGGCATATAATCAAATCGCTTACCTGCGTGGACCAAATATGAACACATTTGTCAAAACTTCCACTAGCAAGAAATTTCCCATCGGGACTAAATGCTACGCTGTACACTGGCTCGGTATGTTTCGTAAGTGTGTGTATGCATGCACCTCTTTCTACATCCCACAATCTTACGGTGGAATCGAATGATGCGCTAGCTAATGTTAAATTCATGTTTGGATTATGAGTACCCGGTCCGGTTGGTGACCATTTGATCGTATAAATCTCTTTGCTGTGAGCTTGAAGATCGTGCACCCATGTGTCTTGTTTCATAGACCAAATCTTTAGACTCATGTCGTCCGAACAACTAGCTAATAAATTGCCTTGAGGGTCCCATTTGATTGCATTAACTTCGTTCTGTGATTTACGGGAGAAAATAAAGAGCAATATTAGTGCAGATTTACGATAGGTCAAAGTAACGTTGAACGTATTTATGAATTCGTACCGTGTGCCCTTGGAAGCTCTTAATCGGTTTGTCAACATTGAGTTTGCATACATGAATACACTGATCTGTAGAACAACTAGCAAATGATGTATTTGTTTGCCAATCAACGTCCAAAGCCGGTGCACAATGAAAACTGAACTGTTGAGTACACTGTCCACTCTCGGCGTCCCAAATAATTGTTGTTTTATCAACGCCAGCACTTAAAATGTAGTTGCCACGTTTATTCCACTTCAATGCAAAGATTGGACCTTTATGTTGGCCTAAGGTAGAAGCTAATCTGCCGTCCGTCGTCCAAATTCTTGCGTAACCATCGTAACTACCCGTTGCCAATAAGGTGCCATCACACTGTTAATGAGAATAACATTCCTTTCTGTCTACTTTCACAACGATGTAAACAAAAAAGTAAATTTATTGTACCTTCCAGTCTAGAGAAGTGACGTCTTTGTTACTTGGCACTTCAGTACCACCTTTTTGTATACAGTGACGAAGGACGAGCTGATTGGGTGCTTGAGAATTGTCAGACATATCCCAGATACGGGCTGTGCTATCTCCAGAACCAGAAGCCAAAAGATCGGTTGTCGGATTCCAAGCACAAATAAAAACTTCTGATTCGTGACCACGTAATTTGGTAGCTTTACTAGCTGGGATTTCAACAGCACTAGCATTAGCACCTGCACCCGTACCTTGTTGCTGTTCATCAACTTCCATCTCTGCCCTGTCTCCTGCCCTTTCATTTGTGCCGACTCCTTCATTGGATGTAACAACTATGAAAAGGTATATTATGTAAGGTGTCGTCTCTATCGTGTGTATATAAACATTGAAAATATTGTTACTGTTCGCTCGTAGTTTACAGACATCTTTCACATTAATTACAAATCTCGTTTTGCCATAATAGCGTGCATCTTTGCGTTATTAAAACATCTTTCTTAACAAGTCAATAAAAAACATTTTTCACTGCTTGGAAGCAGGTATTACAGCAAAAAGATTTTTGTACGTTAAGCATCTGAAAACTGAAGCAGTCCTTTGATCTGCCTGGTTAGATGAGGAGGTCTAGAAAATTTGGGTACTTTTAAAGACCAGGGTGTACCAGGGTATGTTGCAGCACTTATTTTATATAAGCAATTTATTGCTAGGTGATATTCGAAAAACCGTGTTGGATAGTGCCATGCGCCGTAATGTTTTCTTTTTACGCTTACAAAAGCCAATCGGCGTAACCATGCTTGTTGCTGTTACTCATTTCAAATGCCATGGTACTATACGACGTGGGATCCGAACAAGACTATCGTGCTGTGTGGCACTGATACAGTTAAATATACTCATGAATAAAGAAAGGTTGTAGCATACAAGATAAAATTACCTTCTTCCCCGTTAGTGTCTTGAACCTCTGTTTTCACCTGTTGTTTCTGCTGATTAATTTGGTTTTGCCGTGACGCAACAACATCTGGCATAACCGCGTCGATAAGCGACAATGACTCAACCATTCTTTGTTCGGTGCCATCTTCGCCTATCGATATTTCTGCTTCCGTATATTGCAAGCCTTTTTGAAGAATAGACAAAAGTGCAGCCGGTGGTACCAATGCCCCGTTTATATTACTTTGCGATATGTGCGATTCTATGCCAAATGTGTACGCGGAATGCTGAAACCCTGTAATACAATACACGAACATAAACCTTAATGGGTAACAAGTAAACACACAATTATACTATGAAGAGAAGTAAATAAGTCCCTATCTGCGTTCAGATTACTATGTATTTATTTCGCGTTTAACGTGGACTTTTTACAAATTAAAGAGACACTGTTAGAATCATTATAGCCACAACGGTCCACATAACGTATTTGAAGTGAACGTATAAAAGCAATAGAAATTCAAACTTTGTGGAACTTGTTGCAGAAGAGGTTATGAGTTGCTCCAAAGGCCGTACCGGATTCTTGAAGGTATCGGTAGACCAAAAAGTTGACTTCATCACTAGAGAAGCTCATCGTTCCTGGCCTTCTCGACACTAACACAACATATTTACAGCGAGTTGTGTCGAAAAAATCGCGTTGTTTCACGTCTGACGCCGAGATTTGCCGCGTCGAGGCCGCTACGGGAAAAGGACGCAAACACATTACACGCGAGACGTTATCATTGGCCACGAAGCTCTAAATGAGGATGTGTTCGAAAACGTAACGTCAATTCCCTTTAATGAAATCCCATCTTTGTTTGAAAGAATAAAAGGATAAAGGATAAAGCGATAGAATTAATCGATTTGATGTTTTCGAACGGCTTTATACCTTCGAACGATTATTTTAACACTAGCAGTAAGTGTAGTGTATGTATTGTACACCTTGCGAATAGAGCAGCATTTAGTTAAAAATAATTTACGAACGCTGTTACGACACCATTGAGTGAGTATAGTTTAGAAACAAATTCTCGGATATTAGTGAAATGGACATCGTTTACAGAAACTTGTCAAAAATACGTCCACGACATCTTACGTTATTCAGGGTGATGACTCCGGTTCATCGGATAGGTTTGTATTGTATCACCTAGAGTCTTCGCGTTGCATACATTTTTTCTAGATGCAGATTGCACCGAATAGGTTATTTACGAGAAACTCATTCTTACAATCGATTTATGGAAATATTGATCCCGTTATTTGTGAGACGCGTTGTATTCTGCATTGAACTGCATTGAGACACAGTTCCCGCTCCTTCGGCCATTTTGTTTTCTCGCAATTTTCGTGTTCTAAAACGAACTGACAGTATATCAGTAATTACTCATTTTTACTGATAGAGCGTCATCATAGTTTCTGGATAGTTTAAAAAAGGATCGAGATTTTTGTTGAATCGTACCAAGTAAAAATTATTCTTAATTGAAACATGTTGTATATTTTATATTTGTTGTAATTGGCAGCTTAACATATTATAATTTTCAGCAGTATGGGAGAGAGTCAAAGTGTTAGGATGAAATTTAACGATGATTAACGAATTAAAATTTAACGGCAATCGATATTTAACTTAACACCATGTCCGCACTTTCTCATCCAGCGGATCTTATGCAAAATTTGACATTCTTCATTTAATTCCTTATAAATCGAATTACATTTTTATCGATCTTGCAGCGATTAATAAGAAATTGCGAATGAAAATATATAGCGGAATACGCCGGGTCCTGCCGGACCTAGCCGTATCTTACTGCACAGAAGCAAGGGGTTCATATTGTTAGAGTTAACTTGTTGTTCGTACAGTAGTCTCAGAAACATAAGTTCTTCCCAAAAATAAAGCCTTCCAATGACAGGGAATTCCAGTCCGTTTCGTAAAACTCCAGCTGATAAATTTGATTACATCACCAGTAAATCATGTCGAAAAACTGGAGCACCTCGAGATTTAGAATTACAGCGCGCTTTCCATAAAAATAGGTTGACGATTGCATTTTATTACGCCACAAGCAAAGAGGCTGAAGCGCATCCTTTTCATGCACTCTTTTCAATTGCAACGGAATTTTCAGCATGAATTGGATTGATTCAATTGAATCGACTAATCTTTGTCGATTCTCAGTATTATATTTACGTGTTCTTGATTTTATTTTTCAATACTGAGTGTCGCAATGCGCTCGATTTACACTTGTCAATGTCAGTTTTATTTATCGTTTCAATGACTCGTGCTATAGGCAACCGTCGTTACGCCGAAATTATTTGTTGATACGCTGTAAATGGAAAGTAAAATCTTGCATTCTGGTCTCTTTCTTGTTATCCAAGTTTTGCCCCATATTCACCACGTGCCATAGCAGCGGATAATTATTAAACTGCTCGTACACGAAGCTGATTGGTTGATCCAAGGTCACGAAATCTGATCATCCGTAGCTGTTCATAGCATAGCTCAAAGGAACAGCCGTGAACAGCCGGCAGTGCTGAGCAGTGCGCTTCTGCTCCCTTTACTTCGTGGTTGTGTTACTGGCGAGGAAAGCGCGGCAAGACGTTTCACATTATTTTTTTTTCTGTTCGCGGAATCGCTATCTGATTCCGTATCCTTTTCAAACCGTTTTAAGATTCGATCAGGAGAATGACGGCGGACATCGATAAGGAAGAGTTAAAAAAGCGTTTGACGCCGATACAGTGGCACGTCACGCAGGAAAAGGGCACGGAGAGGTACGTATTCGTGACATGAATTACATTTTCTTGTCGTAACATTGCTATTCTATTGTTTTCGAATCGCTCTTACCCATTTCTTTGACCCAAAATCACGTATCGAATACAGATACCGTAATAAGTAAAATAAATGGTTGACAGTGTTTTATAGAAATGAGGATATATTAACTTGACAAATGTCGTATCTTTCGAATCCAAATCCAAGGGTCACTTTTGCTATCGAGCACGCAATCACGATCTGTTGATTCGATTTATTGAGTTTAGTTGATTATAATGGTATGAAAACTATATTAAAGTTAATGGTTAGATCGTTAACGTTGAGGAAACTCTAATGAGTACACGTTCGACTGTACTCAGTACAGTTTTCCAAAAATATTGTCCGCATGGTGGAAACTGGCATAGGGTTGGGCGACAAAAGACCAAAATAACTTTTTCAAGAGCATATGTTGGGTTGACTTTGCGTCATGACAGAGTGGTCTAAAAATAAATCATGGATGCTCATAATTGACTTACTTCCTGATATATTTTGGTTCCTGACACATCTTAAGCGCTTTTTCTTTATGCAGACCTTATACCGGCTGCTACAACAAATTCTATGAGAAAGGCACGTATACCTGCATAATTTGTGATCAGGAACTCTTTTCCTCTGACACAAAATATGACAGTGGCTGTGGTTGGCCTGCGTTCAATGAAGTATTGGATCAGGGACGAGTCAAGTTAACCAAAGATACCACTCATGGTAAGAGAAACATGGCAATAATAATTTTACTGACAAACTTTTTATGATTATGCTTGATTTCTTAGTATAGCGACGTAGAAATTATCACTTATTTTACTTTTAAACATTACGCAATAGCATTTACTCAAGCGGTATACAGATAAACTCTTCGCTGGATAATACATTTCATATCAGATAATCAGCGTCAAATACTAATACTAGTTCTAGGGTTTTATCTGTTTACCAATTCTGCATATTCTTCACATTCTTTTACATTTACTCTATCACGAAAACTATTCCTGAACATTCAGTGCTGCATTCCCCAAGCCTTTCATAATTCTTATATTGTTCAATTTTATTATTTCAGTTGTTTATTATTTATGTATGAGAGTATTTTGATTGGGATGATGTAACATTCACGCATGACGATTCTATCTAAAATTATCATCAAACTGTTAAAGTTGTCTTTTATAATTGTAGATAATATCTGGTACTCTTGTTTACTTTTTTTACTTGGCCCAAGCCAAGATCTTGTCTCGGTAATTTGAGCTAATTTTTTATTATGTTAATTTTACGATATAAGAAAGGCAATATTCCTCATATCCTGAACCTTGCATGCTAATGCTTAGAGTGTGATTGTGTTAGACTTACATCGTCTTTTGTACGAAACTAAGATCAGATTGTATAGTACAAATAATTTGTTTTATCGATTATGTGTCGAACAATGAGAATAACAACGTTCTTGCTATTTCATCATTTAATAGTATTTAACATAGCTAATGCTTCATTTAACGTTACGGTTTTATTACAACCACTTGTTCTATCAGTTTTTGTCATGACTATTTTAGTTTGCTCAATGCTTCGAATAATAACAATTCTCAATTTCACATTGGCATAATAAATTATTCACAATTTAATAAAATTCTAATTTGGAAATTTCTTATTTGGTACTTATGTCTAATGGGAGAACACTTGTGTTACTTTGAATAGCAAGTAACGTGGTTCTTTGGTGTTCTAGTTACGCTAATATATGTATTTCACTTGTACGTACAAGAAATCGATGATATAACAAAACTGTAGCATTCGGAGTATCATGTAGGTCTCTTTTTAAACTTTTCTATCAATTTATCAACATTATACTAAAAATTTACCACTCTACTGTAGTGACTCGTTAACGCAAATTGAAAAATACTTTAAAAAGCAACAAAATGCAAAGGATGATGTAAAGAAGTATTTTGTGTATTTATGTAGTTCAAGTAATTAGTCCATGTTCATTTTTTAAAGATGCTGCGTGAATCAGTATCATAAAAATGTCTGATTAAATAATTGAGCGTTATTCAAGATAATTCGAGATGATAAATTTTTGAACACTATCATTGAGATACAATATCAGAAGAATTTAATACGGAAAGGAAAGTTGAAGACATCTCCAATGGATGAATAAAGCAAGGAACGAGGGTATTAATAAAAATGCTTCGATATTGTTTATTTTGCATAGATAATTTTAGAATGGAGCTATTTGGTGAAATTCAATATTTTTTGCGGCCGCGGTTACTGCTTTTATTAATGTCAACTCACTTTTTGGTGCTGCTATTATTGAAAAGCATTTAAAGTGCTCAAAGAGGGGTGTCGGTCTGCGTTTAATCACACTCTATTATTCTTTCCTTTGTCTTCCTACCGCTCCGCTACCACCACTTCACTCTCACCATTGACACACGAAAACTGCGTCGCCAATCGACGCACAGTTGGTGGCAATCTACTACTGCTGATCGCAAACCCAGATATGGTGCGGACCGAAGTGACCTGTTCGAAGTGCGGTTCTCATTTGGGACACGTGTTCAATGATGGTCCAAAGCCCACCAGGAAACGATTTTGTATCAACTCCGCTTCCATAAGTTTCCATGCAGCGGGAGAAGCAAAGAAGACACCAGCATAACTTCAATCATGGACCCGATTTCTGTTTCAAATCAAGAGATATTTACTAAAAGTTAACGCAACCTCGTTTCGTACAAAATAACAGACATTGAAATTTGCCAAAAATATTTATTACTATGAAACAGCTCTACATAATATTTCGAAGTATATTTTGTCACTTTTTGCTATTCCAAAATTTCCATACTATTTGGAATTTGGATGACAGCTCTAATATGTATTTTCATTATAAGCAATGCTACGTCAAATGTCATGAACTGCTAAGCTTGTTGATACTACAAAACTCAACCTTCCTTTATAAATGCAAAACTGTATATTTATACTTAATACCATAACAAAGTATGTTATATGAACTTTTGCAATATTATATAACTTATTAACGTGTAAGACACATACCGTGTATACGCTCTAAATGCGATACGAAACATCACATTTGACGCGTATGCATCGCAGGGCATGATAAAGTAATGTATAAAGTGTGATAGATATTTTATAACAGAAACCTGTTATTTTTCCATATGCTATGTATAAAGAGCATAGTATGTAAATAATCGCTATTTATTTGTCTTAATACAATAAGTGATACGAAATGATTGTTATCATTATGTAAGTGGGCTGTGTTTATGTTATTAGCAATATACTATACTTCATCCCGTTTATAAAGTGGCGTTTCATAATTTAATACTGCAATTCAGGGAAGGATTTGATTCAAAGAACGACAACAGTTTTGTTATAAAATGTTTCCTTATATTGTAACGTTTCAAAACAAATTAAAAGGTGTTACAGTACAATATATACGCAAATTCTAGGCATTATTTTTTACAATAATTCATTATCCATTTGCTGTTCTTCCTCGTCATTAAATTCGTCACCGTCAAGTCGAATGTCAACTTTCCTGAGAAACCAGATTTTATACTGAATTGCTCTACTCGCCGGGAAGCAAGAGATGTTTTATTTCCAAAAAGGAGTCGAAAAACTGGAAGCCAGAAGTTGCAATAAAACCCTTCAACGAAATAATGACTTCACTACTAGGCCTGGTTCTTTCATATTGAGATCCCAAAGCATTTTCAAAAACATCATAAAAAAGCGTCAAAACATGCGTATACATACTTAACCCGATCTGTGTAGGAACCTATTTTACAGTTCTAGAACGACAATAATACGTTTCTTATGTGGATACTTAAATGCACTTGGAACAGTAATCAAGGCGGAGATGCAAAGTCTGTACTCGTCCATATCCCTTGGAAGTCTCACCTCAAGTGCTATACACCATGATTTGTTTTTCAATGTCAAAAATAACAAGTATTTTAGTTTTGCGAGTAGCGCTTATTTTTATTACAGTAAGGCATATTTTGGTACAATTTTTGTACTTTTGTTCACTCGACAACCAATCGACGAATTTACTATTCGCAAGACATTCATTACAGAATATCTATATGCCTAACCATTGTTGGTATACTCTTTTTGTTTTTTCGTGATTTCACGAAATATGGGCAAGTAAGCTTTGCATCTGCACGGCCCGATTTGCGAATAAACGTAAATCTTATAAATAGCTGCTAGTAGCTGAAGTATGCTTAATAACTGCCGTAAGTAGTAATACAATGACGTAAAATGGACGTTGTTATCATTCCTTTCCTTTTTTTCTTCAAAGATATTTGTGAAAATGCAGGATCCCGTTCGGTATGTCTGATCGAGCTAATGTCAATTTTGACCCTGGATCGCACCCTTCTTTTACATAATCGTATTTTTTTATTAATACTAGACGTGCACAGTTACTTTTGTTTCCTATACCTCCTAACATTGCTTACAACTCCCAAATGAGTTTAGAGTGAATGCTGAAATGGAGTAATGCAAGAGCTCATTCCCACGGAATACTGAGACACGAGTTTAATACATTATATTATAGTCCCTGATTCTTTAAAGGTAAAACACATTTACCTTTCAGCATGCAACTCCAAATTCAGGCGTAAGCGCGATACAAACTGAGCCGCTTCGTCTGTCAAGTATAAGTAGACATTAATAATTATTATAAAAAACTAATCAGGCTTTTTAATAGTAGTCAATACGAGAAACAATAAACTCAGTAATAAGTGATGAATACGTTATTAATATATATGATTTTTTGTTTACCAAATAATGCATGTTTTTGTTGTTTTTTGTATTCGTTTCATACGCAATATATCGTAAACCTTTTTTTTTTATTCGACACTTATTAGATTCTCACATGATTTTCGTCAGCAGTAATTTATTCACGGCAAAATCCTACATATAATGAAAATGAATGGAGGAAAAGAAAACGAGTAAAAATGACAAAAGTGAAGATGCGTACTACCTAAACTAAACGTCCGAGGTTTCCGTTTCAATAATACAATATTTTCGTGATATAATACAATTAGGAAAGACATTAATTATTACGTTTAATGTAGTACAACCATGCGGAAACCTTACGTTATGCAATCGTAAAATAATGAAGTTATGCATTTTTATCTGGTGGTTTGTATATTTTGCGTTCGATGATTCTGAACAAAACGTTAAATTATATCATCGATGGTTCAAGACAACAAGGAATCTAGCGCGAGTTTTTCACGTCCCTAAACATGACAAGACAGGCACTTTATAGTGTCACAAAATGCTCCTATATCTGAACCTTGTTTTAAAATTTCGTCGATCGTCCGTTCATTTCATGCAAGACACGTTAAGGACAGCTGTGATTGACCTGTATCGTAGAACACACATAACTGGACTATACCTGTCCATAAAAAGATGTTCTTAATATCTAATATACTTCAGTAACAAGGTCGACGTCTTAACGTGTCTCATCAGCGATGCAAATGAGAAAAAGTACTTATCGTTTATCTTAAAATTACAAATGAACGGAGGTTTAAATAAGACTCGTTTCGTGTATCAAATTCATCGTAAACTTCGCTATACCTCGAATAAATCAATTTTCTATACTATATACATGCTAACGTAATGCGAAGATTGCAATATCAGGATAGTAAAAAAAATCGTTGAAACACGTCAACTTAATGTAACAGAATGGGATCGGCTAACATCGAAATGACAAGAACGCGATTCTTGAGAACGTTTAAAACAAGTTAGGCTATCGCTTACACATCTACGCCGTACTGACAGACCAAAAGACTGAAAACATATTGCTCTGCTCTCCGTTAACTTCGTTCGAAAAATATAAGTCTGACACGAAGACCAATTTTCTTTTTCTACGATTTCTTGTTAAACCATAATAATGTATTAGAATAGGTTCTATGTACTTGTTCACATTTGTTTTGTGGTATTATCTAATAAGGTTCTTGCTATCAATAATGTGTGTTTTGTTGCTAACTCTGATCTTCAATTTTTAGAGTCAGTAATACTAGTTTTTTTTGTTTATATCTTTAGAAAATAACTGACAGTTGCTTGGAAATCCTCGATTGCGGTATTAGATTGTCATAAGAGCTACTCAGGCAACAACCTCACTTGTAGAATTTACGTTTACTTTGAAGACTATTTAAACAAGACGCTGTGAGCTCTTCGTGACCAATAACAACGCATCGAGGAACGCAAGACTTCTGCCGTCAGATCGTTCACAGTTCTTCTGATTTAACTTTGTTTTTCCTCGCAACATGCGAGGATCGAGCAATTTAAAAACTTTGAAACCATTTCTCGATACTCGTTAGGGTATCGGATAAGTTCTATCTATCTATGACCTATATGTATATATATATATATTTATTTATATATTTATATATTTATATATGTTTATTTATTATATATTATTGAATTATTGTGCCGTTTCCGTTCTGGGAGGGTGATTCATTATTTCGCTTTGCAAAATTAATTTTGTGATCATGCTGTATGACCAAAGTTTCAGTCACCACTCTTCTAATGACCTTTAGCAACTTCTTTCGCTGCCATTATTAAAGGTGTTAAGGAAGTAAGTGGCATTGCTAGTTTCAGAAAAGGATGCTGCAATTGCGTGTAAAAAAAGATATATAAATTTCGTTAAAACTTGTTTACATTAACGTATGCCTAAATTCAGCTAGAAATGTGTTGCTATTCTCGCACTACACAGACATTGGAATTACCTTGAGTAACTCTGAAGCCGCCGATCGCTTTTCCACTTCTACTTCTAGGCACTGATCTAAGAAATCTTGAAACATTCCAGACAGTTTATCCTTTTCCTTGATTTCAGGCTTCCCATTTGTTGCTATTAGATACAACGCCCTTAGTGGATTTTCGTTCAAGTAAGGTGGTTCGCCTTCTATCATTTCAATAGCCATTATACCCAATGACCATATATCGACCTACGGTATTATAATGATGTATGGATAACTGATAATTAAAGCTCGACCGAATTGTTTCTTTAGCTACTGCGTCTAACGTACCTTTGGACCATATTGTTTTCTTGTAACTACTTCCGGCGCCATCCAATATGGTGTACCAACCATCGTAGTTCGTTTACTCTGTTCCGGAGAGATTTGTGCACAAAATCCAAAATCTGTTAGTTTCACACCTCCGTCCAATCCAAGCAGGATATTGTCAGACTTAATATCCCTGTGTATAACTTGATTGCAGTGAAGGAACTCCAGTGCTTGCAGAACTTCTCTGCATACTGCTGCTATTTGACCCTCGTCCATACAAGTCTCGGTCACAACGTCTGTCAAACTGCCACCTGGCAAATATTCCATAACTACCCACAATTCTTCCCCTACTAGATAACTATCCAAATAATTAACAACATTCGGATGCTTGTTCTCCCGCATCACCAGAATTTCATTTATTATCAACTCTTTCTTTGGTTGCTGCGAAAGATTCATCTGTTTTATTGCAACTTCCATCCCCGTTGACGTTTCAATTGCCGTATATACTGTTCCCGAAGCACTGAAAGTTCAATGTCAAATGTGCCTTCATACATTACGATACGGATGTTTATAACATCGTCTACATTATAGCTTACCCTTGTCCTATTTTTTCCATTTTTGTATATTTTCTATTTGGATCACCTACGCTTACGATTGTTCTTAATTTTTCTAGTATCTCATCGTCCGACATTTTTTTCTTCCTAGCTTTATCACTTTGGGCTGGTCTTGTCTGATCCGTTGTCGTCGATGTCGGAGTCGCTTGATTCTTATTTCTATCCAATTGTGATTGATGGGGTTGTTGTGGTGTGCCATTTCGTTGTGGTGAACCTAACGTGGTGGATAACGGTGGCGGTGGTTCTTCTTCTATGGGCTTTGTATACTGTTGGAAAACAGAACACGTTGAATGTCGACACCCATATGGGAAAGTAACCTTGGCCATTAGTATTATTTCGAGTAAGCAACTCACAATTGATTTCGTACGTTCTGGTCTAGCAGATATCGGTGGTGGCGGAGGTTCATCCTCCTGTTCGGAACTAGTTGCACATGCATCTGTTGGCGTGCTACTTGGGCTACTACTACTTACTCTGCAATGTTATTGTTTCTCAGCGGATATTTATATACATGACAAGAATATTACGAAAAGTGTAAAAGACTCACCTGCTTAACGAATGTTGCGAATGAGAACTCCCCGAAGCTTGCGACATTGCTTGTCCACGAATGCTTCCTACTCCTGTTCCAACACCTATGCCCATGCTCCTGGGACTACTCGCTCTTTCTATAGGAGCTGCAAACAGAATTTCTTTGCTTTCAATGTATTAACGTACACTGGAAGGTATACGTCTTTCAAAAGTTAATGAAACTTGCTCACCAACTACTCCGACCATTTTTGTTGTAGTCATATATTTCGAACCCTTTGCTTCTTTACTACTACTGTCATACCAATTCAAGACATCCAATACGGCTTGTGGATTCTTCTTTTGTTCCTGTTTACTGATGTTACTCGACATAAGTAGTCTTGCCCATGCTTCCGGCATTCCCTAGGATTAAAGGCCAATGTTTCACAATAGTCGTTGTCAGCATAGTATGAAATTTTTTGAGGAAGAACCAAGTGCAATAGGTCAGCAACGCTGGCTAGCTTAACGCTAGTGTAAAACTATGGGAGGTATTTGCTAGAGGATGTAATTTCATTTACAAAAGTATAAAACATTCTTAGAATTTGTAGAACTGAGAAAAATCGTGCAAATATAAAATCTTTAAGATTCCACTTGATACAAATAAGATATTGCAAAGTTTTAAGCACTCAAACCAACGTCAAATTTCATTCTGCAAGAAAGCAATAATATTTAATGCAACGTTGACTAAAGCAATACGTTAGTCTACTGAAGCGGCTATGCCTGTGGACTATAATAACCCCTTGATTCGGAATAGAAACTCGATTCTGTTAAACGCAACAGAAACAAACAGTTAAATCAAGTGTATGTACAATAAAAGGAATACAGGCAAACTAACTCTGTGGTCATTTGAATTTACTTACTTTTAATGGCAGCTTGAAAGAAATACGTGTCTAGTTAGTTCCTCATGTGAGAAAATAATAGATATAAGAAGCGTCAGACAAATTACCAAATTACTCTTCCGCAATGTCGATATATATACGAACAAGTCATGGAAATTTAATTTCTTTCAGGCACGGAAAATCCATATGGATTTTGTACTTCTTTTTATTTTATTGGAGTTGCATTTTTATTTGACACATTACTGGCTGTGCATGTAACTTTATATATTTTGTTGGTCAATCATTTTGAACAGTTTGTCTAAATTTTATTGGCTTGGATATTTATACAACTTTTTTCTAAATGTAAAAACCATTTTAAAAAAAAGTAACTATGTACATGACGATGAATGGTACTATATGTATCTACTCGTAAAATGAACGCAAAGCAGTAAACACAATTAAATTTGCTGTTTCTCAATACACATGGGTTGTAATACTGAGAAATATTTCATTTTACATATTTATATCACAAACATGTTTATTTCAACTTTTCTAGAAATAATGGAAATTTGTCTGCCAGCAATGTGTTAACACAAAAATATATTTTATTCTTGCACGGTATGCTTTAATTGGATACTCCGCACCATTGTACAACAGCAAAGCAGAAAGCGAGTGCACTTTGAACGATGGTAACAAATTATTATGGCAAACTGGACTTACCGTAAATTCGCCGGTAACAGCATCGAATCCAACATGAACCGTGTGTTCAAAATTGGTAGGATAACTGATGTTAGGCTTATCTTTGTTCTCCTTCACCTTCATCTTGCCTTTTAATGTTTTTTTCTTACGTTCGTCAGAATCTGGTTCCTTGGGCAGTGGACGCATGTCCACTGGCAAATTAGGTGCTGATTCACCCCTGAAGCACATGACATATATTGATTTATTAAAGCATACAACATATACTAATTTAACATGAATCATTCCTATCTGAACTTACTATACCTGTTAAATGTTTCATAGGGGTATACATGTGATTTTTCATAAAACGTACAACTTTAAAATATTCACTGTACAGTACTCGTACAATGCTAACAAATATTGTCAATATTTACATACAAGATACATAATATTACATTAATGTTATACGACATAACCAATGTATATGGTACAACGATTTACTAGGACCACATGTAGAGACTTAAAAGGATGGTCTCCCACATCAGAATGTCATCGTGTCTGAACTGTGAGATTTTATTTTTAGCAACCACTAAATTAGTGTCTGTTCTTCTATTTTTGGGGGACGTAGACCTCTACATATTGCGAAGGAAATAATAAGAATGCATGGAATAACAAATTTATGATACAATGCATCATTGTAATGTGTTAATATTGAAATTAACTCTTCGGTTACAAGTTCCATTACCATTTTTTATTGTTAATGCAAAGTTTATTAAACGTAATGTCAGAGAATATTCTTTACGCACTCAAATGTACTCCAAATTGCAAAAACAGTATCCGCTTTAAACACGCAACATAGTTTGTATGAAAATTATCATTACTGACAAAAGATATACAATAACTTACTCTAATAAAATCTCAAAGTATACACGACTTAAAAATAATACAAGCTCAAATTACCTGTTTGATGTTAATCGCACAGGCGGTGCAGGGGGTTTGTCTTCTTCATCTGACATGATGTGCCTACTTCTGACTCTTTGTTGCCACTCTCTATTCTTGGTTGCGGCTTTTCCCTGTCTTTTCACTTAGAAACCGTCCGATGCGACTACCCTCCACCACGGCTATCCTGCCTGGCAAAATGTTTACGAGTTCCAAACGACTAAAATCTCAAATCACAGTACACAACGGATCCTCCAATTGGACCGGACCGCCAAGCTGTCTCTTGAAAACACAAGAGTCTGCGATCCATTCACTACTGGTACCAGGGTGTGAGCAGACTTTCCCCACCTTCCAGAAAAAGGTTCCCCTCACGGTTCTCCGCTACCGGCCTCGTTATCGGGAGTAGTTATCGGACAAGTTTTGACGACCGGCAGTGGACATAAAACGAAAGGGAGCAGCAGCAGTGCCCCTCCTCGTGGATGACAGTTTCATGCAAAGCTAATCCGTTCTGTCCCCTTTCTCCTTTCCGATCAGGAATATCCGCGGCGTCCTCGAGCGGGTCAATGTCGTGAGCACGGGGTGTACTCCAAGACGGGGGCTAGTCGGCCGCTAGTCGGGCGCCCACGAAGAACCGTGATTCACGCACGGGTGCAGACGGCAGACACCGCGCCGCATCCACGGATCACTCGGCTATCTCTCTCACCCCTTTATCGCTCTTTATCGCGCTTCTCCGTCCAACACTCTGCCGCCCTTAACGTTCCGCTCGCTCTTTCTCTCTCTCCCTCCCACGCCTCGACGACGTTTCACTCCTCCCTTTTCCACTCCTCTCGTACTCGCAAAAGAAAAAATACGGTTGTATGTCGTGTATATATGGCGCCGCTTTATCCACACGTCCGTGATGTGCCGCGTTCGGGGCACGGCGGAGGCGGAACCACGCGGCGCTCCAAGTCTTATCAATGGCACCTCATTTCGTACGTATAATCGACGCCCGATGTCGACCGGAGTCACTCCACTCTCCTGCTCTCTCCCTGTTCCTCAACGCGAGTTTACCAAATTGATAAGGAGGTCTGAATCACCCACCGCCGCCGCGGTCCTCTGGCACTGCACAAGAGCCACAAGAGCCTCCACCACTAGACCACCTCCCTCTTTTACTCCCTCTCACTTACTTTTTTCCACTTTTGCTTTTACCTCTGTCCCACTCTGTTTCTGTCCTCTTTCACTTCATCATTCTCTTCACACACTTATATGGGGTCCGGTCATTAGCGTGCACACATGTACTTATTTTCACCCACATTGATGACTATTGTGACTATTGTCGAATGGTTATAAGTACGCATATGTAGGTGTGTGCATGCGCATACATGATGCAAAAATAATTTTACGAGTGTGCGCTTAGTTGCGCTGAAGCGGTTGCAATACTGCAAGCGAATCAATTACAGGTCGGCCAACGTATTGCTAACGAAGGTCCCTATTTGTTTTGCAGTGTGACGATTCCGATCGTCTCCGATTACAGCGCCCGCATTTTAATCGGATCACACACGAATTAATCAGTCAGCGCGGGATTATTCAACTCGCGGAAACTGAATATCGTAGTAACAGGACGAGAAATTAGTCTACATGAAGCAGAATGGTCACTCGTAGGTGCCGATGAAACGTTCTCCACATAATAGATGAACTTTCTCGCGGAGATGGTAGCATGGCAGAAGGGACGGGCCTCACCGGGAAAGACAAGGACTACGATACGGACCTCCAGAACTATCGCCCGATTGGCGAAACGCCTACTACATAAAAGACTCAATACTTATGCATATCAAATCGAGTCAAGTTTATTTCAAAGTCCCCGCGCCTTCGGGTAAGCACTTCTGTGCACTAATCGGTCAATCTGAACAGAATCGCGTTAGGAAATACAAACGCGAACATGACATAATCAACATCGGCGCGCCATCTCGTCAGACCGCGCCGCGTTACCGATTGGCGGATCTAGTAAGCGCGTCAATCAATGCCGATCGAACTGTTCCATCTTTGTTCTTTCATTGTACTCACCGCGGTACTTTATATTAAACTCAGTGTTTGTAATCACCACGTGCTCAATGCACAGTTGTATGTGAAGTGAAGAGACACTAGGTGTGCTTAGAGACAATTAAGAATTAGGGCTCACACGTGGCCATTTCATTGTCACGTATCATCACCAGGTATCGTTTCAATTTGTTAAAATATACCTGATTTTACCACCGCTGTTGTTGTTCATTGACTATCTCAGTAAACCAGATTCCTCACCACATAAAATACGTGACTTCAGCGTTCCTTTTGTTCAATATATATATATTTTCTCTCGTAATAGATTATATTACTAATATTCTCGCCGCAGTTAAATTCACGCTTCTTTTGAGCACCGGTAATGCTATTTGAGTCACGGGGCCAAATGTTTATAGAACATTTTTTGGTCCTTTGAGCCAGATCACCGTGATAGTCAACCCCATCTCACCTCACTCAGCTCATCTTTGTTCACATATTATCATGTATTACTCATCTATATATTCATATTGCCAACCACGCACTTTACTTATATAACGATCTTTTTGCATTTATCATCACATTTACTACTATATTATGTGGTTTTACTTTTGTATGCGTTCATGTATTCATGCCAGACGCATGTGCTTATCGATACGCACATTGGCTCTTGAACTATTGACACGTTTTATTTAATTACTCATTTATGCTATAACGAGGTGCTCACTCAAGGGCACATTTATTCCTCATTGCTTGCATTAGGCTTTATCGTTACATCCATGTAGAACAAGAAGAAGTAATCGGATTGTTTTCTTGATTATTTATTTTGTATCTCTTCACTCGTTTACTCTTATATTTATTCATTCACTCATTTTGTACTCACATGCTTATTTCTTCACATATTTATTTTTGTATGGTTTTACATGTTTATGCTTGCGTTTATTCATTTACTCACCATATGTTCATTTACGGATTCATTCATTGATTTACTCTCATATTATAGTGACCATTTATTCTTGTATTCATTCTTCCATCCATTCATTCCATCACTCATCCACTCATAACCAATAATAGCATTGTCGTTACAACCACAAAGTTGAATCGCACGCGAGTTCCACCACCCGTCCATTATAGAAGGGCAGACGGGTTTAGAGCCACCACATCGCAACGCTGGAGGTGTCGCTAACGAGGCGCACTCTGCCTTACCGAAGGCTAGAAGGCCTACACCGTGGCTACAATTCCAGTTGGTCATGCTGAGAGAGCTGTCTCAGCTCATACTGATGCTATACAAGGAAGAACTGGCGCTCAGTAATGCGTTAGATGCTACGAGGGCTGACGCAAAGGTCTAGCTGGTTGTTCTCAAGGAACAATGGAAAGATTTTTGCAAAACCCGAGTTTCCTTGAGCAGCTCCGCAGCTCAGAACGTATAGCAGTGCCCGAGCTTGACGGATATATGATTCGAGAAATGGTTGACAAGCAGTACCGAGCCATGGAGGTCGCCACGTGTCTCAAGTGGAGTTTTCCCGCAGAAGCTTAGCCAAGTCCGTCCGGCAGCGCATCCAGCTCTGGGCTTACCAACTTGCCCGACCTGAAGATCCCAACGTTCCAGGAGGGCTACTTATCCTGGACATCTTTTTGGCATCTCTTCTCCTCCATTGTCATACGACATGCTGTGCTTACAGATGTGCAAGGATGCGCTATTTGAAAACGTGCTTCTCCGGACCCCCAGCGTAACTCATCGCTTCATTCTCGGTGGAAGGAGAGTCCTTCCATTCCGCATGGGAGCAGCTGACGAAGCGCTTCAAGAATAAGGAACTTTTCATCACCACACAGCTGGACAACCTCTTCAATGCCAAATCGCTAACCTCGCCCTCTGCCAAGCAGCTTAATGAGCTGCTCAATAGCACCGCAGAGGCGCTGAGCACACTGAAAGCATTGGGGATTGACACCGCTATTTGGGACACGACGTTAAACCATCAGATGGTGACCGTGGAAGAAAAAACTGGGCTCCACCATCGAGTTCCCAAATTTCAGGACGCTCAACCAGTTTTTAGGTTGCTGCGCGTGAGCGAGCGAATGCAGGAGATTTCGGGCACAAAACCGAACACCTACGCATCTCACGTTCAGAAGGCATCACCGAGGCATTCAGCGGTTGTCCATCACGCCGCTGTGCATACAAAATCCACGCCAAGCTCGCCGGCCACCGCACAGCGATTCTCGTCATCCACCTCACCGAGAGCTGCACAACCCATCGCACCCGAAGGATTCGCCTTACTTGTGTATCTACTGTGGGACGGATCACTATATTGTGACTTGGCGGAAGTTCCGCTTATGGAACAACACCGCACGGGCAGCAGTAGCTACGGAGAAGCAGCTTTGCCCTAACTGTCTCGGGCATCGTGGGCTCAATTGGTGCCGTTCCACGTACAAGTGCAAGTTCATCCGTTGCACTGACGTGGATTCAGTCTCATCCGTCACGCTGGAAAGACTGTCAGAAACCGAGTGTCTACAATCCAAGATCATACCCCACGTGGCCCCTGGAGGTTTTTTTCTGGGAAAGACAATCCAGCTGAGTGCGCATCGCGGGGATTTACACCAAACGAGTTCAAGAACCAACATCTGTAGTGGACTGGGCCACATGGCTGATACGAGCGCCGCAGTCCTGGCCTCCGCAAGATTTTAAACTTGATCTATCAACGCATGTAGAAGAACGACCGGGTTTGTCGTTTACCGCGGCCGTGCGATCACTAGGTTGTTGGGATCTAATTGAACGGTATTCGTCCCTTACCCGTCTCGTTTGCATTACATCTTTATGTTTCAGGGTTCACTGTATCCTGACTGAGGATCTGGATAGATCTTTCGCTTCAAGATTTTATCAACGATGTCACTGTGGCCTCGTGGATATCCCTTTAGCAGATGGACGGCTTTTTTGGACACGAAAGGCATCATCAGGGTTGAGGGAAGGCTTAAAAACTCCGATCTTGAGCATAACAACAAACATCCTGCTATCGTGCCATGGACATCGAGTCTCACGCGTCTCATTATCTCTAACCGATAATGACCCGACAACAGTGCTGGATCCTTAGAGGACGGCAACCCGTACGATCCTTCATACTGAAGTGTATGAAATGGACCCGTCACCACAACATACGAGCACAACAGCCCGCTCAGTCTTTTTCGAGACCATCATCTGGCGATTCAACCCATCTGCAGCTCCGCATAGTGGAAGAAAAGTGGGAAGCTGCGGTCGAATCCATCAAGTATCTTCCCCTAAGAATGAACAATACTGCGTTCAACCTCGAAGGATTTACGACCCTTTTGATTCTGGTTGAGGCAATGTTCAGCTCTCAGCCCTTGGAAGCATTTGATGGACAAGGATCATACCAATACGGTGTCCAACTTCGAAGGATTTACGACCCTTCTGATTCGGGTTGAGACAGTGCTCAATTTGACCACTTGAAATACATGATGGCCAAGGACCAATGCTACTGCCATCACCTTTGAGGAATTTACGACTCTTCTGGTACAGGTTGAGGCAGTGCTCAACGCAAGGCGCTTGGACCACACTTACCGGCGAACGGTTCCCACCATCGAAATGGCCTCTCGCCAGAGTGATTGCTCTCCACGCTGGTAAAGACGGATTCACCAGCGTGGTCACTCTCAAGACAGCTACTACAACGCTTACGGAGCCTATTACGAAGCTTGCTGTCTTGCCATCATCGCCTGCCCCATTACTACCGCACGGTTCATCAGGATTAACGTAGAAGAAAAGTTTGTAATCATCAACGCCATTGTTGATAATGGGCGGATGAGCTCGACCGCAGTCGACAAGGGCGCTCTCTACGGCCGTTCAACCAATCAAATTCTTATTTTTGGCCGCAGGTCCTGTTTCTCACGCACACGGCCCTCGGAGAGCAGGGCGATTTTCCTGAATCTCATCCCTGTCCTTCATCGATTTCGGTTACAAGCCATCGATCGCCGTTATTGGTTTCTTAGTGCTAGTGCGTGCGCGCATTCAGGTCGAACTGTTCCATCTTTGATCTTTCATTGTATTAAACTCAGTGTTTATAATCACCATGTGCTCAACGCACAGTTATAAGTGAAGTAAAGGGACATTAAGCGGGCATAGAGACAATTAAAAATTAAGGCTCACACACGGCCATTTCATTGTCACGTATCATCACCAGGTATTGTCTCAATTTGTTAAAGTACACTTGATTTTAGCACCGCTATTGTTGTTCATTGACTATCCCAGTAAACCAGATTCCTCACCGTATAAAGGTTGTAACTTTAGCTTTCCTTTTGTTCAATATATGTATATATATATTTTTCTCTCGTAATAGATTATACTACTAATATTCTCACCGTAGTTAAATTCACGCTTCTTTTGAGTATCGGTAATGCTATCCGGGTCACCGGTTCAAATGTTTATAAACCATATTTGAATTATTAATCGTTGAAGAACTATGGCATTTCTCGCGAAGTAAACAAACTCCACCAACCTTGGTAACACCATGCACAAGTGAACTACATCTACCTATCAAATAGATAATGCGATGACTTTGGTGGCGATAATAGCAGAATCTTATCGATTGCTACGACACAAACTGCTACGACATTTTCCGTGACCTGTTAAATGTTTTATAGTTCTATTCGCCCAAGAATCTAATTTCCTTCGACAAATCTTTATCATTCGGATGACAGTTGGAGCTCATGACCTTCAGTTTAGTCGCAAATGAATTACGTATCGTGCACTTATTTGAGGAGAAATTAACTCACGAGTTTTGTCTACATCACTGATAGATAATCTGTTTTATCCGTATTTTGAGGAAATTACACTCGATGCTCCTAGATGGCAACCTCATCACAACTTTGCGTTGTCGGGATGATACTGCTTAGAAAAGCTACAATTTCTTTCGCAAAGCAGAGAGATAATACATAAACTTTGACGGAAACACTCAAACTAATAATCAAATGACGGTAAATTTTGAGCGCAGAATGTACGTACGTCGGATTATGATTTAAATCCGTGGAAAGCTTTGCTTTTTCCATTAACACACGCTGTAGGTACTACCGAACCTACAAAAGAAAGAGCAAGGTATACACGCAAAGTTTTTTTCTATCGGATTTAGAATGGCATTTAAGTCCCATCTGATTTGGTCTAATTTCATTTAAATAGTCCCGCCTAATTCCGTCGATCCTGACGACAGACCGGACTGTCGCGGTATGTACAACAGCTTTTTCACTTACATACATATACACGAGCCATGGACTACGATTACAGACGTGCCTGATTGTTCCGACCCCTTAGAAGAAATCGACCACATATGTAGGTGTACCGGCTTGACCTTCCCCGTATTCTTCCATCCTGTTTCAAATACTTTTATCGCGGCATACAAAACGCGTTGTTTGAACAAAAAATTTTTTAATGTGTCGATCAGTATTATTATGTACAACTAATATAAGATGTTCATATAACTGTACAACTTTTATGTCTCCAAAAGGATCTAATTTTTTGTTTTTGCCATCGTTGACGTAACAATAAAATTAATTATTATTGTGGAACCGGGAAACTATTAATGTTGATTTTGCGAATGTAATGGTTGTATATATTACTGAGTTCTCACGTACTTGTACTTAGGTCGGAACGTAACGTTGTCCCTTAATTCAGATATTTGAGCTACCGTTTAAGATATTACATAGACACTTTACAGGTATTTGTCTATACGATATATGAACATAGTACATGTATATACTACACAGTACGGTCCAAACCGACGGGAAATCTTCGTGTGTATGCCTTGTCAATGAGAAGCGTGCACAATTTGCTCTTGCAAATGAGTTTGCATCAGAGTCAATTTGAGTTTCCACGAGAACGGAAGAGTGTATCCTCCAGATTGCTGAGTTGGATTAATCTCGTCTCTTTATGGAATAATAAATAAAAACAATTCGATCGATGTTTGTGCTTTCGACGATTCGACCAAGTTAAAGAAGCTATATCTCTCTGGCTCACAAAAACGAGCACGCGGTTGACCATGACTGCACGAGCAGACTTCAAATCAACTTCTAATCGTTCTTTTTTTATTTCTAGACACGGGAATAGCAAAAGATGGATCGAAGTTGCCAGATCCATTTATAATTTACAACGAACTTCTTTCACGGTAAACGCATATAACGCCTCCCGATCGTTCACACTCCGCAATGGATATTTCATGCTTCCAACGTAATCTGCAAAACGGATGCTACCTACCTAAAATCAAGTGTAGGGTGCAAACCCGCGCTCCCCCCGTTTTTCACGGCACCATTTCTCGTATTTATCACGCGTGCTTTTGTCTACGGTATTGCGTATTGTTCTCGAGTGTCCTCTGTTAGTCAGAGAAAGAAACACTTGAAATAGTGGTGAAACGTTCTAAGGGTTCGCCACGAAGATAAAGATGGGTCAGGAAAAACGAAAGAATGTTTTCCACTTAGGAGCTATCCGTTCGATGGGATCTGAACGACACACACCACTTTCCACTTTTATCCCCGGAAAGTAAGGATGGGCAAGCATAACGGTTACGAGCCTCGGAGAAGGGTAAGACGCCTCTGTGGTTTACTTTTAAAAGCAACGCCTCGCTGTCGCCGCTTCGAATGTTTCGGCGCGTTTCTACGAATAAATTATCGGGCTACCGTGACAACATTTTGTTAATTCCAACAATATTAAATACTTGCCGGATTATAAATTTCAACTTGAAAATATTGTCTTTCCTTCATCCCGAAAACGTTCATAAAACAAAATTCTATAAGGAAATGAGTCGTTGGGTTTCCATTATAAGCTGCCATTATTAATGTACACGAACAATTGAGTAGAAGAAAAATTCGGCAAACGAGTCACAGGGAAACAGAACGCTCGCGAGTTTGATTAGATGTTAGATCTAGGCTGGGTTGACCAAGCCGCCTAGAGGAAGCCACCCCTTACGATCAGGGGTGTCAGTATAGGTGGAAGACGAGGGTGGATGAATAGGTGGAAACGCATGCGCACGCTTTGGCCGGTAGGTTGGCAGGGAAACTCATGGAGAAGGGAGAGAGCAAACCGGGAGGGACAAATGTGGAGAGAGAGAGAGAGAGAGAGAGAGGGAGAGAGAGCGTACAAGCTACGGTGGAAAAAGAGAACCCGCGCACATTGGGCGACACGGAGGCAATGAGGACGGACCGATAGCGGCACGATAAAGCTAGAAGAGGTGCGCGATAACGAGGAGGGGATGGATAAAGAAAGGAGGGAATAATCGTGGTAACGGGTAGAAGAAGAAAGAGTAGGCGAGGTCTGCCGCGTCTGGGTAGCTCTCCGAGACTCTACTACACCCACCCACCTCTCTATCATCTATCTTTCCCTCCCTATTTCTCTCTCTCTCTCTCTCTTCTCCTTCAGTGTTCGTTCCAACACAGCCCGGTACACTTCTGTCGCCCCGTGCTCGAAGGTTCCTCCTCGTGATGGGAGCTCCTCACTTTCGCGGTGGTATCGGCGTATTCGCTCGGTAGCCGATTCCTCGATACCGATGTGGGGACGCCAGGGTGACATTCGTAGTTTTAACGTTTGTTATCGGTGAGTGATCGAAAGGAAGGGAAGATCAGCGGAATCTCAACGGAATCATCAAGAAGGAGAGAAAGAGAGTGCGTGGGTGTGCGTCAGTGAGCGAGTGCATGCGTGCGCGCGCGCGTGTGTACGCAAGGGAGAGAAAGATTAAAAGTGCCCGCGTGTGTGAAATTCGTGTGATAAAGGAGGAATAGGTAGGGGTGCCTGGAGGAACAGAGACACAGAGAGAGAGAAAGAAAGAGAGAAAGCACTCGTAATCATATAAGGCTGGGCCGATGAAGAAACAATAGGAAGATCTTGAGTATAAAGGTGAGGCGGGTTAACGTAAACGAGGAGGAGGTGCAGGGTGAACAGGCTCGACCGAAGCTGACTTCAAAGTAAATAAATTCACAAAGGGAAATACTTGGGGGGATTAATAGGTCTCGAAAACCTTATCCCAGAGAAAAAGAAATAGCCGAATAAAATGTCAGGAAACTATACGGCCCGCTGCGAAGCTGGTCTCATCGTGCCGTTATGGACCCCCGAGGAGAATCTCTATCTCGGTGACATTGTTTTCCGCGGACTGGTGTATTTCCTTTTCCTTCTATACCTTTTCATTGGTGTCTCGATAATCAGCGACCGATTCATGGCCGCGATCGAGGTGATCACGTCCAAGGAGAAAGAGCTGGTTGTGCGCAGGCAGGGTAAAGAACCGCAGATCGTCGTTGTGAGAGTATGGAACGAGACAGTGGCAAATTTAACCCTCATGGCGCTGGGTAGCAGTGCACCCGAGATCCTACTGTCCATCATCGAGATCTGGGCAAAGAACTTCCAAGCCGGTGAACTGGGCCCAAGTACGATCGTCGGTTCGGCCGCGTACAATCTTTTTGTCATCATTGCTCTCTGCGTGTTCGTGATACCGAACGACGAGAACAGAAAGATCAAGCATCTGAGGGTGTTCTTCGTGACCGCCACATGGAGCATCTTCGCGTACGTCTGGTTGTACGTCATTCTGGCCGTCTCCAGCCCCGGCGTCCTCGAAGTCTGGGAAGGTATTCTAACGTTCTCCTTCTTCCCGGCCACGGTGCTTACAGCCTACGTTGCCGATCGGCGTCTCCTGATCTACAAGTATCTGCATAAAGGGTACAAGATCAACAAGAGAGGCGTGATCGTGCAAGCAGAGGCCGGCGGGGGCTCGGACGTTGGGGTAGAGCTCGAGATTAAGCCGCAACAGGATGGTTTTCAAAACATGGCGGACGCGGACACGCCTGAGGCCAAGGAGTTCGAGCAGACCAGAAGGGATTACATCAAGACGCTGCGAGAATTAAGGAAAAAGTATCCGGCGTTACCTCTGGAGCAGCTCGAGGTAATGGCCCACGAGGAGGTGCTGGGTAAAGGTCCCAAGAGCAGAGCTTTCTACAGGGTTCAGGCGACTAGAAAAATGGTCGGGGCTGGCAATCTTAGCAAGAAAATCAGCGAAAGGGCGCAGAGTGACCTGAGCGAGGTCAAGGCCGAGCTCCAGAGAGCGGAGGCCGAGAGCATCGACATCGAGAATGTTAACGCAATGAGGGTCTTCTTCGAGCCCGGTCATTACACGGTGATGGAAAACGTTGGTACTTTCGACATAGGGGTAACAAGGGCTGGTGGTGATTTAAATAGACCGTGCACCGTTGATTATTGCACCGAGGACGGCTCCGCCGAGGCTGGCTCCGATTACGTCAGCGCGAAGGGTACCTTGACTTTTGATCCAGGGGAGACTAAGAAAACCATCAAGCTCTCCGTCATCGATGATGAGTTGTTCGAGGAGGATGAACATTTTTATGTCAGGTAGGTGCTCCACCGGAGTCCACGGCTATTTCTTATTCGTCTACGTAGGTACGATGTACGGGTACGAGGTACACATACGAGATTCCCCAGGCTGTCGACTGGTTATTATTGCTTACCATCATTTATCACTACACGTGTCTCTTTTCTACCTTCCTTCCTTCCATTCATTCTTTCTTTCTTTCATTCCATTTCAAGGTCAAAGATGCCGGTCCACGATTCTGCTTGGAATACCGGTCATATACGTACATAGTTACGTCATTGGTACCCAACGGGTCGTATTACTCGTCTCTTCCGAACGGAAATAGCGTAGGTTTAAAAATTACCGACGATTACTCTTATTATCGATATTTGTCCAACATGTATTTCCGTCCGGCATAGCTAGCAATACGTTAGGTCATTCGAAGTAGAAATAAAGTTTGCGGTAACCGTTTCAACTTCCATGTCGACTGTGACACGATATCAATTTTCTTTCCGGTGACTACCATGTCGAGTAAAAGATAACCAAATACTCCGAAATTCATTTGAAATAAAACGTATATAATAATGTGTTATTACTGGGAAGAAAATTGAAAAATGATTTGGAGTGAAAAGCGTTAACAAAGAACGGTTGGACGGAGATCGCGTTATACATATAGTCCAGGGACGCCCAACCGAGTACAAAGCCGTTTCTTCTCGGTCACCTTTGGTACACCACTTGCATGTTTGGCCTTTAAACGGCAGAAAGAAAAAAATACCATCGCCGAGTCCCGGGAGTGGGCTAGCCCGTGAAGGGAATCTCCATCGCGAGCAAGCGGTTAGGAATCTCTGACGTATGTTACATACTCGTACCGCCGTGTACTACGGTATGCATTGTACTCCAACGTGTGCCATAATGCTCGCAAGGTACACGTACTACACACTTGTGGATATACACTGGATTTATTTGATTTAATTTGCGATCTACATGGTTGATCCTTTAAATCTTCCAAAGGAGGGGGTAGGATTTTCGTTCCGTCTGTAGCAAATGTCCGTCGAAGAGCGATTAATGGCACTGCAATTAATGAAATGATGATTTCTTACGAGCAAAGCAATGCGCGATTTTTATATCCGAAAGAAAAAGGTAGGGTTAGATTGGGTCTGGTTTCCTTTGGTTTGGTTTGATCGAGAGTAAAGGCAAGAGGGAAGGAGAATCATAGACGTTAGGAAAAGATATTCGAGAGAATAGAGAATGGATCAAGGACGTTGTGGTTGCCCCCTAAAGCGCCATCGTACACGTTTACTGCCCCGTCGCGCCGCCGCGGTCAATAGCTACAGCAGACTCATGCCGGAACGTAAAAATTTTCACGACATGGTGGTATTGTAAACTTCGACGAGTACGCGGGTGCACGTGTGGTTGTGCGCGCAAGTGCACACGTACAATACGTAGCTACTCAATTACTTGACAGATCGATAGATCATCCCACAGTACTGGATATCGCGGCAAACACAAAATAATGGACTGATAAATGTCTAAATTTTAAGAAAAAACGAAAAGGAACAGTGAAAAGCTTCACCATCAGTTTGCAGCATTATTAAAAATTCATAAGAGATGATTTTTTTTTATAACTCGTAAATGTGTTCCAGTTTTTGAATCGAATATTACGCACGTGTTTATGTATATTAGTCTGATCCTTCGTTGCAGGGGAAGAACAAAATTGGTGGATAATAGATATTGGATATATTATCAATTGCAGCTTCCAAATTATAATTAATTATAACTTGACAGAAGAGTTCCTGGCATATTTATTAAATTAACAATCTCCAAACTTATGGAAATGGATCCAACTGAATGAAACGAAGTTAATAAATCAACATAAATCCTAATGTAACAATAAAACAATCTATCTAATTAAGCTTTTATTAATGACCCTTTTTTTGGAAAAGCAAGTTCTAAATTATTTCTATTTTAAATGTTTCGTCGTATCTTCAACCATTTGACAAATCTAATTTAATAACCGCAGAAAGTCAATTTTGCTAAATCAATTCAATATTTTGTATTTTATCATTTTCCTTGGAAAACAAGGATTTTACAATAAATTATGTTATAATCACATTTATAGACATTAAAAAGGGCTCCCAAAAAGACATGTATCGTTTTATTCTCAGTACTATAGTTGTTGCATTAAATGTGAAAAACCACAAAGCTAGCCGCTTTTACCATTTTTCAACCCACTTGCGGTATGGGAAGAGGGTAAATTATCATGACTAAATTTAACACAAATTACTTTCGAGTGGCAATGAAAAAAATAAGGGGATCCAACGTCAAAAATATAAATGTTCAAAAATAAGGACCAATCTGACATACATACATACATACATACAAGAAAAGTATTATGCAGTACAGTTATGTCGATTGCCAAGTAGAATCTCAAAAAATATGTAACGAGACAAGTGAGTGGAGAAACTGGAACATTATTTACCACTTAATGGCCACCCCGTGGTGATAAATTGATGATAATCATCGAGAAGCGCATCTTTCAATTAACTTATTAACCGAGGGTTACGCGTGCGCAATTCTATAAGCGAATCAACTTGTCGGACACGGGCGAGTAGGTACGATGAACTCGATAGACACAGCTCAATTGATATCGACTGTGGACCGATGCACGGAGAATTGTTATTACTCTAAGGGCAGATTGTAATTAAAAACAAATTTTTTTATTTGTATTTTCAAACGAATCGTCAACTTCGTCTAACTAAGAGGTGACGCACGGATTTCCGCGTCGATTTGTTCCGAGCAGGGATTGAAATCGATAATTATTTTCTATCCCGGATAAATTAAATCATGACCTTGTTTTTATCTCCAGCTTTTAAAAATTAGTTTGTGATTTCCCTCAATAATTATTTCTTAGTTTTTGATGAATAAATAAAAAAAACCACATCGTAATAATTATTTTCGGGCGAAAAACGAATAAATAAGAAATAACTCTTATTTCTTGAGAGTTTCTTTTCAGTCAAAGTAAAACTCAAAACGCTCCATCTTGATTATAATTGGACATGGTAACTTATAGTTGGTCTCATTGGATTCAGCGTGAAAAATCTATAATTCGCTGTCGTTCCCGTCGATGATTCGCACGTCTCTGTTTGAATCTTCGCACGCAGCTCATTCGCATGCTGTTGCGCTTTTGTATCGACCAAAGATGGTTGATCGAATGACAACGGCGTAACATACTTTTATAAAGGAAACTTAATTAAACTAATCAAGGAATACATACTACACTATTAAGGAATACTACATCCGCATGTACATACATACTTAAATGCATCAGAACAACACTACCAACACGTCTCGCGTCTCCCTTCACATTTTGGTTTTCGCGCGTCACAGCACCTTTTTTATTTCTAAAATTTCATACATCCTCAGCTCACGTGGGCTCACGTCCCACGCGTCGTGACAGTCATCTTTTTCTATAGTTTTTTAATCAAACACACGTCGAGTAATCTCGCCAAGTGCGAGCGCGTCGGAGAGAAGAAGTAAATGAGGGGGATTGTACGTTGAAAATTTGGGCGACCGGACAGAGGGATGCCTACCGGATCTTGTCCCATTCGTGTTTAATTGTAAGTGATGCTCAAGGAAAGACTGGGGCGTAAAAGGCCCGTCCAGACCAACGCGGCATAGCCCGCCGGCACGCTCTCGCGGCCTCGTTATGACGTCACAAAATTATCTTTGCGCAGCATCTCCATGCCGCGCGGGCTGACTTGGCGATCGGGTAAGGGAGCGGTCTCGATCAAAGGAAACGCGCGCGGCCTATTGGCCCCTCTCTCTCTTTCCTCTGGTGTGTCACTCTCGGACTCACAGCAGCTTCACGGATGTGCTCTGGACGCATGTGTGTTGGTTCGTCTTCGCAGATCGTGTTTGCTTAAAGCCGCGGCATGCATGCCGCGTATGTCTGGACGGGTACCTGGTCGCGCGGCAATTTTGATAAGAAGCCGCGGGAGCGTGCCGGCGTGCCGCGTTGATCTGGACAGGCCTTAAAATGTATCGTAGAGTCGACGACCAGCCGCACTACGTTAGTGACACGCTGTGTCGAACTCGAGAGAGAAACGAAAGAAAATAAACAAACGGCAAAGAAAACATACCGACGGATTGCGTTATGATGGTAGGTTTTACGACCTGGGAAGGTATCAAAGTCCGATGTTGTACTATGTATGTAGGTAGATAGGTATGTGCATAATGGCAATAATGTCGAATACTCGAGTAACAGTGGGTAGTCGAATCTAGGGCCACCAATTTACTCGTTTCTTATGTTTCAATCACTCTTTCTTGGTAGTGCGAGCGTTCAAGTGTTGCCTGGCACGAGACAAATAGCGCGCGAATTCGCCTAAGATGCTGTCATCTCATCTTTGCGAATAAAAATAAAAAGCAGATCGTTGGTCCTGCAATGTACTACCGACCCCGCACCCCTTCTTTTCTAATCGAAAGTTAGAATAGTAAATATTTTGCACATTGTCCAATTCTTCGGAATCCTCTGATTCACTATTCCCTCGCGTACTTCGCCTTATCGCGGACTCCGACATCCAAATTCCGTCTTATTTAATTCAGTTGGGTTTCTATCATCCATCTGCCATCGAGAGATACGTATACAATTAGAACAATATTTTTGAACGCGTATGTATTTCCAATGCTTGGAACGGTATGGTACTATGTGAGAGTACGGATATCCGTATACTATGTAGAGGTATACAGTAAGTACCGAGTAATCGGGAAAAGACTGTATTTTAACGTGCTTATATGCTTCGCGTATGGTATTATACATACCATAATAAAGTCAAGTGACAACAAAATATTCTTCTTGTCACCGTGATTAGGAGATCTACCAAACGGCAAGTAGTAAAAGATATGGCACGAGCGCGCGGCGTATAAACTTCGAAACTCATCCTGGTGCAGAGTTTACGGTATGTAAACTTCTGGTCCACGACCGTTTGAAGAAAATGGGTCCAAAGGGGCCCAAGTAACCAACAACGCCCAATTTGGTTATTATATAAATAACCCAATAGGGGGTATAACAACAAAATTAGCAACAGCTCTATACTAACAAATAATAATAGGGCAAAAGCCAGCCATTTAATAAAAGATTGGTGCGGCAAAAGGCCAAAACACTTAAGAAAAAATAACGGGCAAAAGCCGCATTTAACAAAAGATAGCTATAAATAGTTAACAAAAGAGCAACTATAAATAGATAGCGATAACTAGCTGGAGGTTTGGAATCTAATTCCCCATCCTCGTGGGGGGCCTTCTTAATGGGAAAGCTAACCTATCGACTACCTACACTAGGCCTAGGCAAAACTTGCTCTTGGAGCAAATGAAGCATGAGTCATCAGCCTCTTCCCGGCTTATCCCCACCATGGCTCTCGGTGCGTGTCTGTTATGGACATGCTGGCCGGGACACCCCGAGGAACCTCGCTTCGCTCCGTCTTGCCTCGCCTTACGCTCGCACGTGATCGCTCTCGGGGTGTCTCGTCTCGTCCCTGCAAGTTAGTGGATGGTGTGCGCGCATCCTAATGTTTCGCCCAGTCTCGCCTGCGCTCGCTGCAAGGGGTTTTTTGCTCGTGGTAAGGGGAGGCGAGAGCGGGACCCCCAACCGTGCGCCATTGTAACCGGGGTATCCTTTAAGTACCCTACGATTTTCCACGGACCAGCCATATATCCGCCCGGAGCAAAATAAATACAGGGTACATACAGTAGCGTGGGTGGGGGAAAGGGACACTTCTTCCTTTCGTCCTTTCGGGGCAACGAAACGCCTCTTGCGAAGGTTTCCGATAGCACCCGAGCGCTTGGCGGGAGCCTCGCCTCGGGTTCAAATGATGCCAAGTAGCATCTGTCGTGTACGCTCGCGTTGGGGCAAGCATGTAACTGTACGGTAAAAAAAATTCCCTCCAAGAACTACGCGCCTTGTAACTTTACTTCTGGGATTACGCTCTTACTTTTTATAATTCTGTACGGTATCTCAATAAACCTGCATTATACCAAGAAGTTAACAATTAAGTTGGTCATCGCCACTCGAACTTTTTATCTCTTCCAATCTCCACGTCATAACAGTGCGAAAAAGAAGTACATTAATTTCAAAATCTTTTTTCTCATAGTGAATCTCGAACTCTTAAGTATCACGTAACGTCGAGGACGAATAGAGCGCGATAACTTTCTACGGCTATTGAAATTTGTGACGATTAATGAAAATTGTTTTCAGGCTAAGCAACATCTCGCAACCGGCCATGTTGGTATCGCCGAGTTTGGCTACCGTAATGATTCTCGACGACGACCACAGCGGTATCTTCGGCTTTCCGGAGAGGGACGTCGATCTCGTGGAGAGCGTCGGACAATATCCTCTGCGCGTAGTGAGGTACAGCGGTGCAAGAGGACGAGTCGTTATTCCATATCGTACCATCGAGGGAACGGCGAAACCTGGAAAGCAGTACACGCACATCGAAGGATCCCTGACTTTCGAGGACAACCAAACCGAGTGAGTCCCCGAAAAGATTGACCAACTCACAATTAGTTGTAATTTGGTTTGAAGGAAATTCGAAAATATTCGAGGAAATTCGATTGATATCTGATCGCATCGTCCATAACTATTCGTTTACTCGTAATTTAAAGCACGACCATAAGTTTAAGAGGGACAATCGAGTGAATAGGACGACGAATGTGGCGACCGCCAATTTATCACTGATACTAAACGTGTTTTCACCCAGTTATGCTGCTTCGTAGAATTGAAGATTACAGAGAATTTGCAACGTCGAATTTTTAGAGTAACGGTTCACTACTGACCTAAATCGTCAACGTTCAGGGTGGAACGTGCAAACTTAGTTGTTTTCCAATTTCAATTGTCGTGTACACAACGTCGAATGTATCGTTAAAGCTAATAATGCCAGACTACTGTACCATCGTCGTAGACGCGACGACTATCGTTACACGCATACGTATCACGATTAAGCAGGGAATCGTTGATATTAGTTGTACGGCACGTATTCGTATGACAGTAGAGGTGATTGACAAAGATTACTATCGCACCGCGCCACAACATTGGTCAGACGTATGTACAGAGTCGGACGATGATGCAGTCCAAGGATCATAAACACTACCACTATTAGGTATACCTACATGGTTGTATTGGGACTTTCCCAATTATAGAAGGGCTGTAGTTCCAATACAACCACGCAGGCTCTCGTCCAGGAGTTTCTACCACGAGTGACCGCGACGAAGCGAGGGAGGAAGAGAGAAGGTCTTACGTGGCACAAATCGGGGTTCGTGCAACGTCTAGCCGTCCATAGCCGTCCCGGGTATAAGCGAGGCCTACTGAAATCCGCAGGGTGGCGGCCCGTCTCAGGGGGCTTCGAACAAGTGCGAAGGAGAGCACACCAACAGGGTTGCGTAATGGTATTGTTAATCACCGTTGGACGGTATCACCGTCCGACTCTGTACGTATTTCACCCGACTGAAAGCAATGGAACAAAGGGAACGGCAATGGAGTTAACTTGACTTTATACGACAACGGTGCGTCCCACACAGCACGAGTAATTCTTTCACCTTTACTATCGTGAATTAGCCAACTGTCCATTCGTCGGTGGGGTAAACGAATGAAAGAATTAAACTCAGCCATGGGTAAGCATTTGCGTACAATGCTCTTCACTTGTAGAAACACCCTCCCAAGCCTAATTGCGAACATTTTGATACGTGTGTATGTATGTATGTACATACCTATGCACCCCAGCAACGTTAGGAGGCCAACTCTGTAATACGTATCGAGATACGGGACACGAAATCACAAGTACAAGGAACGCCAATAAAACGTTGACATTTTCTCGTGCATGTGATGCCATCAAGTTACGAGATTAGAAAATTTTAATTACGCTCTAGTGTCAAGATAGTATGATACCTCTACGTATTGTGGGAACCTGTAATTTGAAATCCGCTGTTACGATCCGAGAGAAAAAGAGGAGATATTAATGGAGTAATCGGGCGTTTAAAGTTCAAAATGTTCGGCGCGCGTAATCATAATTTACAACAAACAACCGAAAAATTTTAGTCTCACGAAACGCCTCGCTCATAACATGGCTTAACTATGCCACGAACTTTTTGTCATCGGCAAATCTGATAAGTACGCGGGGTATGCATCCGGAAAGGGTAGAGCTTATACGTCGTGTGCTTTGCAAAATATCTTACGATACGAGCCATCGTAAACAGTGACGACACGCGCGGCAAAGTTCCCTATTAATATTGTCGAGAGGTTTACTTAGCAATATGGCAAAATATCGCGGAGGCCTCCTACAAGTACCTACGTATTTTGGGTAAGAAATATGAGAGGGAAAACGCAAGGGAATCGAGGCCAATAGGGAACGATAATGGAGATCGCGTTCTTGAAATCGTGTCCCCTGTCCACAGACCGTCGTGTCGCGACCCCATTAGGTACGGTTTTTCTCACCTTCGTAGCCACACATACGTTTTTCTTCTCTCTCCCTTCCACATTCCCCTTGCCCCCCGCCCTTCCTTCCTCCTTCCCCGCTCCTAACTATTCTACCCGTTTTAATCATTCTCCGGGAACCATATACACATGCACAGATTTGCGTAAGAAATATAGTGAAATGCACATTAAACAAAGAAATTGCTTTGCTGAGGAGCTAGATATTATTCAAAGTTGATTCACGTGGAAAACGGATACGTTCTTTGAAAAAAAGATGATACGAAAGTTCACTTTTGTTAGATAAAAAATGTTGTATTAGTCGTAATTTATATGCTTGACTGATTTCAAAGTTAATTTCAAGTTAGCCGTTGCGCGACTCGTTGTTTTTTACCATGAAATCATCGCCTTTGTTACTCGGTGATATTAAATTTTTTTCGCCTTTAAAATTTAAAACCGAATGTTGCGCCGTAACCGAAATATTAAGGAAAATTCTTGCTATACGTGATACGTATGTGTATGCTGTATGTAACATACACGTCTTTCCCCATCGACGATAGCACTTTTTCAATCGAGACAGAGAGGTTCAAGGACCTCTCGTAGCGCACGGCTAATGTTTAACGAGATCAAACAATTTCCATTCCATGTATGCCCGTAGGATGAAAGAGAATACGCAACTGGGACGGATTAAAGTCTTTCCTAGTTTTGATCTACGCGGATCTTAAGTCCACCCCCCTCGCGGTGCGAGCGAAACGAATAAAAGAAAATACAGAGCGGTCGATGGTAATGCCGAGTCGCGATGAGTGCATCGGGAGGCATCGAACGAAAGAAAGCACAAGCCCGTAAATGGGCCAATACGGGGGCGGGAAGCCCCTGGAATGCACCGTGTTACGCCTTTCCCTCTTCCCCCATCCCTTACCGAGCTAGACAACCCCGTTAACTTAACACCCCTCTCTATCTCGCGCCCCCGCGAATCTTCTACCCTTTCAACTTGGTCGAAAGAAGAAAGCCGCAAAGCGCAAACGCCGCGTAGGTTCGTTACTACTTATCTCGAGGTCTTGAGTATTTACTTACCCACGTGTCTCCCACTGCGACGCGTCACGGAAAAAGAATAAAGATCACAGCCGAGACTGACGCGAACACCCAACGCGACTATTCGAGACTATACAGTCTTGGGTAGGTGTCTTATCTATGTATGTGGGTATTATTTCAGGCATCGTATAAATAATGGAACACGACGCTTTAGTACTTTTATCGAGCGCTATGTATTGTCAATGATATCGATAAGTAGGGACGAAGGAACTCGTTGAAGCGGTGGGTTTGTTTTTAATTGATTGCATTATAATCGCGCAGCATCTTAAGTGTACTCGCGCGATCCGCGTGATTTCTGAAATATTTACGCGTTGTAATGGAACTATGAAACAAAAGAGTTTTAAAGCTAATAATAAATATTTTCTGTACATGTGTATAGAGGCGATGCCCTTGGAAGTCGCATGGCTTGCTTCGACCGTGAGACTGTTTCCATGTTACGATAGTTAGATAGAACAATAATTTCTGTGAATGAAGTGAAAATGTTCAAAAAGGTTCGACTACGCTAGTCAAACTATCTTCGCGTCTCGATCTTGCATCGTTTCGTTCGCGAAGGTTGTATGCACAAATGGAAGTCCCGCTAAACGGTAAACTTGTCGGCATATCAAAAGTATTGACAACACAAGCTAAGACACCTGCAATCGTTCTCTCTCTCGCTCTCTTTCGCTCTCTTTCCCACTATTCCCCCGTTTGCCTTCTATTTCATATCGTACCCCCCTCACACCACCCTACCGTTTGCCATCCTACTTCCGTTTACACTTTCCAAATTTACGAGAAAGACTCGCACCACGGATGCTAATGTTTCCCACATTTTCCACCAGTTTTGTTAATACCAAGTCGAACAACACCGACGAAGGGCGACGAGATAGAGACGTATCGTGGAGGTCAAACTGATTGAAAAAACCTCGCCAAGTATTCTTACACATACATCCTTGAATTTGTTATTTCTTCAATTCGATGGAAAAGGGGTTTCCCGGTCGATGGATGATCCGCTATCGTTGTTGAGAATCGACTAACGCTACGATTACCGAGCCCGCGACATTTTTCGCGAGAACATACGTACATGCATGTACATACATACACACACGCTCATATATGCATACATAGGTGCATACCTACATACGTGCGTAACTACCGAAAAAAGTAGCGTTAACAGCACGTCGAAGATCGCCATTGTAGGATACGAATAATAAGAACGACCACTGATCTTTAATCATAAATCTAAAAAGACAGATGGCCGTGTACATTTTGCGGCTACGATTTTCTTAGATTACTCGACATTTTTGCGTAGAAGGCTATCGCTTGTACGGATTGATAAATCCATACTGCGAAGAGTCTTTCTTTAACGAGCAGTAACACTTTTTTTACACGTACAAATTAATCTTGACCAATCAGTACGTTTATCTACATAATTTCTCAAAGTTCAAAGAGAACCATCCTTTTTTTCTAACATTCCCTCTATCGCCGCTTCTTTCAAAAAGTTTACGAAATAATGCATAGTTCTCGCGTACTTGTAGTTGGCCCGAGATAAGACCTCGTCTCTTGTTTGGTACAGACAAATGATAAGAATAACGCTTGGGAAGAACGTATGTATGTATGTACATATACATATACAAGCGATACCGCGTATCAAATGCGTTCGAAATAGAACCTTTTCCCACTTACATCTGAAAAAGGAAAAGGAGAAGATAAAATAAATATAGTCGTAATACGTCGAACGCCTGACGTGTGCGACAGTATACATATGTACATATACATATATGTAGGTATGTAGGTGAGATCCAAAACGGCAGAAATAACGGAAGGAAGGAAGGAATGAATGAAGAAAAGAAAATAGGGGAATTGGGTAGCTCGAGGAAGAAACGATAGCGATATCGAAAAATCGATGTGTTGTATGTACAATACATTCATATATACATCCATACATCCACAAATACGTACGGACTTACGGACGTGCGCACACGCATACGTGAATAGCCACATATACGTGTGTATACTCTTCCATACCTCCGTACGACAAAGTGCTTTTATAAAGAGCCCAACAACCCCTCAAGACCCCTCGTTAACCAGAGGGTGGCAGCCCGTACACTTTAAAGGGTACCGTAGCTTACGCGTCTGATTACTACCACGGCATACATCCCCATATGCGCCTACCTACATACGTACTTGCATACATACGTACATAGACTAATTTTCCCACCATCCAAGATCCGCGTCGTCCATGCTTAACCGTTTAAAATTGAAGTAATTCGCTCGTTTCGATTAAAACAAGGGTGTTCTTCCATTCTGAACTTTCATTAACGCGACGTTCGTGAGGAAAGTGTATAAAGCTTTAAGGTCGTTATGGAAAATTGATACGTAAGGTATGCGAAAATTCCAGTACAGTTTTGTCACGAATGAGCACCGCTGAGAGGGTCTGTCTATAAATAGCATTGGAATATCCATTTAAGTTGGTACGCACATTAAATCGATCGACCTCCGTCGCCACATCATTGATGACAGAACTGTTGAAATAGTTGTTATAGATAGGCTGATACGTAGGAATACGTAATAATACGTATATATATGTATGTACAGATATACATTGTTTGCACACAAAATCACGCGCGTAGGAATGGACGTCGAATTCTTATCGACGTATTTTCTCTATTACGTGCGTACACCGTTCATCGAAAGGTGTCAACAAACATTTTAAGCGCGTGTATTTTGGCGCACGTCGCTCGTGCGACCACGTTTATAAATAGTACTGCATTATTTGCACGGGCGTAATTACGTGCGTTGTTAGGGACGCACACATACTGTCCGCCGATCAGGAAAAGGCACCTCAGGCGGTCCAAAGGCAAGAATCGGTCCGCCTATCCGCACTTCCTACGCTCTTTCAGCCCACCGTTTGAGATAGGAGTTAGGAGTCCTATTTGCGCGAGGCATCAGGGCCCACAGCTGACTCCATGTGCACGGGTAGAGCCCTGTATTGAGGACTCTAAGGCTACAGACAGACTAGCGTCTCTTGCTGCGCGGTGCCGCTGCGTTTGCGGCAGAATATCACAGTTTTCACGCCGGATGGTCGCTGCGTTGCTGCCGACGTGTCTGTACTACCCCATCTGATCGTGAGTATTCCTGACCGCGTTTGCGTCGAACGCGGCCGCACCGCGCAGCAAGAAACGCTAGTCTGTCTGTAGCCTAAGGCCCCAGACAGACTAGCGTATCTTGCTGCGCGGTGCCGCTGTGCCCGACGCAAAGGCGGTGAGGAGTACTCACGATCAAATGAGGCATTACAGACACGTCGGCGCCAACGCCGCGACCATCCGGCGTGAAAACTGTGACCATTTAGCCGCAAACGCGGCGGCACCGCGCGGCGACAAACGCTAGTCTGTCTGGGGCCTCAGGCCCCCAACAGACTAGCGTTTCTTGCTGCGCGGTGATGCTGCGTCCGACGCAAACGCGGTCGGGGGTACTCACGACCAAATGCATAGTGTCTGCACAGGACTTTAGTCTGCACAAGGGATCAGCTGCGGGCGCATTATTGGGACCATGGTGGGGGTAGAGGTCTAGGTGGGGCTAGAGTTATCGGTTCTATGATATTCAGGACTCTACTCAACACCTAGCCCCGAGCCGCGCCACCAGCTACGCGCTGCGGGATCGCACCTGAATATTCGACAGGTATTAAGAGTAGATACCCGCTATTGATCGTAGCTCTACCGTTTTCCGCCAGACTCGAAGTGTATGCACGCAGATCTCATAGTATGCATACATATGTACCTCCCGTCGAAGAGGGAGAAGAGGTTTACTACGTTAACCGCTGTAGCGCAAAGTTTTTCCTGAAAATTCGTCTCACAAATCTCACAAATAGGTCGTCCGTGCGTCAGGAATAGTAATGTTTTCAAATCAGATAGGAATTGGACATGAACGGATGATAGAAAACGAAAGGTTTATTTTCATTAAATCCCAAAGCGCGTAAACGGAGCAATTGTCAATTGCACGTATGTACGTGTCTTTTCTTTAATTACAGAAAGACGATTAATCTGTCGATAATCGAGGAGGACTCGTATGAAAAAGATGCCCTGTTTTACGTCGAATTAGATGAGCCGCAACTGCAAGGAGGTGAGAATCAAAGTTTCAAATTTTCTCTCTCCCCCTCTCCTTCACGAATCTGCCCACCTCCCTACCCACATCGTCATGGTGTTAGCGTACTTTCTCGTTCAATCAAGCTTCGATGCTTTTGGGAAAATGAAAATTGTTGATACAACACGAAAAGTAGAAGGGGGAAAACTAATTGACAGTCGTTGAGTTTGTCGATTGAGAAAGAAACGTGAATAATGGTTACGGGCGATCCCCTACGTCACGTAAAGAATCGTCGATGGCGAAAACAATCGATGCACCTGGTATTTAATCTGATTTTCATTACGTGTGTGGCCGCACGCATTTTTTCCACCTGGATACACCGTTCCGAAGTAAGTTTACACATTGACAAATTTCGTATTTGATTTAGTATTACCCGTGCCAGTTTGGGTCTTACGGAAGACCATTGTAGACGCTAAATTCGAAAGAAAGGTATGAACCCCATGGTAAAACTGTCAGGGGGACAAGATGTAACGTTTTCTGTATCCCTGTATTTCTAAACATGTATACATGTATGTACTCATCGCCCCGTACATAAATATGCATAATAAAATGTATGTAAGTACATAAGTTCGCAAGTAAGTAGGCTAGCGGGCGGGTTGAAATAACGACGTACCAATTCCCAATAGTTGGGGCAACTTTTTCTAACTGTAAACACCAAAAATTGCTAATGGTGTTAACGAAGGTGTCGCGTTTTACTTTCGATCAGATGGGATTAGAAGAATTTTTCGGGTTCTTGGTGCCAACAAACCCAACGCTTTCTTACGCGCACAGATCCGAAAACTAGAACGTTGCGCAGCGTGGAGCAATAAACAGGACCGTTTGATTATCCACTCTTAAACCGTCTTAAACACGCCCTTTTCACTTCGTGGCCACTTTTTTCGTGGTCAACGCGCCTTGTCATTCATCATTTGTACGTTACGTGATGCGTTTCGTATCACGCACAGGTAACGCTACGAGATACCCGTATCCAATTCATACCCAAATACGGCCAATCAAAATCCAGTAGCAAGATTTTTCATTTTCAAAGATAAAGGCGAAGCGGGACGTAAAGTTGGTACAGCAGCTTAAGCTATTAATAGCATCTCGTATGGGATTATTATTCTTGCCTGGCTCTGGCACTGGTCCCGACTCGTGGGTTCGGTGGTTCAAGTTGAAAGCTTAAACCTCTTCGTCGTTTCAATCGCACGGAGGAAGGTTGCCCTTTGGAAGAACTTGGGAAACGCGATAAAACTACCGAGCGTTTGATAATTTGATAATTTTTGACAAATGATGATAAAGCTGATGAACGCGAGGCTTGAGTTGGGTCACCCGGCGACCCCTCCGTCTCGCCTGACGATATGACGGTAAATATAGTCGAAAGCGAATTATAAATAAACAAGGCAAGGCGATAGTAGTAGTGGTAGTAGCAGTGATAGTAGCAGTAGTAGTAGCGGTAGTAGGATAGAGTCGAATCGCGCCACGCTACACCACGCCATGTATAATATAGTGTACAATACATAGACGAGGCTCGATCGACGGGCATACCCCCGCTCCGGTGGGAAAGCGTAGCGCCGCGCCGTTTCGCGCCTTTAACTCTCTCACGTGTTTGCATTTCATTCGTGCTTTTGGACAACGGTGTGATCATTTTAGCCTAGACTGAAATTAACATTGAAGCGAGTTTAAATTTGGTCAAATTTATCGCATGTTCGAGCATGTAGAAACTTTTCTATCTCGCGCTTGGGAATAACGTCAAATAAACTTTGGTTCGCTGCAAGTGCTTTCGCTATTATAATTTTCAACAGAGATTCCATGCGCGTGGTTCTGCTGAATGGAACATTCTTGATTCTGACGTGTTTCCAAACTTTCGTGTCCGGCCATACTATGTATATGCAGTGGTACCCGTCGCGACGAATCGCGATCGACGGTTAGCAGTGACATGCTAGTTACTGTATGATTAAAGCTTCTCCCTGTCTCCCTTCCTTCCTCTATCAGCTCCCCAGTCTCCCTTCCGTTCCATCCTGATTTGCTAGGCTCTTTGCACGCGCAGTATCATCGACGAGGACGGGGACGACCGTGTTAGAGCTGAACGCAACGAAACGCATTTTGACGCAAGATCATGAAAATACGGTCGCTCTTGGGAAGGAAATTTCTCGCGAATGCAGAAATTTCTTCAACGAGCATTCGGGTCACGCACTTTTCTACGTGCCGTAGACGTATAAATCGGAACGCAAATTGTGTTGGCTTTCCGTGAGAAAAAAAGCGGAGCACTTAATAAACGACTCATGGTCTAATAAATTACAAAGCGGGCCATTTGTTGTTTATTCTCGCCGTACTTTATGCTACGCGTCCATTTTCCGTTGTTCTTTAATTACGTTCGAGAGAATTTACCGGCGCGATTGTACGTACAGAATACTTCCAATTTTTCGCTCCAACAATTCCTCGTTTTGTGCGTGCACGATGCAGAGAGTGCCTCTAAATGGGGAAAAAGGGAGAAAAAAGAAATTCCAAAGTGGACATTGAGAAATCTTCAACCGAAATCAAGTACATTCCAATTCTGAATCGGTAACTTTATCTTCGGTATGACCGAGAGAGAATCAGTTAAAAGCTTATGCCCGGCGCCCACGGTGCGACTGTTTTGGGACAAAGGTTGCAAATCACTTATGATGTTATGTTTGAAATAATGTATGATGTATGTATGATGAAATGTTTTATTTATTGAGAAATATCCCACGCGATGGCCACTTTTGCGACACCGATGCTACGACGAATGCAAGAATACGTACGACGTCGTTTGGAAGTTTGCGTTGCAGTGAAACGTGAGTCGCCGAGCCACCGATGATCTGAAAACAATAGCCTCACTTCACGCCTACATATTTGTTGGCCGCGGATTCAATTACGTACCTCTACATAATTGTTTTATTAAGAGTTATCGGTGATTGTGCTCGCGCAGTGAAATGCGCGTACTTACGGTAAAGTGACCCGATCGCCGCTCGACACTCGAAGGTGTCCGGGTAACTGCGATCCGCCGTGCGCTCTGTCATGAATTAGACAAGTGCAGTTCGTAGTGTTTGTTAGTGTAAAGTGAGCTCATCCGGGATTTACTCTGATTTACTGCTAACGACCATTTTCTAGGGCCAATATAAAACTTTGCGTCAGATCAATCGGTTTTCATTTACTTCGTCTCGTTACATTCTACTTCTGTTTCTGCCTCGTCGTTCCATATTAATCTAGTTTAGATTAGATTTATACTCGTTAATGACTCTCTCACACGCATACCTATCGTATAATCGAGCACTTTTCTGTCATTTTCCTTCATTTTCGTTAATTCTCTTTAACTTTCGTCAGTTCGGACGCGTAGAGATACTTTCCTATACTTCCTGCAGATGTAGAAAAACACACTTACCGTCGAGTAAAATAACGCTTGGACACAAGAAACAGGTGCTTAATAACAGTATAATTATTCGTGTTACAAACCTCTTTCTCTTATGCGCGTAGAAATCACTTTGATAAGGCTCGATTGACATTGAAAAACCTGCATGACGCATACCGAAACGTTTAAACGGAGAGAAAATCGGAGTGTTGCAGTGACGTGCAATTTCGTTTCCTAGTGAAATATGATACGGTGGTTGGAGTTGCGATCGATGCCAGAGAAGGACGTTCAAACCATTAGAAAGTGGAGAATCCCAAAGAAAATCAAGATCGAGAGAGAACCATCGACAGGATTTTCGTTGATTCATTAGCATTGATTACAAGTTCCAAATGTGAACATATCGATAAACGCGATACTTATCCTGTTGATTTTCACTTACGTACGTACATACATAGGTACATTCATTTGATGTATATACATACATATGATGTACGTCAATACGTACGTACGTTAATAGATTGGTATTCATAAATCGAAGAAAACAGTCCAAGAATCAGCGCGGGGATTCGATTGGAGCGGTGGTAAAAGTATTATTACAACTCCGCTATTCTCGCAAGACTGACGTTTGATATTTTAACCGCTTGATAAATTAAACAATTCCACGTCCACGCGTCTACCTTTCTTACCTTCTAGATTCTAAAGTAACGGAGCTTCGAATCGTCACGTTCCCCTTTTATATTAATAGCCGCATTCTCTTCGAATAATATTTAACGGTAGTCTTTGAATACGAGATACGTATCTCTTACCGAGAATTAAATTCAACATTAACGCGTCTAATTAAATTATCAATAGCATTCGAGAAGTACGTATCATACATACTTACTCACGGACGAACATGAGATATAGTAACGAACTATCATCCACACATGTAAACGACGGAGAATTCGTTTCGAAGGAAAAGTCCGCGGGTGTGTACAGAGTAGTGGATTCCCTAGCAAGGTTTTTATCTACAAAAGATACGAGCTTTCTGATGGATAAGGAGCTTTCGTTTGATATCCGCGGGAGGAACGACAGTTGCGTGCGCAGCAGCAGCGGGCTAAAAGGCGAAGTAAATAAAGTTAAGCTTCATTTTGCTTGCAAGCCTCGGGGTTGGAAGGAACGCTTTAAAAAGACTGACATTAACTGGCCTATTTCCAATATACAATATAAATATCTTAAATCTTAACACCGTTAAATCTCAATTTCATCGCGCGTACGTATTAGGTATGATACTATTACGTCCACTTTTAACGTATGTCGTGAGACGTGCTTGTATGTTTTGCGTATCTAGAGTACGAAGAATAGCTGGATAGGTAGGAATGACAGCAAAATTGCTAATATTTTTGATATTAACCTAAAGTATGACATGTGACACGCGTGACGTATGTACAACACACGAGACTCGTCGGATCGTTAATTATAATTTTAATACTTTTTAAATGCATTCGCACGTACATGTACGTCGATGCCTGCGTGTGCCTACGTATACCACGTGTGTCTTCGTAAAAGTTAACTTTACCTAGGCGTAGGAATTTATAGGTACATACGTACATACGCAACACTATGGGTATGTCATGTTATATTCTGTTATGCATCACTATGTATATTTTGTAGTATGGGTAGTCGTAGTAGTAGGTAAAGTAAAAATAGCAATCGCTAAAATGAAGTAACTTGACGCGTAGAGAAACTAGTGTCCAGACTCAGGCCTAGACTCATATGCTGTATTAATGTGCAGATGCGTGTGTATGTACATACATACATACGCGGATATATACACGCATGCCCACGTACGAGTGGACCGCAGAGACTTTTCCAATCTTTTCCTTCCTTTTCTTTCCCGTTTGGCATGTATCCGCCTAACCACCTGATTACCTACCTACCGTGGTAGGAACAACAATCGAAAACACAAGTATTAGATTTGCGGTAGCCAGAAAAGTTCTCCGAGTCAAGTGGGCTTATGTGCTTGTATTTTAATTTACGGTATTCTCGCCTAGTACTGAAAGAGGATAAGCAGCAGTTATTCCGACTAATAGGACTAATTCGTATCGCTGGCAGAGAGTCCTACGAATTCTCCGGAGATACCGAGAGTAGGGAAATTAGTGAAATTAGTGCAATTACCGGTCTGCGCTACGCTGCAAACTTTCGCAATGGACAGTTTTTGTGGAACTCTCGGCCCTAGGGCGCTTTTCTTAGAGTTATATTTTTTTTAACTCACCAACGTCCGCGGATACACGCAAAATTTAATCGGCTATTCGACGCGTAGACCGACGTCCAGATAGTATACGGCGGAGGCGGCTAACGGCGGCTCAAAAGAGCCCGTGAGGTAAAGGCAGCTCGGTTTGGCTATCACCTCCAACGAGTCTCACGTGTTTCTAAGAGAAGCACCGCCCTTTCTGTCTCTCGACGATCCACACCGCGCCGTATCTAGAAACAAACGAACGCGGCTGTCCTCTTCGCACTCTACGGTACGCGATAGAACGCTGTCTTTTTCTTCGTTAGTCCGCGTGCACTGGAGAGAGTAGTAGTAAGAGAAGCGAAACCGGCGGCGGAGAGTGCACTGGCACTTTGTTAGCCGCCTCTGGCATACGTTATACTACTATGGGCCGTATTTTTGTATTTGAGCATTTGAGCAATGCCAGCTGAAAAGAGAATAAATAGCTCTTCCATGTTTGTATGTGGAATACCCGCAGGTTCCCGGTATGTGGTCTACATGTATGTACATGTATACGGTACTGATGTAGATATACGGAGACGCCATGCGCCAGCTCTCACTGTCAACTAATAACAAAACTTTTAACGATTACGATCAATGGATTCGTAATTCTTACGAAAAAATTTATCGAACTCTCTAATTCCTCTGCTGTTTATTGAAAAATTCAGATTTTTTTGTCAATAAACAGAGTAAAGAAACAGAAGAAAAGAGAAAAAAGTGAAGGTGTGCTTTTGTAATGCGTTATGAACGTATTATGACCGCCTACCGGGAAATATTGTAAAATTGCGAAGAACGTTGAAGGCACTGCTCGTAACAGTAAAACGAAACTTTGTTATTTCAGCAGAGGCAGGTATAGCGGTAGCGGCCGAAATGAAGCAACCAGAGGAGAGAACAGCGGAAGAGAAAATGGCGCTCCTTGGTAAACCGCGATTGGGCGAAGTTGCCAGGGCCCAGATTAGGATTAAAGAATCGAAGGAGTTTAAAAATACGGTGGACAAACTCGTCCAAAGGGCCAATGCTTCCATACTCCTCGGTGAGTATCCAATACCTAAAATTAAATTTTAAGGCCTGCGCTTTTTAATTCTTCCGTTACATTCCGAGTCGAAGAATTGTAAATGCCGGTTTAATTAGCAATAAAGTAAACACTGTTATTTAACTAACTGTGTAGTCAACTAATCACTTTCTATCGATATGCGCGGATACAACGTATTTATAGTTTCGGCAGACTAAATGAGCGATGATTGTGTCCCTTCGGGGAGACTTGTGAGTTTGTAAGACCGAGGTTGCAGTAAGATTGTAGTGTAGACTGTATGAAGTTCGGAATAATTTTGTGAAGCGGTTGATCCTGTGGGAATTAGGAAACTAGGTTTTTAGATAAACGAAATGGAAGGGATATGAAGGAGAAGTGATAAGAAAGTTTTGGTCAAAGGACGACAGGCTGAACATTGGAAAATAAGTGAATCAGCGGGAATGCGTCAGGCGTGAATCAGGAGAGTCAAAAGTTTAGGTGTGCAAAATAATTGTTAGGCTCAAGAGATATACAGAAAATATACAGTGCTCACCCGAAAGTACGATAAGGGTTAGACTGATTACCCAACACTTGCATACCTACTTGCATACCCACATACTTTCGAATTCGACAACTTACTTGGCCCACTGTTCCACTGTATACTATTTACAGTTTACAGTTTACATCCTTCACGGCCTATCTTTCGGCTCATTTTTCCACTACGAAAAATGATGTGTGATAAAAATACATGTCTAATTATATTTAGAAGAGCAATAAAGTACACCGCCTCAACCACAGGGGTGTTCCTAAAATAAACTCGGGTCTCGTCGCTTCTTCGGAATGATCTGCTCCGCGTATTTGACTGTTTGGCTACACGGTTGTTTCAAGTAATAGAATTTGTCGTAGAGTCTCGCCTGTATACTGTCCAAAAGTGGGTATGGTAATATCTTGCGAAGTGGTCAAAAACTAATTACCAACGGGCATTAATTCCTCGATACGTGTATTATGCACACGTATATAACTGTCTAGCTGACGAAAGGTGTGCCGAGACGAGTCTTCCGTTCTTGTCGGCAAGAAACGGTAAGGAATGGAACGGAACGGCTCGGCATTTCCTTCCGCAAATGCATCTTATCTATGAAAGAGGTTTGTGCTCAACAAGTTTACAGGGAAAAAAAATAATGGCTAAATCAAATGAAACAATTTGTTATCCTGTCGAATCGATTCGCGTACCTACAATGCTTTACCAAGGCTACGACCCCGCGTCTCGTTACGAGGGGACGCTAGGTCGTACGCCGATCGCAGAGACCTGGCTGACGATCAGGAACACAATTGCCAGCACGCGTGAAATGTCAAACCGTAAAATATCGTCTTGCAGGTACCAGCTCCTGGAAAGAACAATTCACGGAGGCATTAACCGTGAGTGGTGGGGGCGAGGACGAGGAGGGAGCGGAAGGAGGTGGAAACGGTGCAGCAGCCGCGCCATCGCCAGCGGACTACCTTATGCACACCCTCACAATATTCTGGAAGGTCCTCTTTGCATTTGTTCCGCCGACAGGTGTGTAGCCATCGCCACCCGTTCGCCTAAACTCCTTATGCTAAATCTGAAAGAACAATAATTGCGTGATTTATTTATTCGACATTTGTCGGTAAAGTTCGTATTGTGCGAGTCACCATCTGTTATATGTATATTCGGATGGTGGATGTTATCTCTTCTCTCTCTCGAGTCCTTGGGATAACGAGGCATACTTAATTTCGTCATGTTTGCTTTAGAACAAACTCCGAGAGCTTACGTGGATTAGGGAATACTTTTAAGCTCCAAGCATAATTCTTCCAAGCAAAACTTCGGTTAGACTAATCAACTGAGTTTCTCTGAATTCGAAATATAGGTATACAATATCCGAAGTGCCGACAAACGACGAATCGCCAAATGTGGCATCTAGCGGGAAATTTCATATGAAATGCCTTTTGCGTCTTCCGTCGAGGTTAATTTAAAATTGAAAGTCTACGAGACGAAGCGATCCGCGTGTACGCGTATAACAGATACCTTTGTATGTAGATGCGTATGGTTTCAAGGTTAGAGTTCATTCGATTACAATTGAGAAAATCAATTGTTCGAAGGAAATAGAAAGCTCGAGTTCGAATTTACTTCTATGATGTCTATGTCAAGTCTGGCTCTGCATTTGGGGATCAATGTCAATTCCCCGGGCAGCGTATTATTATGCCGTATGTTAGGACAATAGATTGGCGTGACGGTGATGACACACTAATACACTTATTTTTGTCTAACACTTGGTATTTAATAAGATATATTTTAGAAACAACGTACAAGGATGCAAATTGATTTACAACTGGCTTTGTAACTGACTGACTTTCTGAGCTATTGATTGTCTGTGTGACAATTGATCGACTGAACTATCGACAGACTAAGCTTTTTACGTGCTGAACTCTAGATGGATTGAGCTGCGGCATCTGCCTTGCTCATCCTTTTATAACTTCTATTATAAAGAGGATTGACACTCGAATACTGGTGGGGTTGGGCTTAGAAATGCTTATCTCTTGCTATGTATGTATATATGTATGTACGTATCTATCTATCTATGTAAGTACTTACGTCTACCCTAACGTAAGATTCCACTTAACTTACGAAAGGTGAGTTAAGCAGACGTTTTCCACCCTACGAAACGAACCAATAAAATTTCAAGATTTCAACATATCAAGTCTCAACTATGCGTACATTGGATTTCAGATATCGCCGGTGGTTATCTGTGCTTCGTCGTTAGCATATGTGGGATTGGCGTGGTGACGGCCGTAATAGGCGATGTTGCATCCTACTTCGGATGCACTCTCGGTATCAAGGATTCCGTCACCGCGGTGCTCTTCGTAGCCCTGGGTACCAGTATTCCTGGTAAGTTTCCTCTTAATCGATATTCGGTGGGCCTATTGCAGTGGTTCCCATGCGGTGGTGCGCGGACCACCGGTAGTCCGTGGACTCATCTCAAGTGTCAATAAATAAGTTAAAATATTTTTCCGTAACGTTTGCTGTATTGCTGATTTTATTATGTACATATAAATTATAAAGAAATAAGTGGTAGAGGGGGGAGAGGGGTGGAATTGAGTAGCGGTCCGTGGTGGTGAAAAATTTACAAAAGTGGTCCGTGCCTAGTATTGAGTTGAGAACCAGTGGCCTATTCGTATCCAAGAGATCTATGCGAATCATCAAAGTAATTGACGCGTGCTTAATTTTTCTAAAACCGATAAACTTGACCTTAACTAAGTTTCATTTATGAAATAATGGAATACATTCGCATGTACCTACCCGCGTACGTACCGTATATTGGTTGAATCGAGTTTTTTCTCCCCCCCCCCCCCCCCCAAAACTGTTACCGAGAACGTTTCATCGCAAGAATACATTATCGGCCAACGATTTGTCCATCTGGCTGAAATTTGTGAAGGAAAAACGACATCGGTGCTACCGAGCAAATTTTCTTGTATTACAGACACGTTCGCGAGCAAGGTGGCCGCGTGTCAGGACAAGTACGCCGACGCGAGCGTGGGAAACGTAACCGGAAGTAACGCGGTAAATGTCTTCCTGGGTATTGGCATTGCGTGGAGCATCGCTGCCATCTACCATTCCTGTAACGGTGAAAAATTCCAAGTGGAACCGGGCAAGTCAGTACTAAATTTACCCCTTGGCAAAATTTTTGTTGTCATCCGGATCAATCGTCATTTCATTGTTTGCTTTACGTTAGTCGTACATTACACTACACACTACACGCTCCAATATATAACGTGACTGACGCCTTTCGCACACCACCCGGAAACAATTTTTAACACAATGAGTGCACTTCACATTACATGTGTCCACGAGCCTCCTTATCGCGCTTTTGCAAACACAATACGCGATCAAGCTGACAATGAGCTGAAACATTCGCGAGTCAAAAATAAATAAACACAGAATGAAGTATTGTTACTTACGGGCCGAGTTGGATCGCAACGCGAATCGCTTCTCACTGGTACACTCCAGTCATTTCCTACATGTAATCACTACGGATACGGATACCGATATGGATACGGGCACGAATACGGATAGGGGTACGAATACGGGTACGCATTACGGATACGGATACGGATACAAATACGGATGCGGATGCGGATACAAATACGGGTACGGTTACAGATACGGATGCGGAAACAGATACGAATACGAATACGAGTATGTTGCTTACAAGTTATATGTATGTATACCCATACCTCTATACGTATGCTTCGATTGTCTTCTTGTCGATACTGTATTCTGTTTTATGCGAATTTCAGTGCCTCGAGCCAGACAGGAGCGAATCAGGGGTCTTATCTAAAAATCGAGAACCGGTAACTTTGCCGTAGATGATTGAATTTAATATGGAAGAAATTGTGCCGAAATTTAGTTGAAACCGACGTGATGGTAAAAGCGATATTCGCTAATTGGAGAGCCACTAGGACGTTTGCCGATTCCCGTCAACACACGTGTAAGAGCTGATAATGAGCTATTAGAGATAATACAACGATACGCGTACAACGTTCCGGTGTTCAATCTCGTCGTATAAATAGGTACATGCGTGCATGCATTCACAGGTGCGCGTACATAAACAAACACACACAAGCACACACAACACGCACGCGTCCACATTACACAATAGCAAGAGACGCTTTCGCGTGCAATTCAACGAATCTTATGTTAGTTGTAGCTTGCAACATTGGCACAGATGACATGGTAATGTCGTAACCGTGATCTTTTTTATTCTAAATGCAGGGTGTCCCACGGAACTGGGTCGAGTTATATCTTTGAAAGGATTGGAGATAGAGAAATACGATTCAGAATGCTTGAAATTAAAATAACACCAAAACCAACAAATTTCAGACATAACATTATTAAATTGTTTTGTAGAGGGAGAAAAATTGCGTCGATTAATGTATTCAAAATTAGAGTTTTACTTACAAAATAAAGTGGAATTGCACCTCGCAACTGCACCGATACACAAAAATGCTTAAAAGTTTTATGAGAATATGCAGCGTTTAATACCACTTAATTTTATCCCATGACACTTTTCTCTATCTCCAATCCTTTCAAAGATATAACTCGGCCCAGTTCCGTGTGACACTCTGCATGTTCATGTAGATACCATGTGCTACATAATACGTATCTCGATTGTGCTTTGAACACGTCTCGTCTATCAACAAGACGTACACATTTGATTTATCTTGAAATTGCAAACATTTGGGCAATCGTTTTATTAATGTCGAATACGGAGGTGACTAAAGGATATAACTTTCTACCATAGTTTGGCCTTTTCCGTAACCCTGTTCTGCACGGAAGCCTGCCTGGTGATCGTGGTTCTATTGCTCAGGCGGACCAAGAGTATCGGCGGCGAACTCGGTGGGCCGTTTATACCGAAGGTCGTCACATCCATATTCCTCTTTTCTCTGTGGCTCTTTTACCTTGTCATGTCAACCCTCGAGGCCTATGGCGTTATCCAGGGCTTCTAAGGCAGCCAGGCCTCTCTCTACATTCGCATTCACCATTGTCAACATTCGCCACCACCGTCTCCTTCTCCCTCACCTCCAGCCCCCATCCCCTAACCCCTTCTTGCACCAAGAAGAAGAAGAAGAAGAAGAAGAAGAAGACAAGACGAAACGCCAAAGGTCATCGGCCTACCCAAGTAGCGCGTACGCGTGATCAACGAAATGTTTCTTCGGCAAGTAAATGTTATTCGACCGTTGCGCTACCCAACCATCGATTTTGATATCCGACCAACGAACGCAACCGTGTGAGGTGCCCGATTATTAAAAGCGTGCAAATATTTGTTTGATCGGTCATTGATACGGTTAATAAAATGTATGTGCTTGCAGCAATTAAATAGTTGACCATTCGTTCTTCGTACCACACTGTTCGTTTATCGTGAGAACTTCGTGGTCAAGAGGAAGATAGAAATTTTAAAAGACGATCAAATATCGACTCGGCATAGTCGTAGGTTGAATTTCGAACAATAGCTGGTCAGGAATCATTCATAATTTGCACGTTAAATTTCTTACGCGATTCTTATCGTTAGACTGCATCGCGCATACCGTACAGCGGATTTCACACTTGCCGGATTTACATAGAACATAAGGTTCTTACTTCAATTGGTAGGTTATTTTGGACTTTTTTCATTCAGGACGGAGTACAACGAGTGGCATCGCGGGGACTCGATTTCGCTAGAAGCCCACACACCGGACACCACTGTGCCGCAGAACGGCTAATTTGCCTTCCCTGGGACCTACTCGGGGGCGATTAACAACGAATGTGATTGCGTGGCGTATAATTCTTGCACACGCGTAGGTACCTGAGAGCGTGAGCATGCCTGCGATGATTTGACGATTGTGCTTTGCGAAAGTGAGTTTGCCTTAAAACAATTCCAAATGAAAAGGAACATAAGAGGACGATAATAATGATGACGAAGAAGGAGATGAGCATAATTAAAGTAACTACACTCTGCGTGCACCGTGGTTCGTAAAAGAAACCGACGATTACTATTGGATGCGAAGAAAAGGAGAAGGTGATACACACACGCGCGCGCACACACAATTCCACACAGAGAGAGACAGACAGACACAGAAAGAGAATATATTTATTTAATTATTCAAATTATTTAAAGAATACAGGTTTCTACGGTTTCTACCTTAAAACCAGACTGCGTTGCTATTCCTTTTTACCATACAAATTAAATCGGTAATTTTGTACAAACGTACGAGTATATTATCATACGATATACATACATACACACGTAGGTACCTGTTTTACGCGCTTCCAGCGCGATCGTAGTGATAGCGACACGCTCGCGCCATTATACCGTTACGTCCGTAAAACCGAGTAGATCTGTTCCATTAGCGTACAAGAGAAAATGTTGAAAATTTCGCAGGAAAGAAACCAGCGGTACGTTAAGTAATTTTTATAGGTGGTAAGAGCGCGGAAGCAAGTAAGGAAGAAAGTCGAGGAGAAGAACATTGAAACTTTTAGCAAAAGAATAATTTTAATCTTCGACAGAGATTTATTTTCGAGAAGTTTGGCGTAAGTTGATTAGCGCGTACATACTTTCCTACTTCGCTTACCCTACGAATCGGTTATGAAGAACAAAGACGAGGCGCGATTTAATTCGCATACATGTGCGCCATACATGTACGGTCTGCGCGTGGCGACGTGAAGACTAAGACATGGAAAATCGGCAGGAATATCGTAATAGTTAAGTTAAAAAAGCATAAGAGATATACGCCGCGAGGTTGATAATCATCCCCCTCTTTGAGAGTAGGATCAAATCGTTGAGATAATACTGTTGCGAGAAACATATTTGTTATAACTGTTGATATATAGATAGATAGATAGTTAAATATCGCGAGTATCTTGGGTAATTAAATGCCTCGTTGGATTTCGAACCGGTTATGGTACGATTCCGCTACAGCGACAGCTCGCAGTCGTCGGTGACCGAGACAGTCCCCGAGCTATTAGACCCGGTGTTTTCAATGGGGCTGATTCCGCGCACGACACGACCGATCGCAGCACTAGCGTGAACTAGTGCCGCGACCGATCGTCGGACGCGAACACGTTGAAATCGAGGATTGACTACTCCCACCAACGATGCGACAGAGACAGCTTGCATCGGCGAGTAGTGGGGGAAGCGAAAGGTGGGCGAATAATGAAAAGAACGATGTGTCTGGTCGCTGCTCGGGAAACCGGGTACACCTACGACACCATTTGTCGCGGTCGTCGACGAACGCGATCTGTCGCCGTAGCGAAACCGTACCTTAAGCGCGGCCCGCGCGACAAGTTAATATGGATGAAAGTGAAAGGAGACAACGACGACGACTGCGATCTGTCGCTGTAGCGAAACTGTACCTTAGCACGGTTCGCCTTAGTTTGAATATAACGGATACCGTTGATCGAGGGGCGCGTCTTGCGTACGTATGCACAGACGTACGTACATATACATATGTATGTGTGTGTGTATGAAATTTAAAAAAATTTGAGAATTTTCGGAAATTTAAGAAAACCGTACCGCTCTTCCAGAAACACAGTCCGAATATGTGATCCGAAAAACGAGGATGCTAACCGTAAGTTAATCGTCGCTAACGCTATCGTCGATCGTTCCTGTCAGTGATAGTCTGTTGGATGGATTTTGTAAAGGTCTTGCTTACATTAGATGTAGACGATAAACTAGCCGAATGTATGTGACGTAGCCGAGGAATTACGTAGTTGTCCGGCCGATCGAAGGTTTACTTAACCGTATTATAAGCACATATTATACGATCGATATTATCTAAACTTCAACAAAACTAAAATGGTTGGAAAATATGAATGATTAACGGTAATTTATACATCTCACAAGAGACCAGGAGAATGCGGAGAAACTTTTCTATCAGGCAGGACGTGGCATCCAGCCAATCCGTATTCCAAATTCGACCAAACTTAAAAAATTTTAGAAAACAGTCGAATTTAGAGTAGTAGAACATTGGAAACCCACCAAAAATGAAAGTAGCGGCGACTCATATCTCGACGCCAGCCAACACGCAAATACACATACGTAACGTCTACATATATGTATGTATGTACGTATGTATATACGAGTACGTGTACGCGTACTAGGTATACACATGATAGGTAGACATATTTGTTGAAAAGGACAACAGATGAAAAGCTGATAAAGATTTTCGCTCTTCCCTCTGTAGGACTATGGTATGTAACTCGAATCAAACGAGACTCCCGAGAAGCGACGTTGCACTTAGAATTAATTGATGTTGAACGAGCACGCAAACTATCGATAAGTCGTTGATCGCAGACACACTTTCGTGGCTAGTCTTTACGAAGCGTACGTCGTTGACGAAATTGGTAGCCGAGTGTAATGGAAAGGTAAAGCAAGGAAAGGAATATAAATTAACGATCAGTTGAAATATATTTCTGCTTGGCGTTAAATTGTGGATAAGCATACATACGTATACTCGATCGATAAGTACATACGTACATGCATAACTATACAGATTTATAGGGATTCGGGTATGTAAAATATCCCAAGAAATTGCTCTTCAAAGGAAGGTGCGGCTCCCGCCGTTACTATTACTACACTACTACTACACTACTACTACTACTACTACTACTACTACTACTACTACTACTACTACTACTACTACTACTACTACTACTACTACTACTACTACTACTACTACTATTACTACTACTACTACCACTACTACTATTACTACTACTACTACCACTACTACTACTACTACTACTACTACTACTACTACTACTACTACTACTACTACTACTACTACTACTACTACTACTACTACTACTACTACTACTACTACTACTACTACTACTACTACTACTACTACTATTACTACTACTACTACTACTACTACTACTACTACTACTACTACTACTACTACTACTACTACTACTACTACTACTACCACTACCACTACCACCACTACTACGTACTTTTATCCCCTCGGGGTGCGAATACATATGTAACAGTAGAAAGTAAACAACTCACCACCCACGGGGTAACGGTAATGGTAGTGATATACTACCTACTAAAATCTTTCCTTTGGGCAGGCTTTTCGTGGGATATTGTATGGTATATACGTACCCCTAGGACGATCAAATTACAAGGACATTAGGAGAGAAAAGCGTACGATATGAATGAAAGTAAGCATTCGAGCGATAGACGGGAGTCCCTGTTATCTAACTGGAGAATTGCCGAATGATAAATGCACACGCGTGGTGGTTTCTATTACGCAAACAGGTAGTACGCGTACCCTATCCTCGAATAGATCCGAATGAACAGTGGCTCGACACGATGTCACTGTCACACGTATGTATGTTCTGAACTTTTAAGAAACCATTCTCTTTGCTCTGTTCTAATAATAACGACAACGGTAGACCGTTGTGAATGGCCAGCTTCGACCAGTATTGATAGAGAGCTATGTGTCCGCGCGCATGTGTGTATGTGTGTGTTTGTGTGCACACGTGTGTGGGTATGTGTCTAAAGGAGGTCCAAGGAAAGAGGGGGACGTATACTGTAGAGTCGAGGACTAGCCGCACTACGTCGGTGACACCGTCGTGTCGAACCCGGGAGAGAAACGAAAGAAATGAAACGGATGGCAGGAGAAACCGCAGCTTTTACGGCTTGGGAAGGCATGAGAGTCCGATGTGAGTACTGTTCGTCGATGAGAAGAAGGCACAGCGAAGAATGCTGTCTGATTGGTTGGAGCGTTTGGGACCTACCTATTCCAATACAACCATATGGACGGGGCACACGCATTTTCGACATCGGTCAAATTGCCACGCACACTAACAAACTCGTGCAGAAAAGTCCGACGAAAAAAAGCAAACGACACGGTTAGGGACTGAGTGGGACAAAGCAACCGTGCGGTGGCGTAGGAAAAGAATACTTGTTACCCTGTAAACTACCCCAACTAGGATTTACCTGCCCCTCGCGTAAATAGGACTCGTACTACTATGTTAAACGGCGGGCTAAAAGAGCGTCGGAAGTGGGGATAGGCGAACCCACTCTTGCCTTCGGACCGTCCCCTGTGCCTTCATCTCATCGACGAACAGTACGTACACAAGAGGCCACGATACCTTGTTAAACGATACGTACGTTTTGAATTTTGCGTAGCAGGTATTTGACATTTTACGCTGTGTCGGGCAGTGTTCTAGTTTAAATTAAACTTTTGAAATATCAACGGTCCAATACAATGAATCGCTCGAGAGAGCGAGACAATTAGTGGCAATCTGCAAACTTACCAACACGAGACAATTACTTTACGAATTAAGGTTTATAATACAATTTTTTATCGGTGATTCGCCTTGTCGGGCAGTCCAAAAGAAAACAAACAAAAACACGTTACCATTGTGTTCATCGTAATAAGTGAATTTACATAGTAAACGTAATGTCAGAGTGCGGTATACTAATTTCCTCAACTTTTTGCGAATTGGTTCAGCGCTTCTCCCAATTTAAAATAAAAAAACGTCGACACGTATGACGGGAGATTCTTAAAAAACTTATGATCCTCCGCCTTCTAGTTTCCCTGTAACGTGTATACATACATAGTACACATACCATACATACATAGTACGACAATCACGACGAAAAGCCGTTTCAGATCTGTGATCAATTCAGATCGACCAGAACCGAAATATTAATAGCGTGGCGCACAGCTGGGAGCAGTATGTATATACATATGTATGTACCTGCCGCAGAAACCAAATATACAAATATTCAATCGTTTCTAATGAAAAATTGGAAGCGAATCGTTGAATCAATTTATCGAATACATCCTACGTACATACATAGTTTGATTGCTAGTTATGTAAATATTTACTATGAGCATTCGGGCAGACCGACGGACTATAAAGCGAATTCGAATGTCGGTGTCGGGTCTATTCTATTCTATTCTAGCCTTTTTCATTGCACCCTAGTGCGTTTTGCTTTGCTTCGCTTGACTCGATCTAGGATCTAGGCAAATCGAAGGGAGAAACAGAGCGAATAGAACTGAGTCCATAGTTCGAAGCACAGTGTTGTCCTTTCTCATCGTGTATCCACGAAGCTGGCCATGTTTATCTACTTAACTACTCAACTATTCACCTACTATTGTAAATACTCGACAAATGTGTCAACGTTTCTATTGAATTTTACCAACAATCCTATACAAATGTACGCTTTATCTCTCTCTCTCTCTTTCTCTATACTCTATTATATGTACGTGTAACGCGCACGCGCGCTAAGATGTGCGTTCCTACACTCGTATTAATCCATCGTCGAAACTTTGTCTCTCCTACAATTGACGAATAAAACAATATCGACAATGAGATTTGACTCGCCGTATCGTAAACTTGATCCGTCAATTGTGAAACATCGACTGACGTTTCACCTGTGCCGGGAAAGAAAAAGACAGTGATCGTTAGCCAAAAAGCGTACGGGACCCGTTTGGGTGCGTTGGGTCTCGTTAAATGACGAATAAGGGAAAAGGGAACAGGAGCAATTACCCTGGTGGGTACTAGAATATGCACACTGACTTCTGAATCTGACTTTTGTACTGTGAACGAAACATACACGAGTACAGCTTGCCATTAGATATACATATACGTATACACATGTACATATAGTATGTATTGTTGCGTTATTGCCTAATATTTGAAATATAGGTATGTTACAAAGAAATATACATATAAATCGTGAAGATAAACTTTTTTTCCTTGTCGTCAGGATTTCAGCACTTTAGCATTTCAGCATTTCATTTTATTCTATCCTTTGCTTTGCCATTTCAACGACATAAGAAACAATAGAAGACGTATTATTGTCACGTATGATTTTGTACATTTATCGCGAACCGCTTTTAACGAAAGGTAATACTCATTACCGTATATTTACCGCATATTTATCGTTACCGTATATTTTTGTATATTAAGAGAGGCGTACTCCAGTTGCGCGCGCAAGTATATACGTACTTGCAAAATTGCCAAACGCCTACAGCGAGAAGTACGGACAGTGCCGCAGCCACACATGGCGGTGCCCTAACCTGTCATTACCCGCACTTTAAGTGCTTATATCTCCGGAACTAAAATCGAGCGCCAAATTTTGTTTACAGATTCGTGATCAGCGACCCGTAATACACTTAGTACAGTCAAAAGAGTTTGGAGATTCAAGCCATGTACGTAAAGTAAATATGTGCTAAATGGTATGGTGCGTGGTGTGACAGGTGCCGACCATGGATTCTATAGAGCCCACAGCTGATTCCTTGTACAGACACTTTGCACACGTGTAGAGTCCTGAATACAGGGCTCCACACACACACACGTACACATGGAGTCGGCTGTGGGCCCTACATCCTCGGTTTTGATAGGTGCAGCGGTGAGCCAATCAGCAAGCGAAACTGTTCGGTAATTAACAATGAACTGAAGCGTGAAAACCACGTTTGAATGGACCACAGATGGCCACAGAGGAAGCACTATTACGCCCTCAGCCTTGTCCGTTGTCAAAAGGAGGAGAAGCATAGATATTTAACATCGACGCAGACACCGTAAAAGCATCGATTGCTACAGATTCCGGGTGCTTTCGCCAAGAAATGAATTTTGAACATTTCGTATTACTATAAGAAGCGAACAAATCAACGTCAATAGGACCAACAAATTTAACTATATCCTTAAACGCCCAATCTGCTAATTCACACTCCGTTTCAACAGTGAGCTGACGCGACTTTCGTCAGCTTCGACATTATCTATAGATCTGACATACGAAGAAAATATCCATAGGAAATGTATTATCATTTTATGTTTTTAATGGATCCGGAAAAGAAAGAAGAGACTTTTAGATACTTGAAGATAGTGTTTTTGAATAGCTCCACTTGTCCTCTTATCGATATTATGTCATTTGGTTGCCCCCAGCTGCTCCTTTTTATCTTAGAACCTTTTATATACATATAAAAAGCATTATACAAATAACAGACAAAATTATAACTCACAATAAAAGCATACTACAATCATCAACTAGTACTGGTCGAGGCCGCCCAAAAAACTATTTGCTTAAAGTTATGAACATTGTAAAAAAAGAAATAAATGAAATTAAATAGTACATATCATTGGAACTCAGCAATTGATTTAAGGACTTTATAAATGCGCAATGTAAAAACAGAGCGTAATGCAAAACTAAGCACCCAAAAATGGAAGATGATTTCATAAATAAATGATTTTGTCCTCCTAAAAATTCTTTTTGGAACACTGTGCCTCGGTGCACGCGTACATACACAGGGTGCGCTTGCGCGTGACTGCACACGTAGGGTTGGGCCGCATGCAGCCGCATGCGTGTAGCTATGCATTTATGTACGTAGGACAAATGTATGAATGCATGCATTTATGGTTTTATGTATAAGGCATACATTTAATTTCTCTAAGAATCCGAAAAAATAACTTGCTGCTTCCATCTTACAATTAGTACGTATACCGAGTAAGGTATCGCATTTACCCCAATTTATCCGACTTAAAATGCTTAAAACCATGGAATTTCAGTTCTAAGAGTGCCACCCCTGATTGCCCTAGATTCAGTTATTGTGTGTGTGTATGTGTGTGTGTGTGTGCGCGCACTGCTGAATTGCGCGATACATTAGTAGTGGTAACTACAAATCATGCACGTATACGCTTCTATATATGTGTATAGCTAGGATCGAGGGTCAAAAAGGGGCGTGAGAGCCAACCAGATCTCACTGAGGGGTGCAAAATTCGTCCATTGTCAAGAGGTAACTGGTCACGGTCGCAGATCTTAGTCCGTTAGGGGCATCTTTTTTCGTTTTACACGAAACTGTGGTCGACGGGAAAGTTTGCGCATCCCCAGGTTGCCAGACAAAATTTAAGTAAAGAAAGAACCGTTGCGTCCTTGGGTTTCTCTTGTGTGTTTCGCGATGGAGAGTGGGAGGTTGGATTTAGATAGCGCCGAAGCGAACGGCAGTGCAAAGGAAACGGCAGTGGTTGCCACGTACAAGTCGCTGCCAGACGACGATTCCAAGTGGGACGATAAAATAATGGGCAAACCGAAAGGCGAGGGTGAAGTTGACGATGGGGCGCAGGAAAAAATGCTCAAAGACGAGGGCAAAATATCTCCCACTAAAGATGCAACCGAGGTACGTGACGTCAATAAGCTCTCCGAGTTTAATGTTTTTCTATGAATCGAGACACGCCTAAAGCATTTGGTATAATTACCTATACATATACTATACACATACATATGTATACACATACACATTTACTTAGGCTTTTGCTTGCAAGTTCTACTTATTCGTATCATTACTACTAGTACTACTACTATTATTGTTATTATTATTAATATTATTATTACTACTACTGCTACTACTACTACTACTACTACTACTACTACTACCACTACTACTACTACCATTACTACTATTACTATTAGTAATGATTCATCGTTTAAACGCTTATTGTTTTCAACATATTTCCTTGGTAATTGGTATTGTGATATTATTTTTGTTTTGGTTCTTTAATTGTCCATATAAAATAACTATTTTGCAAAATTGAACTGCAAAGAAAAATCTAACATTTGCTATTTCTAACAATAGGTGAAATTTATATCTGAAAACGGGGATACCAAAATTGATATTGAAACAGTTAAACAGACTCTATCTGGAATGGGCAAAGAAGAGCTAATGAAATTTGCTAATGACCCTTTTTGGGTACGGTTGAGATGGTTTTTATTCATCACTTTTTGGTTATTATGGGCTGCCATGTTGCTTGGAGCTATAGCCATCATAGTCATGGCTCCAAAATGTTCTGCGCCTGAACCTAAAGAATGGTGGGAAGAGAGTCCCATTGTCCAATTAGATCCTTTGGATTTGCCTAGCCACGACTTGAAAGATTTAATACCCCTCTTGGATACTTTAAAGGAACAGAATATCAAGGCTGTATCCCTCGCGTCGATTGTTAGAGAAACTGCACCAGGTATGCAGATGGGCATACACGCTCTCGTCATTGCAGAATAATGATACATTTCTTATAAATCTGTCTAATTTGATTAAAGTAACATAGGTTGTACATTGTCCAAACACAGGAGAAATCGAAGATTTCAAGGTTGTTAAGCCCCAGCTGGGAACCATGACCGATCTGGAGGCTCTTGTAAAAGCAGCAAAGGAAAGAGAGCAGCATATTGTCCTCCAATTAGATCCTGGTCATACATCGGTGGAACACCCATGGTTTAAACGGTCTATAGAAAAAGAGGATCCATTCACGAGCTATTATGTTTGGGCCGATGGGAAGACATCTTCCGATGGCAGACGTATTCCACCAAACAATTGGGTTAGCGATGCTCTTATTGAAATAGCAATTTTATATTTGACAAATTTCTATATTTCTACCTTCTTATTATAGCTAAGTATATATGGGGGTTCGGCGTGGGAGTGGAACGAACAAAGAAGACAGTACTACCTACATCAGTCCAATAAGACACAAGCCGAGTTGAATTATAATAATCCAATTGTAGTTACAGAATTTGCTGTAAGATATTTCCCAGATTATATTGACATGAGAATTCAAGAGGCTACTGATGTACACTATACGACTATTTATTTTTAATGTAGGATATTTTGTCCCACTGGTTGAAATTGGGTATCAGTGGTTTCCGGTTGTCCAACACACGATATTTAACCGAAGATGTAAATCTCCGCGATGAATTTAGAAGCATTATTCCAACTGAAACTGATGATTACGAATCCTTGATTCACGCTTATACGAGAGATCGGCCGGAAAACGCTGCGGTCCTATCGATGTGGCGGGATCGAGTTTGTAACGAGACTGGGGGCAAAGGGTAAGATGAATGTGTTGGGTGGTAGAAAATTTTCCAAGCTGGAAATTATGCGCAAAAATATTATGCATAGAAACGTTCCTTCCCCAGATTGTTCGCCCTTCAAGACGACATCGGAGCAGACATCTTGCAAGTCTACAATGAAAAAAAACGGTTAATCGATCTTCCACAAAGTTCTCAATTCCTTTATACCGCAGATAGTAATATAAATGCAACAACGCTAAACAAAAGTATCTCGCAGTGGCTTGGTTCGACTTCTTGGCCTGCTTGGGACGTAAGTGGCTCCAAAGCAGTAAGGATTTTAATTAATAACAATTTCATACAATTACTCACGTTTCAGCTGAACGGCAAAAAGCTAAGCTTGAGACATAGAATGCCTGCTGACATAGCGGACAGCATTACTCTCATGATGCTCCTCTTACCTGGAACTCCGATCCTTAGCTTAAACGATACCCTGTCTGCAAAAGATGCATTTGCAACCTTGACTAAAGCCCGAAGTGGTTTAACATTCCTACACGGAGAGACGAAGACCAAGACTGTAAATGGAAGCGTGTTCGTGTACACTAGGTAAGAAAGTGCCGTCACACGTGGAATAGTACATTACAAGCATCCGTTTTCAATAACATCCCCATTCAATTTGAGAAATGACTCGATAAGCCTGGCAATAGAATATTAAATTTGTTTCTTCATTTAAGATTTCGTTTAACATAATTCAAGTATTTCTCGTGTCTGTTAGTGCTGTTCGTGTAAGTTGGTAGGTCATTCTAAATCACGATTACCATGATTTATTTCAATCGTCTTTCATGTTAGATGTAGTACCGACAATGAAACGTAGCCCCCAAACATATCGTACACCCCGCACACTTGTGCTAATTGTACGTTATAATATACTAACCGAAGATATTAATTTGCCTTGTTCCACGCTTACTCCTATACAACGCAGGAGCTGGTGAGTCCACTTACTAACATGTAGCATGCGGCTAATTTTTTATGTTTTATGCGGCAATAATCTTACTTTAGAGCAGAAATGTTGACACACTAATGGTGTTTAATGTGCACCATTAATGCGCATTAATGGTATTTATATGTACATATATGTCGGATGATTGGGATTCACAAAAGGGTAGTAACGGTACTACAATATGTAATTTGCCAATATAGTTCGGTGATACATAGTACAAGGAGATACATACGTTTTGTTACGATGAACACCCAACGACTAAGAAATCCGTTGTCTCCTAAGTTGACTGCTTTTTAATTGTTTTCAACAAACCTCGCCTTTGCTAGCCGACACACGCATACACGCTCGCGTACACCCGCCGATCCGACATATATGCATATATTTAACACTGTTACCAAGACGAATTAACTGTATGTATGCATGTACATGTGCATGTACATCCTAAGTTACATCCTTTTCTATTTTTTAAAGTACATAGTATGTATCTCCAATACGGTTATATCTGGTTTAAAGTTTGAAAAATGCGTAGGTTGAAAAGCGGTAATCCCGGGTACTTGGTAGCCTACCAAGCGGGAGAAGAACCTGCCATAGTGGATCTATCAACGATACCGCAAATATCGGATGAGATTAATGTCGTGACGCACAGTCCCAACTATGTTCAGCAAGGCGATACTATCAAGTACGAAATTGCTTCGTGATCAATAATCATTCTTTCTCAAGAATTTTCAGCTTTGCCAAACTAACACACCCTTCTCTGCATTTGACATTACAGGACAAAACTGCCATCGAACCAAGTACCAATATCGCCTAAAAGTACGTTGGTATTGACGTTTGTGCCGAGAAGTTAATCGCGGTGTTAAGAAGTATGCTTTACTATGTATACATCACACGTTTGTGCCGAGGAGTGAATCGCGGTGTCAACTAATGGCATTTATTGTATTGCTTTTGTGAAATGCAGTGTGTATCATTAAATCTGCTACAGCAAAGAAAAAGTACAACAAGTATAATTATTATGATGACCCATGATTCTTTATTTTCGAATAAGACTGATGATGAGGATGATTACGATAATTATGGTAGGAAAACACGTTTGCGTCCCATTTAGTTTACAAGTTTTTATTCGAATTGAAGTTTATGTGGATCTGTAAACCTTGCTGTAAGAATATAGAAGAACGCAGGTAAAGGAACTAATGCAAGCATTGCAGGATGGATACTAAGTCCACGGAGAGTCGCAACAGCCATTATACCATATCCATGTAACAACCAATGACCCAAAATAACTATCACATTTTTTGTATTCGATACAGAGCTTAGTAATAGTGACTTCATTGTCTGTGGACATGAAACATGTGTCAACATCGGTGTATAGATAGAGATTCCATTTTGAATGTAATGAGATTTGTATATTACGAAATGCCCACCTGGTTCAATTTGAAGGCAAAGTGAACAGCGCTAGACAAGACTGACAAAGTAATGGTAATATATGGGAATGAATAATCTGTAAGAATATAAATACTATTTTGAGGAAGGTATTCTACCACTTAATCTAATCTAAACCCAACCAACTGCATTGTTTTACTCACATATCAGGCCACTGCCAACCGCGTGCAACAAGGCCAAGATTGGATAAAAGTAAAGGGCAGCGTAAATCGATAATTTCCCTTGCTCTGGCATAAATTTTCCAACTATAAGTGGCCTGACTAATAACATAATCACTATTCCTAGGGAATAGAAAACAAAGACCATAGTATACCTAAAAATTAAGAAGTCAATTAATCGCTCCGCAAAATGTGTGAACAAATCTGACCACTTTTGGTAATTACTAACAGAGGATAGACAGCTTCTTGGGTACAGTGTAGGGTATCCTCATAGTTTGGACTTGGGTTGTGCAACAATGTATACCAATCGGAAAGTTTTGTCGGTCTACACGATTTAATCCAAAATGCACCTATGGGGTCGGTAACTTGCAATGTAATTAAAGACGCAGCGACCACCTCACACAATGCCGACAAATGCAATGCAATCACTTCCTTGGGTATGTTGCGTCTCATGGATACCATATCAATACAAAACCAATGTAAAACTAATGCCAGTAGTGCCATGAACCCAAGGTAAAGCCAATCGTAAAACATTGGAGCGTCGTCACAGGGCACGCACGCCGATAACGAGTTTGTCCTGAATCCCCGAGGACATGTACCGCAATCACTCCAATTTCCATCGGACAACAGTTCTCTACCACAGTACAGACCAGGGCAACGCACAAACAGGCTCATAATGGTAAACTTGGTCATTAGTTGAAAATCAAGAAAGTATAAAGTACATTTAATTTTCGATATTTAGCCACTAAAATTTTCGCTGTTTTTTGCATAACGTAGACATTTCTGAAACATAGCAGGTTAAATGTACTGTTTACTTGGAAACTACGGTTATAAAAAGTTATAAGGCGATCGCATCCAGTATATACATATATTTGTGCACGGACATGTATACATGCATACATGTGTATACATAATGTGTTTCACGAAATTCACTATATAGAAATATTACGGTGTAGTGTTCTGTTGTTATATAGCTGTTATTGGATACTCTCGGAAACTGTCCTTGACGGACACTCTTCTTTTCTTTTTTACTTATATCATGTGGCTACATATGTAAGCAATACGTACGTACGTACGTTCGCTAATACCAGACATTTTAATAAGGGTAGCTTTTGCAAATATTGAATGCCCATCAATGATCACTGTCACGATAAAGTCATCTGACATCTGACCACATCTGACCACAACTGACTACTAGTCGACGCCATTCAATCCAAGCGACCATGACAGCAAGGAGCACAAAGCTGAACCAGTCGCAATCTCGATAAATAAACTCTAGTGTCTGCATTATATTTTAGTTGTGACGTCTCAAAGTTGGGTGCGCAAAACACAGTGTGTAATTCTGTGTGTATTGGTTAAAAAAATGACTATTAAATATATTCGTAAATAATGCACGCGAATGAACTCTTATCCGACCCGATCAAGTACGTGATTTGGTGACAATCAGTGACAATGTGCGCCTATTTGAATGGCCCGCTTATTGGATTTCATTTTCTCCCATTTCAAAATTGTAGATGGCGAACAAAATAGTGTCGTCGGTCCGTCAAGGGAAAAGTTTTCGCTCCCCTGACAAAATAGAGGTGAATAGAGCAGACTAGAGGTGACTAGAGGCATCCATAGTTGTCTATAGTCAGAGTTGCCATCGTTGTGCACTGTTGCCACCAGTTGCCACTAGTTGCCACTAGTTGCCAGCGTAGTGGTGCGTAGCGTCGAGTCGTCTGTTGCATCTGTGTAACCTGAAAAATGGCGGCTAGTATTAACGGTGTGTTCCGGGAAGATTTACAAAATGCTATATTGCAAAGTAAGGTACTTATCGTGGGTGCCGGTGGAATCGGGTGCGAGATACTTAAAAATCTCGTCATGACGGGGTTCACTAACATCGAAATCGTAAGTCTTAGTTATAATACAATCAATAAATTCTGATTTCGGTTTTAACCTTTACGCTCTTTCAAAAGAGATCGGCGTTTTTCAAAATGTTTAGACTCTAGACTTTAGATGTTTAGACTTAAACATCTTGACCGCATAATATTATTATTACTTTTTTATTATTATCATTATTATACCATGGAAATGGTATAATTTTTTTTTTTTAACAATTTGCATATAAAATCACGACAACTTACTGTATATGTATTAATGAATATACTTTTTTCCAGATTGATTTAGACACAATTGATGTTAGCAATTTAAATAGGCAATTTTTATTTCAAAAGAAACACGTGGGAAAGTCAAAAGCTGACGTTGCACGCGAAACTGCTTTACTATTTAACCCAGATGCTAAAATAGTACATTATCATGACAGTATTACATCGTAGGTACCTTTAGATATCTAAAGTATGATTAATTAAAATGTGTCAATCAATTATAAACATCAAGATTTTTTGCTGCTTGGTTTTGCATCCGTATGTATCTATTTGCAGTCCAGACTTTGGGGTAACATTTTTTAAAAAGTTCACATTTGTCATGAACGCGCTTGATAATAGAGCAGCCAGAAATCATGTAAACAGACTGTGCCTAGCAGCAGATATACCGTTAATTGAATCTGGTACAGCCGGGTACGAAGGACAGGTAGAGCTTATAAAGAAAGGATTGAGTCAATGTTACGAATGTACGCCAAAAGCTGCGCAAAAGACTTTCCCTGGTTGTACGATTCGTAATACCCCAAGCGAACCGATTCATTGTATAGTCTGGGCAAAGCATCTGTTCAAGTGGGTATCATTAAAAATACTTTTATCAGTTATCATGTAGGGAGTGATGTAAGGAAGTATTTATAAATTTCAGCCAGTTATTTGGCGAAGATGATCCCGATCAGGACGTTTCCCCGGATACCGCTGATCCAGAAGCATCGGGTACGGAGAATGTACAACAGAAAAAATTTAGTACAAATTCAAAAAAATGAGAATGATATATTCAATTTTCGGACTTTACAGATACGGCTGGAGAAAGTGCTTTAAACTCGGAATCAAATGATGAGGGAAACGTTAATAGGCTCTCAACCAGAACTTGGGCACAGTCTTGCAGTTATGATCCAGAGAAGTTGTTCAATAAATTATTTCGAGATGATATTAAATATTTGCTTAGTATGGAAAACTTGTGGAAAAAACGAAGAGCACCAACTCCTTTGAATTGGAAAGAATTGCCAGATGCAGGTGCGTTGTGTGCAATTGGTGTACTAAATTTTGAATAGACTCAACGGAAAGAGATGAACTTAAAATGTTTCATTTTGTAGTGCCTGGATGTAGTAAAGATGTTAATGAACCTGGTTTAAAAGATCAACAACGCTGGAGTATATCTAAGTGTGGCGCAATGTTTGCCGACTCACTGAAAAACTTGTACAAAGCTCTAACAACAGAAGAATCGAAATCGGGTGCGAACCATAATCTTGTCTGGGATAAGGATGATCAAAGTTGTATGGATTTCGTTGCAGCATGTGCTAATATACGAGCTTATATTTTTGGTATAGCACAGAAAACGAGATTCGACATAAAGTGTGAGTAATGGATTTTTTTCTGTTCAATTGCACGCATTATACATTAATCTTTGTTCAGGCATAGAGGAGTTTCGATGCGCTAACGGACCTGTGTTATTTTCATAGCTATGGCAGGAAATATAATTCCAGCAATCGCAACATCGAATGCAATAATTGCTGGGTTAGTTGTTTTACACGCATTTCGAATTCTTGAAAACAACTTCAAAGTATGTAGATCTGTTTATTTGCGTTCAAAAATGAATCACCGAAATCAGTTATTGGTGCCAGAAAAAAATGTAAATCCACCAAATCCAAAATGCTATGTATGCGCACCAACGCCGCAAGCTGTATTAGCCGTAGATACATCTAAAATGACAATCAGTGAATTAGACGAAGTAGTATTAAAAAGCCGGTTGAATATGATTGCACCCGATGTAATGATAGATGGTACTGGCACCGTGGTCATTAGCAGCGAAGAAGGAGAAACTGAGCAAAATAATGGCAAACTGTTGGAAGAACTAGGAATTAAAGATGGAACTATTCTTAAAGTGGACGATTTCCACCAAAATTACTCCTTGACTATAACCGTGGTGTACAGAGAGAAGCCGGGCTTAAAAAGCGAGAGCCCCGACTTCCTCGTTCTAGCTGATGAGAAAGATCTGAAACCAAAGGAAGATAATGATTTGGCCAAACCATCTACATCGAATGGCCGGGTAAGTACAGTATCCTGTGTCTTGTGTCAATACACATACATGTATTTCTCTTTCGTGCAAGAGACATCACTTTTCTCCCACTAATCCGCATCTAAATGAAAAAATATATTTAGGTGGATTATCAGACTGACGATGAAGTTGTAGCAGTTGAAACAGAAACTGTTCTCCCGCAGCAAAGTGGGGATGTAGCGAAGAAACGTAAACCTGAAACGTCCGATGATTCTATATCTCAGAAAAAGCGAAAAGTGGAAACTAATGCAGATGATAATGACATTCGCATTATTGAGGAGGACGCGAATAATGAAAATATCGTCGATTCAACGGCAAAGGTGGAAAATAAAAAATTGGTACCTACATCCCATAAGACTTTGGAGGATGACGATTGTTTGATTGTGTATGCCGATAATACACAACCAGCCGTAGTCTCAAAATGAGATGTTTCCTTGGTATTCGATGATATTTCAGTAAAAAGGTCAAGGAAATTATAAACATGAATGCTAATTACAGTATGCTACTCGTAATTTACCAATTAATCTAAGAGAATGTTATCACTGGTATTGCATTACATTTGATAAAAAAATGACACGCGCGCGCGTGTGGTACAAACAGCGTACACGCATACGTACGGAATCCAGTAGTCGATAAATCCAAGTTATTCTGTGTTTTTTGGAATAGCTCTGTTATAAATTCAGTTCGAAGAAGAATACAAAAGTGATCGTTAAGTGATCATACAAGTCCGAGGTACGCACAGTGACATGCTATAAAAATAAATATAGACAACAGTTATTTTTATTTATTTTCCAACATACCGTCTTTTTCTTTGCATTGAGCCTTTCAAATTCTACAAACGTTTACGAGAATACATGGTGTTATTATGTTTTTAGTGTGTCACTTTGTGAAGTGTACCTGTACATTTTTATATAAAAGGAATAAACACATTTTTTCGTACATTAGACAATGCCATATTTCATCTCCGAGATACAACATATGAATCCTAAGCTTTTCCATTTGCGCAAAACATGTACCTGTCTAAATCATAATTATACATTTCGAAGTCAATTTTGTATCTGTGGTACAACTTTAAAACGATATCGTGCGTTAAAGTTGCAAAGTATTTGCACGTTCTGCCGAAGTCGGTGTACCCGCCACGCGTTTCTTCCAATTTTGGCAAGTACACTTTACTTTTATCCAAACCAAATTTCGAAAAAATATAATTGATTTGACCGTACGTGTAATCATCCAACTTCAAGATATAATTGTATTTTACGTCGCACAGAGCGCAATGCGTATAATATTGGTTCCAATGAACGTCGTCTTCTTTAGAATACAGTAGCAGCCATTCCAAAAATTCTTTAAAAGTGGGAACTATTTTTAATCTTCAAGAAAAAACATAATAAACGTCACGATTAACAATAGTCGATTGTTGTTCTGTTGAGGTTGGTAGTTTACCTTTTGTCGCGGGTAAAAATTTTTTGGTGCAAGTTGCCGGTCGTCGTATTAGAACGAAACAATTCTGGTCTTGTATGATGAAATATTTGTTTAACGTATACCCAAGACTGGGCGGTATGTTTAGTATTGTCTTCTATACGATCTCTAAAGAATTCAGAATATTGAACGAAATGGAAGTAATACATCAAATTGACTGAACCATTCTTTTTCTAATAATGAGAAAGTATTGCCTGTACGACGAAACGAGCCGCTGAAAAGGATGTCTCACAATTAGGAATTTAAAAGTTTTTCTATCATTTACGATAACCCGTAGCTTCTTTAAACTTTGAGGAGCTAGAATGTCCACTTCCCTGCGGAATTTTCACAAATTACATCAGAAATTAGTCAACATTGAATAGAAAGAATTGTTCACCTGTAATAATTGTGCGTAACTCGACGATTACTCATATCAGAAAATAATTTTGTGAAGCTTGTCGAAGCTACTTTTCTTATCCAACAATACAAAGATTTGTGCTTGGAGTTGTATAAAAAATTTCTCCTTGTTAAAGGAGTCTTTAATTTATATTTCATACATACATCTGAAACTTGTTGGAGTATTGTTGAACTTTCCTGCCAAAAGTACCATGAAGAAGAAATGCATAATATTTACTACGTGTTGATAACGTGAATTATTGGCGGGGTTCTTAGCTTACCTGCAAATTAATAGATTGTCCATTCATTTCGTCACGTTCTAAAAGTTTTATCTCCAGATTTCCTGGATTTGTAGATATCTGAGACACGGTTGAGAGACATTTCTGCTTTGACCGATTAATCTTTATAAAAGTCGTTGTTGTACTTGACTGCTGTACTCTGTAAAAACTTCTTCTCAACTCTAACAAGAGAAAGCATATTGTTAAATATAATACAACATACAGCATGCACTTTACGAACTGCGTTCTAACTGTCATAATTAAAACTGAAGTATATGCTCGGATAGTCGTTCGCGATGTAGATTAAAACATCCGTCCATGGATTGTCTGTGGGGGTGGCAAGGAAGATAATATTTATCACCCATTTAGTCCTATTCTTTCCAAGTTTCTGATGACGGAAAAAATAACAAATTAGGGAAATTGGAAAAATTGTAACATTAGGTCAAGCGGGAAGGTAGAAACAACGGACACAAATATAGTTGGATTATTCTTTACTATGAAATAGCGCCACGCGCTTACTGCAATAGAAATCAGTAGTTCCAAGTACATACATACATACATACAAACATACATACATACATACACATAATGTTTAGCTGGTTTTGCGACCAAATAATAATTATAGTTTGTCAGTCATATATGTATAACTTATACGTAACACACTTGTAGCTTGCCAACACCGTGACAAGAAATACTTCCTTGAAGCAAATTTGATATACAAATCCTTTTATTTTACAAATTCATTTCTTGATAATAATTTAAATAAATGAAATAGTACTTGTGTTGTACGAATATTGGTTATCTTTTAAATTGTCTGCTACTTATCAATTATCGATTATCTTACCAACATTAGATAATTAATCATTTGTAACTAACGAAGGGTACCATCAATTTTCCTTTATCTACGGCAGTGTCTATTGCAAGGTAATAATTAGTTTTACAAAATTCGACTATCGAGATTTGAATATCCATTATAAGTAGTAATGCAGAAGCCCGTATTGTTAGTCATACATTCAGATTGATTGACAATTGATGATGTGATTTAAATGAAAAAGGAAAGAATTTTTCAAAATAAGATCGAAATAAGAGAACGGGTAAGTGACGTAATAATTCCACCGAATATTACATTTCAATCGTTCTTTGCAGAATTTTGATAGTTTGATTTCCATATTTTTCAATTATGATACACTACATTGCATTCGCTATATACTGTTCTCTTGATTTGCATTACAATTCATTGTTCAATTTATCGTTCTATAGAAAATTTTCAACGATCAGTTTTCAGCGCACGGGCGAAGCGCTTAGATGCCTCTAAAACTGTATTATATCCATTTCTTGAGAACGATACTGCTTGAAATACGTCCAAGAACGGCGCATTATAAAAACTTCTGACGTGAACGTGCATAAACGTGACAAGTTCCCGCCGGAACTGCTAATAGAAATACTTTTTTCTTGAATCGTAAACACTCCTCTCGCTAGTGTACGATCGTGTCACGCTACATCCTGAAAGCCCTCACGATATGTGCCATGAGTTAGAAGTGAATTGAGTAGATGAATGAATAAAACGGTGTTAAAAAGTGATCTATCTGCGATCCCTATATCTATGATGATGATCGCGGGAGGATCGATGATCACTATGCCGACTATGCCGGCTTGCTGTTCTCCACAAGAATTCGTCGACGCTTCTTTCGTAACTGCGCTTTTCGAGCGCCGACGCCGCCGCACTGTAGTCAGGTGGCAACGGTAGACCATCGTAATACCTGGGTGGTGGTGGCGGGGGCGGTAAAGCATCGTACGGATGTTGCGCAGCATATGGCGGCAATGGAGGTAACTGATGTTGCATGGTGCGCATGTAATCTGCGACATAAGCTTCAGCTGCCGCTGCTACGCCCAATCCACTGTTTCCATATCCTCTGCAAAATTCGTGACATTCGTTACTACCTTTAATTGATTCTTAAAATCTTGACACATAGAACAATAAATGTAGTTTGGAAATCGGCACGAATTGTGCAGAGAAAGAAAGTAAGAAAGAATAAAGTTAGGATATCTTAATATTTGTAACTTTGCACTGTACTTTGAATAAGGAGAGTCGCTCCGATTAAACCAATTTGCATATCGGTGGTGATCTCTTGAACCTCTGTGATCATTGCCAGCCAAGTGGGAACCCCTGGCTAAAGAAGCTAAACGAGATCTTGAAGTAAGGAAAAGTCTACGACCTCTACCACCTCTAGATCGTACAAATCTCGAGTTATTGTTAGCAGGCCTATTGTCCCGATACGAACGGGACGATTTTGTAATGTGTTTAGCAGCTTCCTTAGATTTTCTAAGAATTGGAGTCATTTCTATACCTGAAAAGTTGGCATTATTAACATGAAAAACGATTTCTTTTCTTCGCCAATAAACCGTGTCTGCAGATAGCAGGTATACCTTCGTCTTCAGGGAACAGTCGGCATAATTCTTCGGCCACTCGTGACTCTATTTCTTGGCCATCGCGTCCAATCTTTACTTGCTTACCGTCGTTCCATGGATTGTATAAGTGCAATGTTGCTGTAAACGGTAATTCCTTTCTACATATCCAGTCTACTTTAAACACTCCGCCCAAAGCTTTTGCCGACAGTCCTGGAGGCAGAACCTAAAAGGGAGCGTGTCAATTTTCACTTGTCTTCGTGTCCTAGCGACATATATAAACTATTGAAAAATGAACTGCAATGAATTTGTACGCACCCACGAAATGGGAGCTCCGTCTCGTCTGGACTCTGTGCTAAGTCTCGCAAACCCAGCAAACTTTCCCGACTCTTTCACAGAAAAAACCAGAAGAACATTTCTACACTCTCTGTATGCCTGATTTAAGTTTGCTTCATTTTGTGGTAATGTACTCCATACACCTTTGGCCTTTGATAGCGTGACATTCTCAGCATTGTTTGATTTGATGATGAAAAATCTAATGAAAAAGACTTTAAGACACGCTCTTGACATTTAAACTCATGTGCTTATCTAAACGTTTACATTTTAAAAAGTTCTATTTGCAAACCGAGGGAATGCTGTCGCATTGATTACATAATAGCGGGACAAGGTATATATTAACAAGGAAGAAAGTGGAAATGTAATTATTGCCTTATTCTGAATTGCAGTTTGTTTGAAAATTTAAATCTTAAAACCCAGCCAACCTTGCGTCTCTAAATAAGTAATTCAATTTTGTGGAATAATCGTAGCTCTTGGCAATTCCTTTGTTCTCCTTAGACCTAGCGCGCTTAGTTTCCGGACTAGAGGATTTAGAATCCCTCGATCTTGCACGCTTTCCTCTGTTTTTCCTATTACGCTTATTATCTCCACGCGAGGATTTCGTGGAAACGGAGCTTATACTGGGTTGACTAGAATCAGAATTAGAACTACTCGACGATACTTCGCTACGTGTGTCGTACGTCTCATCTGCAGCAATTTTTAATTCGTCTACTATATCGTTCTCTCCGCAGCTGAGATTTAAGTTGTCCCCATCCGTGTTATTGTCCATACTTTCACTTTTTATTCCGTATTCACTTTCACTAATGCTCAAAAGTATCTCGTTACTTGTCCGTTCATCCAGGTTCTGCGTCTCTGGATTTTTCAGGCTTTCTTGCACGAAGCCAATGCGGATCTGGCGTCTTTAAACCTTCTCTGAAACGCAAATATAAAAAAAGGCTTACTAGATGGATATCCGGTATGCGATTGTACTTGCCCGAGAATAATGTCCTATTCGAACAGATCTCGTACACATTACGATAATTACACGGGGTGAAATAATTCGGTAACATTTTTAGTATGCAAGAAGAAAAGTTTGGATAATTGCACACAATATTTGATTTAAGGTCACTGCGGCAAAAGATTAAAAAGTCCATTGGTCAAAAACTTGGATTATTTATGAACCATTTCCATTAAGATTGTCCTTATGTATAGACAGTATATACATATGTTAATCCAAATGTTTGTAAATCTCGTGAAATCTTTCAATTTAAATATCTACTGTCGTCGCAAGAGTACAAATACTTGTCGCACGGAGCAGATAACAATTTTGTACGAGCTGAGCTGTGCTAACGATCAGTTTCTCTAGCAAGAATATCTGTCAAACAAAAACAAGTTTTCTGTGATCCACGAATGGTCGTAGAAATGTCCGTGTATAAATTCGAATCAAACTAAACGCTCCTAAGCGGTATATAGTTTTCCTTGTTTTCTTTCTTTAATCTGGGTTATTACACAATTCTTGTTACTTTACGGAACACAAGTACAGTATTTTTTTCGAGCTTGGTGTGTAAAAGTTTATTACGAGGTTGCTTATTATAAACAGTTGGTTTTATCTTGCTAAGCGTGCCCGGTTATTAGCTCATTAACGTCGTCAGGTCGAAGAGTCTTCAATGTTTATCTGAATTTCGTCTACAACACATAGCGTACTCGTTTGACGTTTTCTATGCAGTCCTTTTAAAACGCAAAGGCTACGTGCCTAAGAAAGTTCATTGCGAATTCTGAATCATAGTAGAGATGATGGCACCACAAAACATATTCAAAATCATCGTTATTGCGATCGATTTGACCAAAAAGTTCATGTTTTGCAAACATAAGTCCTTGCTGTTACAAGCCCATCAGGCATCTCGTACACACTTACGTGCACACCCGTTCTTCACTAACACACTTCGCACCTCACGCAAGAATGCTCAATGATTGTCCTATAATTCCGAAACGTAATCTACTTTTTCTTGACACAGGATACACAGAAGGCTGGCACAGGATATCGTGCCTTTTTTCTCATAAGAGCACGGTAAACAATTATCTCGTCACGGAAGTGTAAACCACGGCGTCCATCGTGTGACGTGTTCCAGTGTTCGTAACGATCGATAGGAACGCGATTTTGGTCATAGCCAATCATAGCTGGTCATAGCTGAAAACCCCAGAACAAAATTACAACTTCCCCAAATGACTTGACTCTCCCTATATTATAAGCATGTATGTGTGTGGGTAGATATGTATGTACATTCATTTTTCTTACCGTATATCGCGGCAATTAAAAGTAGTAATAGGTAATTACTCGACGGTAGGAAAACTTTCCAACATGATACAAGTCAACTGACATCTAATGTGCCACAACAATTCCTTCTATATGCATACACGTAAATAATATGTATAGTGTATATAAATAGTTGTTGCAGCCAACCGATTTCTTTTCAATCTATCAACAAGAAAGTGTTGCGTTATAATGAAACAGCATTGTTAGAATGACATGCAATGTTGTTTCGTTACTCAATTTTATTGCAATGCCTTACAATTTAAAGGGACAAATATAGCAGGAGTGAGGAGGAATGGAATTAAAAATTGGTTTTTGTGCGGCGTTCCTCGGTTCAAATATCCCTAGTTTCGTGGAGGAGACGCCATCTTTGAAAAGGATGCCGACCATCTTGGACCATTTTTCACGGGTTGTTGACACGGGCAGTTCACAGCCGGTTGTGAAAGTGTTTCGCGATGTAAAATCGAATCGCAATTAAGCCCGGAATAACGAGTAGTTGTTTAGAGATCAGAATCAAAAGTAATACCGGTTAGTGCATTTAGGATTAGTACGCGGTCATTACTGTTCATTAAAGTGTAAAAAGATTCGCGGAAACAAGCGTCTGTCACGAGTATAGGGAGTAATCTTGACAGAGGCCGATAAGCTAATCCCGTCTCGTTCGCCCGGAATTTTGCAAAAAAAAGATTTCGTCGAGTTGTGCTCCTACATGTGAAAGAAATACCGATTTGTTGGAAGGTGGAAGAGGATAGGAAAACATCGGAAATCAACATCTTATTGAGGAAAATGGTTTCGTGCACATGGTGACACCTCTGGTTAGTTTACGCTTCCTTTAAACAATTTGACACACTTTGTTTGAAAATAATTCGGCTATAAGGTGGGGGCTTCTATCACCACGCAATCGAATCACGGTTGGGAAATAATCAGTTGCACTAGCGATTTTGCGGCAACCGATATTACAAGTGATTTTTCGATGGAACACAAATTTGATGGTCAGTAGCTTGTAATAATGGCGAGTGAAATCGGACATAGGTTTACTTGAATTTTTTGTAAACATTTCCAAGTGTTGGTATAGTAAGTTATTGTATGTGTACTACATTCTTACAATACAATTGTGCCGGCAGTTTTGAGATCGCATTTAATCCTTGCACACGTATATGGGTAGAACTTCACTTATCTATTAACGACTTCTAGAATTCTACTTATCTGTTGTTTCGGCCGTATACGGTCGATAGATAAGCGTTACCAGGTATTAGATACCATTATAATTCTATTACTAACGAAAAGTGAATAATTATTCCAACTACTACCACCACCACTACTACTACTATTACTACTACTACACTACTACTACTACTACTACTACTACTATTATTATTATTATTATTAGTTATTATAGTGTTTGATACATTTGAATCTGATAGTGCTCCCATTAAAGAGGTAACGAGAGTAGTACTACTACTACTACTACTACTGTTACTGTTACTACTACTACTATTACTACCACTACTACTACTACTATTATTATTATTATTATTATTATTATTAGTTATAATAGTGTTTGATACATTTGAATCTGATAGTGCTCCCATTAAAGAGGTAACGAGAGTAGTATTTTATATTAATCTGACAGAAATACTACCAAGCTGCTAATTCATGTAATTTGTTCCATTCTGCTGTATATTAACAAAACTATGGCCTTCATTGCGAGTGACGTATATCACATTTGAAATATGGCTAATTTTAACCCTTTGAATTCCAATTTTGGAAATTTCCCAGAACATATACGTCCCAGTGATATTCAAGGATTTAGTGGTAATAATGTCAAACAATCCAATTTATCATGGTTATCCACAGATACGTATAGTACATTACATAAGTCAAATCGCATTATTCAACCTGATTTATTTTTATCTATTCTTATCGTATGTCACTAATTGTAACATTTCAATGTTGAAGTACTTGCAGTAACCTTATGCATACCTATATTTCTTTAATTTCACCATAATACAACTCCAAGTATTTGTTAGACATTTGTAAATCTGTTTGGGAAAAGAATAATTTTCACAAAGGATGTATGCAGATACTCTGCAATAAATATATGTTATCGTATAATCAATATAATGATTACCAACGGCCTGGCAGAAGAGATTTTTTTTTATCAGATAATTGCAGCATGTTATTTTTAATCTTGTTTTAAAATATTGAACATTTATACAGGTATAATAAACTGAGAACAAGTTGAATATGATCATGAGAACACTGGAGAAAGAGTAATTGTAATAACTATAACTCAAAATAGAATAAAATTACTGTTTGCGTAAAACATTATTAGATCTATTACTATTATTATCGAGTTGCTTACCTTTTAAATTGTTAACATTGTAGAAAGATTGGGTTTGCCGAGTATCATTTGTTTAAGAAGGATAGACACATAATCCAGTTTTGTTAAGGTTATTTTTCTTCAGTTTTTGTGCTTCAAAATTTGCATGATTATATGATATAATAAATAAATATGTATGGTAATTTTTAAAAATACTTGACACGTCTATACGCATGTAAAATTGATATATTGTATATAATGTGTGTATTTAAACATTTTATGGGAGGGTGAAGGTTTAACGTACATGATTTATTATTTATTTTTAGCTACAGGTAACTTTAACCTATTATTGTATATACAAGCTTACATATTATGCGTAAAGAGTATAATGTAAGATCATAACATGTGCATGCTTCTACATTCCATAAGTCAAGACCAGAGAAAGGATTCAAGTATTGATTGCAGGAGCATGGTGTGGTATGGCAATGGGAGGAGGGTGAGCCCAGACAAGACCCCACCTCTGTATACTATGCCTTCCATTTAAGTCCAACTTAAATCATTCCAGACATATAAATCACAGGCATATACATATGTCTAACATACAATGCAATAAGATGCTTCGCTAATATTATGGATGCAGTATGCTCCATATCTGTGGGGCAACTTCTTTTTATGTCAAGGTTAAAAAAAATCAATGAACCATGCATGTGTTTAGTGACTGTAAATATTACGCTTACATATTGGAATAGGTGCTATATATATGAATTTTGGAAAAAATGACGAGTTGCGATTATTCTACGTATTCTTTAATACAAATACAGTTGCATTACATGTGTTTTTGGGAATGTTGTATGTTTCCAGGTTGTTAGAAAGATGCTCAACATAAGGAGACCTTTAAATGACAATGGGCTGAAACACTGCAGGCTTTAAAATTTTAATTAGCAATCTTTGCACGCAAGGACAGGGCTACAGGTATTAATAAAATAATATCGTCTAATATGTTTTACTTTCGTCACTGTGTTGTACACAGTGACTGACAAAGTGTATTTATGGCGAAAGTCTTAATGGAGCGTATTAAAATGGAACTTTTGTAATTGTACATTGCAAGCATGAAACATGAGATTTGAATTAATATGCCCAACGCATATATTCCTATGCCATATATACATCGTATAAGATGGTTGCAATTTGCAATATCATTTCCAAGTTATATTATCTTTTTGTTAAGGCTGCATCAAACATGGCAACTGTAGAGGAGAAGAAAAGAGTCGGTGGCTCGAAAGTTTCAGCCATCGCAAACATCTTTCAATCGAAACCGCAACTGGATAATTTGAGCCATAGACCAAATAATATTCTGTCAGATGGTTTCAAGGAACCAGCTGTGCCTTTGAAAGAATCTCCTACGCAAGTCACAGTTGTTAGAACTGAGAGTCACGTTGCGCGGTTTAATAATGCGAGAGCTCTGTTTGAAAAGCTTGGAGAAGAGAATAAAGCAAATCGACCGTAAGGACATATATACATATATAAAATGGAATAACTACACATTAGAATTACTCACACGCGCGCGCGTATAGAGACGTACATATACAACACATTAATTGACACTATACAAACTAATTCGCACTAATAAAAACTTGGATTATTTTCAAATCGTGTACAAGTGTAACAACTACCACAAATAGATTATGATAGAATCGACGATTGACGTGTTTGACTTTGAATCGTTACATTAGATATTGCATTAACTTACTATTGTAATTTTAATCATGTTATAGGGTGGACCGAATCGCAAAGCCGACTAATTTACATGGTTTAAGATCGCGTTCTAGCTCAGCCAACTCTGGATCGGGCTGCACGTCACCAGCCAGGTCTCCCCGTCCTCGATCTCCATCGCCTCCAGGTACCAGAGATCATTTGAGTAATTGGAGCGCAAGTGTACCAGCTTTAAATGCGGAACGGCACTTTGAAAATGGCCATAATCACGGTTTAGATAATGTTCCGGATAAACATAAATCGCGTGCCGGGTTTGGCAAATTTGAGAAAAATTATGGTAAAGAGAACCGTCTGGATGATCGTCCGGAAAAGCCAGAGAAACCAGAGAGGAGACTAAACTCCAAAGAGTTGATTGAAAAGCAGAAGAATTGGACAAGTCACTTCTCAAAGACTAGACCAAGCAGATATAATTCTGATCCGAATAGATCTGTTGTCCAAAGTTCATTGAATCAGAGTGTCAATAATATGTGCATCGAGGCTGCTTCTATAGGTCATATACAAAGCGCAGTAAACGCTGAGAATGAAGGGAAAAGACCATTGGAGGCTTCGACAAATCTAGCTACGAGGTCTGCGAGTTTCTGTGCCACAAGGTCGTCCGCCATATCTCCACCACCGCCTCCTCCACCGACAAGAAACTCATCTACTTCAAACACGAAGAAGGAAAGACCGGTCAGCATTGCCTCTGTGTCTCCTTCTGACATTCCCAGCAGTCCTGAGTATGCTACAGTTAATAAATATTTTGATACTTCACCGACTATACCGGAGTACGCAATTGTCCAGAAGAATGCAAATGCGCAAGCAAAACATCACCAAAGGAACCAGGATCACAGAGAAGTTTCCAAAAATGTGACATCCGACAAGACTGAAGATACGTTTGTTCCAGAATACGCAATTGTACAAAAGAATACTACGGGAAAGGTACCACCACGAAATCTGGATATATCAAAGAACACTTCTGCTCAACAATCGAAAAGTGTAACTAATTCCGAAAATACAGGTTCATGCCCGAGGAATACGCTTACAAGCTCAAATATTGACATATATTCACAATCGAAATTACATTCACACATTTCCTCCTACGAGCAAAACTCTGATACGTCTAGTCCGGTACGGAGCATGTCGATAGAAAATATTACTAGTACTACGTATGAATCCAAAGCAAAGAAAAATACAGACTTGCTCGATACGAACGAGTGTTTAAATTATCCATCGAACGTAATACGTTCTCCGCCCAAGACTTCCGAATGGAGAAACGAATGGTTAGCCAAGAACGACGAAATTCTAATGAATGCCGTTGATCTGAAATGTTCGAGGGAAGCTCTGGTCATGGAAGGAAAGAATGAAGTTAGGGCCGATCCAAGACCAGATTGGGCCAGACCTTGCGTAAACGCTGTGAAGAAGAAGGATAGTTTGATGGAAGAAAGGAAACTGGAACCATCGAGGTCGCCAGATCCGGAATTAAGACCACCTTCTGGAGGTACGGATAGTGCATCTTCTAGTATGAGCTCCCCTAGCTCCCCTTCCAAGGATAGTAAAGAAGAGAAGGCGGATACGGAAATGTCTGAAAAATTTCAAGCGGGTATAGTATACGAATATGAAAATTTTCAGTAACATGACACAGCTAATTTTATACAGACATGACAAACATGAGTAATACAATTAATACATTTTATAATATGTGCTTTACTTGCCTGTTTTACCATGGTACGGGAGACCTATGTATGTAAGAGACGCCACATTTAATTCAATTAAATTCAATTTAATAGTAACTTACAACAAAGTCTCGCTCGTTTTAACGCGATATTTGAAGTTGCAAATCTTTTTTTTTTGTACAAAATAAGTTTGCATTTGACCAAATTTCTTTGCTTAATGCTGGTAAATTCCTTATCGAAATGTGGTGCCGCAATATATTTATTTATACATTGATCTTTTATTAAAATGTTTGGATTTTGCTATCTTACCGTGGCAGCCTGCCAAAATACCAAAAAGCATAGGAGGAAACTCTCCCCCTTCCCCTTTTACTCCTTCTCTCGATCTTGGTTCCTCCTACCGGTTTCAACGGTATTATTTATAGAAATCACTGTGTACCCTGTCGAGCCAGTGTCTGGTTGTACTTTACTGCATGCATTTACTTCACAACAGAATTTTATCAATTTTAATCATTTTTCCGCTCCATAGACAACGAATAATTGTTCAAATCAATCGATTAGCATGTTGAAATTCACATGTTCATTCAAGGTGGAATTGTAGAGAATTATCAAAGAAGATGCGCATAGTGTTGTTTTGTTGAAAGTAACGTGCAGCAATGTTCTATACGAGTGATTCACAAATTTAATTAATTCATTCTGTTATGTAACTCAAACAGAAATATCCCCCGACAGAAATATTTTGGAATATTAATATTATTATTCCGATTAAGATTTTAAAATAATAGTTGTCTTGCTGAAATAATTGCTTAAATACTGATGTGTTTGTATTTTTTTTCGTTCTCCTTTTTCCCCCGGTGAACATGTTTTAAACATAACAACATTTTACTCCAAAATTTACTTACAAAATTGATATTTAATTCCAAGCGCGGCGCAGACAACATTTTTACCTTAGGTTATGCATGTTGACTGCCCTGCTACAGGTTACAAACAATTTGTGATCGTAGTTTCGTCATAAGAACAAGGATGCGTTTAATATTAGATTTGTATATTTAAATGTGCTATAGAAAAAAAGAATACAAATATCATGTGTCTTCGACTGCTTTGCATTGATTGTCGAGGTACTTTACAAACCAGATTTCCAAGCCTTATTGCTTCATATTTTACTTTGCCTATATACTATATTCAATGACTGATTTTTTAATGCCACCATACTTTTGCTTTAAGGCCGTAACAGTTATGATCTGGAAGCCGAAGAACAAGAAAAACCTGCAGCGCATACGGAATCCATTTCTGAAAAGGATATCGCAGAGAAAAAATCAAAGTTTAGCGAAACGGATACTACCACGGTTATCCGGCGTTCTCACGTTCGCGTTGATCTTCAAGCTGCGGGTTTGGGACAACGACCACCGTCTGTTGTTAGTTCCGATCAAGAATACCCACCGCTGGAACATAAGGATATACCCATACCTTCCCCGTACGCAAGGAAAATGCAACAAAGCCAAGAAATTTCTGCGCGAAGTAGTAACGACAATAAAGTTCAAACAAAGCCAAATGCGGAAGGAAGTCTGCTAGAAAATACTGATTCTACAAAAGTCTGCCATAACAAGATCTCTCAAAGCGGTACGCTAGAACATACGTGTGTGAACTCGGTGATCGGAGAAATAAATCAAAATGTAGATAATAAGATGAAATCAAATATTGCCAATGAAAAGAACAGTTTCCGCGAAACTGTGTGCCAGAAAACTGTGTCGAATGCCAGGAATGATCAAATAAGAATTTCTGGCCGAGAGAAATTGGCAAGAAACAAAGAGGAAGTATCCGGAAAACGTTCGAGTTTTGCCGAAATTGATAATAAATTTGATCAAGTGGACAAATCGATTTTAAATGCAAATCCATGCTCCTCGATCTCGAATACTCACAGTACCGAGAATTTGTTAAATACGCCAGCTCATTTAGAATCAGAGCTGGGTGAAGTTACGTACACAGGAGACACGTCTAAACTAGGGTCAAAAACTCCTAATAAACACGATTGTGTTACGCTATTCTCAGGTACAGATGCAGGTACAGATGCAGATGTACATGCAGACGCAGATGCAGACGCGGATGCGGATGCAGATGCTGATGCAGATACAGGTACAGATACAGTACCGTTCCACATATCGACCACGCAAACAAACAATGTTTCAAACAGAAGTACAGGGGAACAGGTACAACCTCAGACAACGTGGGAACAAGAGAAGCAAAAGGCGGATCAACTAGCCAAGTTACGATTTCAAGAAAGTAGTTGTACGAATGCGGTCGAACAAACGATCGCGCCTCAAAGTGTATCACCTGTTATCGCACCTCAGTATTCTGGAGAGAGGGGGCAATCCAACGAACACATTGCATCTGAGAATAGTCTTCACGATGATAGTGATTCCAGTGACACTAAAACTATTACAAATTTGGAATGTGCGCCGTTGGATGCGCAACACGTGAATGAACAGCGTCGTGGCTCGAAGAGTGCGATGGAAACTCCTTCCAAAGCTCATATTAATCAAGCGGTTACCGTTACGCCGGATACTATGACAGCTGACGAAGCAGAAAATTTGTTAAGTTCGCGGTAAGTTGCAAATCTAATCTTCGGAGACGTATGTGGTTTTTGTTAATATTACAATTGAATCGGTGAGAGGAAGAAAAGGACTAGCTCTAGCGGTTGAGCGGAAAAACAGTACTATTAATGGACAAGTATTCTTCTTCCAACAATTCGAATTTAAAACGTGCCTTAACAATATTTAAATCTACGTTCATCGAACCAATTTCAACAAAAACAAAACAAAAAAGATGGAATTTGGACTAGCACTGTTCTTCTTCTCACCGATTCAATTGTATGGTCGACCCAATTATCCCAATGATCGAAATACGATAAACTGCATTTTGTAATTACAAAAAGACTTTTATCAACGCAGTAAACAGAATTATACATTATGCATAGTTGCAATAATTGTGTCTGCGCAGTAAACACTTTGATGGCAGCTTGCGAGAAGCTTAATAATTTTCATTTCCTTGATTTAAAGTGTAACATTTTTTTCTGTTCATGTTTATTTGAATGTGACTTGGACAAACTCTCAAAATGCCGGGACGCGTGCACAGTATCCTCGAGAAAAAGATACGGTGAGTAAATGGTCGTTATCGTACGTTCGAAACTTTCTTTTCATTGTATGATTTCTAAACATCGTGAATCATTTAAATGGTGAATTAGACAAGGATCGGCTTTGTTGTCCGACGAGGAAGCGCAGGAAATAGCCAGATTATTATCTCCTGCTGCAAACGCGGAAGCTGTAGGCGAAGAAAATTCTGTTGATAAGGGTAGGGAAACGGACAAGGAGAAGGATAGGGAGGACCAAGACAACACACCAGACTGGCTGTCCGATGTCCTGTCTGCCCCTGATACCAGTCTTATTAATAGCACCACTAATGATTATAGGTGAATCAGTTTGGCCTTTTATGTTTCTTCCCATTCACGACAATATTTTGCAGCTTGTGCTCCAGAGTTTTGGCTCGATTGTTTGATTGATTACATATGTATGCTTTATCTGATACTTAATACGCATAACGATTCATCATACAACGATATACAACAAATACAAGCTACGGAGACATTAAATTTGTGTGGTTTTTAGTTTATCCCATAGATCACGTAGCGATTTAACGATAGACTCATTAACGGAGAGTCAAGTGGGTTCCGTGACAGGCAGCGAAAGTGGATTACTTGGGTCTGTTAGTAGTTTAAATGATACTCACGAAACTAACGATGATACAGAGACTGAGCATCAAGAAGATTTTCTCGCCCCGATTCCTGGAAAAATTGTAAGCTTTTAACGAACTAACAAAACGCTTACGTTAACGATATCAATATTAATCGCTATACAACCAACGAAAAGTTACTTTAATGCGCATTCCAGGTATTCGTGGAAAATGGAGTGCACTATTTCGAGGATGGGCATTTTTGGATGGAAGTGGCTGGATTACCAGAGTCAGACGAAGAAAAGGAAGACTATCCGATGCACATACCTGTTAAGAAAATGACCAAAGTTTCGTTTGATACGGGACCAATGAGAGTTTATTCGACGCATTCTGTAAACGAATACGATCGCCGTAACGAAGATGTGGATCCTGTTGCTGCAAGTGCAGAATACGAGCTTGAGAAACGAGTGGAAAAAATGGAGGTATCTATTCGGCACCGATGGTGATCATATCTAGAGAATCACTTTTAGAGGCGCGTTTTATAGCTAACAAAACAATTTGTTAGGTATTCCCAGTAGAACTTATGAAGGGACCGGAAGGCCTTGGTTTAAGTATAATCGGGATGGGTGTCGGCGCGGATGCAGGCCTGGAGAAATTGGGTATCTTTGTGAAAACAATCACAGAGAAAGGCGCAGCGGCTCGCGAAGGCAGAATACAAGTAAACGATCAAATCGTAGAGGTGGATGGAAAATCTTTGGTCGGTGTTACGCAGGCTTACGCGGCAAGCGTCCTTCGCAACACTTCGGGCCTCGTGCGCTTTGTGATTGGTCGAGAAAGAGATCCCAATTCGGAAGTAGCCATGCTAATTCGGCAGAGCCTTCAAGCTGACAAAGAACGAGAACAGGCTAACTCTGCCAGGTACTACTAAATAAGAAGGAGGCGAACTTGCCGACTATATTTTCATCTAGGAAATTTCTATACATACATTCTTCCATACCTTCCCAATGATGCTTTATCCTTGCACGCTAATGTCTATGACGACAACTTGCGGCCACTCTAATGACGGCTCGAGGCCTCTCAGAGTACTGAGGGAAATGAATTATCCTTTTCGATTCTATGAACAGTTCATTTCTATTGGAAACTTGACGCAGAAAAATTACTATTTGTTAGGAAACTCAATTTTTCGGATGCCTCGCCAGATGGTCAGCGAGGCGGCGAGGACGTTTCTGTCGGGAGTATGGGTGGAATTCCAGGATCCCCAGCTATGTCGTCGTGCTCGGAAGGAGAACCTCCTCATAGTCCTATTGAAAATTACTTGTCTCCTTCCAGTCGGAGTAGATCTCCTATTATCAGCTCATCAATGCAGCAACATACGTCCATCACTACGCAAAACGATGTTGACAGTTTGAGACTGCTTTTACAAGAGGTAAAAGGCTTGTTTTTATTAGTAATAATAATCGTGAGACGCGTGATAGTACATTTAGAGGTAGAATGAAGATGTGTGATACATGTAGTAGTGTTTTATGTTTCTAGTCGTTGAATCTCGTTTCATATGTATCAACGAGTATACTTGTGTATACGCTTTTTAATTCCCGGCCACTATCGAGAGGTGTACAGTAAATGAGAAATATATACGCACTGTGGTCTCATTAGTTACGCGAAAAATTGATTACCTTTTATTTTAGTTTTTGGTACAAGAAACAATATATGGTGTATGTATTGTGATGACGGTGCACTAACAGAAACACTAAGCAATTTTGTCAATATTTCGGTTACCCAATGTGTATTTTATTCTGGCTGTTGCACGCTGTTGGTCAATCAACAAATCACGTCTTTCATTAAACATTTTTTATTGCTGTAGTGTAAGAAAAATTGTGAATAAGTTATATATTATTTATAGAATACCAAGATGTAAACACGCATGAAAATATACTCTATAGTGGATTGTAAATATGTACATGCGTGCCCACACACACACACACACACACACACACACACACACACACACGCGCGCGCGCGCGCGCGCGCGTACACAGAAATTCCACGCCAAATCGCGTACTTAAATTTTTCGTAATTCTAATGTTGAGATTTTTTATTTCGACTTTCGTGGAGTTATAAGACTTGTGAAAAATGGGACACATTTCCTTCAAACATTTCTAGCAGCGGACTAGTTTACCGTAGAATAATGTCCTTGCCGTCTCCAAATTAAAAAATACAAATTATATCAGGTAATACTCTCTTTATGACCGAACACTCCACCTCAAACGGGAGCATCCTATCTTTCATAATTCCAGAGATATCAACTTATAACACTTTTAGTAAATCACCCAGTATAGTAAACCTGATTGGTCTAATACTTCGTGAAAAGAGAAATCCTGAAATTGACCTACTCGCCGGTATGGTGTATTACCCCCTTAAGAGACTAAGCGATAAGAGACTGCGTGTAACGGCGTGATCGCGAGTCACGTTTCCACCACCTATTCCCGATCCGGGATGCTAAAAAGAAATCCGGGTGGCTTATAACGCTACCTCCCTCTATAAAATATTTCAAAATCAGAATCCCGAAGAATTTAAGTGTGCGATTTGACGTGGAATCGACCATATGTACATCCATGTACATATATGCACATGGGAAGCACTACTTTATAGGTTTGTAAGTGTGAATATGTTTTTGGTCTTGCTTATGCACTGTGTTTGTTGTTCGCTGCTTGCAGAGTCAGTATAAACTAGCATTAGCAGATGGGGAGGTGGAAAAACTGAAGGCTAAGGTAATTACGCAAAACAAGCGTCTTTTTATTATTAGGTTCTTAAAGATTGTAAAATATTTTCTTGCACACGGAGTTAGCGTGAGTCTCGTCAACGTTTCTCGTGGCTTTTCTATCACGATTGCACGAATGCCACGCTTATCTACTTTTATATTACGTACTACTATGTCACATCAGCAAAGAGAATGAGTGACGGTGTTATTAAGTGTGATAAAGTATGTTTAATCCTTATGTTATTCTTGACTTGTCAGAACTTTGAAAAATCAATTGTGAATTTCTTATTCTTGCAGCTCGTAGACTTGGAAAATAGCGGGGCTGGTAGCGAGGAGTATGCAGCGAAACTACGCGAGTCAGGTTTACGGCTCCACGAATCTGAAAGAGCTTTAGGTACCGCTAGGCAGGATTTGGGAACAGCGCGAGAAATGCTTTCCCAGGCCACGGGCCAGAATGCTGCCTTGCAGCAAAAGTATGCGCGTGCGAGGAGAGCGGCACGCGAATTGCGTGCAGACATCGCGGCCAGAGACGAATTTTATCAACAGTTACTGCAAGAAAAAGATACAGAATATAATGCGCTTGTTAAAAGTTTGAAAGACAGGGTATGTCCACTTAAAAGTGAGAACTTGCGGTCACTTATGTATATAAAAACTCTAAATACTAAGAAGGTAAATTACGAACGATCGTAGGTCATCACGTTGGAAGTGGAACTGACAGAAACTCAAAGGAGATTCGGATTGCCAGTGCGATTGCCTTACGATGGTACGACTGCTAGAATAGTTACGCCACAATTGTCCCGCCGTCAACTACCTCCTCCACCTTCGTCGACCAGCTGTCAGCTTTCAGACACAGAGACCTCGGATCTGAGTAGTCCAGACGACGGGGACAAAACGGCGACGGTCGAGAGAAAATTGCCACTTCCACTACCAGTTAAAGAGGAATTAGATCGAGCAGTACCTGCTCATCGACTTCTCGACAACTCTGCGGGAAAAAGTAAGGCAGAACTTGCTAGTAGAGGAGGACTCGCTAATCGCCAACTTCCTAAACGGTCTGGCGGTCTTAGTAACAGTAGCTCGGTACGTGCATATTGTACATACATCTCTTTAATGGTTCAAATCTTACCTCATATTCGATTACCAACTTATTCCCGCAGGATTACGGTTTGGACGAATCGGGCGATAATACCGACGAAGACTCGTCTTCCAAGCTACTCTCTCAAGATGCTAGTAGCAGATCACCGAACGACTTAACGTCGAAACATTCAAATCTGAGTTCCTATTCTAGTAGTTCTTCGATCAGCTCGCTCAAAAGCAAACACGTCGAATCTACGCACACGACAACAATTCGACAGCACAGCACTATCAGTTCGCAACTCAGAGCTATGACGGAACAAAGCTGGCCACAATCTCAGAAAAGTATCTATCGTCCTGACGATTAATCTGCTTTTGCAAGTTCGAATTATTTTACATGACTGATATGACACGTAGGTTTAACCGGACCACCAGCGTCGTTGGCGGAACAGTTAAAGCAGGTCTTGGCCGAACGGGAGAGGCGACTCGGTGGAAATGAGATGTCTTCTTCTAGAGAAAGCTCCGGTGACTTTAGCGACTTAAATAATCCCCACGCTAGTGATCCTGCTCTGGTTACCCACCATCTGGTGGAAGAAATACGGCAGGCTGTAAACGAGGCTAATCAAAGGGGTAACTTGCCTTTTAATACATATCTCTCCTACAACCGATTATTAAGGGTGTGGGAAATTGGTCTATTAATAAGTTTTATTCTAACGCAGTCCACCGGTGATATAGATATAGCAAAAGTGTATTAGAGGGTTGCCAAAGTAAGACAATTCGCGCAACGTATTGTCTTTGGTTGCGTTGTGTTATGTTGTCTTGTGTTGTGCTATGTTATGTTATATGATGTTATTTAATAGCGATCCAAATTCATTTCTTAAAACATGCTGTTCGTTGTCATTCCAGTGAAAAAAGTCAGTATCCCCACGACAAATCTAATGGCTAGCAGTGGTACGCCATGGCATCATCCAGGTAGCTCACCGTCGAGCCTATCGTCCGGTGGATCAGTGAGCCCTCCCGCAGTCGATCCCAGTCCTTCTAAAGCAGGTAGTGCAGGTATTCATTCGTAATTCTAATGCGCAGTATAAAAAACGCAGATCCTGGTTGACCCCCGTGTTAGTAACTCGTACGCTTTCCGCTTATCGGGATTCTGTCCCTTCCGTGTGTAAACAACATTATGAATCTAGATTCGAGTGAAGTTTGGTTGCCTCCTCATCCAAGCGACTTTGGTTTAGGTGACAAGAAGTCTCACTTTTGGCAGAATGCACCGATAACAGATTGGTCCAAGGAACAAGTAAGTCCGCCTCAGATTTAAAATGTATACGGCGGTAGATGGCAACGGTTCGCAATAATTTCGGCATATCTGTAATTTAAATATTCTATTAGGTGTGTCAGTGGTTATCAGGAATCGGTCTCGAACGCTACGCACCGCGGTTTCTGGAAACTGGGATTACCGGCAGCAATCTCTTACGATTGGAGTCTCGTGACCTGAAAGCTTTTGGTATTTACGGCGAAGAGAAGTCCCACTTGAAGCGAAAGTTAAAGGAACTTAGAGCTCAAGCGGAGCGGGAACGTAAGGAACGAAAAGAAATCGAACGAATGCGACGAAAGGCCGAAAAGGCTGCACGGAAAAAATAGTTTGTGCATACGTTCAAGTACTCATGTTCAATATGCAATGCAATAAGGGTTGCACGACGGATTCGACGATGTGGATCTGGATCTCCGATGATAACGAAATTCCAGTGCTGTTCGTAATGTACTTTCTCTATTCTTCCCTATGTATTTATAGTTTACTAACGTACACAACAGTCACAATTTACTGCGATCTATCTTATTCGGATCATTTCCTGTCCGAAATCTTAAGCTTTCATTATTTATACTCAATTACAGGATTTTGATCTTTACACTTGCATTTATTTATGATTGCCGTATTCGTCTCACTTCATAGCTCTTAATAGTATTTGTATTAATTATTGATATTTATGAATTAACGATGGATACGGCGTAACGGTCGAGGAAAATGAAACTGCGTATAAGTGTACTATACGCATGAGCATGCCTATACGCCAGATGTATGCATGTGATATATCTATGTATAAAACGCGAGCCATTTTAGATGAATTGTAATAAAACTGGTATCACCTAAAGTTCTATTTCTTTTTCTCTTTTTTTTCTATTCTTATGACTCTAAGAAAGTGTCTTCTGTAGTGACATAAGTTTCATATTATTGGAGTTTTCATATTGTTTTCTGTATTTATTTTCACTATCGTCTTAATCATGTATTAACGATTTTTTAATCTCGAATAATACAAATGCTAGTAAGATAGAATTGTGGCGTAACTATTGTCGGTACAAGCGATTGTCCTTTACTATGTATATCATAAAATGTCAACGAATTTATAATTGTCAATATGATACGCGTTACGAGTTCTATTCTAGGCGCGATCACACTCTGAGAAAGTTCTACTCATCTGTATTTATTCCATCCAAATTTGCTCAGACTGTTTCATCTTGGTAGCGCAAATTGTTCACTAATTTACGATTTAGTATTAAGTTGATGAGTTTATAGCGTACCATAGTTTTTGTAATTTATGTTAAAACTCTTCTTGTCTTTTATCTTCTGAATTTAGTACTAACAATCCGCACAGCGTCGACGAATCTTGTTTCGACGATAAATATTTTTATCAAGGCAATGTGATGTTCGTCCCGAGCCTTTTCTATACTTTCGACATTCCACGTGACAGTAAAGTTGTATCTGCATTAACGCAACGAGTAGGAGAAATATTACAATACAAAAGCTTTTATGCTTCGCGCGAAGCATCTTCATGCGTCGGTATTATATGGATACATTGCGTATTAAATAATGTATGTAATACAAGACTAGTAGCCAAACAGGAGCATGTATCGGGGTATCCACCCAGGTAACTATGCGGCTCGATTGGAGACAATGTAGACAAACGTACCTTTTAATGTACGTATACTTATTTATAATAGCGTTAAAGCTTGCGATCTCTGTTAAGTACTTTGTTACTTTGTTCTTTTTCTCTACCGCCATTCTTAATGTCCTGCGATGCTCCTTCGAGAGAACAAGATTCTTATACACAAACAATCGAATAAGTAAACAAGCAAGGTACTTACCATTGATTCCTATTGTACATATACATATATAATAAACGATCAACGTTGTATGCTGTAAAACTGGTTATGATGTAAGGCGTGTAAGAGGCATAACGATAGTGTCATAATACCTTTATAGAGAATAGTTTTTAATTTCCTATCTTAAGCGTTTATCAAAGGTCCTCCATTTTTTTAACAGTACCCACGTATCACGATATCTTAGAAGCAATTAATACTTGTTATTTCTGTTGTTATTAAACTAACAACGAACTGTGGGAACGGGTTAAAAGAATCAAGAAAAGAGGAAGGAAAATTGTTGTCTCAGGGTAATTGTCAATGCGTTTCGGAGTATGTTCGGTAAATTATACACATTCGAAGATCGGAGCGTCCTGCACTTCGTTTCTAAATAGTATTACGATTTTGTAGGAGCAGACGTTTGATAAAAACCGACTGATTTACAATAAGTTTTTGTAGTCGATTTTCAACGAATGGCTTAGATATGTATGTAACTCGAAGAAATGTCATGTGTCCAAAACTTATATAAGTGTAGCCCAAGAACCAAAACTTACACATCTCTATGGAGCTGCATAATATCTGAATCTTTTCATACGTTTCCATTGATTTTAAATTATTGCTCACACGAGAAGCGATTCATGGTTCCGAAAAAAGACAGAATATGCAGTTGCATGAACGGCAGCTTTTTAATAATGTCTATGAAAAGTATTGTCAACAAATACTCTTTAAACGTTTTAATTAAAAGTAATTCATACAGTAAGCCCGCCACGTTTCTTCTTTTACCTAATAATAAATCGTGTGATAAGAATCTTACGCACAGTATTTTCAATGTAATATAAATGGTGTACGTTTGAAATACAATCTATTCTCTCTGTACCAAGATTCACATTAATGCAATAATAATAATAATAACAATAATACTCGCAATCATAATTCTTGCATCATATATAAAATTGTTTCATGTCGCCAGTTCAAACATGCCGCATAAATGAAGAATCAAAACTTTCATGAAATTCAATGCGTGTAAAAAAAATTGACTCGTGATCAAATTCACTTACTTACAAGTATGCACCTCGATTTTTGAATTTTTTCTATTGGAAGGGGTTGGATGTCTAGAATTGCGTAAAAGACAGGATCTCGACACGTGTTAAAAAAATTGTTTGATCGATATCTACGGTATCGTCGTATCATGAGGCAGAGTTCCACGTAACAATCGAAAATTCACAAGGCTAACCATTTTGAGGATTGCAAAGGTTTCGTTTAAAAAAGTATCTTATAATTGAAGCAAGTATGCCAGCTATACTTATAAAAGATTACAGTTGGCGACAGACTGCGGAATATGCGATAGTACATGTACCGCTCGTGGGTCATCCAAAAAATGTAGATTCATTCGCAATTGACAATTACGTTAAGGTATAAAATTCATTCAATTCTCAATCAGCGTAAATCTAACTTCTTTAATAGAACAAATAATTACACATATTTGATGTTTGATACAATATTAGGTCAGCTTTCCGCCGTTCATATTAGAATTATTTCTTTGGGGTAACATTGTCGAGGAAAAAAGTAAATGTACCCTGACTAACGAAGAGGCAATATTTTTACTAAAAAAGGCAAAGATCGGTTCCGACTGGCCTTACCTCGAATTACAGAATATTGATGGTGAATTGAAACGAGAGCATCGGAACCGAGCATTGGAACGCGCCCGAGTGATCACCGAAGAACGTGCGAGGGCTCAAATTGGTACGTCACGTTTGCATTATGTTATTTACATTGGTGACATGGACTCGCACAATTTTAACGAACACGTATAAAACCTACGTTAACAATCAGAAAACAAGGTCCGGCTTACTCGGAAAAGCAATATAAACCATCAACTCTTTAAATTAATTAAATAGATAATGGTTCTCTATAGAAAAACGCCAGTATCTACAGAAGGAAGCGGTAAAGGCCCAAATCAATATAGACACGGCAACCTTAAATAAAATTGAAGCAATGCGTGATGGACACCGGAAGGAAGCTATGGTCGAGCTTGAAGATTGGAGATCGAAAGCTGCTTTACCGATTCTTGAAGAAGTCCAAGGAACGGTACAGGACAATAGAAAACCGTACAGGTATTTTGTTAGTATTGGATAGTTTTACATCGAAAAAGCGGTTTCTAACAGTTTAAATCATTCTAAGGCCGCCCTTGAAATGGTTTACTGATGACGGAGGCAAGGTAAAGTCTCGACCGTTGACCGATGAAGAAATATTTAATAGCGAACCGCTCCAAACAGGAAGACGATCTGATAAAATAAAGGAACCCGAAACGAGAGAGCCGGGGATGGAGAATTTGTCGTGCGATACGAGTAGAAAAGATACATCAGCGAATTATGGAAAAAGTAAGATAGAATCGGGGGAAGGAGTATGTATGACCGAATTTGGACGAAAAGAAGTGAGAAAAGACGAGAAGCTAATTGTAAGCAGTATCACAGAGTTACATCAACCACGTTGTTCCGAAGACTCCGAGTCTGATTACGAAATTGAGCCCCACAATAAGACTCGCTCGTTCTGCGAGCAAAGAATGAAACCGAGATCCGGGAAAGACTTAATTGAAAAAGTAATGATGAGCAAACCCCCTGTAAAAAGGTACAGCATATTCGAGGATCCTGCAAAATCCATCCCCTTGCCAAGAAAAAATGGCACTATTGACGTCACGTTTTCACCGCGCGTGTTTCCGACCCCGGCTCGGGAGAGCGCCCGCCTCGAAGAAGAAGAAGTATGTTCCGTAACGTCAGTTTTGATTTATACCCGATTACGCGTGTCTGACAATGGGTCAATCAAAATCCCGAATGAATTATCAAACTTTCTCGACCCTAATAATCGAATTTCAGTGGCTAGCGAGGCAAGCAGAAGCGAGGCGGAAAACTGGGTTCGTTGCTGAGGATCTTCGGCCAGAGGAACAAGATCCGCAGTGGCTAAAGGATAAGGGAGAGTATGTTGAAGAAAAACATTATTACGAAATAATTACACAACGTGAATTGCGCTTACCCATAATATTTAGAATAATAATAAGTATTATTTTCAATAATCCAAGGGGTTATTGACGGAAATTAATGGGGGAGCTATATACATATATCATCGCTAGATCCTTTCATATTTTAGCGATTTCTTCAAAGTCGGAAATTACTTGGGAGCTATCAGCGCGTACACGCACGCAATTAAAATTAGTGATAAAATGGCATCACTCTACGTGAATAGATCCGCGGCCCATTATGCGCTTGGAAATTATTGCAAATGCATCGAGGATTGTTCCGCGGTAAGTGATTGAAAAGTAATCTTAATTGTTTCAGTATCGCTATAAAATGTGAAATGCTCTCTTGCGTAATATGCACCGTTTATTTTAAAAGTGGTGTAAGTCCATTTAAGAAAAAATGAGACATCGCATAATTTGTGATTAATTTAGAGTAAAAAAAAACAAAAGAAAGATTTTTTAAATATGCACTTGCACCACTTTCAAAATAAACAGTCCATATATTTATCAGCTAAAAGTTTCGCAGCTAATTTCTTATGACCAATATGGATTATTAAAGAAGTTGCGCGTTCTTTTCCTCTCAGGCATTGAAACTAATGGAACCGAAATGCGAAGGTAATCGCGAGTCAAGGGCCAGGTGTCACGCTCGACGAGGTGCAGCTCTCTGCAAATTGTCTGCTCCTCAGCACGGCATTCCTGAACTGGAAGCTGCCGTAAAATTGTCACCGGACAACGACAGTGTAAGACGTGACATTCAGGCCGCGAAGCAATACTTCGACATAAAGGATTAAATGGTAAACGGTAGGTCATTAAATGGTATAACTGGCGAATAGAAAAAAGGAGAAAAAACACATTTTCACAACACGAGTCATTTATTGGCCTTACACAGTCAGAAGACTTAAATGTATAGCAGACTTTTCTATATTACCTACGATATAAAAAATATCACAGACACAAATACCGAAGGACGGCTCTTAAATCGAGGAACTTTCCTTACATTTAAACTCCCAATTTCTTTTTCTCTCACGATCGGTACTAACGTGAGTTTGACGTAGAATCCAGGTTTTTTTAAAACTTGGATAGAGAAACGCGGCAAATATTACTATACTAGCAGCTGAGCACACGATATTCCTCGGTAGCATCAAAATCCGCGCGTCTCGATGGTAATGAAAATTCAAGCGCTACTAGTGCAAATTACATTCGTAGTACGATACTAGCACCCGCAAGAAAAATCAGGTTTCCCGCAACATTTCCTCAAGCATTTTATCAAAATTGGTAAATCACTCAATCGAGATTTATCAGTTTTTCATCGACGCAACCGCACTTGGTATGTTCCAATGCATGTATCACTTCGTGATGCCTGTCTCGTTGACGGTCGATGGTGTGTTTGACCATAAAAACGAGACTAACGTTTCTAGTTTCGATGGGCGCGCAAATCTGTTTGATATCGGGACAACATCCGGATCCACCGCAACGTGTCAGGACTGTAGAGACAGGGTAGAAAATTTCATCGGGGCTCGGCCCAACCGTTAAGAGTTCTTCTACAGGCACAGCCCTTGGTTGTGGCAGGGAGCACCGAAACTGGTGGACCAATTGGACGTGGTTCAGAAATCCGCCGTCTCTGAATAATTAAGACAATTATTAAGATAAGATACATATCTACATATATTTAGACCCCGTCACGATGCAGCATCCGCTATCGGAACGCTGATGAATAGAAAAAACAATTGCACGAGAGAGAGAGGGGGTAACTTGTATGTAGAGCATAACAGATAAATTATAATTCTCTCATTTCTTCAAATATGTCAAATTCGCATGTCATATCCATTTAAGCTAACATGTGTGTAAGACAAGTAATGCCCTGCTTATTTCGCTAATAATGATGATATCTATAATAATACATTCTTAATTGTTCTTACCTATGATGCCTGCCGGTCATGGCAAAAGTGAGCTGAACAAAGGCAAAGATCGAGATCAAGATCAAAATGGATCTCTTCATTTTCGAACTAATATGCATCGCCCAATGAATCGGATAGCCAATTAAGACAATTAATTATGTATAGACCTCGATGACTTTCCTATTTCCTATTTCCGTAAAGTGATGCTACTCGCTCCAGGAGATTGTGGCCACCTGCGTTGGTTGAATGTTGGAGACCGAGCACGGCGACTACTCTCTTCTGCGATCTGAATTCTTTCTCCCTCTATATATATATGTAACTTTCATCCTCCGCCCGGTGCCCCCCATCCTCCCCTCCCTTTCTGATTTCACCTCGGCCGTCTTCCTTGATCCACCTTTCACCGTATCGCTTCGTCCCATTCTGCGGCAGCTCGTGCCATCTCCCTCTTCTTACCATTTCTCGGTAAGCTCGAGGAGGGGTCCAAGCAAAGCGTTCTGAGAACATCGCGAAGATAACTATAATTACAACTAGTGGGTCCTGCCTCCCGTTCGAACCCGGGACCACGTTGCGTCGTGTCGCGTCGCATCGCGTCGCGTGACTAGCCTACCTTTCCTCGTTGATCATCCTTTCTTCCTCCCGATTTCTTCTTTCATCGTATTACCTCTTTCACTGCGCGATTCGAATTCGCCTCCGGAGGAGCAGCTCGAGGAACTCAAATTATCCTTCACCGCTCTCTTGTTTCTTCCCCTTTTTACTCTCTGTTACGAATCGCTGCATCCGAAATTTCCCTGATACACGTTCATCACGCCAAATTTTCCCTCATCCTTTTTCCACCAACTTCAGTGTCATTAAACTTCCTTCCGATCAAAACATGGACCGCTCTCACGAAAGCTGTTCGAGTTGAAAAAAATCTGTGTCGCAATAATATTTCATTCGTTTCGTAGCATCGCGGTGGCGTTAAAAAAATAAAAGGATTTAACCGCGTAATGTACAACGTGGTGGTTGTACAAAATTAATTCTGACAATACCAATTTGTAGGTGCAGTTTTGTATTTTATTCCGACTACCTACGTTTAAATACTTGTAGGCAGAGCACAGTATTTCAAAATAAGACTATTCGACGCTGAAGGTTTTTAGTGAATTCCAAATGAATCTCGTTACTCGAGCGTTGGAATAGATCTGAAGACGGAGCGGTTCGGAAGGTTTAAGCGAAATTATTATCTGTCAAAAAGGGTCGTGAGAGGGATGATGAGTAAGGTGTCTTTGGTGGAAGGTAAAAGAGGAGAAGGAATTGCAATTTGGACGATGTACTATGTGTTAAGGGGAGATGCGTAAGAGTGTAGTCAATCAGGGTCTAACGGGGATTCCAACGATATATATACAAAATATTTGCCATACTAGCTTTACGGGTATCCATATATCGCTAGAGAGTTAGTAGAGATGGGATCGGCACATTACGACGAAAACTGTTTGCACTTTTAACTTTTGCCATCCCACAGACGTTTGCATACATATGTATGCTCTTCGTGTGCAATGAAAGAGCGAATAAAGTGGGTAACGAGGCAAGTCTTTTTATCTGACGATAGGAACGCGACGAGATAATGAATTCGGACTGTCGCGTGGTAGAATCTAAACTGTACATATGTATGTATGTATGTATGCATACGTACATACGCTATGCGACAGGTTGCAGTGAGTCATCGCAATGTGGTCAGTCTGCGGGGTGTCTGGTGGCGGTAAAACGAGATGCATTCAAGATGCTCTCTTTGTTTTTGCAAAAAACGACCAATTCTACGATGCTTGTCCTGTGTGTCACGCTTTAAACTGAAGACCGATGGGCCTTGCACGTTGAATTTCTTGCGCGAGAGGTGAGAGTAGTCATCGATTGCTCAAATCAGGACCCGGTTAGCACGAATATCCAGTAACGTCATTTCACGGAACTGACTCATCGACGCGTATCCGTGCGGTCATGTTGTACGCACTGGAATGCAAAATTAGGAGTCTAGGAATCTACGAATCGTGCGTGGGATCTTGCGCGTAGGCGCAATAGATAACTGTTTGCGACCTTAAAATCGAATTCTCGTGTAGGAAACAGGACGAATAACAATTGCTACAGCCTGGCAGATTTTTACCGTTACGTATCAACCGTAAATTATGTTTTCTGTCTCGCAAACCGACTTTTGACCCTTTGTTTCTTGTTTCGCAAATTCGATGGTGGATGAGAGCAATTACAAATTAATTTGAATTGAAATATTAATAATTTCACATCTAAATAATATTGATTTTAATGATTTTAGTTAATCAGGATTAATTTGAATGTAGTTTAAATTTAATTGAATTACATTAAATTAAATTAAATCAGATTAGTTAAAATTAATAATGGAACCTACCTTACGTCGAATTCATTAAATAATTGTTTTTATACAGTTTTAAGCTACTACATATAAGATATCTGCCAAAAAGGTTCCAAATATCACCGAAATCCCGGTCGGATTTGATATGGCTACAATTCTCAAATTTGACTAGAGGAATTAAATTTTAGTATATCAATGACGTCACAATCAAGACGTATTGCTCCGTCACTTCGTAACGATTACTCTATTCGCGGGCAGAAAAGGTTAGCACGCGATTGATGTATATACAGAAATATATGTATACATGCATGTAGTTGAATGCTAGATTCTATTTATAGTCGGCCGACGTATCAACGATTTGTAGAAACAGACGTTGGAGTACTCGTATTACTCTTCAATGGAATGAAACCGGAATCACGAATGAGGATGGTCAATTACTTGGCTGCGAGGTATATCCCAGTTACGTCAAATGTGTCGGCAACTACGCACGGTATGTATTCAGGTTGTCCGTCCTTGACTATCATTAATCGGTAACGTAACAGTAGTCGTGGTATCCTCGCAGCATATTGGGCATCCCCGACGCTATATCTAATTTTACCTGTTTCGTATTCATACTTTGCATTGTGAATGATAAAACAATTCCAACAGGTCGACCGATTCTTTTTGCAATAATTCTGCTACCTAAATGTTGCAGAGTTTCTTGTATTGGTATTGTTAAAATTTAGTATCGATAGAAATTTGATTAGCATAAGATTCACCAACTTATCCACCGGTGGTGCACGGTGAATCGGCCATCGAAAGCGCGTTTCTCCTTCCATCTGGTGGGCGTGTACAATATATTTTTAGCAAATAGGAGATTGCTGACTTTCATCGCGGTCAAGTTCTCTCCATGAACTCTAGTTGGCCTATAATTGTATGACACCATACGTCTACATGTTTTAGATATTTTGCTCTTATATCAGGATTCATATATCCATAAATCCGTAAATGCAGTTATAATAAGCCTTCGCTTTCCAAAGTTAAAATGAAATGTAGACTAACAGCTGGAGCAAGACAACCCGTTACTATAGTCATGCGTGATAGGCAGATATTACGATACGTAGATCAGGGTATTATATTACCTACTTAAAAATGCATTACTATTTTAAGAAATATCAATTTAAAGAAGGTATTAAAAATGATGACTGATACCAAAAAACATATCAAGAATACTGCTGGGCGATGATATTATCTCGGAAGTCTCCTTTTTTTTATCGAATATGATCCAGATGTCAGTTTATTAATAATTATTGGGTCAACACACTTCTCGCGTCGTATAAAGGGAACAGTGTACGAGCCCTATTCGACGATCAAATTATGTTCTAGAACTATAATATAGGTTTTGACACTCGAGGTGATATCTGTATATAACACGGTGAACACTCTTTTCAATGCAATCAAAGAGCTGTCGCAACAGTTCTCGTTATATTTAAAACGATGAGGAAAATGTTCGTTTCGCATTGCAATGTTGAGTGAAAAATTGTGCCACATTTTTCGGATAGGAAAATAAGCCTCATTATTCGACTTCGAAGAAATCATCATAGTGACGGTATGTTTATACAGTTCGACCTATCGCAAGTAGCACGTGGCTTAACAACTTCGAAGTATATGTACATACATATACATATATATACCCCGAAGGAATCGTTGCTGAAAAATGACTTTACCCTCCTCGCTCTTGCTACAAATACTCGACGGTAAAACATGACTGTGGCTGTCCATGAAAAATGTCGGGCACTCAAGGAAGTTAATGTCCCTTGAAATCTCAGGATGACCTGGTCTACGAGTTCGAGTGCATCAACCAGATAAATGCCAAACAGAGTGAAACAGCATAAAAGAGTTTTAATACTGAATAAAAATTGCGTACAATGACTCAAGGGTTCTCATCGAGTTTTGACTGGTGCATTCGTTCATTGAGAATTTATAGATCTATTTATTGTGCACGGGCTCATGAATATCAGATAGTGTTGAGTCACGTCTAGAGCATGATGGTCTCTTGTAAAGCGAAAAACTGTATGTACTGTATGTATTATCATGCCAGTACATGGTATACTGATCCTCCATTAATTAATCCAAATACATGGATAGTAAGATACGGGCGAACATGTTAATTTACAACGACGTCACGTCAATTTTCTAATATCTCTTTACGTTGCAGTTCAAAACAAGCGTTTGAATTTCTAGAAATGGGCAACAATTTTTGAACAGCGATGTATAACATGAAAGTTTTCTTTTATACATTTTTTATTTTCATATGCCCCATATTAGTGTTTACTAACCAAAAGGCGTTAGACATTTTATCAATTAATATAAAGGTACGGTAATCTATAAACGTGACCTATTTGTAACTTGTAATTACTAACTTCTAATTTGTATAATGCTTACTGGACATGATTCATGCAAGATGCGTAGTTTTGTGTGGTACTGCGACGAATAGCGGCGACAATAAACAAACATAAAAATTATTTTCTATCATAATATCTTTAAATGATTATATAAAATTACATAATTTAATACCGATTTTTTAGGCAGATACTGGGAATCGTAATCCAATTTATCCTGATAACTCTAATAGAAACTATGCCACCCAATGTCACGTCGACTACAATATGCGCGCCTCCTTTGAAAAATGTCTGTCGCTAACTCACTGAAATATTAAAAGATTATGAAATCATATCTTTTGTTGATAAAGTAATTATTTCGTGGAAAATTTGAACAAAAATAACGGTCATTGAACGGTAAACGAACTTAAAATTTTATATTTTGAATTTTGAATTAAAAATTTGTAATGATAACATCGACTATCGGGGAAAAAGATCGACATTTTTTTCGATACATTAAAGACTAACAAACATCGGTGAAGCATGGATGGTTTAAAAACATGGACGTTTTTTGCCCAACTCTACAGATTTATTAGTTCGAATACATTTTTGTAATAATGGTGACACCTCGATAAGATCAAAATGTTTAAAATAAAATACCTAAATCGACTGATTGATGTACTTGTTTTTGTTAAACTGTTGATCCTAACTTAACTTTCGTATTCCCTTTAACAATTATTTAGATTCACCCTGAGGATCAAAAGTTTCCCAAATACTAGGAACGCGTGAATAATCCTAACCACCGAAGGTTGAAGGAAGTATTTGGAAATACATGCGTATTTTGCATTCGACAAAGGTGACACGTGAAACGTATGAAGAAACATTGAAGTTCTCATGCACGGTTCATCCAACTTTCAATGAGTCACAGTAGTATGAGTCAATTATAGTTTCGCGGAAGTGAAACGGAAGCATCAGGTGTGTCAAGAGAGGCGAATTGGAAACTTGTGTCCAAAGTGTCATTTCCGCAATTAGCAGGATTTTCCTCATAACGCTTTATTCGAGTCTCATTGGGTTAAAAATAATGCTCTACGTAGCTGAATGGTAACTTTCATGTATGAGTATCACGCGACTACATTTACATAGCGTATCAATGTGAGAAAAGTCGAAGTTCGACTTTGATACGGACACGCTCGCGTCCTCTCTTTATCGGAACGCTGAACGATCATATCGGTCATATCGACGAAACGCGCTGAGGAGGAAACGTTTAAGATTAAACTATGAAAATCAATTCTAACGAAGCATCTTGACATACTCTCGTATACCGGTGAGCACGTCGAACTACTTGAAGTGACTTTTCTTTGGTGATTTTTCGAATAAATTATTTGAATGATGAAGAATTATAAAATTACTCCAAACTGTATCCGGAGGGAATGTAAACAGCTGATCGACAAAATGGCTATGGATTAATGGAGCCCCGAAATATAGATGGGTGTCATGGGATACACCTGATAATCCTGCAAATTAGAATTCGTTTAACAGTGCAATAAGAACGCGGTAAAAGTATTATTGAGAATTCATCGAACATCAAACATCGAACATCGATCATTGCGTCTACTAAAACGGTCGAGAAAAGAAAAGTTGCGCCAAACGTCTTCGATGATACATTATATGTAGAGAAGACGGTCGAGTAACATAGTATACACCATTCTACTGAAATTGATTTGGACGAAAGAGATGATGCGACCACGAGAAGAAAGATCCGAACCCGCTATTGTGCTAATGATGACTCTCGCGTTCGTTGCGTTCATTCATGGCGACCATTAATGCATCAGCAACAACGCATCAGGGACTACGATTCACGCGTGCAGCAAGCCGGACTTTTACTCTCCTACTACAATTCGGCATTCACGCGTGTACGCACCCTGACCATCCATGCGTGTATATCGTGTACACCTCGGGTGGAGCGTGTGTGCAAGCTCTTCCACGTATAAATACTCTTCTGGCAGCAGGAAAGCCTCAGTCAGTCGGCTCTTGGTTCGGCTACGATATCACTGGTGCGAGCTTGTCACCTAGACGAGTCAGTTGAAACGTCCTGATTTGGTGTCCCGATCTGCCCGATATTCATAAAATCCATGCACCTGGCCCCTGAGAGGCTAAGCTTTCATTCAAATCGGTCCAAGTTTCCAGTAGTGCGAGTGGTCGAGATCGTAGTTTGGTCAGCCGCTGTCGAGGTTCGAGGAGAGGGAGAGGGAAAGGGAGAGAAAGAAAAAGAGAGAGAGAGATCATCAGAAACGAGGCATGAGAATTAGATCGTTGAGCTTACCCTTGTTAAGGCTGGCGCTCCTTATTCTGTCCACCTTGGACGACACGATTCTCACTGTGGCGATGAAGGACGAATCCCATCACCGTGTCTCCAGGAGGATTCACCTACCTCGCGCCGTGGATATTTCTAGGAGGTTCACATGCAGGGAGCCACAAACTCGAGCATACAATTTGAGAGACCTGATGCAGAGTCTTTATCAGAATACCGGCGAGAGCGTTAGTCAGCCGGTATACATCGTCTTGAAGCGATGCGATGGTCATTCGGGATGTTGCACCAGTCCGGACATGAGCTGCACGCCGGTGGAGTCTGCAACTTACTACGAAGAAATGGAAATCCAGATCTGGAGTTTGGAGAGCAACGATACCAGGAGGCAATGGATAAGGGTGGAACAGCATGGCAGGTGTGCCTGCGAAGTCACCACCGTCAATGATCGACATCGACTGGAACATCAACAGCCTAGCGTGGTTCTTGTTTGATAGTGATTTAATCATTGTAATCGGTGAAGATTGACTGATTCGACAGCAGAATGTTCCGGCGAACAAGTTGACTTTGGAAAACTTTTGACGAGTAACATTCGAGTCTTTACCCGAACGACGGAAACCCCGTTATGAAAGATTCCCGCGATAAGCGATCATTGTGGATATCAGTATTGTATTGTAAAATAACGTAAACGAACGCAGGTGGCTGCCGAAGAATCAAAATAGTCGAAGATAGTCTCCATCTTTGATGTTTCCTTTTTTTTTCTTTACAGTCAATAGTTAACTCCAACGTAAGATGTATAACTAATGTATGTAACGAGACTACCGCCTGGGATGGGCGATGTTCGATGTGAATGCTAACAATGCGAAGCGCAGAGAGAATTGGCTCAAAGCCCAGGAAGACGTTGCGACGGTTGTGACATTGCAATGCCAGAATGTGCTTGTAGACACCTGTTCCACGAATTTAAGTTTATCGGCGGGATTATGTTTACCGAATGCGACGTTTTAGTTAAAGTGCATCGTCGTCCAAAGCAAGGATTTACCGTCGCGTGTTTAAACATGCGAGTAATCTGGAAGTACATTCGCAACTTTTAGGAATAAAACGAAAAGGAAGAGGAAATGGAAAAGTTTGAGGCTCAATGGCAAGTCACGGTACGCTAAAGTTGGAGCCTTCTTCGTGGGATCTATTTGCTATGAGACTGCAACCTAATTTTGCATTCAATGCGAATGTGTATAGTTATTTTTCTACAACTGCAACTGTTATAGCGTGAGCGTGATAGGTGCAAGTTCGACGAACTTTCGGTCGTCGTGGTGACACTCTCTTCGCCTGCTTTACATTAGAGTTACTCGTGATACGCTAATGAAATAGTTAAATGAAAGAATGGGGCCAAAGTGTATTACTATGTTAAAAATCACTGTGAAACTCTTTTAGTAAAGTGTTCGCTGTCAATCATTGTGATATTATTTGCAATATTACGTAAAAATTGTCAGATCCAGATCCAGATCCAGATCGTGCAGTTACATGGCTGTTTTCGTTTGAGAGAAGAATATATTCGCTGTCATAGTAGGTGATAGTAGGTATTTATTGAATAGATATAATTATCTCAGCATTTGTATTTGTTTGCCGGTATTTCTCATGTTAATCTCTGAAAGTATTGACGTTTCTAAATATTTCCTTGAACGAGCATGGGATGTAACGAGTATTGACCAAGTATTAACCGGTGATACCTATGAAAACGAGGAACACTGAGAAATGCTAGATCAGATAAGAGACTGAAAGACGTACAAGATATACATATAGATATTGAATTGTATTCGCATATGGATATCGTAGAAAGTATATGTATTTATTTTATAATATTTATTACCAACACTTGGATGTCGTAAAGCGTATATCATGGTAATAATGTGTAATAGTATGACTGATGAAAAATTTAATACACTTAAACTATTCTACTTACATTTCTAGACTATCGATAAATGTTGTCAAGGAATTTTCGAATGAAACTGGCGTCCGACAATGCGTCAGAAGAGCAATCTCGGAATAAACACTTTTACAACACAATATGAAATAAAAGTTTCGTACAAATGGTTTACACACAATGAACCGTCTGACAAAATGGAGTAACAATTACACAAAAACAACATTTATGCGAAAATAAATATGTGGACAATTCCATTCTGGAAATTTTGAAACCGATTCCTTTAACTTGGCGGATAGAAGGCTCGATGTAGAATATGTCATCTAAACATTTTGATATTACGGATAAGAAATAAATGACGATGTTCGTTAATGCCGTTGATCTCTGACTGATTAAACTACCACCCATTATATTGTCTAAACACATACGTCGTTTCTCACACGAGAAACTTCCAGAGCAATATTACAATGTCATTTAGGTTTAGGAGTAACAAAAGTCGTATTGGCGGCTCCATCTGTACAACGGGTCCTAGTTAACCTTAAATAAAAATATTCTCACTTCGAGTGTTGATATATTAACAGCCAATGTTCGCCACGCACACTAGATGCTCACGTACAAAGGCAATAGCAATAATGCGGAGTTCTTTTTAGCTCGTATACGAGATAATTAAATCTTAAAATCGTGCGTAAGGATATTTAGCGCGCATTCGACGACCTCTTGTACCACGTCCCCTCCCAGTCTCGTTATTGCCCCCTCTTGCTGCGTGTCCACGCATTACAGGTTGCCCTTAAGATCAAATAATTCGTGAAGTCTTTAATGATTGATAATGGCGGTTTAATAAATTTGATGCTTTATGTATTCGTTACTTTTTTATAGTAAAGGACGTAGAATTGTCCAGTCCGCTTGTGTTGTCTCACTTACCCCTGCCAGACTGGCTTTCCCAAACGATGGGTGTAGGTCGCGAGCCACGCGTTGCTCTAAACGGCGACCGTGACGACCGTCGCGCTGTCGAACCTCTGTTCCCATTAGAACCTGTGGCCGCAGCGGCCGCGGCAGCTGCTGCTGCAGCTCTTATTGTCCTTTGCCTAGTATTGCTCGACGGAGATGCTTCGGCTTCGCGACTTTCTTCTTCTACGTCATCTTCCACCAAGTCGCTTCCCGGTTCTTCCGTTCCTTCGCCAGTATCCACTACATCGTCATCCGCAGAGGTCAAGGGGCCTACTTCTTCCGCACGTTTCTCGCCTTCCGAACTCATGCCTACGCATAATATATAAGCGAAATGAACGACTCATTTATGATTTTCAATGTAAATGTATACCAATTGTTCTTTAGGGTGTGTTACGTCAGATTTCGAATTGCACCAGTACGGATAACGCTGTGTCGTACTTGGTAATCCGATGTTTAAAACATATGCTACGGTATAATTTATGATGACTACCTTCGGTCGGCGTCGTACTGATAGATTCTGTGATTATTTCTGTTTGACTATGTTGTTGATCGTCAACACCAACTACGCGAATACTAGGTATCGCAGGGTCTTCGCTAGTATCGCCAACAGTGGTACCTGTTACTGACGCTGGTGTTACGGAAATCGGGGTTTCTTGTTCTTCGGATGGCCCACTGCTCGCCTAAAGGCAAACACTTGAGATATATAACAAACAGCCGGATGATAGATAGGTATTATGGTAATGCGAGAAAAGGTTTCGTTACCGAAGGAGGTAGATCAGCCGCGGGCGAAACTTGCAAAGGTGTGGTAGGTACGCTCCGTCCTGTGCCTCCATCTTCTAATTGAGCCAAATCCATTCTTGCATCGTCCATACTTTCTTGCACGACTTGCGTCACTCCAGTGCCTGACGAACCGAATATTGCTCGAGTCGCTCCCGTCGATCCCGAAGGAGTTGTAAGGGATGGCGTTGACGATGCTGTCGTTGGCGTTGACGAGTCACCAAAAGTAAAACGTCCCTGAGGAACTTGAGGGGAACTAACAGCTTCTCCAAACCCATCCCCCCTTCGTGGAACAAACAAGGTAGGAGTACTTGGTACTATACTGTCATCGCCTCCATCTTCGTACCCTTGCTGCGGCTATAACATGGAAATCGGATATAGCCCGACAATTGAAAAATTATTGAAATTATTTGAATAAATAATGAGTGCATAAAATTCACGTTGGTCCTTTGCGACGCGCGAGCTGTCGCAGAAGTAAGAAAGAAAGGGAAACAACGGATGAACAAACCAGAAGAAGATGCTGTTGTTGCTGCTGTCTGGGCATCGGTGCAACGCCACGCGACGATCGAGCGGCAAATGATGTAGCTGGCTCGCCCGTTGGCCCAGCACTACTAATTGCTTCGGATTGTTGTTGCTGCTGATTCGTGGGTATCGTTGCTGCCGCTTGCCTAGGAACTTCTACGCTCGTAGAGTCTTCTCCCATAATGAGCTCCACTTCGTTGTTATCTCTCTCCACTTCCACCTCGACTTCATAGGGCATTTCTTCTTCTTCTTCCATCTCTTCATAGGCATCATTGTCGAACTCTTCCTCCTCTTGCGCTTGATGATTTCCACCGCCTTCACCTTCATCGCAGTCCACCACAACCACGCATCCTTCTTCTACTTCCTCATCCTGGTCCCGCTGACTCGACGTTGGTACCTGTGATTTTGAAGATGTTAGTCTAACGCTAGTGTCGCATATTACAATTTCGATTGATTTAACGTTTGTCATTCCAATTCACCTGATACTCGACTTCGGAGGCACTCGCGCTAGCCGTGGACGTCATTTCCTGCCTACTTCGTTTCGTTTTGGGACTAAGTGCTTGCTCCTGTCTACTGTGATCTACGCTCTCTACGATTCCAGAACCCGATGCCGTGGAGTCAAGACCTCGGGGACGTTTATGGCCCGTGGAAGCTTGCGATGTGCTCACCGATTGAGTAGAACTACTGGCTACTGTCTGTTGTTGATCACTTGCGGCAGCTTGTTGTTGCAGCTGCTGCTGCTGCTGTTGTTGTTGTTGCTGCTGCTGTTGCTGCTGCTCTACTCTGGGACTAACTAGGGCAACTGTCTGCTGTTGTTGTTGTTGTTGCTGCTGCTGTTGTTGCTGTTGACACTGTTGCTGCTGTACGCTGAGGGTCTCCGCGCTCTCGGGATCCTCCCTTTGCGTTGATTCCGCCGATTCGCTCAATTGTGGTTGTACAACGAGTTGGCGTAATGTGGTTGGTGCCGTCTGCGAAGAACTGCTACTGGTACTAGCTGGCTGGAAGTCAGGGAGGCTACTGGTAGGAGAACTGGTTTCGGTTGTGTGCACAACTTGTTGCTGCGGTTGCTGTTGCTGATGAGGCGCAACCATGACCGGTGCACTAGCAGTTGTCGGTAAGACAGCAGCTGTTCTGGACTGTACGACAACACTCATCGGTCGAATACTTGCTAATGGAGTTTCCGCGCGCGCAGACATCGGTTTAATGTTGGCCGTCGGTGGCTCAGTGGTTGCGCTAACTCCACTAACTCCAGCTAATTGTCTCTGCAATTGGGTGACTCTTTGTAGGAGAGCTTCTTTCTCGGCCTGAACTTCGGTCTTTTCATGCTCGAGTCGGGAGATTCTTCCTTCCATTTGGGATTTCAGTGCTACGAGCCTGGCATCGTGTTCGGCCGCATCCGATTCAGTTGCGCTAGAGTCAACCTTCGCTTTCAAATCGAGTAATTCTTTCTCGCAAACCTTTTTCGACTCTGTCAGTTGCATGATCTTCGTTCTTGCACCTTTTAACACCTGTTTCGCCCGCTCTTCCTTCTCTACGCTCGTCTTGTTCATCGTGTCGACTTCTCTCTTAAGCAACTCAGCCTCGCTCTGAACTGTCGCCATTTGGCGGGACAACTCGTCGATCTTCGAGGTTAACTCCAAGTTTGCTTGCCGTAACTCTTGCCGTCCTTCCTCTCTCAACTGATCTTCGCGTTCATGCGATACCGGCGGGGTATCCTCGTTTCCAGAGGTACTAGCGGTCATTCGCAATTCTTCCGATCTGTGTTTCTCTTCTTCCACCGTCTTGGTAAGTTCCTCGAACTGAGTCTTATACTTCTTTGCTATCTTTCTTATTTGAATCTCTTTGTTCTTGATGTCGTTTAGAACGGCTTCCTTCTCGCTCAGCTCTTTCTTCAATGTCACCACGTCTTTGGCCTTCGAGGAAGAGTCGTTAAGAGCCTCATTCAAGTCTTGGCTTAATTTACGCGCCTCTTCCGAAACCTTCTGGACTTGATCGCCTTGAGCTTGTAACTGTTTTTGAAGTTGCGCCAACTGCTCCTCCAGCTTGCCTTTCTCTGCTTTTAATTGGTTAAATTCGTCCGCCCGTTTGGCATGTGTCTCGCGTTCAGATGTGAGTAGCTTACTTAGATTTTCACGTTCGGTTTGTAACCTGCGCCAATCTTCAGGACTCGTTTTATTAGCCCTTTCTACCAATGTATTAGCCCTTTGTCTCCATCTGGTCGCTTCTCCTTTAAGGCTCGAATTCTCCTGCGCTAAAGCTTCGGTTTTCGCTGCCAAATCTCGAGACGTATCGCGAAGCGGCACCACTTCTTCGGAGAGCGCACTAACCTTTGCGGTAAGCTCTGCAACCTTTGCGCTTAAACTATCTCTCTCTTCTCTGAGGATTCTGTTCGAGTCCGTGATTGCGTTCAAAGTCTCAACCTTTCGTAGGAGTTCCGCATGCTTGGACGTTGTGACAACGTCGATTTCTGAGTTTACTCTTTCCGAATTGAGGGCAGCCTCGGTTTCCTTTAATCTCTTCTCCAGCACCTGCGTGACAAATTAAACGAATCTATCAATTATATAATAATAGACATAAACCCCATACGACTATGGGGAATAGATTAGTCTTTTCCATCGGATAATGTAAATACCTTGTCTCTTGATACTAACCTCTCCTTGGGATTTTAATCTGAGGTTCTCAGCCCTCAGAACGTCAAACTTCGCCACAGCTAAGTCCTTTTCGCGTCGTAGATATTTCATGACCCTTAGTAATTGTTCAGCAGATTTCGAATCATCCTCGAGTCCGCTAAAGCTGCGATTCATTGCCTCCAGACTGGTATCGGGACTGTCTTGTTCAGTAATCTTTGATTGCTGACTATGCATGATTGCAGTTCTATCGCTTAGTTCTTGGATTTGATTATGTAAAATAGCGTTCTGCGAATCCAAATCTTCTATTCTTTGTTGCATTTCTTGGAGTTCCTCGTACAGTTTCTTCTCCCTTTCTTTGCAAGCGGTCCTTTCAAGCTCTAGGGCTTCCACAGATGCATTTCTTTCTTGCGATAAGCTTGCTATCCTCTGTTCCACCACTTGCGCTTCTTCTTTCAATCTTGCCATAACCTTAGTGTAATCAAAAATGCATTTTTTAATACAGGTTGACCACCTCGCAAAACCCCCGTCCGTTCTTTTCGGAAAAGATACAAGGTCCAGTCTCGCGTACTTGTACTTGGCCCGAGACAAGACCTTGTTTATTTATCAACTAATTACACGAAGGGAAAGCATTTACCTGTAGATCCGTGGAATGTAATACCATCTCCCTGGCATACTTTTCTTCTGCTTCCTGTGCTGCTACTGAGGCACTTTGCAGGTCACTCTTTACAAGCTCCAATTCTCCCTTAACTTCGTCCAGTTCTTCGAGCTTCCTTTCTGCCTCTGCCAACTTTTCTCTCAACTCTAAATCAGTCTCCTGTTTGCCATTAGAAACTTTGGCTAATTCTTCTACTAATTCCTGAACTCTCCTCTGAAGCGACATTACTTCTACGCGTGCTTCCTTCAAAGCAGTCTCTAATTCTTCTTTACATTTATTATGCTCCGCCGTTAATTCCCTTAATTGCGCTTCTGCGCTCTCTGCTATATCGCAATACTGTTGACTCTGTTGTCTTGCTGCCTTCAATTGTTCCGACAACGATTTCGCTTCTGCTTGAGATGACGCAAGCTGCGATTCAACTTCTTTCAATCTCTTTACAAGATTTTCATCGCCTGGAAGATTACACCACAGCCCAACATTTTATTTGCAATTATAACTACAAGCTAACTAAATACTCCAATATATGAATATGATTACATATACATTGTATACGTACCAGTGAAAGGCTTCGATATTGAGTGTGTAACAGCTTGACGAAGTTTAGCGTTAAGCTCTTCGATGCGTTGAGTATTTTGAGAATCAGCCAGACGTGCTTGCTCCAACTCCGTACGAATCTGCTCTGTTATATTACGTTCTTCGGTTAAACGCTCTTGTGCGGTAGTTAATTGCCTTTCCAAATGGGATGACAGTTCCCTGAATCGATCCTGTTCTTCCTGTAATCGTCGCCTCAAAGCAGCACACTCTCTCGTTGCATCGTCCAAACGTTGTTCGGCGCGTAGTTGGCCTTCTGCTTGCACACGCTCCAGACTGGCCTTGATCGATTCGACATCGGCTCTTAGTAAAGCTTGAGTTTGTCGTTCTCTCTGGAAGACTTCGCGTTCTTTTAGAAGTCGCCCTTCAGAGTCTCGCAAAAGTTGCCTTTCTTGTCGCGTGTTCTCCAATTGGACTTCGGCGCGCGAGAGACGTGTCTGGGCGGACAAGGCTTCATCCTTTAGAATCATTAAGCTTTGTTCGTGCTTACCTTATGGACGGAGGGGAAGAGAAAAATCTTTTTTATTAACAAAACTCTGAAATAAAATCATTTACAACGTGAATATAATCCCCTACCAATCGTGACGTTGTAGTTGTAGCATTTTTCTTCTAGAACCTTTATCTGTGATTTGTACGACGATACATTAGCTTGTAACAGGTTAAACCTATCATTCGCCGAGTCTAACTGAGCTTTCAGCCTGCAGGATCGACCTGAACTCGCTTCAGCTTCCTTTCGCAGTCTTTCAACCTCTTCTCCCAGCATTCGCTCGTGCGCCGCTTTCTCTTTCCTGTAAGTGTCATACTCCTCTGTAACATGTTTCAACTTATCCTCAAGTTCAGTCAACTGTCTTTGCCATTCTTTCTCTTTGTCCAGATTCTCTTCAGTGGATTTCGTTTTGTCGTCGGTGATCATTTTGTCCTCATCGATTTCTTTTGGATCCTGTAATGTAACTGTGGATTCCTTGCTCTCTGGTCCATTGGTCTGCTTCATACATTGTTGATACATGTTCTTGTACATGTCCCGTTGCCTTAAAAGACCTTCCAACATTTTTGCTTGCCTATCTTGGGAGGCTTGCATGTCTGCTAACTGTTCCAGATATCTATTGTAATAAGTTTATAAAAAGGATACAATGCGTTAAAGAAATTTAAAAGAAGTATACTTTATATGCATACAAATATAAAATATCTTTTGTTCAACAAACCTGTCCAATTTTTCTTTCATGTCCCCTGAATTGATTTCATCGGTTGCCCTTTCAATTTCTTCCTGTCTGGATGATAATGTGCGAACTATCGATAATAATTTTTGATTGTTTTCTTGCAGCTCTTCAATGTCTCTAAAGGTGACAAGTTTTTTACTAATAATTTCAGACGAAGCTAGGTCATCCATATCCATTGAACCGGAAAGCTCGTTCGCGTTAACAGTTCCCCCAGTTCTACTTTCTTGAACTTCTTTTAGAAGGAAACACACCTATAACACAGTGATGCAAGCGATGCAGCCGCATAATCATGAAATATCACAGGATACTCTGCAACAGAAATGATCATTTACCTGTCTCGCTAAGTCTGATAATTCTAGCTTTAATCTTTGATTTTCTTTAGCATGAAGTTTAGCAACGCGGCCTGCCTCATCCGATGACTCTTGTAACCTGTGATTTTCAGCTAGAAGTTCATCCATTCTCGACGTAAGTGTTGCAACATTCCCCATAGCTATTTCATAATCCTCGCGCTGCTGTTGCAAAACTGGTACCTTTCTTTCCAATTCACGCAAAATGTCTTCCGTTTGTGTTTTCAAACGCTCGTTTTCTTCCCTTTCCGTCGTTAATTCATTCGTTACGTCGACTAGTTGCGTATAGATTTGCGTAAGACTTAATCCCTTTCTAAGCACTCTACTCGCTATAGCCGCTGTTGGGGCAAGTTGTTCGACAGCTTGATCCAATCTTTCTGCAATTAAAATTTCATCCTCTATTACTTAGTATTAGAGAAGTATAAAGGCACAAACGTGCAGAAATCAAAGTAAGCAAAGTAACCGGTTACTGACCTTGCTTGATATTTTTAAGTAATTCATTCGCATGATCCAATTCTTTCAATAGTTCATTAATCTTTTGTTCCTTTTCTGAAAGATCTTGTTTGTGCTGTAACTGTAATTGATTATGTTTTGTTTCCAGTTTTCCATACAGGTCAGTCGCTTGTTGCAATAAGTCTTGGAGTTCTGTAACAGCATTACTAAATTCTTCTGCCTTTGCGTTAGCTTCGTCAGCCATTCCTTTATAAAGATCTGCTAATCTGGTTTGAGCGCCAATCTCTTCACGATAAGACGCGTGCATAGAAATTTCATGAGTACGTTGTTCCTCTAGTTTCTGTGCCAACTCGTCGCAGCGTCTTTGCAGGGATGAGTAAGATTCGCGGATTTGTGCCACCGATTCATTGGCAATACGTAATTCTTCATCGCGTTGTGCCAACCGAGTATCTGTTAAAAGGGCTCGCGCAGACGACTCTGCTCTTGTTGCTTGCAACTCTGACATTTTCTTCGCTAATTCTTCTTCGAGGCCTGCCATTTGTTGCGAAAGGAGTATCCTTTCTTGTTCTAATCGTTTTTCCCTAAAAGGATTCGTGTAAAGTACTTGCCGCATTAAATAGCATGAAATGTTTCTTATTCATTATTTGTACGTACTTGAAATCAAGAGTCATCTCACGGCTTCGAATCTCTTCTGTCTCTGCGAGCGCTTGGCATTTTGTGGCAACAGCGCTTTGCAATTGGGCCCCAAGAGAAGATAGTTCAGTGCGCATCCTATCAACTTCAGTATCTCGTCGTTCCACCTGCAGTTGTAACGCATCTCTCTCATCCACGACTGTATCCCTATTCCGTCGTAATTCTGCATTTTCTCTCTCCAATCTGCAAATTAATTATATTTAAATAAAGTTTACAAAATTATTATCGCCCATTGCGAATTATGTATTGTGTATTATATATTACATGTACGTTACGATTACCTTTTAACGGTCTGTTGCAATTTATGGAATTCACTTGAAGTTTCTTCCAAGTTGGTTTGCAACTCGTTGGTATAAGTCTGTGCTAGTTCCAATTTTTCTGTACACTCTTTAAAATTTGATTTTTCTTTTTCTAAATCCTTTTGCAATTTATCCAAAGTTTGTTCTGAATCATCAAATTACATATCAACCCTATATCAACCTTTTTATATCGTGTAAAAGAATGATTAAATACTATTTCGCGAATACTGTTTAATATACGGCCAAGGCACTTGTGCGATTAACGTACATATATGCGTTTGAACACGCATGATTATCATAAAAAAAACATAAACTTTCTTAAATAATCGCGTCAGTTGGTATAATGTATTCGGAACAACGAATGTACATATTTCTGCAAACAGGTACGATCTACCTGGGTCTATCCCCTCCCACTCCCCAAACCCTCTTGCCAAAAAAAGAGGTTAACTTCTTGTGTAAATAAACCGGGTAGCCGTTACGAGAACAAAAAGCGTACACCGCATGCTGAACTTACCGTAGTTCTTTCGGTTAGTTTCGAAAACGGCTTTCGCTGTAATGTATTGCTCAAACTTTTCGTTAAAATATACGTTTACTTTCTTAGCGATTCCCTCCGGAATGTGCGTCAATTCTTCGTCACTTAAAACTTGCCGCAGCGCATTGTGTTCGCTCTCCTCCGACTTTTCCATGTTTCCCGTGCAAAGTACGTTGTGAGCGGAACTAACTTTATCTCAATGATAAATTCGTGCTTCTTGATTAATTGTACCCGCTCGAAAATACATTTGATACGCCATGCAATCCTAATCGGTTTTTCTATTCGTACGTGTTGCCGTCTATATGCTATTCCGTGCCGTTACAACTACAACTGTTACAAACTTGCTGTGGCTTGCTGGCACTTGCTGGTGGTTACCAGTGGTTACCACTAGAGCCCTGAATATCAGAGAAGCGGCACCGACGGCGCGCTTGCTGATTGGCTGATCGCGGCACCAAACAAAACCGAGGTTTCAGGGACCACAGCTGACTCCATGTGCACATGTAACATGGCGAAAGTTGATTACCGGTGTGTGTGCGTGAATTGGGTTTTCTGAAAAAACTAGAGCGAACAAATTTCGACGAAGTTGACCGGTATAATCGAAGTGTGTAGTGTAATGAATGTGTTATAAAGTTCCATGTTATTGTTCTGTAGACATTTACGTGTAATGTGAAATAAAAAGCGATGTATACAGGGTGTCCCGTATCTGATCGATTTCCATGAAATGAGGGGTAGCTGGGGTGATTCTGAACAACTTTACTTAGCAATAATGTTGTAAGCGCCCTGGATTTTGAATTATTAACGAAACGGCTAGGCCAATCCGAGCGCGTATCGAGCGCGCGCTCGAAACGAGAGTGTGGTCTCTGACACGCTCCGCCGCGAGCGTGAACAAGTAGATCGCGTGGGTATCGAGAAAAGCATACGGCAAATATCACATATCGTCTTCAAATAAACTAATAGTGGTTGAATAACTGTGTTTAATACCGTCACTCGTAATTCGAGAGGTATGAAAAGTTGTAGTATTTGGGGAAAAAATGGTTTCCTTAAGAGCACGTTTTCAGGTGGATAAATTATGGTTTAACATAAACGATGTGAATAACTAACGTTAGAAGAATCTTGTTAAACTCACCCTTTCGTCCACGAATCAACCTGCCCCCGACGGAAGTAGGTCGTTGGCAGTAGGTCACAGTGCCGATTTTGTCCTTCGTAAGAATCTCGAGAACCTCAACAGCTGATTTTACGGCCGGGTCGGTGAACTCACTTGAAACTGACACACACAGTAGGAACGGCACTTGTCTAATTTATGGCAGGGCGCACGGCTAATCGCAGGTACGCGGACACCTCCGAGAGTCGAGCGGCGATCGGCGATCGGGTCACTTTATCGAACGTGCATTTCACTGCGCGAGCACTTTCACCGATAACTCCGAATAAAACAATTATGTAGAGGAACGTAATTAAACCTACGTTAGAGATATTGATGGCCCTGAAAAGGGCCGATTGTTATTGCCAAAATTGCCAAGATCGGCTCGACGTGCCTTCCTCGCGCTTGCATGCACGTTTCGGAGCACTGACGGACGTTGCGCTGCACTTCTCCCAATGTTTCTCGATTAAGAAACGTAGCAAATATCCTGTAATACTCCGCTTTAGTTCGTTGCTGTATGGTACCCGTTCGGTTTGAAAAACGATTCTGCCAGCCCTAGCGTTTCTTGAGTCTTGCTTAGAAGGACGTTCGTTAGGGAAGGGATATTTTTACAATAGTACAACGGAGTGGCTCGCACATTTGGAGTCACCGTTCATTCAGCAAAAAAAATACCCGCGCGCTCGGGGTGGCCGCACGGTCTTCGTCACTACGAACGCGCTAGCGAAGACGCAGGGCAAGGAGTGCCATAAATTTCACTATTGTCCATACCGTGTCGTAAAGAGAAAGTGTGGCTATTTTACGAAATACGTGCATCGGCCAAAAACTGCATCGACAGCGTACACGCAACATAAACCTTTAATATTTTCTTACGATTCTTTCCGCGAAGATGGAACAGTACACACAACTTGGAAAATGATCAGTTTAATATTGTATTGTGTTAGCGAAGACACTGTTTGATACGCATTTCGAGACAGACATCGTTATGTCTATCAACATTTTGGTCGTCTGGAACGGATCCCCCTGATCGGGCCCATGCCATGTACCGCGGCACGCTTTGCTGCTCGCGTTCCTGTAAACAGTCGGTTACCGCGCGCGTGCGATAATCATAATAAGATCGAAATCAGAGATTCTTAGGGAGCCGACTGTTTAAGCATTTTGACATGCCGCAAACAGTGTCTTCGCTTGTACTTTTATTCACGCTATACACTCGACACCAAACATCCCACAACATTAATTTTATAATATTCCAAATGACACGGGCAAGCGTTAATGCGTCGCAAACAGTGTCTTCGCTAACACAATACAATATTAAATTGATCATTTTCCAACTTGTGTGTACTGTTCCATCTTCGCGGAAAGATCCGTAAGAAAATATTAAAGGTTTATGTTGCGTGTACGCTGCCGATGCAGTTTTAAGACGATGCACGTATTTTGCAAAATAGCCACACTTTCTCTTTACGACACGGTATGGACAATAGTGAAATTTATGGCACTACTTGCCCTGCGTCTTCGCGAGCGCGTTCGTAGTGACGAAGACCATGCGGCCACCCCGAGCGCGCGGGTATTTTTTTTGCTGAATAAACGGTGACTCCAAATGTGCGAGCCACTCCGTTGTACTATTGTAAAAATATCCCTTCCCTAACGAACGTCCTTCTAAGCAAGACTCAAGAAACGCTAGGGCTGGCAGAATCGTTTTTCAAACCGAACGGGTACCATACAGCAACGAACTAAAGCGGACTATTACAGGATATTTGTTACGTTTCTTAATCGAGAAACATTGGAAGAAGTGCAGCGCAACGTCCGTCAGTGCTCCGAGACGTGCATGCAAGCGCGAGGAGGGCACGTCGAGCCGATCTTGGCAATTTTGGCAATAACAATCGGCCCTTTTCAGGGCCATCAATATCTCTAACGTAGGTTTAATTACGTTCCTCTACATAATTGTTTTATTCGGAGTTATCGGTGAAAGTGCTCGCGCAGTGAAATGCACGTTCGATAAAGTGACCCGATCGCCGATCGCCGCTCGACTCTCGGGGGTGTCCGCGTACCTGCGATTAGCCGTGCGCCCTGCCATAAATTAGACAAGTGCCGTTGCTACTGTGTGTGTCAGTTTCAAGTGAGTTCACCGACCCGGCCCTAAAATCAGCTGCTGAGGTTCTCGAGATTCTTACGAAGGACAAAATCGGCACTGTGACCTACTGCCAACGACCTACTTCCGTCGAGGGCAGGTTGATTCGTGGACGAAAGGGTGAGTTTAACAAGATTCTTCTAACGTTAGTTATTCACATCGTTTATGTTAAACCATAATTTATCCACCTGATAACGTGCTCTTAAGGAAACCATTTTTTCCACAAATACTACAACTTTTCATACCTCTCGAATTACGAGTGACAGTATTAAACACAGTTATTCAACCACTATTAGTTTATTTGAAGACGATATGTGATATTTGCCGTATGCTTTTCTTCATACCCACGCGATCTACTTGTTCACGCTCGCGGCGGAGCGTGTCAGAGACCACACTCTCGTTTCGAGCGCGCGCTCGATACGCGCTCGGATTGGCCTAGCCGTTTCGTTAATAATTCAAAATCCAGGGCGCTTACAACATTATTGCTAAGTAAAGTTGTTCAGAATCACCCCAGCTACCCCTCATTTCATGGAAATCGATCAGATACGGGACACCCTGTATATATATGTATATTATGTGTGCGACATTGCACCGATCGCCATCAATCGCCATGTGGCTTATCTCATGTGTGTCTTTTCCTTACAGGTGGCATCAGAGTTTTATTTCTTTCCCTTCCCTGAAAATATATAATATTATAAGCAAAAATAATCTACATATTCATATTTAGCCATAAATTCTTTTGATTGATATTTATTTCGACAGAATTTCACAAACTTTCAAAAATAAAGTCAGTTTTGATCCGCGATTAGTATATAGATGAAAACTTAGTATTCCGCTCCTTTTATGACACGGTTAAAATTTGGTAAAATAATTATACAATTTGCGTTCTGCCGGGTGTAGGATATCTGTACATTTTCAAGATCCTAAGAAGTAAACTATAGCGCGTCAAGCGGATAATTCCGTAAGAAAAAAGCGAGAGAATCTGACCAAAATTTTCCGAAGCAAAATCCGGTATGAATAAAAAACTTCTCGCTCTACGGCAGGTCTCTAGTAAAAGATAAAAGTCCAAAGAATGGAGGTCTGGTCCGATTTCGACCGGGCAACGTCCAGAATTGGCGAAATTGCTTAAAATTGTGTGACAGCTACTTGCTGGCGGCCACCCCGAAATCTCATCGTAATCGGAAAGTGACAGGTCCAAGTTTGGAGTGAAACTTTGTTACTTTACAATCATCCATGTCTGAATGGGGACCAGACCTACATTCTTTGGACTTTTATCTTTCATTTGAGATCCTGCGTGGAGCGAGAAGTTTTTTATTCGTACCAGAAGTTGCAATAGTAAAACTAGTTATTTTTCAGCATTTTCCTCGCTTCTGACGTCACAGATGTAAAGCCCGTTTAAAAACATTCGGTAGGGTTGGATCCCCTTAAGGCAGGCTGGCAAACGGTGGAGAAACGCACTCTCCTCACGTGCTATTTTTTACCCCCACCCGTCAGCTTTTAGACCAACGTCGTACGCTGGCCGTGCGAACGTAAAGAAGGATAGCGCTACACCCAGGGGGGGGGGGGATCTCCCCTCTTGTAGCACCGACGACACTGTTTTACGCGCCACCTGCAAGGTAGGACCGTTTTCGAACTAATTCCAGTGTCGGTGATACGGCTATAAGTTAATACCCCCTGACGATAACTTCCTCATGCTTAAGTATGAAACTGAATGGTAAGAAGCGTTGTTACTGTGTTTATGATTGCGAGATATTCGAAAAAAAATATAAGCCACTGGTTAATCTGTCATACGTGTTGAATCAGTTGCGTACAGCGCACTTGAGTTTTCGAAAAGTAACCGGGCGACTTTTGAGAAAGTTTTTTGACAGGAATCACCAGGAGATGGTATGTACATCTGGTCAGTTTCCTTGTTTATCTTAAAATGAGAACAAAAAATGAAGCAACCCCCGTAAGAATTCAAAGCCTTTGGGTGAGCCTCGTCTCTTTTTCTCACCGTTTCGTTTTTTTCTCTTACGCTTTTCAACCGAACTCTCCTTCGTGGAAACTTTTATTTCCGATTTGCATTGAGAACCGTTTTTACTGGTGTTAGTTTCATGTTTCAAAACTAGCGCGCTACTGTCCTTTTCCCAGGCCTTAAAACATCGAAAATTTAATAATTATTTTTAATTCAAAAAACGTTAATAAAACGCAAATAAAAAGGTGGGGCAGTGATGAGCAAATTGATCGCAATTTTTTGAACCCAGAAAAGATTCCGTACGTACTCGGACAACTTAGAAATCGTCAAATTAGTGTTTGTTACGATATTGTTCAATAACTTTTTTTTAATAATTGCTACCGCTAGAGCAATTTTATATTCTTGATGAGCAAATTGCGAGCAATTTTTTGAGATATAATTCATTAAGATTGCTTATAGTTCGGGGCTTGGTTAACCTATCTTAACTCGTTCAGTCTGTTCTATATCTCGTTTATGGCATCTGTGTCGAGAGCGCAGATAAACGAGGATTAATACTGCCGGAAGGTAATTACTGCCGATAACCGAGGAGATTTTTTACCGACTTGCCAGTGATAATGATTTACCCCTTGACCTTTTCCTTTTTACGTGCATACACGTTGTTACAAAAAATTAATTAGTTATCAGATTTAAATAAAATATTAAGACCGATTGCATTTTTTTCGAATCGATTAGAATGGGAATGAATTTAACGGAAGTAAGAGCCGTTGAACCGTGCTAGTTTAATTTAACTGAACCGTATTACGAATTTCGATTAATGGAAACGGGTTGCGACTAAATTTGAAACAACTCAGTTGAATTATATAAAAAAAGAATAATTGAATTTTGGAACGTAATCGTGGGTTTTGAGCGATTAAACGGCGCACGATACAGTACGCTCTGTTGTTCGTTTACATGTAATTGAATATGGATATATTTAATTGTTCGATAGTGCGTTCGTCATTTTATGCCCAGCGGTTTAATTTGGATATATTTCTGTAATTCGTCATAATTCTATTCGTTGTTTACATAGTGACGTATCAGATAAACAATTATTCATCCGCGCCATTGAGTGAAGATTAATATCTCGTGATTAGTTTTGGTTAATTATTGATTACGAGTAGAGTTGAGCTTCGGCACACAGAAACTTGTGGTTGATTTATGGGTTAATCGTGCACGATGTTAATTAACACGGACTGTGAACTCGAAGGGTTGCGAGGAAAATCTGCAAATCGTGAAACTTATATTTCGCATATATTTTAACTTAATGTTTTTTACTTTCATATTTAATGCGCATTATTAATTACTTATAATCCGATCTCTTTCAATTGATGTCGCAGCGGTCAATATTCGTCTCAATTACTATATTCGGCTTAAACTAATTTAGAGAAAATCTGCCTGAAATGCACTGTAATCGTGTGATAGAACGTTTACCATTACAATTTCGCTGCAGTAATTCGAGATTACAATTGACCCAATTAATTCGCCTGTCATTTGCCAAAAGGTCGTACCGTGAGAAACCACAAATATGTTAAATTAATCGGCGCGTTTCAGATTACATATTAAATGCCGTTTGATTATCGGAAAGACATTACGAAGGATTATCGATAGGACCGCCTACGTAGGAATGTCGCGATTAGTCCCGACATTCCTCGTCACTCCTCGTATATGTTCATAAAATTTATTCGCGGCAGGTGCACGATAATTATATAACTGCGCGCTGGTTATCGATTTCTCAATGAAACAATGAATCTGTAAGTAGGGTGTTTCTAAGAATATCGCTTTTTGACAGAATGTCCTGGTCATCCTCGGTGGCATTTTCAGCGAACAATCTGTGAACTCTCAATTTCGATCTCGTTAACTAAGTCGGTGAACGGTGAACACGGGGAGTTAAACAATTTGTTAAGAAGTTATCGTTCGCATCGATTGTTACTACGATGTAGCGTGAGGTAGAACCGAAGGGAATAAACACGCACGTAACCTTCATGTAACGCAGCTTTGATATAAACGCGATTTACAAATTGTGAGAAATTCTTGTTTAACGCGGACTTTTATAACGTCGTTCCTGAGTAACGCGCGACTTTTCTTAATTCAAAATTTCAGAACAAATAGACTATAGTGATAAATTTGGCTCTATGCAACGTAGTAAGTACATGTTAAATGATAATTTAACAATTGATTTATTCGAGCGTACATACGAAATCAGTTCTGACCCAACTGTAGTTTGATTGTCCAACGAAACTAAAAAATATTGAAAAATTGAAAACCGCCGTACAGATTTAATGTTTCCCGGTACTTGACCATGAATACACGATTTGCAGCTACTGGTATTTGAAGAATTGCTTGTTTACGAGACTCCGAAGATGGTGACAATGTGTCCCTGCTCGTCATGATTTTCTCCCGCGAATTGCCAGGGAATCAAGGACCAATGTCGTAGGTATGGCGAAAAAATAGAGACAGTGATGTATGAAATTGACGAATAACATAACGAGTAGCCCTTGACCCACATTGCCGAAGAAATAACGGAAAGACATTTGCAAATTCTTCGAATAAAATTTCTCGAAATGTCGTTTCCGTGTCTTCGTCGCGATGAATTAGATCTGACGATGCGATGATATTACTCTCCTCGGATAAGAGCGAGATAGAGATGCCAATAAAAGTTTCGGAGCAACACGAATTGCACTTTTAATTCAACATTGATCGAAGTAGCTCTGTTATTTAACGTATATCCCGAAACAGGTTCCAGTTCTCATTCAGGCGACTTTTTCGCCACACCGACATTAATAATTGATTTCAGTTTCAACTCCAATTAGACCTGCTTTCGTACAAAAAGTTTCAGTATATGTGGGAAAATAATGTATATGTATTTGCATTCATATTTACATGCTTTTAGGGGCCGTTTCATGTAAAAAAGTTAAATATTGGATAACGGGAGAGGAAGTAAAAGTTATGCTCATTTGCGTAGCTGCACTGTAAAGTTACCAAGTATTCCTATTGTATTTTTTTTACATATAAATGCCGGTGTGAGTTGGATGTGGAATTAATTATAATTGCGATAATGCTTATTTGTATAATTAAGATATTACGGGATTCGTTTTTGCACCCACCGATTTTCACATAAATGTTTCTTAATAAGTTTGTAATTCACGACGTTCGAGTTTGTGAATTTTCAAGAAACAGAAAAAGGTAGACTTTACAAGCGGGAGTTATTGTTCGCAACTGGTGAAAAGAGAAGGTTCGTCTGGTCTGGCGATAACCGAGGTTTTATGTACTACTATCCGATATCTTGTATGTACGTTATATTATACATACATATAAGAATCTATGTGCCGAGAAGTACGAACAAAAGTTACGATCCTTCAACCCCAGCGGACTCTAGAAATATTATTTTTCCGATTTTCTTTCGAGCGCTCGAAAAAAATAGATTTACACCAGTTTTATTACCGAAAAAGTCAGCTTGCGAAATTTTCAAATGTTAACACGCGTCCAGAGTGTAAATGAATTTTCGAATTTTTCGCGCATGCACGCTAAACTGGGAACAAGAGCTAAAGCACGAAAAAATTAAATTGCAAATTATCATACTTAATGCATCCATTATGATTCAGCTGGGAATTACTTATAAACTCATTTTTCTCCGAAACGGCGTTTTTCTCACGATAATTTTAAAACACCATTGTTTAGTTTCTTACTTTTACAATAGGAACTTATATTATTCATTAAAGCATCAGTTTGTGATGCCTGTTAAACAATTTACTTAACTTTATTTTCATACTGTAAATCTGTAAGATTCCTTATAATGGCTTTTTATTTGTGTTTCTCTTCCAAAACGTATACTTTTTGTCTTAATTTATTTGCGAGTTTAGCCTAGCACTTTCAATATCGGCATAGGGAATCGCTATGATAAACATCCAGCACGCAGATGTACCTACATGATTTGGTATTAATTATGACGACTACCTCCTAACAAGCCAAAAGTGAGTTGCGTACACTCCGGTACACACGGTCGTTACGGCCATCCCCACTTGATTCTGTGCCTTTGACAAACTATAATAGCACCTGAACTCAACCGTATCAAGACAAGATCGTCGGCGATCCACCTTTAAAAGACGTATCGAGGCCCCGAACAACGCGATGGACAGATACGACGCAGTGTACAGCCATACATCCGCAAATTGTGTAATTTAGAAGTTGTTTTTGTATCCAAAAAATAATAAAAATCTCATAGATACTATCAGGGTGGCCCAAAACTTTCTGCGTTTTTTCATAGATCGAACGTCACGTTGCGCCGCGCCGCTGTTTTTTTACAAACGTTCGCGTCGGCGTTCGAGTCGTCTGTGCTTAGATAATACAAGAATTCAGGGTATTCAAAATTCTTCGTTGATCGATTCACATTTGATAAAATACCGTTCCGTCATTTTAAATACGTAGTTGTGGAAAATTTTATTAAAATGCGGCCGATAGGGGCGGATGAAAAATTAATTTCATAATTTAATCCAGATAAGCTGAAAAACCGAGCTGAATCAAAATGTGTAGATAATAATAATAATACAAAAAAAGAGATATGTAAATCGGTAGATGGGTGACAATTGTTCGCAAGCTCCAGGCACTCCAATCTACTGAGTCTACTCGCAGTTTAGGGTCCGAGTGTAATTCGATGCTCGGAGTGACGAGTGTGATGGTATTTGACGCATGAAATTATGTAGTTTCTGCAACACGAGAAAGCGTACTCGTCCGACACATTCGAACGAAGCAGTGCGTCAAACGCGATTATTCGACAGTTTACATACAGCTAGCAACGATCCTAGATGGTGGATCCAATTTCTACGGTGTCGATAACGAGTACTGATCTATATTGCTAATAACGTGCGCCACACGGGGTTGCCCGCGAATTATAGCAACCAAGAAAATTGCCGTCGGTTTTACAGTCGTCGGAGGTGTTACCTTATTTGTCAGGGAAATTGCATTCTTCGGTATTACGTCAGAATTCGCCTTGAATGCGACACGCTTCGGACGTTTGTGCCTGCCATTGGCTCGAGTGACCCCGTAATTTCTAATCGAAAGTAAATAATGGATACCGTGGAAACGTCGGGGTGCTCGCAAAGCTCTTTAATCGTGCTATTAATTGATGTCATCGCGCAGAAGTTAATGAAGGTTTGACACCGCGCCGCTGTGTACACGGGATAACGGGGCAAGTGGTCGATGTATCGATAAATCGATGCGTATATACAGACTCCGGCATGTTTGTATTTTTATTTGCGATATAAATAGTCGTGAGCGATCGTTAACTAAACGACGGATACTTGCTGAAACAACTGATAAGTATTCCCGAGAGCTTCGCGGAAACTTTAAGTAACCTCGTAAATACGGAAGAGGTTTGCTCTTTCGAGATTTTGTATTACGCGTGAGACGCTAGTGTAAGTAACCAGAGATTTTGTATACTTAATTAATATACAGGACGACGAGTATTAATGAACAACCGAGGAGGTGGTGATTTTACGGGAAAAAGTAAATCGGAATTACAAGTCAGTTTTTTTGTAGCGCATAATATTGGTGGAAATTCATTTTTACATTACGTGTGATATTAAAATAATTATAACCGACACATGAATTGTACCGAAAGCCCCTTCAACCTCGGCGTAATTAAGCGCGTATTGGGAAAACGAACTTTTCAAATTGTACATTTTCGATCAATAATACGATATACCAAAATATGCACAGTATCCATGAAATTATTTCTGATGTACGACACGAAAGAATTATTCTGGTAAATGTTGCTATTATTATAGTGATCTACCATATTGTATTATTAATAGAAAAGTGAATTAAAAAACGATCGTTTTCACATAACGCGCGCTTGAAAGTTTACGACCTGTTCGATCGACGTTATATTCAGAGTCGATTTTCTCGATAAATAAAATATCAATTGGAAAAATTTATAATATTTTCAACTTAATTTCCTACGTGGAATAACACTCTCTTCTGTTCCACCGTCAGTACAGCCAGTATAATATTGGGTTGTCCAGAAAGTCTGTTCCGATTTTTGGAAAATTCAAACGCAGCCCATTTAAATTTCTATATACATTTATTGGATTATATAGATGCTATTTTGTCCCATAACCGCTCTTTACCTTTCACGCAACTTGAATATTCTATTCTTCCAGAATTTCTCTCGTTTTTTAAATATTTTTTCCAGCACCGTACATACATAACAAAATTAACAAAAATTAATGTATCCTAATCAAACTCTTTTCTAACGATATCTAACAGATCACCGTTTAGAATATATACACATGTCATTTGTTTTTTATCATTCTGATATATTTATACCTGTTCCAATTCCACCTACCGAAAATTGACACGAACTTGCCGAACAACCGAACACATAATTCGCGCAATTATTCAATATCGATCTGATATAGTCACATAATTGACCTAAACGACCTTGTCTTCCTTGTCGAGCCAAGTTTGTCGTATCAATACGAATTTTGTTTCTTCAAATGATATATTTACAGTCAAATGGACGGTAAAAGTTTGTTCCACGCAACTGAATAAACTGAACTTGCGAACGAGAAGATGGTATTGCCCAAAAGGTTTTCAAATTCCAAGCGTACACGTTTCAGTTTATTTCGGGAGTCCTTTTTAAGTGCCTCGCCGCCCTGTATTTGCGAATCGAAGGTGCAGTAAACCCACGAAATTCTCTTACGTCAGTACTCATTGTGCGAAACACGTGCGGAAGGGACGTAAGTAAACTCTCATAAACAAACTGGCGAACGGCACGTCCCTTGAAACGTGCTCCTCCCGAATCCCTTATCCCGCGAGTCCCTCCGAGATTGCCCGACGTACGATTGCGTTCCGAAAGGAGCGATAAAGAAAAATGGCGGCGCGATGGCCTTTGATAATAACGACGACCGCGAATCGTTTTGGGAAGACGCGTAGAAATCAATAATCCACGCTCTCCGTTTCTTTTCGCAGGATTTTCTTCTACGCGAAGACGAACCGGACCGATTCTGGGTCACTATCCCTGTCTCTTTTCCGTTTCTTGGTGGCGGCGCTATTGCGAGCCATCAATGTCCGCTTTTATGCTACAGAAAAAGAAGGGCGCGGTAGCCGCCAAGAGTGAATCAATTTTTTGTGATAAGCGTCGACGCGCGAATGCGAGCGTGGACACAGAAGAACAAAACAAATCCGCGGGAATGAGGAATATCTTGCGTCGGTAATAACACAGCGAACAATGTTCATCGAATTGAAAATTTCAATCAAACGCTTGAGGGAAGGAACGAAAAATTGGAATTTCAAAGATAAACTTTTAACGAGGTGCCTATAATTAATCCAGAAATTGTTTACTTCCTGGTAAATGGATCGATAGACGCGTTCCACGAAAGGTATGTTATTGAAACGCGTGATTCTACTGCCTGATATCGAGTTTTTTGATTGAATAAACTTCTCTTGGTCGTGTGCGTGAAATCCTGATAATGGAGTTTTCGAAAATTTTATTTCCAATGGTTGAGAGCATAAACCCAATTTTCCTAACAATTGGGTCACGTCCGCACGTCCCGAACGTCAGTTAGAAAATTCTAGGCGCTACTCATTTGCAGGCTTTATAGTTTATAGAAGGAAAAGCGGGAAAATACAGTTTGCACGTTGATTTTTATTTGTCACGATAAAGGGCTTTCAAATATTGATAAATCAGGTACCGACGCTGGTTCCGTCATTCGGGGGGCAAGGGGGTATAAGAATTATACAGCGTGGAAAGCAATCGGCCGTCATAGCAAGTACCGTTTTCAAATTCCAATAAAGAACAACTTTTTCGAAAAGCTTCGATCGCTGTGGAAACGGGTTTAAGGTCGCTAGAGGTAATATTTCTGTGAGAGATCTCGATATATTCGATTCGAAAGCTTATCTTGGCAGTCAATCATGGAATGTACCATTACAAGAAATCGCTGGCTTTTACTTCTGACCTTGACTTCCCGCCGCACACATATCTGAAAACGTCGAGCAATCAATGTAACTGTTTTCCATTTAATTTCACTCGGACTTCGTAACGTCGGGAGTATTATCGAGTTGCTTTATCGGTAGGCTCGATAAGTAGTAACGGTCAACGTAAATACGGACGCATACTGAAATCGTTTAATTTGCATATAATTTACCTTTTAAATATTCTTGCCATTGTATTATTATGAGTAGAATTAACAGTGGATATTAGTCTTCCGCTACATATCTTATTTTAACAACCGTTGCGTACATCTGTAAAAAAATGGTGTCTACGGACGTTAAGAGAATGAGAATGCGCGTTTGGTATTAATTTTTCCATTTTCCAACGGTGCTGGCTATTCATTTTATCGTAAATTAACATTATTCGCTTTGCATTTGGTTGGAAGAATTTGAAAAGTACGGTGGGTGGAACACAGCAGAAAGGAATTACAAAGAACAATTGAAAGTAATTCGATTTATAAGTTAAACGGCAATGTAACTTTTCTATTTAGTTTCGATTTGGAATGAAAGGAAAGTGTAACTCGAAATCTGACGCGCGGAAATTGGGAGCAACGATCGATTTTTGCTACTTTTAGTTCCTGTTCGATTTTTCCGCTACGAATTTAATTTCGATTCGAGAAAGTTTCACCGCGAATAAAATACCCAGGTATGTATTTAATCAGTTTCACTCCATATTTTCAAATTTTAATTCCAAGTTTCAGGAAGAAATCAAACATGAAATTTGCATTTCTTTCGCGGTTACCAAAATCTTCCACTTCTTAGAATCCTATGTATATTAAAATCCTAATTTAAAGTATACGAACAACTTCTCTGCCCATTGCTAATTCAGAATAGCAACAATAAAAATTCAGAGTGCAAGGCTAAATCGATAGAAGAATCTACCCCAACAAGTTCCAATACTTCTCCAAAGAAACGCAGCGTAATTTCAAGTCGATGCATCATACACCTACATTCCAATTATCAATTACGACCACCAAAATTTGTAACAAGATTCTCGGAAGCATATATCGTAACACGTGTACTCCAATTAACCATTTCCGCAACGGCGGATGTAGAGATCCGTTTAAAACCGATCATTATTTTCTTGACGTAGCCCTGGTTAATTGATAAACCAGTATTTACCGAACCACACCGCGAAGCTATAATTTAACTGTTGCAGCGCACCGCTGGGATCCAAGGTAATGAAGCAAAACATTCCAGGTCCGAGGTCCTTGCGAGCATCCTCCGTGATAATTAAATGGAACGTTGTAATTGCAATTACTAGTTAACGACGTTCCTCCGCAACGCCTTCCTGTCATTACGTTTACTTTCGTCCCGCGTTCACCCTAACAGTTTAGCTTCGGGGCTCGAATGTTGACGGTGTTCGATCGTTCGATTGTATTGAAACAACTTGGGCTACTAACATATCCAACAATGGAACGTAGTCCGTTGGTTGCCGACAATGAGAGACGACCGTGCGTACTGTTTTCAGATAATGAACTACGGCTAGGTACGTTGCTTTCCGATGATGAAACGCATTTGTCCGTGTCGAATGGTGAGAATAAAATGTATAAACGTTGGGCAAGGGTTCTTGTTTAAATATCAATCCCGATGCAACGAATTGAAAGAAAAACACAACTTTCTTTCACAGTTAAATACATTTAATTTATTCCATTAATCTACATTTACCTGCTATAACGCGCGACACGAATGGAATGCAATGACAGTGGTTGTCCATTTGCACTTCTATGCTAACAATCGGCTATCGTAGGGAAGTTAATTAACTTATATACTTTAACGTATTATCGTATTACCCTGTATTATTCTCAGGTAATCTCGCGCGAATCCTTACCTCGTCGATTTTCCCGCTGCCCTTTCCCCGTGCAATAAAACCATCCGTGGAAGCCCGTTTTCTCCACGAAAAGGAGGTAAATCGTAGAGTAACTGAACTTGACTTCGGTCCATGTATCGACTCTGCCCTTGAATCTCCAAGCAAGTTCGTGCCACAAGTGTGTAATAAATCAGCCAGACTCGATAGATTACAACAGACGTGAATTAACCCCGCCCTGACAGTGAATATGTATTCGCGCGTGTTCTACGCGGGGTAAGATTCTTCCGATACGATACTTTTTCTTTCTGGTAAGTAATTAGCGGTGTGGGAAGGCAGAATGTCACTCGCGAAAATTATTTGAACTACGACCGCAGTTGATAGCACTGCGAGTCTCTGAACTTCGATACAACGGGACGAAATGTTTCCCATTGTCAGTCAAAAATTAAATGCCATGCAGGAAAAAACTTCACCTATTCGACATAAATGATCACAATTTAGATATGTGCCCGGTAGGAGCGTGTACGGGTAAGATCTGTGCCGTTAGAAAAATCGTTTCCTGGCTTCTTTCAGATAGGCGATAAATAGAATGAAAATTATTTCGCTGATCAATAAAAAAATTTTACGAGTGCCCACTGTCTCGTCTAACTTCTTGGCCAGTGAGCCGTGATGACGGTGATATATTCAAGGTAACTCCAGTAACGAGTCATTCAAAAAGACGTGGATCCTGTCGTCACGTGGGAGAGAGAAAATAGCATTAACGCCGCTCGTGGAGTAGTTTTGGCAAAGTCAAGGGCGTTGCTTGAAAGTTCGAGATCAACGAAACGATGTTATCGGCCGAAGATCGGTACCGGAGTTCGAGAAATACGAACGAGCATCGCTCCCTCCACGATTCGACCAAACGTGAACTCCTTGGACTCTTGGAACAACGATCAAAGTACGATAAATCGACGATGTCCGTGCCCCGCAAAAAGCAGGGATGGCAAACGAAGTCGAATCGGAAACGGAGACACCCAGGTAGTGAGCGAACTGAAGGGCCAGCGCTATAGTCTCCGTCTCCAAGGAGCGAAGTCAGCTCGGTGCTGGAGACCTTTTCGGAGACTAACGGGTAGGTATCCGGTGTCGTCTCCGGAGTTATCTCCGCTAGTGCCCCTTGGACTGCCGTATATACTTCCCAAAATACTTCCGTGTCAGCGTTGAAGGTAGAAAGTGTCTACATTCTCCTGCTGTCGGTTGCTGCTGTTAGCGCCGTAGCGGCCCAGCGGCCTTTAGACGAACAATCTTTCTCGCGCGATTTGCATGCTAAAATCGAATCGTGCGCGAAAGAACGTATGTGTAAACGTAAATGAAGCACACGCGTTTATCGGACAGATTTTCTACACGATTATCGCGCGTGCCAATTGCCTAGTTCATAGCGTCTTTAAAGACGAGCAGTCTTTCACGCGCAGTTTGCCCGCGTTGTTTACATTATACATTTTTCAAAGTATATCAACATAAATTATGAGCGACACAAGATATTTGTCTAAGGAATTGATAACTGCGTTATTAGAGAAATATCGGGAATAGAAATGCCTATGAAAAAGTAATTTCGGTTTAATTTCCAATCTTTCACCCCTTTTGATCTCTTTCAACACAGAAAAAGCTGCACATGCGATTACTATTTTCTGTCGAATCTCAGAATTGTTATATTATATTGAGAAATAAAATTTTAAGTTTCGGTTTGTTAAACCTCCGAAGTCCAGTTATTGCACAACCACCTCGTTGTGGATTATACGGAAACCGTTGTGTTCACAACAGAAGCGAAGCCGCGATCAATCGCGTAGGATTCATTCAAGAAGAAACAATATTGAAAATAGAAAAGGATGCATTCGTATTATTTTATATACTCGTAATTTTGAAAGGTTTGAATTAAAAGGTTTTTTATTCCAAATCTTTCAAAATTACGAGTATATAAAAATAATACGAATGCATTCGTTTCTATTTTCAACATTGCTTCTTCTTGAAATTGTAACGTGATTATTTTAAGTTTAAACAATTACGTTACAATTTTTTATCGGGTTTTTATCGTGCAATCAATAGAAAGCGACTACTCGATCTCAAAATTAATATATAATTAATATATAATTAGCACAGAAATACCGCGCTTATCGAAGCATCCTCTCGGATAAATAAATTATCGTAACATTTTAGATCTCGAATAACGAATTTAAGTTTTGAGGAAATCTTTTTCCCATAAAGCTCAGCCCGAATATCGTTGACATATCGATGTCAATAACGCCGTTCAGGTATCCCTCCGCTCCAAGGTAGACGTCTCTCTCCTTCCCCCCTTCGCTCCCTCGCTCTCTCGCGCTCGCACTTTGTCGGAGGCAGAGTACGAAAGTCGGCAAGACGCGGGTCAACCCTGTCGAATTTTCGCCGCATAAGTCCCTCTCTTTCTTACCATTGTTTCGTCCCAGTCTCGCTATGTTCCAAATGTTCGACCGCGACGAAGCAAAGGAGGAAGAGTGCGGGCACCTTCTCGGGCCCAGTGGGTCCGAAACGACCGCGCCAAAATGCGCTGACCCAGGTTTTATGGTTCAATAGTATAATAATAATACGGTCATCATGACACACAATAACAGGGTTTCGACTGAAATTCAGAAACGTGAAGCCGTGGACTAAAAGAACGGTAAGGGAGAAGAAAAAACAAAGAAGGGAGAGAGAGAGAGAGAGAACAAAACATTTTTGTTATTAACAATAGTTTTCTTTAATTCCATAAATTTGTAGTGACTAAATTGTTTAGTGACTGAATCGTGTGCGAATGAATGTCGAGAATGCGTGGCGTGAAGTGGAAAGTGTTTGGACTGAACTGTGTGACGCGTTCCCGCGTTTATTTATTAATAATTTTTAGACGTTTTTTAAAGATCAAGGCCCTTCTACAGCCTAATTATTGAGTTTAGTTTGTTAGAGTCCTTTGTTAAATGGGTCCCTTCCGGACCCATTATTCGCGATAGACTTCCTTCCGGCTTTATTCCTTTTGGTTTAAGGTCGCAAGGGAGTCATTCCGCGGCAATGCCCCTTCTGGGCATAGCAGCGAAGACCTGGTCCCGAACATCCCATGCGGGTGACGTAGGGCTTAGAACGCCAGGTATCCGGTGAGGCGGCACCGGCAGGGGATGGGGATGCATGTCTAAGCAAGACCCCCCCCCCCCCCAAGTCTGATGAGGGCAGGATGGTGGGATAAAAAAAAAAAAAATGAACTGTGTGACGCGCGATGGTATAAATGTGTCAACGGCCCGATCGTAATTAAGTATGGATGGAGTGAGTATGTTTATTGCGTGCGTGCGTTATCTGGGTGGCGAGCTTTGGAAGAAAGCGAAGACAGTGAGCGTGTGTAGAATGTGTGTGCTGTGTGTGTATGAGTGCGCAATAGGTTAAGGAATCGAGAGGACCTCGAGCGAGGCAGTTTTTTAAAAGTACGCGAGACTAGACCTTGTATCTTTTCCGGAAAGAACGGACAGGGGTTTTCGAGGTGGTCAAACTGTATTAAACAATTAATTGAAGAAAAAAGTAGAATAGCCATCTGAAAGGCCGCGCCGAGATGAGTAATTTGAGTGCGATTTGATCAAAATTGGTCCAGCTAATCGCGAGATATGGGGTATCAAAAATGGTAGTTTTTCGTAAGAAACGTCGTCTTCTCCTCCGTCGTTTCCTCTGTAACGCAGTTAATAATATTTACCAATGGCCCACGGGACAATAGCGACTTTTTCGCACCGCTCAACGGTATAGGCAATAAAACCGAGACACTCGGCTTTGTGAAATTTCGGTGTGTGGATCGGTACCCCCCCAGGTATCCGTTCGCGTCCCGCCCCGTTTTCCACGGGATCGGAAACATTTTTTTTATTAATTTTTTTTTCGCGAAATCAATTATACGAAAGTAATGAAATAGAAAAACCAAAAAAGGATTAAGAATGCAAATACATGGACCAAGTACAAGTACGAGTATGTCTATAAAAATTCAAGAGGCAAGGTCTTGTCTCGGGCCAAGTACAAGTACGCGAGACTAGACCTTGTCTCTTCAATTTTTATAGACATACTCGTACTTGTACTTGGCCCATGCATTTGCCTTTTTAATGTTTTTTATTTCTTTCTCCCTACAGAAACTGCAAATTAGTTCGTGGATTGTTTATTTGAAGTCGGTATTACACGGCATGAGACATCTGACTTGCACCTTTTCCATTTTAACTTCAATGAATAGCCAGAAATTCCTTCGCAATGCACGGTACATCCCATTATTTTACACAAGCAAACACCCTTTTGCTGGTACTTTCATTTGACTTAAATTATTTTGTCTATGTTGTTTTATGTTAGGGCTTAACCGTTCTGGATTTTAGTGGAAACCCTCTTATTGTGTGTCACGATGACCGTGTTATTATAATGCTATTGAACCATAAAACTCGTCGCAGCGCATTCGGGCACGGTCGTTTTGGGCCCACCGGTTGGGTCTGAGCCGGCCAATTTCAGGACCTGTGCCTCAATTTCTTCGAAACGAGCCACCGTACAACGGTATCAAGCTGCCTTTTCCTGGTATATATGTAATTAATACATTAGTACATTACAGAATTCATAGTGTCTGTCAACATACACAAATTCAACGCGCATGGCAACTTGCACGACTTTGCAAAGAAAGGTGTAGCCAAATGTGGTTAGGTCATGAATAACGTGACGCAACCACAAACGTACATTGTCCGAGAAGATGTCGAGTCTCGATTGTCGTCGCATAAGATCTTCTTTCTCCCTCCCTCGCTGGGAGCGAGGGTGGGAAAGAGAGGGACCCACGCGGCGGAAATTCGGTGGGGTGGGTTCGCGTATTGCCGACTGTCGTCCCTTCTACCGGCCAAGAGCGAGTGCGAGGTAGCGGACGACTACCTGCCCGATGTTATTGTCACGCTGTGCCGAAGCTAATGATGAGAGAGAAACAAATAAAAGGGACGAAAGGGCAGGAAAAATAAACCGATGGAGGAATGTACTGGTAGTAACAAACTACCTTGGAAGGCAATTAAGGATTTATAACGAGAGAATTTCCGGTTATTTATTAAAGTTAAAATGGAAAACGTGAAAGCCAGATATCTTATGCCACGTAATACCGAAATTTCCACTTTTTGTAGGAAAAAAGAAATCGAAGCACGCCCGTTAATTGCTTCAGAATTTTTGGAAGGTCCTTCACCTGTTTTTAACCGATCGCAAATACGTAGTATCAACGCGACTCGCGATGACGCAGTTAAAATGTTCCAAGAAAAAGTGTGCCTATTTTTGAATGTTTCAAACTCCTGCAATGTGAAAATAAAACATCGAAAAATTCGGCATTCGGCAGAGGTACCCATGCAGCAAAAATTCGGCAGGGTGGGCACACGTATTATCGAATCTCGCCCCTTCTTCTCGGCCAAGTGCGAGCGCGAGGGACCGATGCACACTTTTCGCTTGCGAATGTAGACCCTTCCTGCCTTCGACGCTGACACGGAAGTATTTTGGGAAGTATATACGGCAGTCCAAGGGGCACTAGCGGAGATAACTCCGGAGACGACACCGGATACCTACCCGTTAGTCTCCAAAAAGGTCTCCAGCACCGAGTCGACTCGGCTCCTTGGTGACGGAGACTATAGCGCTGGCCCTTCAGTTCGCTCCCTACCTGGGTATCTCCGTCACCGATTCGAATTCATTTCAATTCGTTTGCCATCCCTGGCAAAAAGGCACCGTACGAAAAGTTTGCTTCCGCTCGTGGGCAAGAGTTAACGTGAGAAACTCGTGGACCGTAATGTATCTTATGAATTATCTCTCTCTTTGCGACTCGAAGTTCCTATTACCCGAGTCAGAAATTTCATTTGAGAAATGAAAATTATTACTCGCCGCTAAAATTGGAATCAAAACTCTCCGACGTGACAAGAGCCAAATAAATTTCGTTTCGTGTGAATTTAAGAGGCGAACGATTTTAAGCGATGAATAAATAAAAGTCGATTAAGGTGTGTTTTAATTCGTGTTTAATAGCACGACAAGAAAATACGCTGATACCAGTTTCATTAATTAATTAATAGTTGGTCTTTCGTACAAAAAAACCTGCGTATCGTATTCTTTTACCTTTCAGCGTTATATCTGGAAATAATAGACCTTCTCGTAGATACCCATCTCGATGGAACTGTGTGTCAATGTAAGTATAGAGGGGTGTATGGGGGGTGGGGGGGGGGGGGGGGTTGGTGGTCGTAATGCAATATCGTATTGCCATTGCAAACACAAACTTTCATGTGCAGAATTTCAAGAAAATAGACCCTGTAGAAGTGGATCAACATGATTTAAAGATTTTACATAAAAAGCGAACAAACTGAGAAACCAACCTGAGTAAGGCCGTGTAAAAATGCCTTTGTTTCCGGGCAATGTAAAGAGGTTCGGTATTTACGCCACATCGGCGCATCGATTCGATATCAGTGAAGTAGCAACGTGTAATTCTTGACATCGATCAAACAGCGCGCAAGGGGCGGTAAGTATTTACTGGCGCAGGGAACCGGGCTCTCGCTGCCTCAGCAAGACATTCCCTGCGAGAAAGAAGTAAACGAAATGCCATTACCGAATAATGGCGTCAGCGAAGAGGAAGACGAGAGGCCGACTCGAAAAGGAACGAATAATAGTGCCACGTTATTCCCATCGACAACATCGTAAACGCCCAGATATTTCGCGTCGAGTGCCGGGCCATCGACCTATCAATGTACCAGAATTGGGCTACAGGCTTCTGGTTGTCGAGAAACGTAACCAAGTTGCTTTTCCCCATTCGCAATAAAACCTAGAATCTTAGATGCGTACGTACACGCGTAAGTAGTGCGTATGATACGATATTATATCCAATTTACATTTTCATTGAAGTACCAAGTTCTTTGGAACCGTATTATTTATTCAAATCTAAGGTACAAAACAAAATAAAAAACTATTTTATGTGACGGCTAAATAATTAAATAATTAGGAGAATGATCGTTTGCTCGTTTAAATAAACTGACGTATAATTATTTAAAAATGATGTCTATCCTAATTAGATGTTACGTCATTAAAGTAATCGTTTTTCAAACATTCTATTAAAATAACACCCAAGTCCAATGGACGGAGGATCTTTCGGAATCGAAATAAAAAATTTATGGCCAATGGGTTTGTGAAATTTGTAAACCAAAATTAACGGGTAACGCTTTTTTGAAATTTGCAAATCGCAAATTGCCGTGACAATAAAGGAACACCGTGGCTTCGGGAATCGAACGATAACGATGGAGATCAATTTCATGAGACAATTTTTATCGAACCAAATCACGTTCGATGTCCACGTTACTTTCTGAATAATGCTAGAATACATCTACGATAGTGACAAATGCAGCGATCTCGGAGGATATGGAAAAAAATGTTTAATCACAGGAACAGATTTAACGGAAGAATGCGAACGTCGAGGCAATCCTCGCATTACTCCATCGACCCTCAGGCTAGTCCGGGGTTTATCGAGGAGTCCGAGTACACAGAATCCGGTCGCACCTCGACTGAGAATTTGACGAAGGTGATGGAAGCCGGAAATAGCTCGGGAGGTACGAGCTCGGAGAACAGCAGCATATCGAATATCTCCGTGGAGCCGATTACACTGGCGAGTTCGATCGATAACACCAGGGCACTCCTTAACTTTGCGGAGGTAGGGGCTGAACTGATAAATACACGCGATATCTTTTCGCGAATGTATTTCGTTGCGTATAAAATGGACATACGACTGTTTACCCTCGTACGCAGAGGAAATGTGCAAAAAAATGATTCGCATCGCGGTGTATACGAAAGTTCTATTAACTAGGTATTATATGTATTCAAAATCAAGATGTCGAGTGAAACTTCGTAATGATTTTATGACAATGTTGCGAGAACTACAGGGTGTAACAATACGAATGTCGGAGTTTCGAAGTGCTGTAACTTTGCAACCGTGGATCGGAGACTGGTGTGCTACGTATAGTACTATACTGCTAAATATATCACACATAGTTACGCTATCTATAGTGGAGCTATCACTATTGCGATAATTACTGTTATGACAAAAACTATCATGTTTACTATCACCGTGTAAACGATGCTTTAACAATATCATTGACATTTGTACGACTTGAGTAAAAATAATATAAACTTTATTTACTGGGAGATTACACCAGGTCCAGCATTTGCTGGAAGGATTAGGAAAACCGAGAAAACCTAATCAGAACATCTTATATAAGAAATATATATAAACACTCGAGGTAAATGGAATATGTCGATACTATGACGACTGTAGTACGAAATGCACACGATGACAGCTATATTACGAATCAACCCCTCCTTCGGGGACTTCGTCCCTTTTAACGAATTTTGGGTTCTAATGACCCTCCAATAGAATAACAGCCCTCAGTGCCGTCGCTTACAGTGTAATGTACCAACCCCGATCTCCTCACCTCTCTAATCGCAAGTTTAGTCAGAACTTACCATGATCAATATTTTGTACGCTGCCGAAGTCCTCCAATTCCTTTTAACTCAGCACTCCCTCGCATACCTCTCCTCATTGCAGCGTTCATCGTCCAAATTATACTCCTGTCCCCATGGACTTTCCACTCGAAAACAAGTTGCTCGTCATTCCATCCACATCTTTTTTCTTCAGATAACAGTTTCCCTTAAATCCACCGTCACTCACCATCCACAGAACACCCTCGAAGTCTAAAATCAAGAACCTCTTCTAAATTTCGATATTATTCGAACTCAAATTGGTGAGTCTGAGAGTCTTGAAAAGCTGTAATTTGAAATCATCACCACTAAAACCTTGGAACTTTGGTTTGTTCTAAAACGTCTGTTCTAAAACGTCTTCGTTATAAGAGTACGAGGTTGGCACGATTGAATAGTAAATTATGTCCTTTGGTCTTGGGCGATTTGACTGGTTTTCGTTGCATTCAAGTTATTTAAATAACCAAATTGGTTGACCACCGATCAATCGATACGGTTAATGAAGAAAATATTGGGGAATATTCTGGTCGTATTTTCAAAAATATTTGAAGGTTGGTCAAAAGAAAAGGGGGAAGGAGAGAATTCTTTCTCTCAGATACACCACGACCTATCATGGAATTTTTAGTCTCGCGACCTCGGTAGAGTTAAAACGAGGTCACTCGTACGGATCGACAATAATTACATTAATATTGGATTCAGAGAAAGGTAGAGATAGTAATGATGAACGATAAGTGGCAAGAATGCCAAATTATACAGAAAGTGATTGAGCAATATATTAAAAATACGGTCACCGAATATTCTAGATTATTAATCTATATCAAGAAAACCCTTTGCGCATCAATGACCTCTGTAGCAGTTTCCATAAAAAAAAGAAGTCTAAGTGTCGCTTAATGCTATCTCTTTTTGGTCTACTATTTTATATGATATCACAATTTGAAAAGTTCAATTTGTGCGAAAACTGCGCGAGAAGAAGTGGATTTTACGATGTTTTTTTTAGACAGCGAAGTGGACCTACTTCGGAAAGAAAAAGCATCGCGCATTAATCCAATCAAGTACGGGAATGAATCCTTTTTTTTTTTACACAATGGTGAGCGGTTTCAGGTTTAATTAAAGCAGATCATCGTTACGCCTGATAATGGGACAAACGGCGAGATAAGCACACGCACGAAGGCACTCTCGGCCCAAAATTCAGTTATCTGATCTCGGCTGACCATCAAGGTCAAACGATCCACGTGTCTTCGATTTTGGGAAAGTTGCGAAACAGCCAAGTTCGCCTAACGAAAAAAAGGCGAAGTGCTCGAGAGTACGAATAAGGGATCACGGATCGTAGAAATATTCGTCGAGGCATGTTTTCTCGGTCGTCGAGAGGCCAACCCCGTCTCGCCACTTTCGCCGATATGTCAGATTCAAAAAAATGAGGGCAAAAATCTACTTCGCGAAGTCCGAGAATAAATCCGAATGTGTCGAAAGCCGAGTGAACGAATCGAGAAAAATTGTGCGTCAGGAAAAGAAAGTTGGAGTGGCATACAATAAATACTGGTAATCCGTTTCGCTAACGTTCAATTTTTTAACTCCCACGGGTGCAATGTTTCGTGTTAAAATAAAAGTTTATCGTTCGATTCTAAAAGGTAATAGCAGTGACACACGGTGTACTCAAAGCGGTGATAAACTTTTTATTATTAGTAAAGAATTAAGTGAGTTACGACACTTTTACGGAACGTGCAGTTAAGTTTAATATGTGCGGGGGGTGCGGGTTAATTGAAAATTAATAATTCGATATAAAGTCGAGACAACTTTAATCCCCGTTAAGGGTGCACGAGAAATATTGCCACTACCCCACGGGCTAACTTCCTATATAAAACACAATTTTCTTAAAAAAATTTGCGAGTGATAATTAAGAAACGACAAGTTAATAAAACGAAGACAATCAGAGCAGGGCCAACAGGAAACGAGGAGGGCTCCGCAGTAAATACAAGGGCAAAGAGATAGACAGAAAATCGATTCCAAAATGTCGTTCAATTACATCCTGTTCCGTACAGATATGCCAGAAAGGTTAATCGTAGTAATACCCGAGTCGAAGACAATGGGATATTAAATTTGGATGAAACGAATCCAATGGAAGGATCGTGGCTAACGGGAGGGAAAAAATCAGCGCAGCGTTAAGAGGGCAGTTCGAGAGTCAACTTGGAAGAGCCTTCAAGAAGCTCAGGGAGAGCAGACTGCTTGGAGAAATCTGAAGTGGCGGACTGTGAAAATGCGAGCTACGAAGATCGAAGACGACGTTTAACGCGCATTTGTATTCAAGCTGTACGAAATTGTATTGAATCCACCTTATATCATCGATTCGTTTTAGATTCACGTAAAAAGATTAAATTGATAAGCAGATTCTTATTAGGTTCATCTACTGTAAGCGAGATTAAAATTTATCGATCATTAGTACCGTGAAATGCACCGTTATAAGATAATACGGTATGACTGTCGAACGTTTTCGTACCAGCAAGCGCGTCGCGTGACGATTCGTTCGAGAGTGCTTGTTTGACGTCGGGACGCCGAAAAACATCGTGGCCTTTTTGATGGGCCTGACGTCATTTACGATACCTCGTCTTTGTCCTAAAATGTACTTTCGACGTTTAGAGACAAAGTTTTTCAACTCTGTCAGGTACGTGTCACTCAATTTTATACCTGCGTCTCCTCGGCTGTATACAGGGTGTCCCGTAAATGCTGCTACTTCGTTGAAATATACCTTTCTTTTTGTTTCTTTTTTTCCACAACTTTCCACTCTCTCTGTGTTTTGGCCGTTTTGGGGAGTGCAGCGTTACTACGCTAACTTTCAAAATTCAAGCGGTTCTTTAGACCCGATACGGCATTTCCTACGTCCCCCGTGGTCCATCAGGAGGTTAGTGGTGAAGGGCCGATTGTTTCCACGTGGACCCCCTTCGGGCCATATTTTCAAAGCTGCGAAGAAACTAGACACATATTAGTAAAAAATGCAGTTTACTCACAACAAATTGAAAAACTATTAATACTGAGCTAGAAATCGATGTAATCGAGATACTTGGGCTTAATCCCAGAACGGTAATCTTATTTTTACACTTTTGATAGATTTGTAACCTTATTTTTACACCTTTTGATAGATTGATGGATAGAATAAAGAAAAACAACAAAAATTTCATTTAAGAGTAATCAATAAAAAAACAATAGTTTGCCCAGAAATCAGGTGCTCTGGTACATTTGCCTAACTATGTACATACATATATGCTTAAACTAATATTGCTTAACGGCCAGACTAGTACTGCGAGCTTTACTCGTATTCAAATCTGTTTTCCATTATTCAATCGTCGCGCAAACAGCACGAACCGTAATGTATTATTATTAATATTATCCGTCATCTATTATTCGGATAAAATCTATCGTCCAAAGTATCATCGTGCCTGCGCTTTCTCTCCACGAAATTAATTATCACCCGTCAAGCTCGACACCCTGGATCAGGGCGGACAGATCGAGGATTTACGCGGCATTCCGAAGGCGAGGAAACAACTAATCGAAATTTTCGACGCGCCAAACGAACGCTGACAAACAGGTTCGAAACAATGGATGCCCGGATTCCAGTTATACAACTAATCCGTCAGCGAAAAAATGACATATCCATTTCCGCTCGTGATATTGGCATTTCTCCAACGCAAGTCGCGTTGAGAGTTCGTTATCCCGAAAACCAATTGGTCGCCATCTTAATCGTACCCAATCGTACCGCACAAAATACCTCGTTGTAGGGGAAAAGAAACGTCCGAAAACTGAACGTACTGTTAATCGCAAGACGCTCACTTCGTTACGTACGAACGAATAAAGGAAAGCTGCAGTTTCCAACGAAACCAAGATTCGTTTGGCGAAAAAAAAGGAACGCTGACGGACGAACACCGCCGGTCGTGCCTCCCTTTCCTTCAATTTCCTGAAATTTTCGTGAACAAAATTACGCGCCACGACCGATCGGAATCCTCCGAAATCAAGAAAATTCGAACAGTCCCTCAGAAAACGACGAGTGTCTACGAAGCAACAAAGGGAGTCCAAGGAAAACCCGATTCTCAACAGTAAGCACAAAATGGCCCCCCTAAACAGGCGTTCCAATAACCGAAGCAAAAACAAGATGAGTGAGTGATCATTTGCCCGCGTTCCGAAGAAAAGATTAATTTTTCGATTCCTCGAACGAGGGACGGGAAGTTCCGTTTCCGTTCGACCTCGCGGTTCGTTCGAAAGAAATATCGCTATTCGTTCGGAGAATAAACGAGAAACATCTACTTAAGAGCCATTACGCGTTACGTGGGCCGAGAGCGGATCGTGAAATTTAATTGCATTCCATCGTATTGTATCGGATAAGAAACGAATTGTAGAACTTTAATCACACTTTGATACGTTTCATCCGAGCGTATCGTATTTTCTCCGACTCACGTCTTTATGCGTTGATGGGTAAATACGTGAACATCGAGCGATTCCACTAAGGCAACAATAATGCACCATAATTGACCGACTTTCCAGTTGTCAACAAACTCCGCAAACTTAGCCATCTGTTGCCTTGATATATTTTTTTTTTCTATATTTAGCACAGCCTACGGAGTAGTACTCTATATTTGTCCCTCCCCTGTTTCCTTCATTCTAATTTCAAGCTTCAGCTTTCGCGCCAGACAGCTCTCGCCAAGAACTTCCGTCATTTATTACGCGCTCGAAAACTGATAAAAATGTCACGCAAAGTTCCACAATTCTTGTCGGCGATTCTTCTTGAGCCGTTACGAGAGTGTTTATTCGTCGAGATTTATCGCAGAAATTATTATAGTAATTAGTGGCGACTCGCGAGGTAAATTTATCGTGACCCATTTTGTAGCTTTCCGCAAATTTTTCCTCCCGATTGGCCAATGACGAACCGTTATGGCGATTAATTTCTTTTAATTGTGACCATTCGGTAATCAAATGATAAGATTCAACTCTATGGATGTTCAACACTGTCCCTAATGAAATGTTTCGTTGTACCAGTTCCCGAATATTTTTCCCATTTCAAAATTTCTTTACCATCTTACAATTGTCTCGGTACACAATATTTTGTTTATCGTAATGAGATTATCTAATTATTTCAATATCCTCAACCCATTTGCATCATAGCTGCAAATATGCAACTAACTTTGTAAATTCACAAGTCGTTTCTTCCCAATTTTACTTAGAAATTATGCATATTACTACAAACGAAAGATAATATTCTGCGTATATAATATTTTATAAATAAACTTAGAATAGGTATTGTTAATCAACAATAAAATACTATTATTGATCAATTACTTTTTAGTTTGTCAATCTTAGAAATTATTGATTAACGATCGCAGCATAGATTACTCCGCGCTTGAGAATAAGCGACGGTTATCGCGTGGGGATTATTATGCTCGAGGGTGCATGGTCGATGGGTTAAACGCGCTTATCAAGTATATTCGTACTCGTGAAATGCATACGTTTCCTCATCGATGACACGTTATTACGTTACGCCGCAGAGATACGTCGTCGTAAGCCAGACATCCAGGCGTTAGTGTACAAGTGCCTTCAAAACGCCAACGAGAAAGTCCAAGAAAACGCGTTACATAGTTGCGTCACCAAGTGCTCCTATTGTAAGCAACGGAAACGCCAAGGGGAAGCTTCGGATTCCCTGAATTCCCGACGAACGGGAAGTATGGCGAGCGGACAGCGAAAAGGCACGTCCGGGAATTCAAATTCAAAGGTCCACGCGGTGAAACGTCGTCGCATCGCCAAGGAAAAACCTTTATCGTCGTGCATGCATAAACGTGGCGGAGTGGAAGGTATAACGACCAATTAGTCTCGGCGACGATTAATCGTCGGTACGTTTTCGTAACGAGGGGAATATTTCTCGTATGAGTATTACTTACCGATCATCGTTCGAGATCAAGCAGGAAAATTATTTTGAAATATTAAAGTTTTTGGAGGCTGGAAAAGTAATTGCCTGATGCATCAATGAAGAAAATATAATTTTCTAATATTGTTAGAAATAGCATAGGAAGAAATATAAATTTTTATCGAATACAGTAATCCGTCGTATAAACCGGATACGAGATTTCATAGTCTGATCCGAGTCCTGTTCGTGTACCGCGATTGATATAACGTGGCGTGCTTTTGGAACCGAACATCCGCGCCATACGAGGGTTTACCGCACTTGAAAAATAAACAGTTACCACGGTTTGTAGAACGCGTTATATCCCAACTGCGACCGCATTCAACGAGAGTTACCACGATTTGTAAACGGCGTTATGTCGAAATCGCGTTGTATAATTACCGCGCTATACGAGAGTTTACGAGTTCATAACATTTCCATATTCCGTTATCATAATATTTGTATAGTTCACAATACCGAGTACTTTCTTCAACGAAAGAAAATCTACATTCTTCGTAACTGTTCCCAGGATTGAGGGAAGTGAAAAGGTATATCCAGAAAGCTCTGGATTTCGGCATCGAGTCGGGATATCTAACCCCCAGGGACTCGACGTTCCAAGTCCTCCGAGTGTCGTCGGATTTAATGACCGCCGCCGCTGACAAGAGCAAAGTCAGGTTGCGCGGGAGAGCAGTTTCCGTGGAAAGGGACCGGAGTCCCCGTCGGTCTCCAACAAGGTTTGACGACGATCAGGAGCCTGATCTCAAGGCACGGAATCGCAGACGAGGACGAAGGCGAAGCAGAAGCGCCTCGAAGAGACGTCGAAGGAGGACGTCGCGCAGACGCAGGAGGACTCGCAGCAGGTAATTGTATCAAGGATTTCAACGGAAATTTAACGGAATCATAATGAGACTTAAATGAGCAACGCGAATCTTTTATTAAGAAAGTTTCCGTTAACCGTCGCGATGGTACGACGGAAAAGAGAGAAAGTTCCTCGCGTTTGTTTGAGTACCGTAATCCATTTTCGACTCATTGTTTTCTTTTCGTTCGATTCGGAGTTCGTTAGGGGAAATTGATAGAAAAAGGCACGAAGTTTTCTCGCGGTTCAAGAATATTTTCTTCGTATTAACCCACTGACAATCTTAATCCCTTGACTACGAAAGGACGTGTATATGTATGTAGAGAGCGTTCCATAAATAGCAATACTTTGTTGAAGATGCAATATCCGAGATAATTCGAAACAGTTTTTTTTTAAATTGAAAATATGTGTTTCGCTTTGGTTAACGAGATATTAACCGAAAACAGGGTGTTCAAAATCTGGGTTTGTATATTTTTTCGGTCGACAGCAATGTTCCGCTGATTCTTGTTCAGCTTGTTATTGGGCACCTATGTCCCGATGGAAAAGAAAATCGAAAGTGACTGAATTAAACCAAATGTGCACTTTGCACGAAACCATAGTTTATTGGTGCGTGAGGTTAGAAAAATGTAAATCCAGTTTAGATTTTTTTTTATGTTTAATTACGGTAACATTACTTTTTTAAACATATTGCGCACCTATAGGTCAGTCACGGTGACTGACAACAATGGTGAATGTCACATCGTATACATAAAGGATTAATAACTTTACGATACGAATCGCATGGGAGAACAGTGTTTTAACATCTTTTACGATTCACGATGAAATTAAGCGGATGAATTATTATGAATTGCGTGCTTTGTATTTTAATTACTTGATTATTTCTATTGTTATCGTTTGGTTTGGGTATGTTCCGACGTATGCTCCACGTTTGAGTGACGCACTTGAAGTTTTAGTAACCGCGATATTAATATTAACAAAATTACTATTCCTTGACGGTAATACCGAAACTCACCTGTGCCCGACAGACCCGTGGACGCAATATTTGCGTTATTCGCTAACAAATAAAGTGCAAAATATAAAAATATATTACCCGTTCGATGCAAAAGTTATATAAGTATAAAAGTTTTATATCGGATAACGGCGAACGAAGTAAAACTTCTGTGAAATGTAACGTTATCCAAAGAATGTTTTACGTAAGCCATTGTAAAGTTGTAGCTTGAGATAATAATGCCGTTTTCCCCGAAGATCGAGCTACGTAATCATTGACTCAACATTCTTTTTACTCACTCTACTTTCTTCTCATCTATTCGAGTAAACGAGTTTTACCCGTCCTGCTATTTAGTAAGAATCTAACGAAGCTAGGTTTACACCCTTCCCGAGCAAAACAGAACGAGGGGAAAAAATCTCGAAGTATGACGTTGAACTAAATGAGCATAAAATTTACTTACATCGCCTTTACATCAAATGGCTCGTACTAATCCAGGGGTCGGGAATTAGTTTCTAAGGGGGTCCGGATGATTTGAAAAAAAAAATGTCAAGGGTCAGAAAAAAAAACTAAATCTTAGTTGTCGTGGCTATTATTATTATTATAAACAACGATAAACAATGAATGCCACCGTAATCAGCAAGTACATCCTAAAAATAGATAAACTATGAATTACGTGCAGATTGTTATCAAGTTCTTCTGGGTACGTACAGACAAACAATGACAAAAACCCAGCATTTAAAAATAAAATGTTTTTGTTGGTCCATTTATTTACCCTCCACGGTCCGGATTCTGACCGCGGGCCGCCTATTGCAGACCCCTGATCCAATCGATTAAATCGCTCGACGGACATCCGACCGATCAAATGACCCTTTTGAATTCTAGATAAACAATAAAACGCGTAGAATTCAAAGTTCGCTTAGATAGAACCTGACTTGAAATTCGGAGTATTTCGTGAGGTTCTCATTGGAAGGAGTGTTATCCGAAATGTATTTGGAGTATGCATTTTCAGATCTGAAAATCCGGAGGAGGCTACCGAGAACGTCGACGACGACGAGTTACCTAACGACGAGCGCAAAAGAGGCGTTCGGGATGAAAAAGGGGATGAAGATGCAGAGAATGCACAGTCAGACCCTCCGGACGAGGAAAAAACTATGGCTCATAGGGACGAGGATGGCTCGGACTTATCCGTCGATGAAGATGAATCGGACGAGGAGGAAGAGAAGAAGAGAGACAACGCGGATAAATCGTAGTCGTTGATAAGATATGAAATTGAGAGTCGATTCTTTCGAATCATTCCAATCCAGTGCACGCGATAAACAGCGTCGATTCTCTTAACGTGTCCGTAGCACTCGGGATAATACTGAGAGCGCCATTTTTCACCGGAGTAAACTTGAAAAATCTTGAGCGTTAATTATTCTTTCATCGAGGTAGAAATGTGTAATAATGTACCATCGTGTGTGGTCGTGGTCAATTTAATGATACGTGTATCCCAATAAATAAAACCCTAACATCGTACAATTTTTCGTGACCTGTAATTTAAACAAAAAAATGACGCAAAAATATTTGGCACGACCTACGTACGTGTTTAATTTTTATTAATGCACGAATGGGCATATATTGTAATTGCGTTTTTGTCTGAAATTTGTTTTTAAGTCTTGGGGACACTGTTGATTTCCTGTTTAAAAATCGCCTCTTTTCCAAAGTAGCGAAACCTTGAAACGAATGGTCGTTTTGTACCGTGTCGCGGTAAAATGCGCCACTCGCGTTAGAGACAATAAGATCCAAGGACTGCAGGGGAGAAAAAGTAACAATAAATAGTTTTTGTTACTCTACGCTATTACGTAAGCAATGCGATCTATGTATACGTGTACATGTTAAATGCATCCCGTTGTGTCGCACACACGATCGAACGCTTCGAACCGTGGTTATCCGTATAGTTCGTCTCTGCGACTCTTTCACCGATGATGGCTGATAAATCGGAGAAGCTTGGAGTATTACTTCGGTACACGACGACATACCTATTAGTCCTATAATATACTTATTTCACATTTTCAAGAGACGAAGCGAAATAAAATAATATCCAATACGAGCGCGGTAACTAAATGGCAATTGAACGAAAATATATAAAAAAAACCGATGAAATTTTGTGTAGCACGAAAAATTGCCAATTTCGATAATACCGAAAAAACGATTTAAACGTAAAACGAACAGATACACTCAACCATAAATGCAATCTTCTACCTGCCCCTCGTTTTCCGGATGTCCCGCGAGATTTAATCGCTCGCAAATCCGATTAAACCGCCGCGATTGCGAAAAGCCTGGTGAAATAAAATGACGTCCAACGGACAATTCAAAGGCGACAGTGATTAAATATAGGTGCCGACGATTCGAAGGTGCGTTTTCATCAAGGTTCACGACGCCGCAGCCGAAGGAGCGTCGGAATCGTCGAGCGACATGACTATCGTGCCGCGGTAAAGCAGGAATATCGAAGGATTCCACGAATGGAATTCGAGAATCCCGTACGTGGTGCTGTAAGCTACATGGCGTGTCTCCCGAAGCCACGAGAATCGAAATCAATTGCAGGAGCAATCTGGGACAGTCGGTCAACAGTGGTGATCGTAAAACCCGTGAAAAGATTCCGGCCCGTCGTGGATAAATAGCCCCAAATCCCACCTTGCGTTTCTGTCGCTATGGTTGGAACACGAGTGAGGGATGAAAAAACAAAAGGGTTGGATCGCTTAGGATAAAACGAATATGTTCAATCTTTTGGGAAACTATGGGTTTTGAGTATTGCATGATATCATCCCTTTGTTTAACAATAGATTCGTTTTTTTGTGCAGTTTGATGCAAAAGTGGTGTAAGCGAATCTTTTGCATATGTCCACTAGAATGAACGGACAAAAAGTGTCGTAAGTCAAAAGAATATTTAACGGCATTCGTACCAGGACCGGTTTTTAGAACAACTTATATTTTTTAATGCAGAATTAGGATAATAGCCAATTTGATAGAGAAAACTATAGTTTCGTTTATTCAGACATAGATAACGTATATTTTAACCCCTTAACCAGCGAACATGTAAGTTAAGTGGCAATGCAATAACGTTGTATGTAGGAAATTCTAGAACGGTCATTTGACCGGTCGTGCTATTGAATATTGCGTATTTCACGACTTGTTATTCGTAGAAATATTCAAATTTTCTTTTTTTTTTCTGTAAACGAGCCTAAGCTTTTATTCGTATCTTCGTTTCATATCGAGAATACCAACACGATTTTGTACTAGTTGTATCGCAAATGTTTTCTTCCAGTTTTAACAGTTTTAAGACCTTATCCCTATTGACACAATTTAGACAGGGGAGTGTTTTATGTCGACTGTTCCATTCCATTCCTAAACGCGGATATTACGTTTCATTTTCGGGTATTGATACCAACCGACGTTGATGCGTGCCTCGCGCAGAGTAATTGATATACGTTAGCAATTTATATTTATTACGCGTGGGCGGTGAGAAGTTAAGTCATAACTTATGACTCTACCCAACGTACTAAATAAGATGTAGGGAAAGCCTCGAAGGCACAAGGGCAGTAATGGTAATGAAACGTTGACGGGGAGATTTCTGGTTTCCTCGTATATCTGGAAAGACTATCAACTTTTTTAAGGTTACCAATGCGACGTTAGCAAAGGTCTTTCTCACAACGGTTTCTTTTATCTCCGATGAAATCGTTGAGCCGTTCTTGCAAAGAGGTTACAAGTCGATCGGTTTCTCCGAGCTGGGTCGAAATTTTCCTGACAGCTGATCGCTAAACTTTTATTAAGATACTGTGGTTCGTACACGAGTTTGCAACTTGTCAGTGGCAAGATTTCAAGAGTTTTCCTTTTAAATCTTATGCCATTATTCGAACGGTGAAAAGGGTCAGGAGTTACGGGGAAAGTTCACAAATCCGCATCTCAATCCTATACGTATACATAACAACATTTACTTTCGTCGGTTTTTCCGTTCAAGTATTAATTGTAGGTACAGTAACGAGTATTTGACACGTACTTTTAACGCTTAACGATAATCGTACGATCTTTTTATTTTCCATTCCCCTGCCGTGCGAACGTCGTTACTTGCGCGTGACGATTCGTTCTCGGAGGAGTGTGATGCCGACCCTTACTTTTCCGACGTTCCGAGTGGGTTTGTCGGGGTAAGACGAACAGGTGTACTAAAGTAAATCGACGCCTGTATCGTAAGTGCGCGTCCATTGAAGCTATTCGAAGTGTAGCCCCTTGTACGTGTGTGAGGGGATAGCAAGCGAAACGGAAAGAATCCGCACTCACCCAGATAAGGAACGTAACGAAAGTGAAGTCCGATTTTTGTTACGCAAACTAAGCGTAAGAAAGCGAGTGGACGTACTTCGTTAGTTTTGACGCGTTAGTTTTTCTTCCCTATGTAGCGGGAAGAATCGTTAATTCAAGTAGATAGAATATTATTAATTCTTTTGCAACAAGAATAATCTTACTTTGAGAAACAGGATAGAATCCTGCCATCCATTACGCATTACGCTACGACTATCGCAGAATTATCCTGGTTATCACGAAATTATACGACTATCGCATTGGCGTCAGGAGCGGACTTGCTATATAGAAAATGTGGAAAATTCCACATGAGCCGTATACAATTTGGGCAGTTTCCCAAAATATATTCATCAGATACGGTTTTGTTTTGTTTTATTTAAAAAAATTACATTTATTTAAGTTCAATTCATTTATTTAAGAAAATTATTTAAAGTTATAGGCAATAAAAAAATCGGTGTTTTGATCCATCTTCGCTATTTCGTTCTTGTGCCTGAAAATTACCATGCGGAGATGCACCATTTTTATCGAGCCTCGTTCGAATTAATATAGGTAACGATCGAGTTAAAAAGAGAAACGAGTTAATTTCAACAAATTTGAACGACAGATAGACAAGAGGAAAAATAGAAGGAACGAAAGCCAAACGCGTTACGTCTCGCGAGATGTATCTTCTTCCTTTAATATCAGCCCGTGTTCTCCAGCGCTCGGTAAATTAACGATCAATTAATTAATCGGGTAGCCATCGTAGACGTAGTTTACGAAGCCTTCGACGAGCTCTGTCCCTTCTTCGCGATACCGCCGTGAGTCAGCTAGTGACTGCAGACATAGGACCGTCTGGAACGAAACGCGATGTCCAGTCACGCTTGACACAGCACTCGCGGCAATCCAATCATATTCTATCCCTATCGATAGCGTCGACCCAAACTTCGTAAAAGTAAAATGCAATGGCGTACCCATCAATCCGGAATTGGCCGTGTTTGATTGATTCCCTTTAAATTACTCTTGTACGCGGGACCTTGTTATATTTCATTGTTACCAGGCAGCGTCAGATGTCAGCTGGAGCAGAGCCGATTTTAACTACAAAATACTTTCCCGCGTCGCGTTCGTCAAAACTGTGCTCGCAAAGGAAAGATTTAATTGCTCGGATAACCGTTTCACCTTTTTTACATCAAACGGCTCGTATACGGTACAGAAATGTTGAATCCGCGTAAATTTAATTTCGCGCATTCGCGACAAAGACAAGTGAACCGCATGGTTGCCTTTGTTCGACGTAAGACTGTGCATGAGAGCAGAGTCCAATTTTCCCCTTCAACGATTACGCGAAGTATATATAGCAGAAAATATTTCTGCCATAAAATAACGTACAAAAGAAAAGATCGTGTGGTTCGTACAATGGATTGCAAAAGTATTCGCCCGCTTTTCATACGAATCTGAGTCCAATGTCGTTCCACTTAGACTATGGTAGGCGCCAAGGGCAGCAAGACCGTACGGGGTGAGTGATAAATAAAGCAATTTATCCGCCGAGAATTTTAAGCAAACCTGTCTTGTAAAGAAGTTCACGGGTGTGTAATAACTAATTGTAAAATGATGCCGTCCCGAGGTTGTTAACTACCACCATTACCGCTGCCCCGTCGGTGTATTTTCCTTCCTCGATCGCACTCGTTCGAGGCTTACCAACAAGAACCGGCACAACGTGGATTTTGATAGACCTCTCTTATACCCGGGAAAGCCAGGGACGGCTATACGCTGCACCCATCTGCATTTTCGCCGCATAAAGGTCTCTGCACACATAGCCGTAACGGCCCGGCGCCGGCCGAAAATTGTAAGGCCGCTGGCATCGTAAAAGATCTTCCTCTATACGGTTTAAATGGCCCTGTCCCCACTCATCAACAGCGCCATGCCAGCGGCCCTACAATTTTCGGCCGGTGCCGGGCCGTTACGGCTATGTGTGCAGAGGCCTTTAGTCCTTCTTTCTCACTCCCTCGTTCCGGTAGCTGTCGCACTTGGCCGAAATTCGCCGACAAGATCCTGCTGACTAGTGTCGGCACTTGGACGGACTAACGGTTATATAAAATGAAGTTAGCTACGCGTGCTAGGGAGCTAGTTATGCGAGTTAGCTATGCGAGCGAGCTATGCGCTAGTCCCAACTCTAGTCAAAAGGCTCTCGTCTGTGAATTTCGACCAAGTGCGCCCGCAACGGAGCGAAGGAGGGAGGGAGAAGAACTTATGCGGCAAAAGTTCAGGCGGTGTAGGGTATAGTCGTCTTTAACCTTCCCGGGTACAAACGACGTCTACCAAAATTCACGTGGGCTTCGGACAATTGCGACCGTGGAAGGAAAACAAACCGACGGGGCAGCGTAATGGTACTAGTTAACGACCTCGGGCATATCCGTCCGATAGAACGTTGTTTTCTATTGAATTTTATTTTTAACCTTCCGAGAGTAATATTGTTATTATTATTATTTGAACATTTTTAATTGTATTAAAGTATTTTTGGGCACAAGTGAAAACTGGGAAACTGAAAATGGAAGGAACAATCAGTTATTGAAGAAAGTGGCGACCAACCTTTCGATGACCGCAGAAATGAAATTTGCTAGTGAAATTACACATCACCCCTGTTACTGACGGAAGCTTTATACACTTTCATTACAAGAACAGAGATTTATATAAAAATAAATAAATATAAATACATATAATTCTTATTTATAATTGATAATAGTGTCAACTATAGTAAACAATTTACTACATCCACCAATGGCCTGAACATTTTCGAAGCAAACGAGCAATATCATGCAATGTGATCACCATCCGCAACGACGCTAAAAATTAAAATATTACCGACCCTTATAAGGATCGCTATGTCCCAATGGGTTAATAAAACAATTGAATTCGAGTCGGCACGTGCTACGAGCGAATACTTTTGCGACCAACTGTATACACTCGGCGTCTCCCTCACCGCACAAACGCACCATCGAACGTTCAAGTCCGTCATTCGCGACACGAACGAACACCCCCGAGCGGAATTATTAATACACCAGGATGGAACGCCGTCCCACGAAGGAGGAAAGGTAAAATGGAAGGAAGGTAAAGAGGAGAAGGCAGGCGTCGGACAACGTCGCCCCGCTGCCTAATAGTCCATCGGCGATCCTTGCGAATCGCCATAAACTCGCGAGCAGCCGAACGAAATTGGCCATTAGCCGAACTGAACGACACCCTCGTGGACGAGGTCCCGTTTTTTTTTGTTTTTTTTTTTTTATCCCCCGGACGCACGCACGTGTTCACGGCGTGACAAAGTCACGGAAGCAGCGAGAGAGATCAATGTTCTCGTGCTCGGCGTACAGACGAAACGAAAATAAGGCCGGTTCGATCCCCCCGTCACGGCATTCGTATGCGGAAACCGTGTCCGGTGAGAAAGGAAGGGTGCAAAGGGGTGCCCGCTGCGCGATCCTTAATTGGATCGAGACAGCGAGGATTCCCAATAAGGATAACGGCGGTACACCCACGTGCGCGTCATAGGGACATAAAACATGCGGGCGAGGGAGAGAGCCACGTATTTTGTATCGACGTGTTTCTACGGTTGCGTTATCGTCGCGTTTCCGGGAATGCGGTTATTGGTACGGTTATCCGTGCGTGTACGTACGTAGATAAGCGTGTGGTTACACGTGGGCAACGCGGGTAGGATTGGTGGTATGATTTAAAATTTGAATTGCGTGGGTGCTCGTGGCTGTGGTTTACGAGGACTGTGTCGGGAAGTCGTAGGGTTGAACGGAGGAGGAAGATTGCGATGCGAATGAACGATGTCGTCGGATGAATAACGATATGTGTTTTTGATAGTTGCACCTTTCCCGTCTCGAGCTTCTCTTCGCTGTTCGTACTGTGGGAAAAGGCGTATCGTTCAAAGAGGATCTATCGTGCCCACGCGATTGTTGTTCTTTGTTTAGCAAAATGCACTCTAATGGCGCAGAGTAAAAGAATTCCAGAACGTGGACTTTTTGATAAAAGCGATTAGGGTATTTTATTTTTAAGTCATCGTGGAATTTCAACGAATATTATGTTCAAAGAATATTTTCATAATTATAAATAGACTTTCGATATTGTATTATGCAAATTCATATTTTTATACGGGGATCGATATTAATCGGATTTAAACCACCATTTCATTCATCTATCGTTCCATATTATGCTTGTTCGTATTCGATAAGTGCTCAAGGATTCTGTACAAAAATAGTATTAACCCTCCATCCTGTGGATAAAAAACTTCGTTTTTCGGTAGAAATATTTTTTCGAACAACGAATAGCACGGGAGATAATTTCGCGTAAAACTGCAAACGGGGCACCCTGTATTTTTGTTTCGTTACCGGCAAAGAAACACTACGCAAGAGAGTTAGGGCCCCCGCAAACTACAGACTTTTTCTCGGCCGATAGTTTAGTCGGATTCTTAATTAGTACGAAGATGCAACTACGCAAATTATAACGATTTGGTATCGGCCGATAAATAAATTTGATGCACTACACGATTGTCTTCAAACTAAAGTGCTCCACTGTTTAGTTGGCCCAGTGTGCGCGCTGGCAGCCCAACCCGATTAAAGGGCCCAATTGAGGGACCCTTAAACCGCAAATCGTACATATCCCGCTTCGTCCCCGTAATGCCTTCTCCCGATACTTTGTCCTCGCCAACGAAACTGGAGCTTCGGTAGTTTTCCAAAAATTTCGCGTAAACTAAAACGTCGCCACGTAATCCAGTTTATCGCACGGAAGCACTTACGAAATTACGCGAAAGGATCCTATTTCCTGGATCCCATCCCGGTCCATCGTTCGCGAACTATACAGCGGTTGCAGTCATGGCCGAGCACTTGACCTTGACAAGCCCCTGAACCCAACCCCCAAAATTTACGACCGAATTCTCTTCGGTCCTTCCCTCGTCCTCCCCACTCCGCCTCCGCCGTCCACCCTTTCGCTGCATCTCCGTTTGCCCCGCGACACCGTCCCTCGCATTATCCTTGTTTCGCGCGAAGGGTGGTGTGCGCGTATCGATCGTAGGTTGCATCGTCGTCGACGGGCGCAACGACGTTTCCCGCTTCGGTCGGCGCACACTGCTACCGGATCAATTTATAATAGGACGAGAAATCGATCTCGATTAGCGAAAAGTAATTGCATATACGAATACGAAGAATGGGCGAGCCAATAAGATGCGTGAGATCAGTGTCGAGCATTGGGCGCATTAAAGGTCAATCTTTACGATAACCATTGTTTTCCTACGTTGGGTTTAAACTTGGGTTTCAGTTAGGGTTTGAAATTGTTTGGAAAGTAACTGTGTCAAATGGTATATACTGGTTCTGATCGAAACGGTTATGTGGAGCGAAAACATTTTGCAACCGTTATGGATATAAAGCTTGTCGCCCGGATTGGTTTCGGTTCTATATCGGTTCAATATCAATTCTACATGCATATAACTAATCGTTCAGTTCTACAGCTGTGTACACGGTTTGGTTCTACATAATCGGTTTTGTATCTGTTCTATAACTGTAATTGTTCAGTTATGTATCGGTATATGTATACAGAATCGATGCAGGATCGAAAACGTGCAGTTATAGAACCAATAATATTAATTTTGAGCAACCGACACCGACATGGGTCGGAACCGAGATAGCATTATTTCGGTTCTCTTCAGGGATCTTATATGTTTCTCTGTCCTGAAAATCGGTGTATGAAGCGTAATGGATTGCAAGTGAACAAATGGACCAAATGTGTTAAATCTTTTTTCATTCAAAAATAAAAAGTTTGAATGATAGGAACCATGTAAAAAAAAAGTGCAGAATTCTTTGAAAAATGTCGGCTGCACGCAGTGGCGTAAACACATTTTTTCCGCAGGCATATGCGGTGGGCGGAAACGTGGACAGGTCACAAAGTTGATCCGAAATAAAAATTTGAACATTTTTATTGTTTTTAGGACCGTGATCAATGAACAATAGGAGGGATTTTTGAACAAAAATATGGAAATTGTCACAGTTTGAAATAACAGATGCATGAAATGCTATAAATTTACAAATGTAAAATGTGGTTTAATTAAAAAATGTTTAAAGTTAAGTTAAAGAAAATCTAATTAGGAATATGCATATAAACAATGCAGTGAATCGGGCGGTCGGTGTGGTAGTTATAACGCCCACCACTTTGAGAAAGAGCGTTTCGAGAAAAACGCGTTTAAATTTTTAAATTATAGCAGTTGCGATTCCCGAGCGGCCTGACTAAATTCGCTCAAATAGGTATAACTTCGTCAATATTTTAGATACGACATTCGTCGTAGGTTCAACATGTTTCTAAAAGATGTACCTTTCGAAATGTGAAAAAAAAAATTTGTGAAACCGAGAAACAAATAAGACCCCTTAACCATTTCAAGAACCAGAACCAATAACATAACCGTTTTCAACCCCTGGTTTCAATCCATTTCCTTACAATCCCTGTGAAATTGGGTAGAAAAACGAATAAAATTCTGTGATTTATAAATGAAACCTGAAACCCAGTTGAACCTCGATATCCGAACTAACAGAAAGACACGAGTGTAGATGTAAGGAAATTTTCGGATAATGGAACGATCGCTTTTCCGATATGTACTTTCATTCAATTAAATAGAGATAAAGGAAATTTACAGTTTCGATTAAGTTATGTGCGACTAGTAAATTTACAAAATATTTGGTATTTAACATGTATGCGATTACTGCAGTGTACCTAATTAAATTTATTCTCATTGTTTGCTCAAATATTGATGGGTCTCATATCTCTGCAAGTTTTTATTTTTATACAAAATTACATAATTATGTGAATCTATAATTATTTGAATTATGTAATATATAATAACGTTATACATAATTTGTAATAATTACAATAATTAGTTTTGGTCGTTACAGAGAGGAGTATTAAGTTGTACGTAAACTCTGTTTGAAATAGGAGAAATCGTATGCCGTAAGGAGACTACGGGAGTATGTACTCCTGTAATTCGGTAAAAAAAACAAATAATATTATTCATCACATATAACGTCAATTACCATTCTCATCTAACGCGTATCAAAGGACCGTACGAATTCTGATATATTCCACAGTAGCAACAGACACGATCAACAAATTTGACTGAATATTGCTTCCAACGGGATGTTCATAAACAATCTATCATTCAACGCGAATATGCGCAAAAATCGAAACATTCCTCCAACGATCCTAGAATTATTAAAGCCCCAAAATTGATCTCCCCATCAATATCCCGGGACAGATACACATAAACGAATCATTCCCGTCCATTCGTTCGATTACTTTCCCACGTGTTCCCCGATAATCATAATCCTCGTTTAGCCCGCGAAATAATTTACTTCGGGCGGTAATTAAAATTTAGATGCAATTACGACTGTCGAAAAATTGATTTCGCGCACCGCTGTGCGACAGCCGGCGTCGCGAGCGACGACCGTCGACGATTGCGCACCACGTGGACTCGAGTTCGCGCCAGCGGGGGTACATGGGTAGGGGTAGATTGCACCGCGCTCCTCGAAGTAGGGGTAGACGTAGCTCGGGGTGGGGAATTTGCCGTCCAGTGTCGGCAGACGCACCCGAACGCCCTCCTCCCCGCGTTTCACGCGAACCTCGGGACGAAAAACGACGGCTTCAGTCGGCACGCGGCGTCGCGACGCAACTCACCGGTACGCACAAACCGTCCTGGACGAACACGGGATTACTTTGAATTCCTCTCGCAGAGTTTGTTTGTTTCTTTATAGTTCACTTTAAAATTGCACTCGCGTTATCGACGCGAGGAAGTGTTCGGGAAGAGGAAACGCAGGTTCGAGCGAAGGGTGGCTTCTTTTTTTTTTTTACTTTCGATTGGACCCCTCCCGGCGTCCCGTCAACCGTGGATTGCGAGCGTCGGTGATCAATGTTGCGCCTTCGCTGGTGAGTTTGAGATATTCTTTCAGTTTTGCGACTTTACTCGGTTAATTTGCAAACTATTGGAAACCGTGGGGCTTTGAGATTACGATCGTTTATGCGACCGCAATGAATGGAATTGAGTGATCGGTAAGTGTATTCGTGTTCTTACGTTCGGTAATCGAACGGATGTCTGTCGCTTCGATCGACGAATAAATTGCATTAATTAAAATTAATATTGAAGATAATTGAATATTACATCGTCGTTTACAAAATCGAGGTATGTAAATAAATACGGCGAGCAAGGTTTATCTGATCGGAAGATATATTCCGCAATTGTGCTGAAAAATAAGTATTAGATCGTTACGTACGAAACGTCCGATTTTTCCGACAACACATCAAATCGAACGTTTCATGTATCTGTGGCCGTAAAAACGTTGCGTGGCGGGATTAAAACGAATTTAATGTACGCGTTAATCGAACCGTAGAATATGGCATTTATGAATTTATCAGAAAAAACATTACATGAAAACAAATTCTATATGTTGAAAGTAATAATGCAATTTAATTGAAATTCAATGAGAAGAATTTGCATTCGGAACTGTAAACGGCGACGTCTCGAGAGTGTAAACGTGTGACGCGCGTTATTCCTTACAACCACAATTACGTATAACGAACTAGGGGATAAATAGATACACGCCAGGATAATTAGATTAAAAAAAGAATAGCATCAACAAAAAGGTCCTTCGCTTGTTTTTCATCGTGATTACCACGAAGAACATCTTTTTCATAAACACTCAAATTTAACGGAACGCGTCGTTTTTTAATCGAATGTAAAATGTTTCCGTACCTCTTTTCGTTTCAACATTTTCTACCTCCATCGCTAGGCTCTTATTTTCGGTCGCGATCCCTCGTTCCCCAATAAATTTTCATTGCTGCTATTCTCGTTACGTCCACGTAACAATCCATTTTCCCTCGATCCGGTAGATTTCGCGAAAGCCATTGCTTAAGAACGAATGGAAACAAGTTTTCCATGGAGAACCGAATTCTCACTGAAAGCCGCTGCTACCTTCCTCTCTGATATCTCGTGCATCGGACAACGACCAATATATACCGTTCGATAACCACCGTACAATATTTATGTCAACGAGCGTCGAAGATGTGTCCAAGATAAAACGCGATATAAGCGAAATACTTCTTCCGTATATTCTCCATAAATAATTCAACGCCCTGTTTCGGCAAATCCACCCCCTTCCGTTGCAATAATTTCAACGTCGATTTGTTAACGTATCGCCGGATCACCCAGCTTCCTTTCTCATACGTCAAGTGAACTGATTACGCGCAGGAACGAGCAACAGATGAAAAATTCAATGAAAGCTTCCCTTCTGACGAGGTCCAGAAATCCCCCTCGGAGTTGTGCGGCTACGCAATTCGTCGCTCACTCCCCTTCGGTCCTCCGCCCGATTTAATATTTATGCAGCCTTGTTTGCCGTTGAATATGCGATAAACCGCCCGCGAATAAGGGACGAACAAAATGATGCCGATGGACCTACCAACTTGTAAGAGTGGCGAAACAAACATGGTTATGAGGGTGTTCAACCCTTTGGCTTCCTTGGTCTGGGTTTGAAGAAAAGGAAATTGTGCCGGACCGCGGATAAAATATAGTAATCCTAGCGATTGTTATTAAGCAAAAAAGTGAATAAATAAAATGCGATATTCATAATGAAAAATTAACAGAAATGTCCTGGTATACTGAAATTTGAGTTCATTTAGTTTAGAAATTTTGTTTAAAAATCACAATACTTATTTTTAAAGACTCTTTATAAGCGTATCCTACTGGCATCTTGTGGCAATTTCAACTAAATTACAGGTAGAAGGACGTCGCCTGGATTAAAAATAATTAAAACCACGTACATACAAATCTGAGTGCTTCGAAGAAGTATATTATTTTACATTGGGACGCTGTTCTGTAGTATTACTTTAATGGTTTTACCCGTTATTTCTATTAATTTTGACATTTACATTTTAAGGATATAACACATATTGTTATTATGGTATGGTATCATATTGCATGATATAATGATAATATGTGGACGTTTCAAAATATATTGTTGCGCAAAATGCTGCGCTTGACGCCGTAGTAATCTTATGTTCGTAACAGTATTATGAAAAATTAACGCAGAAGGGAACTTTTATACGGACGCACCAAGTTTGGAAGAAAATTACAAATCACGCCAACATTATTATATCATATTGTTATTCCAAACTTATATGACAACATATTTGTATCGACTCTCGGTAATATTTGCTTCCAACGTTCTCTTCCCTTTAAATCTGTCATTTTGTCATACGTTTATAAATTGTTGCATTTGAAACGAAGTGAATATTAATTTTCGCTGATCGCATCAGTTTCCAGCAAATCTTTTCGTGTTAATATTGGTATTTCTCTATCGGCCGGATTAAATGCAGAAACGCAGGTATTGCCATTTGTTTCGATATTCCAGTCACATTCGTTACTATATACCTATAAACACGCATAAAGTATTTCGCGCGAAAATGGTTAAACTGTCGGGCGGTAAAACGTGTTCACCGTTAATCGGTTCAGTCTACTCTCGTGCATCTGTATCCAGTTGAAATAATGCATTGCAGAGGAGCCGAGGAAAGAGAGAAAATTTGCGCATTGCATTGTTAATCTGGGCCGAGCGTCGGCACCAGCAACGATTGCGCGTACGCACGGTACTTTTTCCTCCTTCGGGCGGTAACATTGAATTTTATCCGCGAGCCACGGGGTTATATCGCAACACCTGCCACTTATCTCTGCGGAAAATATGCATTTTGAAGGATACTTTAATCGTAAAGCGAAACGGCTTCACCGCTTAAGTACAACCTACTCCTCGCGAGTGTTAATGAATGTATGGAAAGTGGAAACCAGTTTGGAAATAAATTCAATAGCTTATTTGAAAACGTACGTCGATTTTCCATTCGCTGTCGGCCGTGAAACACGTTTCAACTTCAACGAATAGGAATTATATAAATCCATTAACGATCGTGGAACGTTAGCTTGCCGATAAATGTATTGAAAATTATTCAGAGAGATATCAACTATTTCATTCTAGCAGCACGGAACGTTGGATAGCAATTTTTTAATTTCTTCGAACCGTGCCTTTTGAGTCTCGCTTACTGATATATGAATACTGATGTATATAATATAAAGTTGAACACTGGACAATGAGAGGTGAAGCAAAAGTTTGGGTAAAATGCAATAATATTGTAAAACGTTATATCTCATTTAACTAAACGAACATAAAGTCATACGTTAAATTAACAACGCACGTTTCCCAAAAAAATCTAATGTACATTATCATTAATTTATTTGATATTCTTGGTGACTTACACCACTTTCTTCCGTCCATTCGGGTGAACAGTTTTTACTCGCTCTGCTATTTACCGACAAACTAACGAAGCACGTCATATTTGCGTAAAAGCAAACAGTGAAAAAATTTACTTGCAACACTATTGCACCAAACTTAAAACGAAAAGAAAATATCAATATCCGGGGCGAGCGATTAATTGATTTGGAGAAAAAAGTCGTGTTCCCAGGCACGGCAGTTTGACATTGCACAAAGCGAACTTGCATCGCGAAACACCGTCGCCAATATCGAGGGTGAAGACCGCATAAATTGTTCGCGTAGCGCGATAGGTTTCGCGTATGACAAACTTGCATTTCAGTTCTACGACGTTATTGCTCTACCTACGGCAAGCTCTGAATAAGAAAACTAGATTCGTTCGACGTCCTATCGGTGAACGTAATAACAAGGAAATTTCTTCGTCGAAGGTGCGAGTAAAGCGCGAAATGTGAGTTCTCATGAATCTGAGAAATTCAACCACGCGCAACTGGTTTAGAGGGTACATTCCTGTATACGCGGTACGCATAAATCTACGATGAACGCTGTACTCTCGGGAATTTTGATTTAACTCGGAGGATTTCCTAAAATTCGCAAACCGAGAATGTTTGCGAGAATATTTAGTTCTCGGGAAAAGTTAAAGCCGCGAGGGAACGAACCAGCGATAGAGAGAGAGAGAGAGAGAAGAGCACACGCCGTCCACAGAGTAATGTCACATAAAGTTCGGGAGCAACTTTGGAAAGTTGTTCAAGTGAAAATTACCAAGATCTCGAGAAAATTTTCCGAGTTGCCGCATGTGTTGGTCGAGAAAAAAAACGAGGGTACGTTGCAAAAGCCGGAAATATTTATACTATAATTTACTAATATTAGATTATACCAGGCAATTTGACTGATTGAATATAACTTTTAATATCATTCGTAGCGGCGTACATGTCGTTACGGGTGATATCGAAGGTTACATTTAATACACTAAAAAACCACACTATTTGTTTTTTTTGGCACACTCCTCGGTCGTTCGATTCTGCGAGCTGTTTTGTATTATATCTACGTAGGCGCACGTGTTAATACGTTCGCATAAACTTGACCCACGCTATTTCCCTCAAAAGAGTAATACGGTCCTATCGTTTATCTTGGAAAACTTCCGGAAAATCTACGATAGGAACGCTTACAGAAGATCCCGTTCCGCCTCGGGGCAAGAGAAACGATTTCAAATCTCCCACAATGGTATTCGATCTACGCGCGTAATGCATACGATAATAAAGTACCAATTCAAGCTTAACCAAATACGTTTCTTAATATCTGATTTTATCTTATTCTGGGCCTAAAAAGGATTTTGATCTTCGTTCCAACTTGATTGAAGATTCATTTCGAACCTTTGCTCGTGTTATTTTTGCATTCGCAGAATTTCAATACTTTTTATCAACGACGAAAGATTATGGTACTTTGGAGAAATTCTGAATAAATCTACGAAAGGAGTATTCAGGAAAAATTGTAATCCATCGCGACGAGATGAAACGATTGGAAACTCATCAAAGCGCTGCGTAAGCTCTTCGATAATTCGTGAAAATTCATTTATGGAAAATATCAGAATCTTGCTACAGTTTAGTTACTGTTATCGGCAGTAAGATATTCATGGTTTTTGGACCAGCAGTCGTTAGTACGTTCGGCACTTACCGTGCACAGCGAAACGTCGATTATCGGAATACCGATTAACGAGAAAAGGAATAATTCGAAATACGGATTACTTGAAAAAGATAACCCGTTTACGAACCATAGCATCAGAGGTACAGCGGCTTAAATTAAATTTACGCTATATTTTCTGCTACCGGCGCTGATTTTACCCTCGAGGAAGGAGAAATATTATAATCTTCAAAAGAGAAAGCGGAAAATGATATTATTAAAAAAAAGGCCAAGCGACAGGAAAGATTTCACTTTGGTTAATTCGGATAATCATCGCTCTATCGTAGCGTTGGGAAAAAAAGGCAATTTAATATCACTCTCGGCACGAAGTCTCAAAGACGAAACACTCAAAAACCTATTTATATATTCCTCGCAGAGTGATACCTTGCCTTGAGAGCGGCTTTGATCTAGGTTGTAAAACTTGAGAGTAAAGCATCTATAAATCTTTCGAACGGAGATTTAGTGTGCCACGTGTCGTGTGCGTGTTAAAAAAATTCAATATCGTCGTTCTACGAAATTTTGCAAGACATCTCCGAACAGACCTGAGAAGTTCTCTTTTGAGGCGTTTTGATTTATCTCGGCGAAGAAAGGCCGCCGTAGGTACAATCCGTCCAAGTTCAGCGTTCCGATTGAAATTGCTAGATTAATTTAAATGACGACGAATCGTTATGGCATCTGGGCGAGACAGATTATCGGTTCGATTGAAATTTCAAATATATCAAATGACTTTACCACAGACGTACGATAACAATTTCATTATTGTTCATCGGTGGATTTAAGGGGAACTAAGGCAGTGGCTCATTTATAGAAATGGCCGACTTGGTAACGTACAACGGCTAAAGACGGAACACTGAAACAATTAGGAACTCGACTAAAATGACGTAAAGTTGGTAGGAAGTCGCAATGCTCGGTGCTTTGAACCTAACTTCGCTAAACTGGAGAGCCAGAAATTAGGTCCAGATTCTAGTTCGCGCGTGGGATGCAATTCGAAAGGACGAAACTTCATTTTCCTCGTAAACGGGCCGGCACTGTTTGCCAACGTTTATTTCGTTGATACTTAGAAGAATACCCTCCGTCGTGGAAAATAAATGGTATCGTGAAAAGTTTGCGAATCGGGTCGCAGCTGTACGAGAATGTTTAGCGTTAACGTATGTATCATGAACGTCTTGCATTGTTCCTACGCGCGGGATCATAATTACGAAATTTTTGGACTTTTATGTATGCTGGTTATATCACCCGCGTAGAAACGTTTAACGGGCTGGACTTCTCTTATTTCCACTTGCTCGCTATGCGGTATACGTTCCTCACCTTTGCAGAAGTTCGCAAATCTGTTTTCTAAGAACGAAATCATTGCTGCGTAAGCGGTAAGCAACGGTGAGAATGTCCAATACTTTAATTTACCATGCAATGGGATATGGACCTAATCCATCAGCACGATTTTATCAAAGCAATAGCTTTATAGCTTTAAACAAATTTTTTTTTGTGTTCATTTTTGTAGATAATTTTTAATCGTTCCTTTCACACTTTTCGATCATCGATGCGCGAGGTCGCATAATTGGATAACCTCGCGTCAAAGAGATTTGTCCAATATGACACTGATCTGACGTTTAGTCCGTTCTGTCCATAAATGGGAAATACAATTTTCACGACCTCTACTTACATCCAGCTTCCTAATAGTACATACATAACTACCATGTATCGATGTTAATGAGTGAAGCTAGTAATCGATGGTATCAGTTCAATCAAAAAATGTATACAAACAAATTACTTGACGTTATTGTCTGTTCCAGATACATAGAAATGTGTATAAATTACTCGACATGATTTATCTGATCCATTCATTAAAACGACGGCACAATACACCCACGTTTTCGAGGATGAACGATAACGAATTCTTTAATTACTCGCTTCTACCGAAGTACGCAAATCTATTTTAGAAAACTATAACTCAAAAACCTCCGTTCATTGTTTCCTGAAAAGATACAAGACCTAGTCTCGCGTGCTTGTATTTGGCCCCGGGACAGGACCTTGTCTCTTAATCAACATCGATCGACGCTGAACAATATTTTGAGTTAGACGTAACACGAGTGTAATGATAATGGTACCACTCATTTTCGCCTGCCGTGTAAATAGAAATTTATTAAATTTCATGAATATCGAGGACAATGGCTTTCGCGATGTTCCTCGCAAGACTATGAGACGGTGTAGTTCCATCGGAACCAGCTGGTTCCTACACGGTGAAACAGCATCAAAGCCTACGGCGCTGTAAGATGGGGGTTGCTTTGACGAGCAGTTGTCTGCTTATCAACCCCGACCCGGACCCACACACCCTTACGCCCCGTGTATCGCATTTAATGACATGCGGTGGACCACCGAATCGATACCTTTCTACAAAGCTTTGGCCGTGCGAGCAGCTTGATGTAAGGAGTTACCCGGATGCAGACACTTTCAGCTTTCAAAAAAGAATGCATCAAAGAGAAATGATATCGCTCCAGAGATTTCGCGAACGCTTATGAGGTTCGGTGTAGTATTGGATTGTGAAAAATTGTTAACCACGTACCAATTTATAACTCCAGCGAATTAAGTAAGGCGGAACGGAATGGAACGGACTAACTGTCAAATTATTATTAATTACGATGATAGAGTAGGGTACACGTGTGTTTTACTAATTGGCGATATATTTGTTATAAACGTACATCGTGAGCGTAATGTTGTGATTGAAAGCTAAAAAATAATGAACGACAAAAGTAGGAGAAATTCGTTGGTGTGACTTTAATGAAAATAACGTTTCAGATTTTCTGTGAGCTCCACTTTATTAGTTTCGAAGAAATTTGTTTCTAATTACTAATTTTAAACTCTTTTTAATAAAACTAATATGTGACGCGGCATCATACGCGAGAGGAGTTTGAAAATTAGTTTGTTCCGTCTGTCTTATTTCGTTACAGTTATAAATTGGTGGAGAGGGAACAACTTTTCGCTGCCTGCTCCTAAAATGTAGGACCTACACCAATCTTCATGGCATTTACGAACTGTTTCGACTCATAATATTTTATATGTTACATATTTGCGGGGTACTCTCAGCGCGTTTTAATGACGAGATAATTATTTCAAACCTGCTGTTTCCTTCGAGTCTACTTGACCCGAAACGAAGATCATGTTTCAACGGATACTGTGTTTTCGAGTATTTCCTTTCGCACATTTATACGTCTCAAATGTGCCTTTAGTTTATTAAATCGCTGTGATCTGAAGAAACACATATGTATATGCGAAGTACAAATGACAGGAAGAAAAGGGTTAATTCAATTTTGCAATTGTTCTTAGAGATTATAACCATGCTCCGATATTAACACAATTTACACAATGCGCAGCATCTTATTCAAAAATTTAATTTATAAAATATGTTAAAACACCCATCAACTTGAAATACAAGACGAGAAATGTATTTTCATTTTTTACGTGTAACAATGTTTTAGAGCAAAAAACCGATGATGATTTGCGATTCAGAATTCGCACAGACGATGCGTGGCGGTTAAAGTTAAAAGTGCGCGTTCGATAGTTAAAGAGGGTATTGCTCGACTGTAAACCCAGATTCTATTTCTGGTACGCGGTAAGCTTAGCATTAGTTGCTATTCGAGTTCTTCCGTCGAGACATTTCCGATTCTTAAACCCCGTTCGTTATATTAAACGTACCGCCAACCTTCCGCTTCCAGGCGCCATTGCCCATTTTTAGTCATTCACGCACATATTCGCTAATGTTCTTGTCGTGTTTGACCCTCTGACAGGAGCACCTAAACTTTTACCTTTGATGGGTTAATAAAATTCACTGCCATAAAGTGCAATCCAGAGTATTTATGGGCCATCTGGCAGTCGTATAACGGTCGACGCGTTAAAAATAAAAAAAGGATTTTTCATTCAGATACGGATGGTCTCTTAAAGTCTTTCAAATTTTAACGTTCAGGTACAATGATACTTAACAATATTTGGACAGTTTAAATTGTATCATCACTTTTTATAAAATGTACCAACGACTATGCAATTTTATTCAAATGTTTCGTTAGTTGATGTAATGAACCGAATTTTTGAAATTACTGAACACCAGTACCAAAAGTTCTGAGTACTACTAATCGTGACATTTTCAAATCTTTATGCTGCCTCGAAATAAAAGTGTAAAAAATTCCGTTTGAGAAATTCGTTAATGCGCGCGTACATACGCTGATATTTGAAAACGCAAAAAAATAGTCGGTAGTCTGACATTTGGACGAAAATCGAAAATTTGTTCAGTTGTGTAACATTTGTACAAAAAAATGTCCCATGCCCCAACATTCGAATAGTCGTGCAAATTGTACACCAGACACGACAAAGTTTCGCATACACGTAATGTGCATATAAAACGTTTCCAGGATATACAAAAGAGGAAATTGCAAACCACCAATTACATCGTTGGGAAATTATTAAAAAGGAATGTTCGTTGGCGGTCCGCCGTAGCGTTACTTCAACGTAGAGATTTCAGTCGACCCTTCGCAGGAAACAATAGAAGTCACGTTTCCCTCTTCCGCACGTGTTTTTACTCCACTTCTTAACCCGGCACAAACACGCCGAAGCCCCCTCGACATTTCAATCACGGTAGAAAAAAGAAAACGGGAATTAAATATTATACTATATTGACGATTCTGTTTTAGACGCGATTACGCGGCAATTTGGGGAATAATTGGGCCATTGGTGGAAAGAAAAAAATTTATTAACGCATAATACATATATATATATTGTATATTGGACTTCACTGAAAAATTAAAAATTAATTTTCTATATCTAAGCGGTATATGCACTTTTTAGCGTGTTTTGCAATTTTCTTATGCACCTTATCTAATTCGGCATGTATTTTTATACAAATATTACTGCTACAGCAAACACAGTTTTTCTTTTTTGTACAGTGTGTTCCAGATCATAATATAACACGCACGTTGGGTTCCATAGAAATGTCGTGTTCTACTAAACTCAGAATCAGATCACATAAGAATTATATGAACAAGAATAACTTATCGAAGACAAATATATTTTCATTTCATTCAGATAATTCTCTAATAATCTAAGTTCAGTAAAAATAAACTATGAAACAAATACATAGTGTAAAATAATAAAAAATATAAATTGCAAGCAAACTTCATAACGGGTAATACACCTCTTAAAAGGTGTTTCTCGTCAAATAAATTTGCTACTTATAACAATAGATTTGACACAGATTTTACGAATATAAAACTTGGTTTTTAAGTCGCGCCGAAAAAATATGCATATAAAAAATGACGGGTTACCGCAATTTGCATCCCGCGGTCTGTCAAAACTGAAACCGCGTGGAACGATGCTTACCACAATTTGTAGACCGCGTTATATCGAAACCGCATTGTACCAGTACCGCATTATACGAGGGTTTACTATATTATACAGATAACCCTCGTGTAACGCGGTACTTTTATAACCCAATTTACAAATTGTGGGAGTTTCTTGGCTAACGTAGATTTTTATAACACGGTTTCTGTATAACGTGAAACCTAGAAAACAATTTTTATGGAGAACTGGCAACATTGGTAGATTTTATCGAAAGTTATGTCGAAGAAATTGCGCCCGACGAAGCTGTCCGTATAATGAATAGCTCATTGTTTCAACGAGATGAGACTTTAAAAGACAGTGATTAGGAACAAAATCACTTGACTAAATTATTTTTTGACAGGACACAAAGAAATGAAGTTAATTTGATGTGTGTGATTATGTAAAATTGAATGTCTGTTCGTTTTTTTAATAAAGTTTACTTTTTAATTAGCTTAACATTTACATGCCATTTGGTATTTTAGTTGAGGAAAATATTATTTGGAACGTGCCCCTCATTTCGTACGATAAATGAATTTTGAATAACTCATTTTGTGAAAAGTATCCTCCGCGTTACACGAGGGTTATCTGTATTTTCGACTTATTATTTTACATAGGTTCACCCCTCCTCTACTGCATCAAGTAGCGACACCATGTATAATACAATTTTCTTTTTTACAACTCAAAGGTACACTGTGTTCGGGAACGATTCTACTCATTACCGTTGCGAGTAAAGTACGCTCCTGAAGTTTACCGAAACCTTTTAGGAGTACCCTGTACCGTGGAAAATAAACACTGACCCGCGGTGTTTCATCAAGGATTACGTAAATCCGTAGTCACTGCGGATTACAAAACATGAATTACGATATGAAAATTTCGTCGTTTAGCGCTGAATCAGCCAAGTTTTGGAAGATTCATTATCAAGGTTTATCCTTCGATGAATTTACGATATCCGTTGCTCGAGCCACGGCGGGGGATCGTCGGAGGTGCGAGAGGAGCATCGCTAAACGCGCCAAAGATTAATTCGCTAATGCAGGATTAGTCGGCGAGTCGAGAATGATGAATTAGGCGAGAATTGAATTTCCAGCATGGGAGGGGATCGCGAAACGAAACATCTCACCTTCGTCGAATTGGCATTCGGCGTCGTAGGAAACTACGTGCTTCCGATCGATCGTGATTATCCGAAGATTCGGTACGACGTAAATCCTTCTTACCTTCACCCTTCCCAAAGGGCGACCTTCCTAAAGGGTTGGAAGAAGGGAGGGATTAGAGATTTTCTTTTTTTCTTTCGACGTCAGTCTTTGGGCACGGTATTCGCGGCGCTCGTATTGTCGAACGACACAATAAAAATCGAAACGGAAGACCGAAAACTCGTAATTTGATTCGAGGATAAAATATCTACTATTATTCCGGGTTTCAGTATTACACCGCGTGGGACAGATCGGACGAAGAATATTATTTTTTGCTTTCGGCGAGTGCAAATTTGAAAAAATTGCAAATATAAAAGTTTCGGCCAAAACAAATACGGCGTGACTGTAGAACGGTACAAAATGAAATTTTATGAATGTACCCCGTTTGACATTCAGTTTTTGTTTTTGGATTTCCGAATAGATATTCCAATATTTCCAATACTAATGTTATACGATTGCAAATACAATTTCTCCAATTTGAATGTTTTGTTAGACACATTAGTCCTAACGTTATCACGGACTACGTTACTGTTTAGCAATCAATCGATGCGTTCTGCATTAATATTAAAACGTATTTTTTCGATAATAATGTTGAATTTGCGAGGTTGGCCTTTCGTTGATTAAGCCTATTAAAACAATTTTAATCGGTAAGATCTCAATACTTGGTCATCTGCCTCTGATATCTTTTATGAAATTAATAACTGTTTTGGAAACTTTCTCTTTCAAATTTTAAATTGTATTTCTAACCTTTGCGAAACTCCTCTGTTTTCACTTTTCATCGACTTGGAGCTGTCTACTATTACAGGCTCCAAAAATAAAGCTCTGAATTGTTAATTCGACCAAATATACAAATAAAAAAGAAAATTACAAGAATACCTTCGTTGGAAGAGAAAAGTTACACGCGTAACTGCAAAACCTTAACAACTCCTCTCCAACTTTGGACCGTCATCGGAATAAAATTATTTATAATCCAAGTTTAACGCGTTAATAATTTTTACGAATACATCCTCTTCTTCCGCTGCGACGACTGGAAAAACAGTTTTTCTTTCAGCGTTTCAAAGAATTTCCCGGATTACGTTTTCGCAATCACCTGCAGCGTATGCCAAATAACTTCCCAAAAAATTAACGAAATTCCTCAACGAGCAACATTCGATCGTTATTTAACGTAGCCAGTAATTATTTAAGGAACACCGTACTCATTATCGCCGTAACGCGGGTCGGCAAAAATCATCTAAAACTAGTTTATGTAACCAATATTCGTACACAAACGAAGAATAGCAGCTCATCTGGAGTACATTCAGCTTCCATCGTAAATGAAACCAGACGTGCTCGAGCGTGCTCCGTGCTAATTATAATCCGCCTGCTGATTCGAATTGCGCAAGGTGACGTAATTTCGAGATTGCCCTGTGAAGTCGCAAATCGACGGAAATATATTCGGAGCGACGGTAACAATTAAAACCCGCAGCTAACAGAACTAAATACCGAAAAACGATCCAGGAAACAATCTAAATTAACTCTTTGTACCGCGGCGCACAAATCGGTTTAAACAATATTCTAACGATATTTTCCCTACGTACATGACAAAAACAAAAGACAAATTTAAAGAAAACCATTTCCCTTTGAAAGCCTCGACAACTCTTTCCAACGTAGGTATTTCAGCGTAGGAATCTATTACAGTTACAAATTTGAAAAAACGTAGAATTTTCATTTTGGTGCAAAAATACTATTACAAATAATGATTTTTATTTCCCGTTCAGTGGTCCGTGAAATGTTTCTTCAATTTCCAATGCAGTTGTACAAAGATTGAACACCGCTGTCTTACGGAGGTATCGGTGTGTCCAGGTTAGACAAAAAACAAAAACACTTTGAGATTCAACAAAACTTCTTCAATTCCCAGTACGAAGAAATTGGAACATTTCTCCTCTCTCTCTCTTGCTCTCTCACTTTCCTCACCTACACTTTCGCAAAAACGTTTTTGTGTAAACTGAGCGCGCCAAATTAGACAAAGCACGATTGGATAACACTATTCCGTAATTGTGCCCGGAAAACTTTTATCGCGCGGATCTCCATTTAGAAGATTTCACATCTGTACAGCAAAGTGCCACTTTAGGTATCGCGAAGCGTTACCTGACGCAATGAGATTTTGTATCACGTTTGACGTTGGAAAAAGTTTAAAGAGGTACGCCTAAAAAATATCTTCCCGCGTAATGTCGGGAGTAAAAAGAAGTTATTCTCTTCCACTTTATTCGCTCTTACTACGCTAATTTAATTCCTCATTATTCCTTTCCTTCCTACTGATCGGTGCCATTTATGGAAAAGTACGGGAGTCACCGTCAAACGAAGTAAATGAACATGTAATTTAATTACTTCACCTGATCGGACAATAAATGATCGACGCTGCGGCTGATTAATAATCAAACGGTACAATGTTCCAAGTACTCACGATGGGTCTCATAACTATTTGAATCATTAAAATATTTGCATAACTTTTTACAGAATGCAAACAAATTTCAAATGAAATTTTGAAGCTATACGCTTTACGAATTCTGTCGTAATTTAAAAAATTCGCAATTGTCTAAAATCTGGTTGAACTGCAAAATATTTTAACTAAGCTCGTACCTGATTGTGATCGATGCTTTCTGGGAATACCACGATCGTATTTTAAGTGTTCGAATGTTTGTGGTACCAATCGCGGCTTCGGTAATTATTTCGGTAATTATCGAAATCGCTTCAGTATTAGAAAGTTCCTTTTACGTCTAGATTTTAAAAATTATAAATCGCATTACCGAGTGACCGTTGCATCAAATTTCATCCACATTATCATAATACCGCCAAGAAGTTCCATCGCTGATGTAAAATCCATTCGGTCCACATTACGATTCACTCGGTAAACAACGAAGTTTGTCAAAGAAAACTTTGGCGAAAACTACTCGAATAATCGAGGCACAAATGCATCTATATTTCTTCGTCCTTAACCAGTCACACGGAGATCCATTCGTCCGTCTGGAAATCTCACGATTACCTTCGTCTTTATCTAATAATAATTGATTAAATCCATTAAACCTCCTTTCCATTACTTAACGTTACGCCAACGTACATGGAATACGTTTCGCGAATACAGAATCTGAATTTAATCCGAGGCAGTCGCGCGACGCCACGGTTACGGTGTCGCCCTTTTTCATCGTGGGACTCGTTATATTTTGCGTCACGGGCAAAGTATTGTGTAGAGCGAAATGTGTAATCTCTGCTCGAAAGCTCATCGAAACGGATTGAGGGGTCGAGAGGGGGATGAGGGTAGGGACGAGGTTGGCGGGACGAGAGAAAGGAAAAGTCGATTACGTAACCGAGCGGCGAGGAGTCGAAGCGCAGGTGGTTTTCTCCTCGGCTCTCCTTTACCGTCTCATTCGCCATTCACCCGAGCTTTCTTCCGCTCGACGGAAAAAGAACCGATTCGTTCCTCGAAACCGTTGGTATCGCCGAAAGGTCCCCGTTGAAGTATAAACATAGCGGGGGAAGCCGTAACGATGACCAAATGGCACCACCCCGTTAATTGGTTTGCGTAAAAGCTCGATTCTCTGGCGTAATATCGTTGGCAAGCACTCGCGTACTTTTACCGTTGACAGAAGAACTTTGAGAGAATTCACCCTTTAGAGTAATTACGAATTGACGTAGTTACGCGTAACGTTATTACGATCCCGTCGAATTCGCATACTATTAATAATAATATTTCGCGATGGACAATGGACAAAATTATGTCGTCGTTATCGTTTCCGACCCATGCCCGAGACGTGATTAATACGATGTGAAAATTACTACCCGCGCGTCACGTACATACCAATTGATGTCGGATCCTCGATCTTCGTTTTCCGGCGTTCGACTAACGACCTTGATTTCAAAAAAGAAACGATGATCTTGAAAATTCGAAAGATACCAGCTGGAGGGATGTTTCGCCGATCGTGATATTTCCCACCTCAATTTATAAGTTTTTCCTAGGATACAATTAATTGAAGACGTTTTGTGGGAAAATCGCTATGACGAGGATGATTCAGCGAATGCGCGAAAAGTAAACCTTGTACCTTTCCCAGGAAGTAATAAACAGAGGTTTTCATAGCGGCGAAAGTTTTTTAAGAAAATGAATTTTCTCAGAAAACGCAACAGCGTTCGAAACAGCCACGTCGAGGCGAGTAGCTCGAATTAGATTAGTATCGAGATATTTTGTCAGCACCGGGGAACGAAGGAGGGTGACTTAAAGTAAGGGGAAAGTGAAATTTCAACGAGGACGAACTTATCGATGGTTCGATCGATGAAATTAGATGACGAAGGTCACTACGGGGGATCAATGTTAACGTCATTAATGCTAACATGGCGATCCGTTACGAGTAAAGGAATTCCATTAAACTTCGTTAGTCCCGTAAAGCAAAGCTGTCGACGGTGGTACAGAGAATTTCCCGATAATACATTCGGTCCTCCGAGCGGCGAAAGGCTTTTCATCAAATTATGTCACATTAACGCGCGGCTATTAACCGTCTCGCTAATTCAGAATATAAGTTTGTCAAGCCGCAATCACGGAATTAGTTGGACGCGTAGAGAAATCGCTCTCGGCGCTGACAGCTGGCATTCCCGTGCGCCTTATTTACTCTCCCTTCTCGCGAGAGAGACTTTAGCGGGACAGACAATTTCAATGAACCCCCTCCGAATCATCTGTTTACCACGTACCAAGGTATTCCAGACGGCGAAGACGAATGGAAGCCGAAAGAAAGGTACGACGAATTTTAAAGCCCGCCTGATCGATTTTCAGACTGTCTCGTCGTGCTCGATCGCTCTTTCCAGACTCCCGACGTTTGAACGACCGAACAGTTTTAGATAAAACGAATTTCCTTGAGATTAGATACTATTGATATTAGGAAATTGATGGAGCGTTATCCTAACGCGGTACGGAAGGTTTCACGATGAGGAATTGTATTAAAAACTACTTAACTTTACATGATATTTAACTTAAATGAACGTAACGTAATTTAACGTAAATGACCGAGTGGGGTGATCAAGCCCTATCTTTTTTTTATCGGAAAATTTTGCACGTGCCAATGGAAATTGGCGCATAACGTAAGTGCAATTTTCGTTTATGAATATTTACCAATAGAGGTAAAAGGTCACGTCCTCGGTATGTACGCCCAACGTCGCATCAGTAGTGAACACCCTAAACAACAATACGAACATCAGCTAATTGATTTTTTACTTGCTTATGATTTCCTATCAAAGCTATTCACTTGGAATGTTATAAAACATATTTCTGTAATACATTCTACTCGAAACCAAGAAGAAGGTATTCGAACAATGTAGTTTCGGTTTTCTATGCAAGTGATCTGGGACCAAACAGGATTAAAACCAGCGAACGCTTAAAGCGTTTGCAAATTTAAACGAATGGCCCATTGAGTTCTCTCTACGACTGCGAAGAAGTGCGCGTACAGGATCTTCCACAAATGCAATTTTCTTCTTCGGGAACTTGGACTACGTTAATATAAATAATAGAAAATTTTGTGATCCACTCATGTTCTTGTATTCTCAGTCATGTTTAGCGATAAGGAAAATAAAATTTCGCAAATAAGTTGAAGTCAGGTAACATTCTTATTTTACCTGACAGGTTTGTTTTTTACCACTTACAATGTTTGCTACCAGTACTTTTCGATTTGCTCACCGAATTGTCAAAATTACCGCATACCCCGTTGCAAGGTTAACCATTCAGCTGTTTTTATGGTAAGATTTTGTATCATGACGAGTATACTCGCCATGCGTGAAAAGTAGTTGCAATTTGCAGTTTAAAATGCAATTTTACTATATCGTAAATTTCAAGACGTTTTCAATATTTGGAGGCCAATACAAAATTAAAAGAACAACCAGTTATTATGAAAAAAACCGTAAATATTGTGAACAGAGTGGTCGTTACTTTCTTCGTAAATGTATTGTTTCATTTTGGTAGTCAACACAGAATATCATTGAAGAATATCATTCCACAACAGCAAATTGAACTAACTAATCACTTTTTTAAATATTTGATTTTTCAGGTATTATTTTCTTTCATATGCAAATTATAATATTATAACAGTCACACATACTCTGTGTTCGAGGGGTATGCTCGTTATCGCTTACTTTTTCGAACGCATTTTAGCTCTGCACGCTTTTCGAGGAGGTCGGACCAGCTCACTGGTTAAAATACGAACACACGGAATTTTCGATGCCGCTTGTTAAGATCGGATAGACACCCGCGCAACGAGGAGCATTCGTACACGGCAATAAATTAATTGCAACGCGGCTGATGGGTTCGCGAGAGCGGCGTACGTACCTACTTTGCGCGATTAACTCGTCGTAAAGCGGGGGAGACAACGGAATAGCAAATTGTGACTCTTCAAGGACAAACTCAATCTTCTCGGACGGAGAGTCGAGCGTTTTCTTAATGAATTTAGGCGATCTTCGTCGTTGGAGAGTTCACCCATGGAAATTCGCCTTTGAGAAAATTGATTAATTGTCCGCGAGGGCGTGACAAGGTTACACGTAGGTATACTCGTCCTGCGAAAGATATATTCGTCGACCGACCCGTTTAATAATTCAGCGATATTTCGATCTACGCTGCGCAAGAAGAGTCGGAGAAAATTGCGCGTGGAGTAGTCGTACGGAAAATAAATTATCCGAAGGGTAATTTACGCGAGACTAATTTACTAGCGAACTAGTTTGCCGTCGCGTTAATACCGTTCACGGGATACTTGTAAACTACCATCGCTTAATTAACATTTATCGGGAGGGATATATTTGTCCGACTTTCAATTAGTTATTTATTGGATACTGGTTGCGTGTATTTTTTTTTTTGCAAGATTATTATACACCTAGGACTCGAGATACGTTCATTGATCGGGCGTTCACATTCTTTCCATTACCATTTACTTTTAAAGCACTATTCTTTTGTGCTATGTACGAATAGGTAACATTGAAATGCAGTTTGTATTAACTTTTTATTTATTTGGCGCTCCTTACGTACATCTTTTGTACAATTATTATACGCCCAAGTTTCTCGTCTTCGAAATATATGTATAGATTTAGAAATATAAGTCCACTCATATTTCACAACTTTCTGAAAGTAAAGTTTCCATCCCCCCTAACTTGTTTCAATCAACAAAAAAACATTCCGTGCAAAATTTTAGCCCAATCGGACAACAGCGGGGTGACACCCACCGACCACGAAGTTTTAATATATTTTCGCCCGGAGTCATTTTTTCAGATAAACAGTTTTGTTTAGTTATTTTATTTGTAATCACTTGTAAGTACCAGTAATGGAAATTAATCCGAATTTTCATTAATTTAATGAACCTGCGGTTTTTCCCGATAGCACGTGATTCGTTATTGCTGAGTTAATATGGAAAATCACTAAGGAGTTGCCGTGTGAATTACGTTATGCGATTTTTCATTAATATTATTAGACAAACTTATGCTTCAAGGCGTTTAAGGGTCGCCTAGTAGTCGTCCGATTATGCTGAAGTTTTGCACAGCCCGTTTGTTTGCTCATTGTAACGGGATTAGAAGTTAGGAGTGGCAACATTTTAACTTTTGGAAAATTATCTCTAGCTAAGGGTCACTCTATTGTATACCTATTGGACGTATGTTAACCGAGTAACGGTTAAGTATACCAGTAAACTAGCATACTTTTGTACCACTACGTCCACCTAAACTTGAGCTAGTCATCAATGTTGGTTTCATCGCGCTGGAACGTATAATATCGCGAAATTAGCTAATACCCTGTTATTTCGATCCGAAGGGCGTGTTCGTAAGGGGTGATTTTCCACTCGTCAAAAATGTAACAGAAAATTCGAGAGATTCTCGTGGTTGAAATCACGAGGGTGTAAAAAATGTTATCGGGCACACCCTGGTATCATGAATTTAAATTACATCGGAGACACCCGAGCCGGTAACCATTCAACCACCAACCCCCTCTCCCCCTCCCCCATTCTACCACCCCTCCTGAATTTTCGGGCTACCGATTGTCTTCTTACGGTGAAATTACTACGAACGATGCTTGGAATTCAAATTACCTCTCCGACCTAATGCGGTACGTGTGTGGATGGTCAAAATTTACATACACCACGCCGAATATTGTACGACAAATCCATGTCGAGGAGTACTGCGATGTGAATTTACAGTGTCAGCGAGCATACGTCCTGAGCAGGGTTCCTAAGCTGCATCACAGAAATATTTCCTTGTGGCCTGTCAGCGACATGCTCGTACCACGGAATACAGTTAATTTGGGTAGAACAAATTCCCTTTGATTTAATACGAACTTAACGTTATATCGTGCTTCGAGGGTCCTTGATTTTTGAAATATTTAAATTTCAACTATTAATATATTACAATATTCGAGTATCATAATATTCCGAGGCTGAAACGAAAAACGCCACGTGCCACGAATTAAAAAAAATTTTTGTTTTCGTATCGATATAAATTATAAAGTACATAATTTAGGTACATATATATTTATTAGAAAAAGATAGGTAAAAATAAATTTTACGCGTTAACGAAATATTGTTATTCAACCGCATTTCAATAAGAAGGATTTACATACAATCTTTTCGTAGTCGATTCTCGAAAATCTCGCAAATCGGATTCTGCGAGTGACGAAGATAAAACTTATTTCTTAAAAATTTCGTTAAGCACTGATTCCTAAAGCCGGCTAGGATTTTCTCCAAAAGGAATGAAAACGATGACCTCCGACCCGAGAGTAGGTCTTCGTTACGCGGAACGAAAGCCCTTTGACGGAATACTTGAAAAGCGTTATAATGATAATAACACTTTTCTTACTACTTCTGTGAAGCTGCTATGTATGTAGCTGTAATCCAATTCTTTCCGGAAAAATTGCGTATGTTTCCTTTCGTCAACGTGGCGGCGCAAAAGTCACTTTAGTTAAGGTCAATAGGTGTGCGCTATCGTAAAGCATTGTAGATAAGCTACGTCTTCTAGCTAAGTATGTAATTACCAAGCCCTCTTCCGGTGACATCGGAGCAAAGCTTATTAACCTACACATTTATGCCGCAACATGCTCACGTACATACCCATGACATTACTTTCAACTAGAAGCCAAACTGTTTTACGTGCATCGCTATCTAACCTAAGCTGATTTTCGGTTACTTCCAAATTTACCTCAAGTGAAACAATTTTATGAAACTGGAACTCCAAACGATAATAAGGGTTAATACATTTTTTTCGACCGTCCAAAGATGATTTTATAAACCGGTAGATGACAAAATTGGGTGGGACTGGAATTAATATGGAATTAATTAATTATATTAATATATTCTCGAATTAATGAGATGTGTAAATTAAATTTCTTCCCGTTTCAGAAGTTATGTTATAAACCTATGGGAATCAACTATCGGTTAAACTCCAGCGCAAATGTCATTACAGGAATTACTCTGTAGCCTGTGAAAGGCAAAAGTAAATTTTTGTTCTCGTTTCAAACATAGTTTAAGAAAATGTTGCGCAAGTTACTCTGAAACCGACAAAAAGCTCAAGTTAGTATTCTACGTGTTTTAATGATCATTATGTATATGCCGTATGAGTTAACATTCGGACGAGAAACGTTAATCATGTTTTGCAATTTAGAACTGCTGGAAAGTCAAATATCCTTTGGCCCGCAATGTCCACTGATATCCATTATAACTTTCGAATAATCCAGCAGTAGTTTCCTAAAGTTCTCACGATACTTCGCAAGAGTGCTACGTTTAGCTTTTAGCTGTACGAGAGCCTGAGAGATCCACGGTTAACAGTGAAATTTCGTTTCATCGTGGCATTCGGTGCAATACGCATTTCTCTAACCAACCATAGTGTCATACTCTCTTACTCAAATCTACACGACGGGCATAAAACATATTTACAACTACGATCGGCCACGGAAAATTGGGTAAACAACTTACAAATTACGATATAAGCTAGAGCATACTTTAAAGCAGGGGATTCGAACCTTCCGGATATAAAAACCGTTATTTATAACAGTATTTTGGGTATTTGTTTTTAAATACAATGTAATAAAATTACAATTCTACGATTATTTAAATTTATAAGTTTTATAACTTTCTCGCGCACTGGCAGGAAATTTTGGTGTCCCACGATTGAAAACCACTGCTTTAAAGTACGCTTCAACGAAGCGTACATACGTTGAATATTCATGATTTCAATACCAATACTGGAAGATGGTTTTAAAGTATACTCTATTTTATCCTGATTATATCGTAATTGTAATTCGTTTAATCAATTCCCTGTAATTAATGTCATTCATAAAGATCTTTAACGTGCACTCTGCATTATTACGTACAGGGTGCTGACAATGCGGTAAACAATCCATTCATTAGAATACGATTCATTTTATTACATTTATTAACAACGACGCGCAACGATGCGGTATGAGCTTTCGAAGTACATAGGTGTCCGATCGTTCTATTACGGAAACGCAGTGTCGGTCACATTTCAATTTCGTGGCAATTAGGGTCATTCCAGTAACTTCAGGTGAAGGTAAATGGGTTTCCCATGATACGTGGGATCCCACCCATCCATGGAGAACTAGGTCGAATCATGAAATCGAAATCCGACACTTCGTATATCGAGCCATTAACGAACTCGAATCAATTGCGTCGACGATGCAGCCCGCGCGTATCGAGTTATTTTTACTATCCGTTTGCTTCGTCTTTTCTAAGCAACGCATCGATTCGTCATATTTTTTTGTGTGTGTGCCCGATGTGGGCACGAAGGAAATGTGTTTCCGTGTAAAAAGACGAACAATCTTCTATCGAAGTTGTTATTCTTTGTCGATATCGAATTAAATGTTAATTGTTTCGGAAAGCTGTAAATTGTACGGCAACGGGAAGAGATAACGGAGCTGTAGTACCGAGTTACATAATTCAATGGCACAAAGCATTATATAAGTATTTCTTTAGAACATTATTTATAACGTTAGAATTGAATTTAATATTTTCCAGATATTCAGCGCATGGTCAGATATTAAGGACACTTTTTGAAAAGAATATAATACAGCTTTTCTATATGACATACAATCAAGTCCGAAATATAAAAGAATACATTTATTTAACATTTCATGTTACTCAGAACCATTCGAAACCATCAATCCAGGACTTGGATTTGGTTGGGGTTCTCCAAACAATTATAAGAAACGAAATAATCTTGAAACAGTTATGTGTAAAAAGCGTTCTAGCCCATATCGGTTTCGGTTGCAGTTTGATCGAACCGATATTACATCAGTTCCAAAACGATTACATATCGGTTATAATATACATAACACACATGCAGGGTGTTCCGTAAATAGTCATATTCCGTTCAAAATGTGATAACTGGGATAATTCCTAGTAAGTTCATCAAAGTGTCGACGAGATATTAACGAACAGCTGTAATCAATCCGTGAGTCCGTATAATAGATGAACCGCAGCAGTAAAGTTTGATAGTTAATGCTACAGCTGTCGACATGTATCTAAGCGAGTATGTTGATAATAAATGAACCCTTCCCAGAGTATATGTGGACGATCAAAGCTACTCCCAAATCCAAACTACGGGTCCACGATGACCCGTTTCTGACCCTTCCGCAAAGCGTTTCCATTCCTGGGAATACATTCCATCGGACGCGTGATTCCTGAGAATTGAAAATTTCTTAAATCGCATTTACACGTAGCGTGTACTCGACCGAGAAACTCAGTTTGCTACTCTGCCGAGCATTAATATTGAGCATTTCGCTCATCCGATCACTCGACCGAGTACTGTACATTGCGTTTAGATTGGTCAAGTACTCGACCGTGTACTCGTCCCATGCAAATGCGGCTTTGGGGATAGTTGAACTTTCTTTGGAGAAATTCTCTCAGTATTGCGCGAGAATCCGCCGGGGAACCATGGTTCTCGGGATAAACTAACATTACGAAATGTTTCGGTTATTCAATAATACTCAACGCGGTCACCATTATCGCGACACCGATGGCGTGACGATTGCGAGAAAACATTGAACGGCGAGCAGAACTTGGCGTTAATTTCTTTAGCGTGCGATCAACGTTGATTTACGTTCCTCCGCTTCATTGTTTTAATACGAGTTAGCGTATCGTACACCCCGCGTTGCAGTGCACGTTAGGACAGTGACCCTTGACTTTCGATGGAATGGCGAATGCGTGATCAGCTGTGCGCTGTACACCATCCTGTCATGAATTACTTTGTTCGCCGATGTGCAGGATCGGTTACGGTAATACAGTGACATAGCGACACGCGTGTTGGAATGACAGGTGAATTTATAGGCGAATAGGTGAGTTTAATTTAATTTATCGGTGAATTTTTTCTAAACGCGTGTGTTATTCCTCACTATGCATGGAGATATTGGGTTGGTAATGACGATGCTGATGTAAGACATACGTAAATATAAAAAAATGTATTAACTCTTCGTCAGTGTGTTGGGGTTTATTAAACCTCGCGTGAAAGATTTTGTATGATACTGATATTTCCTTTTGTTAAAAACGTGTACTAGGAATGTTTAAAAAAATAATGTTATTCCTATGTAAACAAGTTGTTATAAAATTAAATTTTAATAAACGGCGAGCTTTATACACACTAAACTATAAACTATGAACACACTAAAGCCGCAAAAAAACTGTCATCACGCTAACGAAGATTTAAATAAGACTCGCTCCCTATGACCCGCTTGAGACGACTCGCTATAATAACGATCGTCTTTACGACTATCATTTTGCAGCTACCCTGCTCGGTTTTTTCGCGGCCTTTTTTATAATGCCTTACAAACAGACTGTTTTGTTGATTCGCAGTGTTTTGTCTCTCCTGCGTTCGCTCCGTTATCGCTAATGGGCACGCGCACGAGAGCACGCGACGTTCAATAAGCATCGTCTATAACTCGAGATCTGAGGCGATATGTCGTGCACGTTTTTGAATACATATGTATATGTATATTCTACACTCATTCATCCTGCACCACATCCTTCATATGCGTACATGGCGCTTGCGTTTGTTCGTTCAAAAGTGTTCGTAAGCAAATCTTTTCCGTAGACCTCTCGAAGGGGATGTTTAGTATCATCAAATTCGCTTAGACACATGCCAACAGTTTATAGGAGTAAGCTGGAAACACACGGTCACGGTATCTGTGATGAGTGGAGAGTGTGCGCGTGATACACTTTATGTGACGTTAGTGTGGTTCTGATACATTTAAATGTATCAAAAATACAAACTCTAAACTTTTTTCGCGTGACGTGAGATGGAATGATAAAACAACAGCTCACGCGATGATAGTGTGTTCCCAGCTGTAGACTCCGGAAACTACTAATCTTTTGTGCCGCAATTCGTATCCTACACCGAAACCGATATATGTCCAGCATTACTCTTCCAACATAACTGTCATAACACTGAACCATCAATACGTACGGCGTGATATTCGTGTCGCGATAGTCGTTGCAACTGGCTGTCGCGCATTGTTATGCTCTTTATTTGCAGTTGTTACTTTATTTGTATGTTACGCGAAACGATATATTCTATATTAGATGAGTTTAGTAAAACGGTAAATATGTTACAGTAAGAAAAGTTTAGAGTGCGTACATATGTACATATACACCTTTCGTACATACTGATAGAAATGCGAGGGTGTGTACATAAGCTGCTCGTGTGTACTGATAGAAATGCGAGGGCGTACATATACGCCTTTCGTAATCAAAGGGTTAATATTACTTCCCACATAACCTTTGTAAGACGGTTATTAACAATTACATCCCGAACCGTTCGAAACCTTGGCAGGAGCAACACTGGTAACAGTATGTATCACGCGTACACAAATTCCGAAGATCTAATTAAACCATGTCCAACCATCGGCTGGTTATCGTATCGCATAACACGCTCATCGCGGTCGTTAATTTTCTTTTAAGTGACGCCGGTCAATGTTTCTGTCCTATAACAGTTATCTTAACGAGATTACTCGCACCACAATGTTATTTCGGCGCGTCGTTCTTGGCAGTGTTTCAACTTCTTGTCAGAATCTGAAATCTCAAACTCCTAAAACTTGTTTCCCATGTCATTTCTCCATTTATATCTAAACAGATCCGTATCCTATTAAGCCGGCTTATCGCGTGCCGCCATGATAAATTTCGCTTTTGCGGTTAACCTTTGATACGGTATCCGTTGGAATTGTTTAAAGAAAATTCGAATTACAATGGGAATCTGAATCCAATCTCGACTCCCACATATGTAGCCCCGCTTCGCGTATACCAACCGTTGCTTGCCTTCTAATTTTCTTTTACTACGTCACGTAATCCACCGAGACTCGTATTACTTATTGGTAGCTTGAACAGAATCGATTTTCATTCGGTTGATAATGAAGCATCGCTGTTTCTATTAAAAACAAATTAAATTGTCGAAATAATAATTGAATTGGCGACATACGAAACCTTCGAAAAGCAGTAAATAAATATCGAACAGGGTAAATAAATACTGTCCATTGAAATCGAATAAATGTTATTCAAAGACGGAAACGCCAATCACGGCAACGGTATCAACGATACGATCCTTTATCTTACCGATAGAAAACGCAACTACGGTCATTGCGCAAATTCCATGTTTTCCCGATCAGCGACTAAAAATTTCACGGTAGCGGCAACCGACACCGTACGAATAAAACTGAAAAACTACCATCCGGAATATCGTCTTCGTAGATATCTAGCGCGAAGAAAACGGACAAATATTTTCCATCCGACAAGCCCACCCCCTGAAACGGAAGCTGTTGAGCGTCGTACACGTACAGCCACCGCTGTATCCGCAGTCTCGTACAGAAATAACCATGAACGCCATGGGAATACGTCAAGAAACCCGTGGAAGGAAGAAAGGAAAGAGAAAAAAACAAGTCTAAGAAGGAAGGAAATACGCCACCCATTGACCCGAATAACCTGACCCGTATTTCTCCGTGGCAGGATAGCGCTCGTATCGTACCTGCGGGAACGTCGACGACCTGTGTGGGAGTTGATGCTCTCGCATGGAAGTCACAGATCTCTGACGGACTAATTGAAATTCGAGCGATAATAATTAAAGTCTCATTGTAGTTCGATCCGCATGTTCCGCGATTCAATTAATACGTTCGTTAATCGCGTCGATCGATTTGTCAGCAGGTGCGGCGCAACTTCACGAGTGGAAATCTTTCGCTCGATCGTGTATTAAGCCGCTCTTCGCGTGCCTTTTTCCTTGCGAATCGGTTTGCATGGAGAATTACATACTCCGTTATTCGACTCGAACACGATCGATAATCGTGCTCGCATCGCGTCGTTATTCCGCGATCGGTGGTCTGAAAGAATTTTCCATAGACGTTGGGGCCAAGAGTCGAAATTGACGTCACGACATTTCTGTAAGAAGAATTATAAGTAGAGTGCGGATTTTATAAACGTACACGAAATTCGTGTTGTCGTTGCTTTAACGAACACTTAATAAGGTGTATATATTTACGAGAACTGTACAAGTATGGAAAATAACGGAGTGTTAAGAGTACTGACTATTTGTTTCTCGTTCAGAGCGAGAGAATATTCTGATTCTTGAAATCTCGTTTACGCGCCTGAAGCTTCTGACATCCTTTCCTTAAAAATTAATGTTTCGCAAAGTGGGAATAGAATCTCCTATAACTAAAATTATTGGCTATTGCAAAACGTTCGTGACGTGGTGGGAAAAGTGTGTGGTCCGCCGAATTCAGGGAAATCGGAGGTAAAAAAAACCGGGGGGTTCGAAACCTGGGGACGCAGGTATGAAACCACGGCTGGCGGGCACATCCTGCGCAGAGCGCTTGTGCTAATCTCTTTACCATGTACCGAATATCCATTTTACAATATAATTAGGGGTATGCTGCTAGAAGTTAAAATTTCTGGGATTGGTTTTTATAGCTGGATCAATTAGACTTGATTTTCCGAAATAGGTAAACGGGAAGATTGTTGCAAAAAAAGCTCACGTCTGTCCGCGAAAAATCGTACGAGCGTTAGTACGCGCGCCAACGAATCCGATTAAGGATTCGCCATCTTATTTGCGTCTCTCCGATCTTCCCGCGGTGCTTTCATGGCATCTGTCACGAATTCGGCGTCTTTCACGATGACAATGGGGCTAACGGATTATCTCCTCGTCCGCGGAATATGTTTTCCCGCCGTTATCACGGCACGAACCGAAAGTAGGCTAAAAAGCTCTGAAGCGTTTAAGAAACGTTGCACGTTCTTGAAATGTGATTTATGGGTGTCTGGTTTGGATTCTCTGCCTCTGGTAACAAAAAAAAAATATGAAAGGAAACCGCGGATTAAGATCCTGTAAGATCGGATAAGAAGGAGGTGAAGGCCGACGGCAACCCTTAACCGACTAAAGTCGTCCTGTAAGACGTCCTGTCCGAGAGTAAAATTATTGTGAAATGATAACATTGAAAACAATAAATTAAGGTTGGAGTACGCTGAAAACGACATTTTTTGTTTCTTCTGTTTTTGAAATTTAATTGTGTTCAAGATTATACTGTTAAATGTTCACGAAGAAATTCAAAATATTTCCAAAGTTATGAAGGTTTTAACGAATCAGAGACCGTGGAGTACTCGTGTCGCTCGAAATTTCAGATGCGTTTTTGTCGGGAACATTTTTCCACCTGATTGACATGATATTTCTGAAACTAATAGATCGATCGACTTGTTATTATCATGGGTTATTTCGCAACTATCTAGCCATAGTCCAAACTAGCGATAACATTTTTCTTTTGAAAATTTCAGAGTTAATAAATTATAGACTAATTAGGAACAGGAAAAAAAAGTTTTCTTTTTCATTATACACGCACCACTTTGCGAAAAATAATCTTAGAAATATAATTCTAGTTCGGACTATAGTTAGGCAGTCGTCGAATAACCTATTAAAATTTGAAGTCGGTTGACCTATTAATTTCAGAGATATCATGTCAACGAGGTCAACACTCCACGGTCTCTGATCCTTTAAAATTTGTATAACTTTGGGAATGCTTCGAATTTCTTCTTAAAAATTGAACAGTATACTTTTGAACATATTTAAAATCCAAATATTGAAGAAAAAGAAATGTCGTTTTCAGCCCCCCCCCCCCCCCATCCCGCCCTTTATTTAAAGCAGACATTTCATTCGGAGGTAACACCAAAAATATAAAAACACGGATTTCTCGTTTAACGGTATTTAGAGTGAATAAATTTTCGCGATAAGTCCTCAGCTGGATGTACGTCCGATTGACGTGGTTCAGTCGATTAAGCGCCAAAGAGAGATAAACACGTTTCGATGAGAAAGAAACTTTTCATGGAATGCCGCGCAAAGCAGTCGCGAAAGAATATGTCACGTTCGCCTGTTTCCGCAAATACACTTGAACGAATAAACGATCAGTTCGGGCTTTGATACAGCATTCTCGCAAAGTTTATTGGCGCAAACGAAAACATTTCGGCGTGCAGAGGTTTGTGATTCGCACAAATAAAAACATCCGTAACGCTTCGTTTTATTATCATCGAGTAGACGAGGGTAATAATTATCACCCCCGATCTTGTTCTAACTTTGTTCAGCGATTATACTCGGTATTGGAGGAATAGAAATGTCAAATTTAGCCATTTAATATCTCTGGTTTATTGACAAAAATTCAATGTTAGCGAAAGTACCGATCAACCGTTTTGTTTAATTGGTCGATAAAAGTGTTAAAATTATCAATATAATTAACGCGTTGGGTGGAAAGTATGGCACACGGGCGGGAGTGTAACAATTCTAAATTGCAAAAGCTATTAAGAAGACTTAAAAAAATAAAGGTTAAACGTATCTGCAGAGAGCACGAAAAGCATTCGCGCACCTTTGTGGAATTACTTTGACCTGAAGAGTAAAATTTCTATTTTCTGCCGACTCGTTTAAAAAATTCGAGTTGGGCAAATATTCCTTCTAGCCACCGTAGATACGGGACAATGGGGATTAAGACGGCACCGCTTCTGTGACATTTTCTTTCGCCTCGTGCAGAATAAAATTGCCCCCCGAAGAACAATATCCGTGTCTGACAATTCGCGAGGTTTATCTACTTACGAGTGTAACGCGGTCGTTGTACGCCAGTACGGCAGTCGGTTAGGGATCTCCGAATCGTCATTCCCCGGTATAGAAGAACGTTATCGATACACCACTACACAGAAAACGTTATCTTGTTGCGGGTAGGGTGAAATACCATTGCGTTTTTTTTTCTCGCCTTTCGCTACGAAGCCACTCCGTTGCCACGGAACCATAAAGGTTTGACAACCTTGACCGAGATTCTTGGGTTTCACGCGAGAAAAGCCCATTTTCGAGGGCCATCGTGAAAAAGCCGCCATCGAAACTTCGATACGAAAACTCTAAGCGCTTCCGACTATTTTGATGTTCGAGCTAATTTACTTGTCACTGGAAAGCGGCTTGCCGTTTCAACTTCCCGTGAGCGGCTTGTCCTGGAAACTTCCGCGGAGCCTCGATGTTTCGAACGAGGACGATGGCCTTGGAAACTTTTCTTTCCTTTTCCATTTTCAGCCCCGGCTACGCTTCCGTCTTTGTCAGACCTCATCCGCATCGTATCGCGGTGAATATAAAAATGCTCATGTACCAATGTATAAGGTTTAATCGAATCGCGAGAACGGACAAAGAGACGGAACCGAGAATCGCGCCAGCTGTTACAAGCTCGATCGATTAATCCCACGTCGTAATTTACAATACCCATCATAATTTATAATAATGATCGAAAGGAAAAGGTGGTGGAATGGGAAGCAATTTATCGGTAACAGAGCGTGCGCTAACGTTCAAAGTTCTTGTCCCTCGTATATCCCACTTGTCATGGAAACGATAAAAGTTTGGGACCTCATGGAAGGGTCGGTAACCTTGAACGACATTTTTCAAGCATTGAAATTCCATTTGAAACTTCTCTCGCCGTGACTGTGTCCAGAGGCCGGGCTAAAACTCCACTCGAGACGCATTAGCAGCTTTCGCGTGTATGGCTTATAAAAGAGAAGCTCATGGGAATAAAATAATTGTCCGAGAATACGCAGTTTGTCATTTAAAGGATCGTTGAAAGGAAAGATTGATAAAGAGATCCTGCAATGATACTTATTCGTTAGTTTAAAACGTCCCGAGACTAAACAAATACTTATCGCGAGCTTTCGGAATTTTGGTAAATTTCGTCCGTCTCCGTTGAGGTACACAAAGCTTTGCTATTATTCCTTGTTCAGGGTAATCGCTCGGGGTTATAAACCTACGCGTTTGCATTGGTATAAGCGTGCGCGAGTTGCAAATTACCCGGGCAAACATAACGCTCGTATACGCGTTGTATCACGAATCGCAATATAACATCCGTGTCTCTCGACAATTCATTTTGTTCTGTACAACGCCGCGAATAACCCAGTAAGTAATTTTAAATACAGAATGTCCCGTGTCAAGTTTTACGCGCAATTATTACCCTGACTATTCGTTATTCAAAATAATGTATCGGGCGGGTCGGGAGATCTTTAAAGTTTTGCAGCGCAATTATCTCCCGTACCATTCGTTATACGAAAAATATTTCAAAGGGAACTCGAGGGTGTCGCAAGATGTTCCCGAATAGTTCGGGAGATAATTGCGTGTCAAACTTCAACCATCTTACGAGCTCCTTCGAGAGAAGGTAAGTTTTGAGTTTAAAAGTTTATTCCAATAACGAAAGGTGCGCGGGATGTTAAACGTGACACTCTTTATATTACTCGGGAGGTTAGTCGATACTCCATATTTAAGAGAAGATTAATTATTCACTGTCGCGAGGAGTATCATTGGCATAACCACGAGCAACGGTCGAAATAAGCGTTCCAGTTTTAGGCTAACGGGCATTGTTTAATCTTGTACATCGAGGTCAATTAAACGAGTGTTCGCAGTTAAGCAGGGCTCATTCGACGGCGCCAGCAGTTTATATCCGACCTCTCGCAAGTCGAATCTGCGTATCCTGCGTGCGTCCGATGTGTGTCAGGGTTAAATCACGCGTATACGAGGAGCGTGAGTTTTCTGCACGCAGTGACGCACACGACTAACACCCCATCCACGCCCCCCTCTCCACCACCGCTATCCTTTAATTCGAGATTTCCATTTTCGAGATTAATAATTGTCGCTCGTACGGTTGCCGTATGGGGATTATGGTTTAAATCGCTCCGCGTGCCAGCGGTAATGCGTTGTTTATAATCCGATGTCGCTAATGCGAACTTGAACCGAAGGCCTCCTTGTAAATAGCATCAGCTTAATTGCGATATCGGCACTTTCAATGAATCCGGCAATCAATGGTTCGAGAGGATCAGTTTTTGCCAATACAATTGCGATGCACAATGTCACGGTTGAAGGGAGAAGGTGATTAACGGGACTGTGATTATACTCGCGATTACAGATCGTACTTTTAAACGCGAGATATCATATGCGCTTTCTTTCGCGGTACGTATGAACCGACGGGAATCGGAGTGGCGTAAGTAAATTTCGTGGTTTTTAAGAGAATTTAATATAGATCCGTCATTTAACATTATTTTAACACTTGAACTACCAAAACAATCATTTTGACTGCATATAATTTTTCATTTATATATTACCATTTTTTAAGTATGGAAAAGGCGTATTTCTAAGTAACGTATTTAACGTATGATATTCTGTAAACATATATTTCTGAACGGTATAAAGATCGGAAAACTATGAATAAAGATTTTCCTTTTCTTGTATACCGTATTTTATAAACGCAGTTGTAAAACCGATAATTTCGACTGGTCTGGTAGAAATTGGTATGCGTTAATTGTTAGTTGTTTTAGTGTTAATAGCACCTTGGGGCATATCCGTTGGCGGAGCAGCCGGTAAATCGAGTACAAACTCGAGGTGATAGTTGTAAGTTCAAGAAGCAATAGCGAAAGTAGCAATCTCCCATGATCCGAGAAGGCCCGGTTTATGACCAAGGTTTGGTATTTTCAGTGCAAAATCCAGCACTCGAAGCCGAGCCCTGGCCGTAAGCAGCTTATGACCTACGCAAGTAGCGCAGGAATTTGGGTACTCGGTGAGTCCGACTCTCCAATCAAGGTTATTCGATGGCAGAACCAGTAAAATCGACCAGCTGCCCGTATCGTATTGTCCAAACCGATGCTACCACTTCGGAAGTACTCCTAGTTAATCAGGGAGGTTCGTGGCTTACCGGTGTCCAAAGAAGACGGGGAGGTACAGGTTAAACGCTGATGCACGTGTCAAGGCAAACATATCCACAGCGCTCTATTTGAGGGAAAGGATCGTATTCGCCGATTTTCAATTAATATTTTGATTGACTCGTATATCGGTCGTATAGTTTGGACGCGTAATTCGAAAAATGGGTTCCTTGAATCACCATAAGGAGACTCTGCCTAATTGGAGGCCTTAGCACTAACTTTGGTAATTCTACTTTTTATTATTTGATTCGCAAAGATCGAAGACGAAATTTTGTCGCTTTCGATCGGACAGTTTGGACGTACGATTTTTGAAACGGTGTCTTTGAATTCCCGTAAGGAGTGTTCGCCTAATCGAATTCCCTAGCTCGCACTTTGGTAATCCTGGTTTTAATTATCCTGCCCGCAAAGATCAAAGGGGAATTTCGTCGGTCACTAAATTCTTCTCAATCATTCGTCGGGTAGAAAATATTCATTGTTTTATACATTAGAATATGACGAAGGAGATGCAACGGGTTAAAATAATTTTTAATCAATCGAATACTATGGAGAATGCAGTGAAATAAAATACGGCTTTGAAAGCTGAATTAAACGGGGCTGAACAATTTGTTAATTAACGGTGCCATCGGAAGCTAAACTCGATCGAAATTTTGTTACCCTATGCCTTCGTGACTTCGATGCGATCGATCAAATCCATTCAAAGTGGAAACGACCCAGTTTTCAGGTTCGCGATTTCGAGATCGCCGTGTCAAAGCCGTTGGCAGTTCGATTCAATCCGAAGTGGAATGCATCTGGTTCGTATTAAATTGCGAGGGATAATATGAACGAACTCCATCGAGACTCGTCGATCTTTCTCTCTTTCCCATGCCCCCGTCCGTCGGTCTGTCTCTTGATACTCTCACCTCGCCCCTCTCTATCTCTCTCTTTGTACACGTTTCTCCACTAGTGGCGTGCGGCACTTAGAGCCTTTGAATAACTCACTCGACGCACGCTCGTGTGAATGGAGAACGATGAAGTCCGTCACGGCCAATCTTCGGCTATACTTTCGCAGCCGTTTCCCGGAAATGTTTGCCATTCATCCGCAGAACATTTCGAAAATTTGATAACTGACTTCTCGTGCAAGCGTAATAAGTAGAAAAGTTATGTTTTTAAATTTAAGTTTTTATGGAAGTAAAGGGGAGGGGCCCGAGCAGAAATTTGTTTCGTTATTAGAAGCGTTTAAGAACCTGTTTTGTAATACTGTACATTTTGTGTTATATGTATGAGTTACATATTTCTCTTAACAAACGCGTACAGGAACGTTTTACGTACTCTGCGCATACTTAACGCGTGTATCTAATAACCTCGTTATAAATGCACTATAGAACGCACGCATTTAGCATAAACATCGGCAGTTTAGTAATAAGGAATAGCACAAGAGCTACCAATTGCTATTAAATCGCTCTTTAATATAAGCTTCGTAACCTCGTTATCCCTCTTCTTGTATGAGAACGAAAGTTAAGTGAGACTCACGGCAGATATCATTTTCAACGCACAGTGATTCACGATTAAAGGTGATTTATGAAAATTAAGTTTCGCATTTTATCGGTTTTGAAGTTTATGGTCAAATCTTAATTTCTCCGATAAGTTAACTGTCCGCGGTCAAAATAGATATATGGATTTTCAGATGTTTAAATGTTATGATAATCCGATAAGCTGTTACTACGTATTATACGCGACCAACAATTATGTTCATTCATCCGTGCTGTACGCACGGTAACATTCGGCACGAACTCTATGAACCTGCGCTCATATGCAAAGTTATTAATCTCGGCTAAATAATTGAAGAAGAACGGTGAACTTTTTTTTCATTAAACACGCGTCATTTCGATGACATCGTCACAGCCGGGGAGTTAGAGATTTATGGAAGCCGTCAAATAAAGTGTGATAAAATGCCGACTAATGATGCATTTTAAAGCGAAAATGTACTCGAGCTAATTAGACCGGCCATCGTCTCTCGGTTTTCCCCAACTTTCACGGCCTTTCCGGATGTCCTTAATATACACCCCCAGTCACGGGAAAACATAATTCGTCCTCGGGCTACTAATTTTACAATCCTCCACCCTCGTGCTATTGTTTCCTCCTTGAACGCGCTATATTCTATGGCTATCAACATTGACCTTTTGTTTTAAACTTTGGGAACGTACAGCAGGCGCCTAGAACGGACGACTTAAATTACTAGCTCAGGTAGGGCGACCGAACGTATCCTTGACTCTGTGGCACAGTTTATGCAAGCACTTAAAAACGAAACTTCTTCCGCGTAAGGGGTAAAATATGGCACCTTGCACCATCGTTAAAAATATTTATGAAACGCGAGTGTATCGGCTTGGCGAATGAGTAGCGTCGGATCTTTAAGTAAAAAAACATATATATTTGCGACAACCCTCTGGGATAAATAAACAACTTGGCTCGGCAAACAATGGCCCAATTGTCATTTAGTCTGGCTTCCGGTCTAGTCCATCGCCCGCGAACTACAGGTTCCGCGCGATCGGTGAAAGAACCTGGGCTGCTGACAAGCATACAAGCTTTTCCTTGTTATTGGGCAATCAGGTTTTTTATTAGCATAATCGATCGTTTCCGCGACTAAACTTTGATTTTTTCAACACGTTTCCGTCTGTGGTAATCGTGAGTTTCCGGTCAATGCTGAGGCTGTATGTCCACGCACTTGTACAGTGTCCACCGTTGCCGATACTAACTTGTCTTGCGCAAGAGATCCTTGCAACGGTCGTCTTCAGTATGCTGTTCACGCAATCGTACCGCCGGCTAATTATTTCCTCCGGACACGGACACGTCCAACGCATGAGAATACGCAGGGCTGTTTTAGGATCGTTTTAGGCCCTAGGCACTTCGCTACTTGTAAGACTAACGTATGTAAAATAACGCGGAGAGACCGAATACTTGCAAAATTCAATTATATTAGAAGTGCCGGAAAGAAATCAATTATTTTGTAGAACAATATAAAACTGTATTTTTTAAAATCTTTGTTACAGAATATAATTTCCTTACTGTATTTCATTCAATTTCGATAATCAACTTTCATAATGTAGTCATCGAAGCATCGTGGAATGTGGAGTAAGAAATGCGCGGCGAGATAAGCAACATCGTGCACAATCATTAGTATGCATATCTGTCTTGCCGTTAGGATTGTAATTTTATTTAATACAATTTGTGTAAGAAGGTTGAGGATCCATATTTGTGAACACATTTTTGCAACATTCCAGGCCTAAGGTATGCCTCTTAATTTTCCACCGTCACTTTAGAAACACCCTAGATACTTTGAATTCTTTCAAAATTTTGTTATTCACGTAGGGTAGTTCATAAATTAAGTCACACGTCAGGATCAGGTGTTATATACTCAACGCCATTAAGTTGGAGGACGAAATTTGTTCGGGAGAATGTTTCCGAAGTAACGGAGTACGGAGAAAATTTTCCGAAAAGATCGACAAATATTGTACAGACACCTTAATCTCCACATCAACCATATTTTGGGTAACACTCGTGTTGCCGTACAACAATTACGAGATACTACTGTTATTAATACTCGCATTAAGGTTATCAAGGTGTAACGCGTGTCACCCTAATACTGACGACTTGGCGATCAACCCGTGAAACCCATTCGTTGGGCTATTCTAAATTCTAATACACATGTCCGTGAGTACATGTGCGATACCCCGACGCAGCATTTCAGGAAACTGCTCGAAGTTGGCGTTTCCGGTAATTAAAGTCTCCATTTCGCATCGTTAAATTCACTTCCACTCTATGATAAACAAAACGTCTGAACTCGAGAACATTATTATTTCCTTTCGTAACTGTCGCAGTCTACCAATTCGCCCATGAACTACATTTCGCCGACATTTCTGTAAACAACCCATACGCAGATTATCGTTCGCGGTGCGATATCGACTCGATTGCTCGAATCGCGTAAGAACTGATGGGTGTATCATACCGACGAATCCTGGCGATCTTTCTTACGAAAAGTGTGGATTTTATTCTCCTAATTTCGCTGAATCGTATTACGAACCGCTCTCGCCATGACCGTGAACTACATTCCAACCCCCGCCTTTCGAAGTTAATCGCGTATACGCCAGGACTCCGATTTCCCTCATTTGCGTCTCGTTATTGACGATAACGTTGACGTGCTTTATTACCGGAGGAACTGTTTTCTCGGGATATTTCGATTCGGAAAGAAGCGGGCGTGCGTTGACGACAAAAATTCGATAACCCCGCCCAAGGACACCGACATACATCCAATTCGATTATCGTAGGCATACATAATGCATTTATCCTCGATATGCATGCTAATACCCCAGGGTATGCAGGGTCCATTTCGCATCCCCGTATTATTAAAATCTCCATTTCGCGTTTTAGAAAGGAATTGCAAATGCAATAGTTCACATCCCTGATTCATATCCTTGGTACTAATTTCTTCATAATGAATATCACTTCGTCTCATTTCATTTTATGTTATAATGATTTCTCCATTGCGAATAAAGTAATTTACGTGTATCGATCTTCGGAGGAAAACGGGATTATTATCCGAAGGTATAATTTTACAGTAACTTACAGAAACGAGATGGAGCGCTCATTGATGTTATTGGATCGCACAGAACTTTTACTACCTCATCCCTCGATATCCGGTATTCAACATCTTTGACTCACTACACTGCCCATTAACCGGCTGAAATAATAATAGTTCGAGTAGAGAGAACGCAAAATAAACATCCCATCGCTGATACGCGTATCGATTCCGACCGCGATTCCCAACGTGCATCGGTTAAAAATATTTCAGAATCGACTGTTAATCGCGGGCCATTAATTTTCGCGCTGTCCGATTCTTCGGATCCGTTCCAGCAGTTTCGCTCGGGGTAATCTTGAAAACAAAGGGAAACGCGGCGTTGAATTGTAACCGGTTAACCTACATCATCCGCGTTGATGTATATCTGTCTACCTGAAACTATTATTCCGCGTTGCACGGAGAAGCAACTGTTTCGCATGAGCGGCCTATATATCTGCTAGCAGTTCATTGAATAATCACGCACGACTGTGAAATTCGCTTTACGACGAATAGAGTCATGGTACGTGCGAATGTACAGCCATGCTCCTGGAAAACGTTGCTGAGTGAAAGAATCGCGAAACGCGAGATGGAAATAATTTATTAACCATTTACGCTCGTGTCGTTTGATCGAAAACTCATACATCAGGTACACCTGTAAGTAGGAAATTTGTTTTAATAAATAAATTAACTTTGGTTAAGGAAGGTCGCTGCGCGTTGTTTCACTCTCAATCGGGATTTAACGCGACAACCGCGATAAAAAAATTGCGTGATATCTACGGGGACGTTTCGCGGATCGATAAGTGCCAACGTTGGTTCAGGAAATTTGCCACTGGTGATTTTGACCCCGCGTGACATTTATCTGACTTCGCGTACAAGGTCAAGCCGAATTATATTTCTCGTCGCAGTCAGCACATTCTTATAAGAGGGGAATTGAGAATTTATGGAAGAGATAACGAAAGGTCATGGATAACGATAGCGAGCAAGTAGTTGATGAAAAAATAATTTTTATGGAATGTAACACACGTAGGTATGTTTAACTTTGATATAATTGATCGTTTATGAGAATATTTCTCATATGTAAGGTCATGTACGAGGTGTCGATTAAATGGTGGTAAAATGGCTCCGTTAAAGGTGAGACACTCGAGATAAGTCCAAGCAGGTGTTTTCTTATCAGGAAATGTTGGTTTTGCTTTGTTTAACGCGTTAATTGCTACGCACTTTTTATATGGCGCGCTCTAGGGGCCACAGTATAATTTCCATCATTCTTATGGTTAGCATATAATGATGAAATATTAAATATTAAGGTGAAATAAAATGGTATTCTTATCAACAGTGTATTTATTTTGCTAGTGGTCACCCCCGACCACCATGGCGCTATAGTACACTTAGCCATTTTTGTTAGACAATGTTACGAAACTTACCGCTATGAATGCTTCGAGACTTCCGACTCACTTCATTTCCGTCTGCATCCGTTAGCCATGTCGAACGAAAAGAAGCTAGGAACCATTTTTCTCGGAACAAATGTTTACAAGATTCGTGGCCATCGGAAACAGCTACCAGGGAAAGGTTACGCCATGAAATTCGAAAGAAGGCAGACCGAGCTTGTTTGGTACAAAAATATAGTAATATGTGTTACAAAAAAAATTTGGCAAATTTTTGTACGAAAATAGCAAGAAACTATATCTGAAAAGCAATTACATACTGTAACGATTGCGACAACCGCGATAAGAAAATTGCGTGATATCTACGGGGACGTTTCGCGGATCGATAAGTGCCAACGTTGGTTCCGGAAATTTGTTCATGTTCTTTACTTATTTTCGTTGTTCAAAATTTTGTTGATCTTGTATAAATAAGATAAATACCATGATCTACCAAAGTTAGTAACCCAGGTCACGGCCGACCACCATGGTCCCGTTGAGTAGGCAAGCTCCTGTCACGGGTGACCACCGTGGCAGCCAACGTGTTAACGGCGACGAGCAACTGACGCGGCGCGAGTTTCAGATCTAGGTGTCCGATCGTACTATTGCGGAAACCCAATGTCGAACGCATTTCAATTTCGCGGCAATTAGGGATCATTCGAGTGAGTTCAGGTGAAGGTAAATGGGTTTCCCATGATACGTGGGATCCCACAGATTCAGGGAGAAGTCATCAATCAACTCGAATCAATTGCGTCCATGAAGCAGCACGCGTATCAAATTATTATTACTATCCGTTTGCTTAAGAAAAAACAGATGAAATCTAACTTTATACGTACACAAAAATCATGCAATTAATCGAGGTCCCATAACAGAACTTGGTGTTGGGAACTTTGAATGGCGATATCTCGAAACTCGAAAGTGGAAATACCAGACACGCGACGTTTTTCCTTACAATCACAGATATATTAACGCTATCTATGGATGACCCCATCTGCCGTCAAACCGAATACTTTTAACTGTTACGGATGACTCCGTATGGCGTCATTTTAATATCGTGCGTAATAACCGGCATCTCTCACCTCAGTTTCGGCGAAGACTTAAGTGAAGATCGCGACATAATTACGAATATATTAAATAATGGGCATGAAAATTAACAGCATAATAATTGTATGGCTACGATCGTGATTATTCGCGCATTATGCTTCTTAGTAACAACTGAAATCCTATATTGTTGTGTTGCACGCTCACGTACACGAGCGAGAAACGGCGCGAGTACACTAAGTAATTAACTGCAGCAATTAACTGCACCAACTAATAATCATTTATTAACGTTGTTTGCAAGTTTCTAAACGTTGAGTTTTTTCGTTCTTCTTCGTGCCTCTTTCCAAATGTTCTATTACCACATTCACATTTCAACCGTTAGGTACGTTTAAAGTTAGCAAACCGCGCATTGGCGAATGCCAATGCTAATGAAACGAGCAAAATTGATTATCGCGGTTCATTATTTCTGAGAAGCGATCTTCGTTAGTAACCAATGTCTTCCGAAGACGGGAAGGAAAATAAGAAAAGTTTTGTGTCCGTGGAAAAACGGAAAAAGGCTCTATGACCAGATGGGCAAAGTGATTTGGACCTCGTCCAATATTCCTTGCCGAGCGATACTTAGTGGAACCGATGGCACGCGTAACTTTTATGCAAGAAATACTCTCTCGCGGTACGCCGAAAATTATTCAACTGCCCACGCTCCCGATAACAAAAACTCTCCACGAAGTTTGGAAACGTACGTGGATTACTCAACCATCTGCCCTCCTCTTCGTTTATTGGAGGAAAATCAATACGGCCAAAACTATTTTCGCTCTTCGCTTTCCAACATCAATAATAGAAGATTTATTTCATCCATTACTTTGTACGCTGACGGAGAAGAAGTACCGTTTCCGATAAACTATTCGGTATAGAGTCGTGAAATACAAAACAGCTGTTAAAGTAAATAGGTTGAGAAAAACACATTCGGATCTGGTGCAGGACCCGTGCAGATTGGATGAAAAAAAACTTGCAACAAAAACCATGTTTGCCTAATCGTGATTGAAACTGTTCCTCGAATCAACTGGAACGAAAGGCGCGCTGGTTAAATAAAAATCAGAACCGCTTTGAAACGTAACGAAACATCGGTACTCGTCGTCCCGAAGTTTAATTAATTTTTCCTGCTCTTCTTCAATCTTTCTTTCTTTCTCTCGCGATCTCGCTAGAGCAATTCCGCAAGGTTCATAAATATTTTCTTTCAATTGTTTGCGATGAACTAGATAAAGCATACTCGTTCAGAACTGTTTCGCTCGATCACCGTGCGTCGTACTTTACCAAGAATCAATTTTATTTCGATTGGAGGTCTCCATTATTCGCAGAGTTCAATTCCCCTGAAGTATTTAAACTATTTATCCGAAACATTCCTTCACCATCCAAAGTAGATTCTAAACTTCAACGTCACTGCGGACCTTTCCAAATTTTCCGAATTTCCCGAATCCCTGAGATGTTACACGGATTACATGGGTGTAACATCCATCACGGAATAATGGCATAGAAATCGCCAGCGCGGACCTTGACGATCCGAGAAAAGGAAGTCCTGGATTTTCTTCCGGAGTAATATGAGAGTCACGTAGCGTTGAAATCGCATCGTGCAGGTTGCGCTGGCAGAGAACAAATGTCAGAACGCCGCGAAACGAAGGACACTTCGCGTAAGAGGTTTTGCGCGCGTGGGCGACATCACCCCCTTCTTTCTCACTCTATCTCTTTTGTATACATTATTTTGTTTACAGCACGTTGCCAACCCTAATCTCGCTTCGACTCATAATGACCGGTCGATTCGAAGTAAGCGAAGCTCCCCGTGATACGCGTGCGGTGAATTTACACGCGTCAGATCGAATCAACGATAAGAAAATTGCGGAAGATTAGCAGTCAGATTTTGAGACGACAAATGAACTTAACGAGTCAAACTATTCGTGCTCGTCGATCTAGTGGCAAATTATATAATATACCGAGAGACAGAATAATAATTAATGCGGTATCGCGTTATTTGAGCCAGTGATATTCAACCATTGACCACGAAAAAGTTATAAATATAAATATATATACAATTAAATATAAATAAATATAAATAACTACATATACATATAAGTTTCAATATATATAACCACCTAGATATGGACGGTAATACGTAAGATACTATTATATGTAACGATGTTTATTTCCGCATCAACGGTTCGTGAAATTGCTCTCCAGTTTCGCAGGTGTTAAAAGGTTGAAAATTACTAACCCATGCTCTAAAAATCCACGCTGCGCGAGAACGCAAAGGATTCACTTAAAATCGGACGGATATTCTGATAACGACTAAACTTTTAACAAACTTCACTTTATTTCGGTATAACGACACAGTTGCAAATTATATGAAATATCGAAAGATAACGATACGGATAAAATGTTATCGCTTTATCTAAAGGTAACAAAGTTAACCCATCGTGAACGCACCAAGAATCCGCATCCCTAAAATTATCCATGACTAACCGATCGATTACGCGATAACCTGACGCAATCGCCGCGAGGCACGTTGATACGATTAGAAAATTTCTGAAAATCAACTAACGGACACGTGACAACGTCGGCCGGAGACGTACGTACAGTCTACGGACATACGCGAGCAAGCCGCAATTAGGCGGAGGACGTTGCGATAGGGGCTCGATTATAGTCATCGATCGGCCTACCGTGACGTATCTTCCTCAATTTCTGTTAAGCGATCGAGTTAGCGCAGATATCGTAATGAACCAATTTAGCTCGGTATCGCTGTGTTGGCTTACCCAACGGGTATGTACCGTGTCTCCAAACTCACCCGACGAATTAACTCGAAACGTCGGGCACCCAAGTTGCAGATACGAACGAAAGAAAGATGTTCAAGCCTCCGTTGGAAATCCGGTAATAAAATTTTTCACTTGGTTTAAAGTAAACGATTAGTGAATTACTCGATGTTGCCGTTTAGTGTAGAAATGTCGTTTAAACTGTCAGAAACGTAAACGTTACGTTTTTAATTGGGAACATTATTGTACCGTGCAAACTTCGCAGGAGTGGTATTACGCAAAAGTGAGGCGAGTGAATTTTTTAAATATTTGATTTAACGCTGTATCTCGAAAGTTTCAATTTTGTTGCGAAAATCTACAGGATTATTTTAATGTACAACTTTACAACTGGGTTACATAATTAATAAGTTGAAAAAATATATTTCTGTACGTCAAAATTGATGAAGGATTGTGATAGTGGTGAAATGACGATTACGAGAATTACACAATGGAAACGGGTCGATGAAAATAATCTACAACGCGTAGAATAATCCGGAATCGTTTAAGTTTTTGACATTTGAATTTTTTGTTCTAAAATATCTCAATTTCAACTTCAACAACGTGATCGTTAGATCATCTGAAAATCTCCTTATCCGAACATTTACACGTGTCTTTCTGTGAGTACGGATAATGGAAATTCAACTCAAATAAATATCGAAGCAACAAATAACAATCTCGTATGCACTTTCGTTATGACCGATAGTGCAACGTGAGGGCGATACATTGACGCGCTGTGACCGCGCCATTAAATTATTTACAACGAGCCCTCTACGTACTCAGTTTCGAAAAGTCATCGAAGAAAAAAGTTGTTTACGAGTACGAAAGGAATCGTTAAGTACCTCACGGGAGAAAAAAAATAAAAATCGAACGTGACAGCGCAGACTCCTAGATCCACCTTATCCATTAAGACTATTTTTAGATAACCTAGGGGATAATGAATTACTCTTGTCAGTTGGTTCGTGACGAGTCTAAAAGCAAGGTCGGGCAAAAAAGTAATCGATTTCTCGTTTCTGTCTTCTCGCTTCTCCTCCGTCCATACGATACGCCGCCCCCTCTTGTTTCCACGCGTCTATCCTCGTAATTTAGAAATCGGCATGTCGTTGAAATACATCAAGAACGGAGGGAGTACGGTGGATTGTCTCGGTACGTTAAATAAATACAAACTGCCAAACGCAAATATAACGTTACGACGGTATCCTTTCGCGGCGAATGTAATTAACGCGAAAAAGAATTTCCCGTATCCGGCGTGTTTTCTTTTTGCATTCTTAAACATCGAAGATAATCTTTATTTGCCCAAGCAACGTGACCACCTACGTGGAATAATGATTACCGGGAGAAAAGTTCGTTTCAACTTTATCAATGAATTGACGTTGCGTGTACTTGCGTGACTCTACCGTCGAGAGGCAACGCGAATTACGTCCGATAAGAGGCAAGCGTTCTCGTTAACGTTCTAACGACGGCTTCGTTAATCGCGCTATCAATCCCTTGCGAGCTGTTGACTTTCTTGATTGGGCGGATTCCGTTGCTTGCCAACGCAATATTATGTCGCGCAAATAAAGTGACCTTCTCGGGCGATACGTTTTAAACGAAACTTTCGTGTACGATACAATTAATTCCTATTCTGCCCCCCTCCACCGTCTGCGTGCCATTATTCTTTGTGCCATAAACCTCGGGATTGTGCCGCTTTTAGAAAATAAGGGGAAGTTCGCGACGGGTATTGCGAATAAACGAAACGAGTAAAGCTTGATCCGTATCCATTATAACAACGAACCGTGCAGGAACGGGTGAAAGATGAATGCAACCGACCGCGTACCCGTAAAGGAAAAGGCGGGACGATGTGGACGGTTGAATTTATCACTGGAAAAATCGGAGACGCAATAAAGTTTCGCTTTCTTTCATCGGATTTGCTGCACAGCCTTGCACGGGTTTCTCGCCCGTAACCCTGAAATTCAATGAGACGCGTTTTACGACACCCGCGCGATACGACACGCACGAGCGAAAGATTATTTCATACGCGTGACAGCTGCGTCGTCGCTAGTATGCCGAGCGGGTGCGGCAGTTTTGGTTTTTCTATTGTTTCGATATACGGACATTCATAGGGGGAAGGGGGGGAGGGTCTATTTTGTCAGGTCAAAACTGCCGAATTTTTTCGTGCATTTCTTGCAAGTTCAATGTCTTTGGAACGTTGTTCCGAAATGTTGATACATCGAAGAAACATATTCTTACTTGTTACTGCACATTCAATGAGGGCGCTGTTTTTTTTATTAGACACGCATCCGCGTGCAAGTTCTCTTCCATTTTAGCTGATTACAGTAGAGTCACGATGATCCGGACCCCGCTAGTCTGGACATACGGTAAATCCGGAGGAGCCTAAAAAAATTTCGATCAATAAAGTGATCTGTTTTTTTGTCCTAAATCAATTCGTAGGTTAAAAAAGTAGGCTTACGTAGTACTAACATAAGATGTCCCACGTTGTAGTAAGTTTCAGAATGTTTATTCTTAAATCACTCGTAATTCGATCCTAAACCATTGATTACATTGACCACGTGAACGCCTAAAAAATGTTTCTGCAAAACCGAGCCCAGAGACAACTGCATTGACAAGATATGAGGCTATGAGAGCAACAGTGGTCTAACCCACTAGCATCCCTAATGGCAGTTATATGCGTTTTCTTGTTACAAATCGCGATCACTCGACAACGATGCAATAATCATCCCAACGATGTTTTTAAAATTAGATTTCCAAAGGCATCAAACGCCAATAGAAGTGCATTGTATGAACCAAAAAAATCAATATTGGAGTTTACAAGATTTTGTGGTTTGGACACACGACAAAAACGTTCAAATAGTCCAGTTTGACAAAGACGCAATCCGTTTAAAAAATTATTTCCACTGTATAACTCCCTACTTCTCAAACAGGCGTGGCCCAATGACGACGTTTTCTTGGAATGACTTCTCACAATTCTCGTAGATTCAATCTTTTATTATTACCTATAATTACAATTGAATATATGGATCGCGCGCTTAGAACTTGCACGTCGATGCGCGTCATCAAAAACAGTATCCACATGGAACGCCCAAAATCGAAGGAGTTTCTTTGATACCATATACCGACGTCAAATGGTCAGTGCTTCTAATCACGCAATGTTGCGCATTTTGCCATCAAAATCATTCGCGTGCGCGGTGTTCTATGTTGTATATTACGCAATGCGTTTTTTTTTAATTTTAAACACAATGCCCGTCGTACAATGATAAACGGATTTCTATTTCAACGTTTACTTAACAGTGAAGTGAATGGAACAAGTCTCACGATTTCACGCGTGGGATTGGAGCAAGCTTGGCATTTTCCATCGTTTGCGTGTCGCCATTCGAAAAGTCGGAAATGGAAAAACATAAACGTAAAGCGCGAATAATTAACGCAGGAACTTTAAGATGTAAGGGTATAACAATTCAACGATAAATATCAACACGCCAATTTCTAGACCCATAAGAAATGTAATGATTAAAGGCCTAACGTTCTCGGCGGTTAAATAGTCGATTGAAAAATTGTGAAGTTGTGAGACCTTTTTGTCTCTGATCTGTAACTGCAACTTATTCTGACCAATTTGCCCTGTTTCTAGGTATTTACTGCCTATGTCGCGCAAAATACGAGTATAACGATAATCTTTCCTCGAGAACATGAAGATCGAATATAACAGGCCAGAACGGCTGACTTCATAAATCCGACGGCTTCTGTTTGTCTTGTGTATCCAATTTAATCTGTTTATTGTATCACTTTGTATCATTATCATTGCTTCGTTTTTATACAAGGCCTCGATTGCTTCTGTTGCGTTCATAACTTTGTACCTGTTATGGTAGAACAGATTTCTATGAAATTGAATATAATAAATTATTAACACGCCGGTTACAATTGGTCCGAGAAATGCGTGAAATATTTGTTTAATTTCGCGGCAACCATATTTTAATCGTTTATCTTTAATCACCGAAATATATTGCGAACAAGGTATTTAAAATTTTGTTGTTAAAACATTGGTTAGACGAAAAGTAATATCGGCATTTTTGATAAGAAACCATACTAAGTTCGTGCAATTTGTTTACAACGCTGGATCTCAATATTCCTAACATTTGTTTTTTTCGAGATTCGAACATCATCAATCTCGAGAAGTCTGTTAGAACTTTTATCGTGGGTAAAACTACAATCTTTAATTAAATCATCGTTTACAAATCAAAATAAGCAATAACACTTATTTTACAAGTTAGCAGTAGTATGTTTGAAAAGCTGGAGAATCGACCTGTTACAGAAAAATCCGAAATTACTCATTCGCCAACCAATTTACTATTCAACATTTTTCAAAACTTCCTTACCATTCACTGATACGTCAAAAATCAAAGAAACACTCTACGCATTCGTGAAATAATTGAAACCGTCGGAGGGTTTAGGTCTAGGTAACAAAGTCACCTTTTACAGAGAGATTTTAAATGTTCATCGACAATCTTACAAAGCTCATCGAGCCCCGTAACAGGCCCGCCGATAAATCGTCCAGTATCTAAAAATTCCTCGGGTTTCGTAATCCTTTTCTCGACTACGAGTTGAGACAATAAACTGGTGACAGTGCTCGAATAAATCAGTATCATGTAAAGTGAGAATACCATCCATATGAGAAGAACGAGTCTCAAACTGAATTTCCTGGGAAACGTGACACCTTGGCCCAACATTATTGCGAGAACGTACATGAAGTCCAATCGTTCCCCGATGAGACCCATGTTTGCGAATTTTCGCAGGCAGCAAAGGAGAAAAGCGTAAAGAATCAGTAAAAGAACGACGGCGAGCCAGACAGTGTGGTGAAAGGTCATTAACATCTTTCGAAAGTCGTTGTTGAGTTTACGATGTTGCACTAGATCAACGTAAACCATCATTCGTCGGTCGTAATAAGTAACGACCTCCAGGCTTTCCAAAGTTTCGATATTTTCGGGGATGCCAGCTATTAATATATCTACGTCACCGTTAATGAGTCGGTCGAGCGCGTCTGTCCAATTGCGACTCTGACTCTCGTCGATGGTAACGTTATTGTCAATTCCAAATCGATCGACGACGTACTTTCCACCGGGAATGACAGCTGGTTTCACCGATTGGGGGGCCGCATGCGAATCTGGGAACGTACAAATGGGTGAAAAGTGATAACGCAAAGTGAAAGAGTTCTGATTGAACTTTAAATTTAAATAGTACAGTTATCCGCGTACCAGGGTAAATAGTGTATACATTTTGATTGAACTTTAAATAGTGCAGTTACCCGCAGACCAGGGCAAATAGTCTATACGTAGGATAATAGGAAAGATAGAAAACTTTATATATTGTTGCAAAAACAATACGTAAACACGAGTAACATAACTCACAATTGTTCGTAACCGTCTGATATCGGCGCATCAACGAGTGCGTCAGTTGGATCACTTTCGCAGAAAAAAAAGATAGTTCGCATATTTGACGCTATGAGAGCAAAAGTGGCCTAACTCACAAAATCTTGAAAACTCTGTTAATCTGCAAATCATCTCGTATCCCTATGCAAAGCCGAATCTAAACATCGGTGACAGACTTAAAGTTACTAATGCCTCGAATTCAATTTAAGTAAGTGAGTACTTGACGCCCGGCGTTTTGACTCGGCACCAGTCTGGACGCCTCGCGCGTCGGCGTCATGACGCCGCACACGAAACCGTCCCCATTCAAAACATCGGGACTGGTGGCTCGGCGTTTGGCGACGACGCCGTCGTTTTAACGCCGTAGCGAAACTATATTCTTCAGGCCTGTACTGCCTAAACATAACTAGTAATGAAAATGCTTGTAAGATATTGAGTACTTGTCAAACTTTCAATACCTATCGAAGCTCTCAAAACTTTCGAGACTTTAACGACTCACTCAGGAGCTATCGAGACTTTCAAGACTTTTTAATCTACGGATCATGATCAAAGTGATTCGAATTGTGTGCCATATCTACATGTAGATTCGAAGGATTTCAGATTTCATAATTGGATGCATTTATCCGAGATCGACGTGCAACCGTAACCGGTTCATTGTATTTACCACTCATTCTGATGGAATTCACGCGTTCAATCGGAAACCCTTGGTCCGTTGCAAAAAATTTCGGTTCTGTGCGACTACCTCAAAAAAATTCATAATTCTTACTTACTTTCCAACGTAAGTTCATCCTCTTGTTGCCACTGTACTCTTATAGGGTCTATGACGTGCTCCAGCTTCAATACGCAACCATCCTCGGAACAAAATCGATTTTGGTCGGTGGCAAACGGTGAGATCTTTTCGATATTATTCCGGGACGACGTGCAGAAACCCACGTTTTTCATAACGATCTCGTTTCCCGTTACGCTCGGAAGAACGATCGCGGTGCTGTCCGCGCTGTTAATCGTCAAAAAAGCGACGTCTCGAAAACCAGCGTTCCACAAATCTCTCGCGAATAGATATATCTGTTCCCTCGTAGCCTCGGTGACGAACAAATATTGGAAGTACCGTAAGCTTTCCTTCTCGGATAAAAGTGATTCGCGAGATTTCGAAAACCTATCGTGCTCGATCGCTATGTATTTCGGCGTACGACCATGAACGGTTTGCACCGGTCGATCGACTACCAGAGGTGCATCGTCCGTCATGGTGATTCTCACAACTGCATCGTCGAGCTCGTCGTAGCCGTTGCACATGACGACGAGTCCGTTTCTGGGAACGAAGAGACGCTTGGACGCGAGATACGCGCAGGAAGCCACGGTGTTGACGTCGATTTCATTTCGAACGAATCGATTATTAGCTCTAATGGAACCGAGCGTCATCGAGGGAACGCGTGTCGCAATAAAAATGAGTACGAACGTAAACATAGCGAAAGTTGGATTTTCTCGTCAGGATTTCGAAAGACGATCTCGAGCTTCCACGAGATATAACGCGAAAATGTGAGGGAGGATGGACGTGTTCCAACATATATACCGTACGCGATAGCAAATCTCATCGGCGATACGAGAGCAGAAGTGGTATTTCGAATTATGTGCCACGAAGCGAGTTGGCAAGCGTGCTGATATTGTTGCTGAATTTATCTTTCCAACGTTTTACGATTTTCAATTTAACGTAATATATTCTTCGAACGCGTACCTTCGCGTAACTCGAGCCCTGAAAATGATTGCAGTTCGCGGGCCGCGTAACGATCGAAAAGTGGCTGTTAGCGAGGTAACGGAGGATCTAAACTCGGCAAACACACGGTGAATCTCGCGATAATAAATATTTCTTTATCCTGGTAACAATCGTACGTATGAAATTCTATGATAGGGAGACTCATTCGCTACGGAAATTATTTACGCGAGTCATTTTGTCAGGGTTTTTCTTATCGCGTCACGCTGGAAAATTCTTTGAAAAAATATTCCGCAGATACTCGATACCGATAGTTTCGATTTGGACAAAATTCTAATCTATTGTTGAGTCGGAATCAGGCATTTCCATCAACGCGAAAATAGAGCGCAATTTCTATCGCCAATTACTTTGGACTTAATGGCACCAGGCGGCGGAAGATGTTCAAATATTTCTTTTTGAGACTCAATTATAAAAAAATAAAATAAAATACAGGTACACACTTTTATCGAATGTGTATTAGATAAATTGGGTAGAGTGATGTTGGTATTAGATATGTACATATTGAAAAAAGGAATACCATATGGATGAACGTTTCAACGTATTTTTGTAGTTTTACTATGATTTCGAACGAGCGGAGGTTCCGATCGAGTTGACAAAATTACAGAACGTACAAAACGTGTGTAATTTTCCGCTTAACTTCCGGTACAGTCTGTAAAAATTCGAGTTTTTTCTCAAAATTGATAAGATGTGGTGTTTTATTAACGCGCAGGAAAAAATGCAGATCATTAAAAAAACCGCGATCAATGAATTCCTTTTTAAAAAAGTTTTTGCGAACTATATTAGAGGTTCAGCGGAAAATTACGCATGTTTTATACGTTCAGTATTCTTTTTAAGTCGGTTTGAACCTCCGTTCGTTGTTAATTAGGACAAAACCTAAAAAGAAACCATTGAAATGATCCTCGGCACGTAATGACATCTACACGCGTGTCTATACATCTATCTAATACCAATTTTTCAGCCCGCACGAGAGAAATAAACACGGAGTAAATGGATATATCCGGCGTTGCCTTAGTTTCTTTCTAACCGAGCAGTAAAAAAAATTTTTTTTCCACACCTACCACTATCTAGTATCCTTAATGGATTTCGGCAGGTATCGCGTAATACCGAATCAAAAGTGTCGAATCGCTCGCACTATACGAGAAAGTGCATTCTTCTGTACGCTCTATGCGCGCAACGTGTATGCAACAATGCTTTAGATTAGGTGCGTCCACGCGTTGCTGTGAACGAGAGACATGAAAAATAGTGGCACGTGTACGCGCACGTGCATGGGGAGTGCATAGGTGTGTTGCACCACTGAAATAGGAAACGACCGTGACCCCGGGCAGTCGGTGCAGGATCTAGCCGAGCACGGGTGCAAGTGCAAGTGCAAGGTCAAGTGCAGCGGGCAGCCAGCCAACTGTTTGCACATCCGCCGACTTCTTCGTTGGTTTTTCTGCGTTAAGCTATACGTTCCGCGCACCGACGAAAATCTCGGATTCCAGAAATTCAATTCCTGCGTTAAATGCCGGGAGACGGTTATCGGGAAATACATGGTGATTTATGGCGCCGTCCACTAGCGTGCGGCTAATTTATATTCCCCGCTCTTTTGTTCGTCTCGTGCGCTGAAGTCTGCGATATAATCGAATCGGAACGGCGCGTGCGATATACATATATGCGTTAATGCGGAAGGATTCGAGTGGCGACGAGAATTCTGGTTTTCGTATATCGGAAATGACCTAAGTTTACGATTCTGTTATATAAAGCCTTCATAGATTTACGAAGTGCACGTAAATCACATCGTGGAAAATATATTGTTGCGCTTATTCCCTCTGTTCGATAAATAAAGTTTCGAAAATTACGCGGGTTTACCGTTCTGTTATACAAAGTTTTCATAGATTTACGAAGTGTACGTAAACCACATCGTGGGTATCAAGAGACAAGGTCTTGTCTCGGGCCACGGTATAAGTACGCGATAATGATATTGTTGCGTTTATTCACTCGGTTCGATAAATAAGGCGTCGTAATAAGGAGAAATTCGATAACTTTATTGACTGATAACGTAAATTAATTAAACGCGTGTGATCCTCAACACAACTTTGTCGCGTCTCAACACTTCCTCGTAACATAAAATTATTTCTACTAGAAACGAGGAGCAAGATATGGTGGTTATTTAAAAACACACTTATATGGTTATTTTGGAACGGTTCGACTATAATTCAATCTTTCTCGGTCTCTTAACTGTTATATGTTTGTATCAGCACTATTTATTAAATTTGATTCCATCGCGTCCCGGGGAAGAAGCGTTCCTCATTTTTTCAAACGTTTTCTTATCTTCTTGACCTGAATACGTCAAGGTGTACACCTTATATTCTCGTTGATTCAATTTAACCGTTGCGATCCAAATTGAATTAGAAACTTTTCGACCCCATGGCCCGTTTTACTTTTGTCACACAAAAGTACGATAATACGTGAATATTAAAAACCTATCTATTAATTTGGAGTAATGGATCCGTCTTGAACGTGACAAAGTTGTTCGGCACACTAGTAAATGTTATCAACTAATCAACGTTATAGGTAGAGTAATTTGTAAGTATAAAATTACGAAACTCTGGTAGAGAAGTTAAATTGAAACAGAAATTTGTTGTTGTACATACATATATTAGAGGGTACTAAAAGTGAATGTTTAATATATTTAACGTACATGTACTATTTTCTTTCGAGGTACTCTGTTCCTTACAAAAAGTGCGTATTTACATCAAATCCGCGGTCAAACAATAACCGTAGCTATATTGAATGAAAATAAAACTCAGCGCGATTCAGTTAACGAGGTGGAAAGTGAACTCTAAAATCTAAAACAACCGTAAACGTTTAATTGCAACCACAATTTTTTAATTTGCGAGAATACGCGTGTCCTTGGCGTTTCAGGTTCCCCGAGCAAACACGCAGTTTTCCCTTTCGTGTACCGACAAGCCGTGTAAATACGTTTCCGTGCGTTTGAGCGCGACAAGCGGCGCTCTAACGATAGAATCGCGTACAGTACCTACGTCCTCGGGGTGCGAGCGAATAATTAATGACTCGTTGGTTCAATGCACATTTCTCGACTCGCGTTGCGGCGAATCGATAATCGAAGCAAAAAGAACGATAGTGACCGCGGCCTTCTGGGAAATCTAGAAAACAGCCACGAAGGAAGCTTATTCGCGTTGGGTTCAAGGACGCGCGACGTCGGGCGTCACTCTGTCTCCACGTGCCGACGCGGCGCCGCTTGCAGTTACTCTCCCTCGGATATAGATGGTATCGATGCGTCGAGGTGTATCCGAATTTCGTCATCCGCCCCAATGTTTCCGGTTATCAGCGTAATCGCGCACGACGAAGCATTGCTCATTAGCGGAGGGCAAAGATTTACGAGTTCCTTTAATCGTAACGTTCGACCGCGATAATTGGCCGCCCAAGCGTTGGTACAAATCACTTTGAACCGTACGGCGGTTTCTAAGCCAGCGGTTTCAAACCGCTTTGCGTCTGCGGACAAATTAGGAGAAATATTTCACATGCCGTTGGGGCAGAGATAAAAATTATTATATATAACAGTATTTCGCGCTGTAGCTTTTGTTTTATAACATTTATAATATTAAATAGTTGCTGAATTTTCATTCTTACATATTAGTCTCTTTTTGTATATAGAACTTTTTCGCGTACCGGTTCGATATTTCTACGGACCGGCACTGGTTTCGTGGACCAGCGGCTGAAAACCACTGTGCCAAATGACCCATCAAAATTGTGTATTAATTATATAATAGTTACCACGAATTAAATGAAGCGACTTTTGCGTGCATGTCACGCTGGAATAGAGTACATGATTATTACATATCGGTAAACGGAGGTTCATTTAATATGCGTACACATATTTTATTCATTCTCGTTTCATTCGATAAAATGCAACTGCGGTGAATAAAACGAGATTCTTACAACATAATTTTCCACTGCGCGTATCTTCAAATGAAAGCACACTAAACGTGCGCTTTATAAAGAGCACACTTTCTCAAGATTCTTGACCGGTTAAATTTGAGTTAAACTACCGATTTCTTTCTTCTTTTGTGAATTATCCGTCGGAAATTAAACTTCTTCCACGGAATATGGAATTCTTTTTATAGAACTTGCTTTCTGCGTTTAACGAAAAAAAACAAAGAAAACTGTTCTACGATCAATGAATCCAGACTTAGGCATGTTTGAAGGAAAAATGTTTAACTACTCGTGACGTAAAATTGGTAGACTTTCGACCCTCGGTATATCAGTGAGAAATGTTTGTTCTGCCCCCTCTGCCGTTCCTCAAACCTCGTTAGTTTGCCATAAGATAGATTCGCCCTCCACAAGTACCGCGTTATGTGAGAATTCACTATATTTTTTATCTCCGCTTTTGAATTTATGAAAAACGTCAGTCGCAATAACGCGAATCTCGGAGGACTCAAACGTTTGTAGAAGCCTCAGGACGGGGGAAATCGATGTTTTGCGTGGTGGCGAGGTTCAATGGCCGTAAAAGTGTCCTTGAGGAACCCTCGAACTCACGCGGATACGGGTGATCCGCGTCGACCCGCTGGTGCATTACGCGCGACACCGCGTATACTTGAAACGTGCTCGAAATTACCCATGGGAGTTCGGCTTAAAAACCTTGCCGCGAGGAGAAAATCTTCTATCCGCATTGCGTACTTTTCCGCAAAAGTAATTTCCTCGAAATTTTCGTCTTCTCTCGCGCCCTTTGCTTTGAGTACAGTCCTACCTGGATAAGGGTTTAAGCGACGTTAGAAAAGCAACTTCCCTTCGCGAAGTAGAAATTAGAAGAGATTGATTGAACATAAGGTGGCGATTCGTGTAAGTTTGTTAACGAAGGACCAATTAGAAGTTTCAATGGAGAAAATTGAGTAGCTTCAACCCTCTTCGCGTGCAACTAAAAAGGCAAAGTGATCAGAATACGGCCAGCCGGGGAGTCACCTCTTTTTTAACAATAATTATTCGTGATAAGGGACTACAAGAATTGAGGCAGAACACCGTAAATCCAGAGCGGATAAGAGATAAGTTTAGATAACTGTAAACTTCGGGAAGACTGTAATTAACCAGACACTGAAATTGTAAATGTTCATAATTATTTTGTCCATTAATTAAAATAACAAATTTGAACAAATGAGATATAAAAAAAAACAGTACTCAGCTATCCACGGTTAAATACTAATGTAATTGTTGACAGCGATAATTAAACTGCAGATTTTTATTAAAAACTTCCGTGAAAAGGACTTCATGAAAGATTTCGTGAAAAAAGTACGTAAATATACGTGACGCGCCGTTTAAGTACATTATAATTATTATGTGTGATACGTATGAAGGGTGCTAAATGTACAATATAAAAATATGTTACACGATTTTATTATCTTGGTTTCTCTATCCGTTTGTTTGCCAGTTGGTCTGGATCAAATCTTGAAATCCATTTATTACACACACGTACTTGGGATGACGGCACAATATTGGATAAAGTTTGAGTGCCAGAAATCAAAGGTTGTGGGTACACCACATTGCCTGGTACCCTGCGAGGGAATGATGGCAAGGAAAAAAAATGGATAAAGTTTGAGTTGATCACCTCTACATTCATAAATTATTAACATTGTAACGCAACTCTTTTGCATCGCACTGTAAAAGTAAAGTTATGAAGTACAGACGATGTCTACGTTTTTTTTTAGTCATATGCAGTTAAAACATGTATATAAAAAAAGAAGAGTCTTTTAACTTACACGGTTATGAAAAGTAAATACTGCAAAAAGCTTTTTACGTTCGTGTTCCACTTCTTTGCGAATCTACTGTAAAAATATTTTGTATAAACATCGGCAGTCTGGCGAGAACGTTGAAGTTAACAAGAGTTTAAATGGTAGGACAGAAAATTGAAAGACTTATTACCGGCGGTTTGGCGATTGCCGCTGAGGGTCCGAAACGTAATAAAAATGTAAACGGCGGTTCACCAAATTACGCCCAAAGTGGTTACAATGTCCAATCACTTTCGCTCGAGGCGCGGAGCGATTCAACCGTCAATTTTCAACCGTTTCAGGAACGATTATTTGCGATACGTGTTATCATTCATGGTACGTCGACGCAGGAATCGGCGTGTATCGTGTAGGTGTTTCGCGGCGCCACGATGCTGATGACGTGGGTGTGCGTTGACGCGATCCACAATCCAATTCAATACGCCACAACCTTAATAGAGTGTAACGAACAAACATTTTGCAGAGTGTGCGTACAGCACGCACAGTATTGACCAAATTCATTTCTGCACACGTCGCGCGCATTTTTTACTCAAAATTCGTGCACCGAATGGTACCGTGGAGTGCAACTGACCTACATTTCCATCTTTTTTTACAGCTGCCATTTAAAAAAATGCTTCTTTACGCTTACTCGGCTACGCTTTTCTTTAAAACGTTAACAACCGGGTGGGCCACCGGTGGGTCATCGTTTAACCACTTCGTTGGACCGCTTGGTCACCGGTGGACACGTGGTTATGCACTTCAAGATCGTATATTCATCAGTGGTTACGATTTATTTGAAATTGAGGTACAGTAAACGATTCTCTGATGCCTCAAGCTAATACTAGGCATAGTAGGCCGGGCTGTTTGTCATACAACTAATTTTAAATTAAGTTTTTGTAAAACACAGAAAAAGGCGCCGATCATTTTTTATCAGTACGGTATAAAATCGAATTGTTCAAGGGTTATAACATTTATTTAACGATACACAAAGAGAACAATTGTGCATATACTTTTGTAATATAGTTAATGTTAATAATGACATAATATTGGACGATTGAACCCCATATTTCTCGACAATATTGAGCTAGAAAAAAAAATGATTTCTATAATGGATAAAGTTACGTAACCGTAACGCATGTATCTTTGGTATCCCTTTTTTTCACTGTGTAAAAGCTGTAAAATCTCGTTAAATTTTCATTTATTCTTCTACGTGTCGCCATTTTGTTCATAATGATTTGTTATGTATTCTGCTGCTTTGTGTAATTCAGGACTCCTAATAAATTATACAAATCATCAGTTCTTTGGTGAAACTCAATTCGCCGGAAAGATTTCCATATCAGCGTGGAATTATCAGCCTATATTAGCATGTCGATATCTTCCTCAATATTAATCGAATCAATGCTGTATACGAATAATTATTTCCTTGAAATACTGTTAAATAAATATTAAAATCTGCAAAAGGTTTGATTTTATTTTATACTAGAAAAATATGATTGAAAAACGCCTAATTTGTCTGCCGCAAAATCGTGCACGGTTCTCGAGCTGTAGATCGCGGGTGCAGATGGAAAGCATTCGAATCGAACAAAATTGTACGCTATGTAACGGATGTACCAATTTTTCAAATAACGCTGGTGAAAGTAATTTAGTTACACGGAATAATCATGGTGGAATTTAATGCAAATGCGTGGGAATAACTTGACAAAAAAGAAAACGGAAAAATCGACCGATGGAGGAAGTTCGAAGTGAAACGTTCCACGTTCACTTTATATTTAGAATATTTACCGTCACACGGAACAGTGAGCCTTTTGTTCGCTCAGACCGAAGTGCGGTAGAACCAGCGTTTTTCTTATTGGCGGAACATTACAAAACCGTGCTATTTCGAATTGAATTTCGAAGCAGGCATTTCAGTGTGTACTCTCTTCTCGCACGCTTTCTTTCCTGAGTTTTATGAGTATCGGAGTGCAAACCTTAAAAGTAACCGCCTCCGAGCTTCGCTGGCAACAATTTAAACGCGATTCATTATTCAAATACCTTCCATCTAATTTACTCTTCCCGCAACATTCGATTCCAATCTCCCGACCTTCGTACGTGTAGTTCGTACGATTGTACCAAGAGCTTTAAATTTTTGAAAAAATAATCTTGTCGACAGTATCGACATTATGAACCCCTGTGCACGTGCAGCTAAACGCGTCGGCTATCATATATGCTCCATGTGCACGTATATACGCTATCTATTTATTAACTTTTTTTTTATATATCTTTCGCATTGGTATTACTTAGCTAATTAATGACCCCCGGTGATCGATATAATATTTGTTTTATCACACGTTGCTTAAATATATTTAAAACGACGTAGGAATTCTCTATTTAATTTCATCGGTACAATGATTTTTCAACTCTTTTTTATAATACTATCATCATTCCTGTGGTGTTCAAATTACTGTATCTACGTCTAGGCCAGTGGTTCTGAACCTTTTCGGAATCACGGAACACTTTTTTCAAGATTTCCACATTTCTTTTCGTGAATAAGTATGTGTAAGTGAAGCCATAATCTAAATCCTCATTGGAATATTGGAATACACCGTTACGTATTGGACAACCCAATACTTTGATCAAAATTATCGTCCAATCGGAAGTAACCCAGAATTTATGATAGAACGTGACTGTAGAAGTGACAATAATCAACTCAAACAAAACTTTTGCCTTCCGTCAAACACTTCGCTGTGTGCGCAACGATAACTAAATACGGGGCTTATTTGATAAGAAAACGTACATAAGCGAATAACTATTAACTGTGATAAACGGAATGTAACAAACAAAATTATGCGTTGGCATAATTTTCTTAACATCTGAACTTCTTAATTTTCTTTTCATCTTAACAAACGATTAAGATCCACTGGTCCAGGCGATCGCCGCAAAAGGAAAGTAATACAATAATGAAATAAATGATAGTAAAACGATGGTAAAATGAGTTAGCAAATCTATCGCGTTTCTGCGGATCGTCGACAGTTGGAGTAAAACAGAAATTTAATCGTAAAACGCGTCGGTACTCCGGTGCGATATAACGAACAATGTTCAGATTGGTTTTCTTTCCGTATTTGCGTTGCACGTTAATTTGCGCTCTCACTGCCGACGATTCATTTTGATTCCCCTACCACGCTGTAACTGGATACATGATAAAATGAGGATCGATCTTGGCGAATCCTGAAAAATTCAGATGGTTCCGCTTAATGCCATTGAAGTGGAGTGGAATAATTGGTGCACGGTAACGAAGAGATTTGTTTTAAAAGCTACACACGATCGAATACGCCAGGGAAATATGTTGCGCGCGTCGCGCGAAATCGCTCATACGTATACATATTCATGCTTGCCTATCCCGGGACATTTGGCCTAACCTGACAAATTTGAAACGCCCCATCTGACATTATACATAGACGAAGATAGAGATAGAGAGAGAGAGGCGAGGATGCATCGTTAAATTCCTGAAGGATCAATAGCCTGACTGCTGATTAATTAACCTCTCAAACAGGGTGCGGGGGCGATTCCCTTGCGACAATCTCGCGGTTTAGACACGGAACTGTAATGTATCGACCCCGCTAATCATATATTCTGACTTTAAAACAAAAACGCAGCGTTCCAAATTAATCGTTAATCGAGAGTGTACTGTTTCGGCCAGCAGTTTTCGACCTACCGTTAACTGAACGTTAAAAATTGATTACGGTTTTAATTAAATAGCGTTGGTTGAATTGCGTTTATCTTGATTGTTTACTATTTGTGTTTGTATTATGAACAAAGCGGAGGTATGCAACTGTAAAATTAAATATGCATTTCGGTGGTTACTCAAAATGCTTTTCCGTCCACCGAAACGGAATTACAATTACGGTGACAACGTTGTTTTTTGCAACATCAAAATAAAAGGATATCCACGTATCTATATCGATATATGCGAAAGTGCAATAATTGAGAATGGTTTGAAGCTCATGGGAATCCCAATGAAGGATTCGCACAAGTCATGCGTAGAAGTTCATTTTGTATTCGACTTCACGAATCGTAAGTCAGTTAAATCGCAATTAAGGAAGGTATGAAATTATGTGAAAAAGGAATTATAATTACGCGATTATTTAAATAAGATGCATTCCAAAAATGTTGTTCAAACTCATTCTACGTGACTGCATTAGAAAATGTTAATGTTAAACGCTTGCCGTTGATCCGCGTGATATACACATAATCTATGCAGGATTAGTGCAAGGTCGCTGTCAGGAAATAAATCACTCGAGTAATTCGATTTTCCCGCCCTTGCAGCGCGAATACTTTTTGCCGTCTACGTAAACCCCCGGGAGCAATTAGTCAGGCATCGTGAGAACTAAATTTATGGATTAAGAAACACGCCCGGACGTAACTAAGAACTTTCGGCTAAAAATTTGCGCCAAAGATAACATGAAAAAGGAGCTGAGAAATGTCTGAAAATTTATTATAAGCTGGTATAAGAATTTCCGCGTAGGTATATAAAAAGTTATACACCGATTACACCGGCTAACTTTAGATTTAATCTGAAAATCATAGCACGAGTTAGTGAATCTACAAAAGTATACTACTTACTACCTCCCACATCCGACTAATAAAGAAACGCGAGTGTTCGGATAAGGTAACCGTCGGATAATACAACTTTCTCTTTTCCGATTCCTAATTTCTTTTGTTTAAACAGAGATAAAGGAGATAGACGCATTTTTAAAATATTTTTAAAAGATTTCACCCTTTTTTGACTGCTAAGACATGTAGAGTTTTTCAATTTCATACTAAATCCAATGTACGTGGCAAATTGTCGCGATCGGAATTGCGCTTTTTCCGACATATTCCGATTAGAAGTTTTTTAATGTTTTTACCTACACCTACACCTGTGTAAATAAAGGATAAACAAGAACTCGTAAATATGATTTTATAATTCATTTAATAACATTACCGTAAAAAAAAACAATTTTGTTGCCTCGGGTTATATCCGTCATTCGTTCCTACCTGCGAAGTTCGTTAAAAAGTCAATCGGGATTACCTTATCTTCGTAACGCAAACTACGCGGGTTTCATAACAATCGCGAAGTCGAAAGAAAGTTCGAAACTCGTGCAAACTTGAGTTGCTTTAGAATTTCATTACGCATCCAAAGTGCATCTTAATCGACTATCCAACCGGAATCAAATTTCTATTTTCCGGAAGCTACAGTTTCCCTTTAACGATACCACTTGCCATTCGCCCGGTTAGGCTTTAACGATGCCGCTTGTTATTTGTGTAAATGCAACACTGCGAAAAATGAAGTATAATGCAGCGAACGCAAGTAATAAGCCCCGCGTTGCATGTCGGTTAGTATGAGTTACAGCTCCTGGGGCTAAGCGAATATTAAAAAAAAAAATGCTGGGAATTATAGGCGTCTCGAGATATTGCGTTCTCGTCCTTGAAATCCATAACGTGGATACGGGATTATAAAATAAACAATGATCGACCGCTCTATTTCCCGTGAGCACTAGCGATTCCCTATTCCCAGTGAATGCGAAACGATAATATTTCTTTTCCGGTTCTCTTAATTCAGTTTCTAATATTAAATCCCCTTCCAGTGATCTTTGTAGTCGGGGAATTTACGTAGAACAAAGTGGAGTTCGGTATCGAACCAGGAAAATAATGGCTGGAAAGTACCTTTGAGACTTAAAGTGGATACTTAACCATGGGCATTTACAGGGTCTCCCATAAGTAGTCGTAGTCCGTTCAAGCTGCCATACCTGGGACAATTCGAATCAGCTTTTTTCCTTATCGGAAATAATAGAATCGCCTCGGTTAACCTGATATTAATGCAGACTGGAAGCCAATTTGGGAGCTCGTATTGAAGGCGAGCTGCAGGATAGCAAAAAAACATGCGGAGTATCAGTCGGCATGCATCTAAACGAGTGTGTTCGTAATAAGTGTACCCCTTCGAGAGGCCTACGCAAAAGATTTCTCCACGAAAAATTTCAAATGCTGTAAACGTGAAAGATCAAAGTCAGATGTAAACTACGGGTCGAACACATTGTGCCGGGCACGTGTTTCCACAGAAGCTTGACAGTTCCAAATTCCTTCGGGACAGTCTACCTTTCATAAGAGAACTTTTGTCAATATCCCGCGAGACTAAACCGAGGAACCGTGACTCTAGAGATAAAGTGACATTGCAAAATATTTTGTTTATTAAAAATATCCGACACGGTGATCATTATGGTGACGCCGATGCCGCGTGGACTGCGAGAAAATAGTTGTAGGACAAGTATAACGATGCGTGTATTTCTCTAACGTACGTTCAACGGTGAATTCCGTTCCATTACCTCATTGTCAGTGGCGGAACTACGAATTGTTGGCACCCCCGCTCCGCAAAATATAATTCTAGCCCCCCAGAAAAAAATAACTTACGTTATATCGTATTATATAAAGAATATTAATATTGGCATGTGATTATTTGGATTGAAAGAATATTTGGATTTATACATAAATTAAGTTTCCTGTTTTATTAAAGGCATCTTCAAAGAATAAATTCAAACTTACCGTAGATGTACAGAATTTTAATTCATCGTGAGAGTGGTTCGAACGCTCGGGAATCTTTTCCAAAAATTAATAAAATATGAGGTACGGAGAAATCTTTCTCGTATACCAAGCATTATGTATTCTCACCTACGTTCTAACGTTCCTTCGGCGAGGATATATCTGCAAGAAAAAAAACTACAAGTGCCCGGCGACAAGTTCGTATCGCTACATTATGAATAAGTGAATTTATAAGTAGGAAAAACCAAGTATTGCGCAACATTCCATAGCAATTTCCCGACGTACGTGTGGTCGTGTAATCAATAGCAAAATGTATTCTAATATATGCATTTCTCCTGGCTACGTATGTGGTCGAGAGAATAATTTATAACACAGAAGAGATCGCAGGTACCTAGAGCTGTTAACGTACTCTGAAAACGCGAACACAGGGTCGTACACGGTTCGAATAACCGATTCGAACGAGGAACTCGAAAGAATCGGGTACCTCGAATATATCGTGCGACTCGAAGATCCGCGCAGCCCGAATATCTTTCGCAACGATCTCAATTCCCGCGTTGCACCCAATATGAATCTTTCGAATATCGTGACTCTGACTCATCTACACGATGTATTCAAAAAGTTCCTGAACTGATACTGTAAAAATGGAACCCGTCAATGGAACATAGGTAGTGTTCCATCGACAGGTTCCATTTAAGGAACGGTGTGTGGTTGCATCTCAGGATTTCATGGAAATGGCTGATTCTAATACAGATTTTAAAAAAAATATGGCCACCAGAGATGGAGTCATGGTGTTCTCAGATTGATCCTCCGAAAAATATTTTTTTTAATATCACAGAACTTTAGAATCAGAGATTTTTAAATAGATGCTTTATTCCTTTAAGTAAAACTGACATTTAAGTATCACTTATTCGAGAGGTGCTCCGATCTTAACCTGATCCTCCCTCTCGATTGATATCATAAAACTTCTAAATTTAATTACATTTCTTTAAACGAGTCGTTAATTGCAACGATAAATATACGATTCCTGGGAAACTAGAATATTAAGTATAACATCGATTAGACGGACAATGGTTCACTCTATGTTCTCCATTGAATTACATGTTCGAAGAATATTCGACTTACTTAAAAATTTCATCGTTTCTTTTGTAAAGTGATGGGAAATTACTGCCACGTCAGTATTCTTTTAGGAATGTTTTTAACAATACAACGGAGGATTGCCACAGTAATAACCGAGAAAAATCAGGCAACGTAACGGAAATAGAAATAGTGACCGATTTCCAAAAAATTCAATTCAACGATCCAAACTGTACTACGTTCCTGTTTTGTTTTCAATAACAGTTATGATTCCAAATCCAAAGGTGTAGATATTTTCTCTACTCCACACTGACGAAAATCAGACCACTTCAAAGTTTTGGTAAAATAAAGTAATTAATTTTTTAATACAGTTTGAACATCTCGAAAACTCCAGGTCGTTCTTTCCGGAAAAGGTACAAGGTCTAATTTCATGAACTTGTACTTGTACTTGACCCGAGACAAGACCTTGCCTCTTGATCCGAGGGACGTTAACGGGACGCTTCCTCGACGTATTTACAAGTCTCGCGTTGAATGATTAATATTCCGCTGCTTGGATCAGTTTAACAGCGTACCACCGGTTCCTGTCGATGTTAAATAATTATATAACCAGCACGTTTTGCTTTGAACCCGCTGCTGCCAGTCATTTGCAACTCATCGCCGTTCGTCTTGCGCAGACGTATATGCAGATTCCGCCACAGGATTGCGACCGGTGGTGTCCTCGAAGTGAGAACTCCGCTCCGCGTGACATTAATAATACCCCCTTTTTCCCACCCTTCACAGCCATTTCTGCCACCGATGATAAAAACTGTCGTGATTTTGCGGAGGTTCGTTCCTCCCCAAGGACACTGGCAGCTGTGCGCGTTTTCGTGCAATTATCGTTATGCGCGTGTACGGTGAATTGATATCCAAGTTGGAATAATTTGTCACCGGGAGGGTTGAGGAAAAACTTCGTTTAACGTGAAATGAGATCGTTCCTATGTAACCGGTCTCGTACATCCCGCGCCAGATTTTTAATGATAGGTGATAAACGTTGATTTGACGGTAGCTGGATGCAACCGTGAGAAGATCGGCACGATCGTAATTTTTCTTGAATTTTTAAAATCCGGATCTAACGTTTATTATATTCTCTATGTGATAATACTATCTAGTAATATAATATGTAATTATTTAGTAACGCTTTCCGTGTCATCGTATAATAGAGAGCACGAAGCGTTGCGGAACGTTTATTAAAACTAACATTTATTTCCGGGTGAGTGCGCGAAATATTGTTTCGCGCGTAATTTATCATTTATATTCGACAGCCCGACGATCGTTCGATAATCGTATTTCTCGTGAAAGTCAATTAAACTTTCGCAATGTACGGTTTTGGAGAATGGGCGTTCCGAAAATTTTGTTCTCTCTCTCACGTCGCTGTGGATTGAACGGAATAAAACATTATTGGCATTCGCTACTGAGTTTTCTATCGCGTGCTGTATCGATTATTCAAATTCGACTCCGCGTCAAACAGATCCGAGGTGCTTGTTTAAGCAGTGGGGATACCGCATTCTTGCACGTAATACCGAAACTTTCTTGCCTCCGTAGCGCACGTTCACGCCGCGAGTTGAACTCAAACATGCCCCCGTCGACTCTTTGAAATTGTGTTTTTGGAATTCTCAAACTTCGACCGCATAAATTCTCAAGCAACGGTTCCGGACACTTCTATTTAAAGCGCAGTGTCCATCGTACAGCGGGATCCCGTTTATCCGAAGATCGGTTATCCGAACTCGTTCCGTCAACGGAATGTAATTTACCGACAAGTCCCAAACCCTGTTTACGTATTACCCCTAATCGTGGGTTTAGTCATAAGTTGGAATACTCCGTATCTTGTACGTTGCCGAATCCTCTCAACCCCGTGAATCATCCAGTTCCAAAATCCCGTCTTGTTTTTACCGTAGCTAGCTTTCTACTCCGAAACATTTCTTCATCATTCCTTCCACACCATTTTCCCTTCAAACCCTTATTTTGATTAAATCTTACATTCTCCACGATACTCAGATTCAGATTTGTCTCCCGAGAAAACTGTTCGTAACAACGACGATTATGAATGGTGCAAAACCTAAATTACAAACCTACCCATAGTTCGTAGACTCTGAGAATACTTGCGATATAATGTAGTTAAATGCTCGCAAGACGTGGGAGTTCTCAGGATCGTGCGTATCTGTAGATTTATGGAGAAGGTGTGGGAGGGATGACGAGTAACTTGTTTTTGATAAGAAGAGGACTAGGATTTTGGACATTGTAGTATACGATGAGGATATATGTGTGGGGGTATGGTGACTCAGAGTGTCGGGAAGATTTTGGCGATGTAGAAAATGTTTACTTATTCTAATTTATGACTGGACTTACGGATAATAGAGTTGGCACGTTACAGTTATTGGATCATGCGAAATACGAAAAAAATAATTCTGTTCGACTGGTAATCGTAAGATGAATTCTTTGGAATTTCGGGTCTGACGTTATTCGAGTCCCGTGGAATGGATGCTGAGAAAACAGTCGATTACAAGACAAAAGAAGTTGTGGAAATGTAACCAAGGGCATGCGACCCTAAGAAAAGATCCCTGTGCAGGATAAATCTAGTAATCGGATCAGACTGTAACTCCGTTTCTATTTCAGATAGAAACAAAAAGTTGTAGAGAAAACTTCTGCATCGTTTATCGTTTATCATCGTGAGGCGCAACTTTTTGCAGAAATGCATCGCTGTAGTTGCAAAGTGCAATTGCACTTTTTGTGGGATCATAAACTTTCTCTCTGTCTTCGGTACGCCCGGTGCATAGCCGAAGCTGTGAAATAGTAATATCAATTTCCGAACGAAGAAAAGAAAAAAGTTTCGTGAAATAAATTGGATCTAGTGGGGCTCAAAAAATTCCTGTACAACGCCTTTCTGTCAGGTATTTACAACTTTTTTCGCAAAACTTCGCGGTATTTACCTCGCATACGAGATGAGACACAAACGTTCGACTACTTTTCAAACGCTAAATTGACCCCTTTACGTCCGTGGAATTTAGCGGATAAAAGAAATACGAGGCGTCACAATTTCCTACCCCGGAAGGTGCTCTTGAACGACAAACTCTTCGAACTGCCATTCTCAGAAACCCTGTGCCTCGTTGAAACTGTACAAATATAGTGGTAGATATAAAATGTAAAATATAAAAATATAGAATGACAAATATCGTTCTTTCCCTCCTTTCACCGTACCGAATGAAAATGTGGCTTCGACCGAACGATTCTGCTCTTTTGTGTTATCCGACAATGAAAGAAATCTCGTAGCTCTGCGTAGAAGAAAGTAAGGAATCCTAGACCAGAGGTTCTCAATCGCCGGTCCGTGAAAAACTCGTAAAAATTATAAGTTCAAATACCTAGTAAAGTTTCCATTTATAATATTAGATTTTAAAGGTAATGCGCAATATACCGTTACAAATAACTGTTTTTAATTCTACTCTAGCAGTTTGCGAAATATTTCTCCTATATCCACCGGTTCGCAAGTGTTAAAAGTTTGAAGACCACTGTTCCGGGCTGTCGGTAAAATGACGGGGCGAGAAATCCGTACACCGTATTAGAAGGAAAATACGATTCGATATAACAGTCTTTGTTCTTACCCGCGTTACGTTGATTTTGCTTTATTTCACTGTTTTAACCGATATTTCGACCTTTGTTGTCGTTCTGTCGGGTGTATTATTTTATTTATGGGTTCCGTGAAATGTTCCTGCGCACCGCCGCGCCGCAACGACGGAGTAATTTCCTACGGGAATACGGTAAACAACCGTCGGCACAATTAACGTACTTAATGTAATTTGTTTGGAGCGCATTACCAGGCTTTGCTCGATCAAAATTTTTTGTAAAAGATGGGATAAGGCGTAATTGCCTTTCACCATGAAATGAATTGCAGATTTGGCAGTGATATATTCACTTCGCAGGGGCAAGTTAATTAGCAATGCATGAATTAGTGCAACCTGAGACTGAATATTCATGTTATATACGAGTAGCGCAAGGGATTATGTTGATCTTGGAAAAAAACAAATGCACGTGTAATTCATTATTTTGTTTAAAAAGTACATGTATGTGCGCACGGCCTCTGATTCATATTTACGGCACGCGTTAAACCGGTGTCAGTAAAACACCTTTCAAATAGCGGTAGTGGTTGTAACAATGACGAAAAGAATTAAAAATTCGTTCAAACAAAGCTTTATACTATGTATGTATACTATCCGTTCACGGAGAATACATTATACGCACCTGTGATAAAAATATTACTAGCGTTTAATATTGCATACATATTTATATTAGAATTTAGATGCAAGCATAATATATCGGAAATGTTACGATAAATATTTATCTGGGTGAAAAAAAGTGTAGCCCGAAAGATGCACTTTACAATAATTTACACTCTTTTAATAATAATGTACTATAAGACAGTAATAATCTTTTGCGATGTATTCGGTCAAATGAAAAGAAGAACACACGTTGTTGTCATAATTTTGAAAAGTTTCCAAAAAGGCGATATTGTAAAACATCCTTGTAATTTGATCGAATACGTTGTAAAATAATTGTCAATACCTTGTCTGAACCATCATTTCGAAGTATCCCTTTTCATATATTTTTTGTATGTTTGCGAAAACATTTATGTAATAGGTTGTGCTATCAGAAAACATTATAATTTGAAACACGTTCCACGTATGAACGGAGCTGTTCACAACATCTGAGCATTTTACGTTATTTCCAGAAAATCATGAATTTATTTTTGATATCCCTTCCTAACCGAGTGCGCAGACGCTTCGAACAGGCGCTCGCGAAACGTTCATCTTCGTCGACCTAGCCGTTATCCAAAGGCTTAATTAAATCGTTAAAAAAAAGAGTTGGAGGCGAATAAAGGACCGTCCTCATCACGATTGCCGAGTGCGGCGATTGAATGTTCAATCTCAAAGCTGATTATCGTGCGCTCCCAATCGAACGACGTTTCTATTGGAAATCGAAATGGTACCCTCGCGGGGCCAAAATGCAACTGCGGAACGGGAAGAGAGCGGCGGGTGGGTCTGAACGGCAACCTTTTTGTGGGGCCACTCGATTCCGCCCAGAAATTTGTTTTCCATCCGACTGATTGGCTGTCACCATCGTTTCAAAAAGTCCCAAAGCTTTGTTTCGCAAATAGCGGGTGATACGATGGAAAAGGTTGCCGCGTTTGATTAAGCAAACGAACGTCACGTACGAGAATGCATACGTTCAATCGGGAATCCTTTTTCCGGCGACGCGGTTGCTACGGTTAGTGTCCGTCGATGCAATTATGCTTTCCGTAGTATTTTGTATTCCTAATCAAGGACACGGTATGGAATAATTTACCACGTATCGAACGGCGATAAAATCACGATGCATAATTTCAAATGCATTGGCGTAGCGCGGGAATACTTTCTTGCAGGGCGCGTCGCGTTGTAACCAAATTTGGAATGGAAATATGTATCTCTATTTTTCGTATTTATGTTTCTTTCAAGTTATACCCCCGGCCCGATACTATGCACGCGCCGAACACACCATGAAACGACAGCAAAGCGAAAAAAGGAACAGGAATAAAGTTATCGATCAGGATTTATGTCCTTTCCAATTTCTAGCCTTCGTGGCGTAACTAGGATGTTATTAAAAGATGAAGGGTGGCGGGGGCGGTGAGGGGGTACGCGATTTAACGCGATTGCATTTCTTACTTTTTAAATTGTATCTTGGTTTGCTTTGTCACAACGTTCATACATACAATGAACCAAAACATTGAGCTTTTTTTTCGATACGAAGACTTCCAATAATATTTAAATGCGCAACGGACGTTATTGTAAATAGACTTCCAATTTTAATGCTTCGGGAGAAAGTATTCAGCGCCCAATAAAGTCAAACTTGGAGGCATATCAGGTACATGGTATTGCTTATTCGAATACAACATTATTGCAATCGGTACATCGCAAGATAACTAGACAATTATTCGTACAAGAGAGGTAACGAGGATGCGGGGTTATAACCTGTACGCGCCACTGATTCCGCGGAACCATAAGCGCCATAGTAACCGCAATCCCATTGAGACACGTAAATAATGAACACAGGGGTGTTATGTAATACACATCGGATCGATGCTACCGACGCGATACGTAAGTAATTCGATGCCTTCGCGTACGGAAATAAAAATTCGTGCATGAAAAGTACGCGTTCCGGGAGTTTCTATCGCAATGGAATATTTGTCTCGGTTATTTCGCCGTCGTAGGTGCTTCGCTCGATCGAATAACCGACCACGTCGGTCGCATTGGCAATGAAAGTAGAGACACAGAGGCGGCCGCATCATCAGCTACAATTTTAGATGAGAATAAAGCCAGCAAAGTGGGCGATGAGACTTTACGCCGTGGAAAAAGTATCGACTTTGCGATCCGTACTCTCGCTCTTTCTCTCGTAACGACACGTTCTCGGCCAAGCGCATTCTTTGTACACGCGCATTGCATTCCCTTTCACGAAATCATGTCATCCGCGAGGAAATGCTTCGAAATGGACTTCCCATAAGTTTTGATGATAAGGCAGTGGGTGGATAATATGTACTTGTAGTTTTTAATATATAGTTTAATATGTAGTTTTTGATTAGAAATCAGAGCGAGTTGTATCGTTCCATTTTAAGTTGTAGTAGGCGTAATATAAAGTGGACTGAATATAATGCAAAATTTATATAAACATTTAATAAAAATTTAATTAAGCGTCACGTTTTTGTACAGGATCCCAGAATTGAATTGAGAAATTCTATGAATCGGTATTGAAACTGTTCGGATAGGTGTCGCTGGGAAAATGTTTTTATTCCACATAAAGTAAAGGCAATTCGAATGATTGGAGTTGCAGGATACCAGGCTCGTGGAATAGCTTGTAGAATCATATATTTAATCTTTACTCTTAAATGATATTCCAGTGAAAGTGGCAGGGGGATAAACTATTCACGACCTAAGGTAACATTTTTAGGTAATATTTAACGTTTGTATTTCTAGTATAAAGGAAATAAACGAAATTTTATTTGCGGATGGGGTACCTCTCAATGGCACAATTTAAACAATGATTTTTGTCCATGTTATCCCAATTACATCGAACGACAACAATATTAAAAGACTCTCAAAGTTTTCCATATGTGGTGGAGAATTCCTGGAACGGCAGAAAGAAAGTAGTTATTTAATCTTTGAAAAAAGGCTTTTACGCATACGTTTTTTACGGTAACGTCATTTCCTTTCGCCGTCGGGCGTAATCTGATAAAGAACGTAACGAGATCTGAAAGTTCAAGCTTTTCAATACCTGCAAACTTCGTAACTGTTATAAAATATCAAGTTTGTTAAAACCTGCCATCGATACAATAGATGTGCAGAGTTATACATATAATTGATCATTACGCTCGCACGATCTATATTAAAGTGAAAGTATCGCTCACTCACGTTTTCCGCGTAAAAAACGTTAAACGTGACGGGCATCCGTTCGGTATTTTATACCGAAAGATTGGCAGGTTCGAAAATTCTGAGGATTTATAAACCGATCCTCAACAACGTTTACACGTACCTCAATTTAATCACAAATTTCGCGAATATGCAGATTCAAAAAGTTGTTTGTTTTGTTGGGTGTGTAATCCACAACGGGTGGTTGTGTAAAATGACTTCCGACTTGTAGGAACGATCTGTTGATTCCGTATTTTATTTTAGAGTTAACGTTTTACGTTTAAAATACACTTGCACTTAGCCGGAGACAAGACCTTGTCTCTTGGCGCGATGTATGAGATCCGTCTATGGCGAGGATCGGTAGGTTCAAGGCAAACTATTATCTTGCGAAGAAAGATGTGGAAGGGATGATGAGTGAGTTGTTTTGATGGAAAGTGAAAGACGAGAAACCTAGGATTTTTAATGCTGGTCTAGGCGATAAGGTTAGGTGCGTGAGAGTATGATGAATCATGGTTTTAGACCGATTTTTGATGCGTACAAAATATGGGCTATACTAACTTATGACAAAATTGATTATTAGAGAATTTATACAAATGGGGGTCGGCACGTTACAGGTGAAATATTTCACATCAATTTTTCACCCAGTTGTACCGAACCGATTTTCTTGAAACTTTACGCACACGCGTATTTCTGATGGCGATACGATATTTCATCAAATTTGAGTGGACCGTAAATGACGATATTTCACAGGGATACGGAAAGAACAACGAAACGGTCATTGCATCGATAGGTTAATCGTATACTACGCTCTGCGACAAAGTACGCCTATTATCCTGCATTTAGAACCTACACTTGCCAACGACGTATAGCTTTATATCAGCAACGCAGAGCAACGTACGGTTAAAGCGTTCAGAGAAATCTCACGGTTTATTCTTCGCTTCGCATCACCGCGGTAAGCGTTGCGAAACTCGCGGAGAATTACGAAGATTACCAAAACCCCAAAGTGCAATTAGCGAGAAACGAAGATGAGCGCGAAGCGAATTCACTCTGCCGTGAGCGAAACTGTAACTGTGGGGCAACATTGGTATCCCCGAGTGACCGTCGTATCGTAAAAACTAAGAGCTGGTGGGTCACCTTTCGCCGCTATCGGCCGTAGACAGAAGAAACAAGTAGGTGGAGCGGAAAAAGTAAATAGGACAGGATATGGTCCATTCTGTACAGAAACCAGCCCTTTATCTTGTACTTCAATGTCGTTCCCAGGATGCTTCTCGAACAAAAGCGATCGCGAATATCTACTTCGCGTTCGAAAGCCCAAACGTTTGCGCATGAAAATTTTGCCGTCCAAATACCTTCTTATTTCTGGTATTCTATCGGCAATCGAGTGGCGAATACGAAATAAAATCATTCGGCGAAGGATGAACCAGTACGCGTGTATGGTGAGTCACGCAACTGGGCCGGGCCGTGTCTCTTTTTTAGCCCAAGATCGATAAGGATAACGCGGGGAATGTTGAATCCTCCTAGGCCTTCATTTTTTTTTCTTAGATTCAACGGTGGGCGTAGAAAGTACCATTGCGCTTGTTTCGAATGGAACCGACATGATCTTTTTTCCAATATTTCAATTCTCCTCGTATGATTCGCTCGCGAAGGTAACGGAGAAAATTATTTGAAAAATAGATACTTCACGAACGACGAACCGACCTCGCCCCTTTTACTTGCCCCGACCTACCTCGGCCTGCGACGCGTTAAAAAAAATGAGAGGGTAAAGGAAAATGGCCGAGAGAATATGGTGCAAACTGTTATCTAGTTGGAAGGTTAACCAGTCTCTTCCATGTACCGCCCTTATCGACGCCGAGCGAGGCGTTCTGTCTGGCATAAGTATACGATAATGCGTGGTGACCCCCCTAATATTACGTATAAAGTCCTAACGCGAGGGAACTCCGAAAAGTATGTATCATCCTTGTACTTTTCCTTGCCCGATAGCTTTCAAAAAGGTGAACGATCGCAAAGTCAACGTCGATTGGAAAAGCTCTGAGGAAGATGCGGTGTAATATGCCGATCCCATTTATATCGATTCTGTCATGATTTTTGTACGTCGCCGATTTCTTCCGAATCCTGTGGATCACCGTTCTCTTAAGCATTTCTCCTTTTCGCCTACTACTTCATCGTCCAAATTCCTAGTCTTCTCGTATTTTATCTTCTTCCAACGCAAGTTACTCACCATCCTTCCCACATCTCTTCTCGTCAGATAATAGTTTTATACCTTTATATCTCAACATAGAATAATATAATACCCAAAAACGGTAATACTAAACATCCTTAAAATCTTTATCAAGAACATCGAGAGATCTCACTAACTGCTCGTTACATTCATTACGACGATCAGTTTTTTTCTGTTGTACATACTTTATACGTTAATCGTTGCATCAAGAGATCAAATATAAAAATCGTTCCTATAAGTTGTAAATTAATTATTTTTGCACAAAGACCACGTTACACGTTACAGCAGCGTAATTTAGCCGATATCGAATTTTACAGAAATATTCATATCTAGCGCATGAGCATTAAATACACTTCACACTCCTCACGAAACGTTCGTTCAGTCTCGTGCCCGTATCACGCGAGTTCCAGAAGTATTCATTTAACGGCATTAAAATCGTGTTACCAGTGGATAAATTGACCTCCGGCTTGACGTACATTTGCGTATCGTTCTTTCTTTCTTCTTTTTTCGCGGCAGACGAACATTCGAAAAACGTAACGTTGCGGTAGCGCGTAACCGTATCAAAATGACCGTACGAGCACCGACTCGTTCCTAACGGCGATATCCTGACGCGAGGTGAACTCTGGTAACGACCGGAAGTACGAGAGACAGTCTTTCCCCGGGAACTCGAAATGAGCTTTTAACCCCTGCAATTAATTAAACGTTTTCGCTCGAGAAAAAGCGGTACGCGTTGACCGTGGGCGAATCGCTCGTACGTTAATTTTGATAAGCCCGGAATGTTCCAGGTCGTGCGAGCGTTTAACCGTATCCGCATTCATTTGTCTCCGAGAGCATTAACACCCTGCATCCGAATTGCAAATTCGGTATAATGGGAGACGTGCGGGTGAATTTAAACGAGCACTCGTATATAATCGCGGTTTCTTGATCGGCGGAGAATTTGTATCCAGCTTTAGCTGACTCAATTTCTCTCCGAGCACGAAACGTTTCGTCTGTTTACAATCGAACTAAATGTTTTCCACCGAATTCGCGGGTTTTCGACAGGAGCGCGGAACGGGGATGCCGAATTTTTTAGCCCTGAAAAAACTGGAAACGGGGACGCGATATTTTTACTTGTTTGTTCGTTCGTGCGAATAATTAAAAAGTGATAAGCATTAGCCAACGGTTCGCTTGTTTTCAGAAATCATTAATTCGAAAATTGTTTATAAAGGATATAAATTACATAGAACGTCTGTCCCGCTTTTTCGACTTTGAAACGGTATTTCGAGCGGAACGCGATTTGGTTAAAATTGTACGATTTTACCTCTCGTCCGAGATTTTTTAAACACTTTGAGTAAATATAAAACGAAATGTAATAATGAAGTGTAATACCGAAGAATCATACATTTTTATCGTTTTTTTTGTTATCCTATACTGTGCACACATATTCGTGTTGTTTATCACAGTTGTAAAGTTATTTTGATTTATTTAGTCAAGTTATTTTTTATATTACGATTTATATCGTAGTTCGTGGAGTGCTCTTTCGTACCTTATATTACGATTACTTAACTGGTTGTTTTAAGTCTCATGATTTGTTTGGAAAGATGTATGACAGAATTTGTAATTACGTACTTTGAAACTTTTGAACCAGTTTCACGTTACGCGAATCGAGACGACACTTTCTCGTTTCACATCACACATCTTCTCATCGTTTTTGCCGTTTGGAAGTCAAGTTTCCAGTAGTGACATAAAAGTACTATAATTTCTCACTTTTTCACACTTCTTTCCAAACCAATCACGAGACATCAAGTAACTGCATTAACTTTTAAAAATAAAACGAATGTATAATACAAAAATACGAGGAAAAAAAACTATTATACGCGGTGTCACGTTCAACTTATCTTTTCTTATTTTTAATCGTAAAAAGAAATGTTTCGGCAAACAATTCTTTTCTTGCAGTGACTCAGTTTTAGTGGTGGCTAATTAACAAATTCCACGTAAGCTCCCGAGTTTTCGAATTCGCGGAGTAGTTAAGCTACGACTAATGTCATGAATAAACGTACCATCAGTCACGTACACTCGCGTTATAGGGTTCGCCTTGGTCATGGTCAAGAGCTCGAGTACGAAGAATAATAAATCTCAATATTTACGCTATTTTTAGAGGTACATTCTTCAAAGTATATGTATTAATCGAAGTGGGGATTCTTTTTTTCTCGATCGCGTGACAAACTATATTACTACTTTGCCAGGGTAGGGACGTAAAGCGTTACATAAAAAAAAAAACTCGAGGTGACCTTTCGAACTCGACGTTTATACGAAACACCGGATGTAAATTTCAAAAAGAAACTATCCCGGACGTTCATAAACGTAACGCCAGATGCCTTATCTGGCGTATCGATTCGATACGAGAATTTTAATCTACCACGTTATTACAGCGTTACATAAAGATCATTGTTAACGTTAAACGCGTACCGTGCCACCTCGATCAAAGCAATTACATATTTCGGCATAATAGTCGTTCCATGTGAATTACAATTATTGCGATAGCGATTACAGTATCTGTAAATGTATAATCCCCGGTTATAATTAATACATACGTTCCTCGAGCGGAATCACTGCGAGCACCTTGTACACACAGCAGTTGCGCTTAATTGCTACAATTGCGCGCTTATCCGATTTATCGAGAAGCGTGCAATCGGCGCACGTGCGTCGGTACAGCACGAGTTTAGCGAGCAAAGATAATCAGATGTAAAGTGAGGATATTTATTTCAGGTACCTCGTAGGAAAGGCAAAGTTGAAGGAATCGTAAAATACAGGGCTAAACGGTGAAGGAAGAAGCGGGTCAAGGTTGTCCCACGGCTGTGATAAGCAATTTCCGGGATGCGCCTTGGTGTGCAACGTCGTTTAGAATCGGCCCTACTTTTCGGTGAAATTAATTGCCTGGTTAACCGCTGGGAAATCTAGCCTCTCGATCTTCCGGAGAAAATACAGATTTTGGTGCTAACTCTCGGGATTTACGATAGCCTTGGGCATAACACTCGGAGCCATGAAAGGTTGGTAAAATTTTAACTCCAAATACCGATTCTTTCGGAAGTTTCTTTCCCTGCTTTTCTCATCTTTCTCGGGTGCTTATAGTTACAAATTTGATTTCTGCGTCACGTTCGTCTTATCGCATCATTTGTTTTCCGTTACCGCACGACATTCTTCCGATAATCGAACGCTCGGGTAACCGGTCTTAGGGCGATTAAAGTAGATCCTACCGTATTTTGGATTTTATTGTGTACTATAACTGAAACTGTCGGTTAATTTGCAGCGATCATATTATGTCATAATTGTATTTGTATCACTCCTTGAAAAAGAGCGTATTACAAACAGAATTCCTAGTCGCGTGATTAGATAAAAATGAAAATGATATTGCAATAATTACTTCTAAAGGAAAATTCGCTTGGACATAATTGTTTTCGTTGAAATGGAATTTCTCGATTTTATACCGGACGGCACCCGACGTGGCTGGCATCTCCGCATGTTTAATACTAGTTTAATAAATGATAATATAATTCTGAATTACACTTTCGGGAACGGAAAGTTCATAATCCTTTGTAAACTTCTTTACGAGCGTTTCATTACTGTTAAAAGCTTCCTAGCGGAGGGCATCGAGGAAAACAAAAATTACGGTTATTACGAAAGCAGAATCTTTCCCGTTACTTCTCACTCGAATACCTCGAATAATACGTTCTGTTGTAGCACGAATTTTTCATAGAAATAAGGTTAAACTGATATCAACTTATCAAAGTTCATTGACACCGGCACCATTCGGTATTAATAACCATTAACGACCTCCATGTTAATAATACTGACATTGATACCCGTGTATTAATTTACCACGTTCATTAATTTCCTATAACTTTTCGTATAACTTTGAAAGGTTTTCCTTGTACGATCGCGTAACTTACGGGGTAGAACGTTTTACAATTTCAAACGTACGACTTGCAACTGGGTGCGTATCGATCCCGCAAGTCAAACTTGAGAGAAGTCGTTCCAGATTACAAACAAAAAATCTTCGATTTGTGTTTCCAGAATTGTCCGACAACGATGTGCGAGGAGGACACGCGCCACACCGAACCGACGGCGCGAGCAACTGAATCCCAGCGCAATTTCAACTCCGTGCGTAAAAGTTGAAGTACTTTCGTTGGACGCGTCATGTCGCCCTACGAATTGCACGTTTACGAACAAAACCTTACTTGAGGTCGCGAAAGGAAGGAAAAAGGCGGAAGTTGAAATCTCGGGAATTACAATGTCAACGCCCGCCACGGATTCACTGCCGTCCACCGTTTCCGGGGAATTTACGACCACTCTGATACCGACGGTCACCAAGATCGATACGCGACTGGACGTTAATCCTATTTCGGTGGTTTTGGCGGTGTCGATAGTCTGTATTCTGTCACCTATCACTGTCACCGGCAACTCAATTATCCTCGCCGCTTTCTACAGATATAAGAGACTGCGAACTGCATCCAACTATCTGTTGGTCTCTCTGGCAGTTAGCGACTTTGGGGTAAGAATAGGCAAATAATGATTTCGAATTCTTTCAAAATTATTCCGCCCGATACGTTGGTCCAATCGAAGGGAGATAGATACCTATAATGCGGATGGAATAATGAAAGGAAACGGGAGAAAATTATTTCAATTACTGTAATCGACCGTTTTTGAAATTCATGTAATACAATTACCAACGGCGTAAATTCATTCGATGGTAAATCCGCTGAATATGAATTAAATTAAACATTTTTGCAATTCATTTAATACGATGATAACCGATTATATTCATTTGATGCTAACACATTTGGATTTTAATTAATTTGCATGACAAAATTGTGAAGAAGAATCTCATTTTTGAATAATACTTACCACAGTTGCGCTACAGTCTACCGCCAGCTGCGCTTGTTCTCGATGCACTTAATATCCAACGGGCGAAAAGCCCTGACAAAAAAAAGAATTGAAACTGGAATTCCCAGTTTGGGTATTCCCACTAGAGTGTACAGAGTTACATTCTCGCCGACGAGAGGGATCGTATAACGACCAGAATTACGTATACAGGAACTCATAAAGCTTTCATTTCCCCAAATGCACTTCCTCCGTGAACTCCCATTGTTTACCGGCAAAGTTCGGTGCCCGCGAGCGTTCGTTTTATTTTCCTCCTCATCCGCCCCGCGGATCACAAACCTGATGTATTACCTTTCCCACAGGTCGGGGTATTTATGCCCTTTGGGATGCAGCTGGAGCTTTCTGGTCTGCCGGAAAATGGCGTTTCCACTCTTTGCATTATACCGTATTGCATTGCGATCGCTCTGTGCAGCGTCAGCGTTCTTGTAACAGTGGCTATAGCCGTCGATCGTTTGACTTCATTGGCGCAACCGCTCAGATACAAAAACATTATCACTCACAGCAGCATCGAGAAGTACATCGCCGTATTTTGGATTTATGCGATTGCCGTCGGACTTTCGCCATTGATCTACGCGGAAGTGATGGGAGAGACTCAGCCGCACAGGTAACGGAAATTCGTAATCGTCGATTATAATTATCGGTACCACGCCGGTGTCCTCGACATTTTTGAGAAAATCGTGTAACATAAACGCGGTACTCCTGATCCAGGTTCCTATCCTGGCTGATTGTGAGATAGATTTATTCTCCGATAATGAGATAAATTTGATCCTCACCCCTTTCGTCGCGACAAAGACTGATGCAGAGCAGACCCCACGGACTTTAGAGATCGGGCTGTAACCGATACGGACTCCACCTTCAATTATCGGCTTTCGTCGATCGAAATCGGACCGTCCGTACACTTCTCGGAGATTTGAGATTGCACAAAAATTCGATTTTTGTCACCGAGGGGTGCATGGACGGCAGAAGTTCCTGTCTACGAAACGCTGACTTTCACTCGTTTTCCTCGCTTTTCCAGTTCGCGTACAGACACAAACTGAGTTTGTGTCTTTCCCGTAACATATTTATTTTCCCTGTACAAAAATGGTTTTAGGAACTAGAGAAGTGTTTGTCACTAAGTGTTTGTCACTATTTATTTTCCCTATACAAAAATGGTTTTAGGAACTAGAGAAGTGTTTGTCACTAAACACATTTCATTCCACTTTTAATTAATACTTAAATGCATATTGTTACCATTTAGCAACGTACCAAATTTATTAGTTTAGAACACGTTATTGCTTGAAAATCTCTCTATATATATATATAAGGTTTGAAGAAAGGTTATTAATGAATTCGTATATTTTATTAAAGTTCTTTTCATTTTATTTAACCGGTATTTTTATACCGGTTAAGAACAAACGTTTGGTAGATTAATATCTAGTCGATATCAATTGATACGCCTCGAGGCTCTAACAGTGCACAGTGACACACCGTCGACAGCAGCGAAAGGGTTAATGAATACTGACAGGTATTCAATGTTTCGGAATATTAATGTACGGTTTGCATTTTAAGACTGACATTCCGAGACCGGTACAAAAACCCGAAAACACCGAGCTTATGATTGATCTTGAGACGAGCTTTTAATTTCCCAAAATCGTTAATATCGATTTAATTAATACTCGTGCTGTAAATTCAGCTGCAGTACTATTAGAGAAAGTGTTTCTCCCGCTACAACTGTTGTGGTTTGATTTTTCGATCGTCAATTTGATCGTCCAAGTATCAAGATAGAATATAAAATACTCTGTGGTATTTATAGCATTTATCGAAGCCATTATTACGTTAATAGCGTTATTAAATTTAAGGGCACGCGTCTTCGCGTCAACCCTTTCGGGTCCCTTGCGATAGCTCAGCTCTACGTAGCAAACAATTCGAAAATTGTTAAAATCAAATTAGTTGCTCGTCACGTTCCACAAACAGTGACGAAGTGAATGCTTGGAACGAGTGTATAAACGGTGTCGTACAGTCTCTTCGTTCTTCTTTTTTTTAGTTTTATAAAAACTGCAATTTCGTTCACGCTTTTTTCTCCCGTTGCAGCATATATTTATGCTCACGGGAAATAAAAGGAACGAAATCCAAGTAACGCGATGTTATTAGTTTAATTCTCTTCGCTGTTATCAGTGCTTTCTCTGATCTAATTCGACCTATTTAAAATCATGTAAATGTTTAATAAAATACATCGCGTAAAACGCACGGGAACGTACAAATTTAATGTCGTAAATTTGACTCGGCCTTAAAGAAGTCTTAAAGTTTTCACCAGAATAATTTTAGTCTTTCAACCTCTTCAGAGACGAGTTTTATAAAGTGAGAAAATATTATTAAAACCTTCTTTGCTGCCATACGACAAGTTTTTTGTTTCTATTGTTGGGTGACTCTACAGTGAATATGTAGTTCTCCAGCACAAAAATATCATTGTTTTGTTTTTTACAAATATATTTTATATACCGAGATACCGATATCACGATCACCCCAATTTACGTGTCAATTGTCAATCGAACAGAATGAAACTAAAGAACAAAGTATTACGCGCGAGACATGAAAGTATCGTTGATATTTAACCATTTGTTTCTTCAACTTTTCCCGGGAACTACAACGATATCAGAGCTACGGAACGGTGTAGCATCTGGCATTAAATACGGGAAAAGTTTGCCGTTGAAACTTAGGGCGCACCTATAGATGATCTGTGTAGTACAGTCCTTCGACCTTGACACGTGTATTATCAAAGTTATCGGGGGTGTAATTGAACGGATACGATCAATCTCCTTACGGTTGTCAGATGTCGGGCAGTATGTCAATTGAATACATACATACATCATTCGAAAGTTCACGTGGCACATTCCAAGAATCGAAAAGTTTTGCGAGCGGAGATTTTTCTTATCCTAAAAGATTTAGAACAATGATTTTAATTCAAACAAAATTCTTGTTTTTTTGTTTCAACAATTAACAAAGTAACGGGTGTGGTTCATCGTGAAAATGTGTTGGTGCACGAGTAAATCCGCGTTTAATACTTTATCACAATAAATCATTGATTCTTGTGACGGTAAGGTCGATGAGAATTATTCAAAACTGATATAACGAATATACCGTATAACTCGCCCGGATGATTCATTTAATTTGCTATATTTGTCGAAGCAGAAAATAATTTTGCAATAATAATTTTTCTACCTACACTTCCCGCCTATCCGTGATGCACTCTTCCGGATCTGATTGCTCATACGTACAACTGTATTACCTACGACGCATACGCCGACCACATATATTTGATAAGAATAAAGAACCATTCCGCCGTGAGTTCGAAAATTAAAGAATACAAAAACTTCTTAACCAGTCAATGGTTCGACTTGAAATAACTATGATAAGGCATTCGAAGGACAACGGGACAAATAAAAGGACGCATTGTCACTGTAACAATACGGTACTCGACACGAACCCACGTCTACGCGCTACTAGCAAATAACGGCTTAATACCGTCCGCACACATATCCCTTCAATTACCACTCGCACGAAACAAAGGTTCCAATTAATTCCACGAACGTCGGTCCGCCACACTCGCATAACGGCCAGTCGATTAATGACAAACCAATTTTCTTTCTGTCGCAGCGGTAACTGCAGGTTCGGTGCAGCCGTATTGCCCCCGGTGAGGGTGTTTCTGGTCGTGGCAGTATGGGCGCCGAGTGCTCTCGTTTTGCTCGGCTGTTACATGTACGTCTACCTGGTGGCACGTGCGCACGCACGTGCAATTTACACGGTCGAGCTATCGTTCAGACATCAAACCCAGACCCTGGCATTGCCGCGGTACGGCCAGACACTGGCAGTCACGGTCGGGGCATTTCTCATCTTGTGGCTTCCGTTTCAAGTGAGTACACCAGGATGCACCGTTACCACGATAAATCTCCATTTACATGGGCGCCCCCGCACGCGGAAAAGTAGATTTTTACGGATTAAGTAGAAAACACCTTACCAGCCAGGATCGCGTTGAGCCGCGTCTGACCGTTGTCGTGCCCCTGCTATTTGCGCGTCGGACATGACGCGACATCAATTTCACTTTGTCGACCCTACGCCGTGCCGTACGCGCTAATGTCACATTTAAACCTGACGCATGACGCAGGCGTAGCGGTATGAATCTTTTAAATTATTTCTCGAGGGACGTAGGTTATTGCACTCTTTGAAGAAAAAAAATTCTTGTTTTAATGCAGTTTTACCACCTCGGGAATCCCCATTTGTTTAGAAGGTACAATGTCGGCCTCTCGTGTACTAGTGCTTGGACCGAGGCAAAAGCTCTATCCCTCGTCTGTTGAGGAGATTCTTCCTTTGAATTTGGGAAAAATTTATATATCTCGAGATAAGAGAACGCGACCGCGTACTACCGTGGTTTTTCATTTGGCATTTTGAAATTTTGGTAATACTTGATCGTTCGGCCGCAGTTGCAGAGAATGATTACCAGTTATAACTATAACGAGTAATAAGAAGTTTATTTCTTTATACAAGATACAAACGGCTACGTTATAGGCCATAAAAACTGCGGCGTTTGTAAGAAAAACAGGTACGACGTCGAAGAAAAGTTTAAAAAGTAATCTCCGTCGTCGGCCGAATAATATGAAACGTTAAGTATCGGAGTTAAATTTATGAACATTTCGCCATAGAGTCGTTAAACGAGGTCACAAATCGTCCTTGGTGCAGGATGGCTATTTCCATTTTCTTTGATCGCTCGAGAACGAAGTTTGATCGGACCGAACTCGGTGAAAGGTTAGCGGTCGCTCCCACGGGAAACAGAAATTTCAATTTAACTAATAATATATATTCGCGGTTAATCGGACCTACGCGAGGCCGATTGATATAGCGCGGAACAACGGAGGGAGCGTGGTAATGAGGTTTTCCCGACGCATCTGTCTCCAGCCCTTCGTGGAAAAGTTTCGCGGAATCGAAGGGTGAAAAACGACGTAACTTTCGAAATTACGGCAAAGGAAAACTTGTAGAAGCGAGGCGCTCATTGCCATCGAGGAAGGAGAAGCCGAGCTTAGGGAAAAGTTGTAGTAAAAGCGCTTTTACTTTCTTTTTTCCTTTTCTACCGCTTTCCTCGGCTATCGCAAAAGAAGCCCCGCTACGGGGACAATTGCAAACAATTTCATTGTGCAAATAGCCGAGCGTAAGTAACTTAATTTCCAGCGATACGTACCGCTACCACGTCACGGATTTAAAGAAATCCCGCGAAGAAAGTTAATTACATGAATTTCGCCTGGGGTCGAATAATCTAATCGCGTCGGTGATTCCGATATGTTAAAATTTTGCATTCAAATGATAAAATTTGCAATTTTGGTGTCCGCGTAAAGTTTCCATCTTGTCCCAGTTTTATTAACGGCACAAACTTATTTAATTAGCAAAGATCCAACTTCGACGTAAGAATTAATTTTTTGGTTAATATAATATTGCGAAACTTGAAGATACGGCATGGGACTTGTTAAAGCGATCTTTGAGAGGAGGGTTTGACGTTGCAGAAAATTTGCATGCAACCTCCCACGCAAATATGTCGGAATAAACTTTGCACGAGCAATACCCCTACGCCCGAAAGGGATGACGTTATGGATGTATGTACATGGATCACACTTTAATCTCTGTCATGCATTAAAGGAGAAATAGTGCATTTTACGCTGGCGTGCTGATAACATTCTGGGCGACGACGAAAAACAACGTCAGGCGATAAATATGGTTTCATATTTCGACTCGATTGTGATGCATAATTTGCCGGAAAAGTGCCGATGAAAATAGGATCGTGACACTAAGAATCCTTTCCAGAGATATTTATAGAAATTAAAATAAACATGAGAAATCGCTATGGTGAAAAATCTCGTATCGTCCATACATGCGGATAAAGCTCCTCCAATACCAACAATTATTTCCAACAGTGTTTGTAAAAAGTAAAAAAAAATTATATAACTAAAAATTAAAAAAATTGTATAACTAACCTAAGCTGTGTATATCCTAAATGAGGAGGAATCTTGTATTTTGATCGCATCAGAAGCTTCCCAGCGTTTATCTTGAAATTCTATAAAAATTCTTTGAAGGACTCGCAGGATCTCGGGATTAGCCGCATCGCGAACTTAGTCACGTTTCGAGCGTATAAAATTCCATAAAGTGAAAAGGAGAAACTGAATTAAAAACGTAGTGCTCGCCCGTGTGTCTCATTGTCTAATACAAGATAAATTTGTTTTTCAGACCTGCATGCTGCTGGACATTTTCTGTGGTACCAATATCCTGACGGAATGGTCGGTGGTGTGGCTGGGATTACCCATAATGGCACACAGCGGCATAAATCCCTGGATCTATGCGTTTCATCACGGGGAGATGCGCGTTGCCGCGGGAAAGATCGCCGAGGACTTAGTAGCCTCGTGCGGCGTAATGCCGAGCCGTTATGGTTGCTCCCCCCTGAGACGCGGTTCAAACACGAACATGGAGTTGGCCGAAGTGAACAATAGTTACGACGGTAGGAGGCATCCCGTCGAGGATTGCTTCGCGGCGAAACAGAACAGCGTTTTGTACACCAACCGAAGATGCCTCGAGATGTCGGGCAGGCATACTGACATATCCCCGGAGAGAAACGACGCCGACCCGGCGACGTCCTCCGAGAGCAGACCAGTGGACATCGTCGAGGAGGATATCCACGATCTGACGAAGATGCTGGATCCAAAGTACATAGTCGATCGAAATCACATGATCGACTCGAATCACAACATAGACAAGCTCAAGAATCTCAAGTACCTGCTGGATCCGACGTTCAATAAGATTCGACACCTGAGGCGGCTCAATCAGAAGAGACAGGCTAGCAAGAACTTTTCGAAATCTTCGGAGCCAAAGTTTATCTCGTACCAGAACCTGAAGAGCGACGGCACGGTGAATCGAAAGATGGTGCACATGAACACCATGTCTGATCCGATGCTGAACGCGGACAGTCCTATGGTCGATACCAAGGACTTCAACGAAGCATTGCGCCATAATCCGATTCCCGGGAAGAGAAGGAACTCGAATCTCTGTTCCATGTCGGATCCGAATATTAAAGCGGCGATCGGGAACTCTTCGGAAGCGAACCTACGACTTATTCCGGTCAGCGGAAACGCGACCGAAGTTCACCGATACTCCGTTCAGAATCTGGATCACCATAGATGCGAGGGAGGGATGGCGAGGCACGTAATGCTGTCTCGACAGTTGGAGAATCAGAAGCGATTACACGTTTGGCCGCGGCCGCGGGTCAAGATCAATGGCAGTTTCGATCGCGCCAATCCGGCGTTGAATTTGAAACTTCAGAATAGTTACACGTCCCTGTCCACGCCGGACAACGAGATCTCAAGTTTCCTAGAGAGTCCGAGACGGAGGGTATCGCCGAGAACCTCGGCTACCATAACTTCGAACAAGTTGGCCAATCTCGTTCGTTTGGATCAACTGCCGTCATCGAGATGCGCCGAGCCGAGAATGGATCCAAGCGCGAGATTGCTGCAGGCTCGTAAGAACCTGGAGATCCTGAAGCATTCGGAGTCGATCAATACGATCGAGCCGATGAGTCGCGTGCGACTGTTGGAGCCCTACAAAATCATGGACACCTTGACCGTACCGACGATACACTCCGAGCCCCCTAGTCCCATCGATCCCCTTCCCCTGGTCTCCCTCGAAGAGGAGGATCCAAGGTGTTTCGAGATCGTCAAGCCCTCCTTTAACGTCGAGCGCTCCAGGTCACCGTTCGGCAACAGAAGGAGTCCTGTCCGACACTCGGATCCCGTGATACCATCCGTACTGCTAAATATCGAGGATTACAGCGAGGAATCCAGATACAGGTCCAGCAACCATGATACCTTCAACGATCCTCCATCCTGCGACACGCCGGGCGTCGAGCCCATTGATCTGTTCGAAGCGTTACTCAGAAACTCCGAGAGATCCAGGGATTCGAGGCTACCGGAGCCAATATTCGCGGAACACGATTCCACGAGATTCAGTTCCAGAAGGCCGTCGGACTCGAGATGGTCGGAATCGTCGAGGAGCCAGGAGATACTGTCGAACGTCACCGAGCATCAGACCTTTCCGTCGTCCTACTCGGTGAACAATATCCAGACCTGCAACAGCGGCAGCGATCTCAACGATCTCACTTCCCTCGATCCCTTCATGTGTCCGGACGCCCTCACGTCCTCCTTGCGCGAATCCTTTTTCAGCGCCCCATCCGTACCTGACTCGGAGATCTTCACGTCCTTCGAGGAGAACGACGAATCCGGTAGCTTCACACCGAATTCCGAGCGCGACTCGTCCGCTTATAATTCCGTCTCCACTATGAACCTAAAGAGATCGGCGATCGAGGCTGAACTGCAGAGCAAATCCACGGAGTCTGTTTATCGTAACAGATACGCGTCGACGAGATCCTGCACGATCTTGCGATTGGAACCGTCCCTACATCGAAGTAGATTGCGAGTCAGACCGTGCACGGATTACATCCTGAAGGACGCTTCCTCGAAGAGAAATCCACGATTAGCGCCACTCGCTTCGCCGACGCCCTCTGAAATCTGCACCCCCACGTTTGAGCTTGTCTCGGAGATCAAGGGCGACAATGGCGTCGGTGTGAGGGTTTAAGTTTGTTCCAGGGTTTAAAGGATATCGTTAGACGAGACAGATCGTTCGCGGGCTAGACGAGCGAATCGATAACGCTTCTTCGGGATTCATTTTTTCTCAATTTTGATAATCGAACTCGTCGAACTGTGGCTATAGGACCGATACGCGCGACGGCACGATCACGATGAATCAGTATTTTTTATAATAACGAAGAGTGTATTGGAAATGGCTCTGGTTACCTGATCGAGGAAGTACGCTGGAACAAATTTAGATTATCGCGAAACAATGGGAATGAACGTTAAAAGTTGGACTGTGATAGTACGACGTGTCTTCGCTGATTGCGAGATCGTAAATTGGTCGGGTGAAAGAGAAAATTCTATAATTTCTCATTCGTAAATAGTTCCATTGCTGATTGTAAGGTCGTAATAAAAATTTGTACACTATTACACCACCTACGTTGACGTATTAGCATAGCAATTATAATGTACGAGATATCGGATGAAGAAGTTGAGTAGCGTAACTGACTTAATAATTGATTGATGAATCGTTTATCGATCGGTATAGTCGAACGGCTATGCGAAGTGTCGTATACAATACGACCGTTCAATTTATATTTATAGACACTCCTTGAAAACCTAAATTAATTGTATTTATTCTAACGATGTAGAGAAGACGGAAGAAAACTTCCGCGTTGAAATTACGTGTCGCGAGTCGCGACTAATTTGACTGGCTCTAGAAAAGTTCACCGTCGATGATTCACTCACGATAATTCATCGATTCGAAAATTCGCGGCGGATAATTCGCTGTCGAGAAAGTTAAAAGTTCAGGCCCAGAACTGTTGGCGAATTTTTTATTGAATTCGGCCGCGCCGAATTGTCAGTCTGTAAATTTTTGCACTCTCCGGATTTACGGCGGTGAACTTTCCGGATGCCAATTTGGCTGACACCTTAAAGGCCGCATAGACAAGAATTATATATTTAAGCGTTCTTTAGTATTTTCTGAATGTTACCCAGAACTGTGCCAAGCGGATTGTGCGGGATTCAGTGTTTTCTTCCGATGGAGTACGAGTTAAACTATGAAATCTATTATCGCTTGTGTACCTGACGAGAAGTTTAGCGATTTGTTGGCGAAGGAAATTCATAGCGGAATCGCAAGTTTTGCTCCTGACAATGTACACTTGTAGTATAGACGGCACTGAGTTCACAGGTACCTACTCTAGAAATCTAGAGAAATATCGATCTTGCACCGCCGACGAAATCTGCCCCCCACCCCTGCATTATTGAAATTTCATTAGACAATTCCATTTACATTTCACCCTGCTAGTCGCCATAGATACGCGATCACGAACAAATAACTTAAGGAATACTTGAGCGACCTAAACTTTGCCAATGAGCATGTTCACGAAGAAGTTAATGATCAAGTGCATTCCGATCTTTGTAGATTTAAGTAGGATTATGATTGTTGAGACTTACGTACACTGTACCGTTGCAATTCTGCAGTTTCGTACATACGTTGTAGATATTTCGGTGCAAAGTCGTACAAAATCGTCGTTGTTCCGATGTCAGTCTTATTTTGGGCATTAAAACGTTGGCAATGCGATCTTACGAATGGATATTGAGAGCAAGGCAGATAAGAATTATTCTAAATAGTACGCGACATAAACGTAATTAAGAGAAGTGTATAGTAGAAGGAACGTAAGGACCAAAAAATTTATGAAACTCGAACTTCGGTGAGCATCGTTGTAATCCAGAATTCGTAGATAATGTAATATACGATACGTGACATTTTCAGCATAGATGTTTATGGTTTTTTTTGTAATGGTTCGTGATAATCGTACTCCGGCAGTTTGGCATTCGAGTTGATCGGCAAACATCCCTTTGAAATCTCTATATTTTATATCACGCCGCTGTAAAAGTTGCTTCGCTAGGGCAAATACCTAAAAGTATCTCGGGAATATAAATAAAAGTTCATAATTCAATGCCAATTATATAGTTAAAGTACTTTTATACATAAGTTCACTCAGACGTTCCCTGTAAAATGAAATTGTTTTTATTATGCATTCGTGATATTTTTCAAAACGAAATGGCTTGTGTAATCGTGTACACGCGTGTAAATGCGTGTGTACCAAGCATTCAACAAATCTATTAATTTTGATTGAAAAACATAAAAGGTCTTGAAATTTATGCAAAGATAAAACATTTTCATTGATATCTTAGTACTCCAAATGTAATTTTCAGTTTACATAGGAAAAGATTTAAAGAGGTTTCTTGAAATAAATATAAACATTTTACTGCGTTGACGACTGCGAAACGTATACAATCAATTCATTAATTGCTGCGATATAATAACATAAGTTTGATATGTTCTATTCCTTACAGCGATTAGTTTTACAATCCGTCTTCCACTCGAGAGTATTTTCGTGGACAAATGTCACGCTCTTAACGCATTCTCCTGCTTGTTTTTGAAGTTCAGGTTTACAGCGCTTCATGAGAGACTCTCAAATTATGACTTCTATAAAAGAATAAATAAATGAAATAAAACTTCGGTATTCATGGAAAGCGACAGGCACTGATATATTTTTATGAGGTACCTTTACCGTTCTCTGTAGATAATACAACTAGACAACAATTGAATCGCGGGAAGTTATTTGCGTAAAACTGTTTCACACGGGGCTGTGTGATAAAATCAATGTACGCTTGTACTTAATGTGTAAATTATATTTACAGGAGGCAGTTAAATGCGTAATGTAACTCGAAACACGAGACTAAGATCCTATATTGATCCGTCAAAGGTGAGATACAATAAAATGTTGAAATTCTATACATATTGGGTTGACAAGAAAGTCATTTCGGTTTAGTACAACTCAATATGGGTCACAACCGAAAATAGTTTCTTGCTAACCCAATGCATATGTGGAAATGGTAACTTGATAACTCTACAGTTTTATTTTTCATATATTATACATGTACGTCTTACATTTCTTTTCGTACTAGGTAATTGTAACAGGCAACACGATTTAAGCGAGCAGGAAAATTAAACACAGGTACACAGTACCTATGCAGACGATCGTATGATTTTTGTATGTATAAAAACGTGTAATATACCAATTAAATTACTACATATGCGTACAAAACTTTACCTATGGCCTGTACATAAAAATTACTTTTTTATTTCAATAAGATTTAAAGAATCTGGTAGAAAACCGAAAAAAAACATGATTTTAATTCAAACTAAACTATTTTCCCAAGTTTACCGTGAAATCAAATGTAAATAATTAACGTGTTATTTACATTATAGTGTCACTCTTCTGATCATCGTTTAGTATTTCTTAATGTCCCAAGTCGTTCCTTTTTGCGAATCCTAGAAACAGAAATACAAATATTACAATACAAAGTACGTCGAAAGACGAATCGCTTATATATACAGATACATATAAGCATATATATATACCTTTATTAATACGCCTAAATTGGACAAATCCCGGCGTGCCTCATCGCACGCGGAAAGTAGCGCTTTGTCCTTTGTTTCCTGTTCGATGGCTCTTTTTCTAACATCAGTTCTAAATTTCATAAAGCATCCAATAACACTATCCAGTCTATGATCTTCTACAGCGTCAGTATTTGAAATACCGAATTTTGAGAAGACAGCTGACACATAATTCGACACTACAGCCACAGCAGTTACACTTCTACTCGTAGGGGCGCCCTGTATGCAGTACACAATAGTTCTAGTAATTACGTATTATTATTCCACAGAGATCGGCATTATCAATAACAATTAATACTTGCATTATGATCGTGCAACATTTTAATCCCTAAATTGATCAACTTGGTGATCGACATCATGGCTTGGGCTGTATCAAAGTCATTCATTAACGCATCGTTCACCTTATTCATAGTTTCATCCAAACACTATGAAAAAATAAACTGGCTTTTTAGATTCATGGACCTAATATAATATAAAATAATACCGTAATACAAAGAGAATTTATAACTCACCTGGAGTAAAATAACTTCATCAATGTTGCAGTCATCCCACCTGCCAGCGATATAATTATTACAATCGCTAATGAAATGTTCAACCTTATTCAACAATGATACTGCATTATTCATCGCAATATCTGAAAACCTGACTCCTAAAACACACAATGAAATGTTTCATCAATACAGTTTTCTACAGTTATAAATAATGCAAATCATTAAGTCTTAAAAGTGATGGATGCAACATACTTGGAATGCATACCATTTCTGTAATTGGAAAGTAGACAAAGCATCCTGAATTGATTTGCCGTATGTTTCTGCAGATACTCTTGTATGCTGATGGTATTTTTAAGACTCTTGGACATTTTCACATCGTCTTCCAAGGAGAGATGCCCGCAATGTACCCAATAATTGACCCATTGATCCACTTCATGGTAACAGCATGATTGTGCTTCTTCGTTCTCATGATGTGGAAAAACAAGATCCATTCCTCCGCTGTGAATATCCACGGAGTTGCCAAAAACTGTGCTAATAGAAGGATATGTTTCCATTTATGTTGCGCTAACAAAATTGTAGGAGGAACAAAGAAATGCACCAGAATAGTACAGTACCTTGCGATCGCGCTGCATTCTATATGCCACCCTGGTCTTCCGTTACCCCATGGAGATTCCCAAAACGGTTCACCTGGTTTCGCTGCTTTCCATAAAGCAAAATCTAACGCTGATTTTTTATATGGATGTTCGGCGTCTGGGAAGGGAGTCGACAGTTTACCATACATGTGATACTTATTTGTATCAAAGTACACAGAACCTACAAAATATACATTCAGCTTAATCATAGTTAAAAGTTGCAACCTCCGATGCAATAATTTTACCTTACCGAATACAATTATATAACAATGGTGGCCAAATTGTGATTCGCGAGCCAAACACGGCTCTTCTAGACATTTAATATAGCTTGCAAAGGCTGGGAGAAAGTGAGGGAACACATAATAGCGACAACTCAAATTAGTCGGTACTACAGCATTAAATTATTTATAAAAAAAATTAATTGTAGTGCACCTGACATTCTTGCATGCCCCTTTTCTCCTATGTACTATGTGTATGTATATATATATGTAAATAGTATTGAAATAATTAATAATATTTGTTTGTATTAATTACATAAAATAAGCATCAAGTAGATGTGACTCTCTAGTATTTCTGATAGACAAAACACGCCTACTGTCACGAGAAAGTTTTGCCACCCCTGCTATATAACGTGGAGTCGTGCATAAATATTGTTTACCATCTTTGGCAAGGTAAGCACCTCCTTTGCTTACAATGTTGTTGATAAATTGTATAATTTGTGGGACATAATCGGTAACTTTACAAGACAGATGAGGCTTGGTTACATTCATTATCCGCATATCTTCGAAAAATTCCTCCTCGTAATGCTTTGTTAAATCACCTATACTTTGTCCACTCTCATTTGCACGTTGTATTATTTTGTCATCTATGTCCGTTATACACATGACCATTACGACATTTATGTTAAAGTACTCTGACAGTATTCTCTTGATAATATCCAATTTTACATAAGTTCTAGAGAATTAGAGTTAAATAAACGTTATATTAAAACTATAGTTTACAGTAACCAGAGTGATACTTAATCAAAGAGGTAACCTAATTAAAATTAGTTTCTTACACTGCATGTCCAATGTGTGCGGAATCGTAAACGGTCGGCCCACAAACGTACCACCTAAGCACGTTCTTGTTTTTCAAAATTAAAGGAACCGTGCATTTTGTCATAGGATTGTACAATTTAATATTCGTACCATATCCGACCGGTTTTATCCATTCCGGTTTCCCCTTCGGCTTAGATTCAATATGCATGAAACGTTGACATATACGACGTAACTTGCAATTAAGATTTTTCATAGACACGTTCATTTCGATAAATTGGATTAATTAACACCAAATTCACCTTCATTCCACAACATTTGATTTCCTAACCTAATCACCACAGTACATTCTGTATATATGCATATAGGTCTGAATACGGCTGTTACATCAAATATGATTGAATATGATTGAATATGATCAAATAGTTCAGCCACGCTATGAAGTTAGGTGTATGATAACGTGTGGGAAGTGGTACTAGTGGTGGGCGATTCTCGAAATGAATCGATCTTTTGGATTAATTTCGATGGAAGTGAAAAATCGATCATGCGTAAGATCGATCAAAACTGAAATAGATCAATAGAATTCTTCTTGGAGTTTGTTTGGCTACTTGTTGGACATACGTGAGAATTTTTGAAACAGTTTTAGTCAATTGCTTCTTGGTTTTATTTGGCCCACAATGCATTCGTCACGCTGGCGTGATTAATTGTTGTTCTACGGTTGGATCAAAACTAAATTTTTTTTGTTATTCTTAATCGAAAAGATTGTCGCTAACGTTTGTACAGGAGTTAACCAGTTTGATTGAAAACTGTGAAAATGGCGGGTATCTACAATTTCGAAATCTGAAAAAGAATGCGAGGTCAGTTTTATAATAATAAAATATGATATTGTTATTTTAGAAACATAATTTTGGCAGGTCGGTGTACCATTAGGAAGTGGAATAACCTGTAAATAGAATACTATTGCAATTACGCCATGGTGTTCCGACCCTGCGGTACCTTGTTGAAAATGTTGAAATTTTGTGTATTTTTGGAATGTAACCTTTGAACCCCGATGTCAAGTGTGACACGATAACAATTTTCATTCCAGTGACTAGCATGTCGAATTATACTCGATACTTTAAAATTAGCAACAATATTGTGTATGTGTGTTTTTTACACACAACGAATAAAATTAACTTCTTAACGAAATATTCTGAAATTCATTTAAAATAAAACACATAAAATAATATGGTGTTGATGGGAAAAAAACTGAAAAATGATTTCGAGTGTAAAAGGGTTAAAACATAGGATTGTAGGAATACATTCCTTATATATATGTTATACTTTTACGTAGCTCTCTAGTAATATTTCGAAGCTTTGTGAAGGCTAGAAAAGGGAAAGAAATTGCCTGATTTACAAAATCTCATTTTTATTGATGCTTCGACAACATGGGCTGAGACACACACATTTGCTCATATGAATTTATACCACTGCGCGTTCCAACATATACATACACAACTCGTTAAATTATTGCCTCGCGCGGTATTAGATTTAAGGAGTGCGACAGTTTTCATAATTCTTGCGTAACATAATTCTACGTAGAATCGCGTGTTTTCGGTATGGACATTTTTAAATGTACTTGTTTCGCAGGATATCTAATTTTACATAAGATTTCGATAATTTAACAATTTTGTTCGGTAAAGGAAAATGCAGTAACTAAAATTACATATTTATCTGTGAAAGTAACGCATTATGAAGACATCATACATTCTCTCCTCTAACTCCACCAATCTATGTATTTTTCTCAATCACCAGTGATGCATGAACAAAGTAAAAAAATTACCAAATTTTAATACAACTTACAATAGGACAATATTTGGACTTTCGATACTCCTCGTCCGAATCGGAGTATTTTGATCTACGCGTATTTCACGATCATCGAAGGTACACGAACAGCGCAGAGACGCGAAAACGATCCAGGTTCAAAGAAATATGGCTCGTTCGCGTGTTCGAGTATCTCGATAGCACGAGTCTAGTACAATGATACCTTTTTTCCCCCGCGCGCAGTTGCTTGATACCTTCAGATCCGATAAGCTCCTTCGCACGATTAATTATTGAACGACCTACACGAATAATTATTCGAAGTGAGAGCAGGAAACTTTTCAGCTTGGCTTCGATACCGAAATCTCGTGTATAATGTGTGCTCGTTTTGCAGCATCGAAATATGAAAAAATCATTTTCGGCCATTCTATATGCATACATACATGCATACACACACTTACATATATGTATATACATATATATTCGAGGAGATCCACAAGGGTCGCAAGAATAGGTTGACAGGATAGACTCTTCTAATAGACTTTGCAGACGGACATAATAGAAATATTTAATATATAGCGTCATATATTAATATAATATTCAGTAATAATATAATATCTATTATATATTATATGTATGATATTTTTTCTCAATATAGCGCTTTTCCTCGCTTTGTTTGAGGTGATATCCAGCGATTAATTTTAGATTCAATGGGTATGATGTAGATACATTCACTTCAGCCTTATCATATCATATTAATCGTCGTGGAGTATCAGGCATTTTGTACGACCTGCTGACTTTTACATACAACCTGTGGTTGCTTCGTAACGTACGGATTGATTCTAGTAAACAAATATTTTATATTCTGAAAATCTGAAACGGCTCCAGAAAATTATTAAATGCACGAACAAAATCATTCCGGAGTCCGATAGCTTGTTCTAAAGTGTATCTGGTAATGTGGTGCCTTTCTATTTGCAGTTTAAGTATCCTGTCAAATCGATCGAATTAAGTTCAATGCAGAAAAATAAATAGTTATGGCACGTGTGACAAAATAATCTCTAAAACATTTCTTTGTTTCCAAAGGAATTAATACGCGTTGTATACAATTAAGAGGAATCCGTACCCCTTATGTTTTTAAGCAAAACTGTACCGATTCGTAACGCCAGAAGCGGGCTAAACAATTGAAAATTAGCGCTTTCGTAACGAAGGATTTCTGTGCCGCTAGCGCAGTGAAAAATATGAAACTTTTTCTGAATTATCAATTAGAGGAAAGAAATCAGGGAAAATTGCTTACAGAATGTTTATTTTCCTCGTTTTCAACGTCCACGCACGGTACAGTTCGGAAAAATAATACAAAGTGGCGGACATGTTTGAATTCCTCTTAATCTGTATTCAATAAATTATTAATGAGGTACTATTCTATAATGTTTAGGTGAACAAATGACGACATAAATTTGCGCATTCGTTTTAAACGCGCGTGAAATTTTGAAATCATATATCCGTTATATTCTCAATTGGCCAAATATATTGCGGATGTTGTTCTTCGAATATTTTTGCTCGGCCTTGATACGTTTATTATAAAAGTCGCATCGCTTTTAGATCGCGTATTTAAATACGGTACACTGAAACATCGAAACCAAACACGTTACACACAACTTTTCCAGTACTTATTATATCCATCCAGCACACGAGAAATAATTGGTTATTTCAAGATCAACGAAATCTTCAGAGGGGAGTACTTATTAAACGGGCAAATATTTTAACCCAGCTTTGCGCCAGATTACGCTAAATCACAATTTGCGAATGAAGTAAATCATCGGGAATTAAAGCTTTGATTTCTTATTACACATTAATAGCAGACTGTGTCGAGGAACCTTATTTTCGGCCATGATCGCGGGATTAAGAATGCAGGGGTCTAAGGTGAAATTAAAGCGTAATTAAATGAACAACGTGCAATTAATATACGACTAAAAACTCTACGTGTAGTCAGATCTTTGTCCAAATGCACGTTAAAGCCGCGAAAGAAGAAACGTGGGCTATACAAAATTATCACGATCTGAACTGTATACGCGTAGAAGTTTGGTGTCGTTTAGAATACAAAATTATACACAGTTACATTGCGAGATAGTTTCGCATAGTGCATTGAAATTCTACCAAAGAAATCGTGTGCCCCGAGATAGGCTAAAATTACTCCGGTGTAATTTACATCGCTAGACTTCACGAATAATTTATTTTATTATATATTATACTTTCTACGTAACTACCATCCATCTTTGATATTTTATTATATAATTTCAAGAAAATAACATTCGTACAAAATTGACTACAGCCGATTGCTTTTATGATGTGTTCGAGTAGATCCTTTAAAATCAGTTTCGTACAACGAAGAAATTAAAATATCTTTATCTTTATTTCTATCCCTCAGTTCTTCGTTTTTTTGTTCTTCCGCTTTTCAGTTTTGTAAGATATGACGTGTATACGTATTGACCTGGGATTATTCCGACCGGCTCTCCATATGAATATCATATCCTTCTCTTCAGAGCTGTTGAAAAATTCTACGAAGTTAAGAAAATATGGCGGGGATATCTCCGTAACTAAGTTGCTATTTTATACAGATACTTTAATCTTTAGAATGTGCAGCTCATTCATCTTAAGCGAAAATCTTAATGCGGAGGAGTGCATATTCTGCCAGATGCGGAAATTTGGCGCGCGAAAGTATTACGAAGCATAGTGATTTTCGCAATTACACACGTACGGATCTTTGCACGTGTCAACGATTCTCGATTCTCCGTTTAGTCGATAAACGTAAATACCAGATAAGATGTTGGCCGCTTTGGTCCTTCATGTATGTACCGTTCGTAACGTTTTCTTTTTTTTGTCATTTCTTTTCGTTTTATACCTTCGTATCGATCGTTCGAGATATTACACAATACCGCGAACGTTGCTTTAAAACTTTAAATAAAATGATGTGCTTGAACGCATAGCTGCGTCTATGATACTTACGTACGCGTGGCTTAGCTGCTATAAAAAATTGTGAAAAATCTTAGATCATAATCTAAAGGTGTCGTAAAGTGCCTGGACGTATTTAAAATACATTGATCAGTGAAAACTCTCTTTTAACCCTCGATTCGCGTAGTAAAACATTCATTGAATAATTATTCTCGTAAGGTCACGTCAAGCGGTACACCGAAAATCAAATCACAAGTGGAAAGTAAGAATGAAATAGATTTTTAACTTAGCTTTCAGTAGTATGACGACGCACTCGTCCGATTCGAACATAATTTTCTTATCGAATCGCGAAACACCAGTTAGGGATTAATATGCAACGTTCAGGAACTGACAATGTCGCGTAATCAATGGTTTCACGTGATATCCGGTCGGAGGGTGTAATAAAAATTGACGCGAAGGGTTGTGCTCTCTACATACTTTAATCTTATTAGGCCGAAAGCCGTCTTCGAGACAAGCTTTGTCAAGTTCTTAATCCGGCCGGAGACAGTCGTGACAGACTAGATGCATTCCTAACGTAACAACTTCCGTCTAACGTGTAGGAACGATAACTTGCAGGAACTCAGAAGGAGGAAGATAGCGATGATCTCGATCGGTAATCGATGCTTTGCGAAACGATTCTCGTCGCGATCGCTAGAATGCAAACTAACCGAAAGAAAAGCAGGGTGAAGCTAATTACTGGTTTCCATTTCCGTCCTAGAACTTGGTCTTACAATTGAATTCTTCCTTCGAGACGCGCAGACAGGAAGTTGCCACAGAACGGAAATACTTCACGAGGCGACTGATAGATCTCCAAACACCGCAATTACCTTTCATTAATATTTACAGTAAGCTGCCTACTACTCAATCGCTGACGTTCGTATGGCCTTTAGCCGTGCTTCTTCTCTCATCTTTGCTTCCTTTTCTCTCTCGTTCCTTTTACCTCACTCGTGCAATAATATCCTTCAGAGAATTTCGTCGTTGATGAGTCTGTACAAAAATGATGAACCGTGTATCGGCATATAAACTGCCCGACGATACGTGAAACAGTGTATCGCCGTTGCCCTGGCTTTGCCAGCAATTCATCGTGATGTCGTATTTTCATATCCTAGAGCTGGCCCAAGCGGACCTAACCACCTCTCGTCGGACGGTACGGATGTTTTTCAGGGGATGCACGTGTGTGTGTTGGTAGCTTGTTCCGGCGACGAGAGTGCCACAGAGAAGTCCGTGTCCAGGACCAGATCGCTGATGCAACCAACGATACCTTTCGTGTATCTGCCGCCCGTCGACCTAACGATGTCCGGTGCGCCGCCTACACAGACACAGACATGGCGTAAACAAGTGCGAACCGAATTTTACTTACTTAATAATTATTCTCTCTTAAGGGGGTACTGTTGCCTGGATGAGTGTTGTATCGATTGGTGCCAGATTCAGCAAAGAAATTTAATAAAACGGCGGCGTACTATACTTTGATTTTCAACTTTTCTCACTTGTATGACCATTCTATGAGTTCTTTTCAAACATATTTAGGATTAATTAAGGGGCGGTATCGCTGTCTGAAATTTTGATAAAATCGTATTTTTAATTAAATTTGATTGATGTATCAAACAAATTATCTCGACCCAATGATACTATCAAGGTTGAAAAACAGTGTACTGAGGATGTATGCCAAATCTCAACTCAATCAGTCGATTGGTTGTCGGGATATGGTGGTTGCGGAATTGAACAACATCGTTTCGAGGAAAACGCAAGGAAAAAGCGTAGCTGCGTCTCGACCGCGCTCCCTAACCGTGCACTCCATAGAATTTCTATAACTCGGGTAATTTTATGAGCATCACTAAACGGTTTTCAGAGACGTATTCAGAAAGATCCGTAGAGTAATGGAGTAGAATAAAAATCGATTTTTCACATTTCTAGACCACAATACCTCCTTAATTAATCCTAAATTTCTGCGGAGCTATATAGATTTTTGGATTGTACTAATTGCCTGTTTCTAATTTTGTATATAGAAGAGATATTCTAAAGCTCATGCGTACAATTGAATAGGGAAGGAGAAAACCATCAATTTAACACGTTCGCGCTGGCGTGCATTACTGGCGATACAAATAAAGCAATAATTTTTTTTTTTTTTGTTAAGGAAAAGAGAAGAAAATATGAAAAAAAGAACATACGAAAGAGTGGCATCTCAAAGTGAGGAATCCAAATTACGCCGCCAATGTGAATGTGTTAAAGTTATACTACTAGAAAATTGTCATTCTACGGATAAGAGCAACGATATGAATGTTTTATACTATACTGACCGACGTAGAGACCGGTATCGGTGTTCAATTGTCTTAACTGCCCGGGAGACGATGCCGAGACTCCTGTGCCGCTGTCCACGACGAGTGACGCCCACTGTTCATTCCTGGGGAGAGATCGTTCGGTTTGAGAATAATGGAATTACTTGACGAGCCTTGGGGGAATTAGCACTTGGAAGTATAGTCACCTCACTGCTCTCACGCGATGCCATAGATCATCGTCTAGTCTCGTTAAATTGTAACGAAGTACAGCTTCGCCGGAGCCAAGGTTGTAAGCTAGAGTCAGATATCCGCGGTCCAGCCCGAGAGCAAGGAAATCGTCGTTTTCGTCCCTTTGTTCCTGCGGATCTGCTTGCCTTCCGCTCCAAAGCAAGAGACCGCTACTGCTACTCGCTCTGAATCTCATGTTGATGTCCACTCTATAGCTTATTATCCTAAAAATACAGGGTCTTTTAACTGACGAAGAGCATCGAAAGAACCGGGGCACGCCTCCCTTTTTAAGAAACAACTTTTGCTTGAAACGCGTGCTTCTATTTTCAAAGATGTAGGAGTCCTTCGGGAGGTACTTTTAAGTACGTCGCTCGGTATATCTACGGCAGGTGTAAAAAGAAATCAACGGAGCGCAATATGCTACGACGCGCGAGGAATGTCCTTGTTCCTAAACGGAAAATCAGTGAAAGGTTAAATGGCTATAAAGGTAGGGCCGCGAGATTGCGATCACTATGAAATATAAAGTATTAAAAATAAACGCGTACCTCTTCATCGTGTCTGCGTCGTTATAATGAAGATAACTCTCGCTCCCGGAAAAACTGGGCACCGCTCTCTCGTATCGCGTCGATGTCCCTGCGTTCGGCCTCGCCGGAGAGGAGTCGAGCACAGCGTTATCGTCCGGGGCCGGACAGGGATGAGGCATACCGGGACGGCATCGGCAAGTGAAACGTTCTCGAAGCGGACGACACTCCGCGTCTCCGCAAGGCCTCGCCTCGCAAGCGTGTCCGCAATTGCCGACGTTCACTCCCCCTAAAGCTTCGGCAAGGATTCCGACCTGTCCAGCAAAACGTTTTGATCGCATTACCAGTTTCAAAGGTAAATTTATTATGAGATACAGATCTCGCTCGAGACGTAATCTAAATGATGTTGGATTTGACTTGCGACTATCTCGTTTCACATTTTATATACGAGCGAATAATTTTGCCGCGATGAAAGGAAAACCGCGACAAGTTCAGCTTAACGTGATAAAAGCGGAACCCGTTTCCTGCGAGCGGATGAGATTTGGTTATTCGAGTTCGGTGACGGGGAGAGAGAAAAAAGCGGACAATAGTTACGTCAATTCGATTTAAAGTACAAATATTTGCGCTCGAGAGTTACGGGTTTTCTTTCCACTTGGTACAAAGAAAGTAGTACTTCAAACGTATCAAAGTTTCGACCGTAGCTCGACGGTGTGACGAACATGAATCTTTACCTCCCGACGATTTAAGATGACGGTTTGAACGCATCCGACGAAGCTCGCAGTGGTTTTCATCTTCGGCGAGTACATGTCCGTCGAAGGTGCGCCGCCCAAATAAAGATTGAGTGGCAGTGATAGTTGAGTGAAAGCTCCGGGAGCCAGGATTTCCTGAGGGGGATCGTCCTCCACTTCGAGGGATGCCAAACGGCCGGTTCTTGAAACTCGTACCTCGACCCATTCGCCGAGACGCACGGGGTAGTCGCTTCTGTAATGTTAATTAGCATATCGCTCGTCAGGTATGGTAATTCGAGTGGAAATGTAACGATCGATCAATTTTCTTCTTTTTAAAATCCTTCATCATGACGGGGCTTTTTTTTCGTCAACCTTGCAGATTATACTTTCATGAATCTTCGGATACGCGAAAGATTGTTTTTTATATTAACTACGCACGAACAGAAAGGGACGCTTGAATATGAAATTCGGTAAAATTTCAACACTCCTATCTCGACTGGGAAGTTCGATTTAAGACTTGAGAAGACTTTCATCGAATTTTATTTTAACGGAAAATATAAAAGTACTTTGGCAGCGAAGACCGTTAAGTAATAAATGTCTTTAAGTATTTGAAGGGTGCCTCTTGAGTAACGATTCTGGATAAACAAGACGCGCAATGTAAATATTTTAGAAATATTAATATTACCAACAGACTATTTGTTTCGAATTATTCCCTTGATATCGACTTTTCGCGAGAGATATTTAGAAAGCATTCGATATCATTCTAATGTAAAGTAAATGTTAGCGCTACATGTAGCGCTGCTAGGATAGGTTTTTATTGAGAATTTTGAAATGTATCCTTGAAAACGGGAGGTTTGAAATTTCTCGCAGGAAATCGGGAGAAACCGGACGGCGTTTCCAATTCCCGTCACTTTTTCCGAACAAAATCTCGACAGGATACGGTGAGGGGGTTTCCGACTCCAGAGGGGTATGGAACGGGGGGGAAAAAAAGCCGAGCAAAATGGAGTCTTACCGCCGTGATTCCGGTCAAACGTCGTGAATGCGAATGAAGTTTGCTCATGGATATTATTTCCTTGAAGTAGGTATAGGGAAAGAAGGACGGCCGCGTCGGAGACTGGCGAGGGTGGGATAGACATCTATTGAACGGTTTTCGCGCACCAACGCAAAGGTTTCTTGTTAAGGGTGAATCGAATGTACGTGGCTTTATAATAGCTCGAAGAATTGCGAACTTGAAAGTTTAAAGGCCAAGGGGTGCGCTGCCAACGATAAGTGGATCGCGAGTAATTGATTGCAAAGGGTGCTCTCACCCTTTCGGTTAATTCATTATGTATTTATACGAGGGTCGGTTAAATGATCGCTACGGAAAACTGCGTAAGTACAATTAGACGAAGAGGCGGGGTTAGAAATGAAATAGTACGGATGGACGAAAAAATGGGCATTTGAGATTCTATTATACATCGTACAATGGGGAGGAAAAGAGTAGCGCGAGGAAGATACGTGGCTGGGAAAAGTCCAACCGTGTTTCGCGTACTCGTTAAGATTTTTTTCACTGCTCCTCGTGGGTCTGGACGTTTAATATCGGCCATGGAAGGTCGAGAGGTTTTCAGAGATTATAGAGTCATAAGGGTGAAAAAGAACGGCGCGAGTTCACCGCTGCAACATGACGAATAGGAATGAAGTTTGCCTACGGATATTATTTCGTAGGAAGGGGTATACGGAGGCGGAAGATCGACGTGGATAAAAAGGGTGTTTATCGAAGGGTCTCCTAAAGCGGGCAAACACCGCTCGCTCGCGTGCGTAGGTGAAATTGAACGGAGCTTGAAAGCGAAGACACGTTTATCCTCTCCGTCGGATGAATTGATATCAATTAACGGCGTGAAAGAGTTATTACTTTTGCGTTACCGAACGAGTTAATCGGTCGTACGGAGAAAGGAGGACAGGAATGAAGAACGACGTAAAATGGCGGGTATACGATAGGCCTGCTAATCCGACCGAACCTCGTCGTTTGTTATTTTATACTTTAATAAGTATCCCGATCAAAGATACTCATTAATCTATCAATTTCCGTTGTTTCTGACGTTGCGCAAAAATATTTTAAGGGAAAACCTTTTTCTTCGAAACGACCCATATTATGATCGACGAAACGTTTCCATCGGGGTGATATTTTTTGAAATTACAAAGTTCTTTATACGTGCTTTCTTAAATGGAATTATATATTTTATGGTGGCAATATTCCAGCTAAAATTAATGAGAGTTCAACAATCTGCAACCGTGTAATCTTTCAACCTTTGAGAGCTGGATTATTTCTACCCACTTTTCATTCAAAAGCGGCAACTGTTTTGAAGTGAGATAGGGTCACGAATGACAGAAAAAAGTTGCCATAACTTACACTCCACACAAAACCACCCTTAATCTAGGGGTAGCTTTTGAGATTCGTGATGGTTAAAATATTTACAAAGAGTCAAATTTCTCTTTAAAGTGAGCACAGTGCATTTTATATTTTATTTCAGTAGATTTTAATCATTCGTACCATTATTTGTGATATAACTACAACAAACACAGAGTGCTTTCTGAAGGTATGGTTGTAAGTGTATATGTACATATTAATATCAATCTTAATATAAATATATTAAGTAAATATATATTTATTTAATATAATACTATAATAAATAAATATACACATATATAAATATTGATGAATGTCCATACTTCCTGGAATAAAAAAAAACGTAGGTTGTCTGCGGCAAATAGGTAATAAAGATAATAAAGTGATATTTGACGTTGCCCAGTCAATTGGTACAACCGACATGTCGTGAGTCCATTTCTTAATTTCATATCGCACAGAGCACTCCGTTGCTTTCCGTAATATCTCGACGCATCTGCCACCGCCAGGATTATTCTGATTTTAGGAGAAGCGGAGAGCCAGAGTGGAACGATTCAAGCTTCGCAATAAAAGTAGCAAAAATGAGGCGACCTGATTACACGTCGGATCAGAACCGTCGTCCCGTGCCTTCGGCGACACGCGTACTGATTTTCTCTCATGAATATTCAGTAGGTTAATTCGCGATGAGGCCGATCGACGCCGATATACATCGTTATTGCCGATACGATGGATTAAACGATCACTCGGTTCTTTCGACGCCGGCGTCCGCGTTCGTTAATCGATCGCATCGCGTATAAACCCGTTACAGCGCATTACAGCCGACGTAATCAACGCGACGAGCAGACCCGAATTTATGCGGCTTGAGATGCATCCTTGACACACGCACACCGTCGTTACCCCGCAAACGGACGTATTGCATAGTACTCGTTTCCTTTTTTTTCACATTTCTCGTGCGATTATTCTAAAACAATATGAGTAAATAATTGCAACACCGTTAAATCATTAAAAACGCCTTGTCAACTGAACATAGATTTCAATTCCTACCGAAGTATTACTTACCGAGAAGTAATCGTAGCGGCATAATTTAGATCTCGTGCAGATTAAAGTTACTTAATAACGCGCTAACGATGGGCGCTACGCTCACTCTCGCAACGCGAATAACCGTAAAAACCTTCGCGTGGGATGTGCATTTCGGCGATCAAACGGGTAACGAATAAAAAGGAGAGATAAATGAAGCCGTGCACGAATAGCGCACCATGCCACTGACAATCTGCAATTATTCGAATCGGTGCTCAAATAAAAGATCGTAACCGCGATGGCTTCGCTGCTTCAATTCCCCGAGAACCGTGTCAAACCCAAATTGTGCTAATCATCCCAACAAATTCATTCGATTAAAACAAATAGATGGAGTACGCGTCCACTTCAATTTCGCATTCTGCACGGGACCGAATTTGATCTTGGGCTTTATTAGGGGCACTCAGTCAGGTGAAGGGCTTCGGAGATCAAGGGACAACTTATTTCATTTGCGAATACTGATTTAAAGTATCGATACTATAAATTATTTATTTGCATTTATTTACGCAATTTTAATCTCTTGCGAAATTATTTTGCCTCATAAATTATTTGTTTAAAACAGGGTTCAATTAACAAATGCACATAAACGTATAAAAATTTATATATGCATTTCATAATTAAATTAACAGACTATATAAATTATATAAAACCTTATAATTATATAATTGTGAAACCTGTTTTTTTGAAGTACCATTACTTTCGTTCAGTATTCGCAGATTAAATTAATTATATATACAAATTGGTCAGAACGGTTGGCACAACAGGGCGAGGAATGATTCCACGTGCAAATGTAATTTGAAAATGTAGGATGCAATTCGTCGTATCTCATATAACCGATGTTGAAAATTTGTCGGGTACACGTGCACTTGGATAATTCCCTATGACCTATATATCGCCATACAGAGCTAATCTCGATTGGTTTTTTGTTTCGCTAACGCTGTAGGGGCCCCCGCAGTACCGGCCCCGATTCAGCCCCAACCAGTTCCAATTTTAGCACCGCAAAATGCGATGCGCATCTCGTGTCGTAATAAAGTTACAGCATCGGCCCACCGCTATCCGCGTCTCACGTCCATTAAGACACCGGAATACAGACGACTCAATTAGAAGGGAGGCCCTAGTTGGAAAGGAGTTACGAGGAAATCGAAAGGGCGCGGAGAAACTCGTGGCGCCGGAAGCCTCGGGGGCGAGTTTGGCACGATCTTCGAACTTGGATGGGAATCGGCATTCTGGATCGACTTACCTCAAAGTGGCGGGCCCTGTTCCGAGGTCGAAGGTGAACTGAACGTGTCCCGAGGAGAGATAGAGAGCAATGAAGTCACCGGTCGCGTCGCTGTGGTGCCCGTTGTAAAGTATAACGCCGTCCGCAGCGGTTGGTTTCAGCGTGACGGCCAATTCCAGCCAAGATAGGGACGTGTCGGCCAAGCCGGGGTAACGTAGGTACGAGGAGCCATTAAACGACGGCACCTGGAGGCAGAATTAATCGAGCACGGGTTACCTTGAGCAGCCGTAAATTCTCTTTAGGAGGCTGCGCGAAAAGATGCGTCGCGCCGCGACGGCCCTCTTTGCCTCGCGTTACGATTAAACGCGCATCGTCGCTCCCAGGGAGAAATAATTATCGGCTATTATTTTATCCCGACGCTGCTCGAGCGTTGTAACGAACCGGATTAAAAAGCCGTTAAACTTCCACGGCGAAACTTCGCGAAGCCTCGGACGGGATTAAAAATTTATAAACTCGTTAAAGGCGCTTGTGAAATTTACGGGAAAATTAATGAGCCCTTCGGGACGACGTCTTTTTCGGTCAATACCGGCGTCCAGCTGGTCGCGAATGCTTCCAGTCGGTTACGAAAGGTGCTAGACAGCGTGGAATTTCAAACGGATAGATTATAATTGCACGTAAATAAAAAAAGAAACTGTGCGCGTACCGGGAGGATAGTTAAAAAAAAAATGTTTTATCAACATCGTTGGGGGTATTTAACTCGTTCAACGGTGGGGTTATTTCTGGACGCTCATGAAGCCCTATTTTTCCCCGTTATCTGGCGAGCGTCAATTTTCGAAATGACATAGTTACGACGCCGTAGTACGCGCGAAACAGGAAGATCGTTTCACCGGGTTTGGAAGCAGTTTGCTGCTGGAGATACAAGCAGTAAATTAAAGCCGGCCGGGGTGCTACGATCGCATATGCCACCTATTACATCGCAACATAAATTCCATCGGTACCCTCTTACGTCCCGTTATTTCAGCTTACAAGAAGGAGCGAGCGAGAGAGGGGGAGAGAAGAGGCGGAGAAAGGGGAAGAAAACCGGAAGCACTAAAATGGATTCTTCCATTTAAGAACATAGAGATATAACGAAAGCAAAAATTGTGCAAATCCTGTGTAAAGTATAAATCCATCTTATCTTTTTTACTTATCGTTGGGAGAGGACGAGGAGGATGGAGATGAGAACGAAGATTAGGATAAGAGAGACGGGAAATTTTATTTACAACGGGAAGAGGCAAGAGAAAAAGATTTTGATATTCTTCTATTAGAGGGGCAGGATGAGAAGCGAGTAAATGGGAGAGAGAAGAAGTTTTCGACAACGCGTGTTACGGGCATTAACAGTTACTCCGCCCCGGAAGTAATATCGACGAGATTCCAATACCAACTTTATCAGACGCATCCTCGCGCGTCTATACCGCGCTCAAAGCTTCCACCATTGACATAATCGATATCGTATGGCTGCGCATAATCCACGTATAACCCGAGAAACACGTGCGTGTACATACGCGCGAAAAGCGAAGAGGCATCCGCGGCTGAGGGGATAAACTGGGCGCTGTATGTCTCGCGTTCGACGAGTTAAGAGGAAAAAAAAAAATGTCGATGGTTCAAGAGGCGTGAACAAAAAAATCATGCCGATCTCATTGCAATGTTTGATGGAAGTAATCGGGTCGAGTATTTTGCGCGGTCGGTGCATTTAGATTACATCTGATAATTAAACGTTGCCGCGGGTACTTCGCGTTTAGCACTGTTTTTGTTTCTTCCCTTTTGTACGAGACAGCTGATTAAACTTTTCATGTTTCCCATTGTCGAGTCGAGCGTCGATCGCGTATCACCACATTCCGGCCGTGGAACTCAAACCAAAACTGAAACTTACCCGACCAATAGTCGCCGAGGACTCGAGTTAACGAGTATCACTTTAAACTCAAACTCATTCTCGAACTTTGAGCACGCTCGAACGCTCGCTTATCCTTTAATGCCATATAACGTATAGCTTTGACAAATTAAGCCGAATTTTCGGCCCCCGAAAGCGTTATCGAGGGAATCTCGTAACGCTTTTGACCCAGCGCACGCACAGTCTGGCCGAAAATTTTCCGGGCTAATTGGAACAAATACCAGACCCAATAAAGTGATTTGTATCGTTGCAAATACATGCACTCTCTAATTACCGCAATGATTTTAAGATATTGCGAATCAACCCTTATATTCTTCTTTTGGGATAGTCTCTCGAAGGTCTTGTAATTGTAAGTAGACCACGTTTACTTGTGCAAATTTATATTTGTATACAAAATAGCTAATATAGTGCTCGAGCCGAAATGTATTTCGTCATTGAATGAGTTTAAAAGCTATTTTTGAATGTTGCACGGGTTACATAATTTTCCTAATCGACGAGTACACGAGTGTCTCGCGTACATACTCTACGCGTACTCAGAGCACTTACTTCATAAAATCGATACAACGCGAATATCGTACACGAGCATTTTGCGTAAACATTCGCGACCTAGTTATTTAAACGCGTATCGTGCAATATACATTTTTAGTTTCGAAAACGCAGAGTAATTGGAATGCGAGAATTTAGATAAATAAAACCTACGCGACTCGTGGAAGGATCGAGCTTTTGTTCCTCTTTAGAGGAACGCGATAAACGAAGTAGAAAAGCTTCGCTATGGTGATGACACCGACACCGGGGAAAAATGGTGTCTCTCGTGGGATCATTCGAGATGCTGGTCTTTCGCATAATGCAGGGTCACTTTCCTGTACAGGCCCGTGGGATCGGCTTATCGCCAGGATGTAGCTTTTACTCCGTGAAAAGGAAAAAGGAGGCCAACGATGCCAGCGGGGTCATAAGCGTCGACCGGGTTGCCCCAGGACCTGTCACCTCGTAAAAATTTTCAAAGGGCACCGTGCTCCTCCGTGCATGGATTCAATCATCCATGCCCCTCGCCGATTTTTACCGCTCTTTTAAACCCGAGAACTTTAATATCTTCCTCAAATTTAATTTACATCGGGAACTTTACGCGAGTTAGTTTTCAGACCGACATTTCAGAGACGTTTTGATACGTTACAGGGACGGGGGTCTACCTTTATCTTGAATTTTTTTCAAAAATAAAACTACTGGATGAATCAATTTCAAACTTTGCGGGTATGTTTACCGACATTTGGAACGTACGAATCTTTATAAGCTTCTATATGTATGTAGCTGTGATGACGTTACGTGCTGCCGATCTGTAACTTTCTAATGCGTAGAAACATTAAAATGATTTTGGGAGACATCTTGTAAAAGTGTAAGAACAAAAAATCCATTTTCTGACATGGCAATCTCGGCGGGATAACGAGTATAGATTCGATATAACGAGAGATCGATGAAACCCTGCTAAACCTTGTGGTATGAACGTAGTTTCCAAACTACGTTTCGTGAAATATAAAACTGTGGGGAATTGTTAGCGAATAGCAATAATATACTTAAAATTCCAAGTTTCCACGAAACATTCCAATTCGGACAACTCAATTAAGGTCGCGATACTCGAAAGTTTTAACTAATTCCGGGATACTAGAATCACTATACGCTTTATCCTACGCTCCGATAAACTTCGTGTCACGGGAAGCAACAATCTTCCGTCTCTCTCTGGTATTCCTACAAAATTTCATTTAAACGAGAAATTTTGTAATTCGTTATTGGCGGCACGAGCTTAAGCTTCCTTTGAAACGTTCAAGCAGTTCTAATTAATTATTTCGTGTTACTAGATTCTTCCGAAAGTTTGCACGTCGTTCAAAACGGAGGACAAAAACCAATTATCTTCTAATTCAAAAATATTTGAAATACCGTGAACTTTCTACGTTCAAAAACCTAAGAAACAAAGAAGAATTCTTTTCCGATCGCAGCTGATAAATCACTCGAACAAAATTTCTCGTCGCGTTAGAAGCTCATTAAACTTTTCGATGACTATCGTACTCTCGGACAATAGGATATCGATACAAATTTCGATCAAACGCGATCCTCGCGTTCCGCGCTCCTCGTTCGCTCGTTTTGCCGATGAACATGCATATTTACCTGCAGATCCACCCTCGTCTCGCACAGGTCGCCCGTATATCCTAGAGGACAGAGACAGACAGCCGTGTCGCCGCCGGTAGTCAGGCATTTTCCGCCATGGGAACACGGCACCTTGCTGCACCTGTCGGCCGTGCATTCCTCTGCAATGACAATAAATCAGGCGGTTCAATGTAAACCGACCAAGCAGCTACCCCGAAATCGAGAGTTTCGACGGCGAAGGTGAAGCGTTCGCGTTCACGTCGAGAACGAATGACACCGATAAAACCGATAAAATTGCCCGAACGACTACCACGGATCGGGAATCCTAGTGCTAAATTACGGAGGCGAGAAATATCAGTCGGTTATTTAGTTCTGTATAGGTATTTCGTGGTATTATTTCGTATTTGTCGCACCGCGGTATTTTTATTTATTCGTTTCACCCGCCCATCTCCTCTCGGCCCCATGCCATTTGAATCAGTCGCGTTCGCGATACCGGAATCGAGCGAAATATCTAAAAAATTATTTTTCATCGGCCGAGCGGGGCTCCGGAAATTTTCGACGTGAATCACGGCAGCTTATGCTGTTTTCCTGTTGTTTTTTTTGTTCTTTCTTTCTCATCGCCGGATGAGATGTATCTCGTTATTCCCGGAAATGTGGCAACCGAGTGAGTTTTTGCTCGTTAACGGGGAAGGAATGTCCGAAAATCGATAGCGAGGCATGTCCCTTCATTCTCGCGTGGTTAAAACGATACGTAACCTGTTATCATTGACGCGTTGCCGTACAAACGACGCAGGTATCGCTAATTCGTTCGTTAATTTTCAAAAACTGATCCTTCGAAGTTGCACGCTGAGAGAGCTGAAAGGACAAGGAGCGTTAAACGCAATCCGACCGTGCTGCTGAGTCGCACTTACGAAAAGCAGAGTACCGTTAAGTTTCAGATTAGAATTCAACTGTTTCGTGATCGGCATGGAAACGATGTAATGCAAATGGCGGTATCAAAATTCGACGTATATCCAGACTTAAAGGCGATATAAACCATAAACGTTGCGAAATGTTCGCGATGAAAGTGGCCGGTGGGAAAATTCGAAAGTCAGACCTAATTTGCAAGATAAGGAGTAAGGGATGATGCGGAAAGTAGGAAGTCAGTCGATCGTATGTATTCAACGCGGGAGCCCTTTTTGCAAGCGACCTGGTACGTGCGGCTACGTAGAAACGATTACTTTCGAAATAACTCGATTTCTCAGAAATTAAAGTTAAGTCCTGGCCGTCGCGACGACGGTGGTGCGAGTACCTCTTCAATTCAGTCCTTTAAAGCTTCGATCGATACGAGTCAAGGTAAGTTCAGACCACTCTGAAAGGTTTGGTCTCGAGAGTTACTTCCCCCGGCTTTTCATCTGGTATACACGGACACGCATACGTATGCAATTCCATGCGAATCTAGTTAACTCGGCGAGGATAAAGAATTCTTGGGTCCACGTTACTTCTTTTCTTTGCTAGTTCGCTATTGTTTACGTAATTTCGCTTCGCAACCTGTTTCTTTTTTTTTTTTGGAACGAGGGACCTGAAGACTTTATTTTTCCGACGGCTGTTTTTCTACCGGGCCGGAATGTACCTGTACCTTTGCGCAAACGAAGTTATCGTATGGTGTGTCTTTTATAGATATCGAACGTATGCGTTGGTAAATTATTTTTTAAAAACACTGCTTACCTGACTGCGGAAGTTTGAGCAAATTTATATTTTTATAGAAGATTGGTAGCGACAGAAATTTGTTATTGGTTATTAAATGGTTTGGGAAATGCGTTCTTTTTATATCCGACATTTTGCAATATTCAAACATATTATATATTTCACTTTAACGATAGAAAGCATGCGTTTTGCATAAATATCCGCAGTATTTTGTTAATTACCGCCTAATGGATTCCATTTATCAACCTTCAGCCTTGTTTTTAGCTAGGGTATTGAATGACGCGACACAAGCGAGTTATTGTTTCTTTTCCGCAAAAGATTGAGCGTTGCTTCGGATTGGCTTTCTCGGCGATACGAAACAAACCTAATCACTCCTCGAGACGAATAACCGTAGCTTTAAAGAGTGAACGCTGAAAATCGTCCGGGACATCCATTATCGGAAGATCGATACTACAATACTTCCGGTTGCAGCGTTGCCTCTTACACCTCTCCATGCAATATTTCATTCCTCGACTCATTTTTTATCCCTCGTAACTAGCTCCGCAGGACAATGGAAGTCGTTCTGGATAACTGAATAATCTTGCATAAAATTCTCGCGAAGAATGAAGATTGAAACGTTATTCCTCCCAGACGTTGGTTAAGAAATTGCAAGGAATTCGGATGCCATAACGAGGCTACGTTTAGAAATGAAGTTTGCATTTTTATCTTTTCTTTGAAAACCGGTACGCGTAATACCGTTTGACATACATTTGTGGGCCACGTAATTGGCGAACGATCAAAGTCACGTCAAGAGAGCGGTTAATCATGTGCATTGAGAGGGCACTATATTGGTGAGCGGTACTAATTATCAAGCGTTAATCAATGGTTAACGAGCGTCATCCGTTTCGCGCGTCACTGTAGACGAAAATCCGTCGATAACAAATTAAATGACGGGTTATCAAAACTACTTAATAGACGCGTGGAGCTATCGGGTGTGTCCAGATTTCGACATTAATAATTTGATCTACGGTAAAACAGGGAAAGTGCGACGTTACGCGGTACTCATTAAAAGGAAAGTGATAGAGTAATAATTAGATTGCGAACAGTTATCGTTGTAATTATTTTGACCGGTGTGCAGTAATTAAATATTGACGTTTCGAGCAACATAATTTTGGGTACGCATTTTACGCAGTCACGACAAACTTGAAAACATCGCGAAATACGTTAACATTTTAATGGCAAGGTTTAGGTGTATTGGGCGGAAGTTGTAATCTTAATTGGTCAGTTTTGAAGCTAAAGTGACGGAAGTTTATGTCGATATTGTCCCACGAGTTTTTGTAACCGCACTGTTAATCCATTTGCGGCGATAAAGAAAAGAGTTAATACAACGAACTAACGAACTATTTCTCGTTAGGCATTGTTCTAGAGAAACGCATCTACGGACGAAAAACTCGAATGGGCGACCGGTATTTTCTGTTAAATCGAGAGCGTATACGGTGAACGTTGGAGGAATTCCTAGCTAAATTCATGTGACACCTGTTGTGTTCGTTGAACGATATAGGAGTTAATTCGACCACCCGGTACAGCCGGTGTGCCCATCTAAACAAGATACGACTGTAAAATAAATAATTAGAGATCGCGGTAATTAATCATCAGGGATACCAACGACAGCAAAATTTGATATTTGCATGAATCGTTGCGGGAAATAGATGTCGCGCGGTGGTTGTAATAATTTCACATGGTACGATTCCGGTCGCATCTCTCGCTGCATCGATCTTTTATTTCATTGGCAATTGTTACTTAACTTATAATCATAGTCTGTACTAGGGAGGCCTTATTTTTCAACTTTCTAAAACTTTACCTCCCCCCCCCCCCTTCCCTATCTCGTTTCAATCAACAAAAAACGACCTGTGCAAAATTTTAGCTCAAGCGGACAACTGCGCTGCTATCCTTATCGGCCATGAAGTTTTAATATTTTCGCCTGGGAACTGATTTTTTGCAAACACAAAGTTTTTGTTAGTTATTCTATTCGGAATCACTTGTAAGCAATAGCAATCAAAATTAATGCGAGTTTTTATTAATTCAATCAGCACGCGAGCCTTTTTCTCATAGCACGTGAATTAATATGAAAAGTCATTAAATGTTTACCGTGTAAATTATGTTACGTGCTTTTACATTAATATTATTAGATACACTTATAGTATTATTATTATTATTCAGCTTCAAGACGTTAGAGGGTCGTCTGGCTGTTGTCCGATTGAGTTGAATTTTTGCACAGACCGCTTTTTTGTTAATTGGAAGAGGATTGGGGAGTGGAAGCAGCAAAATTTTAACTTTCAGACAATTACCTACAGCTAAGAGCCCTCCCTAGTGTGTACGGAACATTCATCGCCATTAACCCAAGAACCGAAACGATTAGTTTCGATTAGCGCGGAAGAAGTTTTTTAATTTTCGCCATTTTGTTTACCGAAATTTCACTAGGGGGATTTTTGAGTACCATGAGATTCTTTCATATTTGTTTTGTAAGACTTCCCTCGCGATTGTAACGAAATTGATGTATTTCTTAAATAACTAATATAATACACCCGATAAGATTTTAGTCTTTTTTATCAAATTTGAGGTGGGACGTCACGCTTGTGAGAAGCATCTACCGATTTTAGTTAATAGTTATCCCTGTAATCGCGAATGCAAATAAAGTAAGAGCACGAGCAACCAAGGTGAGAAACTGAAACAATAATTTATTCTTTCGAGAGAGGCACGTAAATAAGTAAAGGGAAGATATTTTTCGGCGTATTTTTAAGGCGTAGAAGCGAGTGTGCGCGTTCGCGCGCGTGTGCGTGATAGACGTACAGGCGATTTACTTTGATACCATCTACAGCATTTCCTTTTTCCTCGACTCCTTTCAGCGACACCGCACGTTTTTCTTTGTAAGGGCCAGCGAGGAGAGTCGAGGGCCAAAAAATGCATTGGTCTGGGAATACTCCTCTTTGATCTATCGTACATTCTGCCTGAGAATAGAAATGTATGTGCCGGAGCGGTTGGACGTCTATCGTTCGGACGGAAACCGAGAATGTCCTTAAAAGCTATCTTTGCAGACGTCACGCTTCGGAGGACTATTCGTATCTACATGCATTTTTCTATAGAGATTGTGTAATCGGTCGATTACCTTCGAGTTATAACGGGTTCATGATAAACGAATCAAAACGGAATTCTCTTATTAACGATTCACAACATTTTTGGTTAAAGGTCCGTAAAGTTTTTTTTAACAAATTTCCTGTGAAATGAGATGAGATAGAGATTGGATCGAGCTCAGGGATGGTATTCAAACTAAAGAGGAAAAAATGGAGCAACTTGTCGATATTTTCATGAAATTTTCACTGAACATTCGAAATACACGATCCATAAATATTCCTCGGAAATTGGTAACGTCGAAGCTCGATAGCAGATTGATCACCGTCGAAGATGATTCTGTCAAACATAAACCGGTGGCTGAACTGTTATTTGTATTATATAATTGAATTTTTATTTTAGCGTTTGAAATGATTTACAAGTCATCTAGAAGGAAAAGGGTAAGACGGACCGGTGTTTAATTACCAAGTTGTACTCACCGACGTCGAAACCATTCGCGGCATCCCCCTGCGGCGCAAGAGGGAAGCGATAGCGGTGTTCGTTTGCTTCCAGGTGCCGGACGCAGCCCTTAAATCCGGTTCTCACCGGAAGTCGCTCGAGGCCGGTCGTGTTTCCGGGTCCTCCGACGAAGAGCGGTTCTCGGAACGTAATCCTCGCAAACAATCCCTGCAATCAAATCCAGAATTTTCCGGTTACATATCTGTGTACGCGTGCGTATAGAGCGACTATCGAATCGTTATCCCCTCGGTGACACCACCTTTTACGAAATTTGGTCATTTATCGGATTAAATTGTAACGCGGTGTACCAGCGGTAGCTGTACTAAATTGCTTGAAAAATTGCTCGATGGTGTGAATATGGGAATACAATGGACTTGTTTCAGTTTCGCGTCTTATTATTGATTTTCTTGCAATAGATGACTTAGCATGTTGGCATCGCAGGTAGCAAACAAAGATTTTTACATAAATGAAGTTTTCTTACAAAAACATGTAATAATGATAATAATATTTTTTTCATTTAATAAATTAAATTTCTAGTTCTAAATTTAAAAAAAAAATTGGTTAAATTTAGTTGACGAGTATGATTAGTTGATCGCTTCTATTATTATTATTACTTGCTGATGACCATTATATCCCCGGGTAATGTTTATAGTATACTCGTACTCGGGGATACTTTGGGAACACTAATTGTAAGATTTAGATTGTAACTGAATTCTGGAAAAACTGTTGCATTTTGGAAGCATATACCAAGATTGATAATCTCAAATTATCTATCCTAATGGTTCGTAAAATAATAATCGCCCAACTTGTTCGGAAACAGTTTTTAGAAATAAAACGTAAAAAGTGTCCGAACCATCCACCAACCCCCTACGAGACGTTTTCCAACATTTTAAGTGGGATATTTACTTAATAACTAATTGGGATGTATATGCAGTTTAGGAAACTTGTACGATTTCAGTTGCTAGGCAGTCTTAGAAATGTGTCTATCAGCGTTTTAGCACGAGACCGGTACCGTGGCAACTTAAGACAATTTAGCGCAACGTGCCCGCGATAGGAATTCATGAAATATCCCTTCTTTTGGTCGCGGGTATAACGACCCAATGAAAAATCGTTTATCGATTAAATTGCTAACGATTAAGCATCGCCGACGAGAAACTTATTTGTAGGATCAGTAATTACAAAGGAATTCTCTTGGAGTAATGCGCGGCGCGAGTTAATATTGATCGAAGGAGCATTCCACTTCGTGATATAACACACCAAGTTCCAGTATTCCACATTTCTAATTTAACTCGACTCCCGCGTAAATGATATCTCTCCTGATAATAGTAGAATGTAACTGACGTAATCAGGGTAACAAAACGTACCGTACGCGTACGTACTTCGACAAGGTAAAATCATGATATCTATATACCACATTTGGGTCACGTTAAATATTATACATACACGCTACCTATACGCATTTCCGTGCCTGGATAGTTGGCCACACACGTGCCAAAATAATTTGTCCGGCCTGTATATAAATACTGGTTTTTAATCTTTCGATTCATTTCAATTCTGTTCGATCGATTAACACATTTTTGGTGAACGGTACAATATTATAAATAATAATCTCTCGCAAATATTTTGGAGTGAACATGTCGAGAGTGACTCCTCGAATCTATTACGATACCATTTGAACAATGAACACATTTCTGGCGCACAATGCGGTATTAAACGCTAAACACTCGGGAATATTTCAAAGTAATTGATAGCATTTGAGAAAGCTCTTTGAGAATGCATTAATGAGACACCCCTTCCCCCTTCTTTCGTTATAGTAAAGCCGCTTCTAATGAAATTTTTAATTTAACTTTCATTGAGATCATTTAAGCTAACACATATCTCCAGAATGAATTCCCTTGAAGTAGCAACACTCCTAATAAACAATGTTTGAGTTTTTCTTCGACAAAGTTTTTCGTGTCTCTATGTATGAACCGTTTGATGCAAAGTTACAAAAAATTCGTACCTCGAAAGCTTAAACCTCGTTCTGTTTTGCGCGGGAGTAGTATGAGTCTAGCTTCGCTAGTTTCTCTGTAAATAGTACCAGCGGTAATAATTACCCACTTGAATGTATGCAAAGAAATCAGTGAAAGTAAAAGGAATATCGAATATCATGTATTACATACGGAACAAGGTCTTGTCTCGGGCCAAGTACAAGTATGCGAGACTTATTGTTAGACCTTGTATCTTTTCAGGAAAGAACGAGCGGGGATTTCCTTTATTTTCAAGACATAGCGGCATGATTATCGTAGAGCAGTGGTTCTCAATCCTGTATATCTCCTGTACCCCTTGAGTTTATTTTACTTTTATTTCTAATACTGTATCACAACATGACCTCGTTTCTCCAGGCGGTTACATAAGTGAAGTTTTATTGCAAAAAGATGTAATAATGATAATAATATTTTTTTAATTTAATAAATTGAATTTCTGGTTCTAAATTTCCCTGGTCGGACTGTACTACGTACTATAATCTCAAAATATTGATTTCCGTCATTAGCGATATTTTGTTGCGTACCTCTAGGGGTACGGATACCACAGGTTGGGAACCACTGTGTTGGTGTATGACTCTGCGGTGATCTACTTAAAAGAGGCGTAACGTTCTTCAATATTATTGCATCTTACAAAACTTTCGCTTCACTTCGCGTTCCTCGTTATTCAATTTTTTCGACGCACACCACTCTTTCATTAAACTGCTCGTATATTCGCGCAATGTTCGCTGCTTATTGGCAATAAAACCGAGCCGGTGAGAAGTATCGACAAACGACGTTTCCTACGGTACGATGCACGTATGTAAGTAGAAATACCTCATGCGCAGTTCGCATTGTATCGTACGGCCAGCGATAAGAATTCCGAATGCAAAAAAGTTTCGTCGTATCGAGTAAATAACAAGATGCTCGCGTGATCGGGTCGCGAAATACGTTTGGCAAGGATATAAGTACGCGGTTAAGAAAGCCACATTTCGTTCCGATTATCGTGTCATTAATATGTACCGACAGTGCGTAAAAAGCCGGTTTTATCATCCCTATACCCGCGTAAAAAAAAGAATTAAATATAGATGTGATTTCTGGACGCCAAACGTACGAAAGCCCCTTACACTAGAACCACCGCCTATTAATGTATACCTGTTTCTACAATTTTTTATACCGATTTTACCAATTTTTATATAGTTCAGAAACATATTCTTAAAGTTATACGTATTCGCACCACATAAAAAATCAATTTTCGTCAATATACCTGAATATGATAAATTTGAATAGCCTTAAACAAATATTTCAAACCAGTAAAAATGACTGGTCTGGTAGTTCTAGCGTTATGCGTTACTATCGTACTAGTCGTTGGAACATCCGAGTACCTTGAACCCAGACGAGCCGCCCTTATTTCATCTCATCGAGAAAACTATCGAAGAAGCATCGGTGCCGGGCAAGTTCGCAACCCACGGGAGTGCGGAAGTGTCGGACAGAGATCTCCGAAAATCTGCGGTAGTTTCGAAAAGTCTCTCTCCCGGTGAAATCAATCCTGCTCGTAGATTTGCCTAATGCGGGAGCAGCGGACCGGGTGAGACGGATGCGGAAGATGGAACGGGCGGAAACGTCACCGTGGCAGACGGGCCTTTCCCGGTTCACGTGAAAGTGCAACGCAGTTGGAGCTGACAGCAATTTACATTGTAAGTGGATTATATCCAACGTGTCCCATATTTGCGTACGTGTGCCGCCTAAGAGTACCGGGAGTTTCTTGCGCATTTGCGAAAATACATGCATACCCGCCCATAAAATACATTCGTAGGTATCCCGGAGTTACGGGCGCACGTATATTGTACACATCGAAGGTATTCCTGGATCCTGAAGCAGGGGCTCGGTAGTTCCAAAGTTAATGCACTTACAAAAGTCTCGAAACTTTCCGCAGGATCCATCGTCCGGGTTGGGAATCCGCGATGGAATGATCTTGCTCGGTCCCTCTCGTATCAGTCTAAAAGGTTTTCCTGTTCTTCGAAACTTGGGGGACCTTCCGCGAGAGCATCGCGGTGGAAAACGATTCCGGGCACCCGATTGCTCATCGAGGATATCAGGAAATGTGAGTTACGGTGATTTTCCGAGGACACTCCGCGCAAGCCTGGTATGCCGACGCTCCATTTCCCGATCGGGACTCGGCGTTTCTGCGCCGAGAGTCGTCGCGTACGGACGTCGATGTTTCGCATTTACGTGTCCCGTTTCAGTTTTATTCGCGCGGAATGTAACGGCAAGCGAAATTCTTTCCTTACTCTCCCGATCAAGGAATTGAATGGTTGCCGATAAATTCACAGTAGGGACGATTAATAATTCAAATTGATGCCGAGTTAAAAGTTGTTCCAAGGCTCCCTTAATTAGATCAATTTTTAACGAGCCGCTACTTTTCTCGATAACAGGCTTACTGCATTAACAGCGACAAAATATGCTCCGAAAACGCGGCTGTGAATAAATGAAAATCGGGGAGAGATCATCCGTAGTTGATATAAACTTTCCACGGATCGATGACTCGATACGTAACTTTTGTAACTTTTAAATACCCCCGGACTCGGATAAGGTATCGAACATATATCCCTTCGTCTGGCAGAAAGAAAGTTTCGCTGGCGGCCATTACGAACGTCGTTCCAAACTGGAACGAATATGATTAACATCGGGACGCGAACCATCCCCCTCGGGGTGCCGTTCTAAATTCCCACATCGACGCGTCGATATCGCCAGAAAATTTTCTTCTCGAAAATAAATCGCCCCGTATCGACGTTTCTCGTCCTCAAACGCGTATCGACAGTTCACCGAGACCCCCCGACTCATCCACGCTTTATACTTCCTTTATCAGCCATTCTATCGAGCAATTTTATCGCGCGGAAATTAACGCCTCGGTAAAAAAAAGTAATAGTTGCGATCGTCGCAGGAAGGAGGGATGGCGGGAGGGAGGGAGGGAGGGAGGGGGGGGGTGTTCGAATGGTTTCCTACTTTCTCTCTTATTTCCTTTTTTTTTCCAGTACGATCGTCAATCGCTAGGCTTTTATCTGGAATCTCCAGTTTGGGAGCCACGGCAGCTGACACTCGGCAAACCCGCGCTATCCGTATGCGTACCTGGGGGGAAGGTTTACGATACACAATTTATTTCTCTTCGCTCGACGTACCTCATCATACGTTCCATTTTTCACGTCGTTCTACGCCGCGTATCTCTTTGGGAGCGTCTTTTGTGCGCGGACGAGCGCGCACGATAAAATCCCGTGGGAAAGGATTGCGAGTGGAGAGGAAAAGAAAAAATGGGAACGGGGATAATCCGTCGTTTGTAGCCGAGTTCATAAGGCGGCACGGTACAATCGGATTTCCTGGCGTTTCTTTGAGGGCCGATGTTCTCGTCGCGACGTTCGCAAAAAGCGCCAACCGGAAAGTAAAAAGTCAAAAGCGCGTTGTCTCTGTGAACGGGCTAATTTACGACCGTCTCGAGTAATAACTTCAGCTAACTCTTCAACCCTTTTGCAAGGCGAATTGAAATACCCGTAAGTCATGATAAATACAATGGAACCTCTCGTAATCTGAGTGAGGAGACGCGAGTGCTCGGATTAGCGACACGGATGTACGAATAATAGAATCATCACCGTTTCCGATACTTAAGTTTATTTATTACGACGAGCTTGCAGAAATTCTGCAACCTGTTTAAATTTTTACGCGATCCTCGTCCTTTTGACTGATAAATCACGCGGGTTTTATAAATATGGACTGATACCTTTTTACCTACCTTCTAGGCTATAAACCTGATAATTGTGTCTATCAATTTATTTCTTGGATTAATATCATTCATCGTTGATCGACGAATATTACCTGTTACGATTCACACAGGCGTGTCCCACGCAGATTGGATGAGTCGTAAAGCAATTTTTGCCCCAGAAGCTTTTTTCCCTAACTATTACCGGTTTCGGGAAATGCACCGGCCTAGTTTCCCGAGGCATTTCGTGCACGGCTGTTTCGCGAAGGATAACGTCGTTCCGATTGATATTAAATAACCACCGAACCAAAAGTCCGATCGACGCGAGACTTTCGCGCTAAAGGATGCTCGGAGCGTGGCGTAATGTCAAATAAAATTAAACGAGGAGGGCGCGTGGCGATACCGAGGTCGTTGGCCATTTCTACTCGCCCCTGGATCGAGCCGAATCTCGCCGGGCGAAGAAAAGCAGAAAAAAGGGGGTGTAAGTGCGAGCGCGAGAGCGAGAGAGACGATCGGTGAGGGAGCAGAAAGATGGAAGGAAGAGAAGGGGTCGAGGGAGGTCGGCTCCTCTAATTACGACGCTGTCGTTAGGACACTGAGTGCTTAATGGCACTCCGGGATAAAGTGGGCTTGAAACGCGGAGCCATTTGCTGGCGATGCCGCCTGATTTTAAAGGTAATTAAACTCGCTCAGGGAAAAACAGATCGACCGTTTTCAACTAGCCGATAATTCGCGGGCAATCCTCGAAACCGCTTTTGGATTACCGTTTTCCCTGGTCGAGGGTTTCCATTGCGGGAGGTGCTCGCGTGAAACAACGAGGCAAGTAGAAATTTGTCTTGTGCATGGGAAATGATTTGACGCGTTGATCGTCGCGTCGCTCGTACTTGGCTGACACGCTAATAACCTTAATATCAGTATTAATTCAATTAATACTCCGTAACTGTAGTACGGCGACACGCGTGTCACTCAAATATGGGAGACGCGGTGATCGACGCGCTAACTGAGGATGGTAGACATTACGGCGTCCAATGTGCGTAAGGTATCGTACACTTCGCATTCCTATCTCGTCGATTGAAATCTCAGTTTTCGAAATATCGATTACCCGACAGGGAGACGCGTATATAAATATGATGTATCATACTTATATAATAAAAAATATAATGGTTAAATTAATACGATAGGGCAGTCAACGCAAAATTGCGGTTCGAATCGAATCGAATGCGTTCTAACGAATGAACTTGCAGTACTCGATTAAAGGGCAAGAAAAAGATAATGGATTTCGTAATTGAGAGAAATTTCGATTAAACAGTGTATTTTTTGTGTTCCTCGATGAAACGTAGCAATGGCCGAGTAACGAGAATCTTTCATCATTGTAAGCAGAAAAATTACGGTTTCCCATTGTCAGTAGACTCGAAGGCCTCTTTCTTTCGTCAGGAACAATGCTTGACGATTGTTTCATAAAACTTTATTGTAGGCGAGCTTAGGTGTTTTTTTAAAGAAGCACTCGAAGCCACTCTTTTGAAATGGCGTCTCTTTCTCTTTCCAGGAAGGCGCCGTGCTAACTTATTACGAAACAATTTGCAAGTCTTATCGGCGAGACCGAGGGAGAAAGCAGGAAAGAAAGGGGTGGGGGGGGGGGCGCAAGATTTAGGAATACGAGGCTGAAAAGCTTGGGAGATGTAAGTAAGGGTGCTTTTAAAGACTTTTAATTCGAGAGTGAAATGTCGTCTACTTCTGGCGTAATTTGAAGAAAATGCCGCGGCGATGTAATAAAACGTGCTTAATTGCGGCGCCTCTGATCGTGGAGTACGAAGCATTGCGTTTCTCGGAAAAGAAGTAGAAGGTAGAGTAAATTTGTAAATAGTTCAAAAGCACGGACCGGAGGTGCGCGAAAAGCAGAATAAGGACGATGAAGTCAGAGCGTGCCATGTTAACACGGCGTGTAATTTGATATTCCGCGTATTTTAAACAACTTTCTTTTTATTTTCCAAAGCTCTGCTCTTTTCGCGCGGTATTTCAGCCATCCCCCTGGAACGGATGATCGTTGTAAGATTAAAGGTAAAGACGCGCAACATTTATTTCTTCGCTCGCCGCCGAACGGTGTTCGATTTTTCGGTAAGCTTACCGACGAATTCATAAATGAAAGATGTATCAATCGCGTGTCGGGGCGGTACCGCGCTACGAATTAGGATTAACGTGGCCCGCCGCGATATCGGGAACAGAAAAATCGATGGGAGGCCTAAAGTGATATTACGAGCGATGGATATTTCCTTAATCGAGCAAACCCTGGGTAACCTTTATAGCCGGTGGTACATTTTTCTGATTACTCAGGGAGGTGTAGCCCCTGCCATGGGCGTGGTTCCACTATTCACAGCTTTCAGCCTCGACCATCTGTCCTTACACGTTTGACCATGAGTTATAAGCGTGTGGATGAAAATGCATAAGGTTTCTATAGCTATAAATATCATTCGTGTAGGGTGACTGCGAAAGGTTGCACGTCATTCCCAGATATAACACTGGACTTGCGTCTTTATCGGCGGTATATTATTCCCCATTTTATTAATATTCTAAATCATAATATACAGGAATAACGTAAGAAAATGACATTATTTTTAGAGTTCGATCTTGGTGATCAATATTCGAATACGTGGAAATACATATATATTTTTATTCTTCCATGGAATGTAGTCATTGGACTGGATGTTTATGCAAATTCATATTTTTATGGGAGATCGGTGAAGAAATGGGAAGTCGAAGAATAATTTCATTCTTTATTCGAAGATCTTTTAAATATATTTTTTGATAATTCCGTTCAAGATCGATACAGAAAAGACGTATTTAGCATAAACATCCGCGAACTAGTAATCTTTAATAATTCGTGAATAGTAATTAGAGTAATGAATCGATGAATTAAAGTAATGAATAGTAATTAAAGTAATGAATCGATCAATTTATTTTCCCGTTGCAGCGGACAAAAACTGTTGACATACGTGTCAGCTATCGTGTACTCATTTCCATGCTCCATTTCTCCGCGTAAGTCGTAAACAATCACTTTCGTACGCCAAAAGTAATATTCTCTGTTTCCGACGCAAACACTGGAAAATTTTCTTTTGACGCGCACCTGTCTTTCAATGCGTCGCAGCACTGAAGCTACAATCCCGTTTTCAACGGACTCATGCACGGATCCTATTGTTAACTACAGTCCTCTGTTTTAGTCACGGCGGCACTTACTCCTCTCGGTTTTATTTCAAGCATCTCCGGGTTTTCACGGCACACGGATCGATGTTACCTTTGTCTCCGCTTTCCTTTTTTTTTTATTTCAAAATGAGACACAACGACGAAGAAACGAAACGAGCTTTTTATTTCCATAAAAGTCAACGTAAATCAATTTCCTCGATGCGCGCGATGACAATCGCTTTCCATTAAACTCGATAGTATTAGGCAAATAACGTGTCGCCGTGAAAAAAAATTAGCATACGCAAATATGTCGAGTAAACGAGGGAATTCGAACGAGCTCGAAATATAACATAGATTTTAATTTCTGTGAAAATTCGGTAAAAGTATTTATCGAAATTAATCTACGTCGAGAAATACCGTGAAACTGCAACGCGCTCATTCGTACGTTTTCACGTCCTTCGAGTAATGCAGATACCGTAGCAGGATTTCATTGTCATAACGAAACGGACGATATCCTCGGAAAGGAACGTTTCCCAGGGCGGCAGAAATTTCGCGCAGGTGAATAACGATGACGCCGACGTTCACGGGCAAGAATACGCGAGGAGTCGTGAAAAGATTTTCTCGTCCCCGAGGACGTCAACGAAACTGGAATTTTAAAGAGAAACGTCCGAGCAAATACTGCTTTTTAACTGGAAGGAAATTACACGAGGAAACCCGATTTGTATGAATACCATGCTTCCATTTTACAGGGCGCCTCGCATAAATCTCGAATGCATTTACGAGCGTAAGAGGAGCAAATACTTGTTACTTACGAACGTTTCGTGTATCCCCAGAAACCTTGCGGATACATTAGTCTCATCGAATTTATCCAGCGTACAATTAGCCAGTTAACTACGTTCAACGTGTATACACGTCAATCCAAAGATCTATTGCGGTGCGGTTGATGTATATACACGTTGTGCAAAATAAAAAATTACCATTTACTATAAAAACTGGAAATTTCAATAAGGTGTAATAAAAATGTCATTTGGTGGTATGGTTCTTTTGTATTACCAATAAAACTGCCCTGTACTTTTTTTAAATTTGATTATTCTCTTTTACAAGCCGAGTTGATTATTCTGTCCAATGCATCTCGTATTCTCCGAATTGTTTTGTGTACGTTACTGTGTATATAGAGAATTTCCCGAATTGTTTTGCATAGGTACTCTTAGATATTCTCCGATAACAGAAATCAGTTGCGCGGACTATGAATGTAGCATTGCTGGTTCGTTGCAAGGTGACAATTATATGATTCCAGAAAGTTTTAATAATAGACTGCTAATTTTTTATCAAATCGAAATTTCATCCTCTCTCACTGTGCTTTACTTTTTTCGTAAAATTTATAACTGAACCGTTTGCCTTGCGTTTGACACGTATTCTCGTCACAGCTTGATTTTAATTCCGCATCCCGTGAGGGATTTTTAAAACCAAATTTCGCAGTTAACTGATTAAATGATAGCCAGATTTTCGCGAGTTTCCATTTCCAAAATGTACTAAAATCTCAAAATTATACGTCCACCTCGTTTTTCCATGTTAAATTCTATATCGAGTCAATTAACGTTTAACCTGGCGTGCGTGCGTTTTTGAGTTTACCGAAGCAACGTCACTAATGATATGTATAGACTTTTCTTTATTTGCGTATGTTTGCGTACTTTCAAAAGGATCGTACGATCTAACGGTGTGCGATACAAGCTGAGGGGTCGCAAAGTCATAAAAAAAATTCAGTGAAATATCATGGGTGATACTTATGTAAATCGACACTGAATATCGATGAAGGCGAATGATATGGTGATTCGAGGGACCTATTCCGCTTTGAAAAATCGTAACCTCCACGATCCTTGAGCCACTTTGGTACGACAAAGTGCAACGTGAAGCTCGAGGTTCGCGGAATACGTGCAAAATTAACCGCAAGGTACCACGAGCGATGTGAGCGTAAGGACTTGTTGCCGCGCAACGCAAGTGCTGCTCTTTGTCGCATTTAGATCGATTACCGTGCAATCGATTACGGGCACGGCTCGTTATTACAAAGTCGGCGAATAAGTTCCGTGAATCACGTTTCCGGAAGGACGTCGAATAAAATAGGTCAAACAATTCAATAGTTCGAGACGCATCGATAAGCCCATTTAGAAATCCTATTCTATCCCCGAATAATCGAGTGATCCTTTTTACCGTCAAACATTGATAGAGGATATCGCTGGTATCCTCGACGGCAGCCATCATCGGCAAAGATAAGATGAAGTATTCTTACCTTCGATCTTCCCTCGACGCGTTTCTCCTGGTTCAGCTGAATCCAGGCGTCCCATCGATGCCTGTAGACGCTCAGCGTATTCCATTCGTTGAGTTTTACGGTTTCGGTGCTTCTCACGGTACCCACGCCACTCCCACAATCGAACCTATCGACAACCACGAAATGCGTGTTAAAGGGGCCATTAGTCTAACTCCATGGAGAATTGAATATCGAAGACCTTTGGGGACGCGTGTCGCGAAAAGTAGCACGTTTCATTTGTCTCGCAAAGGCTAGCAGATTTCCATTTATCACGGAAAGCAGCCGGGTCTCGTCGTTTCTATCGATGACTAGCGTAGTTGACATTTGCCACGATAGTCGACACGATTCACGGTACGCCGCGAAGAACAGCATATTTCAGACCTCGCGGCGAAAAGTGACACATTTGTCAGTATTTACGGACGAATTCTTAGTTATTTTTGTTGGAAGATAAAAACGAAAAAGCGCTTGCCCCACATCGGTTCTTACGAGGCGCGAGGTAACGATTTTGATGCGTGAACGATTATGAAGTTCAGGCTTCAGATTCTCGGTCGACCTGATTTCGCATAAAAAACAACACTCCGCAAAAAGCTCCTCTTTTTAACAACCCTCCGATTTTCCGCTTCGAGGCAAATGGGACGCGGTCGGTCTGGGAATTTGAAAAACGCAATTTCTTCATTGATAACCACGACATACTACGAACTGCGATATATCGCACGCGTTTCGCTAGAGTGCATACTTTCAAGGATCTTACGTACGAATGTGTACATACGCGTTTTAAATGAAATATAAAAGCATATCATCCATTAACTGTTGCATAACGTCGACATCGTGCAAAAAGTTGAATAGAAGATTCAAATTTAAAGACAAAAATGCTTTTACGCCGTTTAGAAATGTTACTGATGTCAGAAAGGCTCACTTGTTGGGGCGTAGAATAGGACGGGTCCCGCGAGTTTCAATCTCCAGTTTAAATAATTCCTAGCTAAAGTAATAAACAAGGTCTAGTCTCGCGTACTTGTACTTGGCCCGAGACAAGACTTTGTCTCTTGATATATTCTGTTTGGCCAGTAAGTAATGTCAGATTTTGCCGTAAGAGCTGGATCCTGCTGTATTTAAAACAAAAGAATATTTGTTTCCTGTAAAACGTATGCATAATCCGAAAGCTGAGATTTAACGTACAATTTAAAAAAAGAGTTCATTGTTTCTGATAAAACTTTGTAGTATTTATTTGGATTTAGGGATGCACAATGGGAAGAGGTTTTTTTGTGCGATTATGCTTTTTTATTTTTGCAAATAAAAAACTGAAGTGCAAACAGCATGAACGATTTCTGATGTCCATGGTGATGGTGATATGAATTAAATAATGGTGCTAAGGTGGTAAAAAGTTTCGTATTGGAGATTTTCGAGAAGTTTCGCGATCGAGATTCAGAACGATCATCTCCACTTTAATTAAAAATAATCCACACTATACCACACGACAGATAGCCGAAATATTGGAAATATCAAAATCTAGCTTTGCGCACCATTCGCATCGGCTGGTATGCTTTGATCTCTGGTTCTTACCAAAAATTACATTACTTACTAGCCCACCCAATATATATCGAAATTGAAGATAAAGTGAAATTACAATCTGCAAACAATTGATTAGCGACGGAGAAAATCAGATGAAAATTCTTTGTTCAACAGACAAAGTACGCGTGGAATAATGTAATTTCTTGCACATCGTTATTACTTGGATTGAGAGTGCCTCGTTATATTCTAATAATAATTATCTTTAATCAACTTAAACCTATGAGAACTGCTGTTTAAAAAATAGGGAGCACGAGACAAGCGTCGGCAAATCAGCATCGCGTTGGTTCTCCTTAATCCTAGCGTGGGGTCGTAGGGTTAATTAAATTTTCCCTTTGAAATATCGCAAATATATGTGTGAGTATGCGCAAAGTGGAAGGCAAGGGTCTCTCAAAGTATGCTGATTCCCAGCGCCGAGGGTCGGATTCTAAGTTGCAGCAATTATTATTGTCAGACGTAAACGACTTGGTAATGAGAAATTTTAACGAGTTATGCCGGTTGCACCGTAAATTCTGCATAACTGAACTACGTAATTAATAGTACTGCACTCGCTGCGTACGTGGTACTTCAAGTTTTAGGTTTAGCTTCGCACGTCTGAGTTTACGAAAGTGGACCTGGGTCTCGTAAACGTAGTATAGTAACTTCAAACTACGACGGTAAATACCATCTTTAACAGATTTTTCGCTCCGTTTCTACTAACTTGAATTTGAGCGTACAATGGGCAAGTGTACGCATACAAAAACACGTACTAACTAAATTGTACGCAATAACGTTCGATCGAAGCTCACTGTATTAATAAATTATTACTCCTTCGGCTAAGAAATTAATTTGAACAATAATTGTGATACGGTAGAACCTCCGTTATCCAAATTAATAGGGAGACGCGAGTGTTCCGGCAAGTAGAATTTTGCATAATAGATCAGTCATTATTAATATTTTTGGATCCCATATCTTTTTAACTGTTAAATAACGCAAGGTTCTCAGTTTTATAGCGAATCGTTATTATTGGAATTGGTTTTGATCGATACAGAGAAATACGTATATTGTATACGTAAATTCTATTCAAACTAGAAGAATGCACATGGTGGAAGAGAAACTCCGTTCGAATAGTAGCACCTTCGAATAGCAAAGCGTTCGGATAAATGGGGTTTGGAAATTAATAACGACTGCTGTGTCGGTTTAATCGATAACAGATCAATGACGCGGTCGATCGATGTTAATGATCTTTCATTGATTTCATTCGGAGACCAGTATTCAAGGTTCAAACTATTGGTTTTTTAATGTATTGTTTTATAGATATAAATTTATACATTTATATAATTTTTATATATAAAAACAGTTATATAAATTTATTGTAGATATAAGACAATACATTTTGTAAACGTTAAACAGCGGTCCGTTTCAGGAATTTGGATTGTCTAGGTAAGGTTCCGACAAATTTGTACGCGGAAAGTTTAGTATTCGCGTGTTTGTAACGAGACTGTCCCAAACAACATTTTAAATTCCTCCAACGTGTATCTCGTTCACGTCGTTATACCTACACGAACGAAGAAAAGCCGATTAGTAAACGCGATATTCGATGCCAGGAAGCGAGAAACAGAAATTCAATTCCAACCATTGTCACGAGATACTCGAGAGTCTAATGCTCCTTAGGGCTGCCCCACGGGATGAAAGGGACTGCGGAAAGCAACGGAGTTAACAGAGTTTTGTTTTAAAACTCCTTAATTCAGGTACGAACGCACGTACGGTTTTACGGGAGTTATAGCGCGCGATGGGAAGTAATTAAGAGTACCCGAGAGGCGTATCGCGAGTCCGTGACCTTGACCTTTTTCAAATAAAACTTCTTTACAATTGCCGCGGGCACAGGAAGATGTGCTTGACATTTTCACGATACCGCGGTGCCACGGCGCGTACGAAGTCACGTTCGAAGCAATTAAATTTCTCGCAAATAGTAGACCGCACAAAAATAGTCGCAAGTATAATTTATACCAATTTTCCCAATCGCCGAAATATTAAGTCATTTAAATCCTATATACCGGAAATAGGAGGAAAATATATTGGTTCACCGTTTGGAACGAATTGTTAAGTTAAATGTAAATTATTTGGATTTTAATTTAAGGCCGGAACTACTAAGTCCAGTTTTAAGCGTGAAAAAAGTGTATTTCTATGCGACATAGATTCTTATAATACCATGTATATATTTTTGAACAATATACGAATTTAAACCATTTACTAAGTAGCCAGTTATTACGACTGGCCTGGTAGAAAGTAGAAATAGGTATACATATACATTAATTGTCGGTGGTTCCAGCGCTAATACCCACGTACCGGTATTGATCCGCAAAGCTAACGGTATTGAAACTACTACGCGCGAATGGTTAGTTTTCGAGTCGCGACTCAAAAAGTCGACTCGACGAAAAAAAGGTTTCGACGACTTTCCGCATCCCCTTATCCACCCCGCCCGCTATTCTTTTTCCCACGACGACGGTGCAAAATCTCCAAGGCTGCGTTTTCCGGCTTATCTGCACCAATCTAAGTAGCCTCTCGTCCGTTTAAGCCGCGTATATGTATGTATCTATAGATGGCTGTCTTTGGAGATTCTCGACGAAAGCTCAAAGAATCACTTTCACGTACACGGATGTCCGCATCGCGGTTACGTGTGCGAGAGACCGTCCGTCGTGTTCGGAATGGAAGTAAGTCAGTAAGTAATGTCCTGCGGACTGGTCGAGAGGACGAAAATAAAAATTGGGTCTTGGAAAGCGTCCAGAAGATCCTGTTAAAGAAACTATTTCTCATAGACGCGACGCATTTTTGCCTCTCTTACACGCGATAACTCTCGCGCGAGAGAAATTGATCGATTAATTTTCTCCCTTGTGCATAGTGGCACTTAGTACCTATTGTTGCTGCGCGAGGGTTTTTCCCAAACGCGAGAACCCTGTTGTAAATAGAAGTTTTGGGGAAAAATGCAACTCCCTTCCGCACTGAAGAACAGCAATAACCATTACTCCTTTTACCGTTATAGGTCCCGCGTACAATATTCACCGAAAATGGAGGCCTGAAATTTTTACTACCACCAGTACGTTCGCTGGTCAGTGTGGTTTATCTGTCCTCTCTTTTGTTACTCTCGTTTCTCTCTCAGTCATGAAGTCGCATGTTGACAACGTCGCGGTATACGTTCCTCTCTTTTCTTCGGACGGTCCGTCCCGCGCACATCATCCAGGCACACGGACGATGACAGGGCGCAAGATGTGCGAACTAGTCCCATGCGTACAGAGCTCGTCGGTGAGGCTGCTGTATGTGTGGAGAGTGACGCTTCGAAGGAAAGAGCGAGAAGGACCCATTAGCCGAAAATTCAGCCGGTGTCGGTTCATGGAGGCCGTTATCTCGACGGTAGGCGCAGGAGCGCATGTGTTTGCGTCCATGTGCTTCTCGAGCGAGACGGCGCGGCGCGTGCGACGGAATGGAAGAGTTTTATACCGCTAAGTTGTAGCGTGCAGAATCGAATATGAGAAAGAATCGAAAGGACAGATGAAAAGCAAATAAATCGACATCCGTTTTAGAGAAAAGTTGTTTGTGTGTCCAATAAAATATTCACAAACACCTCGAATGCAATGGACCACCCCCGTCCTACGAGAAACTGGTTCTCTGTTGAACCGCCGAATTAAAGGTGGGGACACACATTACCGTACCTTGCCCGATTCGTGTGTCAGTTGGGTGTTGGTCATCAGTCGTTCAAAAAATTGCGCAATGCTTTTTAAATGCAATAGTTCACGCATCACCGTATCAATTCGAGCGCTAAATGCACGATTTCTGATGCGGCCAGCTGACGATCGACTTCAGATCAGGCACGGTGCGGTAATGTGTGTCCCTACCTTTATTAGAATATGTATTTATTATGCAGGATATCCCGTAAATGGTGGTACTCCGTTAAAGGTGTCATACCCGAAATAATTGCAAGTAGATTTTTCCTTATCGAAAATGTTCTAAGCGCCTTCGTTAACATGATATTAAAGAAAATCGGGAAGCAATCAGAGAGCTCGTATAGGAATACGCGGACACTCCCGAGAGTCGCGAGTGTATGATGCCGCGTGCTATACACAGACAAATTGTGCAACGAATCCATAAAAATGGATCACACCTTTCCACGCGGAAAACATACAAACACTGCAGATATCCGGGGGCCATTATTTCTCCAGGATAGCCGAGTGCAAGATGTGAAAAACTGACGGGAACATTGAATCGGTGTAGAAATAATCGATATCAGTTTATGACGTTTTGACACTATAAGATGACACTAAAGCGAGAGAACGTTTCGGTGTTCACCCATTTCAATAATGAAGATAAAGTTATGTAAATACGTTACAAGTTGTTGCTATACTATGGCATTCCAGAAAAGAATACAAAATTATTCGCACCAGGTTTGTATTTTCTTCTGATCTTGTTTTAATATATAAACACTGTTAAGTTCAAGTGGTATTCTGAGGAATCCACTGCATTGCCCTATTTCATACATCAATAAGTCTTCACTTCAGTAATTCGAGTTGGAGAAGTACGAAATATTACGCACAAATTGATTTACGGCCCAACTCGCACGAAACCCCGTCATAGTTTGACGCAACACCCATTACAGTGGACTCCCGTATAACGTGAGTTCCTCAACACGAATTCTGGAATTTTCGTATAACGCTGTTCCTCGTATAACGTACCAAAGACATACTTCAGATTGCGCGCGTTACACACAATAAAGTCTCGTACGGCACGATTTCCTATAACGCGAATTCGTACAATGCATAACGTTTATTCGCGTTATGCGGAGTCTACTGTATTCGGACACTTGGAATCTTTTGATAACATTTCGAGGAATGCACCGATCACGATAAAATTTCGAGGGAGTTTAATTCAAATATGTTGCTAATGAACGCGTTCAACCTAATTATAGGAAATTGTGAGAATTTTTGAAATTACAATCTACCTCGCAGTATGCCATTTGCTGAAGTATAATCGCGATATTTCGAGAACTATATGTTGAATAAATACAAATGTTTCACAGATTCGAGGGGGAGATACAGTGATTTATTTTTATTCTTTTCTGTGCGTCTTTGTTAATTCGGAGGTCAACCTCCTCGTTTTAAAGGAAAATCTACATTTTTCTTCGCAAATTCTTATTCCACGAAGAAAAGGAAAGAATCTTTGGTACGTGTTATTTCTTTATCCGATTTCATTTTAAAAAGATTTCCCTTTAGAGAATGTTGACAATTGAATAACCTTAAAAATGCCCAGCAGTTAAATAGTAATTAGGATTGTTGTATCCCCCACTTGAGACCGTGCAACTTTTGTATTCAATATTTATTCTGAAATATATAGATCTGAAACTTTCAAGTGAACACACTATACGTTATGTTTCTAGTATATTCCACTAAATAGAATCCTCACAGGCATAGTATTATTTCGTATAAAACAAAGCGGTAATGACAACGTTACTTTCATGCTCTTAAACTACCAGTATGAGCATTTTGAATTAAACAATACCCTATTCCAAAATGCAAATTACTATCGAGTCTCCGTAAAATGGTTCGTTAATATGTAAACGCTCCGCATCAAAGTTCGCTTAACAGAACAATAAATCCCCCTGCTAATCGTTTAGCGTTCGATTAATGAATTATGGAAAGGAAGCCGAGAAACAATGAACGATTATCCCGGCAGTATTGAATAACTTGCGCCAAGTGTTTGAGTAATGCATTTTCATGAACGCGGTGTATCGATCGAGCCAGGCTATGCACCTACGTAATTAACTATAAATATCCATTACGAGTGTTAGTAAGTAAATTCCTCCCTCCAAAATGCAACAAAAGAAAAATAACAACCCCACGATAAGCGCGCATAAATCTGTACTTTCAACAAGCGTGCGTTGCCCGAATTGTAAGCGCAACAGGGTAAATAATTTATATTACATTATCATTGGGAATATAAATATGATGGATAATACGAGGTAACGACCAAATTAATTTTAGCATTGCTAGGTTTTACGATAAAAATCAGCAGATCTGGATGTTATTGTACGGAAACTAAAATTTCACACACCCATCGGAGGATTAAGAAAGAGCCGCTAAATAATTTTCAACGTTTCGCCAATGATCGGTATAACATCTTCCGTATCATTAATAACGATGGTACCAACGTTATCTTTCAGCAGGCGAAACTTTCGGATTCATAAATTGCGCGTGTTTTCTTTCAAAGTCACGGATTATTAAGTTACGAACGAAAAAATAGCTGCCGGCTGGAATTCTTAATTAATGATCACCAACTCCTACCGAAGTCGCGTATATTATGGTATCAGAGTGTCCTGTAAAAGTTCTTCGCGAGAGGCTTCGCGGTTGGGCGTGTTCTCAGAGAAAAGTATACCGACGAGGAAGTTCATTTCCGCGAGACACGACGCTTCGTTTTCTTTTTCCTCTCGTAGAAGGGAGCAGACCGAAAACGTTGTGGTTTAAGTTGAAAATACACTGTCGCCACGTCGCGTGCGCTCGTGTGCTGTCCCGGTATCTCGCGTCACGGGATAGAAGTATAGAGTGTGTATTTTTAATGTATTTAAATGTATCAGAATCACACTACATTCATGTCACGCGTCTCACTTCACATTATGAAATTCACGCGTGACAGCACATTTTTTATCTCTGAAGCTATTTCTTGATTTTTTAATTAATTTTTTAAATTAATTAATTTATTAAATTGTGAAGTTAAATATTTGAAATGGACGAGAATTTAATAGAAAAAGTTGGAGAACATGAAGTTCTATATAACCATGGATCGCATGATTGTCGTGTTCAAGAGATATGTCAAATAGCTTGGGAAGAAATTGGACAAAATCTAATTCTTTAATTGTCATTCGAAAACACATGTAAAAACTGTCTCCGATCTTTTCGTAATTTTTTAACTAGTCGATGAAATTCCCCCAGTATTTCTCTTTTTTCATTTATTTCATGTATCCATGGTCTTGTAGACATCTTATTCTCTTCATCGGGAGCTACGAAAGCAGCCACAGTTTTCAATCTGGCGAACTAGTTGAACTGGCACTTTCAATTTTAGAAACGAACACGACACCCGAGCGATCGTACAAAATATACTGAAACAACTGACTAAGTTCCGTGACGTGATAAAGTATGACAATAGTATATGACGGTATGTAGTGTGTTTCGAGACGTGACATTATGGTTAAATGTGCCAACGTGATGGCACCTGAGCTCACGTGACACGACAATATAGCGTGTTTCCAGCTTTACAGTCCAAAGCGTTTTAAGTTTATCGATCATGCCTTGGGATCCTTTCACTGTCAGCGCAACATGTTTCCCGGTAAATTGCAGTAAATCGCGTCCCGACGTAAATCCTTTGATGTCCCGCAACTAATAGGGCGACGAAATTCAAGAGGAAGTTGAGTTATTGCCGAAAGTTATGTAAAGTTATGCGGCATAATTCGGTGATGTGTCGGCGACGAAACGCAGTTTGCACGAAACGGTGCGGCCGTCGGATCGTTTTGATCGTGTAACTTTGAACGGGGTATCGATTTGCGCAAACATGGAGGCAGAACAACTTTCTATTTGGGTGAAGTTTGCTGGCTGTTATTGGCACGCTACGCTTTACCCTTACACCTCTTTAATGGATGTCTTGTAAGTTATAAAGCTGGAGTTCGAAAAGTTCACTGCCGACAATTACCCGCTGGGAAAACCCGCTGACGGACAATTCATCGACGGAAAATTTCTTGACTTGAGTTTCGGCAAATTTTTCTGTCGGTGAATTTTCTCACGAGCGAACCGTTGGCGTCTCGTTTTCCTGGAATCCTGATTCGAAAACTGACGGAGCACTTTAAATTTTAAATCGAACACCCGAGTAACGCTACTTTACTCCTACCTTGCATGTGCCTGATTTAAAAATATAATCTAGATATTTCGGGTAATATGAACAATACAAAAGATTCACAGATTCAAGATGGACTTATAGTTATTTATTTTTATTATTTTCTATGTATTTTTCGGTTATCCGATGGTCAGCTTTCCCTTTTCAAATACGAATCCTGTTTCTTTAATTAAAACCTGTTCTCATTAATCTTTCAAGAGACACATTATATGTATGTATTTTAAAGCTGATCCGTCTATTCTCATACCGCCTCACAGTATTCGAAATTACAATTTCTCTCAACGACAAAATACCGATGGTTCTATGAATTTGAAAGCACTGCCTGATTCTATTTTAAATTGAATCTGGATAATGATAATGTGTCAAAAATGAATACTTTACGCGCAATCAGCCTCGTAAGAGATCAATTATACGCATTTGAAGTTTCCTCCTAACTCTGCATTTAGAGCTCCTTTCACATCCTTGAATGGTCAATCCGATCACGCGCTCTTCCTGAATTTGAAAACGCTATCTCATTTGGAAGCATTTTCACGCCGATTACGATTTCTATACGCTACATCGTGTCGCGTGACATTCTTACCTGAACTCGATAAAACCATGATGCAGTATCAAAGCCATGAAGTCACCCTGAAGATCATCCCTTTCCCCGGCTAGGAGCAAAATTCCATCCCACGCCTCGGGGCGAAATTCCAATTCTAATTGGACGTGCTTGTAAGCAGCTTTTAAAGCGGGAAACGCCAGCCAGCCTGAACCAGTGAAACGAGGCGATCTCACTTCAGCTTCTGGAAGGAAAAAAAAAAATATCGTCATTTAACATAATTATGGCATAATTATGCGCGTATACTTGTACGCGTACCGTATATTACAAGAACGTGTATCGCGATAAATGCATCGAGGCGGTGGTTAATCTCACGGAAGTCTTACTAAATCTTAATAGTACGTAAATAACTAGTTAATTCTCCAATTAAAAAAGAATTTAATCGCACATATTCTAATTTACCGATTTAACATTAACCGTATCCTGCGTCTGTTCCTTTATAACGTAAAGGAAGAGATTATATAATATAATATAATATAATATAAAGTTTATATCGCGCCTAAACTTGTCTCGAGTAAGTAACACAGCTGGCAGATTTAAACATTTCTTTTAGAAGTGAGAGAATATCACTTATTCGGTCGATGTACATAAAACTACGGGTGATTAGTCTGAAAGAAACACTCCATACAATTACAATTGAGCTTCGCTTACGAAAAAGTTGGTTTAATCGTTCAATTCGATCCAGTCGTAAAACGCAGAACCGTGAGCGAAAGATCGATCGTTCCCGTCACTATGTTTCACGCGGAATGTTGTTAATTTTTAACCACGATATAAACGCGGTCAGTCAACAATTTTCCGATTAAACTTTCCACTAAGAACGTTGACAGAAGCACTACCGGAGTCCGCGACTTCTTCGCTTTTTTCGCTCCTCGACCCGAAACTTGCCAACGCCGTAAACTAAGAATTATGGCGAAAAGTCGCTGGCGAACGAAGGACGGACAAAAAGCTGGGAATCGAGGATTCCTGGGACGTGCGAGGCTTAAGGGAACGTCCCTCGCTCTGGCCGATGTAGAACGGAGTATCAATCACGCGAGTAGTGTGGGTCGCGAGGGGAAGAAGGGCCTTGTCCGCGGTACGCGTAAGTATAAGGGTGGCTATAAATCAGTGTAGCAAAAAGAATGGAAAAACTCGCGCTCGTGGGCCCCGAAAATGGAATAACGCTTCCCGACAGTACCGTGTAATAAAGCGTTCTCGGCAAACTATATCGCGCTTGCGGTCACGGGAGAAGAAAAATTTTCAAGTTCAACGCTGATAACCGAATCCATCGCTGTGCTCTAGGATTCGTTACTATTTCGAATGAAAAATTTTATCGATCTTCCATAGTTTTGTTTCTTTTTTTATGCCAAATATACAAGTATTGCCATACTCCCGACTGAAATTAAATATATGAGCGCACGAAAGGTTACTGTCCGCGATGATTGTTAGTATAAAACAAGTATTTTTTAGTATTTGTTAGTATTTGTTTAAAATATATGTATATTTAGCGAACTTTCGTTATTCCGTTGTGAAATTATTCTTTATCAAGTTTTTGTTAATACCCTCGACTCGGGGGGGTGGTTAATCAGATCTGCCAAACTACCGAGTAAAGTGAATCAATATGCTTGTAGAAAATTAGGGGACAGGTTTAAAATTGATTCAACAACAGAAAATAAAGTTTGCCAGAAGGGAGAGGAAGTAGCGAGCAAAATTATGAACGAAGACAATTTTGCGAAATATGAAATTTGACGAAGCAACGTGCGCTTAAACGAGCATCAGCAAGAAGACTGTCGAACCTTTGGACAAAATTAATTGTTCTGCTCCTGTATATCTTTGTAATATTACGCGTGCGTATTTTTTGTTTCTGTTAAACCGTCCAAACATCGAGCCCCAGGTGTAATCGTTAAAGTAATCGATAAAGATACGCGGAGCAGATTAATGAACGCACAAGGAGAGTGTTTCGTAACAATGTTTTATTCAGCGTCGTCGATCGGGATATCAAACAAGTTACAACGCGGATTACGTGGTTACGGTGGTTGACGCGATAACTCATAGTAAACACGATAGATCATTTTCCTCTGAGAATTTTCGTTGCCCCGCTTTCCACCATTATCCGTTATTACCACGGAATACAGTTGAATCGCAAGTAAATTCTCGTGAGATTCGCAAATACCTACTGTGCCGGGAAGCATCGTAAAATAAAGCAGCGGAAACGTCGGTGCGAATTAAAGATATACGTACGTATACGGGCTGCATAACGAGCCGGAACACCGTGTAATTTGCGTTTCCCATAAAAGATTCAACCGCATTATTTATATAAACGACCACATTTACTTTCCTTCCGATTTTATTGTTCCCCGCAAACTCGTCGCGTATTCCGAAATTTATCGCCCACGCGCGGTTGCAAACCTCGAAATGATAATACTAGACTTGAATCGTAGGGACCGAAAAGAATTAACGCGAAAGGAAATGGCGGGTCGACGTTAATCCCGAATTTATAGTATTGTGATTGAAATCGAATGGGGCGGAGTGATTTGGTGTGTGTATCTCTAATCGTTGGAGGTTGTTGCGTGTTTGGCCAGGTGCGCCAGAGGATGGCCGGAATGCGGGTGATGGTCTTTTGGTTTTCAAAATGACCGTTAGTTTTATCCGTTTGATTGCCAGGGTCTTTTTGGTTTCACAGATCGAAAATTCTGCCGCAGAACAGACGAAGCAGAATTGCGCCAATTGACACTCAAACGATGAAGAGCCAAACCTGTTTTCCTTTCTGCTTTATTTCTTGTATGTATTTATCACAATCTGTATTTTTTTAGGAATGATTTTTCTTCAGTCCGTCAAGTTTAAAAAACCGGTACTGACGCGGATTAAACGAAAAGTATACTGTCAGTCTCCGCTGACTGACGCGGTTCGAACGGAAAGTATAATGTCAGTCACGTGTGACTGACATGGCGCTTAACGTGTTACGGAAGCCTCGCGCAAGGGAATGACGTGAAAATATCTCGTCTTTATATATGTACAGGGTGTCCCATAAATGGTACTCCGTTGAAGATGCGATACCTGATATATATATAATTCCAAGCAGGTTTGTCATCATCAAAAATACCCGAAATCCCTTAGATAACGAGATATTAAGGAAAATCGGTAGCCAATCGGAATGGGACGAGATAGCTGGCGACGTCAGTTATTGGCGCACGCTTAAACTCGTCTACCGGATCGCCAATCATCGCCGCTACTGGCTACCGCGTTGTTCTTTGATTGACTGTCATTTTTGGTTAATATCTCGTTAACTCAAGTGCAACCAAGATTTTCTATAAATAAAAACCAGCTTGGAATTATCTCTGGTATCGTACTTTTAACGGAGTAGCACCATTTATGGGAGACCCTGTACATTAAACCCACTTTTTCCTTCATTTTCGTGACTCTACTATAAATAGCGGGATAAAACGTAGGTCCAACCGCGTGAAATATTAGTTGGATAACTTCAACGTCAAACCGCGTCATGCAAGTACGAATGCATCCGCTGCACGTTGCGCGTGACGGCAATGCACATCCGATCGTCTAAACGCACTTTTATCGTTTCGATGGAAATGGATACGGAATATTCGTGGTTCCCCACTTTCAGATTTGTACGACGGATTAGTTTGATGCCCAGGAGTATTCAGCAGGTTTAGCCGATTGTTTGAATTGATCTACGCACACATCATCGGGTACCGTGTAATTTGTGCTAAGCGTAAATACAAAATAATTGAGAACTGGGCGTCCTTGTGTACGATCGTATTAGCCATTGTTTCGTACGGGAGTGTAAGCGCGTACGATCAGTTATTATCCGGTACAGCAATCAGTGAATAAATTTTGTTGAAACAGGAAAGTTCTTATAAAAGTTTTCAATGGGGATGAAATCCCGCAATATCATTGTTACAACTGAAAAGTTAACAGGTATTTAACATCCGCCGTTACAATTTTGTTCGCTTTGCAGCAACTATCAATTCCAGAGTTTCCCTTACAATTAGTCAAATAAATACTTTTGCTAGAATACGCTAAAAAGTAACTTTTGTGCCGTGTCGTTTCGTATGAATCAATTTTCAGAAAATCAATCCTTTTCCCAAGTAAGATCGTACGGAATGTGATGCAAAGAGAGGAGACTGAGGAGACTTTAGAGTGAGAAACTCTTAAAAGGCGGATCGTCTGGGAATCATGGGCGTGTAACATAAATTTTCAGGGGAACAGGATCGATAACCTCCGACTTTCCGTTCGATGCGTATGATCAGTCACTTTGGCTCATCGCCAAAGCCAGTTTCCCCTCGTACCTCAATTAACTACTTCGCGTGCTTTCGATTCGCGAGATTAGTTCTCAAAGATTCGCAGGGGATGCGAGACGCAAGATTATCGGGCTCGACAAATTTACTGATTGGCGATTCATAAATTAGCAAATCGTCAGAGGGGTCTGGCGCGTGTGACTTCGGTAATTCAAAGTCATTTGTCAAACTTTTTAATGTACAGAGCGGTAATAGCTACTTTATTCTAACCGTAATTGACATATTCAGGATTTAACCCTGGATACCTAAACTTAAATCGGTGGTAAACTATAAATAATCATTCGACTCGTAGACAATAAATTAAAAACATGTATATCTTTATATTTCCTTTATTTATTTCAAACAAATTAACGTAATTTAAGAGAACTATTAGAATATTTTAATTAAATACTAGAACAGATGCAAAAATTGGTGATCGCAATCTTGGCGGTGGAGTGAGCGCTGCAGTAACACCTCTTTGCAAATGGCTGAGGTTTTTCGTTGTATTTTTTGCCCTTTTGGCCGTACTGACATTAATGTATCAATCGATAATTATGATACTTCGTTCGTTCGAATTATTACGAGGAGGCAAGATCGAGAAAATAAAAAAAAATTAATTTGCATCGGTGAAAGGATAATCGATAAACTAAATTGAGTCGCGAACGATTGAAATGTGAACGAGCGAGCTCCGGGGGATATAGCAAAATTTGGAAATGTTAACTATTTCGCGAACACTTTAAATAAATATAAAATACTCGTTTCATCCGTCGAATGTTCAATAATGAGAGTTAAAGGTTACGTACATAGATACGTCTCGATGAACAGGACACCTCTTTACGATACAAATAATTTTCAACTCTTCGACGGTTTTTGTATCCGATATGAAGAGGAGAGGAAACTTGACGATTCTAGACAACGTATAACGACATTCAGGTTTGCACGTATCCCCTTTAACAAATTGATGCAATCGCGAGCGTAATTGAGAAGTTGGGTTAACAAAAAAACGGGGAAGGAAGAAGATCGGAGACATAATTAAAGATGCCGTAGATCGTCCAAGCTCGGAACGATCAAGGACTCGATTGAAAAATCCATGAGCTTCGAAGCTTTAATTCCGTCCGAAGCGTTAAGGGGCATTAAAAATACATAGTTAACGATCGCCGTAAAGTAACCCGTCATTCTAATCGAGGCAACAGATACGTTCCGGAGAATTGGTAAAATTCGCGAAAACACAACTTTTCTCAATAATGTCGAGAGAAAAAAAGAAGAATCTTGAAATACGCAAAACATACCATTTCCGTAAGATATAATATCATCGGTCGAACGTACAACCTAATCGCTCGTCAAACATCGTGATTAAAGCGTATGTCGGAAATTGAAGAGGACGCTCTTCGAAAAACGCTGGAACAGTTCTGTCTCGAATGTCCCTTAATCCTGATTCGAGTGTCGATTCGCGGAAAAGTAAACGAACCGAGCGCCTTCTGTAAAAGGAACAGAAGTTCGGCCACTTCGTCCGTGTAATCCGTGCAGCGGTGCTTTAAGATTTCGAAAGACTCCGTATGCTCTGCCACTTCGCGCTCGCCTTTTTTCCCGCTGTCCCCCTTCGCGTGTATAATGTCGCGAAAATTCAGGCCCTGACGGCAGGGAAATACAGACGTTGAAGCATTGTTTCGCAACGGTACATTTTTTACCGCGTACTTGACCGTTTTACATAACCCGCTAAATAACTTCCCGCCGAGTACCGGTAAGAAACTTTACCCTCACGCTTACCAGCCACGTTTTACTAACCTTACAACTTCAGAACGGAACAAACTTTCTTGCGCTGAAATTTCTAAAGGCAAGACCACATCCGCGTCTTAATTTCTCCATGTATACGAGGGGTATAACAGGCGACACGGGTTTGGAAATGCACTTTACGGCTGATTCGAATTCATCTTTAACTCTTTTCTTATACTTTAGCACAGCGGTTCCCAATGTTTTTATCTCCCTTATCCACTCGAGTAGGCTTTTCATTGACAACTACCGCCTACCCCCCACCCCTCGCCTGCCACATACACACCTTCTGTACCGCGTACTATAATTTCAAAATATTGATTTTCGCCATTACCGATATTTTTTCGCGTACTATTCGTACTATTCGCGTAAATAGTGTCGGAATGGTGTAGCAATCATTTCGAGCTTTCGAGAATTAACTTCACGACCGAAGACACTGATCTCAAGTATTTCAGAGATCTCGAATCTCTACCATACTTGTACGGTAATGTTTAATCCACTTGCTATCATCGTTAGGATTAATCCTCAATTTGTATAATGGTCTCTGAAACACGTAACTTTTTGGATTCCTGGCGAGTCTTGTTTCGAGAAAGAAGGAATGATCTTTTTTTATCTAAATGAACCGCATACGTTATATCAGTCGTAAAGTAAACGGTGTACTAAAAAAAAGTATAATATTTATTAACACCCTTAAATCCAACTACAAAACATAACCCCTCTGTCTACTTAAATACCCGCGTTTAAAAATGCTTCGTGTCAGTCACGACCCGACAATACCAGCCGGGGGTTAAAAAAAAAGAGAGCTTTATACAAAAATTCTTCCGTCGTAATATTAGCTTGAGATATTTTTAGTCCCGTCTTCCGTTAAAATTTTAATGAAACCCCCTACCGGAGTCCCGTCGCAAACTCAATTATCTCCCGATTAAGTTAATCCAAGCTGACATTTTTAATACGAGCCTCGGCAATACCGAGAGTCTTAACCGCGAATATCATTTCCATGGAAAATGCGGCCGGGGAATACGCAGTCAACCGTCCGAAGAAGAGTATGCGCGCAAGAACCGCTTTTCTAACCCGTTAACACCGTTCTCGCACGTAAGTGCGGTCAATTTAAGATTCACCGAGGCGTATGAGAATTTATGCGAGCGTGGGGCTGCGGTCGATCGGTACGAGGTAAGAAACTGCAGGAGATTGTACCGAGTGGCCGACAGCGGTAAAGGACGACGGTATTCCTTCCCCCGCGTTGACTTGATTAATCGTTTCGCCATTCGGGGCGTGCCTTTATGCAAATTAAGTGGATCAAAAGGCCCTCGGAGTTTCCACCTGAGCCTCGCAAACCGGCCGCTTACGTTTTATCGCGGTGTCGTACAACGCGAATGCTAATGATTCCCCTCTCTCCTCTCATTCTCTCTCTCTCTCTCTCTCGCTCTCTTACTTTCGTTCCCTTTTCGCATCAATCTCGCGTAAAGTCTCTTTCAGGGCCGCCGATGTTAAGCGGACGTATATGGGACGAGGACGATCAAAGTAAAAGGGTTGCTCCGACATTTCTCGTGCGAGGCGCGAAAACTCGTCGTATTATCGTCGCACAAGGAATGTTGCTTTTCGAAACAGAAAGGAGATATATTATCGATAGATTCGGCGATTGCTTGAATTTTCTGGTCTCGGACCTGGTGTCACTTTTCTCTCCCAACATCCCTCGCTGTTTCCACGTTCCCGTTGCGGTTTTAGCGGGCGCTCGTGCCAAAGCCACCGACGACAGAGAGAAACTCGCGATCCTTAAATTTGACAAGCTTCATCGAGCACGGCTGGATTCAGGGGGATCAAACCGATTAAACTTTCAGGTCGCTCCGCGGTTGCTCCCTGATGTATGTACGCGTTCGAGTACGCAAGCGTGTAATGCTGCCTCGTGCAGATGCTTAAGTGGAAGCATTTGCTCTCCTTTAAGGGGGACGGCTCAGGGTGAAATATGTAGCGACAATTTAGTCGCGTGATCCGTCTCGAGAAGTATTGCCAGAATATAAATATTAATGCGATGCGTCTATTCTCTCGCAACTATCGAGCGACGAAGAGAAATCTTCGTTAAGCTCGTATGGTTACTGGATAGATTTTGTTGTGCAGACGCGTTTGGTTGTGCGTAAAACGTGAGGCGGCATCGCTTTAAGATCAGGAATAATTATGGTAAACGTAAAATCTCGCGAACGGAATGGGTTTTCGCGATCATATCTGATTCTCGTGCAGCGAATTACGGGCTGGTTTATCGGATATTACTTGCCACGCGACGCGTGCTTTTAATTTTACCAAGAAAAATGAAAATACGGATTTGGCATGCTTCTGCCTTGATACGAACAACGACGGAACAGGTTCTGACGCACCCGGTAATAAGGTTCTCTCGTACATACGGCAGATAATGGAAAAAGCGGGTGTTGCCACTTTTCCTCGTTTTTCCGTAACCGGTCGGATGAAAATATGACAGAATTCTATGCATTTAGAGGTTACGGGGATATTATTCTCCGTATATATATTATTATTTCGCGGGGAGAAGTGTACTTTTATTGTTAGGGGAAACTCGGTTAATTTCGTGATATTAAGAATTATTTCTTTTACGATATTCTTGAATTAAACCGAAAGTAAAAAAGTTTGTGTTCCCAAAAGAAGTACAGCCTTTGTTCGACAAACTATGAGTCGTAACTTCGAAATTTTTCATTTCATGGAACTGGCAATTTCCTGGAAGTGGTATAATTTCGTGATAACCAGGATAATTACGCGATAGCCTTAACGAGACTCGAATCGTCAAAGTCGTTATTATTTCAAAGTAAGAGTGTTTGCACGAGATAAATAAACATTTGCTTTAATCGACTGTATCAGATAATTACTATTTCTGATAAAAAATAATTTATGTTCTACCCACCTGAACTTATAATGATTAGCGTCACGAAATTAAAACGGTTTTAATACACGTTTACGCGCAAAAATCTCAAAAACTGTCTTTTATAAAGCCGTGCAATACTATATCTTTCGTGTTATCACGATATTATTACTCTTATCACGAAATTAGCCGAGTGTTCCCTATTATTATTATTATTATTATTGTTTTTGTTGTTAACGATACTAGGAATAACAATATCAAATAAATCCTTGAATTCTACGAAGGAGCGCGTACCACCGCGTCGCGGGTCGCGGTCAAAATAGCAATCGACAGATTTGTTTTATGAGAGGCAGAGATTCGTAGTAGTCGGGCCCCGTGAATGGTGCGACAGCGAAAAGATATGCGAACGCGCGTGTACGTTCGACGTGCGGTGCACTAAAAGATGCAGCGATGGTAAAAGAGGGTCGGATATATTTTTACTGGCGGGGGAACGCTACGCGGTTCCATTAATGGCATCCTAGCGCAATTCCACCGGGGGGATAATGGTTTTGAACTCGGTTCTCCTTCCGCTCCATTCGTCCCTGGCGAATAGAAATACACGCTCTTTCACGCAGGGACGCCCCCACCACCGGGCTGCTCGTCGCGGGGCCCTCGGCGTCGAGATCGATAAAGGATTTTCATGAAAGAATAAGTGAATTTCGCCTGGCACGAAACCACCGGTTGGAAGCTGCTTCATTTATTAACGGGACCGATGAGGTATGATGTACCATGGCGGGATAGGGGGTATAAATAGAATCGTCGGTGAGGGATGAACCGAAATTTCAGCACACGTTTCGAGGGCACTGAAATTTTTAAAGGGGACCGAGCCATTAAACAAATTAGCTCCGATCGATGAGCGCATGAAATTGTAATACCACGCGGAGCAAGTTTAGAATGTTCCTTTTGGGCTCCGCTGCTCTTTTTGGAAACCTCGCGCAGTTTAGCGCGGATCCGATTCGATTAAAGTCCTCGGTTGTTCGGAATTTGTAATCGGTTACGTCCTACCGCGTGGCTCGTTTCCAAGGCAACTTGCCGGATCGCAGTTTCTGCGTCGCGTATTAATTATTTCACCTACGCTTCGCATGAATTAATGAAAATTCGAAACCTTTCAAATCTCCCGTGGGTGGATGCTATTCAGTTTTTAACACGTCGAGATCTTATTAATTCTCCTATTACGAGTTGTCATTGAGCGTAATTAATTACGAAATTAGCGAAGCGAATGGAGCACGGCGGATTATCATCCAACGATCTCAATCGAAAAACGAAAATAATATGACACACCGTATTCCCCACGGGAATGCTTTATAATTAGTCCCACTTGAATCTGACAATTAACAGAATGGGTGGCACAAACCCGTGACACTGACACCACCAATAATCGTATGCTAAATCCACGGCCCATTAGAAACACATGGTTACGTCCCGGTAATGTCCACGGTTTTCTCCTGAGAATTATCGCACCAAAACCGCCAGGCTATTATTGATTAATACTGGAATTTGCATATTAATTTTCCAAACGGGCTTATTCATACGCACGCACCCGACGCAGCGGGAAGACGGAAACTAATCGAACCTGAAACAAACGGACTAAAGAAATAAAAAAAGAAAAATTATATGCCGGTCAGCCGGATTATCCGAACATAAATACTTTAAATTTCAAAACTAACGATAAGGGTGGAGAAAAGAGACTAGAAAGAAAGTGACGTGAATGTTCGGTGGGTCGTGCGCTCGTATTGGTCGATACGAAAAATTTAATTAAGGAGCGAAAAAGCAATGTGCGGAACTGGTAGCTGCAAGCGGATAATTACGAGCGCATAGCAGATGTTTAATCGTTCTAATTAGAATGTCATAAGTCAACGAAGAAGAGCGTATAGGCTACCAGTGCCAGCATCGTCGGTCGCTCGCTCTATCGATTTTATAATCAAGAGAAAACCGCTGAAGCGCACCTCGTATGCCACCGGTTCCCTATCCGCGGAGACGCCCCTGACATTACGAAGGCGTCCCCCCGTACGTGTCACGTCGTCCACGTGGGATGTCCCGTTTAATTCGCATCGCTGGTTCATTTCGAACAAAGCCCTTTTAAAGGGACACGAGTCCGCTTCGGGATTTAATCCACTGACTCGCGCGGGTACGTAAATTCGGACAGGAAAGATTTTCATCGTACAAAAGCTTTACTTTTTCTGGAAATGAAACGCAACTCTTATCGCGTATGCGCAAGCGGCGATGGAAGCAGTTATTTTTTTTTTTTAACGCGGACTATCAAGAGAACGGCATACGTCCCGGGGTACTGACCGAAAAATTCATTGTGTGCATAGAGAGCTCCTGTTTTACAAATGTAATAACTTTACGGTAGACGAACCGTAATGTGAAAAAAGCCAAGTTTACGTTAACATACGATCGAAACTACTGGCGTTTCACGAGAATATTGGAACGTCTATTTGATACACGAATCGACCATGGAAACGATGATAACGTCCCTTTTGTCACGCTATATTTGTTATTCAAATCCGAAGCCGCATGCTAGTTAAGCCAAACTACTCAGTTTCTTCCATCGTTTGTAACGGCGTGGCCAAAATTTTACAATGCGATTGTATGTAACCGGGGCGGCAAAAAAAAAGGTAAGACGTGTCGAGTGCTCCGGTTTGTTTGAATGGCCCCGTTCTTTTCTTCCCCCCGTTCCTCGCGAAACGAGCTTCAAAAACTTTCCGCTTTTGGCCGTGGAGCGACGCGAAAAGGGATCGTCGATGCAACTGGTGCAGTCTCTTGGCATGATACGCGTCGGGAATGAGGTGGTTCAACGTCCGAATAACCGTTACGCGAGCATAGAACTAAATTAGCGTTTCCGACGAAGAAAAGTTCGAGAGAACGATCGTCGTCCGAATATGCTCGTAGCCCACGAATTTCTTCTGATTACTTGCCAGAGTTTCCTCGTAAAACCGAGAAAAGTGTGCAACTAATTTGGCACGAATTTAACCCGCAAAGTTGTACATCGGCGAGATATGAAACGCGTAATATCAGTACCGTGACTCATTCTACTTATCACGGCTGTCCCCATCGTGACTTATTCTACTTAGTAACGCTGCGTCTCCGCCGTGACTTATTCTACTTACTCGAGCCATCTCCACCACTGTGGAGTCTGATATTACGACAGGGCTGTTTTCGTGGCCAAACTCGATTTTGCGCACTTGCGATGGTTTGCGGTCACGGGTGTTCGATAAATTATTATGAGACACGAACAGTTGGGTAGTATAAGTATAAAAATACACTGCAATCGTGTTGTTGTTGAGTTGGACAAACGCTAGACTGTTTATATATTTACAAGGACTGTACCAGGTGATTCAATATTAAAAATAACGAAGTGTTACAAGGAGTATTGATTTTTGTTAAGTACAGTGCGAATCAATATCGACTGCAAGACACGATTCTCAGTGGATGATGGACAAGCAACGGCACGATAATGGAGTGATGGATAGATTTGGTTCCATTATCTCGCAGATGCGATATACGGATTAACTCGAAAAGAATAATTGAATCGTTTGTTTCAGAAACACCTTAAATGCCAAAAAAAAAAATAATGTCGATTGCTTTTCATTTCTTTCGTTTTTCTCCCGCCCCCAGTAAGACACTTGAATTAAAACGACTCTGATATCTAAAAGACTGAGTAATCCAGTCCTTTTTGTAATTTTTCGGAGTTTAGAAAAACAGTTTTGGAGTCGTGAGACAATTTTTGTTAATTATCTTGAAAAGTGAAAAAGTGAACTTAGGAACTTTCTGAAATATACGATTCGATTGTTCGCGCGCAGCCATGTTTTCTTTTGTCCCACCCATTGCGATTTTCGAGCCTGATCAAGATCGATACTAAACGCTCGACTTGTCGTGCTGATTGTGAGCATTACAAACGAAGTTCCTTCTGCGTTTCAACGGTTCAAACCCAAGAAATTCGAAAAATTCGCGAAGTACGGGAAATAAACGGAAAAGTAATGAATCGAACTGGTACGTAAGCGTTCCTCTCTGAAAATTGACGGACCGCGAAGCTTGCATTATTCCATGCGTACGTGAGCACGCACACCCGTATTACGTTCGCAATTATCGCTATAATAAAACTGGCTTCATTCGGTCCGCGGCGTAATGTTTACGCACAGTCTGACGATCACATTCACATGGAGGACTCTCATTTCCGCACTACGAATGCGAATGGATGCAAAAAATGCATTGGCAACCACGAGGACCACGGCTTCATTTGTTGGCTATTGATTCTGCTCCAAATCACTGCGAGTGGAATTAAATTCCCCCGTACGCTTTTTATCCCGGAATCGCAGTTGATTTAACTGTTTCTACTGTCATACTCGATAATCGTAAAAGCGTTTCATTCTCATTCCCGCTAAAGTCTTACCGCGTCCACTCTGTTTCTCGTACGCGCCATAAAAGAAGATCTTATATTCGGTAACAATAACATAATTGTGGCAAATATTTCATTCCTTTCGATGGGGAATGAAACCACTGTGTCAGGTTTCAAATTCAATCGAATGACACGGATTTAAATTAATAACACGGCCGAACGTTGAATTTAATGTCTAATTTCCACGCGCGCTCGATACGGCGGTAACAATGTTCCTTGGCAATAACGATTCCGTGGAAACGAAAATAGTCGAAAACGAAATAACACGTTCTACGCGAAATGAAAAATCGGAACGTTGCATCGAGTGCGGTGGAGATCCGGCTCGGTAACCGAAGCGCAAATTAAATTTCCATATTTCTGCCCGACAACCACTCTCGTTAAGATCGTGCAATTAATACGCGGAGCGTACGGCTTCGCGATACCATCTAATTGGACCAGCACATCGACTCGTTAGGCGTTGAAATTATGGGAGACCGTAACTGGGATCGGGACAGGCGTAATCCCAGTGCCGCGTGTGCTGCACATGCACCTGTGGCGCACTCTGCCCTCACGTACCTAATCGATTCACTATCCGCTGTGATGCGACAAATTGTATTTGTACGTCCCTGTATTATGGCGGGCACAATAGCACGGGGGTTCGTGTATACGCGCACCCCTGCCACCCCTTGCCTTTTTCTCTTCCAACGTATTAACCGTTTTGTTCGGTTTGATTTAATGCGCGTTGGTCGACTGTTGGAGTTGACGTATCGTTGATTATTTAGCTCGGAGAAAGGATCGGAGTCTTTTTTTTGGGCCTGTAATCGCCGAACAGCACATTTCCTGGAGCGTCCTGTAAACTGCACGCTGGAGCTTTGCCTAGAATATATGTATATATAGAAAATTGTCCGCATTGACGGTCGCTATTGTGAATAAAGTATGCACAACTATCGATGAATTGGACATTTTTTATGAAACCCATTGTTCAGAACCAGTGTGCAGAACGGACGTTATTATTTATTTTTATAAACGAGTGAGTAATACTGATTAATTCTTTCCTTTATTTCTCCAATATATATTTTTGTGTCGTTTTGGCTGCAGATTGCCTTGCGTTAAATAAATAATTTAACTTTACAAACAATTTTACGTTGAAAAAAATTAATTGATGTAGGATGTGCCTGTTTATAAACGTGGCTTAGAAAGTCGAAAATAGTAAAAGCGCGATCCGTAAATCGTTACCAAAATAGACGAAACTAAGCGTTCGGAGTTCATTACGCGCTAACGCGGTTGAATTAGCAATGAATCTCGCTCCTTAGAAAACAGCTTCGTTCGAAATACCTTTTTCCTATTTTCAATAATATGGAAGTTGGTCGAGAGACCCGCTCTCGGTGCCTCCGCTCGTTTAAAGAGCGACCTTCCTATCTATTTCGAGCAATTTAATGCTAAAAAGCGTAGCCATTCTTCGATCGCCCAACACATTTAAATAACAAAAGCAGCGTACGAACGCGAACAAAAGCCTGTGTAGGTATTCGCAAAATTTAAGGGCGTCGCCGTGAGTTTTCTCGAAATGGTAAGAGGGAGTTTTACCGCGATATTTACAACATCCACGCAGCCCTACATTCCGCGTGCAAAAGGATCATTCCAGAGGGTATCGCGGAAAGAAACCTATCGGGCAATTATTTCGAGCAGCTGCCCCAACCCTACGGCAACAACCCTCGTAAACTGTGCGAGTGGTCGGCACGCACACATATGTACACGAGCAATAATCGTTTCGTCGATATCTACGAATGTATGGGTAACCCCAGTCACGCGAGTTCCGAGAATTCCCCGTTACTCACTTTGGGGACTCGGCTATTTTTTCTCGTTAATGACAAACCTAATAACCATTTCGTCGTAAGGCCATTTTTCTTCGAAACCTTCCACCATTAAGAGAACAGTGTGATTTTAGATCGAACATTCCGAAGGTACTTTCGAAAAGGTGTTGCGTGTCTTGCCCTTGAGCATAAAATGTGATAAACATCGAGGGAAAGGAAAAGATTTCGAAGCCTCTGTTGAAAAACACCCTAAGTCTTCTGGTTCTATAATTCACGATAAGCGTATTAAGGGAGAGCGTACCGTTGAAGATGTTTAAAGTTTAAACCCGTATGATTTGTTTTGTGGTCGAAAAACTCGGACGCTAAAAGTTTGTTTGAAAAGAATGCAATTCTTTTAATTTCCAAACGTATCTACTCCCGCATTGTCTAATTACCGGGGTCTGTAGTTCAAAGAGACAAAATGGATATGTGCTTCGTGTTCGAAGTTTTTGTTTGTGTAATTTGTTTGTTCCTTCGTCTTCCAGTATTTCGTAAAGAGGCCAAGCAAATAAGAGCATAAAATTGAGAGTCAACAGCGTAACTGCTGACTTTCTCTGTACGGATGAACAGCGAAATAAGGCCGCGTTCTTAAGCACTAGCGATTTCATTTATGAGGTCTTCCTCCTGTGGTTATATACGAGAATCCATTTTTTTGTATCGCTTTTTCTTAAACTGTAACATCTAAGGAATGTATTCCTAAAATGTTATGCTTCGATTCGAAAAATTAACAAAGTTTAGGATTCCAGACTTCGAAATGTGCGCGTCCGCCATTTTCATATTTACAATAAAATTAGTTAATTAAAACAATGCCATGTATGACCAACAAGCAAGTAGTCAAACAAACTGTGCAAAAAGAATTATAGTGTTAGAAGCACCGGAATGTTTAATCAAAATTCATAATGCCCGACCAATTTTAGGCCATTCACGGGAGGAAAAGCCCTGAAAGAAGAATTTTTCAGTTCTTTTACAATTATTTGCAGACACTCGTTAAAACCGTACTCGAATCCTTTCTCGGGCCACTAATTCGCGCAACATTTTCATTTATCTCGAAATGCGAGAATCTTTTTTCGTCATTTGTTTATGTTACATAATTCTATTACAAGGGGACGACAGACCACGTCTCTTTCCCACGAAATCTCAATTTTTCGACGAATCGAGTTAGGTAGTTTCTCTAACCGCCTATTCGTTTAACGTGCAAGTACGTATCGCGAAAGACGGGAATCAACCCCTTCCGACGAGCGTCGTACAATCGAGTTAGGTGGGAAAACCAATTGCGGGGCATTCAAATGTAATCCCCTTTCTCGCGATGGAGACAGTTTTTGCGTGGACCGTACGGCAGGAGGAAAATGCTTCAGGATGCGCTTTTCAGCTGCATTACGTTGCGGCGAAAGTGCTTCTACGCGTGCACGTCCTCCAATCCTCGTGCCATTATTCTCTTACATGCACTCATCCGCGTAGGGTGTAGCCCTCGGTAATAGCATTGGCGAGAGCTATTCGCGTTTCTCTAAATTGAGTTAGCACCGGTAACCGTGCTCAAGGCGTCACTTAATATCGTTTTTCTTAACTTTAGTCACGTTTCCACCAAATTGAGTTTCCTTGCACCTCGTCCCCCGGTGTGTATAAATAATAGAAGGGCTGTCACCTAGGCGCCTCCTGGGATTATACCGGGTATCATTTTTAAGGGCAATTCCATTTTCGCAAAGAACAGCTTCGCGTAATGGCGTTTTCGGATCCGGACTCGAGAGATATTTCCTGTTGCGTCGGAACACAATTGCGCTATTCCGACTCCGATTCGTTTAATGAGCGTTCAAGGAGCTACAGAACGGGAATCATTCATCGCGATATTCAGATGTCAAATGCATGAATGGTAACGAGGAGAGAGAGAGAGGGAGAACCTTTGAGTAGAGTTCAAGTAATCCATAACGAAATACGGGTAATTTTCAATGAAAAATATTCATGACGCGCAAAGTGGCTCCTTTAACATTATTACTCGAAATATCTTTGATGTAATATTCAATGGGATAGTGCTACGATAAAGGGCATACAAAAATTAAAACTGCTTTCGTAATTCCTTTGAAAGGAAATGAAACCGACAAATGAAAATTCTTGTAACGTAAATAATAACGCGGAATGAAGAGTATACTCGAATTGGTATTCACAATTTCTGCTAATGTATTAAAAAATATATGGTAACCAAACATTGTGTTTCGTTACAGATACATTTAAAAAAATGATCGGCTAATATTTATCGTTTCACTGTGTTTCGTCGATACGTAATAAAAGTTGTATCAAACATTTTGCTACGCGAGCAGATGAGAAACTTAATATTAATATCCTACTCGGTTCTGCTCCTGCCTGTCGTACCAATGACCGACCGAATCGATAAGTAGAATCTACTTACGTGGCTGAACAGCGCCAAACAATGTTCGTCGCCGCGCGTAATGGTCTGCGCAAATAATACGCGCGGAAGGAAACCGCGGCAAAAAGTTGCTTTGTGCGCATGCCGCAGTGATATCGTTACAGAAAAAATTCCAGATTTCCAAGTTATTTCTGCATTATTATTATTTCCCTTCCAGTCGGCAAGCTCGCTACGAGCGAGTTTTTCATTCGCATTGTCGACACCTCCGCCAGCGTGATAGTAAATCGTCAGGGTCCGTAAGCGGAAGTTCCTAAGCGCGTACAACGGATGAGATTAACGAAGGACGGCGGTACTTTCAAGCAACGAAAAAAGGAGAGGAACTTTTAACGAAGCACGCACTTCGTTATACATCCATCGCGGTGCCTATACCACGGGGCGCTTGTTTTCAAACACGCGCGTGTCTCTCTCTTCCGTTTCTCCTTTACCTGAAAAACTCGTACGACAATTCGCATTTTTTCAACCACTTTTTTTAATCATCCACGTTTGAGCTTTAACGTGCTACCCGCCGGGAATGCCGGGCGGACCGGCAAGAATTGCGTTCGTCGGAAAATTAAAATTCAACCTCCGCGAAACCGAATAATCGCGGTTATGAAATCATTTTGATTTCATTATACAGGGTGAATCTAATACCCCGGCCGGACTATAACACTGTTACCGTAAAAAGTGCAATTGCGCTTTGCAACAGCGCCCATGCGCTTGTCTAAAATATTGCAATGGACGATGACAGAGCTCGATAAACGATGCAAAATTTCCCTGTGCATGTTTTGTCTATGTACGATAGGAACGGAGTTATAGTACGGCTTGGTTACTAAATTCACCCTTTGTATTTCGAGTTATTCTCCTTTAATTCCGTGCTTACAAGAATTTTCAAAAGCTTGCATCTGCGAGGGTAATGGAAACGTTATGGTAAAACAATATAAAGCCGGTTACAGACGTGTAATATATACGTGTAACGAACACCGTATTGTAACTCCGTCGCAACTGTGTTAATAACGTATGTGAGAAGACACAATCCTAACTAGTCTATTGGTGCATCGTGGTGCATGATGCGCACGTATGTTACGCGTCTGTACTCGGCTTGACGATCTTTATGTTGTCACATTCGGTGACAGACTGTTGCTCGAGCGCGCTCGAAGAGCCCGCGAAAGAATGTAACGCAATAACATTCGTCGAAACGCACATGATTGAGACGCAACAGACGTCCGTGTCGGCAACCTTCAAAATGTAGCGATAGTGATATACACGTTTGAGCTTACCCAACAAAAGGGTTTACACAATGTAGAAATATCGTTCGATTAAACTCGATTGCCGCTTTTCATAGTTCTTTTCGAGATGTCGATATTATGATACATCATGGCAGGGCCGCCTCCAGACACGATGCGAGTGATGGACAGCATCAGGACGCGTTACAAGATTATTTTAAAAGATAGAATGTATGCTGCTTAAAATTTTGTTTAATGTTAATCAAATTTAATGTCAAAATGAATTTTGTTTTAATTTTTTTAAATAAGCTAGCACGAAATTAAATTTTATATACGCGCCAGTAGGAAAGAGCTTTCCATTTGCAAAATTACAGGGGATGGGGCTATAAAACAACTTCGCGGCGGGGCGCCTGCTACCCTCGAGTCGGCCCTGCATCATGGCAATAACGCGGTGCAAATTCAAGATGCTTGCTCGATACCGCGAGAACGATACTAATACTGAGCGACAACCATTCCCAATGAGCAGTCGTTACAAAGAAAAAATGGATCAACGATCTCCGACTGTTATAAAGTCCTCGCGAGGCTTGCTATCGTAAAAATAAAATCGCTGATAAGCTAAGGTAGAAATGTGCTTTCGGTAGTGCGTGCCTTATCACGGGCTCCGATATAAATGATAATAAACCAACGAGTCAGACATTGCCGCCATCCACGTTATATAGTAGAGTGGCGCGCCGGACACGCAAACTCTTGAAATCCCTTTAGTCACGGAATCCACGACCCTTCGATCCAAGACTAACCCTCCCCCCGTTTCTCCACTTTCGTAATTCCATACACGTAATTCCATCTACCTTTGGAATAGTGCTTTTATACCAGCGAAAGCTCGAGACGCGCTCGAAAATGAGGTACATTCAGCGAGTCATCGCGCGACGTTCTTTCTGGAATTATCGAGAGAGAAACGCGCGAGCAATTTTTGTTTGGATCTACATTTCTGAATTGGCTCGTGAAACGCGACTGTAAGAATAGTAGCTATTCAATTTCTAGTGTTTTCTATCCTCTGTGTCTTTCGACCGTGAAATTTTCTTATCGCAAACCAGTAGTTCCCAACCTTTTCCATTCTACGCCCCCATTGTCGATTTTCAAAAATCTCACGCCCTACCCATAAATAGAAAAAATTAATTACGTTTTTTCGTTTTTCCCTTCGATTATGTGAAATAAACATAACTTAATAAATACAAATTTGACTCCGTGATGATTCCTCGCACCTCCCCAACAATGTGTTCACGCCCAGATTGGAAAACACTGGCACATACGGATCATGGTAAACTAACACGTGATACGATCGAATTGTGAAAAATAAAAATATTTATTGGACAATGCACAGTGGTTCCCGAATATCGTGAACGTTACTTTTCTGTCCATCGGTTCCTCATTCCGCATCGGATAGGATAAATAAATTCGGTTAACCTCACTTTAATACGGAATGGTCCTTCGAGTATTACCAAATAAATAATGACGGTCAATCAGACGTTACGATAGCAAGGCAATGCCAAATTCCCGCTGCTATTGTTCTGCGAGAAGTCTCGGCGGTAGAATTAAGAGTCTCAATTGCGAAATTGCCCGTTAGCAAAATAGGCCCCAGACTGCGAGACGGAAGAAAGTGCTCGAGTCTCTTGTTTGTTATCACGACCCGCTCGTAAACGTCACTCGGACGAAAAATACTGGGTTGCGTAAGTTACACGACCACCCTGCAAGGGTAACCCTTCGTAGCTCAGCCCCGATACTTAGCCTCGACTTTGTACGTCTTCTGACTGGGGGGGCGGGGGAGAGAGACGAGATACCGAGCTGCACGTTCTGGCATGTAGCGCTGTAAAACACGCGAGGGTAGGTATGTTTTTTTTTTCCACGACGTTTCGCGCGATGAAAGTGGCTCGGCTGTCAGGGCCCCGAGATACTACGTCTCCGTTCTTCAAGCGGAAAATTGAAAGAAGTAGCTTTCCCTCTTCAACTACCGAGCCGACGTTTTGACACCTTCGCGGGTGATTAATTTCACGATGAACTCGAAATCTTCGCGGGTAGAGTGCGAAGTGTTCTCGCGGTACAAACGTTAGGGGGTCACGAACATTGGATCTAATCGTTCATCAGTGTAATTCTAAATTTATTATCGAACGATCGTGAGTGGTACGGCTCAGTCTACGATCGCAAGATTTTCAGTTTGCAAATTATCCGTACTCTGCTGTTTTAATCTGAAAGAGTATGTTCTAAAGTTTCTGAAATTCTGCAACTTCTACGCATCGAACAAATTTTTCTTACCGAATTAACCATGAATAAAAAAAGCTGAGCGGCTTGTACGCTGATACTGAAGACTGAACTATGTTTCAAATTTGTTAAAAAGTATTTTCAGTTACGTAAAGCTCACCTAAGATACTGTAGCCATTATAACGACAAGCAACAAACTTGGCAACTTTACGGAACACGTAGGCTATACATATACATGCACGAGTTAAAAAAGAAATTCAATTTTTCAATTTTTTCAATGGAAAAATGTCGGTCCTCTACAGGTTATCTAATTGTAAGAGTCATCATTTGATAAGAATTCGAGTTTTCGCGTCAGACAATGCCGGGGTATTTTTATGCGTTCCGCGATTTCTGCCAATCGAAATTTCGTCCACGAATCGCTGTTCGAGTCGGTAAATCGCGATTCGCGAATCGTTGAGATGCACGCCGCGGCGTAGCGGAGACGACGGTTAAACGACGATGAATTTTTTCCCAACCGCCACGGCGCGCCCCGACCTATCTTTGTCTAAACCTTTTCGCTCGACGTGTAACGACGTAACTTTGCTGCGAGGTGCGCACGTGCCTAACGAGCGAGGAAGTTTCGAGGGAAGGCCGTACGCTCGTTTTGGTCCACAAACTCGTGCCCGTAGACGGGTGCCGATGCTACCATGAGAGTAATTTACGGAATAAGTTGGCAAGCGTACACGGAGACCGGTATAATTGCGCAGTGACGTTTTTCCACCTACGGCTGACCGACTTTCGCTCCGGTATCGTTTTCAGGCTCCTACGAGGACTGCAGCGTCGTCGAGTGTCTTGCCCCGAAGAGAAACAGAAATAATGTAACGCGCGTCCAAGTTGGACGGACCCTTAAAATAAAATTTCGTCGGAATGGTAAATGTAGGGGAAACGCGGCCCCTCGTGCTGGAACCTATCTCAAACGATGCAAGTAAATATTAAGAACTTTAACTGAAAACTTAAGAACTTTAATTTAAAAGCACTATAGATGTAAATATCGTTATTTGCCGACATTGATGTAATGACGTTAACTTCACCTTGAGGAGCCCCGTTCGAAACGACTGGGAAGTTCTTAGAAATGTCTTATTTCTGAAGTTATTCTTTAAAAACTACTCGATGAATCAATTTTAAACTACCGGGGTACATTTACCGATGTGTAAAGATTGCGTATAAATTTTTGTAAGCTTATATGTATGTATATATATATATATATATATGTATTTTCTATAAATCCATATAGTTGAAGTAACGTCGACGATGGAGCCGTAAAAATGTCACACGGTCGCGACACCTCCACGCGTAGAGCTTCGAAATGAAAATGGATCGAAGTGTTATTCGTTCCATCTGTCGCTTTTCTCAGAAAATTTCCAGATAAAGATATTAACAGATAAGAAAATGGTTGAATCGTAAAAAAGGGACGACTTTGAACTAAAAATTCACGCTGCTTTATTTTATAGAAAAAAAGAATTATGTGGAACGCTTCGCCCCGAGTTACCTCTAACGGAGGAACGTGTGTCCGGCACGTGTTTAAAAATTTGAATCATCGGATAAGTACTTTCCAAGGAATCCCGGCAACGCGATCTAAAAAAAACCTATATCGAGAAAAACATGTTAAAAATTTCAGTTCTTGCATTTCAACACGGCACAGCGCGACCGGAATAAGTATATCTTTGTTATTCTTAGGAATGTCGAGATGGTCTTGGACGCTAACACTTTCAAGACGTTTAATTTCCAGAAAACGTGAAAAAAAAATCGACTCTTTTGATCTTGCAAACTAGACCCAGCACCCTTGAGTCTCTGAACATTATCAACCTAGCCGGGTTTGGACTATTTTTAGGCGGCCTGATTTCCTCCATCGTGTTTTTCGTTAGACCACAACGATCGGAAAGAACAAGAATAAATATAAAAGCATTAAATTTTTGATGAAATTTACCTCTATTGCTTCCCTGTTAACCCTTTCTCAAGTGACTTACAGCAGGGGCCACCAAACTATTTTGATTATCGACCCCCTAAAAATCTTCGGAACCTTTTATCGACTCCTGCAAAATTTATTTTTGGTGATTTATTTATGTCACGAATAAAAGAAAGGTTTTATGTTTATGCATTTATCTTGGTATTTTACATTTTACATTTATTAATGTATGTAATAACAATTTTTTAACAATCGTTCTATAATGTTTCTTTCTGATAATTTTCATTAATATCTCGTTAACTAAGGCGGTTAATACGTTTTCGATAAGGAAAAACTCGCTTATGATTAATACATGTATCCCCATTGGTTCATAAGAAGTGCTCTATCGACAGTAACGTATTATAACTGTCGTAGCAGATATGCTACAAACGAAGTGAAAGGTTAACGTCGCCAACTCGAATATACCAGTTGATTTTTGTCCAACGTATGCGGAACGCGTGAATTGTTGTCTCACTGAGTTGGGAGCACGGTAAGAAAAAATCTGAAAAGCAAGGAAGCTCTTTGCCGAGAAACGATACACCGCACCACTCGATGAACGACCGACGCCCGGTTTGAATAGAAAATAATCGAGGACCGCGCGAAGAATAACGGGAAGTGGCGAGGCAGCGCGAAAGACACCGAGCACCGACAATGGCTCAATGAAGCCCCCGTCTGCCTTTTTCAACGGAAAACAATGCCGGGGCATTGTAATAGCGTGAAGAATTAACCGTCGTGAAACGGTGACAGCTTCGGTAATTTCGAATTCCATTCTTTCTGGCTTCCGAGACACTCCATTATTTTACAGAAATGATTCTTCCCTTTTACCGTCTTCGGCGAGGTGTGAACGATTCAGCGAAAAGGGTATTCTTAGAATTTCACCGAGACTCCGTGGTATTGTTAGACCGCGGAAGTTCGTGCACGTAAAATGTGCCGAAATATTCCAGAAACGTGTGGCGATGGACGTGTGTAAAGTATGCAAATAGGGTGTGTCACGTTGCAAGAAATATGCAAGAAATATGTTTTTGCAAAGAAGTATGCAAGAAATATGTTTTTGGTGTATAGCGGTAATCTTTTCTTGAGCGTCAGAAATTCAATTGAAATAACCTGTAATTATTTTCTCTAAGTCAATTACCGTAAACCGGTGACGTTACTGTAGTAAAATCCATTTTTCTTTGTACCCTTGTACGTTGTGACTTTGAAGCTTTTCGCGGATCATTATGTAACACTAAATATACCAAACCAGTCATTTCGACTGTTTTGAAATTTTCATTTAAATTTACCATTTATTAGGATGAAAAAAGTGAGTTTCTAAGTAGAATAAATATGTATGATATTACCTCTATATTTGTCAACGATACAACAATTTTTAAAAATATGAGTAAACACTTTTTCCTCGCATAACATATACTATGAATAATCAGTCATTTCGACTGGCCTGGTAGAAATAGATATACATTAATTGGCGACATTTACAGCGTTAAAATCATCGAATCACGAAACAAATGTTCGTCTACGTCCCTAATTATTATGTATTTACAAAAGGCCTGCCTAGAGTTTTTGCCGACTGAGCAAACAAAAAAGCAAATAATTAATCAGGTCAATGTCCGAATAATTAATTTAAGGTCATTCAATTTTGGAACGTTCCACCGAGTCCATTACACTTGAGAATACAAAACGTGGCAATTATTATCTAATTAAGTAATAGAACAACCTTTTCCCCTCCAAAAGAAATCACCCAACTGCGGATATACGCGAACCTCACACTTCTCACCGCGCTTTACAAGCTAAATAATTAAATTTCAGATCGCTCACGGTACAAGTCAATCTAGAAGCTCGAGCCCGTAACGAGATCGTCGCACGATCTACGAGCGAGCTCGGTCCTGCCACTTTACACCCTATAATATCAGATTTAATAAATTCAAGGCGAGAGGCGGTTACCCCCTTGGGCTTTCGTTCATCACCCCGAAGCGACCCGCCGGGAACTTTGGGACCGTACACGAAGACTCGTTGTTGGTAACGCCCTATTCCGTTCCTGGCGTCGAAACAACGGTTGCTCTTTTTTGCGGCTTGGAAAGTAGAAAAGAACCTAGGAGCAATTTCCGTCAGTCTCGGCGCTGCGCGCGGAGTTGCCGCGGAAGTGAAACGAGGTTTTCGCAAGCCCTCGGTATAGGGTACATCGAGGTGTACACGTTGCGTCCGCATGCGCTTGTATACATATGCCGTTACGTGCATCGTATGCATACGTTACGTATATGCACCGACATCGGGTAAGCACGCGTACCATTGTCGGGACACGTATACGCTTAAACAACGACGCGAGAGAAGCGTGTTGCGGGGCGAAACAAGCCAGGCCACACCACGCTCGGGCTCATTCTTCTTGGATTTGCTACGTGCCGCATTGTTTTCCATGGCAAAGGGTCGCCCATGGGCTTCGTATCGGCCATTGTTACCCTTCAATGTCTTCGGTAGTGCGGGGCGCCCTTTCTGCCCTTTGATCCGCGAGACCCCGTCTACCGTTTCCACGGAGTGGGCGTAAAACCTCAAGTTGAAGCGACAACGGAGCTGACACGTAGCGAAGGAAATTCATTTTTTTTTTATTACGGTGTTCGGAGACTTTGCGGTTATGGAACTGTAATACTCTTTGATACGTTAATCGTTTTAGGTGTATACGCTTTGGTTGGAGATTAAAATTTGGAATGTTATTTTAATTGGAACACGAGTGACTCCTCTTTGCACGGACGCTTCCGATTCCCGCTGTTCAAATCAACAATCCGCAACTCCTCGGTATCGCGAAAACGAAAGAAACGTACGATGGAAACTGGTTTTTACCCATTTGATACCCATATCGCGCCGTTGCTCGCGTCGCTCACGTTCTTCGCGGTAAAACACGATCCCAGCGCCTCTTAGTTTCGCAATAACAACGAACAAATATCTCATATTCCAGATCTGTTTATTTTCACGCTTGCGTTCATTCGCTCCATTCCTGACATCACTGTAATATTTCATCGTCGTCTCGACCAATAACCATGGTTGCACCAAGCATGCGGAAATTACTCCTATCCCATCTAAACTCACAACGCATAACGCTCCATCTCCGAAGAAAAAACAAATTCTCAAACAACCTGAAAGCAATATTTCTCGATGTCTCGTTTCAAAAATCATTGCGTCCAACGGGTTTCCTCGTTTTTTCATCTCTCCTTCTCGGTTGCTTGTCTCCTCTCTCTTCCACTCTTCCCGCTTCTCTCACAAGAGACATCTAAAGAACTCCGAGGAACACTCAGCGAGACCAGGAGCAATTCTTTCGGCGACGCGCTCGAGGAAAGCTTCCGGGGTAGCGAAGGGAAACAGGTGAGAGGGGTAGCGAAGATCAACGACCTCCTACGGGCCACTTCGCGCACCGTACTTTTTTTTTCCTCGAAATCACCGCATCGCCGCCCCTGCCGCGCGAAAGCATCGGGAACAATTACGCCGACAGTAGTGCGAGCGTACGAACGGACCGACCCGAGCAAACGAACCGAGAAAACGAGCGGTCGAAAGCGCGAGAACGGTTACGATCCGATGTTCTATCGCGGGCACCGCAGCCGCGGAGGTTTTGCGCCGCTCGGATTATATCGAGCCAAATACAATGAACTTCGCGCGGCGCCATTGTCTGCCACGGAATATCGCGTGCATTTGGCAAAAGATCGTATCGCCGACCCGTTACAACCACGCCGAACGAACTCGCGTACGAATTTCAGCGAACCGTAAACGATTTCATTCCCCGCGCAGTTTCCGCGGGATTGCGTTGCGCCGACTAACGTTCGGTTGGGCTACGCGGGAAATCGTTAAGGGGATGACGCGTTACCTCTTTCCGGCCGCGGTGATACGAGTTTCCGAAAAAAACACGGTATGGCGAAGAGAGAATGCATCGAAGCCAAGAATGTTCGGTTTCATTATTCGCTGAACCAAGAAACGAGGACTCCTCCATTCCACGGAATATCGGAGCACATTTCAGAGACAAAGAACCGTCGTTCGCGAATTCCTGCGCGCGTGGAGCGTACATAATTCGTCGCGCTACGCGAATCTTGCGTATTAGACGCGAGTTATGATAGCTCCGTAATGCCCATAGAGAATCCGTTGTTTTGTGAGAATTCTTGAGATAAACGTTTAATGTAGGAAGTAATTAACGGAATACTAGAAGAACGAGGTGTAGGTATAAAGGCATAGCTTCGTTTCTTATTTTTGACATGCGCGTTGATTTTTGTGTACCATACAGGATGGTGCATCTAATGGTGCAGGGACATGCTCGCCCCAACGCGAGACCGAGACATTCGCCGAGACCCATCGAGACGAGCGTACACGAGAGGTGCCATTTGGCACCATTTGACGCGAGTCGAGGCCCTCGCCTAGCGCTCGGGTGTTATCGGAAACCTTCGGACGGCATTTCGAAGCCCCGAAAAGAGGAAAGGAAGAAGTGTCCCTTTCCCCCACCCACGCTACTGTATCTACCCCCTCATGATTTACAAAAAGTTGGGGAGGGGTGCCTTGCGGTGGTGGCGGTGATCGGTACCCTCGCGCTGGTACGTTACCTGGGTTTTCCAGGTGGGACCGGATAATGATATTGCTTTCGAGTCACCGTTTTCGCAGAAACTCATTTTATGGCGTAATAAACGGTTTAAAATTGATTGCGATGGCATTTTAACACATCGAATGATAGTTAATTTTTAGAAAACTCCTTTTTATATAAGGAAACATGTTTATCGAGTACTAATATATCCAATACAGGAACAGTATGGTCTGAGTGCATTAAGAACGGTGTATGTACATACATGGAGAGTATTTTCACCGTCATTTTTGCAAGAAAGGGTTGTTATATGATTCCTATGTATGTATTTATTTGTAATTGTAATATCTTCAGATATCTTTATTTTTAAAAAGGATATGGCATTAAAAAAAATGTTTTGCACACTGCATATTTCTCCGGGCGGGTTTATGACGGGTCCGTGGAAAATCGGAGGGTACTTCAAGGGTACCCTGGGTACAATGGTGCACGGTTGGGGGTCCGCTCTCGTCTCGCCTGCCTCGGCCAAAAAAACCCTTGGAGCGAGGCGTAGGCGAGACTACGCGCGAGCGGGCTAGGCGAGACATTTGGATGCGCGCGCACCATCCATGCTCTCGTTAAGACCGGACGAGACACCCTGAGAGCGGTCACGAGGCTCTGATACAAAGGCCGAAACTGCCACGAGAGCCGGCGAGCGTCTCGCGAGAGCCCGGCGAGCGCCTCGCGCGAGCAGGCGAGGTAGGCGAGCGCACCGGTTACATGCTCGCGAACTCGGTGTCTCGGGTTGTCTCGGCCAACATGTCCCTGCACCATAAGACAGGCCCCGCTCGAATGTCTACGTTTTTATTTTTATTGGTGATAGAAAAAAATGCATCGGACTAAACTTGCTTGGTAAGGAGAGATGTTATTTGAGGTTAATAGTTTTTCGATAGATAGAGTAGTCCGATGCATTTTTTTTCTATCGTCAATAACGGCCAAGATGTTGTTGCGGCCTGTTTTCGGTGTTTCGCTTTATACAGAAATACAATTTTTAATCGTTCGCCCGAACGAATATACCAACATATACCGATTTTTCTATCGTCAATAACGGCCGGGATGTTGTTGTTGCCTGTTTTAGATGTTTCGCTTTATACAGAAATACAATTTTTAATCGTTCACTCGACCGAATATATCAACATATACCGATCCTATTTCTATCGACGACCACTGGTCTTACATTGTCGTGGAAAAAATTGTTTACGCATGGATATCCAACTGTTGTTTTTTCAAGTAACATAATTTAGTTATTTTCAACTTTTTAACTACTCTCCTGGATACGGTCAGTAATCGCCAATTCAAATTAGCTTGATATATTATATATTCGTAATTTGCTTTTACCGACACTGAGGTTCGTGCCCAAATAACTTGGGAGGTCCCAGCCTTAGAATTTCCCTTCGAAACGCGAGACAGGGAGTGCCTTGCTCCACACGATACGCATCGGGTCCCCGTTCGTTCGTGAACATAATACATGCGCGTGGCACCGTACGAAAGTTTCTTACTTGCTGGTAATGCATCACTCTTGCTTTCCGTACCTCATCAGCGCCGGTTAAGCCATGGAAATGCAAATTGGGGTCCGAACGTATGTGCGACTAACGACCCTCCGACTAACGTTGTTCCGACTATCTAATTACTTCCCAACTGTTTCCAGTATCGAGACAAACGAAAAAGATCACGCTCGAGGGTAACGCGATTAAAACATTAAAAGTAAATCGTTTTGAACTTTTGCTATGGGAATACTTCAGTCGAGCAGCCTGTTGCAATTTTTATTTCAATCGAATCCCTTCGTGGTCCGCATCCTTTAAGACCGTAACGGAGCGCCGATCGAAAGAACGAGATTGGTCAGCCTGTTGCAATTTCGAGGAAACGGAAGGGGGAGTAGGAAACAGCTGCCAGAAACCGGAAGAGAGGGAATCGTTGATGAGGGGCGCCGTGGAAAAGGAAAATCAGCGACAGACGGCCGGCGAAAAAAGATGAAATAAGAGGACTTTCCGAATGACGGCACTTGCCGGCCAAGCAGCGGAGCGAGGAAATAATGGAAAAACGTTCTTTATCGTCTGAGTCGTTAACAGCGTCGTGACTCCGTCATTTTTCGAGCGACCAAACGACTTTATCGTAAAGGATCTTCCACGACCAATTAAAATCCCAAGGGGATTGGGTTTGTCGGCTAACAACTCGCAATTAATAATATTTAAGAGGCGAGAAAATATTGTCGCGAAGAGGGACGGTTCGTTTAACATAAACCGACAAAAGAAAAACAAACTAAATTTGTCCCAAGTAATTGTACCTTGGTTTACATGGACTCTGACGGGACGGGACCTTTTACGAACAATAAGTCTAAACTTATTTTTGCATTAGATAGTCTGCGCATAAAGAGGCGGGTACCGCGAATACCGCAATTGAGGAAAATACATTTAAATTTAAAGGAATCATTATACAGGGTGTCCCGTATCTGATCGATTTCCATGAAATGAGGGGTAGCTGGGGTGATTCTGAACAACTTTACTTAGCAATAATGTTGTAAGCGCCCTGGATTTTGAATTATTAACGAAACGGCTAGGCCAATCCGAGCGCGTATCGAGCGCGCGCTCCAAACGAGAGTGTGGTCTCTGACACGCTCCGCCGCGAGCGTGAACAAGTAGATCGCGTGGGTATCGAGAAAAGCATACGGCAAATATCACATATCGTCTTCAAATAAACTAATAGTGGTTGAATAACTGTGTTTAATACCGTCACTCGTAATTCGAGAGGTATGAAAAGTTGTAGTATTTGGGGAAAAAATGGTTTCCTTAAGAGCACGTTTTCAGGTGGATAAATTATGGTTTAACATAAACGATGTGAATAACTAACGTTAGAAGAATCTTGTTAAACTCACCCTTTCGTCCACGAATCAACCTGCCCCCGACGTTGGCAGTAGGTCACTAAGTAGGTCGTTGGCAGTAGGTCACAGTGCCGATTTTGTCCTTCGTAAGAATCTCGAGAATCTCAACAGCTGATTTTACGGCCGGGTCGGTGAACTCACTTGAAACTGACACACACAGTAGGAACGGCACTTGTCTAATTTATGGCAGGGCGCACGGCTAATCGCAGGTACGCGGACACCTCCGAGAGTCGAGCGGCGATCGGCGATCGGGTCACTTTATCGAACGTGCATTTCACTGCGCGAGCACTTTCACCGATAACTCCGAATAAAACAATTATGTAGAGGAACGTAATTAAACCTACGTTAGAGATATTGATGGCCCTGAAAAGGGCCGATTGTTATTGCCAAAATTGCCAAGATCGGCTCGACGTGCCTTCCTCGCGCTTGCATGCACGTTTCGGAGCACTGACGGACGTTGCGCTGCACTTCTCCCAATGTTTCTCGATTAAGAAACGTAGCAAATATCCTGTAATACTCCGCTTTAGTTCGTTGCTGTATGGTACCCGTTCGGTTTGAAAAACGATTCTGCCAGCCCTAGCGTTTCTTGAGTCTTGCTTAGAAGGACGTTCGTTAGGGAAGGGATATTTTTACAATAGTACAACGGAGTGGCTCGCACATTTGGAGTCACCGTTCATTCAGCAAAAAAAATACCCGCGCGCTCGGGGTGGCCGCACGGTCTTCGTCACTACGAACGCGCTAGCGAAGACGCAGGGCAAGGAGTGCCATAAATTTCACTATTGTCCATACCGTGTCGTAAAGAGAAAGTGTGGCTATTTTACGAAATACGTGCATCGGCCAAAATCTGCATCGACAGCGTACACGCAACATAAACCTTTAATATTTTCTTACGATTCTTTCCGCGAAGATGGAACAGTACACACAACTTGGAAAATGATCAGTTTAATATTGTATTGTGTTAGCGAAGACACTGTTTGATACGCTTTTCGAGACAGACATCGTTATGTCTATCAACATTTTGGTCGTCTGGAACGGATCCCCCTGATCGGGCCCATGTACCGCGGCACGCTTTGCTGCTCGCGTTCCTGTAAACAGTCGGTTACCGCGCGCGTGCGATAATCATAATAAGATCGAAATCAGAGATTCTTAGGGAGCCGACTGTTTAAGCATTTTGACATGCCGCAAACAGTGTCTTCGCTTGTACTTTTATTCACGCTATGCACTCGACACCAAACATCCCACAACATTAATTTTATAATATTCCAAATGACACGGGCAAGCGTTAATGCGTCGCAAACAGTGTCTTCGCTAACACAATACAATATTAAATTGATCATTTTCCAAGTTGTGTGTACTGTTACATCTTCGCGGAAAGAATCGTAAGAAAATATTAAAGGATTATGTTGCGTGTACGCTGTCGATGCAGTTTTAAGACGATGCACGTATTTCGTAAAATAGCCACACTTTCTCTTTACGACGCGGTATGGACAATAGTGAAATTTATGGCACTCCTTGCCCTGCGTCTTCGCTAGCGCGTTCGTAGTGACGAAGACCATGCCGCCACCTCGAGCGCGCGGGTATTTTTTTTGCTGAATGAACGGTGACTCCAAATGTGCGAGCCACTCCGTTGTACTATTGTAAAAATATCCCTTCCCTAACGAACGTCCTTCTAAGCAAGACTCAAGAAACGCTAGGGCCGGCAGAATCGTTTTTCAAACCGAACGGGTACCATACAGCAACGAACTAAAGCGGAGTATTACAGGATATTTGTTACGTTTCTTAATCGAGAAACATTGGAAGAAGTGCAGCGCAACGTCCGTCAGTGCTCCGAGACGTGCATGCAAGCGCGAGGAGGGCACGTCGAGCCGATCTTGGCAATTTTGGCAATAACAATCGGCCCTTTTCAGGGCCATCAATATCTCTAACGGAGGTTCAATTACGTTCCTCTACATAATTGTTTTATTCGAAGTTATCGGTGAAAGTGCTCGCGCAGTGAAATGCACGTTCGGTAAAGTGACCCGATCGCCGATCGCCGCTCGACTCTCGGGGGTGTCCGCGTACCTGCGATTAGCCGTGCGCCCTGCCATAAATTAGACAAGTACCGTTCCTACTGTGTGTGTCAGTTTCATGTAAGTTCACCGACCCGGCCGTAAAATCAGCTGGTGAGGTTCTCGAGATTCTTACGAAGGACAAAATCGGCACTGTGACCTACTGCCAACGACCTACTTCCGTCGAGGGCAGGTTGATTCGTGGACGAAAGGGTGAGTTTAACAAGATTCTTCTAACGTTAGTTATTCACATCGTTTATGTTAAACCATAATTTATCCACCTGATAACGTGCTATTAAGGAAACCATTTTTTCCACAAATACTACAACTTTTCATACCTCTCGAATTACGAGTGACGGTATTAAACACAGTTATTCAACCACTATTAGTTTATTTGAAGACGATATGTGATATTTGCCGTATGCTTTTCTCGATACCCACGCGATCTACTTGTTCACGCTCGCGGCGGAGCGTGTCAGAGACCACACTCTCGTTTGGAGCGCGCGCTCGATACGCGCTCGGATTGGCCTAGCCGTTTCGTTAATAATTCAAAATCCAGGGCGCTTACAACATTATTGCTAAGTAAAGTTATTCAGAATCACCCCAGCTACCCCTCATTTCATGGAAATCGATCAGATACGGGACACCCTGTATATTTCTTTGTCCTGGAAATCGGTTTATAAAATATACTGCATTACAAGAAAACTATTGGACCAATTGTGTGCAATTTTTTTTTAATTTAGAAAACGAATCCTGACTATTAAGAATCAGGTACAAAAAAAAACAGAATTCTTTTAAATATGACGGCTGCGCGCAGTGAAGGGAAACACTTTTTCCAGCAGGCACAAACGGTGAGCGTGATTCAGGTCACAGAGTTGGTCCGAAACAAAAATTTAAAACTTTTTGTTATTGTTCAGGACCGTGATCAATGACCAACGAGAGGGATTTTAGAAAAAACAAAATACGGAAACAGTCGCAGTATGAAATAATGGATGCATCAAATGTTCCAATTTCATGAACGTAAAATAGTTTAATTTGAAAACTGTTGAAGTTATCAAGAAAGCCCTCGATGCTCACTAAAAAATCTAATTAGAAATATGCATATAAAAAATGAAGTAAATCGGACGTCCGGTGTAACAATGATCACACCCACCACTTTCAGAAAAAGCGTTTCGAGAAAAATTCTGTCAAAGTTTGGCAGATACCATTGCTGAGCGGCCTGACTAGATTCGTTCAAATAGACATAACTTCCTCAATATTTTAAATTCATAATTCGTTGTGAGCGTAACATACTTCTAAAAGATGTATCTTCTAAAAGTTTCGAATTAAAACATATCAAAATAAAAAAAAAATTTATTTTATCAAACCGAGAAACATGCACGTACGTACGATCCCCCAAAGTCGGCCCTGTGGCGCGATACGGGAATACTGCCATCGAATCTAACGTATCGGGCCAAAGTTCTTGCCGTCTAAATAAACCAATGATTAAAACGATAACAATAACGAGCCGTTAACCGCGCCATCCGGGCCATGCGAGGAATCCCCGTCGGGCAATTATAAGTCGCGGACGGGCCGATTTATCGGCAAACAGCAAGAATTTAACGACATTTAGACCGTGGCCGAGCACTCCCTGTACGCTACGCGAATAGCCGCTGGAGGCAGAATGCGGTTAATCTGGTTAATCTAGCGTGCGGGCCACCATTTTGGCAATTCGCCAGCCGGCCACCCCATTCTTGGTACCGACGGACACACGGGGATGCCCTCGTGGACTTCGTAACCGCCCTAATAGGCTCGCGTCAAGGCCCTCCAGGATGGACGGAACCCTTGCTTCGTTTCGTCGGACAACTTCGGGGCTCTTTCTTTTTACGAGCGAAAACGTTAGGCCAAAAGTACCGACAGCTTACGGCGCACGTTCGGGCGTCGGAAAATAAAGGTGTCGTTGGGTGGCGCCTGCTTTGATAGGACTTAAAATCTTGTTGGTTCAACGAAGTCGATCTTTTCGCTACACTCCTCGACGAGAGGAACGACCCGAACGGAAAGATTCTACGGGAAGCTTGTTGTTAAGAGTATTTCTTGCGAGAAAAAAATGTCGGTAATGTCTCTCGAAGAACAGAGGATTTTTGATTTTTTTCAATCCTTGCGCATTTGATGCCTGGAAAACTGTTCTCATCAATCCCGTTATTAAGAGTATTGCGAGGAGAACATTTTGATAATGTCTATTGAAGAACCGCGGAACTTTAATCTTTTTTAAACTCCCGCGTTTGACACTTCTAAAGCTAGTCCGATGGATCTCTTTGTTAAGAGTATTGCGAGAAGTATGGTTCTGTAACGTCGCCCAAAGAACCAAAGATATTTCGCCATTTCGTGCTTCCTGCGTCGGACGATTCTAACAGTATTCCGATGAATCTAAAAACTCTGGAAGTTGCTCGTTTATAGTTTCTGAAATATACTTTCCCGAGTTACGAGCGTAGCTCCAGCGAATATACGGGATTGTAAGAAATTCGAGCTGTTTGTCTCGTACCCGGTTACGTTGCTTCCGCGCATGCGTATTAAAGGGAAGTTTAATTTCTTTTTACTTCGCTCCGCTATATCGAAAAAGAAAACGTAAAACTAATAGTCGCGCGGCCCGCGAACGACAAGTACAATTGTGTATGCTGGTTGATCACTCGAAAACTTTACACCTAGACATCTGGAAAACAATGCATTTTCGGGAAACAATCTACGCCGAGAAATATTGATACCTTAATAACCTTAAACGCGTTCAACGTATCAAAAATAAATAGGACAGTCGTATTTCCTCTTTGAAATTCTGAAACTTCGTACACAACATTTCCCCGAAAATACCTCGTTTCCGTGACATTTACGTGGAAAGTTTTCAAACTAACACACGCTATACGTACACGTGTGCCATCGGTGCAAGGCAATCCGCAGGATATGGAGCTACGTAACAGCTTCGTAATGCGCGCGTATACTGTACGTCACAAAACTATTCTCTGATCCTACATGCCAGCTTAAACCTAATTGTTTCAATCGGCATAGTATTTATGGCATATACAACAACATTACACAAGCATTCGGGTTGTATAAAGATCAAGTACGTATTTCCAGTGAAATGATTAGATTGAAGTTGCTCCGTGCCCCGAGCGAATAATTTTCAAACTCTCTGTTCACGTATGTACGTATAGATTACGAAAGCTAGTTTTGTGATGTAAAACGCAAATGCGGGTGTTCCCACGGGCACGGGGTGATATACGAACACACATGTACGGCGAGATAAGAACTCTTTCAGTTGGCGAGCCCCGAAATTTCGCCCGTATATTTTCGTTACCCGATGAACCCGCCAGTATCGAAATCCGTATCTCAACGTTGTATACATTTCAATCGTTTTACTATGCGTATCGACATTTATTGCTCGTTACTATTTAGAAAATATCGCTGAGAGTGGGCCGGAAGCTTCCCACCCCTTGAAAAAGAGGGAGCTCCCCCCCCCCCCCCCGCTCCTCCACTCGCGATTCTGCCGTTCGAGATATCGATCGACGAAACCGTGGAGGTAAACTCGAAATCGGGGGTAACGGTCACCGCGAAACTAGGGAAACGACGATTCTGGTGGAAAAGGGACGAAGAAGAAACCAGCGTGGATTATACCTGAATAAATTGGCCGCCTATCTTCTTTGGCTTCCACGTCTCGTTGCAGTGGCCTCGTCAGCAATTTTTCATCGTCTGCGGGGTCTTCGAGTAAAATCACTCTGACGCGTGCCCTCGTCCGGTATGTCAGCGATAACCTCGCTTTACGCGAGAAGCGGCAGTGTCGAGTTTTTTTTCCGTATTATTGCTTAAAATTTAAATGGTAATAAAAACTAAGTCTGTGGCGCTAATGAAAAACACTGCACGTCACGATTGCATAAAAACTGAGTTTACGCGATAATCGCGATGTAGAATGAACGATTTATGTATTTATCGAGAAAAAAGATGTTTAATAAGTTTTACGTGTCGTGAAAAATTATGCAGTTTACCCAAATCTCAATAAAAAGAATTGGTATTCGAAGGTTAAGTAGTCTACCTCCTGTGAATGGTTTCGAAAATTTTTTTTTAATTGCGTTTGTGTGTTCCCCAAAATGTTATGCTTCGATTCCAAAAATTCCGCTAACAACTAACAATTTTTGAACGCGTCGACATTGTAGACCGATATGTCATCCGTGGAATTTCAAACGCGTTTTTCTCGAGTCACTATTTTTTCACACGGCAGGTCTAAAATCTCAAAAACTACACAACGTATTGCTCCGAAATCTTTACAGGATATTCCACATCCTACTGGCTCTTGGCCATCTTAAAATCTATGGAAAAGGTACGATGATTATTAGGAAAAAAGTCACTTTAGAAAGTACACTTCCCAGAGATACGTATAACGAGATTCGCGATATTGTTGAATCATTTTATATTTATGTAGAACTCACGCGTTTGCGGCGATTTCATAAAATCCCCATAATAATCAGAATTATAAATTTCTTACTACTCGACCCACCTGATTCACGGTCCGCGGTTTAGGTTTTCTTGCACACGCTTGCCGTTATACACTGTCGCGAGAAATACAATAACTCAACTTCTCGCGTATATACTTTTTTTCTCGCAACAGTAATGAAACCGTAACTTCTCCAGCGGTATTTTTTCGTGCGTGCAGCCCAGAGGTGCGCGGGCCGGCTGCCTTAATGTCAAGAATTATTTTGTTTCCCTGAGTTAATGCGGGCCGCGTTGAAATTTCATTTTTCCGAGGGTAAGGAGGTTAACGTAAAATACTCTCCGCATTCGTGGGAGGTGGAAGATAAAAACATTTTACCGTGCCCCGATAGACGCGCAATCCTTAATGCACTTAATCCCTTTTCGTTGTTTTTCGCCCCTTAAATTTCAAACACGACTCGCGGGCACCGAGTTCTCGCCGATCGCAAAATAATTCCTTTCTAACGAACGTCCAACCGCTTGTCGCGCCCAAGGAAACGCAATTATAAAACTTTAGGGCCACGCTCCGTCGGGCGCCGTGCCACCCTAACTTTTGGACCCGTACTTTCGGCGTAAAAGAATATATCGCTGCGAGGCGACAAGCGTGAGCGTAGCGATCCGAAGGGCAATCTAATTCCTTCGATCTAATTTCTGTCACGTAGAAATTGAATTTCACCGGCGAGAAGAAAATAGTTCGCCACGGTCATTACTCAACTCGCGTAAAAGTGGGGCATCTAATGGCAGGTTCGTCTATCCATTACCGCTTCAGAAGTCCATTTACTTGGAGGAAAACGTCACGGGGGTACAGGGAGAAATGGCCCTGGCTCGGTCAGCCGATTTGTTGCCGTAACCGCCATTCCACCCCCGACTACTTGGATATTATTCGTCCACGTTCGAGTGTGTCTTCGCGGTAACTCAATTCCCCGCCGGTAACAAGTTTCGTGGCGAGCGCACGCTTTGAAATTGAGGTCTTCCTAGAACAGGCCGGACGTTACGAAGAGAAACCGAATGCCGCGATCGGTGGGAATTTGGCGTGGATACGACAGCGACGGGGTATCCTAATCGATAACCGCATCGACGTCACCTTGCCGTCAGCTAACGTTCATCTTTAACGATTGCGAATTTGCCGGGAAATCCGTTGTATAGCCCGCCTTAAGTCGCATCGACGTTCGTGGTCGGCGGGGGGCAAGCTGGTTCAAACAAATTAACGTCCAGCGGCGAATAATTACGACGGGCAACGGGCTTTCTGGCGCTCGCATTTAAAAATACGCGTTCCAATTTGGGGGAGCTAAAGACGGAAAGGGAGTGAAATGTTGCTGACGTGACTTTAAAAATTCAGGGTATCTATTTTCATTTGGACTCATATTGAAAGAATTGAAATTCCGAGCGACGAACGTTGACAATTTTTTTCGCTCTACTATCCGGTGATCAGATTAGAAAGGATAAAATTAAGTAAAGGCATTGCAGGAGGTCCCTGTTGATTACGGAGAAGATAAAAATATTTGAAAATAAATTTAAATGCAGAGAAAGAACGGTGATTTGAAACTACAGTTGTATTTTTTTTCTTTTTCTTTGTAATTGGTTCAAATCAATTAAATTGCTTTGCAACGCTGTCGTCTACCAGGAAATAGATTACTATCTTTGTACGTAGACCGGAGAGAACGAAAGAACAATGACATTTTTTACCTCTTTACCGGAAATTCAACTCAATGTATATTATTTTGATTTACGTCCGGCAATAACGAGAAAGGAAAACAGCAATGTCTGGCAAAAATATTCTCGCACTCGCCCCATTACGTCACTTCAACTGTAACGTAAATCACAACGAGGCACGATTCGGTTTATAAAAGTGGGTGATGCATAGTATTCAGAAATTTTGAAGGTGCACTTAGTAAAATTAAAATGTCTCGCGTTATACATGATAACTATGCGTATTAATTCCAAGGTCTGGAATGCGTGATCGTCGAGCCATGCCTTTTCACCACTTTCCAAACTTAATGACTTTATGTCGTAGAGTAGAAGCCTGTCTCTTAGTAGTCCAAAGTTACTAAAAAAAAAAGTTGCAGTGTTACAGGCGAGCGTTATAGTTCCTTACGACAGTGTTCAGAAATTGTTAGAGATATACAGGGTGAACCGTTTAGAATTGATCACAAGAATAAGTTACTGTTTTTTGGAAATAGAAGAAAACGATCCGATTGTGCCACCTGGAAAATGTCACATGGAAAAGTATCGGAATAAATTTTTCGTGTCAGGGAAGAATATTGTTAAAATCATAAAAATACCCAGTTTCAAAAATCGGGATATTACCATGGTGTTCCGTTTTAAGCGCCCCGCGCCATATATCCATGCTGTTATCAACTGGCATTTCAATTCCTCAAAATTCCTTTTGTCCGAAAATTCCTAACTCACCAGGATTCGATCGGACGCGTCAACTAGCAAAATGTGTAGGCTAAATTCGCTCAACGTTTATCGTGGCCAATGCGTTCCGTAAAAAATTACGATAACATTTAGAGTGTTCGGATATTAATAAGAATCAACGTGTACACGTGAAATAACGCAAAATTTTCCAGGCGCCACACGGGCCCGCCAGGTGCGCCTTTCCCATGGAAACAATTTGGTTCCTCCGTATTACGCTAAAAACGTCCCCGATGTAACGCCGCACCCGAAAGAAAAATATTGCCATTACGAAATCGCGTTATCAGCGCGCGCTACAAAGAAAATGGCCAGACGCACAACAGTCCCCGCCATTGCTTCGTATCCAAACGTAATTTCCTACTACTTTCTTTAAGAACTTCCCTTACAAAATTATGCTCCATAAAATTCGGTCTCCACTTTCTTCTCAGTGGGGGGGGGGGGGGGGGGGGTGATTTCCGCGAAACGTTGAATTACGTCCAAGGATATCCCACCGCGTGTCGAAAACTTCCTTTCTTTCGACGCCTCTGGCTGTTTGCACGATGTTGAAAACTACTCGCTCAGGCCGGGCTAGGGACTCCGGAGAATCGAGAATTCGACGCCGGCGAAACTCGTTACAAAAGTTTTATCGCGCTCCTCCGCCGAGGCGGTTAGGCTTACACATGCGAGGCTACATTAGGTTTCGTTGTAAATTTTGCCCGGCGGAACACCAGTTTGCTTCTCGCAGTTCGTTTTTTCTACGTCTTTCGCAGGTTTCTCGTATATGCATATAAAACGGATGTCTGGTGGGAATAGTTAAATCACGCGTAATTTAAAAATAATGGCACGCGGAAGGTAGTGCGCAGTTGCGTCCCGACTATAATTTATGAGACGACTCACGAAAACGGGAGAGTGGAAGAATTATTATATACTTGGAAAATGTGCTAGGAGTTTAATGAAATTTTGTATTCTCACGCGGTTAAAAGGTTTTTCAGTGACGTTTAATATTTCGTAACGCGAGTGAAGCAAAGTCGCAATAAATAAATCACGTTTTTACGGTAAGCGGAAAGTCAACTAAAGTGTTCCGTATGCATGGGGATAATCGTAGGATTATAATAAAGAACTTGATATTTTTATGTGTACACTGCCAACGCATTTAAACCAGTGCACGAGTTTTTACTTTTCCATGTTTTTGGAATATTTAGCATTAAATCTATCGTAATTTGCTCCTGAAGCTGGTCGTACAAGTTGGTGTTTACCCCTTTCCACATTATGTAAGTCCACCCATTTTTACCTCACTTGATAGAATTCACCATCCCTGCATAACCGAAGAGCGTAACCAACACTTTGTAAACACATTTTGCAATAATAAGATTAGTATTCAGCCGGCATCTACCCGAGACGTTTCTCAAAGTCAAAGCATTCATATATTCAACATTCAGACCTTGATCGTATTACCCACATAAACAGAAGTTAATTTTCCATTTTGTAAATAGTGTAGTATCAGCATCAGTCAGTTGCGTAGACAAATTTGGGATGAAGTTAAATTTACCACTTTTCTACACCCGGAACAACTAACCTGCTCGTGCTAATGCTCAAGTGAGGCAGTACAAGACGCTCGAGTGTGTAAAATAAGAATTGCACGTTCGTATACTTTGGCATTGTTGCACAGAAATAATATCAGTGACAATACACCGTTCGGTGAACTTACGGGCGAATAACTTACCGATGGGAAACTTTGCCGACCGGAAAATTCGGAGTTTAAACTGACGTCTGTCGATCAATCGTCGATCGATAAATCCTCGTGTCTAAGTAATTTCCATTGGAGCAATCGTGAACGAAGAAATTTCCGCCCACCGTCTTAACGTAACACCATTATTCTACGACAGTCGACAGCTAGGAAATGGATTGTAACGCGAACGCTGCAATACCTACCGCATCGGACGGAAGACACGTTTACCTTGACGATTGGAAACTTCCCAGCGAGGATGGAAAGAGACAATAGAAAGTTGTCGATTCCACCCCTCGAGCGTTCGATTTCGTTCAAAGCACCCCGGTATCACGATTTTTCTCGGTATCGTTTCAAACGACTGTCGTAAAGTAGAGAAGTTAATTGTTACCGATACGCGGACCGTATTTCTCGTTTTCTTTCGCCGCTGCCAAGTACAGGAAACGCAAGATGGAAATCAATTGGCAACGTCCGTTAACTTTTTCGCTCCGACGCGATTCCAACGCGACTTGATCGCCGCGAACGGAGAGTGAACGGTCGCTGACGAATCGACGTTTACGCGTGGAGCGCACGCGACGCGCAATTGCGTTTTCGCTTCTCCAAATTTTGAAATTCAATTTATGACAGGAATTCAAATTCATTTCGTGACAGTCAACTATTCCGAACATCCAGCGTCGACGATTACTCGGTTGACAACGAGATATTATGTAAGTATTAGGTAAGTCTTCTGTAAGTATTATATCGTTACACGTAACAGGTCTAATTTTTCCGTTACTTCGCATTATAAAATCCGCGTGTTTCATACGTAACGTAACCAATCATATATTTTTTCTCCTTTGCACATTGCACTTGAGGTTACATTCGTCCTTTGGTATCATTCGTTTTCGAAACGGGTAGAAATAATTTATTGTATCGTCACGGTCGAAGAACGAGGATTTTTAAGTTTAGATGACTACCTTTAGGGGAACCACTCTGTAGGTATACGCTCGTGACCGTTAATTTTTCGAGGACGTATAAGTACGTCCTCTAGAGCGAATGGATTAAAAGTTCGCTCGGCGTCGTGTATCAAATAGCCGTTTAGAAGAGCGTTTCCGGGGGATTGAAAGTTATACGTTACACGGTTGCTCCGTTTGAGAACTTGAAATCGAGTTTCCCCACTAGTTCCCCCAAGTGAAGACAAACTGATCTGCATAGTGGATCCCGAAAACCGCCCGCTGAATTAGACTTATTAGAGAAAGGCGTCGATCCGGGGGAGCATGATCATTCATGGTCAGACGTGTCCCGTAAGTTTCCGAGCCCGATGAAAGGACGATTAGGGCCAATTTCTATCGCTCGATAATACTCGGCGAAGATGCAACAGATTCTGGATAGCAGGACGGAGCCGTGACGGGAACTTCCATAATCGAGTTTCGAGCGTTTAATGCCCTTAGGCAATTGTTAACTGGCTTCGAGACGTCTCTTAAATGCAAATCTCAATTACGTTTGAGAGAAGACGCGGGAGGTTGATTAATTTTTAAAGGGCTTTGAGGGGGACGCGCCAAAAATGGATTATCGGTGCAAAGTATTGGACGAAGTTCGACGCCGCGTATCGGTAAGTGGTAAAAGTCAGGAACTGATAGACAAATTCAAGTTGAAACTTTTAACAATATTCGAGGAAGAGAAACTAATTTGCATAGCAGTTTAAAAAAAAAAAAAGCACCGCTGTTGAAACGGGGTAATTAAAGGAAGGGGTAGTTCCCGTAACAAGATTTATAGTCAGCACGCCCCGGGAAGTTTCCATCATGAAAGAACAATTAAACCGACGAACTTCTTAAAACCAGTCGTACTTACAAATACAACGTAGCTGGCTAATAATTCCAGAAGTTTCGAGAGAATGACGGATAATTCACCGCCAAAGTTTTGAGTTTCCGAGGCATCTGGTCTGCGTTGACCGCTTCCAAGATGTCGCGGGCAGAAAGTTCGACGGTTATTTACTTTGCGAGAGGAAAGACTTTCGAAGAAGATTACTTTTTACAACGTGTTTCGCACAGTTTCGGGTCTCGTCGCTCCTATAATCGGGATTGTTTTCCGTCTACGTAGACGAAATTATTTCAACGCGGTAAAAACAACTCTCGGAAGACATAACAATTTAATTAACAAACGAGCCAAGCAGTATTACGGTGGGGCTGGTTAAACGGAAACCGCACCGCGATTTCCGTTAGCCGAGAAAGTTAGATCGTATGCGACTGATCGGTTGACCGTTTTAACTTGGGTTTCCGAACGGGTCTTTGAAGGGATGAGTTGATTTACATGACAAACCACGAGGACGATCCGGAGGAGAAAACTTATTACCTAAAGGCTAATCGTTTCAGCTCCAGTAATCGTTTATAAATTCGTTATAATTCGTATAAGCGGGACCCTTTCGAATTATTTTTTCAAACTGAATCATCTCTCCTCGGTTGTACCATCGATAAGGAGCAAATCTTTTTACGTTTTGTCAGCCGCAATTGGCATATTGCTTAATCTTCCGATAGTCGCATGCCTCTCACAGATGTCTTAGTCTTAGCAAATTTTCTGCCTGTGTTTGAATTATCAATTTTCTTCGATCAAGGAAGATACAAAAATAAGTCGTCACTCATTGTACAATGTTTTTAGCAAATTGCGTACTTACAATAACGAGAAGTTAAAAGATAAGTTTGTAATGCCTAATTTTAACGTCTTTAATTTAACGTTTCGCTATGCACCTCACACAAACACGCGACAAACGGAAGGTTAAACAATTATAGAAGAATGTCCAGAATAGAAGTATAACTTTGTAGAGGTCAGACATACCTCATTTTTATTATTTTTCCATTTTCGTCCACTGCGCGTTTAATTACTGAGCAACAAATGCCATTTTTTGTATTTATATTGTTTCTAATGCGCTGTCGCGTGGTGATATTGATTTTGGCGATTTTCTCCAGGAAAGTACCGAAATACGCGTTCAAAAAGTAGACCTATATTTCTGTGGGGGATTGTATAACGTTAAACGTTACAGCGACGACAAACGAATAATAAACCAACGTAACGGCTGTACCGAATGCTCGTTTACAACCATATTATTCCCGGGATACTTCAAAGATTCTCTATCGAATAAAAAACTTGAGACCTTTTCTAGGAACTACCAGATGCGAAATTTCCCAATGGTTCTCGAACGCTCGCAGAAACATCTTCGCTTCGACTGTCTTCGGATTTCCCCTAAGTTTCCCAGGCAGAGTACGAGAAGACTAAAAAGTTGTCGGGACTTGGCCCCGAGATTTCATCTCGTTTTCGAAAGCAAGAATGTTTGCTGAATAGAAACTTCTCTTTGCCGGGAGTTTGTGTTTACGTCGTCTTGAGACAAAACCGCGTGGTCTTGTTCGAGAGATAGATGACGCGACAGAAAGATTAATTGCTATCCAGGACGCTAATTCTTCGAAATCTTATTTTTTCCCATTCACGCGGCGTAGCTACAAAGTGGATGACCACTTCTCGTAATAGGTTTCACGTTATTCATCGGTGAGATTCTTAATTGCTTCCGTCTTAAATTACACCGTTTCTCAATCGTGTTTCCACGGTGTAGCAACTAGCCCCGAACAAATAGAAATTTTCAAATTCGTACCGCCACTTTAACGTTTCGTAAACTTCGCGCCGTGTATCGGCTACGTTAATCGCTCGATCACTTGTCTCGTTTGATTTTTGAGCACTCTAATAAACTCATCGCCAAATCGTTAATGTTGGATAAGCCTCTCCCGAGTTTCGCCCTCGAGTAGCTACGGGGAATACGATCGAGGTTACCAACGGCAGCAACAGTGGTTAATCATTCCGCCACTTCTCTCCTCCTCTTCCTACTTGCTATGATAAACTGATCGTTAATTAAGCAAAAGTTGATAACCTCTCGGCCCAGTTTTCTTTCCACGGCAATAATAGACGAGGCATTAGTGGCGCGGAGTTAACCGTTCGGCCGTTCCACTTTTTACTCGCGCGTACGAGGTTCATCGCGGAGTAATGGACGGTCCTCGTGTGTTTTCAATTTCCTAAATCGAACTCAGTACCGGGGACTGCGAGGAAATTCGACGTTCCGGGACCGTTATTTAAGGCCATCGAGGAAAACACCCCGCTCTCCGAATAACTACGTAAGGGTTGCACCGTAGAAGTTCGAGAAGCGTAAGTACGCGGCATCCCGGTCCAGTTCCCGGGCAATCGAAGAATCGACAAGAGCGTTCGGAGCCGAGGAGAAGGGCAGACCGGGTGAGCAGTTGCCGCGGGTGGGGACGAAAAATCGACGTTACATCGGGGGGGCGAGAAGAGTTTCTGGCGGGAGGGAGAGATAGGAGAGAGCGACGTCGCGATTGTATACGTCGATGATCAGCGAAGTTCTCGAGGGCGAACAAAAGAGGAGGAAACTTACGCCGACGGGCACGATGCAATCTTATAATCTTTGTCCTCCTCCTCGGAAGCGAACCGAGGCTAAGATTTTCCCCTGATTTTCTCTCAAAGGCTACACGAGAACTGTGCACGCGCAGAAGAGAGATTAATTGCTACAGATAGGCGACTCCTCTTCTGCCTCGCATTGTCTGCTCGGTGAATATACACTGCTAACAAGTACAAAGGTGAACGCGTGCTCTAACGAGTACCTGCCCGGCACGAGTCTGCTTGATTGCAGTTGTTCCACGTCTCGAGACGTATTCCACCTTTCTCCTCTACTTCTTCTTCTTCTTCTTCTTCTTCCTCGGCGAACGAGCGACGCGTTTTTCATGGGAAAAGTGTCTCGTTGGGAATTATCAGCTACTTTTGCCACGATTCACGCTTTGAAAGTGTTTGGTCTTGAAATACGGTGAGGAACTCGGTTATTCGAAGTAAATCGTTACGGGATGACCGGAGAATCAAAAGAACGATGCAATGACGTTTCGTATGAAAAATGATAACTTGTTGCGCATTGTTACGCATCAAGAGACTTGTTACGTAACAAGAGCCGAGTATACGTTTCAATCATTTCCTTCTTCATTTTTTAATCTGCCATTTCAATCTACCTCGGGTGCCAAGTTACAAGTTTTCGTTAAAGTTGGTGGTTATGGGAGACTACCTTCTCTTCGCGTTTCATACTCCAGGATATTGGATGGTAATACGGCTTACAGTGTAATGCACATAAAAAAGGATTTAATAAAAAATGTTCGTTCGCTATAGTGTTGGATTCCGCGGAATGGAATGAGGACAACCCTTTTTAAAATTCAATCAAACTTAAATGAAGGGTTTTATTTCAAGTACAAACTTCCAGAGTTCAACCAGGTGAGTTTTTTGTCTTGTACAGATTATTTGAGTACGAGTCGGTAAACGTCTTTGCGAATGCTGCTTGGAGTTATGAAGTTCGTTAAGAGTTTTTGCGAGATGTATATGTATATACTTGTGGAAATCGGTAAGGGAGAAGGAAGTTCGGAAGATCTTGTCGATGTCCTTTGAAGGAAAGCGGGTGACTCGGGTGATTATTGGACTTGCTACGGAGAGTTTCGTAAAAACAACCTTATATTCTGTGACTAAACATAGTTTCGATGGAACGGCTTAAAAACGGAGCGACCGACGATCAAAATTTGTTCTACGTTTTAGATTAATTTTTTTCGTGAAATATCACCCCTCATCGAGGCGGAGTGGGTCTGGTGACATTGCTGCGTCGCGACGCCCCGAGTTTTTCGACCACGGTGATTTCTCTGAATGTGACACGGTTGCCGGTGACGCGGCAGGCACGGAAGCTTTATGATGTGCAATTAGTATTCTTGCCTTTACGCCCTCGGTAGTTCGCAGAATTTACTCTTTTATTGCATGCCCAGCGGAGGGTGATTCTTTTACCTTCAAAACGCTAACTCCCGATTGCCACGTAAGCATCATAAATTTTGACGCGGAAAATATTCAAGGTGGCTAAGGTGGCGATATTGTTCGTCGCTTAAAAGAAGAATTTATGTCTCCACGGTATCCGTAACAGGATATGTCCCTTTGCGAAATACTAAGCAACCCCGTTAATCCCTTAACACCCACCTTTTTTCACTGTTTAATCGTTTTCTCGTCTTTAAACGGTTTACTGTAACGAGTTACAGGTGTCTCATCCGAATCGTTGGATTCATCGGTGTTCGTTAACGTTAAAGCTTCCCTTTAACTTTCTGGATGATTTCTGCAGCGCTTACACGTCGTTCGTGTAATCACGTTCAATTGATTCCATTAGGCCATTTGATTTTCGCGGTTGTCCAATATTATTTGGATAATCGAAGTCATACTATAGTCGCGCCCCTTGGTGAATCTTGCAATTAAGATTGTATTAAATAGAACTTAATTCAGTTCCAGATTTACTTAAAAAGAAAATTACTCACGTGATCGATATCGTGTCCCAAACCTGGGTACTAAATAACGTTTGCAGGAAACTGTTTTCCGGTCTTGAAAACTGTTGTACGAATCTTTAAGGGATATCGCTTCGAGGTGATATACGCGAAGCATAAATCGTACTAAAACTCGTGCGGTGGTTGATTAATGTCGAGCTTCGGCCGAGGGGGTTGCATATTCGAGAATTTTAATCACGATTAATGAAGAAATGGTGGAAAGTGGTGTTCGCGTAATCCCTGCTGACTAGTACGATGGTCTGTCATCGCTCGAGTATGCGTTCTATCCTCTCGTGCATTAAGCTTAAGCCCACTCCCTTCCCGGAAAGCTGTTCTACCAGTCAACGCAGAGGAACCACGCCAATTTCGCGTTATTATAATAGTTCGAGGCAATGGATCGTAACGCGCAAATCTTAAATTACATTTAAAATAATCTTTATTTTCGTAAGGTAACGCGATTCGTCAGAATGTATCTCGATGGGTAAATTATATTTTCAAATCAAGTTTTTGTACGGATTTTGAATCGCAAGTGGCAAGTGCCACGAAACTCCATTTTTTGTTATTGCATTTCCATAGAGTATATCGTGTAGGGAATGTATTTTCAAAATTGTATGCATCGTTTCCAAAAATTCCGCTAGCGGCATACAATTTCTGAATATTGTGGGTAGGTATGCGTTTATCTTGAGTCGCAATTATTTCACTCGGCGGGTCTAAAGTCTAAAAAACTACACGACAAATTGCTCTGAAATTTTGTCACGATATTCCACATCCTACTGGATCTCGGCCTGGTAAAACCAACAAGCAATTGGCTAGAACTGTTTAAAAAGTGACCATGTATGACCAACAAGTAGCCAAAATATTTGTGCCAAAGAATTATAGCGTTGGACGTACCAGAATGATTAAAGAAAATTTCTGAAACCTGACGAATTTTGGGCCGTTCACAGTTCGAAGAATCCTTAACCACTTCAGATCCCAATTGAAAAGGAAAAAACGAGTAAAAGAAAAGCAAGTTGTTCTTTCAATTTATAAGATGCCTTATTGAAGATAATAACATTACATGAAAAAAATGATCAAAAATAAACTTTGAAAAACAAACACTAATAAATCCAGATCCGTAATATTACAGCCATCATTACTACGATCATAAAACAAAAAATTCTAGTTATATTAGACATCGTTTATCGTGATATATGCGAAATCATTGCTCCACAAATAAACCAACATTGCAATCTGGACATTGGTATCTTGATTCTCGCCGTACATTTTTCCCTTTGTCGTCTTTTTTCTTCGTACAAACTGCACAAACGCGAGTAGCATTTGAGTTTTTATAGGTAGAAGTGGCTGTCGTCGATCTTTCAAAAAATTGTAACATCTCTTCCACAAGTTTCAACAATTTTTTCAATAAGTTCCATACGATACACGAAATGTGAGAATTTGCATGTACATTTTCCATACAACCCATACGAGTTGCATATTGCAAAGTCGACAAGGTGGAAGAAATTTTTTTTGTAATAACGTTTTCTACGTTTCCTCATAACTGGCCAGCCAGAAAAATGTTGGTCTACTGGGTCTACACCTCCCATTGTATTATTGTAATCCGTAACTACAATGGATTTCTTTTTGTCTTCTGGCTCATTTCTAGTCACATGTTCCATTGTGTCGCAGGTGTGAACAATAGATAGGAGGCACACATCCCTTTTGTCTCGCCATTTCAAAGCCATTACCTTAAGGCCTCTACAAATCTCGCCGATTTTCTTACTCTTTTTTAGGAATTAATTCTGGGAAAACTAAAAACGAGAATGGGATGCGGATTTTTCTGTTTTATTAGTTCGTTCTTGTATTTTACACAGGGATTGTTTCAAAAGTGAATTTTCAACTGACTACTATGAAATATTGCGCAGATATTCCATAACATATTCTCCGTGGAATGAACCTAAAGTTCATTGCTTCGTTTTTAAAAACTTTAAGTAGACAATGTTGTGAACTAATGTTTTGTGAACAAAATTTGTAACTTTCTCCAGACTGGCGTGTAATGTTTAATTTCCGAATTTTTCCTTCAATTTTTGGTTCAACCCAAGCATATTATTATATTCTAACAAAAAATGTTTAATGTTTTAATTTCGGATAATTAGAGCGATTTCCGTGTTTGCGCAGCGGGTTTTCAAGGAGCAAATTTAAACCAACTGCTGCTTAGTTGTTCCTCAATACCTTTTCATTAAAAAATTCATATAGATCGTCCAAATCCTAAAGAAGAACGTATAATTATTTTCAAATCAATAAATATTATGCTCTCCTAAAAAAAAGGTTCGGTAATAAATACTTGTTTACTTGCCCCCTCCCCCTACATTGCCCAATCCTTTTTCCCACAGAAAGATTGAACTGTTAATAAGCTCGCGGCATTCGCACCATCGAGGCGATTCTGTTAAATTTGAAACTCCGTATAGTGTCGGTAAAACATTGTATTGCAAATGTCCGCCGAACAATTGGGACAACTATAAAACTTGTCCACAAACGTGTAGTAGTATTTGCACAAACCGCTCGCATATTACGAGTATTACAGAATAGTACAAAATTCGAACAACATCGATAAACAATTTAATTACGCACACTCGTTAAACGATTGGCGCGGGATTGAAACTGGTACGTTGCTGGATTTCGAAACTTTCGGTAAATACCTAGATACCGCGCAGTATCGAAAATTACAATTGAAACGAGGGGCCAAATTTGAACCGAATAAACCCGAATTGCTCGTCGACATAAATATCCGTTCCATCGAGTATTATTACCTGTCCCCCGATTAGACCATCGTAAATCACGATTCCCAGCAATTTACGATGCAACCATTAATATCGCCAAACGAAAGAATCCGCGAGACGCAAATGAAACATTATGGAACAACATTTTCCATGCGCGTTCCCAATTATTCGCCAGGACATTGGGGGTAGGGCATGAATTCGCTGCAGTTCCTGATTGCGAGCATTTGGCCCGTTTGAACGTACGCGGACTGTATACACGGTATTACGCTTTTGCATTAGAGCAAATACATGTATTTGCTTTGGCAATGGGACCAGTAATTCTTGCGCAAGATGCATACGTAATTAGACAGTTTTACACTGGTGTTTGTTAAAAATTGTACGGTACAGTCGAACCTCCACTCGCACGGTATCCTCGTATAATTTGACAATTTCAGTAATAACGGGATCTAAAAAATGCTAAAAAAATTGTCATTCGCGCGGTACCACGTCGAGTTCACGCAGTTCAAGAATAACACAAAATATGTTTTTTATTACAAGACCGTACTGGAGCGACCACTGACCTCGCGTAAAGATTTAACGACATTATTTTCGGCGTTCGTTTGGGCACGCGCTGTTTCGTCAAGTTGAACCTTTTGCAAAATTATTTTCGTGTACTGTTTTACTCGTCAACCTCAGTTTTCTATTGTTTATTTTATTTTAAAAACTACGTAGATTATACAATCGAGCGTTACGGAACGCTCAGTCCACCATTTTCTATAGAAATATTAATATCGACTAAGACGATTTTTTTAAAAACTCTCCTGCTTATAGAAATACTTTATTATCGATTACCATAAAAAATACATATAATAGATTGAGATTGAACCACATTGGGTTCGTCTACCATCTCACTTTATAACAATTTCCATCACGAAACAAAAAAGTATAGTTATATTAGTCATCGTTTATAACGAAATGAAATTAATATCAATTTCTTTCACGATCCAACGCTTGAATATTTGCAATACTTCAACGGTAGATGCGATTTAAGTTAGAACAATTGTATCAGTTTCAAACAATTCTCTTTGGCGAGTGCAACGTAAACATTCGAAACGGCAACGTTTCTGTTTATTTATTTATCTACGACACACGCGCGGCAGATCCGCCAGTTTCGCGCAAACTTCGATGGTTCATTTTCAACGTTCCGATCAAAAGATCAACGAGAATTTCACTTTTGTCGGATCACCGCGTTCTCAAATAACTCCATTTTTATCCGACTTCCCGATATATTATATTTTTCCGTGCGTCTTTCGATACGCGAGCGCTCGCGCCATGATATAACGTCGAAACAAACGACACCTGGTTTTCGAGCGCGATGCGAGTAATCCCGCGACAAACGAGGTGCAGGAAGAAAAACAGTTTTGTTTTTCTCGCGTTTCGCAATTCCCGAATTGAGAGTGAAAAAAAAAGGAATCAACGAGCACCAGGGCGTATCCGGACACCAACGAACTCCGCCGCGGGTGATTTTTTTCTCCGTAATACCGGCGCGGAGTACGATAAACCGACGACACGGGAAAAACGCGCGTCGCGTCGGGTGCGAACAACGAACACGATCACCTGCATAAACGAAAATCACTCACCTAGTTGACATCGATCGCCACCCCTGCCGAGAGGGCATTGACATCTCTGCCTGAAGGATCCCTGTTTCCTTCTAAGGGCCACGTCGTTACCTTCGAGATCCATCGCCATCGACGCCTCGTCGTCGTTGTTCTCGGCGTTGTCTTCGACGGGAAGCTCGGCGTCGTCCCCGCGAGACTGCTCGATGTAGCAGTTACCAGCTGGCCCGCAGTCCAGGGAGCAAGCTGGTTCCGTGCTGACGATACTCTCCATCGTGGATGGCAATTTCTGCTCCAAATTCGGACCCTGAAGGAAGAACGAAACGGTTTGGCGAATCTCGATACCTGGACCATCTTACTACCTCCGGAGACAAGGGATTTGGAAGAACTGCGAGACTACGGGTAGTTAAAGAAGGAACTACCGTTGCGCGTGGACCTGTTGCTCGAGTCGCGGTGTTAGCGTTTCGAAAGATCTTTTAAGGGATCGTCCTCCAGTGAACGGTCCCTTTGGTTATTAAATTGGTCAGATTTCATGAATTTTTGTTTAATATTCCCGTACGCGTAACGCTATAATTCTTTTTTGCAGTTTGCTTGGCTACTTGGTGGTCATACGTGGGAATTTTTTCAGCAATGCTGGCCAATTGCTTGTTGATTCTATTTGGCTAACAATTAAACCGTGTTTAAAAATTGTATACCGCTGGCGGGATTGATTAACGCTCTCCGATTGGACCAAAATTATAATTTTTTGGTTATTCTTAATCAGAATGACTGTCGCTATCGTTGATATCATAATTACCCATTTTTATTGAAAACTAGAAAATTGGCGGACGTCTACATTTCAAAATCTGATATCGCACGTTTTCCGGGGTAATCTTTGTAATAATAAAGTATGATATTTTTATTCCAGAAACATGAGTCTGGTGGGACCGAGAACAAGTAGGATGTGAAATATCCTGTAAAAAATTCAGAGCTATCGGTGGTGTAGTTTTTGTGGTTTTAGACTCGCCGGGTGAAAAAACTGTGACCCGAGAAAAACGCTTTTAAGTTCCACGGGTGGCGTACCGGCCCACAATGTCGACGAGTTCAGAAATTGTATGTCGCTAACGCAATTTCCGGAAACGAAGCATACAATTTTTAAAATGCATTTCCTAGATGTTATACTTTATGAAAATGCAACAAAAAAGAGAAATTTTTGGTCCCTTCCACAGGAGGAAAATGCCTTAAATAAAAGCGGAGCTTAACGGAAGTTTGTGAAAAATTATTCCTGATAATTGCAACGACCGTTGTACATCGTTGAACCCGTGGACAATTAAACCCGCGAATCGTTAAACGATGGACAGAAAAGATGTTCGACGGCAATATTTTTGCAATAATATAGAGCAGCGGTGACCAACCGGTGGTCCGCGAGAAAATGTTGCTGTTTCGCAGAAAAATTTGAACACTATTTGCAATGTTATTTTATTAACCTTTCAGTGGACGTGTTGTATAATCATTACGTACAAAAGTATTGCATTTATGAAAAAAGGCTGTCGGCACAAAATCTCTGGATAATGACCTGAGACTTGTAGTATAAACACTATAAACTATCAAGTATAAGTCGTTCGTAGAATTTAGAGTTATGGATTTAGTGGTCCGCGAGGTCCAAAAGGTTGACTGTGGTTACTTAAACCTTCTTCCAACTGGATTCTTTGGTCTTATTTGCGTGGCTCATTTTAACAGTCATTATAAAAACTGAAGAATACTAGCCAATATTCATTTAAAAGTCAATATAAATAACTTCAAACTACTCTCGACGATGGATCGTATTAAATGACAATGAAATAATAAACTAAATACTAAAACAGAATGATAAATAAAAATAAGCTCTCCCGTGAATGGTACAGTGGAACATTTAAGCGAGCAGTACCAAATGTTCTGGATAATAGAAAAAACCAAACCATCGCCGGATGAGTCAACGAAATTATTAGTTTGGGGTTAATTCCGACCCCTCCGAGGGTGAATAATAGCAATCCTTAGTCCATTAAAGCTTTGCGCGTAACAATACCTGCGACGTGGCACGTAGTTCCACTCGATCAACGGCGTCATTATTTTCGTCATTAATCTTGGTCGAGTTTGCGGTGGAATTCTCCAGCGGTGGATCGAGGTGTATCGTGAACGACGCCCCACGCATGTAAAGTATGTCTTCGACCGCATCTTCATCGTCGTCGGTATCAGGGTTCAGTTCGTCGCTCTCGACGTCTTCGACGAGTTCCCCGAGTTCGCTGGTCGATGGTGACGTCGAATTCAACTCTGTAACGAAATAGTCATCGACCGTTATTAACGATATATAACTAGTTAGCTGTTTTTGACGGGTACACCCGTCACGAAGAAATGACAAGGTTTGTGTTACGACGAGAATACTCGTTATGCGGAAAAGTAGTTATCCTTTGCTATTTAAATTGAAATTTGAGTGAAAATTAAAATATATACCTAAATTTCGTAGGATACTTTTAAAGAGGGAACACGAAAGTGGTTTCTATATGTTTTCTTAAGGTGAATATAATTTAGGTTCACAATTTTTCAAAGACGTCGGAACAGCTAATTGGTTAACTGGTATGTCTAATTTATAATTTGACATATATTGTTATTTAAGAATTTCAAGACGTACCAACTGATGGTTAAAATAACGATTGAATCTTATTCTCACGAATTAACGGTTGAAAAATAAACTTTTTCAACAATATTAAACATTTCTGTTAAACCGCTTGCACTTCCGAATCTAACTAAAAAAAAAAAATTATTGTACGACCAATCGATCAGGAATTGAAAATGTTTATAGACCCACAGCGCAAAATTGGCAGACTTCCGACTCCGGGTATATGGGTGAAAATTATTTCTTTTAACCCCCTTTACCATTCCTTAAACGTCCTGGATCGACGACAAACTCAGTCTGTACAATTTATATTTCGCGATACCGTTGGGTTCCATTCCATTGTCGTGCAGCTCGAATTTACGCGATAACAATTATTACGAATAATTTCCCGACATGACTGTATTTTTGAATATATTATAATCCCTCTGCCACTCTAACTGAAACTTGCATTCGCGGCAACAACAGGCTTATTCAATTATACGTGGTTGGATTAATGCCACACCGGGGCGTTTCTTTGAAGGATTCGCTGGAAAATTGTCTACGCTGTGCATGACAAATTGACGGGAAACCGTTGCACGAGGAATTCTCGTTGGAAGGCGTTCAGGGATCGGAAGAATTTCAGTTCTCCCCGTAGTAACGGCAATTAAGCTCTAATTGCTATGATCCTCCCACCTCAATGTCTTACGGAGAATCATTATAAAGACCACCGGACGTTGAGATCTCGGAATTGTCGATTGAATTACTATCAAAGAGAATAACGAGTGCCGACGGGAGCGAAAGGACATCTGGAACCGAGAAGTGGCACGTTTGATGAGTTTTGATAAATCTCGATAGACAGTCGTTGAACGGCAATCATTATGATGCGATGCTCCGAAAATGTTTAACGAAACATTCGCGTTAATTCTAATAACGAGGGAGGAATCGAAGAGCGACGCTTTATAATTGAACAACATTGTTCGTCATTATGGATTTAATTTTTGCAAATAAGATTCGGAATAAAAAAAAAGGACATTCGTGCGTGGTAAATTAACGAGAACGCACGGTGATGGTAATTAAAACAGATTGCCATATCGCATGTCCATTTCAGCGAAACGCATTTGTTTTCTCTATTATCTTTTCGAGCCAGCGGTCATTTGCGTGACTGTCGAAAACCTGACGGGGTCATCATTTTCCCCCCGTCGAATTATGGATCGAGTGCAATACTCGCACCAAATTCATTTGCGTTCGGATCGTTTTAAAGCTGTCCGTCGATGAACGAGGATCGATTTCGCGATGGTATTGACAATTTTTTAACCATACAACGAGTAATCGAATTTTCCACTTTATCGTTCGCGACGAATGGCACTTTAAAACTAATCGCCGCGTCTCGTTGATTTATTAGAATCCACGCGAGACGAATCGAGTTATTTGAGATATTACTAATTTAATCGTGAAACAATAGTCACTGGATATTATTTATATTGAATTGGAATCGTGAAAGCTGGATAACTTGCAGAGGCTATCACTATGAAATTTTAAACAATCTACCTCTCACGATACTCACATAAACATTTTTCACTCCTCGGTTATTAACCACTTGTCCGATGAATTTAACGATTCGTCATAATTAACTCCATCTTAAAAATTTCACATGGAACGAATTTTTGTCACTGATTGCGCTTCGGGGTAGAAATACGGTTTCGATATATTCGCGTTTTAAACTCACCGTCCAACGGGGATGCATTAATCTAATAATCCGATGATTCGGCGATATTGCTCGTATTTCCATACTCTTCGTATCGTAAATTGTACCTGGCAATTGAACTGAATATTGGGAGAAATGTTTATGGTAATTGCCCTCCTTGAAAACTACGCGATCCGGTGGCTTAACGTATTACGCTGCAATTCCACGGTGCCGATTGTTGTTGGGCAATAATGTCGAAGTGCAACAAAAGGACGAGGGAGGGGCGTAAGTCTACAAAGGTCCCAACATTGAAGAACAAAGTCCTACCGGAGTTCGAAACTTCGCGCAAATGGTATTATCGACTGTGCAGAATTAAGGGTAATTCTCTTTGTCGTAAATTGTCACGCGTGTGGCTTTTACTCTGCACGACGATAGCAGCCGTGAGTGTCTCGCGCTATAACGAGACGAAGTTGCGAAAGTAATTAACAGCCGTTCGTTACCTCGATATTATAAAATTACGTCGCGAGGACAATGAAACGTGAAATTGACGCAACGCGATTAACGCGATTTATATAAAATATCGGCTTTACGCGGGTAGAAGTTCACATCGATCTTATCCGCGTTCCCAATAAAAATGAACAGAAATATTTCCACTCGTAACCGATACCCTTTTGCAATTCTCAAGTACGTTCATAATAAAAAGCATCGAGCCTCTTAACCGTTGTTCTAAAATCGATTAAACGATCCACGCGTAGTTGATTAAATAACATTGCGCGTCGACGCAAAACCCATACAATCTGAAATCAAATAAATCCAGACAGATTTTGATTAAAAGTCCGAACGAGAGCACAGTTAAGGTAAACGTCGAATTCGATGAAAGCTTTGCAAATGGTACCGCGGTGCCGTCGTCGTGCAGGAGATGAGAGCATCGAAGCTCCTTTAAGTAAAACTCCGCTACAAGATACAGAGAACTTTCTGATCCCGAAGTGGCGGAGTGACGGTTTCGACGGTGATCTCGGAGGAGCTAAAGCGCGCCCCGTTCGGCATATAAGCCGACATTTATTTTAACGTGCCGCTAATCCGAGGGTGCATTTAGCTGCCTCGTAAAATTTGCATGAATTCCAGTGGCCCGCACAAAGGACGCGATAGTCGGAGGCGCCACGGAAAGGGATCTGGACGTTCAGCCGTCCCGTACACTCCCCTTTCAATTTTCACCCCTTTTTGTCTCACCACCATCCTCGACTCTGTTTCTGTCAAACCGAGACTCGTTCTTTCTCCCCCCCTCCCCCCTCACCCCTCTACTCAATTATTCCTCGGTTCTTTCAGCCACTTCCGAATCCTCTTCTTCTTTTATCGTGTTTATCTGCCTCTCGCTTTCTCCATTCTCCCCTCGACGGGCACAGAGCAAGAAACGTCGGATGCCATCGCGTCCTCGAGATTAAATCTCGGACCTAGATTAGATTCACGATTCGGGGCGAAAGAAAAGGTACAAGGGGGTCAGTTACGCGCGCGCGTTACTATTGTACCTAGCCGCGAAGGTAATACGAGTTTATTTCACTCGCAAGGATAGAGCGTAACTCCGATGCGAGTATTTACATATTCTCCCCTCACCTTTTTCGACAATCTTTCTCCTCCGCGGTTCTAAAAGGTGCACGCTCAGAGAGCTTCTTAGCCGCTTAAATCTGGGTTATTAAATCTCGTGAAACAGCGTCGTCGACCGAACTAAGCGACTTTTTGTTGCACCCCCTTTCAGGATTGCGCGACGACTCCCTGGATTTATGCTTTAAACGCATCGTTTGTACCGGTATAATCCGGTGGCGTTTGTAAGCGAGCGTAAGATTGTTTTACCGCCTATTCCCCGAAATGTTGTATTTCAAAGGGGGTGAACGGTGTTACGTACAACGGCTACGCTTGTCTGGTAGATTTAACGCGACGCTTAAAAGGAAATTTACAATTTAGCTTGGGAAACGGCGAAAACGGCGTGGCGTAACGTACGTCAGAGTTGGTACCGAACCGAGTAACAGACGTAATCCCGCGTTATCGCACACTTGGTATAGTAAATCGTATCGTAGATCTGTTTATGGAACATCGCGTGGAAAGCGACGCTACGGAAAAATATGCTTTACAAAAATAGAATTCGTTAATCCAAAGACACGAATTACCTGCCGTTACCTGCACCTATCGGCGGTTGTCAGGCGATCGCCGTCAAATATCACAATCCGTCGTTACGCGGAAGTATGTTTCGGAACTTTGAAAAAGATCGCGCGGTTCTTTACCGAAAAACTCACCGTAACGATTATCGATACCTATAATGGGGAATTTGGTTAGAAGTTGTTATTAAAAATTCGGCTATAGAATCTATGTGACTCAGCCAGGGTCAGCAAAAAAGTTAATACGACAAAGTTTTGATGTAACAAAATACGTATAACAATAACTGACAGAATATCATAAAACGCATAGTGAACTTAAACAATTGGTGTTACGGTGTGCGTGTGAACAAGACGCGTGGAAGTCTCGTGTAGTCGAGCAAAAGTGCAAGAGTAGAAAAAGGAAGAATGAAGGAATCGGGTGAAGAGGAAAACGCATCCGCGTCTTCAGGTAATACTGAAAGATTGACCGTAGGTATGCCGCTTGGCTAGCCGCGCAGCTTTGCCCGTGGCTTCCCGGTGGTCTTCCGCCCAAAGGGTGAGTCTTTGAATATGTTGAGGATGGCGAGAAGAGGTTAAGGGATGAGAGATAGCCGATGAAGGGAGAAAAGAGACAAATAAACTAATAGTGTTCTCGCTTCTGTGCACGAGTTGGTTTGCGTTCCGGAGCTGGACGAAGAGTTGGTTGTTCCGCGAACTCTATCTTAGATTGCTCACGAGGATTTGTGATCTTTGGTATCACGAAAATATGGAACCTCTGATTGTCGTATGAATTCTATATCTTAGCTGAGGAATTTTCTACAGCGATAATAATTGTAAACTTCTGAAAGGTATAAGCGGTGCCCAGATATGTACGTTCACGGTGGTATATCTAGGTCAATTTTAAACATGTTAATCCTTATCGAAAATGTCGATTGCAACTCCATCTTTTATAACACCCGGTATATCGCGAAGAACAAGAGAGCCGTGTTCTTTTTCAACGCCTTGCTAGGCAGCGCACTCTCTAGGGACCTCCGACGGAATTATTAGCTTCCAAGATATCGTCCGCCCTTAGTTTCATTACTTTCCGTGTTAATAAAGTTACAGTTTTTCCTAGTACCGTTAAAGTCTTTGTTACGAACCATGTGGCGAAACACCCTGAAAATTCGTCAGACAATAATCGATAAAACCGGCGATACGGTGAATCTAATAACGATCGGATGAAGAAAAGTTCACGTTTTAGGTGAGTTTTTGAATTTGTAGGATAAAGATCATACTTGAGATACATTACATTTTCGGAAAAGATACAAGCTCTAGTTCTCGCGTACTCTTACTTGGCCCGAAACAAGCCTTGATTTAAACAAAGTCTTGGAAAAATAAATAGATATAAATAGCAAATACTTAAAGACCCGTAGTATCCGTTAAAAGCAGGCATGGCAAACACAACGAAACGAATCCTAAACCGCCCAAGTAAGAAACGTAACTAAATTGGAGCACGAGTTTAGTTACGTTCCTTACCTCGGCGGCGGTTCCTTTTAGCTGCATTTCGGTTCCGCATAGAAACTACCCAAGTTTGGTCCCTTTTAGTTTCGTTTCGTCCCGTTTCCCATCCTCGGTTCAAACATAATCTTCATTTCGGATCGTGTAGACCCGAGAAGTACCGCAGGATTAAAACCAAATGGTTATAGTACGGAAGATAAGCAGCCAGCTGTCACGATCAAAATTGCGCGACAAATGAAACGGTTTCGCGCAAAGCTAAAGCGATATTGCGTCAAGTTTAATTGGGAGTGGTGCCTCTCTTGACCCAGCAAAAAGCGAAACGAGTTCGGGCGGGACGGAGTCGAGTGAGGCGTCCGTACGCTTCTGCCGAAATGCGAATCCTTTGGAAAACGTGTATCAATGGACCCGTACAAAATTGGAACATTACAAATGCTGCAGTGGACCCGATTTCGAATTGATATGCCCCGAATACCGAAGCGCGGTGTCTTGGGTACTAGGAAAAAGATGTTAAAAATTTGTTTACTCCGGCAGATGTCGTCCGCCATGTATATACTATGCGCAATTACATTAATGGCAGCTATTTATTTTTCTATACGACGGAAAGAAGTTGTTTTTAAAATGTTAGTGGAAACGACGTTTCTCCCCCCCACCCCACTCCGATAATTATGATTATTAGTACGCGTAAACTAATAATTACGATTACACCACGGATGGAAAATATATTTGGAAACATTTTACGGTGAAGGAAAAGTATTCCTACCAGATAAAACAGTATCCGAGAAATGTGATTTTTTCCAAGTCTTCTAACACAAATTTTTTCGCGAAGCTTTGGCAGGTCGTATAATACGCTACGATTATTTTGCCTGGAACTGAACTTAAAAAATAAAATCCCGTATTATAATGTGTTTTTTTTTCATTAGGACGCATCATCAACGCGAACACGGAAAATTTGGGCCACGGTTCTCATTTATTATATTCAGAAATTGAATCGACGATACGCGGCGCACAGGTTTACGAGTGAAATTTGCGAACGACATATTTTAACATCGCGATAAAAGGACCTCCTGTAAAATCAGCACTACTCCGCCAACGATCGCGATATTTCTTCGGATGGCTGCACACGCAACACGAGCGATTTGCACGTGCAGTTGGCGGCACAGAGAATGGAGGGTCGTCGTAAACTCATACGCCGACCGTAGTTGGAGTTTCTCTTACGCCGAGCGGTGCGATGTTGTATGTGCTATTATACTTTTGTATGCTCCGAATACGAGTTTCCTGAGAGCTGACCTAAACGCTGTTATGGCACTGTAACTTTGCGCAATAGATAGAAGCTGAACCGCGCTTCGTGTTCCAAAAATGTATGAAACTGGGTATTCGATTTTCGGCTGCCGCTAAATTAAACGCTTATAAATTAGACAAGATAGATTATAATAAAAGCGTATTTATCAAACGTGTTTTCTGCAATTCGTTTTGCGTCCGATTCAGATATTACGCTTTGTTAATCATTCTAGATTAGGAGTCTCGCGTAAAAACAGATTAAAATAAAAATGTATTTGTCAATCGTGTTTTTCGTAATTCATTTTCCCTCGGACGTAGGTATTACGCGTTGGTAATTCTTCCCGATTACAGGTCTTGCGTATTGTTTTAATTAGCCGTACAATGAACGCTTCCTCGCAAAAGTGCCACGATTAAACTGCTCATTGTCGTTTAATTGAATTCCGTGTAAAGGATCTCGAAAGCATTCGAAGCGATTGTCAAACTCGTTCGTTGGAAACATTTTAGGAACAGCTCCTAATCTTTGCACTCCGGAGACCCGTGGATTGAATCCCTTGAACCCTATGCAGATGAAACGGCGCGTCAATTGGTTACTAGTGTTCAAACACGCGTTAACCTAACACCTTTGTCGTTCAGGACTACACCGTGTATAATCCAAAATATTCCGCACTGACAAGGTGTTAACGCGCTTAACGATGAATTTTTACATTTGTTAATGTAACCATGATTTATGGTTATTGATTTTTTTCAGTGTTCATTTTGCGCTTAACCCTACGTCAGTCGCGCGGTTGAGAAGTGTCAACCAGTCTGTTTTAGAATTGAATTACTCTTATCTAATGCAATTTACGCCAGCGATATCTCTAGTACCTCTCGGTCAGACCTGTGCGAACAAAAAATGCACAATTTCTATTATTCTAATCATAAATTTGCAAACAAATACATTAATTATCTAAATGAATATGGATGTTTAATAATGCTAAAAAGTGATAAATGCTGATTATGCCCACTTTGAACCAGAAATTAAGTAATCGTTGGCAGGTGTCCCCCACGCGCCCATCCGCGCAACAAACATCGTCGCAACTAACGTAGGGTTAATCACTTTTTCACAAGGTAAACGTCCGTTGACAGACAACTGATAGCTATTGAAGCTCTACGACAGGGACGGCGAACTGGGGCTCAGAAGAGCCCGTGGGAGGAAGGCAAGTCGGTTTGGGTACCATCTCCAGCGACTCTGTCGCGCGTTTGTTCGCGCGAGATTTTGTTTTTTCGTATCCGTTACCACTACAATGACAGAGACGGAGTGTCCTCTACGGTACGCAATAGAGTGCTGTCTTTCTCTTTGTTAGTCCGCCTGCACCGAAGAGAGTAGTAGTGTGAGAAGCGAGAGCGGCGGGGAACAGTACGCTTGCTCTCTACTCGCCGTCCCTGCTCTACGGCAACTGTTCGTAAACTGAAATGCTCTCGTCTTCGCGAGACAAACAAAACGTGATACTTTTCCCCGCAATCTTCGAAATGTACTATTGTTCGATGGGGACAATGTATAGTTCTCGCTATTGTCGCCAATGTCGAACATGCTGATTGTCGTTGAAAACAATGAAAGGCGCTTCCTTTCGTAGCAAATTAAAACACGCTAATTTTCGACGAGCCAAACGAAACGCGCTACGTTTCGTTAACGCGCGTCGATACGGCGCAACGTGCGACAAATAAATTTAATTGCTCGGTTCGTTCCTTTAACCGTTGTAACCAGCGCGGAATATTGCGGAACAGACCACACATCGATACCTCCCAACTTTCCTCTCTCGACCGTTTCGCGCTCGGTTATTATCGAACGATCGCGCCGACCCTCGACAATGGCAAAGTAATCACACCTTGAAATAGCTTTATGCTTGCCGTAATATCCGTTCGGTTTACATCCACCGCGTCTTCGAACCGCAAACAACAAATCCTATATTCCCGGAACCAATTTTCTCTCGTAAGGAAGCACTGACTACTATTAACCATCGAACAACGATCGCCATCGGCGTTCAGACACTTCCGAATTGATTCGCACCGGTCGAAATAATCGATTTCCGCGTATCCCTGGCGACGTCGAGCAGAGCTTCGCGTCGCGCCGTCGAACCGGGTTTTCCCGTAGGAAGTTTTCAACGAACGGCTCGATAACGCCCGTATCCCCCGTTGCTCGAGCTCGGTATACAATATATATGTATGTATGTACGAACACGGGAATACGCGCGAACACGCGTGCACGTGCACCGGCGATCGACGTTCCCGTAAGCGTAACGTTACGCGTTACGCCGCGCTTACGCGTAGGCGTAAGGCCGTCAAACTCATTTGCGGACACGCGTGTACACCGCGTTTCGCGGTGAACGCCGGTGGACCACGTAACACGACCGCGAATCCATCGAACCGATCGCGAACGGTCCCGCAAAGTGAAACGAATTGTGACGTAAACAAAAGTTGGCGCAAATGCGCTTTCCGTGGCACAATAACGCGAGCGCACGATGATTGACAGTTTATGGCTAACAAACGCGATCTATCTAGCTAGACTCAACGGTAGGCACTCTCTGCTCGCAAATCGTACGATTTCCCGTTTTGTACCGTTACACGTCCTGGGTGGTAAATAGACGTATTTTTTGTTAGGATTTAGGTCACGGAGTCTATCTGACTCTACCAGGACCCCTGGTAACGTAGCGCAGTGCTGTGATAGGTTTAGTTGAATTACGTCCAAAAACGTGAATGCTCACCTCGAATAAAAATGTAGGTCTTCACTTTGAACGTAAAAATGCAAGTGACGATTTTTGAGCGAAAGATACAAGTGTAATTTATAGGTGAGACAACGTAAGTGACGATTCAAGCCGAATGCCCTTCTTATATACTGGGATTTAAGGTTTAGCTAAGCTGAGTGGTGGGGAAAGTTTGGATTTGAGGACACAGTCACGGATGGTCTACGTGCCATCTGATTTTTGGGTGGTCTGTGAAAACGTTCCAATGGAGTTTTCAAGTGGGATTGTCACGACGATGGGATTACGCACAACCCTCGACTGTCCACTTGCATTAGGGTCTGAGAATTTATGAGTCCGTGCTTGTTCGAAAATTCCCCGAGTTTCTGTTATTTTGTGTATGAATGGGGAAGATTCTCGCGTGATTGCTATTTATGGTACCCGTAGAAGGCTTATTGGTTTTTAACACTTTTTTAAAACAATTTTCGCGGAGTTATGCTTATTTGAAGTTGATCAGATCTTTTGCATTAATTTCTGTTGCGTTAATTTTATTGCCCGGTATATAAATATAATATGTGCCACTTTTTATAGCCGCAAAGTCAAAAATGTAGTTTTTGCGGGACAAACGAAGCGCGCTTCCTATCGTAACACGCGTCAATTTAATTTGACCTCCCCGTCAAACGTTGTTGCATGCTAATAATACGGGACGTAACGAGTGAGTGCGAATCGTTATCGCTGTGCAAACACTAGTAAGTACCTACGCGTTACTCTAGAAAATGTGCGCATCGATCTCGTACGCGCGAACGTGTTGTCGTCAGACGAACGACAAGCTTTTTACGATGTGTTCTTAATCCGATATAAAATGTCGAACAACGAAATGCCGGGTATGGGTGTACGTTGTTTCACTCACGTTGTTATTTTCGCGTCTAGCTTCGCAATGACGAGACACCGTGAAATTATTGCCGCGAAAAATGTCTGCGCGGTAGCACGTTTTACAATACATTTCAAAGAATTCTTTCGCTTGGAGCTGTACTTATCGTGACACATAAATCGCGAAGACGTTTAATAAATAAGAACAAGCTCGATTATTAGGCGGAAATTGGAGCGCTTCTCATTTCAATTATTCGACGAGTCAGTTTCATGCGGCCGTTTAATCACAACCATTAATCGATTAGGTAATTAAATTCAGTCCCCACCAGCTCCACGCAAATTTAGTTTCTCGCGCGATATTTTATAACAGTTTCATGAAATCAGAGATACACCTTTACGAACTGCGCCGCTGCACGGCGAGTCAATACGATTGACCGATTTCGGATAAGCAATATTCTCTCGCTCGCTAGTAGAACGACTATTTCCCGCGAGAAATACTCCATCGAAATTTCCCGGCCGTTCCTTTAACCTCGACGGAGGGGAAAGCCCCGCCGTGCCTCGGCGCCGGTATTCGAGCCATTTTACCTCCTTCCCTCTCTACGGCCCGGGAAAATGTCTGCATACGGAATAGTAATGGCAAGAAGTTTTACTCGAACTTCGAGGGAGAAGAAAAAAAGAGAAGCGATGCATACATAGTTCGCTCTCCCAAAAGGCTGACTTCGAAGACTGATACGTCTCCGTGCGTTGGTACGTGATGGGGGAAAAAAAGAAAACACCGGAATAACCCCACCGCGGAAAAGAGTGGGATAGATAAAAGACGGAGATGGTGGGAGCGCGAAAGAACGGCCATATCGTTATTTCAAGGGTGAGAAGCGAAAAAGAGAGGGAGAGGGGGGGGTGGGGGAGGTCTTATACTACGTGTGCGAAAACTTGAGCTATAAATTCCTTATCCACCTCCTCTACCGCGAGAAGGAGGAAAAAGAATGAGGGGGATACGATAAGGAGCAGCGTATACGTGGGGCAGAAAAGAATTGAGACACGAGTAAGAAGAGACTAAGTTTCGAGAGTCGTTTTTTTATACATAGTCCGGCAGGATGTATAACTCGCGAGCGGAGTATCGGGAGGCTTTCAATCGTCTCGCATCGAACGGGAGCCAAGGCATTATTGGGTATTCCGCGTAGATAATATTCAAAAATTTCTGAAACTTCGTCGGCACGACCGCTGCAATTGGCCGAGTATGCGCGACACTCCGGCAATATCGATTGGAATGCAATTGCCGAGACGATTTAGAAATGATCCTCATAGCCGTGCGGATTCCATGACTGTTCGTAATTTCGTTATTAAAATAGGAGGGAGAATTCGCGGTATTTCTTATTTGCAGCTGCTCGCCCATCGATTGCATTTCGTTTTAACTCCGTAAACGTCGAGCGAGGATGAATCGCCGCTTATGGATTCCACAGTTGTGAGTAGAGAGGAGGATATATGTACGACAGCCCACAAAAGTATTCAGACGTTCTCTTGTGTTTAAAATTAACTTATACTTATAAGCGATTCAATATGCGAATATATATATATATATATATATATATATATATATATATACTTGCGAAAGTATTCGAATGCTTATATGTGTAATTTATACATGTAAGCGTTCGAATATATGTATATAGGATAGCTCACAAAAATATTTGAACCCTTACCTAGATATGCAATTTATACCTGTGGGCGTTTCGAATATATACGATAGCTCACGAAAGTATTCAAACTCTCCCGTACGTAATGTTTACGTGTAAGCGTCTCGAATTTACGTATACAGTGGTTCACGAAAGTATTCGAACGTTTTCGTATAAAATTTGTGTACGTAAGCGTAACGTATACAAATTACAGACGTAAGCACTCGAATAGTCTCACGGGCGCCACTGTATTTGTCGTGTGCGTGTTACTCGCAGATTAGGCTAGACCTCACGGACTAAATTACCAAGTATTCGCACGCTCTCGAGGGTGCGCTTCCTACCCCTCGTCCCTTTAAGACCAACCACCCCTCAAAGGACACCTAGGAATATTCGGTGGACCACAGGCGGTGAGTATACCCTGGTGAAGGTGATCATTTTGTTTTGGGTTAAACTACTGGTCGTTGCGAGTTTCGTTGAATTTAATGCCAACCTTTACCAAATCATCTTGGATTACAAATTTAGCGATGTGTATGTGTATAAGGGATGGAATATATCGATAGGTTTTCGGAATAGATTGCCGTCGACACAACAGAAAAGAATACAATTAATTCGGTCGAAATACCGAACTCTCCGTACTTTAACATTGGAAATTGTGTGTGGAACTGGAATTGTGGAATTGGAAATTCGTGTGAAATTTAAAAAGATGGGATACACTTTTGATATTGTAATTAATGAAACAGAGTTACATACGATTAGCTGAGATCGACCGATGATTTTCTCGGCCCTTATAACTCCCTGCAACGCAATATCGCGGAAGAACAACGGTCTTGGGTGCCATTGAGTCACGAGCTTTCCATCCAAGAAAATATCGGGAAAGTTGTATTAATCTCGGTAATACAGCGATTGATCTGTCATACGCGGATTTCAGGGGCTTAACTTTAACCGAGGAAAACTTTATTAATACTGGAACTTTCGATTGCCTGCCGTTCAGATTAAGATGGCTCGTGGAATTTTCAAGAACGTCCACGGAATATTAATAAAAAATCAACGTTTTCCGGTATCTTTGCGTTTTCAAAAAATTCCTGCATCGCGCAATGCAAATTGCCTCGAAATATTCGGAGAATTCGTCGTTTGATTAAAAATTTGTGAACGAACGAAATGCAAACGAGAAAAATAAAATGCAACGGGTTGGATGAATTACGCGACACTCCCTGCGTTCGAAACCTCTTTATCCTCGTATAATCCGAGAAAGGTGCACACCCATCGGTGAATTCATGCAGAAGTCGCGATACGGCATGATTAATCAACCGCCGGTTGAGTTTGGTCATGAACGTCGAGGCGAATGAAAGAGAAAAAGAACGAACGAACGGTGTGCGCCAGAAGAAGGAAAGAGGCGTACAAGATAAAAGCAAATAAAACTGTTGAACCTGAAATGTGAGGGACAAAGAAGAACGTGAAGTGCGGAGACAAAGGGCAAAGTGAAATCAGAGAGTTAAAGTGAGAATGATAAAATTTAAAGGCGGAAATGACACTGCAGTTAATTAAGAACTCGCCGCTATTAAAGCTTATCTCTTTAATTGTGCGTTGCTCTATACGTAGATTCGAATCGACATAGACCTTTGCATCGCGAAATCATGTTTTAAGATAAAAACTTCTTTCCAATATCTTGGCTAATTTCGATGAAATTCTAATTATAAGAACAGCAATTTTCAATAGTTCGAACAGATCCCTTTATGCGCCCCTACATTCACTACCCAAGATACTTCAAATTCAATCGTGTCAAAGCCTCGCTGAATTTCTTTGGAGCCTCGATACCGCTAAATGATCGATGTACTAAAATAACATGAAATAGGGTTTCTGATAAATTGAAATGAATTTAATTGATCCTCAGACCGAGATCACAGGAGAAACGGGGTTGGATGGAGGAACGCATTTGCATTTCAGTGATAAAAGATCGCTTTGTTATCTTCGTCGACCAGGGGGTTGGAATCGAAACGGAACTTACCCGTTTAGTTTTCACCGAGGTAGAAACCAAAATTCCAAATCGGACTCTCGTTTTTCACCAGCGGTGAACTAAATTCCTAATCGGAATTCAATAGTTTTGTGGGGAGAACCAAAATCCGACTAGTGATATAGTTTCTATTCGCATTCGGATATCTGAAGCGGAATTTACTTCCTCCTGGGAGAAAGTATCAGCTCCTTTTCGCTCATTTTATTTTTTTTCCGGCCTCTATCGACCCGAGTTTAATTTCTACCCGGGAAAGTTTTCACGCGAATAAAATATAGGAATATATTACGTAGGATGTACCGTAGAATGTAATTTAAGGTGGATATACATTTGCGAGCCAAACCGTTCGCGAACCGCTCGTATCCGTTCGTTAAAATTATTTTCACAACGAGCTTCCGACGATCCATGGGAAAGAAACGAACCACCAGCAGGCATCTGTCAGCCACCGTTGCCTATATTTTAATTTTTTTCACGCTAGTTAGAAACCAGAAAACATATTATCTTCTTCTTACATTGGTCCGCGGATATGTGTATTGATTCCAGTATCTATCTGCCTCCAGGCATCTTCTTTAACATTTTTTTTAATGGCCCTTTGATTTGGTTTTATAAATATTGTGGAGTTGTAAATATTTGAGGAATGAATGCGTGCGATCGGAAACGTCGAACTTGATAAGGCTTGCCATACATCGTCGCTATCAAAAGAGTATGTTGCTAATCGGTCGTTGTCGTGACGGGCTGATAGCCGAATAACGTGTACTACTCAATTTTATGGATTTACTTTGAAATTATTCGAAGATATAATTACGCGAGACTAGATATGAGAATAACCGCGTGAGAATTCAAACTATGCAAAAGATCGTTTCGGCGCCACCGAGATGGTAAACCAACGAAAACGTTAAACCGCACATAGTTCCACGTTAAACCACGCCAAGAATATTCGAATATTCGTGTCAGGCCCACGCAATATCACCGGGCTAGTTATATACTGTAGTCAGTACCTACAAATTATGCGCGCGGGTTGGTAAAACCGATACAGACCAAATTTTGGCCAGAATCTAACTTATTGTTGTTCCGTAACTCGTTAACTCAATTTTCCATCCCTTTTCGCCCATAACTGTGACTCTTCCGGACCGTCTTCATCCTGCCTCTCTCTTCGGGGAATGCATAAGAAAACTCATTCCACAACGTCTAATAATATTATCTTTTTGTGTCTATCTGTCGAAATAATATTTATATAGTCCGTTACGTGTTTCTTTTTCTAATACGCCCTGTTCTCCTACCAACTCCCTTTCTTTTCCTCTCGCATACGATCACCCTCGTTCTCGCTTTCCCTCTCTTCTTCGCTTCCTTCGCGGGATCATCGCGTTAACGCCACAATCTTGCACAGCGCACGCATTAACCCTTCAACTACGAGAAGCGTATACACCGACGCGGGTCTGTGAATATTATACGAAAAGCACATATACCGCCAGCAAATTTTACTTCCCGCAACGCATTTGCCGCTTTAAATAACGAGGGTAACGATGCGCTTAACCAGTCGCATCAGTCGACACGCGAATATCGCGTCGTACATATCGATGGTTCCGCGCGAAACTGCATCGCAGTCAAAGGGTTAACGAGGGAACGCGTAGAAATTTGCATTCACGTGGAAACAGGGTATCGGGTACCATCAACTTTTAATACGTCCCCGTTAGAATACCGCGAATTCGTCCATAGAATACCTTGACGGTGGTTATAACTCGCCACTTAACCCGTTTCAGAAGTCGGTCTACCGGCGCAACTTTCAAAGTATACCCAGCGAGTTTCGTAGATCGACCCGCGTAGCGTGTGCGCCGCGTTGCCGCAAGTGTGTTACTAAAAACACCGTTGCTCTTCGCGTGTACACGTTAATAACATCCTAGGCGTCCGGTGAGAACGATAAGTAGAACGACGGCGGTCGTTTCGAGAGAGCCGCGATGTGTGCACATACGCCCTTTGTGTGTGCACGACTCTGGTGCATCGTAGTCTATACATACTACATCGCTGCGTAGAGCTGTCAAGTGGTCTAGGCGTAGCATAGTGCAGCGCCGAGACAATGCGCTCTCATTAGCAGGTGTCGCGGCTCTACCTTTTCATTTTCCTCTCGCCTCTCTCCTTTACTCGCGAGACGTCTGCGATATTCCCGGGACATTAATCATACGCAACGCGTGCGTTCGTCGCTCGTTTGGCTCGCGGTCAGAGAGAAATATCGATCCCGAGAAATTGATCGTGGACTGCTTATCGGACAAATTTAATTTTCATTGTGCCCCAGTTTCGTTGGGATAAATGTATGGATGTAGAGGGTTCGTCACGGGAATCGCGTGGTTTTCGAATAAGACGTGCGATGTCAATTTTGCTTCGACAACATTTTTATTTAAATCGAAACATAGTGTAAATTGTCAATATATCAGGCCACGCTGCTGCTTTGAAGATCTTAAGGGAGAAATTCAGGAGGAAATCGCCCGGGTACCGCGTTAAATGATAACTGACGTTGCTTGGAGTTTTCGGGGCCGGCTGCAATTCTGCGTAAAAGTAAATGGCGACCATCTGTGTGACGTGATATTCAAAACGTGGAAAAACTGTTTACCCCCCAAAAAGTTTCCTATTTACACTATGCTTTGGTATGAATACAAATTTTGTTGGAGCAAAATTGACTGAGTACTTCTTATTTGAAAACCATACGATTCCCGCGACGGACCTCTACGTGTATATCAGACAAGAAGAAGATTCTATCGAAGAATTTAATTAACATGGTGACACCGCAAACTCGTTACAGCGACGAAGACTAAAAACGACGCGTAATTAATCCTAAATCGGTCCTAAAACTGTACAGCTTCCATCGCAAATAAATTCTCGTCGATCGCTGTCAGAGTAATCCGAATCGTCTGATTTTGTTCGTTAAAATATAACAGATTGGTTAAACGCGCCTGCAATCGATTTAACGGTATATAAAACGAAGTTAAGGAGAACAGAAGCGCTTGAAGTCGCGGACTCGAGAACTTGGATTTACTCGAACCGAATAATTAATCGACGAAGTCGGTAGCAGAATTATTTATTCCGCGAGGAGTGTAAATAAAGCAACGTGGTTTCGCCTCGCGCAACCCACTTTGAGAACTGTCTTTCCCGTGAAACAACAACGAAGACGTAATCGCATTTTGCAATTTCGTCCGGAAAAGTCTGTAACCTGTCTCGATCCGCTGGCGCATAACAAATAGCTCTGAGATAATCCGGTCCCCCAGTTTCTTATCCACCGCGCCATGATTTTCAATGCCATCCCGTATTCTCAGATACGCGGTGCACGGTTATTTCAATACGGAGCGTACGTGCCCCGATGAAAGCATAAAATGCAGTCGAAGAGGTGGTCGATGTACGCCGAACGAACACGGTGAATTTCGATCTCAAACGATTCCCCGTCAAAGCTTGACGCGCTCCCACCAACGGAAGACAGATTCGAGTACCTTTTCGGCTAGCGCGTGAACTGGGAGAATGATCTATCTCCCGATCTACGGAGGTGAAACGTTTTTCGAGGAGCGATCTGCAGGGCATTCGTTGTCGACTGATCCCACGAACCATGGGCCGTTGTGTGTGCCTTGTAAGAAATATTAGCCCGGAGAGCGATTTACGACGAAACGGGGAATTAATGCGAGATACGTCGGAAATTGCATGACAGCACAGATTTCAATACCTTCTCGACTTTTTATCTGTACCTACCGACGGGGAAAATGTTTTCCGACAGAACGGAAGAGAAATTTGAGATACGTCGGAATTGGCAATATAACTTTTGTAGAGGAGACAGGTTTGAATATTTTTAAGACTAGCACGTGAACTGGGGGGAACGATCAATCTTCCGATCGACGTAGACGAAACGTTTTTGAAATAGCGAGCTACTTCTAACTTCGAAATGCTAACGGGGACAACGAGTCACGTCGTAACGGAAAATTAATGCAAGATACGTCGCGAATGGCAAGATAACGCAGATTTCTATTCCTTTTGGGCTTTTTACTTAGGACAGTGGTTCCCAACTAGTGGTCCGCGGATCACCGGTGGCCCGTGGATTCATCTCAAGTGATCCGTGGTGGATAAAATATTTTTCCACACCGTTCACTGTATCGTTAATTTTATAATGTACATATAAATTATAAAGAAATAAGTGGTAGAGGGGGAAGTGGAATTAAGTAGTGGTCTGTGGCGGTGGAAAATTTAAAAAAGTGGTCCTTTCCCAGCGTTGAGTTGGGGACCGCTGACTTAAGACGTACCGGCGGGAAAAATGTTTTCCGACAGAACGGAAGAAAGATGCGAGATACGGCGGAATTTTCAAGAGAACGTTTCTAGAAAAAACAGGGTCGAGCATCTTTTCGACTAGCACGGGAACTGTAAGAATTATGTACCTCGGGATCGAACGATGTATACCACGGCGTCTTTATCTAACGATCTCTCAAGCTTTACTCGGTAAATTCCACGGTATAATGAAAAGTAAACGCACGTTTGGTTAAGGATCGAAAAATAAGTTGAAAAATATGAAATACAAACGAATCCCGTTGGCCTACCAAGGAATCTTTTGTACTCTTCTCCGCGGTTTTATGTTTTCCTTTCTCGCGAAAGTCGCTCGATTATTTTATCTAGGATGTGGTTATGAAATCCCGCGCAACCTGGATCTTCGTTTTTCTTACTTCTTTTATTTATTAACGAGAATTTATGATCCATAAAAACACGGAAAGTTTATTAAACGGCCGAAAGAAGGAACGATTGAGCAGAAGTTGGATTTATTATGTTGTACGCCCGAAAGTAGGAAGTTTCTTAACAAGCTCTCTCGCGTAAACGAGCTAGCGGAGTATACGTATGAAAAAGATTGGTATACCGGATACCAATTCCCGAAGCGCAAATCGCAAGATTATCAAATTTTCGACAATCTTCCGAAACTATTAAAAAGTTATGAAACTCGGGAAAAAAAGTTGGACGCATGAGAGGGGAGCATATCTACTCGACTGCTTTTAACTAACTCGATACCTCTATAAACGTTATCGAAATAACGTTTAATACGCATTCGCACGAATATCCCGGTACCGTTTTAGATGCACCGAGCGCACCATATCCAATGATGAACGCCAGCCCGACCTTTCAAGTTACAAACGCGCGCAAATTGGTTCGCCAAAGCGAAATGCGCTTCGTACGCAAATAACTCCCCACTTAAAGTTCCGTTTGGATATTAGTCTCCGAGATACGCTCCTTTCACACGTTAAACGGCCCATCAGCCAGATCTGGCTGACAGCTATGTTTTCGTGGGGACCGCATCACTCGGTACATGGATTACGTTCTTCTTGGTCCAGTAAGATAGAATTTTACAAGTAATTTATAACAATTTCATTTGCAATACAAATATTTGAGAGGATTAGGGCATGTAAATATCAAATATACAAAGTAATAAAAATATGTACAATAGAATAAAACAGTTCTTATATAACATAAACATATGTAACATTATGGTCCTTAGCATGGTATTTGCTAATATAGTTCGAATACAGTTGGCACTGTTGACACACAGTCATATTTTATTTCCTGGAAGCAATGGCAATGCCATTCGGAACGATGTTAACCGCGTTACGCGAGAGTTAACCGTATTCATTTCTGTAGCTGTAGAGAAAAACGATGCGTGTCGCAATTTCAAACAAGTTTAGTTCGTATATTAATTCTACCGTAGCATGCAAGATTTGTGTATTTATTAGAAATAAATATACGAATACAAATTTCATACGTTGCAATTTAACCCGAGTGCAATAAGAAGAATTAGCGTTCGATACTTTCAACGACGATATCTCGAAAGTGAAAATATACGACACGCGCTGATTTTCCTTACAATTATTTAAATTTTGCATCTGCTATTTCGAATATGGCGTGAGCCTACACGTATACTTTATCCTTCGGATACGGCTGACGATTAAATCTATTTCGAGTATCAAATTTTAGTGACAATCGCTGTACGTAATAACATTTGTACGTTACCGGCAATACAATCGAACGGTACGAACATTCGACGCCCTACTTCGATTATGAGAACGACGAATAGAAAACATCCCGGCGGGCCTGCGATGCAATACGATCGCTGGAGGAACCAAGAAAAGAAAACAATTAGCTGAAAGAAAACAATTCAGCTTTTAGCGGAAATTTCAGGTTTCCAACGCATCGATCGGTAGAACTCCGATGGAGGCGGAGCGTAATAACGGAATTTCGTGGACAATCAATCGGAAAGCAATTAACGGAAGCTATCGCGAGTTAACTTTTCTTCTTCCCTCGCTTTCCACCGAATTTCTTGTCGCGTTCGCTGCCAACGTGCACGTTGCCGGTGAGTTTAGTGATTCCTACCAAATCCGGGATACCCGAGGTACCGAAATATGGGAAGGACGGTAAACGAACATTGAATGGCTGCTAGAACCTCCATCGAACGGATCCACGCGCATTATCCCCGAGTAAAGTATATTCGAGATCGAGCGGGGACTACTGTAGAAATTGTAAGCCGAAATGATTTCATTACGCGAAACCGCGGAAACTAATTTCCGTCGACGTCCGGGCAACGTTGAGCCCAAAGTATTTCGATGAATAAATCAGCGATATGTACAAACTTCGGTAAAATCGTACGTTTCGTATATACGGATATTCTACTTCGGGGATCTCGGGTAAGAAAGTTCTGCCAAGTAATTCTCGTAGACAAGGAGCGCGGTCCTCTCGTTGCGATTTCAGCTTTCGCGACGTACAGCGATTCTGACGAAATCGGCGAGAATCACGGGTAAGATTGAATTCGAGCTACGCGTATCAGGGACGAGAGTGGCAAAAGTAGGTGTGGGAAGGAAAGCGTCTGGACGGCTGGAGTCTAGCGTCGAAATTGGACGTCGGATCACGCGTTTATCGCGCCCGAACGAACACCAAGGTTCGTTCCCCTCCCTCTACTCCTTCCCCCACCCCCCCACCGAATATGCTAGTTACCTTTATACGCTCCGGGGAGAAGGTATTGCTTCGAATTCTGCGATATTGATGCGCAAAAAAAGCGAAGGCGAAAAATCGTGGGACGTGTACGCTCGTAGCGGCACGGTTTTTCTTGTCACGCCTTAGCTCTCTATATCCTTTTAACTTTGCCTATCCAACTTATACCAGAGGGCAATTGGATTACATCTCAGACGGGGTGCTTCCTTTTCTTGTTCTTTATCAAATTTCGTAGCTATTTTCGTCATTACCCGGGGAGAGCCGAAAGTGAATGAACAAATTTAGTTTTGTACTTTGATAGCACAAGATATTGCAAAAATGTGTTTTGTATTCAAATCGTATTGTTGGAACTTTTTCAGATATTGAATACCAAAAATAAATGTCTAGAAAGCATTTCAAGAGAACCATCGATTGGATAACGATTAGCCCATACTTCTCGTTATTTCAAAAATGTATTAATCATATCTCGCGTGAGTGAACGAAATTGTGGATAACATACGTTTCCATTTATACGTTAAAAATGTAGTTGAAATGCGCACACCCGCGTTACGATTGCACGCGTAAATGGGCAGAAGGTTGGAGATTTAATTGGAAATACGCGTATCGTTTATCATTAAAATATTTAAACCAAATATTCATTTAACATTTTGCGCTACGAGGCTCTTTTTAAGAATATGCGTAATAGTATAAAAATGACCCTTTTTACGAAATATAGACACCTTTAATGTACGTATCGCGCATTAAAAGAAAGTGTGCGGTAACAATGACAAATTTTAAATAGTAGGAACGTGGCTTCTAACAACATTCGAGCACTCCGTTCGCAAAGAAATGGATTAAAAAATTGAACGCGCGAGCTCCTCCATGGGAATATCAAAGGAAAGGATGTCTAGAAATCGATGTCTTGTATCTGCATGAGAATTTGAAAGGAGGGTAACCTTTACGTTTCACAGACAACTCACCAGCGCAACTGTATCCATTTTTATGAAGAATATATCCGTCCCTGCAATCGCACTCGTACATTCCATCGTGAAGTTCGTAGCAGAGCTGCTCGCAAGGAGACCCATGCCCGCACTTTCCTGAAATGCAAAGAATTGAGTCCGTGAGAAAGAGGCTTATTTGTATTCGAGGGTAACACCTCGAAGTTCGAGATACGCGAATCGATAAACCGACAAAGTATCCAATGTTTTTAAAATAGAGCCGTACAAACGTATCGTCGCGCGTATTAAAATACCACGCTCAAAGGTTATCAGAGTTCGTTCTCAAAACTCGTTCAATCTTATCCCTACGTATCGCTAACATTTCCAGGTGCACCGAGTAAAATAAAAAATTCTAAATTACTGGAAAACCACTCGTGGTTACAGTCTCACGCGTAACGATCGGTCTAAAACAATTTTACTCGCTCGTTAATCAGCGCGCCGTTTAAAATGAACTTCAAAATTCTTAGGTTCTTTTTCAGCGCGAAAGCAGAGTCAGGTAAAGTCAACGTTAACCGAATCTCGTTAACGCTGTATTCTTGCAAAAATCTGTTAGTTATCCTTGGAATTGAATTTAACGGGATTCTGAAACGCAGGGCCGCGCTGCGGGTAGGGAAAATCGAAAAGCGGGTTAAAACCGGGACTATCGCCCGCGGAAACTGCCGGAGGCAATCAGGCTCGAACGGTCCGACGGTAAGAGGATATAGAGCGTGCCGTTACGACGACCAGGAAATTGTAATCCTAGAGGAACTTTGCGGTTAGGCGTGAATTATTTCGCCGAACGTTTGGCTACCGGGCGGTCGCCTTGTCGATCGTGCATAGCGTTAGGAGAAAATCCCTAAAGCGTGTGAAACTGATGCTGAGCCAGCATACAGCCGTGTATAGGGAATTCTAAAAGGTGGATAAAGCTGGCTGGATTTGAATAAATACAATTGCTTTCGTGAAAAATTGAAGGGAAATTAGGATAAAGACATTCGTGTTCCGCCAGGGGAGATTTTTTTCAACCTTGACACGTCAATTAGGTGAGGGGGGGAGGGTGTATAGTTTACGGCGAGTAAAAATAGGTTTTTTACGAATGGAAAAAGAAACTGCTGAATGTGGGGAGGGCAAGGTTGACAGGGTGTATCATAAATAACGTTTAATTTGCACATGGAATCTTTATCAATCGAGGCGTAATTTAACGATCAAAAATTGGGGCTGATTCTCGTAACATCGTGCGGGAACTGCCACGCGGACGAGCCCGTAGGTCGGATAGTGCCAAAGACCACAATAGCGCAGTTTATTTTAAACGATCGACATCTCGATACATCGCATCTCGGAATGGACAGCGATATAACTTTAAAAAGGCAATATTTCAGCAAAAAGTTTTATAAGGAAATTATAAAACTTATATTGAAATAGTATAACCTTTTCTCGAATTGAAGATTAATATTTGTGGCAATAAATTAGAGACGTGACGTCTTTCGTGCACGCGGGAGCGCATCATACGTATTTCTCTCTGATATTACCTCAACATGTGCATTTTTTGAGTTGTGTCACCGTTCTCGCCGGTATGCGATATGTCTTACGAGTATGAATCGATTTCAAATTTTAGGGGTATGAAAGCTTGTATATTCCTCTGGTGACGTCACATGGCGTCGACAAAAAGGCAGACGTGTCAGATTATCACAGTCTCCACGTGAATAACTTTGAGACAAGAATATTATTAGACCAGAAAACAGCCGAATAGTGAAACAAAACATTGATTTTCGGTTAAAAACTCATCCTTGTTTATTTCATAGAGAAAAGAACTACTGCTCGATAACTTTTTTCCGAGCTCTCTGTGATTGAGAAACGCGCGCTCGATAGCTGGTTAAATTTTCAAATCAATTGGGCGAGTAGTAGTCGAGGAATCCTGTCAAAGCGACCGAAAAAACTTGTTTCGAGTAAAACGTATTTAAAATTTTAGCTCATACATTTCAACCTCGCACGGCGCGACTGAAAAAAGAATTAAGATTTTTTTTACTTAAAAAATTAGAAACACCCGTTTGCTTTAATTTCGAATAGAATTCCCATTGGAATTAATTAATAGAACGATGTTAACGTATCTACGTGTGAAATATTCTTAATGACTTCCGACGCGGTTCCCAGAAAATTTCGTTTGACGAAAGACGACTTCGTTTTACTAGTTACGATGTAACGAATTGAAATTATTTTTAATCAACTTCGAGCTATGAAAGCTGCTACGAAGGGAATCGGTATTACGAGACGTGGATTAAAAAATTACCATCGCACGAATTTCCCTGGAGCACAGGAATAACGAGAGACATAACACGTATAATCATAAACAAATAAGGACGCGAATATATCGATCGATCGATAACTGACCTCGCGTAAAGTATTCCGATCGCCATCAAAGTCCCAACGATCAATTTCAAGTTCCATTGAATTCTCATTTGCGCGAAGGAACGTTGCTTCGCGGGATCAACGAGTTTCACGGTACACGGAAAGAAAATTTCTTAAAAAATTCCCGTGCATGGAAATACGCCACGAGCACCGGAAGATAAAGAAAAATTCACCTTTCCGTAATGCGGACGGCAAAGGTGCGAGCGTTCTCTCGCCCTCCCATGAGTTCTTCTTACGGTTCATGGTCGGAGTAAGTTTGCCCACTCGGTATGCCGCGGGAGTCGCGGCACGCGTCTCCAGCGGCTGTTAAGCCGTCGTCGTGATAAATAAAGATAAATCTCCCGTAGCATCCTTCTAGACAATGAGTTGCGTTGAAATTGCCGTTGGTTCAAAAATACTGATATATACGGGCCGTCTTACGACACTATTTATGGCTCTCGCGCCAGAGGCAGGAGATAATTTAGTGTTTTCCCGCTGAGATCAAAGAGTGATAAACGAGCACAGCCGATCGCGCTCGATCGCGCTCGTGAAAGTTCCATAATCGTCCGGTTATTCGCCTCCCACCTCGCTTTAATTAAACCCCGGGATATTTACGATGATACGCGATATTCCGTTAAACGGCACGCTTTTGAATATCGAGTTATCGCCCGTCGCGCGTAACCGTCCTCGCGAAGTAAACTCGGCGCGGTAAGGGAAAACTGTCGAAATAGGTCAGACACGGTACTTACGCTTTTGCGGTGTAAAATTTCAACGGAGCACGACGACGCGCGAAGGCAAGGACTTTACGTTTTCGAGGTTTTCCGTTGAAAAGAATATATGCTGAAACGATGGAAACATTTGCATACCCCGTCGGATACTAACGGCATCGCATTTATATGGAGAGATTAACGCGAGACTAATTTTTCTCTGGCTCGTACACTCAAATTATCTAGAAAAGCGCGACCCTCGGCTTTTGGCGCTCGGTATTCACGCGTGCACGTACGGTGTGCGCGATGCTACCGGCTTCAGGTGTGTTAAAATGCATTTTTAAACACCCGTACACGGCACTCCTTTCTGATAAAGAAATCTCTACCCTTTGCGCCGAACGCTGGGACATTTGCACGCGTAATGCTTTGCTCATTGAGAATTCTGTAACCGTGTACGCGCACGAGTACGCGCACGTAAGGGATCTAATTGCGATTTACGTATCGCGAGGCGTGCAGCGGCGTATAACAAGCGCAAAGAGAATTGTCATCTTAACATCCGAAAAATGTTTCCGCTTGAGACGACGGTTACAATTTGCGAAACGACACGGATGGAAGACGCTCGAATGCGTGTGTAAAAAGAACGCGGTAACCCTAAACGTATAGGCTTACTCGCTTTTATATCAAAGACGCCTTATCCGCCTTATGTTGAGTTTTGATTACACCCGATAGTTTGCCCCGTAAATAACAAACTGAATCGATACGCCAGACGATGAGAAAACTGATAAAGATGAGACTATTCTACCGTTTAAAATACTTTTGAAGAGTCTCTCGCAGGATAAGACGAAGTTTTTATGTATACAATTTATCTGCATATTATCACGGTACGCTTTAAAGAAATACTTATTCAATACTTTGTGCTATCACAAAGCTTAATGGATATCGATTACATGAAAATGGATCATTTATCGCCAGCCCTGGAATCTTTATGCAAGTATGTATTTTTATAAAAGATCTGTATAGAAGTAGAGCTCGAACGGAAATTAGTTTCCTAATTAGTGATAATTAGAGGTTTTTTGAACGCGTTACATACTTGACGCGTCTTTAACCTATACGTCTCGAGAAATCGGTTGGCAATCAGTATAAAAAGCATTTTGCGCAACCATCCGCGGTTTGTTTATCGCAAATAGCAGGGCAACATTCGAGCCTCCGTCATAAACACCTCAAAGATATCGCTATTTCTACGGTGAGAGTCTCTGTACAGAAAATACGAATCACAAATGCAAAACAGGCCTCGGTACTCTCGTTCGGCAGAGATCAAAGAAACATCGGTGAATCTTTCCCCGACACGATCGTCGCTCAAAAGTCCCGGCAATAATAATAAACGAGCGTCTTCCATCCGTACGGAAGCAGTTCCGTCAGCCTCGGGACACGGTTTTTCGTTCATTAGGATAATTAACGTCAGAGATGCATCGTCCCGCGTGGCGAGTATTCCTATTATCCGTGCACGTGAGATTCCGTGTCAGTCGGAAAAGTTCCCTTCGTGACCTGCATTTCGTCGGCGCAATTGCGCGATAATGAGCGGTAAGTCCGGACGGAACAAGTTTTCGCGGCGAGGTTATTTCCGAGCCTAACACGGACGTCGTAAGTCGTAACGCCTGTAATGTCCCGACCCCATCCCTATCAATTCTCTAATGATAAGGTTAGTCATAAATTGGCATGGTACATAATTGGTATATCGTTGGAATCTTTCTTAGAACCTGATTCACCACTCCCCTTACGCATCTCTCCTAATCACCTAGCTCATCGTCCAAATTCCTAGCTCTTCTCCACTTTTACTTTCCACCGAAAACATCTTACTTTCATGCCATGCTTTTCACATTCTTTTTGGTTGTGTAAGACTAGACGGAATTAATAAAGAACTCTTTATTTACTGGGAGTAAAGACAGATACAGCATTCGCTGCAAGGACTAGGAAACCCAGCAAAACCTAGTCAGATCTCAATAATGAAATACAAATAGGATGTAGCTAAACCACACTAAGCGCTCAAGGCGTTATTACTCTCACTACACGAATATACACTTATGCTATACGAATGACCAACGAATAATCCACGACTGAAGAATCAAGAGTGTCGGATGATTCCACGTTGAGTAGCGTGTAACGTCTTGATTATACCCAGTAAAACTAATATTCCAGAGTGACCTTGAGAGTCACGCGGTCTCTTATAAATTCTTTTGGGCCGCAGGGGGCCCTCCAATGGGGTGGCATCCCTTGATGCCTCTCCGTGATTGGCCCGCCCGTGCGGGTGGCGTTGCGGGGCCTTTCATACGTCGTCCTCTCGGGGTAACGACGCTATGAATCTTACAGTCGGATAATAATTTATGGTCCTTCTACACTGATCCGATCCGAGTCCGATCCGTGTACTCAGAAATATGAACGCCTTGTTTTTTCAATGTATGTGTTGGAAATATTCTATGATCGATGCACGACTAATACCTACTTCTTTGGACTATGAAACTGGGCCCCCTTTGTCCTACTGCAGTGCATGACATTCCTTGTATAAAAACATTGTATGGGAGAGGAAGACGGTGTCAAGTGCATCGTTACGGACGGATTTTTGGGAAGGCACTTCTTAACGGACTGTGATGCTAGACGCATCGTTATACGTTCAGCGCTTATATCATTGTATTATTATACCATTTACAAAGGATTGTTATCTGAAGGATTTAATAAATAACTTAGATTGTAAAAATCGTATACATATGCATCCAATGTATGACAGATCGGACTCGGAACGGACCGGGATAGGAACAATGTAGAATGTAGAAGGACCCTTATCTTAATCCTTGGCACTCGTATTTATATTTGAAAATATATTTATATTTGAGAGAAGACTATAATGTCGCTTGTACGGCGAGATGCGAGTGGAAAGGGTTAAACGTTCCAAACCGCCCTGTCTTCAAATCTCATTAAACTTTCGCTCAGTCAAGTTTATACATTCATACGACAGTCCTTTTCTTGTTGCATTTAACATTAGGACTACCGACGATTAATATATACCTATTTCTAAAATTTTTGTTGACAATTTCACCAATTTTTATATACTTCAAAAGTATATGCTTGAAATTATACACATTCACACTACTTATATAATAAATTTCCGTTCGTATACTTAAAAATGGTAAATTTCTCTGGCTTTAAACAAAAATTTCAATTCAGCCAAATGACTGCCCCGGTAGATCCAGTGTTAAAACGTTAACGGTATTTAAAAATAAAAGGTAAAACTGCTCCCATGAATTGGTAGTCAAAATTTATTTTTGCACAATCACGAAGTTGTGCATTGGACGCCAGCACAATCGCGTTCAACGTCGCGCACACACGGGAACAGCGTGCGAACACTGTCCACTGGCGCCCGTTTAACATCGCGTTTATGCTCGCGACACGGCCTTTCGTCAAAATCTAACGCAGCCTCGTGCTGTCGATCGCAGTCGCCGGGTCGAGAACCGAACGGAGAACAATGCCCGGAGGTGCAACGGACCTTCCGATTAACCCACACCAACACCGACCGACACGCGTGTAGACGCCTAACCATCGGCCGTGCTATCCTTTTAGCCCGAAAACACGTAACGAGACGCTCAGCGCACGCTTCCCATTTGCCCAGCTCTTACACGCGCGACTGCACATTAGAGCGTTAATCTTTGCTCGAGAAGACACTGTCAAAACGTGCGCGGAGTAGTCGCACCGTAATTAGGTAACGCTTAATTATAGTTCGGTACAAATTCGACACGAATGGGGGTGACTCGGCTGAGATCGCGACACTCGTAAATGTCGGGCTGGTCGCGCGCTACGAGAACGCTTTTCAGAAAATTTTGCGAGAACGCGCTTAAGCGTGGATAAGTTTTAGTTCACGGGAGAAAATCACGCGTCTTCCGAGTTTATGAAGGTTATTCTAGGCGTAGCGTCGTTTTTATTAAAATTTTAGCAAAAACTGCAAACGACGCGTAATTAACCGAAGCGGTCGATAATAGATATCGCGAATTTTCAATTGACGCAGTTTTCGGTACGTACGTTTAATAATTCGGGTTGTTTAGAAAAAACTGGCTGCAGGTGGTGTTACGAAGATAAGGATTTAATTCTCTACCGCGCCATTCCCTTCTGCTTTACGATGCATTTTTTCGTTATCGAGCGAAATGTTTGGGTTAGTTTAGAAGCCTACGGGCCATTTACAATGAATTAATGAACGGGAAGTCAATACGTATCTATGTGTACCCGCGATATAGGAAGTCGATAACGGCCCGTACCCCTTTACGAGGGAACAAATTCGCGATTTGGTCGGGTATCCGTAAATACGGGTTCTGATTTCCATCTCCGGGGCTTATCGCAGTCTACGAAGTTGCCTTAGGGTCAAAAGCCACCCTAACAATAAGTCCGCCGGCGAACGGCACGTCCCAGAGTACCATCTAGATTGGTTGGCAATCGGTTCCCAGGGAAATCGTCGAAGAACGCCCGGCGATCCGATTGTCCGACGACCGAAGCCGAGCTCCTATTCGGTCGACAAATAACCCAAAATTCGCCGATGAAAGAGACGGATCATCGTTCCATGCGTCTTACCATTTCCACGGGGGAAGATACCCCCAAGTAGAATCGCGAACTCGCTCGGCTGTACGTCCAAGTCGAGATCCCGTAGTCGCTAAGAACAGTGTGCGGCGATAAAAAAATATCGAATTCGAAAAACCGCCGAGTCACGTAGTATCGCGATGTCTACTGGGAAAGTAGTGATATATATTCTATATATTCTAGTATCGCGGAATTAGCCAATTTTCATAGTATCACGAACTCGCACGTTCCCTCGGAACGTCAAATTGGAAAATGTATCGCCGTGGAAAAATTCATAGGGGTGAAGGAAGATTGATTTCAGAAGAAAAAAAACTGTCGAGTCGTGTCGCATTAAGGTGGCTCGTGTGATAACGGTAACGATCTAGTCTCACGGAATTAACCTATTTTCACGGTATCGCGAACTTACCCGTTTCGTCCGAACACCGAATTGAAAAACGTATCATCGGGAAAAAATTCATGGAGGTAAAGGAATATCTAATTGAGAAAAAAAATGTTGGGTCACGTTGGGTACAAATTAATGAATGTAACACGGTTTAATTTAAGAATTCTTAAGGTTATCAAAAAAAGCCAGGTAATCTAATTTGAAATATGCATATAAAAAATGAAGTGAATCAAACGTTCGGTGTAACAGTTATCATACCCACTGCCTTCAGGCACATTTTCTATAAATATTCTTTTAAAGTTGGTAAATACGATTGCCGAGCGGTCAGATACCAAATTCGTTCAAACACGTAGAACTTAGTCAATATTTTGGATACAGGATTCGTTGCGGGCTTAAAACGGTAACGATCTAGTCTCACGGAATTTACCTATTTGCATGGTATAGCGAACTCGCACGAGTTTCCCTCGGACGCTCGATTGGAAAGCACGAAAGAAAAATTCATAACCATAAAGGAAAAACGAATTCGAGAAGGTGTTTGGTCTAGAAGATAGTATTGAGATCTCTCGGGTAAAAGCAGGAAGATTAACGGTGCTTTCCCAGTTGTATCGCGCAGCGTAGAATATGCACTTCGCACACCCGTTACACGTCTGGCACGACTCGCAATTTATGGAACTCGTATGTTTAACGCCTGAACGGCCGTGGTACGGGAAATATTCATATCCGCCCGAGCAACGATCGACGCGTATACAGGTGTATAGTAAGAAAAGAAAGCTTTTGATACTCTACGTCTCACCTGCTACCACAATACGTTTCGAAGATCAATGACCTCCGTACCAGCGCGTACGGTTCGCGTTAAACCGGGTATTTCGCCAGTCCAGGAAACCGAGATACCCGTACGATGAACAGGTCGATAGGTCACGCTAATTCCGTGCATAATTTCCGAACTGGGAAACAATGTCGCGTGCAATTTATCAGTCAACTATGTATTTTCGACTATTTCTCAACCTACTTTTCTCAATTCCTTTTCATTAAAAATTATCATCCGTTCGATCCATTACTTTTCCTTTGGTTAACCCGTGGTGTCCTTGCTAGTATTACTCGGTTCTTTCGTACCTTTCTTTTAATTTCTTTTTCTCCCGATATCAATGTACCACTGCATATCGGTACGCGCACCCGTTCAAACAGTCCGGGACCACGTAGTTTGAGAACCTCTGATACCCAACACCCACACCGCAACGGGAGTGGGAGGTTTCTATAGCAACGCGGTACTCTCGGACACGTCGTCTAGCTCTGAAATGAGTAGCATCGTCCGATTTCGAAATGGTAAATCCGGAAGCCCGTTCTTTCTCCGCTAATCGCATCGACGAAATTTCCTGGTAAGGCGAGGCGAAATGTTGAGTTAACTTCGCCCAGAACAAATTGCCTTTCGGATTTGCCGGAAAAAAAAAGAATTTGGTTCGGTGGTTAAATGAAAAAGAGTGACGTAGGTGGTACGTATCCTGTGATTTAATAATAGCGAGATCCAATCAAACCATTTCACGAAAAACTGCCTCCTTCTCGATTTTCCCGGTCGATGAAAATATAATTCGTTCATCGTTTCTTCCGTGCGGTACAGAATCCAAACTGTTCGTCACTGTATCTTCTTTTCAAAAGCGTGCATTCGATTAAATAATCAAAAACAATTATGATATCCGCTTCGAATCATCAAACAGTTAGAACAACCAAAATGGTGTTAAGTCTTGTAGATACGCCGGTTCTGGTTCATATCGATTTCTATCTTGGTTGACGCGAACCGATATTATATTAGTTCTATATTCTAGGTTTGTTAAAGATGAGCAATTTTGGTTTGAAAAATGATTGTTTAAGTTGTGAATTTTATCGCGCATAATTATAACGATCGTAACTTCGTAAATTCTCAGTTGTATAATTGTGATTTTTCTCGTCCTGTTATAGTACTGTTATTATAGTAAAACTACAGTTGTAGTACCAGTAACAATATCGGTTCTAAAGAAACGAAACCAAATTCGACATGGGCGGAAACTGTTATAACTGTAACAATTATAACATTTTTTTCGGTTCTCCTAACTATTTCGATCAGAGCCGCTATGAAACGACGGAAACATTCATTTTCGGAACCATTTCAACCCACGCTTCGATCCAATTAATTTCCCAAAAAACTGACGCTTTAGAAATTCCTCCGATCGATGGGAGGAATACCTACGCATGCAAAATTGAAATGCTCCTTTCCGAAACATACCTTCCAACCAATAGTTTCAATTTGTTATCTTTACACGACCGATAGAAATAGTTTGCGCGATTTCTAACGATTACACCAAGCTTGTACCAGCCTGCGGTCCAGGACGGCTATAAATCCTGCCTGACGCAAAATAAACTTAGGCATCGTCGCCTAAGAACCATCATGGCGAATCTCAAAAAATGCGAAATTGATTTGCCCAGAAGTTTAATGTACAAATTTGCTCAGAAACTTACTCCCGACAAAAGAAATATGAGCACCGGTACAATCAACGTTAAAGAGAACTATGACAACTTTCGTATTTACGGCATCTATGTAAATTTAAACGAAACTACGGATAACGGAAACATATAACTTCGCAGTTGGGAAAACTGAGATTGGCCGTCATGGTTCTTAGACGACGACGTAAACTTACGAACTTTATAATATTGCGACTAAAAATACCATTTTTTGCTCGTCAGCTATCGTTAGCGTTAGTGTATTTAATACGTGAATCGAAAGAACTCGTCTTTTTTCAATGAAGCTAAAATGTTGGACACACGTGCGCTACAACATCCGTCTAACAGACCTGATTGTGCCTTTTCGACCGAATCTGCAATCAACGCATCCATCCCGAAAAAAATGACAAACAGAAAGTTTCGGGCGAGCTGACGAAGGCCAGAAGTTAGATCAAAGCACCGAGTTTCGATCGTTGCACACGCGATTACCGACACAGCGACGCGACGGAGCAAAGTGTTTGTTTTAGAACCTCAGATCGTTAATCCGAAAGCTCCGAACGTGGGTGGGCGATTAACGGGCACGGCGGATCAACGGATCCGCCACGGATTTGTTCTAGAATTCGTGCGAATGGTGAATGGTGCGAGATAACTCTCCGCCTAAGGTTGGGACCGCTCGGACGCTGAATTCGACGTCCGTTCGTACGCGCGTGATTCTATTTACGAGCAACGTATATCTATATACAGTGTACATACGTTGTATATATATATATATACACATTGCTTGCAAATAAAATCACGCGCGTACGAACGGAATTCGGAATTCCGCGTCCGTGAGGCCCCAGCCTAAGCCGTCGCGAATCGCAAAAAAAATCAAGCCATCCAATCAGAATCATTAGCGCGAACCACTAGCCAGAATTATTCGGTTGGGAATGTTGCGTGATCGAATCTCGAATGCGGGAAACCTCGTCCTCGTACTACTCAGAAGGTAATATATTCTACCTACGCATTGTCCGCTTAACGAGCGTCTAATTAATCATACAAGTCGTTATAAAGGCTATCGTGGAAATGCAGTATGTTTACGGACATCGCGAATTCAGCGGCCCTGCGTTTCCCTTTAACCAGTCGCGTTCTCCTCATTCCGACGAACGGTCGAGTGCCTTGTGGCTATCGTTCCTCGTCCAGCTACTATTCCGCGCCATGCGTACAATCGATTCGCAGCGCAGCGTATCCCGCATGTGCAACGCACGCACGTGCGTGCGCAAATAGCCGCGGCACTTGAGAGCGAGCGGGCCGCGAAACCGTTCGTCCTAATTTTCGCCGATCCTCGAAAATTCGCGCTCGTTGGCTAAGCGACCCGGCCCAATTTCTGTCTCATATAATGGAGAATTACGAACCAGCTGTTGAGCGTTGGGAATGGAACACGTATATAAAAGCGTCATCCCGACGAGCAAAGCGTGTCGTTAATTTCAATTCCGCTGGACGAGTAGCAGCGGGCGCGTGCCATCCCGCGGAATCTAACGACGCTTTTTTGCATCCCCGTAATTTCGTCCCGTGGTCACGGTAACGGTACCGAAGAAAAATTCGACTGCCGACGGAAAAAAAAAAAGAACGGCATCCCAAAAAGTACTGCTCCAAATGGTAATCCGAACTGTGTCGCGCACGAGGTAGCAAAAAAGTAACGCAATCGGGTAATGGAGGATCGGGATTCATTTCGGTGGACGAGGCTCAACAAGTGCGGCACAGTGACTGTGCCGAGAACATCGTAACGGCAGACGTACGAAATGGCCTCGGCTCTTTTGATGTTCGACTCGAGAGCTCGGGGTGCGCTAGTCGCCAAAGTCTCCTAGCCTCGGTCGTCCGAAGAGCGAAGGCCGAGAGACCCCTGAAGTTCAGGGCCTGAACGGACCGCGTGTGATCGTGAATCGCGAGACAAATATTTCTTTGGTAATGTAATGTAGGATACTTAAGGTGACCATGTATCTGTCAGGTGAATACACGTGGCAAAAAAAGGTTAGATTAATGAAATACACATGATAACTTATTTTTATGATGAACAAAAATATTATAATTCGTATACTCGTATTTGATAGTATTATATTTTTTTCATAATTCGATGGTGGAGATCTGCAAAATACAAGTAAAAAAAAATGTCAAAAGTACAAATTCAGCGGAGAGGAGTAAATTAGAGAATACATGCCCCTCCCACCAGTCTCTCTGCGCTCTAGAGACGAATGTACCCGAAAATTCAAAAAGTCAGCCAATCTACCGTCCTAGCGAGCGGATAAAGGTTAACAGAAAAATGCGTGACAGATTCGTCATGTAAAACACGCAACGGTGCGACGACGTAGCGTTGCGACGCGCAAATCGCCCGACGGAAACACGTACACGCACTCTCATATCAATGAACATACCAATACGGACTCACTGACATTACATTCCCGCATTAATGCGCGTATGTATGTACGCGGTAGAAACGTCCTACCAACTTTTCGATTTACAGCCCTTTACTGGATACGTACCGATAAAAGCATCATGGTACGGGTAATTAAAAATTACGTACCAATACGCATTGCCAAGCAGGGATAGGTATCGCGTATCCAGTGGTTTTTACGTATGTCGCGCAACTGTCGTATCGTTCGTATAAATTACATATCAGACGTCTATAATTCAAACCCTCGGCGAGTGATCAAATTTTTATATTCCTTTGATCCTTTGATCTTCCGATTGACCGAGGTCCGCCTGTACGTACATCCACGGAATCATACGGGCAAATTATTCGCCGGCAGATCGAACCCTCCTTTTTCTATTTTCGTCTCTACGGCTAATTAGTTGTTTGGATTAATTATACTCGAAGCCGGTGCCCTGCGGAGACCGACGAGGGGTAGAAAAAGGCGGTAGGAACCGTCGACGAAGCGAATTCAGCCGAAGCGAGCGATCCGACGAACCGTGGGGAGAATCGGGGGACCGGTTCGTGAAATCGCTCACACGGAATTAACGTGCGCGAAACTCGGTGAATCCGGGGAGACGGAAGTATGTGACGCGGGGCTGACATGATCGCGAAAGGTCGGGAACGGAAGAGTTCGGATGCGACGCGAATTAAAAGACCCGGGGAACGAACGTGCCGCAAACAGAGGCAATTTCCTTCAACGTCCGACAAATCTCCGAGAAAGAAACCGAGGGTGATATCCCGTCGGGCAGATATCGATCCGAAGGGAAACTGTGCGACGCTGCTGGTAATACTTAAAAAAAAAGAAATAAACGTTCTCTCTCTCTCTCTCTCTTTCTTTCACACATACGCGCGTCGGATAGTGCGAAGATGTGTAGACTTATACGGAGGGAAGGTAATAACGGAAAGACAGAGAGTAATAGAGAGAGGGGATTAAGTCAAGAAAAATAAACAGTTTTTCTCATTTTCTCATTTTCTCATTCTTTCTCTCTCTCTCTCTCTCTCTCTCTCTCTCTCTCTCTCTCTCTCTCTCTCTGTGTGTATCTCTCGACTTTTCTCTAGACCGTGTAGAGTCGCGCAGACTTATATCCCTGAAAAATTAACGACACGGACGATCAATCTCAGTCGGGAAGCTTACAGGTTGTATAGTGGACTAGAGTCGCGAGCCTATTAAAAACTATAAAACCCATGCATCGATACGTCGATGTATCAAATGTTGGCCTGTAAAAAGATCGTGTATAGATCGTTACAACTATTATTTGCCCCCCAACGATTATTTAGAGGGACGAGTAAGAAAAACGTCACCGACGAGCTTTATATAGATACGCGTCTCACCTAATATGCGCTAAACTGTATGCAGTTCTATCGAGAAATCGTAACTAACCACGCTATTTGCTTTCGCGTGATTAGTTGGAAAGACAATGATCCGCTTACGTTAGATTCATGTAAAACGTAACGTCGTTATCAACGCGACGATGTAATTAGTACAAAGCTCTCGTCTCTCTCCCTCCCCTCCCACCCCCCCCCCCCCACCCCCCGACGAAAGATTCCCGCGCTACCTTGAAAACTCTTTCAAAGCTCATCTATCGTGCGCAATGGAAAATGTATTATCTCAGCGCGCATACTATTCACAGTTATCGCAATTAATTTTCACGCGCAGCAGGATCGTTGGTACATTCGCTAGGAATGATTTGTTACCAACGGGGCACATTAGCACCCGTTAATTGCATCGGTCTTCGTTACATTCAGAGCACAGCGAGCGCGCAACGGTTTTCACTGAAAGATGCATTGAATATTGCACCGTGATCGACCTTACGCGCTGAAATCGGGTCGACCGCGATTTCGGTTGAAAATCAGTCTACCACCGTCTACCCGCCGTGCCCCATTTCCCATCGTCAAAATGTGCATATCACGACCTACGATGAATGCGACGGGCAACATTATCCTCCGACTGCCGATACGATCCGTTTTATAGCGCTTTCCCGACTCCGAGGGCTGAATCAGCATTTTTCATCGTCTCGATGGAAAATAATTCAAAGTATTCAACCGACGTGGGAAAAACAACGAGGTATGCCAGAAGAATGCTCCGTTTCGAACGATGGTATATATTGGCGATTCGGTATTTAAATAACGTATTAATGCGGTGCGCGAGTACGTGGGTTTCTCGGATATTATTCCGAAATTAAACATCGCGTCAATCCCATTTTCACGGTTGATGGAAATTCGCGACTCGCGAGGATCGAGGGCTGCGTAATTTATCGGACCTAATCTCGTATCACGTGAAAGCGACGATTACTTGGATTATTTAGATATCTAGATGTCGCTTACCTCGAGTGCCACGAACCGACGTCGATTTGACGCGCGAAATGTGAGCGGATATCGGACCGGTTGATTAAACCGGGAAGTTAAATGATAGTGACGCGGCACGTACGGAATTTAGAATTTAACGTTAACCCTATCGAAAAATATCTTTCACGGTCGACACGCGAATAATGTTCTCGCACGACTCTCCTCGTATCCGGTAAGAAAGTATGATAAAAAATTCACGACGCTTATCTTGCGAGATCGCGGAAATCGCGGAAATCGCGAAATTGAATAGGAAGCGTATTTTCAACTTCGGTACGAGGCACTTAATGCAAGCACGAGAAACACGATTTTTCCGAGTAAGGAATTCCTCGTCGAAAATAAATCGTACGAGGAAGACCAACAATTTCTGTGCTCCCAACGACATTGTCGGTACGGATTCTAATTTCTTTCACTCCTTACCGGGTACCTTATGGACATAAATTAAGAAGAATCCCGAAATCCAATCTTCGGGTTTTCGCGTAGCGTGCATTCCTGCGCGTAACGCTACCCCATAGATGCGTCAATCGATAAAAGTTTATTACCACCGAACGCATTCCACTGCGTTCCTACCCCCTATTCCGTTACAATGATTTCCTGTTCTCGTTATTCTTACAGTCCAGTGCAGTGATGCGGACCAATACAATTCACTATAAAACGCAATAAAGTGTAAGAATTGCTGCGTTTCGTCTCTGACGATGAACAACGGAGGGCCCTTTGCTCATGGTCTGCGCGGACCGACCAACACTAGCGACGGCACTGAGGGCTGTCATTCTATTGAAGGGTCATTAGGACCCATAACTCCGTAAAAGAGAGGGAGTCCCCGAGGAACGGTGCATTTGTATTACAGTTGTCATAGCATTGATATCTCAAATCTAAAGTTAAACGAAAGAAAAAATACAAACTTACAATTAAAAACTAACTAATAATACCATCTTTCATCATTTTGACGAATTGGATAAACATAAACGCATTAAACATACCTCTAAACATTAAAAATACCATGAAGAAAAGTGCCGAAACGGCGTTACAACGCGTTACATGACAAAACAAAACGCCCTGAATAAATCTATCTTTATCCCTGTACAAGTATCCATTCGGCACCACCCTCAAAACCCCCACAATTTAGAACTACATAGATCCGAGCATCCTCCGTTATTCATCCAAAAACCAACTACGTTTCGCACTAGCTAACACGATGTATCGACAGATACGTAACCGCTAGTATCCGGCATCGCTGGTATCTCTATTTCGCCAAATGTCATTTACCACCAAGAGCAAAATGTTTAATGAAAACTAAACGATACCCGTTACCGTTCGGATGGTTAACGAGATAACAGTACGCCGTATTCCGATGGACAGTGAAAAGTTTCCCCAGTAGCGGGAAAACGTACACGCAAAAGCAATTATTTCTGCGATAAAAACTCCCGCCCTTTTTTCGGTTGTAAGATCACACTGCTTTAATTATGAGTCGAATTTAATATGTAATCGATAAAAAAAATGCGCATAGGCCTTATAGCAAACCCATTCGTCGATACTAAATGCCCGGGTGAAGGTAAAACTCGATTTACAGGATCTTTTTTCGGGAAATATCGTCCAAACCTGCAATCTCGACGCGGCAAACGACATCGCCATGATTAATTACTCGCCGACCATACACGCTCTAACCACGATCTAACAAATATGTTATAAAAAAAAAAAAAAAACTCCGTTGAAAAATCGTAAAAGCAACCATCAATCGATGTTAGACGAACGGGTCAGATTATTGACAGTTTATTATTCCAACTCAGCGCACCGTATTTCCGATATTTCTACTTATCGTATTTCATCGTAATCTACTACTTGTATATTTTTGTACTCTCGAATATCAAACCCTTGAACCACTGACGCACTCACCCCGATTTACTTATTTCCCAATCCCCGAAATCCTATTTTCCAGGTACACCGTTACGTTACGTGCGCTTCGAGCGTACGCAAGATCGGTCGACAAACATAATCAACTAGACGAGATGTTCCATCTACGGAGAAAATGTAAAAGGAGCAGCCATAAAGGGGCAAAGGCCGCCTTAAGTGGTCTTCCTCCCGCGGATGGGTCAAAAAATCGATTTCTTTTATTGCATTTTCAAAAAGTATAACATCTAAGGAATGTACTTCCAAAATTGTATGCTTCCCTTCGAAAAATGGACAAAGTTAGAGTATTTCAAAGTCTGCAAAGGAATCAGGTTAGTTTTTTAATAATAAGGTATGAAATCCTTATTTCAGAAACATGATTTTGATAGAACCGGGAGCCAGTACGATGTGAAATATCATGTAAAAATTTAAAAGCAATCCGCCGTGTAGTTTTTGAGATTTTAGACCCGATGAACAAATTTTTTAGACCCGTACAGACACGATTTTTACTTGGCACGTCTGAAATCTCAAAAACTACACAACAGTTTGCTGTGAAATTTTTACAGGATGTTCCACATTCTACTGACACTCGGCCCCTCCAAAATCATGTTTCTAAAATAAAAATATCATGCTTTATTATTACACAGATATCCCCCAAAACGTGCGATATCAGTTTTTGAAATGTAGACTAACGCTATTTTCGCCGGTTTCAACGCAAAAGGTTAATCCTGGTACCAACGATAACGACAACCTTTCTAATTAAAAAAACTAAAAAAATTTATTTTGGTCCAACCGAAAAGCAACAATCAATATCCCCAGCGCAATACAATTTTTAACAACGGCTCCATTGTGGGCTAAATAAAACCAACAAGCAGTTAATTAAAACTGTTTAAAAAATGTGCACGTGTAGCCAACAAGTAGCCAAACAAACTGCAAAACGAATCATAGCGTTAGACGTACCGGAATGTTTAAAAAAAAATTCATAAAATTTGACCAGTTTTGATTATATGACATATTTTTGTAATAGAAGTACCTTTTATCCGGCAACCAAGTGATTTCACACCTCACTACCATCTGAGTATCTCATTAATCGAGGCAAATTACAATTCCTCGACTCTGTGTACCTTTCTTGGCGCGCTATCTCTCAGTTCTAGCATTGCGACAGCAAAGACGCCGGAACACGAGACGTAAGTAGGACAATGCATAATGATAATTGAAAAGTGCACGGGAAAAACACAGTAAGTGCTAAATATCATAATTTTCAGGAGAAACGAAACATGTCTGAATTATTTACAAAATGGAATTTGTTGTTATCGGTAAGTTTTACTAATAATATAATAACTCAAGTGGTGCAGATAATGTTTCGTTTTCACTTCGATGTAGTCTAAATTCAAGGGAAAGAAACTCAACGTGACGTTCGGTTGAATTTACAAACACTATAAGCGTCAATTCTGTTTGTTCCCAGATCGTATACTGGTATAGAAAACCAAAAATATATATCTGTTAATATGTTCTTTTTATGTTCGAGCAAAATGTATTACGCCAGTGTAATTTATATAATATTTCAAAAGTAGATTATATAATATTTCAAAAGAAGATTACTTTGAAAGGATAGCAAGAAACAATTTATTAGCTAATGCACGAATTGGCACTTGCTCTGTCCTCTAGTGAGGCAAAGTTGGATATATCAAACATATAAATTTTAGAGCTATTGGTAATTATTTACAACAGGAAATGGTACTTACACCGTATACCACTGTATTCCCATTGACGCGCAGCACATTTTTTTATAACAACAAAACGAAACTTTCCAATTATGGCGCTTACAATGGATTTTTACCAGAACTCTTTGATTATAGGTCGTTTCCACAGCTTCGTCATCGCCGCAATTCAAGTTCTACCGATTAAGTTTATCGTACATTTTTCTATTTACGATAAATCCACATTCATCAAGCGCAATGCACCAAAGCGCAACGCCAGTCCCGTTCGTTAACCTAGAATACCCTTGTACCTCCAACCACGCACTACGAACCATGATTTATCAATTTTCATGCTCCCCCATTCGTAACGGTGATTCGTTCGGCGAAAGGGATTTAAAAGAGGAAAATAGGTTTTACAGGGGGCTACTGAGCCCACGTTGAGCACCCTGGCAATTGAATAAGTTTATCCGGGTGTAAAGTAGTGTCTGCCAGTCGTTTTCCTTTTCATCGTCAGTGTGGTGAAGCGGAAGTTGCTTGAAACTTGTTGCGTCGACAAACCTCCGGTACCGAAGCCCTTCCATTTCAGAACTTTTTCTTGTCTCGAGTAATAAAAGCAGCGGCGTAGACGCGGGACGAGAGTCCAGAGAAAAATAACGAAGAAGAAGGGTGGCCGGAAAAAGGCTTCCTCGAAGTAGAGTGGTGAGTGGGCGGGGGAGGGGAGTGGGGGGGGGGTGAGCGGGTGGGAAGGGGAGTACGCAGAGTCATAAATACGAAAGGGATTGCGGCAAATGGCGCGGGTACGGACGAATAATCGGGAATACTCAAACGCTGGTTCGATCGGCAGTGGAACGATTAACCGCTAATTGACGTCATTGAATTCTATCGTTTGTAATTTTCTCGAGGGGCGTATAGAACGGCGATCGATTAGAGTGACGCCGCGGTTTCGGGTGAAGTTATCAGGTGATTCGCTTTAATTTTGCAACATGAATAAAGCTGCAAGCACATTACCGTCACGTCACGCGTGCTCACGTAACATCATGAACGTCACGCGTGACAGCACGTTTTTTATTTCAGCTCACGAATCCCGTATTTTATCGTATCGCGGAGGGTGCATGCCGCACGCGCAGTGACAATTTTCTTCGGGTGCCTTTTTTCACTGCAGACAGCTCTTCGAACCAGACTATTCTGTTTATTTATGTTCTTTTTAATGAGTTCGCGGAAAAAAAATTCTTTAATAATTGTCATTCGAAGATACACATGAAATCGTGTCGGATCTTTTCGTAATTCTTGCACTAGTCGATGATATTCGCCGAATATTTATTTTTTTGTATGTATTTCACGTACACGTGAATTAATGCACTTGTTGACTTCTTATTCTCTTTATCAAGAAGTACAAACACAGCCACAGTTTCCATTCCTCTTCCCAATTTGACGAATTTGGTGAATTTGCACTTTCCATTTTTGAAATGAAACACAACACTCGAATTATCGTACGAAATATACTCATTATCAGACAACTGACTAAATTCCGTAACGTGATAAAGCATGCCAGTAGTGTGTGTGATCTAAACGTGACATCACCGTTTAAATGTGCCAACGTGATAGCACGTGAACTCACGTGTCGCGAGGTTAACGTGTTCCTAGCTGCAGCCGGTAAGCTCAACACTATCGCCGCTCCGTCACAATGGAAATACACGGGGGAGCGTAAGAATCGAGAAACGGATTGAAAATAATGGTTGGGTCGAATAGACGATAGGATGGGCGTGCGCGAAAGTAATTACCCCCCCAAGTAATGAATATAAAGCGATATCCCGCTCCATTCGTAATCGGAACCGCACCAATTTCGCGTATCAGGGTTTCATTGCAAATGTCCGTGTATTAACGAACGAATTGGTCTCATTAAAATCTCAACGGAAGGACGCGACACAGAACTCGGATAAAAAGGTCAGTTTCACAAAAATTTGCGTTTCGTGCCGGGTACCGTGTATTCTGCCATTATAATCATAGCGTCTAATGGAGATTTCATTGTCGAACGAAACGAGTAAGTCCGCTTTCGCGCTGAAATACGTGTACCACGATACGCACGTAACGCACAATGGGAGTTGTCACAAAAGAACATCCAATTTGACCCCTTCCAAAATCTGAACGAGATATCATCTCGCGACTCGATATCGCCCGTTTCGCGTTTTTCGAGAGAAATCCCACCATCCAGTAGACACAAAAATCGAAATCTCTTCCTCACTCTAATTAGCCATTTGAACCAAACTAATTACGAAATATTTCATTCACAGGGTCGAACGGCCGACATGACACTGCGTGGTATCCTGGTTTAGTTTTTTCACCGAAAGCGTTAAACGAGCGATATTGGGTTGGTAGATATCTTGTCCGGTGTTGCGAACGAATTAGGAACAAATCAAAGTTCCAAGATTCTATTAATAATTACAATGAATTATCGACTTGAATATATAGCTAACAAAATATTCTTTGCAAACTATTTTATTCCAAATCCAACCACGGAACCAAAAATTAATATAATCCCCGCGACACGAAATTCGGTCGAGGAACGCAACGTTACGATACAATAAAAAAAAAAAAAAAACGCCAATCCGCAAAGAGAATCGCGCGATATGGAAATATTGAATAACTCTTCCGCGTCGCGACGGATTATCGACGGTAGTCGCGGGAAACCTTTCCGGAGCACGTATTTCGAATTACGTGCGTGCGTCTGTGCGCGCGCGAGCTTCGCCGTCAAAGGTATCCGTCGAGACGGCCAAGAGGGAAGCAAGTATACACGGACAGATCCTCAACGATTCGTGACGAGCACGGTATCCACGAGACGATGTCGAGTGATGTCGAGAGCAACCTTCGGCGGCGGGTTTTTCGGGAGCGATCGGGAGGAACTCGTTGTCGCATCGAGGCGAAGCACATTCGTTTCACTGCGGGCTCTATGGTCCGTAATAACTGCCCCGATGCATCGCCCCCCCCCCCCCCTGTCCCACAAAAATAGGAATGGTGAGCGGAGATCGCGGAGTGGCACGATTCAAGCTTTCCAACATTCGACTATCGTATAACCGTGGGAATCGTCGACAATGGAACGTACATATATCGCCGTCGTTATCCCTGTCGGCCATTCCGCAATGCGTATGCGTAGATCGGGAATTTGTAGGAAGTCGTTCGAGTTCCCTGTGCGTACGTATGTGCGTGCCTTCGCGATGAAAGCAAACCGCGGCTACAGCGCGGAGCCTTTTGTTTTTCTTTTTTTTTTTCGTGTCCTCGTCATTCGACGAAGTGAGATTTCGAGATGGTAGTGGCGCGTGCTGGTAAATGAGAGGATCGGCTTCAGCGCTTTGTAGAAAAATTTTAATAAAGCTATTCATACGACAAATCATCTGAATAACTCGCTTATTTTTTTATGAGGAAGAAGACATGCAAGAACGGATAAGAAGAGCTTGCTTACAATTAGCGATAGATCCCGAGGAAATTCGTCGTGCAACGCTATAGATATCGCAACGCTTTACGCTATGTATCAATGTTCAAGGTCGCCATTTTGAACACCTCGATACCCACAAATTATAGACTTTGATAAGGGTTAATTAACGTTGACATAACCTAACGGGTTTCTCTCAGTTCCAATGAGCTGTAACGCCTCCCTCTTACTATCGAACGTTCGACAGTATACAAACTGAATGGAATGATATAAAGAATATGAAGGAGCGGTAAGAGAAATACTCTTCCGATGAAATTCAATATAGAGCAAAGATAAATCTACACAGCGTATTTGAGACTCGCGGCGTTAAAAGAAAATACGAAAAGATGTTTCGGAAGCGAAAGGAAAGGAAAGATCCCCGCAACATCCGCGCACGCTCTTGCATGGAGAGATCGTCGGAATGAAAATTTGTTTAATAAAAATAAAATGAGATCAACAGTATTTCGCTCGCTGATTCTCTCGTACCTGTGGCGTTGCTCAATATTCGGACTGGAAGTTACTAAAGAAAATTCATCGCGCCATTAGACTATCTATATTTACAATCACTTTCCGTTACGCCCGGCAGTCTGCCGCGAGCTACAACTAATCCAAAGTGAAGCGGGTAAACGTTCGTCGAGACACGTCTCCCGACGTCGCAACCTTTACGAGGGATTACATCCTTGCGAGATCTCGATCGAGTATAAAACCAGATCACGCGGGAATTCGCTGTAATTCGTAGAATCGTCGGACAGCCACGGCTCCTCGCGAACGTATCGCGTATAACCGTGTATCCGGCACGCGGTATCACTGGTGAAAATTGACCGTGTAATTAACGGTATCTGCATTTAAAATCACTTCCCGTTATATACAGCGGCCGGTGATAGTCGATCCGAAGTTAAGCGCGTAATTCGCTCCGTTCCACTGGGAACTCTACGAACTGTGATAACGGCTACGACCTCCGCCCACGCGTATCGCCCGGATACCAATAGAAAAGAAGAAGAAGTAGAGCGGGATCGAATATAAGTTGGGACATAATCGAGATAAGGTTCCATTGATCCGCAATCGTACATATCGCGACTAACCCAACTTCCGACTGGTATCGCGGATCCCGTTGCAGAGATATCGGCGCCCGTCGTAAACTGCAGCGTATCGTGCGGTTCGTTGCACTTCGATCCACTATACTTTCATGGTTGTTCTCGCTGTTTGTACAGGACAACCATTGAAATTTCCAATATCCGGAAGCCGTGCCGCTGCCGTTTGTATATCCCTTTCACCCTGTACTTTATATGGCGCACGCGAAAAATTGGTTCGTCGATGTCCTATCGGCGAGGGGGTGGGGGGAGGGGGCGCACACAAAAAAAAACGGATATTATTTCCGGTATCGTGGCAACGCGCCGCGGAAATACTCCCGATGCCGAATGCACCGGCGCCCACCGCCGTTCGGAGGCCGTTTCTACGACGATCGTAGGATGCAACTGCCGCGCGGTCGAGTTGCGCGCACTATCCGTCGAATCTCTCGTTAAAGTACGCCGATAACGCTGATAACGTTGTAGCGCGCGGTTCTGCTTATCGTTAGCGGGATTATTGAGTTACGCAACACGGACCAGGTCGTTTAAACTCTACGATCGCTCGGAGTGGAAACGATGGAGATTATTTATCCACGGAAAATCTTAATAGGTGTATCGTTGTGCGTTTGAAGGGCAATCCTCGTGACATCGCAATGGCCAGAAATAAAAAGAAAATAAACGTTCGTGTGCGAGGTTAGTTGTACGGTAGCGCGTAACGTGTCTAGGAAAAGTTCGCGAAGCTCGCGTTGATATTTAATGAAGAAAAATTAATTACTGTCGTAACGTCTGTGAGAGGTTTCTATCGATTTATTATCATTGTTCAAAATGGACTAAAGTTGTGTTATACGCGTGAAAATATGAGTTTGAATCCGTTATTTATAGATTTTTTGTGCACTTCATTCAAGTGGCAGGGACAACACGAACCTCACCTACACCAGGAAAATTGTAAATACCCGTGTAAAACATATCCGGAAAATTGTCGTCTCCAGGCTATTGTCCGGATATGCGACTACCGTATTTACATGGGTAGTCACAGTTTTTAATTGAAACAACGATGCGTCGCTTTGCCGCGCGAGAACGTGTTACAGTTCTGTACCTTTTGTTTTTCTTTTTGTAAAATTCTACGGATATTCGTGATACCTCTTATCGTTGAATTGTTCTCTGGAAAAAAATGGAGGCGCGCGACGGACAGATAGTTTTTTAACCGTTGATTTCGAGGGACTACGTTACAATCGATCGATCGCGCGGAGAATCGTAAATTTTCACAAAACCGTCAGCCGGAAGTACGTCGTTGTATCGCTTGTAACGGTTTGCATCCACGTTTGCGAGATATGCGCATTCTGGATTCTGCATCCTGCTCTCCGCTTCAGCGAGACAAAGGATGAGGCAAAAGAAAAAGGTTCCGAGGAACAAATGAAGTAGAGAACGCGAATGGGATGCAATGGAATCGGGATGCGACGTAGCCGCGATCCATTGAGATGCTGCGAACGACGAGACGTAGATATTGGATGAAAAGTATGGAGAGCGGTGCAACTGGCAAAACTTTTATAGGACAAACGGTAGCGAGTTAACAAATACTTGTAAAACTCCGTGCCCTGTGCTACCCCTTTTCAACTTTTCGAATGGAAACTACAGCGACGGCGATATTTTTTGTATACAATAATACGCGGGGTGCAACGAATATCGTATCCACGGGAGAGACAAAACTAAATGTTGTCAACGGCATAACAGAAAATTGTTGTAATTATTTTACGCGCGTCTGAATAATTCGTGCTTCGAACGGGCATGGAATATTTTAACGATTCAACCGCTCACGGAGAAGCTGCCAATCAACTATGTATAGTTAATTATAGTCGGAATACAGTTTTATTGGAAAACTTCTGGAAATATATCAATTTGTTTAGTTAAAAACACCCACGGTGTAGGATGTTCAATTAAGATATTTAAATCAAAAGGAGTAAGTGAATAAAAATCAAAAACAGAGGATGGAAATAAAAAATGTACCGACACGCTGGTATTAAACCACAAATAGTAAACTCCAAATGTGTTGTGTGTGGTATTATTAATGGCAAAACTTCGGTTATTAAGGATTCCACGTTTATTATTTACGTTACAATGTAGTATCGAGTTAAAAATCTCGCTGTTTTGCAAATCTATTTCGACAACGTACCCAATATCGACATTGTTTAATTACTTGAAATTTTTGCCACATTAATAACCTCTTCAAATTACGGTTTAGCAAGTTTCACGTATAAATGCGTGTATGAATTAAAAACACGAGATGTTTTTGTACTATCTCGGTAATACGAACCCGAAGGTCGGTATCAAATATAAAATATAGCCCATGTCAAGATAACAAAAAATATCCGTACAGTTTTCATTAAAGACACGAATGGTTTAATTTGTTAAATTATTGTTCATTGAAAAGTCCTGAAAGCGCAGATATGCATACAGGTACACACATAGACATATATGACGAGGAATAAAAGAAAAATATTTTACTCTGTGTTTGATATTTCCCCTTAAAGCCTCGATATCAGACGGTTTCATATTCGTATCGCAAGTTTTTACGATATAAAGCACATTTTTACCTCGTGGCAGAACTAGAAATCCCGATAAAACGTTGGGTGGACGATACCCGATTTTTATGTCTAACCGTAGAAAAAAATCCAGTCTAATGAATTTCATTGGATTTTCGTGGAATGCTCTTCGACGTGGTACGGGGGACGCTGCAATATATTCACGTAATCGGCCACCAAAGTTCGAAGGACCGATGGCAACCGAATAGTTATTACCGTCCCCGCATTTAATTTTAACGGCTTAACAAACTTCATAATTTATCGCGTGCACCCTCTAATTAAATATTCCACGGAAGCCGCTCTTAATATTTCATCAATTGTACCGAGGTGTCGTTTTTACGTCGCTTCTACCTCGCTTTTATGGAAAATGTACAGCCTTTTAAATAAAAGAATAATTGCATCGCAGTAGTACCCCGAAGTCGTAATTATCTGTGCGCGTTTTCCGGTGCACAGATTTTCCGTGCATCGCGCGTCGAGCAAACTGTCTCCCTTAAAATTTCGAAATGTCTGAAACATCGAACCTGCAGTGGAATTATACCGAAGCGAATTCACGAATAATTTGACAAATGGAAACTGTACACGCGTATAATCGGAATTTGGCTATACCACCGATCGACGGGCGACAATAGAAACTGTTCGATACTAACAATGATTTACTTCCAACAGAATTTATCCAGAGTACATTTTTCTTTTATTACACGCTTTATTTAGCCTATTACGCGGAACGACGCGTATCAGAAATTTAACGTCGATCTCCTACGTTTCGTTTATGAATTTTTTTTCCAAATCACGAGGAAGCCTCGCTCGTTCCACTGCCGGTCAGAGACCGCACCACCGATTCTCATTTTTCATCTGAAAAGTGTGGCCAACACGCGCGTCTAGGAATCAGGCCACGAAACAACGCCAGCCGCGTCTTGTCTTTGAATCGACATCAACCACGCTTCCTCGCATTTTCCAATTTCATTCACTCCCCCTTCCATTTCACAAATTCTTCCCCGCGTAAACCCTTTACTCTTAACCCCCACCAATTCGCCACCACACCCTTCGCTACGAATTTTTCCGTCCGCCCGTCCAATCCTTTCTCTTTCCGCCGTCGAGAAGTCAACGTATTCGAGAGCCTCGGGTACCCGTTTCGAATCCCTTCGTGGGTGAAAGCAATCTCCTGGAGGGCTTGGACAATCCACCCCCCCCCCACCCCCTCTCTCTCTTTCTCTATCTTCCTCACCACGTTTGAAACTATTGGAAAATACTTGCGTCACTGCCGAGAGTTTCATTCGTACGTTATACCCCCGGTGGGCTGTACGTTGCAGCCTAAGGATCCTACCTTATAGCTTTTCTGTATCCCGTTATAAACTTGCCCGTTTGGTATATCGTTAAAGCATGCTATAGGCTTTGACTTCACTGACACCAGCTTCCTCTCGCTCTCTCCCTCACGCACACGAGTTTCCAACGTGCGTGTACGCGATTAATTCACTCATGCGGGTGAGCCGCTTATTCTTACCGGTATAAACGGTAACATCGACTAATTGCCCCGCGCTAATGGCTAATGAAAATGATTCCAAGGCGATACGGGGTTTAACGGGCCGTAATATTCTTCGGCCTACTTAGTTAACTTCTCGCGCGATACGGGGCAGAATTTTACGGCCGGTATTCGTCAAAAGTTTTGATTTCGTTATTGTAAGACTAGGATTAGACGGGCGTATTACGCGTCGTGTCGGGGGCGTGTTCCACGCCCGTGTACCGCTCGCATTAGAATCGAAACGCATAGATCCTGCCTTTTTATGGAGAAACCGCGACGCATAAACGTCCGTGTAGTTTAACCCTAATGCGTCATCGTATTGAGCAGGATACAAATAATTAATCCTCGGGGAATGCATAGTGGCACGAAGTGCGACATCGTTATTACATATTGTATCCCAAACGCTGGTGGTGTAATTGATTCTAAATTTAGTCGATGCAATCGTTATCTAATATTATAATACGTATCGCGTTCTTTGTGTCTTTGGTAATGAATTTTTATAAATCATTCTCTCCTGTGGTTATTCACCGCTAAATCACGGATTTTATACGAATACGTACGTATTTTGATGCCGAAAAGAGGGAGTACCTCTAACAAAGAAAATGTGCCTAATGTATTGAAAATTCATTTTTAAAACCTCATTTTTGAGACCTCAGGCGAATAAACAAATACCCGTTTCCATCTCACTTCCCTCCTATTGTTCCGTAAAATGTATATGCAGTTGTATACCATCCCTGCTCCGTTCCTCGCGTTCAATTTACCCGCTTCTATTAGACGATTAATAAACCCACCACGATCTCAAAGTGGAAACCATCCGGATTTCTTTTGCTTTTACGAACTGACTTTATTCGATTATCGTGGACACCCGGGTGTTTTGTCATGGGATTTTCGTTATCATAACGCATAATATAATAAATATATAGTTTATGTTAATATTTCGTTCAATTTCAAACAGGTATTTGTCTATGGAACTGCTTGTATTTGAACAGAAATAAGTGACGTTTGATTTTCCTGTTTGAACAAATCTCCAGTCGTCACTGAAGCGGTAAGTTTCGCTACGGTGTTTGTGGCAATTTTCAAAATGCGCATCGCGGCTGAAATTACGGGTGTCATAGCGTATCGTGTACGTAGCGATCAGAAATTGTTTGAAGCTCGATTACATCGAGTGACACGTAGAACTGATATTTATAAAAATTTCACTATTGCCAAATACATCCTGGAATTAAAATATGCCCGAAATTCTACATAAACGATAAAAGTACTTGTACTTGGCCCGGGACGAGAGCTTGTCTCTTCATAAGACATCAGGATAAAAAGAAACAATTTAATCAAACAAACAATTTAATTAAAAATATATTTGTCATTCAATGGTCGAAGATGCGATACACCTGCGAAAATATAGACAAATTCTAAGCACGATGTGTACAATATCCAACGAAAATGCTGTCCGCGGAGAGGCACAGGTGGCACTACTATTCCTATTACCGTTACCCCGTCAGTGTGTTTCCCTTGCCTTTTCTTACGATAGCAGCAGTAGTAGTAGTGGTACTGGGGTCGGTGGAATAGCCGCGTCTTCTTTCGGATAGCATTTTCGTTATATCTTGTACGTACGTACGAAGCTAAGAGTAGAAAATCCAGCAGAAATTATGGGAATTAATAAGATTCTACCAAAATACTCGAAATCTGGGGCAAAGAACCCGGTAATCTGGGTCCTCTTAATGAGTTCTCCAACTGACGCGGGAAGTCTGGTCCGTTGCTCGGTTCTGATGTTAAGTGGACGACAGAATTAAGCGAGATACGCTTCAGCACCGGCTACTAATTAAAAATGTTCGTTTTTCCTTCTTTCCTTTTTTATATACCCGAGCAGGGAAATATGGTTATCGGCATCCGATAAATTTTATCAGAAGCCTCGCTAATTACTATGGTGTACGGTGCCCGGGAGCTATGAAAGAGAAGGATCGAAGCTTTCGCTCGCGTTTGCGACCCGTTTGCATTTACTTGTTCTTTATGATATAAACGGCAGCCTGTGTCTAATTACCTGACGCTAATGGCCGAGACGAGCGATCTCCCGGTTACGCCTCTGTGTAAGCCGAACTAGGTCGCTACGTAAATAAAGAAGTCCGGGCATTAAAATTCCACCCATGAAGGCATATTATTGCGTAAAAAGCTTCTGGGCTTTGTATCCCTCGAATCGCTGCTTTATCTACGGCCCCGCGCGCCGACTCGAGCCGGCGCGCCGTGTAATTTCGACTGAAAGGAACAAATTAAGTGGATTAAGCTCCCGACGAAATTAAAATCAGAGTTCCATCTACGAGCTAGATAGCGAAAGTTTGATAACTCCTGTAATTTAATAATATTATCGAAGCACTCGGAAAGTCTTATCTCTTCCTTCGCGTCGGGCGATTAAACTATCCCAATGATTTGTACGGGATTTATTTTATGCAACAAATTTGCCGCCTCTGCGAGTACTGACGAGTAAACGATTTTTGCAATAAATTACGCGAATCGTTTGTTTGCCGGATGGTAAATGGACGAGATGCGCGCGTCGATCAGGCGGTTGTCATCCCTTCGTTGTATTTCAATCCGCTCGATCGCGTGATACGCTCAAAAGTCATTTCCACGACTTTCCCGGGGAACAGCTCACGCGTGTTTCCTACGACGCGATCAAGAGACAAGGCCTTGTCTCGGGCCAAGTACGAGTACGCGATTGAATTTTCGCGGGATTACATCCCACAATTTCGAATGCGGTAGAGTCTTATGGCACACATTAATGGAGAGATTTACAGCATAAATAAATGAAATGTGAAGAAGCAGCTTGGATTAATTCCTTTAACCCATCGGAAACCACTTTTGTGGAATATACTTACAAACTTATTTATTTGCAGGATATGACAAGAGAAGTTTATGAAAGTATATGTATACTGCTGATCTACAGCATGCAATTTACTTTACATTGTCCTTAGGACTATGGGACGTAAATGCCCTAATGGTAATTTCCGGTAGATTGATTTTGCCCCATAGTAAACAATAACAACATTAATATGCTTCATTTAATAATTAGGTCCGACCATTCAATCGGAAACCCAATGCCGATTTGTCCCCCGAACTGGGAAACGTTGCCCACGCCTGACGCTCAAAAGTCATTTCCTAAAAATCAGCCCGCGCGTAATACCCGCCCACAATTCCATTGCGCAATTTCTGACCCAACGCAATTGCAATCGCGGTGAGTAACGCGCGAACGCAATTTACTTAACGGCCCAGTTGTCCCGCGGAGTCGCCCATAAGCTAGCGCGAGCTCTTCGGTATTTCATTTAATGCGCCGCCGTATGAAAATAGCCCCGAAGGTTTTATCGTCCAATAACGTTAGGTTTATACGTCGAAGTCTTTGGATAACCGATTCGCGCATCCCGCGTTTATAATCTACTCCCGGCAAGCTGCGACAGCCCGGATGCTCGAGGCTGAACGACATCGTCGGGGTTTATTGCTCTAGCCCCGACGAGAAGAGTTTGAAATTCAGCTCCGGATCGTCCTCGCGATCGCTATCGTATCCCGAACTCCCGTCTCGCGTATCGCCAATTCCGAACGCGAAACGCATTTATACGAAGCGAACTGTCGGTCGTAGGAACGTCGAAACGATTAGGGACATTTTCGTTATCGGGGGAGCCGCTCGCTCAATCATCGTGGAACTTTTGCAATATGGTTTGGCATAAATATAAAAATGAGAAAGAAGGTGGCACGAGTCTAGAAATTTCCCCTAATACGCGCTATCGGTCATTATATCCAGCGTGGGTTAGAAAGAGCGGTATAAAGATAATTTGAAAATGTAGTATAAGTATAAATTGATTTTCTCGTTTTTCTCACTCGCAACGCTTTGTTCGCGACAAACGGGGTCAACAATTTCAACAACTCGTTATTAAAATTCCCAAAACATCCAAGTGCACGCACATTCGGCAAGTTTTCAGATTTTCGAAAACGAAGCGTTGTACGTAGAAACAAATTTGATTCTACATTTTGAAATTATATTTGCGCGCAGAATCATCTCTCGCACGGTTGCACCAGCCGTCCTGACCAGCACTCTGCGCACGATACAGCGTTTAATTAAATATCTCTGTTTCTGACGAATTATGAGATGATGTTTTCAAGTCAAACGCGTTAGCGTCCTGGAACATCATCGTTCATTTTCATTAATGTGAGAGTCATTTCGGATACACTTGTAATACGGAGAACTCGTTGTTAATCGAAACAATGTTCGAACGAAAGGATGTCTCAAGACTTCAACATAAACGTATTTGTTTCGAAACCTCTATAAGCGTTCGGGAGTATCCTAATTGCGGGGGAAAAAATGAAGAAAGCGATGAAAAAAGCTTCTCCCGACGAAGAGCCCGGTATATACGCGAAATCGATTCCAGTGACTGAATTCGCAATAACGATAAAAAGACGGTAATTAATTGCCTCTTTCGGTCGATTAAGCCGCATTATTCGGTCACGAGAGGTGACTTTTTGTGGTCGGAGTATTCCCCAATCCCCGTCATCTTTTTTTTTTATCAATTAATCCTTGTAATCTTATCGGAGGATTGGTCAACCAACGTGGCCGATCGGTAGCTCTCCTATCAATCTCAAGAGCACCCCCGCCCCGTCCTCGTTAAGCTCTCCAACTCAACGCTCTCGCTTAGACATCTAAATTCCGTACATTCGGATTCATCGAAAACCAAGTAGCGGTTCTAACGTTTTCGCGAACATGCCGGGAGAACCGTGAAATTACGCTCGTTTAACTTTCTTCCTTTAACGGCAAAATGTCGATCCGTTTGTACCGCGTTTTCGAGCACTTCGCTAGTGCGCGAAACTACGTTTGAAGAAACGAAGCTCCAGAATTACGTTAATTAAGCGGTAAAGCGGCCTAGTCGTGAAAAAGTTAAATAAACGGAAGGGATCTTGATGGCTCGAGATTTTTTTCAGCCCGTATAAGTGTATTTCTTTGAAGGGCCAGTAGCGAAGTAGCGAGCCCCAAGTGTTTCAAACTAAATATATTTTCACGTCGTTTCTAGCTCCAATACGCGCCCCGCGCGTTGTTCCGCATCCATGCATAAAAGCGACGTTCACGGAACTTCGTGAAAGTCGTTCGTCGCGGTCATACATTACGCCATTCGAAAAATATTTTGTTAGTACGGAAGTTTTGTGGCTCTCGTTTCACATGGCATGTATCACCTAATACTTTTTTGTTATTATTATCACATAAGTATACTTTAAGGTTAAACTTTCTTCCTCCTGTGAACGGTTCAAGATTGGACAGGTTTAATGAATTTTTTTCTTATTTTTTCGGCACGTGTAATGCTACAATTCTTTTTTGCAGTTTGTTTGGCTACTTTTTGGTCGAACATGGGAATTTTTTAAACAGTTTCAGTCAATCGTTTGTAGGTTTTATTTGGCCCACAACGAAGTAGGGTTTAAAAATTATATGTCGCTGACAAGATTGATTGTTGCTCTCCGGTTGGGCCAAAGTTAAATTTGTTTAGTTATTCTTAATCGCAAAGACCGTCGCTATCGTTGGTCACTGAATTAACAATATCTCTAGAAAATTTGGAAAGTGTCGGACGTCTACATATCAAAATCTGAAATCGCACGTTTCGCTGGGTCATCTTTGTTATACTAAAAAAATAATATTCATATTTTAGAAATATAGTTTTGGTAGGAGAGAGAAGCAGTAAGATGTGGAATCAGTACGGTAAAGATTATCGGTTATATAACCCGCTCAATTTCATTTAAATCTCACTTTTTTCCACATAAATTAGTTACGCTTCAAAAGCCGCGTTTCTAAAAGCATTTTTGCACCCGCACGATCCGCCAAGTCGCGTGGCGTCGGTTTTTATTTTTTAGTAAAATCCCACGCATCGCCAGCGAAACTTTTAATACACTCGTTCGTTCTCCCTGACGTAGCATCTAACCAGCCGTGCCGTAAACTGAGAAAAGTTTCAGAAATAAATTCGACATACCGTTGAATCGATGCCGGAATATCAGCCTGAAATATAAGATTCTATCTTACCCTACGCTTCATTACTTCCTTGAGAGACCGTCGCTCTTTATCCGTGAGATGCATCGAGTTTCTATTAGTTTCGGCTGATCGAGTTAGCCAACTTCGGGCGTCCGCTATGCAGCTGGTAGTACTTCCTCGAGACTCGTTTCTTCTCACGACGAATGGGAAACGAAGTCGGTCATTGACCGCGGGTCGTCATTAGCTTCTGCGAGGGATCGATTGATCACACCCCGTAAAAGGAAGACTGTAAGGGAGGGGAAGCGAAACGGGAACCAAACTAATCGTAAGGTTTCTATATCCGACTCCCTCCCACCCTCCACCCTCTTTTCTCGCAAACTAGACCGCCGTGAGCTAAAAATTGATCCAACATCCAGAAAGAATTGCAATGGTACGAGAATAAGATCGGTGATTTTCGATCACCGATTCGATGAAGTTTACTAACGTTTCGTGGAAATGTCATAAATGTTGTCGACTTAATCCTTGACCGGTATCGTTGGTTCCCGAATTACGAGACTCGTATTATTCTTAGGTCACTGGAAACCCAGTTTTATCTAAATGGGGAAGGAATGATTCATCTTCTATTCAAATGTATCGAATAAAAAGTATTGTTACCAGTAATATTGATGCAGGATAAGGAAATATTGAGAAAACGTTCCAACGGTTCACGAAATCGAAGGTCTTTGAGCCCTCAATGGCGAGTTGTGGGAGTGAGGTGTACGAATGTTTAGATCAACTGTTAAGGTCCCAAACAGACTAGCGTTTCTTGCTGCGCGGTGCCGCTGCGTCCGACGCAAACGCGGTCAGGAGTACTCACGATCAAATGGGGCACTACAGACACGACGGCGGCAACGCAGCGACCATCCGGCGTGAAAACTGTTTTATTCGGCCGCAAACACAGCGGCACCGACCAGCAAGAAACGCTAGTCTGTTTGGGGCCTAAGAGTACGAAGAGTGAGCCAGGCCACCATTCGTCGACGTAGGCTATGGAATCTTACGCGGTCCTAGACAATGTCTCTTTTTAACACTAGATTTACGGACCGAGCCAATTTGACTCATTAAGAATTTGATCACTATATATATATAAAACCATAGCATTAATTTGAATCATTTTGCATCGTAAATTGATTCAGCCTTAAATTGAATAAATCGATTCTGTAAAGAAAATGCGTATTTTCGTTTAACCGTCAATTTGACGGGTGCTCGTAGAAATGCTCGTAAAAACGCTCGTAAACCTAGTGTTAAAAGGCGAAACGTAGGATAGAGTGATGAATGTGTGTGTTGAGTCTGTAGGAACGCGTGTGACTTTCAAAAGTGCGTAAAGGGTGGCGAGGGTAACATGACGATACAAGTATTAACGATGATTTTGGGAGCAAGTATAGCGAGTACGAGTGCAACGAGAACGGTGATAGTGAGAACGTTGCGAGACAGCACCGACGATGATTTTGAGAGTTTTTAAAAATTATGACTCGGTGGGACTAAACATTTTTTTTCACTCAGCGCGGCGGGCATAAAATCTCAAAAACTACACGGTGGATTACTCCGACAATTTTACAGCAATATTCCACATCCTACTGCCTCTGGTCCCTACCAAAATCATGTTTATAACATAACAATATCATGTTTTATTATTACAAAACTGATCCCACATCCCATTTCAGACTTCGAAATGTAGACGTCTGAAATTTTCCCAATTCGACTTTCGTCTTTCAGCACGCTTGTCACTATTCACCTTTGCTTTTCACACGCTGTTCGTAAGTATCACATTCTGCACTGCACAATACTAACTCAATAACTGTTATAAATAATGGTTTGCCTAATAATTTCTTCCTTAGCGTTCCGCGTAGGGTTTCCCCATTTTCTTCATATTCAAACATATTGAAAACCACTGAATTGGAGCGTCGCGATGCAGACTTCGCGCGATAGACAGAGTGTGTTTTGCGTTACGCGACGAGGAGCAGTGGCATTGACAGATCATTATCCATCGTGACAGAATCTTGGTACATGGAGTAAATTCAATCAAATCGAATACGCAATTGGGTCAATACTGACGTCAAATTGTTACGGATAATCAACACGCAACTGCAATATCAATAAAGCACGATCGAGTTATTTTCAGCCGATGATCGAGCAGAAATTATTAATGTAGAAACTATCGGCGGATTGTATAGACATTGCACCGTAACGAGTTGTTAAAAAGTTAATAACCCGAGTTGCTTTAATTCATGCGATTAATTAAAAGTGGCGAACATCGATGTATCCGCGTCAGTAATTACATTCTAATAAAATTTATAAAATTTTCTCTTAAGCGTTATTAATGAAAATGCCACGTAATAAAATGTTTCAAAATTTTTCACGACGCGATAATACCAATTTTCGTTATCAAATCGAAATTACCGAATCTCCTTCAACGTTATTCGACATAAATATTTTTTTTATCTCCAAATTTATGCAGCTACTTCTTTCTATACAATCAGTCCCATGTCACGTGTCAGGGGATTTGGCATCTTTCTCGCATGGCGCACATAATATTCTATTCCGATCCCGGGACGTCTTATTCGTCCGGATCGTATCGACAGTCTAGTTCACGTTGACATCTTAGTTCAGGCGTATTACCTTCGAAAAAGCGTGAATAAGATAACTCGTATGTGAACATTATTCCGAATGGAAAGTTGAGCCGAGGTGAAAAAGGGAATATACGTACATTTACGTACGTATTTCGGTACGCGTTTTGTTTTGTGTCACATTAAGGTAAACGTACGACTAGGAACCGTAATGCAAAAGCGGTGTAAATAAAAAAGGTTGATAACCGAATACAGACGAAGTAAATATAGGTTCTGTTATGTAGATCGTCATAAAGTTTCGACCGATATTATTATGCCGTACAAACCCATTGGTCCATTCGACTATTTCCTAAGTACACAATGCACTGTGCAACTGGGTGGGGATGAAACGAAACCCAAAAGAGATTCCCGACAGAGAACCGAGAGTCAGTTACAATTTCTGAGCTCGGAAGACATAACACTCCGAGTCGAGATATAGAAAGTAACATTGCTTTATTTGCACCTAATAGCGCGTTAACGTCAAATCGTTCGCATCATAGGGGCCGAGTCCTGCCTTTCACAAATATCATATATATACATATATTCTCATTCGTCAACAAGTGTTAAACATATCAAGAGAGAAAATAAAGGTGTTTAGAAGTAATGGTAGTCGTTGAGTTAACGATTTAGTACATTTAACAGAACCCGAAACTCCGGTATCAGGTCGTTTAATTATGTTCTACCGAACGGGTTCTGCAAAATGCAATAATATCGAAGAACATTATGTCTCTTTTGAATAAGTCATTGTAAAGTTATATCTTGAGGTAATAGTGCCGTTTTCTCTTCAAAATCAAAATACCTGTATAATCATTTTATACGATTTTCTTTTGACTCAAACCACTTTTTTCGTCCATTTGGGTGGACAATTTACACTTGTTCAGCTATTTAATAAGAAACTAACGAAGCTTGAGACCCATACGCAAAACAGAACAAAGGTTAAGCTTTCAGGGCGTCGTGTTGAATTAAATAAGCAAGAAACTGACTTATACAACTTTTCCACCAAGCAATTCATACATACGATGAATAATCCATTAAAAATCTTACCAAAGATATTAAACAACACTTTAATGCACATTTAATAATAATTTTCCATGGCGTCTCGAGGGAACTACCCTGATTTAATTAACCTCAGGGTAAATCTATCGATCGAATCTAGGTGATAACCGCACGGGACAGTGTTTACGTTCAAAACCGACTCTCCCCCCTCCCCTATCGCCCTCGCGTCACACGATATTCCGTTCGGAATAAGAAAACGTCCGCTCGAAGCGAGCGGAAACGGAAAAGACATTTATTACCTAAAACGTGGCAGCGTCGCTTATTCCTCCCCATTTATTTACTTATTTAGACTCATTTCCATCCAACCGCCGCGCCGGGGAGAGGCTGTCTTCGTGGCGAAAATGAAATGACGAAAAAAAAAAAAAGAGCGGCGCGAGAAACCGTGGATCTCCCTTTTCCACCTTTAATGGCAGACGAGGTTTATTGCCGCAGACACAGAGTGGAAGCTGATGCAAAGAAAGAGAGAGGGCTGGGGGCGGACAGGAGAAAAGCGCAAACAAGGGGGAGTGGGAGCAGGAGAGAGAGAGAGAGAGAGCGAGAGGGGAGAGTGGGAGGGAATTGGATAGAAAAATGGAAGTATGGGGAGAGAAGAAAGGTGGCGGAGGCACGGTGAATTTTCTCGAAATTGAAAGATATTTTAGGTAACTTCAAGCGTTGCTATGATTCGGAAAAAGAACCTTTTACGATGGACAATTCCGAGGGACATCGCGCTACGAATGATATCCCCAAATGACGCGCTTCTCGGGTTCTCCTGTGAATTAATAGAAAAATGTTCGGAGTGACGGTAAAAAAATTTTCGCACAGCTTTGCCTCGCAATGTACGTGACCATTCGAATAATTCTATGATTTACGTGCGCGCATAGTTGCGACAAATTTTCAGGATCGTTTATTCCCGTACGCGAGGATATCAAAGTTTGTATAAAAACTATGAAATTATACAATTTTGAGAGTAACAGGAAGCGCGCTAACCCGAATCGTCGTTTCGACAAAAGTGCATACTTTTCGCCTAAGTTTAATTAACGCCCTCCGGTTAACTTGGAGACGGTTGCGCGAGGTATAATTTGCGCTCCGTTGATCGAAGCTTAAGCTCGACTGGGAATTCCACACGATCGTCAGAATTATCGATAAATTTTGATTTTTATCGCATGAAGATAATTAACTTCTCAACGGTATTAAAACTCATCTATTATCTATATCTAAAGAGGATTAATTTTCTTTTATTTTCACCGATTCATTATAAATTATTTTAATAATGCAAATCTGAATTTTGACGATGACCAGCACTAATAAACATTCTCAAGTCAATAATGAATTATCAAGTAACTCTATGTTCATTAAACTTTTCGGAAACGCATGGATACGATTCAGACCCACATCGGACGCAAGGTTTCGGAGAAATACGCATAGTTAATAATTCATTATTAATCGCAGAACATTTATTACGACTGGCGAACGCCAAAAATTCAGATACGCGATATTAAAACAAATGATCATCTACGCGTAGCATAATTATACAATTATGTAATTATCCGTACATGTTTCCCCGATATTAACGGAACTAGAATTCACATCTCACGCGTCACGTTATCGCGTAATAATAATAATAATTATCAATTCCCGGGTTAACGGCAGGCATTGTCAAGAGCATAAAATTTATTCAACGCGAGCCCGCTGTGCAGTGCGCGTTTTCCGCGCAACGTAGGACCGTTGATTTCCCATTATTAAATATTTTAAACGGCCAGGGGGTGTCATGGCGCGTTTGTATGCAAAGAGAACCGCTATCAGCCTCCGATGAATTTTTGAGCGCCTTGACCAGCCACTAGTAAACGTTCCTGCCGTTGAACCCTGCGTAGGTTTGCTTTTAGTACCTAAATAATTCTCGCGGCGAAAATATTGTCGATAACCCCAGGTACATTGCGGTGAACTGATACGAATAGCGATAAAAGATAAATAATCCACGGGGGTACGCCACGCTCCGCGATACATTTTAACGCGCGACGTAACGACCGTTAAATTATTTGAAATGTGAGCAACCGCGGAACCGAAGTTCCACGGTTCGAAAGCCCGAAACTCGCCCTCCCCGCCCCGATAACCGAAAATTTGCCGATGGAGTTCGTAGGGCGGTTTAAATTAAAACTTTTAATCGCTGATAAATATCCTCGATTATAACGTATTTCGTTGGGCGATTAATTGGAAACATTATCCTTGGGGGTTTAACAGTTCGCCCGAATCTTTGCACCCTCTTTCCCACTGCTTAGAGGAGTCTCTGTATTTTAATACAAATTGTTTGTGTCCAAACATTTGAAATGGCGAGTCCGTGGTTAACTCGTTGACTAACGAGAGATGGAAAAATTAAACAACTTCTGAATTCGTTTTATGAATACAACATTGCAAGCATTTGCGAGCAGAAGCGTTGTTACGAGAGAAACTGTTGAACCGGTTACATCTAGTTTATACGCTGCGCTGGTTCATGAAAATAATAAAAGCTAGCAAATTAACCGCCAATTGCCCAAATGTTGATTATAACTAATAATACAGGAACGTTATATTCCAGTAATTATTATCATCTCCCGTTTTACCGAACGCTCTGCAATTTTTTGTCTGCAACCAACGGCAAGCTTCGTAAGCACGGAAACCGTAACATTCTAGATCGCGCACAAATACTAGAATTAACCCAAAGTATCAAAATAAAATGTCCCAGTTTAATTGCGTATAAACTCGCGAACTGATACGAGAGTCAACGAGACAAATCAAATTAATTACACGACCCGGCGACTTTCTTTATTTAAGTTTACCTCAGAATATTTCGCTAAAATTAACGAACAGTGTTTTCCTTCGGTTTTGCCTTTTCCTCGTTTCTAATTACTCGCGAGCGTACTCGAAGGCTCACGTAATAATTAACAACATAATACCGAGTTTCAAGACGTTAACCCCGTTACGGAGCGTCGGGACAACGGACGTTACGAAGGACCTTTGTAACTCGATATACAAACGAATAGGACCGTCCGTACCCGTAACGTCCGTTGGTTAACGCTCGCGCTATCCCATAAATGCGTAAATGCGACCGTCCAACCATGCAACGCGAAAATGACAAAACGCTTAATAGGAAACACAAAAGTAACGAGAGGCGATGCTCGGGGTGCCTGAATTTCTCGCGTCTAAACAGATCTCATACACCGGCGAACAAATTGCGCAAACTGACGAGAAAAAGGTCTTACTCGTGTGTCGCGCATGATGCAATAGTTGGGCAACGCCACTCGTTGTACAATTAATTTCAAACAGTCTAGAATTTCTGCAACTAGCTGCGCAGCGCGTCAAATAACACCATACACCATGCAATTATTGTTCAACAGCCTTTGTAGAGGAATTTGTTCGCTCGTGTATGGTGCCCATGACGCGCAAGCGAGTCGACCGATCGAAAAGCATACAATACGGAATACTGGGTGTCCAACCTGGACATAGCCATCCAAGTATTCCGTTCAGTTACGACGGTGGAAAAAAATAATTTCTATGTAATTTGAGTGGCATCGAAGACCGAATCCAACGTCGGCTACGACGCGGAAGGAATGCGCACTTATACGCGAAACAACATCCTTCGTCGCAATCGAAGAAGATATTTAGACACCCTGTATACCGTCTTAACGCTAGGTAGGCCTCGTGACTTGACATTGCTCCGTGCATACGATACACACAAACGGTGCGCTGTTGCCGCAAGTCCGGTGTGTGCGTCCTGGCGCTTTGATTCGGCCCGACTACCGCGGTACTTGCTGTGTTAAAATATGTATACATACCTATGCACTAACCATTACCGAATATACCTGGCGTTAACGCGTTACTCTAGACGCGCTGGATACATCAAAGTACTCGCAGTCGTGATATCCACACGTTGCGTGGCACAATGGGGAATCCTTAGTAAGATTAATAGGTGCTTCTATGATACGCTCCACGTGTGCCGGTAACGCATCGTTTTCTCAGATCATTAATCAGGGTTAAATCGCAAATGAACGTGGATGAACGAGGAGAAGTGGATGAATAATGAAATAGGAGCGTGTACCGTGAGATAAATTTAGTAGTTACTTTAATGAGATGTCTTAAGTTATCCCAGATAAACGATCAAAAATGTATGTTTGATTTGTGACGTTTACGAGGCATCGGGTTGGCCGATGAATGCTGTCGGATTTTTCCGCGGGACGTCGTCTCTACTATTTTTCAAACAAAAGACTGATCGTAATTTAAAAAAAAATACGTATAGTCTCGGCTGAGGCGTTGGCGCCTAATTTAAAAAAGGAAATTTATATTCGGTTAAATCAGTTGGTGCTTGTTTTGATTTTAACTCGAAGACGAACAACGAGATGTATTTTCGTGCAACTATGATTTTTCATTTTCACAAAGGTAAACACAATTGCTAATGCTCATGGTGACGGTGCTGGTGCTGCGAATGTAAGAATTCTTCAAAGATGGTTCGAAAAGTTTTGCGATGGTGATTTTAGTCTTACCGATGACAAACGCATGGCAGACCTATCGTGATTGATAACCATCAGACCTGCGGTCTAATCAAATATCATTCACATTGTACCACACGATAGATTGGGGAAACATTAGAAACATGAAAATCCAGTTATGAGAATCAGTTGCGTCAACTTAGTACAATTTCTTAACGAAAAATCCAACGTCATTACTCATTGACTGACTCAATATTCCACGTCATGGTAACTCGCGATAATGTACGACATATTCGATATTGTTGTCGATTACAGGCAACGTAGCAATTTGTTCTTGAAAAAGCTTCTTTCGCGAGCACGTTAAGGGCAAATGGCTTTAACTATAAGCTCGCGATATACCACACGAGCAACGGAAAACCGTGCCATCGACAAAGCGTAATTTAAATTCGCGTAGAACCGTCTGCTCCATTATTCACTTATTCCGTTCATGACATGAAACGCGCATAGAGATTCGAAAGGGCTACGAGATCACGAAGAGCGCTGATGTCTGAAATTTCGCGTATGGAACAATAACAATATTCCGATTACTTCCGCATCTGTCGCAGTCGAGCTTCTCCAATTGCCCCATTTTGGAAGATTCGATGACGTAGTTTTGATTTCAACAGAAATAGATGTTTCTAGAAATGTTTATCCACTATTAAGGGGTCATATACGTTTCACGCAAATAATCGATGTATGTTTATATTTTGAAAGGTGCATCTTTTAAAAATATCCTAAGCCGACAATGAACCCTGTATCCAATATATTTTCGAAGTTATACCTATTTCAACGAATCTAGTTAGGCCGCTTGGCAATCGCACCTGTCGAACTTTAAACGTGTTTTTCTCGCAACGCTGTTGCTCAAAGTGGTGAGCACGATAACTGTCACACCAGTGAGGTATAAATTAGGAAAACCATAGGGTTAAATATTGTAGGATTTATTTTAATGACGGTGGTTACAGGTATAAAAAGTGCCGCTTAATCTACGACTCCGCTTAATCTTTGACTCGACTGAACTACGGCACGTGCTGACGACGCGGCTCCTTTATTTTCGGGCCCGACCACGTTAGAAATTAGGATTGACGAATAGACCTATCCCATGAGCGGAATTAGGAAAATATTATAATTCAATTGTAGGAAATGTGCTCTCATCCATTTCTACGTGACCATCGAGATTATAATTTTTATATCTCCCTTTTTTGTATCCACGCTCTCCATGAAATCGAAATTCGAAATAAAAAATATCGGGTCCCAATAATAAAAGTTAAAGTGACCTGGGAACCTTCGATAAGAGGGAAGGTAGCGGAAAATTAATTTTGTAATACCGCGCGCCATTTGGTAACAAGTAACTTTCGTGTGACTTTTTATTTCCTAAATTGCCAAATAATGACTGCGATAATGGGATTAGAGGTAAACGATAAACCCACGAAATTATGTAGTGCGTTTCGCGAATGGCATTAGAGTCCTACATTAAAAGAACGAAAGTCACGGTTAAGTGGAATTGAAACGTCAATGCGACATATCGCACGGGGAGACTCGAGTAGGCGTTGCTAACCGAATCGATTCCATTTTTGTGAAAGTCGATTTATTTGGTATTACGACTTTAAATATCGATGTCGCGTTGCCGTTTCCACGCAAGAACACTTTTATCGGTTTCCAGTGTTCAGGCTTACTCCCCTCGTGAGTTATAGATATTTTCCTTGGAAATACGGTTCAGACGTTTATCCTTGAAAATATTAGTCTGACTCTGTTAACGGTTGTACTACTGTTTACTGTAGGAAATTTTAAAAGCAACCGCGGTATTATTTCTTACGCTATAGTTTCAGTTTCTCCTTGTTTCATCCAATTCAGTGTAACGCTCACTTCAATTGTAATATACAAAACGAATAATCACGAAAATGCTCGTACATCTCAATTACGTTTCTAGACACTTTTGAAAAACGTTATTCAACCCCTATTGCACGATTGTAGTTTAATACACAGAAGTAAAATACTGCAATTTTATTTCAGTAAACATTTCACGTTGTAAATAATCAAACGTGGTTTATATAATATTTGTGTTTTGTTTCCGCTGGCAATAGAATACAATGGAGAACCAAGGGAAAATCTTTTTTATTCAGTGAAATCCGTAGGACGATAAACCATTTTTAATTAAATTTTGATTAAAGAATGTTTTTCTCGGGAACGTGTTTTGATTTTGATTCGACATTTGTTATATTCTACTATTCCTCGTAAAAACTGAACATTTTATTGTATCATTCGGACTGATTTTAAAATATCCCATTCTCATTTTTAATTGTACGTTGATTGTTGCGCGATTTTGTTCGTTTTCGATAAAAATTTCGAACCAATGCATCGTAAGGACCAATGTATGTAGATAATCGTATATTTCAACCCGATTTTCAGGTATCCCCGCTGCTCTAATTACACGGCGAGCATAACACTCGCAACTACATTAGATACATACATATATCGTGTATCCTTCCACCTATATAAAAATCGATTTGACGTAACACGACGTATAGCGTCGTAAATCGTCCGATACACCTGCTTTGTTATCGCGTGTCTTCAATCCGGTATCACAAGGGATTTTATCGATGTTAACGATGAAGTTTTCCGCTAACTCACTCACTAACTCATTAACCCACTAATCAACTAACTCACTAAACCACTAACTCGCTAATCCATTAAACCACTAACTCAATAACCCACTAACTCACCAGCGCACTAAACCAATAACTCACTAACTAACCCACTCACTCACCAACATAAAAACACATTGCGCGTAACTCGACGTAGCGCGTCGTGAATCGACCGACACACTAGCATTGTTATCGCGTGTCTTCAATCCGGTAAAACAAGGGATTTTATCGATGATAACGGTGAAGTTTTCCGCGAACGTATTTGCAAACCGATGATGGCCCCTCGGTAGTATCATGTTCGACGCGTAACTCATCCCCTTCCGACTAGGAAATACAAGAGGATACGGAGTTGAGTGTTGTATTTTTTCTCGTCTGCAAGAAACGAAACAGGGGGGGGGGGAGCAAACGGAAAGAAACACGAGAAACCCGAACAAACAAAACGGCGGAACGAGCAAAATTCGTTCGTTTGGCGGAAGGCACGTTTCGCCTTTCGTACTTGGAGATACATAATTCACCGGTGTTTGCGGGAGACTAAATCGATCGATCGCTAATCCATTTTCTTCCTTATCCATTGTTCCGGCGGTGCACGAATTACGGCCGAGAAATATAAGTAGGGAAATTAACGTGTTTCTATTATTCTCATTTTGATTACGGTTCTCGTATCTTACTCATTGTCAGTAACACATTAGCTAACTCATTCACTCACTATCTCACTAACTCATTCACTCACTAACTCACTAACCCACTGGCTCACTAACCCGCTAACTCACTAACCTACTAACGCACTAAACCACTAAGTCACTAATTCACTCTCTCGCTGACTAACTCACTCACTCATCGACATAACAACCCATTGTGCGTAACTTGACGTAGAGCGTCGTGAATCGACCGACACACTAGCATTGTTATCGCGTGTCTTCAATCCGGTAAAACAAGGGATTTTATCGATGATAACGGTGAAGTTTTCCGCGAACGTATTTGCAAACCGATGATTGCCCCTCGGTAGTATCATGTTCGACGCGTAACTCATCCCCTTCCGACTAGGAAATAAAAGAGGATACGGCGTTGAGTGTTGTATTTTTACTCGTCTGTGAGAAACAAAACGCGTGGGTGGGGGGGGGGAGTGGAAAGCAAGCGGAAAGGAACACGAGAAACCCGAGCAAACAAGAAGGCGGAACGAGCGAAATTCGTTCGTTTGGCGGAAGGCACGTCTCGCCTTTCGTACTTGGAGATACATAATTCACCGGTGTTTGCAGGAGACTAAATCGATCGATCGCTAATCCATTTTCTTCCTTACCCATTGTCCCGGTGGGGCGCGAATTACGGCCGGGAAATACGAGTAGGAAATTAATGTGCTTCTATTATTCTCATTTTGATTACGGTTCTCGATGGATATTTTTCATTTTACTGCTTACAACGATACCGTTGTTTAGCGTTTATTTCTCTATTTATTTAGCGATTATATGCGCATTTCGCATATCTCGTAGTGATACCGGGATTGATTACTCGTCGATTAATATTTCCACTTTCGAGAAAGAAACACACCCGGCTATCGCTGAACTAGTAAAATTTATATCAAACACGTACGGTCGAAGCGTGCTTGATTACCGAATCACTGCCGAAAATTGTTCGAGCGAACGAAACGAAAAAAAGGAGTAACGCGACCATTTTCATATATGTATATCCTTCTCGTCCACCCCTCTCCCTCTCTTTTTCACTCACTCCCACCCTTACACTCTCCGACTCTTTCTCACTCACTCTCACTCTCACCCTCTCTCTCTCTCTCTCTCTGCGCAGCACGATGAAACGCCCTCGTACACACGCAGATGGATAGATTTTATATTCGGCAATGGGGATTCAAATCCGTCGCGGATGCGATCTACGGTATTTCTACCGTTATTTCCCAACATTTCCCTTGAATATTCAACTCCAAAATGCACTTAGTTTCATTGAAAAACCTCGAAAGTTATGAAAGTTGCGACTTTTTCGCGTGGAATAGGTTTGAACAATCACACGTTTCTAAAAAATAATCATAACGTTCACAGTTTTTTGTTATAATCCTAAAAATTGCATTACAAAAATGCAGCGGTAACATTGCGCGGCTAATAAAACCAAGCGGCAGTTAATTTATGTAGTTTAAAAATCACAGTCTTAACAATTCTTTGGCAGTTTCGCTGCAACCAAGCACACTTTAAATTTGAAGATTCGCAGAAGCATGCAAAAGATCAACAGTATAGCCAAATCGATTCTAAGTTTGCGTCCATGCGTTAAATGCCGTTCCAAGGATACACGGTTACATTTAATACTCAAATTTTGTCCACGAACGTAAACGAGTATACAGAGCAAGGTATTTATCTAATAAGACCAAGCGAGCAGTTTTCAAAATAGAAAATCCGAAATCGATTCGAAGAAAGTTAAAGTAAAAAGGAAATCGATTTTTGTCTGCGCTTCTAAGAATTTAATGTCTTTGCAATCTTGACCTCCTAGATCATTTCAATCTTTCTAACAATGGTGACGTTATAGGATTTTGTCGGTTGCGCCTCTCAGGATAGAAAAATACAAAAAACTAAGTCTAACTCGTTGTTTCTCTCAAAACACCTTTTTTCGATCGCGTTATCACAATTTATCGAAAACTACATGTCTGATTGGCTTGATACGGTAATCAGATATCGAGCACGCGTTCCTCTATTATAGGGAGCCCGGACAAGGCTGTTCGATAAAAATTTATTTTCTGTAAAATAAAAAAAGAATGAGCTTTTAGTCCAAAATCGGCCCTCTTTTCACTAATCGGCCGTTACCTTATTCTTTAATATCTTTTTGTCCCCGACCTCTCTGTAATAGCGACCGGCATATCGAATAACGCTTTCGATCCAGTATTGTCTTCAGGTGCTGCAAACGGAGACATCGTGACAACCTGACACCAACGCCACGTGACGCCACAAAAAATGGGTATACAACCTTACAACAATTCACACGCTGCCTTTAAACGTTAGAAAACATAACCCCAAAGTCTTAAATTGTTTCATTCGGTAGGTTTTAAAAATAATTCAGAAAAAGACCTCCTTGCACGCTGGACACCCAGCCCCGCCACCCTTTAACAACACGCAGCAACGCATTGTTACACCAAAGCGTTTCCAGGTCGGCCTGCGTAGGCTAACCTGCTCAGTACGCATCCGTAGTGACTAAAGGGCAGCAACTGACCGTGATATTAATTGCTTTCTGGCCATTAGCAAATGGCCCCTCGGAGAGGTCACGAAGAGGGAGTGGTGGTATAACCGGGCACAGCCGTTGGCCATTAACATTAACGCAACGCAATAGTCCCTTTACACGCCCTCCGTACCAACCACCGCCACCCACCCCGTACATCCGCATATCCGAGCTTAAATCGCGCGTGGCAGAAAGCGAAAATGTTCACCCATTGTTTATCGCTCTGACAATGAATATGAGCCACCATTAAAAGTTAAACGGAATACGGCACGGGGTTAAACAACCAATCTCAATCCCACCCCCTCACCCATGGTGCCGCGGCGCGCACATTTTCCAGCTTTACATTCTTGCATCGTGGAATTCATCCCCAGACGAGACGGAAGAATGCGTTTATTCCCACCGATGAGGCGGTATTGCACTATAGTTATGAGAGAAACAAAGTTTTCTCGGGACGTTTAGGTAGTTCACGGCGTCGTCGATGGGTCGCGTTTGTTTAATTCATTAGTGCATAGAGTCCCTTTTAAGGAAACGGATATTTAAATTTTTGCCGCCGTTGCAGATGACGAGCAAACTGCATAACATTGATCATTCGGTATTAACTGAAACTGTTCGGGCAATTTGTGGATATTGCAACTTTCGTATTATTGTTGACATTTCGGTGCTAATTAATTATGGTTCCGGGCCATCATAAGACCCGTATCGGAGTGTAAGTACTTATATTTGTTCCACTTCCACAAAACAGCACCATTGTCACATTGTTTTTAAGTTATGACTGTAATTTATAAACAAAACTATTGATGTTTGCTTTCTCTGATTTGAGGCTTCTTTCTTACTTCAAGGTACGATTCTGTCTCGCTTCCCTTATAAGGGATTACATGCACAGAGTAACTCTATGCGCTAATGGGTTGACTCTAATCATAGGGAGACGTCTATTGTACCTGTTAACACTCGAGTCGTGCACTTTACAGTGACATCATGTCGTGGATGCTCAAGGATAGTGACACATCTCAAAAATTGCCATTTTTGAAGTTATCGTGAAAACTTATAGCAAAATCCGTACATTTTTATGGAAGAACAACATATTTTTACTTCCGAAAAAGACGGCTACAAAGCGGTAATGTCGTCCTTCCCTTACGTCAAAGTAAGTAAAACAAGAAACTTTTAAATGGCAATTCTGGAAAATCGATTGTTCTGATTTGTGTCACTATTACTGTGCACCAACGATATGGAGCCCGATAAAATCCGTCGTGAATAGATTTCGACTATTATGACACTAATTTTTATGGTCGCGTTTCATTTTTGTTAGAATACGACGAAGAAGATGATCGTGATTAAAATTTTTCCATGTTCTAGTATACCGATTGCATTCAAATTTCCAAGATTAATATTCGGAATAGAACAAAAATTCATTTTCAATACGATAGCGCAGAAGAATTTCGAAAATTATCTCGGAGAAATATGTTCAGAGCGTTATACAGATTTCCAGGCGTATTTTGTTGAGGATCTACAGCCGATAATGGGTCAAACTTTCGACGACAAGAAGAAACACTTCATAGTACTTCATACTTATTGATTCTGTCCGAACAATTACTTAATTTCGTCGTGGAAATAACAGCGCCGAGCAATCGCTCAACGAAAGTATTCTACCGTGGAGTCGCAAATTAATCCATACGAAAATGCACCCAATTTCCGTCGGTTCGCGTGTAAACACTTTTCGTACACAAGCAATTGTAAGTATTTGCTTTTAGAGCTGGAAAGCATTTACATACTCAAAATAGTTTCGAAATTTACTAATGCATTTCAATGACTGCGTCAATAGGAGTGTACCAACATGTATCTTTTCGCAAATCGTTAAAACTCTGCAACCAGAAACGTGTATTCGTCAATTAAATATCGATATGATAAACGAATGGAGTACACTATCGTATTGAAAAAACATCCAACGTAATTCTCACGCGATAAACGATCAAACTGAAAGGAAAAACAAATGGTAAAATGACATTTTTTCGTCGCCTTTAATGACGTAAAAAACGTTTAGCGATAAAATTAAAATTAGCTTCGTATAGCGCGCGTTACAAGGAGTCGTATACGTTAACCGAACGTGAGAACTCGATGCATCGATACTTGACCCTTTGGGGCATAACGCGGGTCTCCGAAACCTACCAGAACCTGAATTTCTGAGACTTCTGCTTATTTCGTCGGCTGCTTGCCCCTTTTTATATCTGTGACCGCAAGCAAAACACCAGGAATTACAATTTCAAACAAGCTGAGTTTACACATTCCTCAATCCGTGGTATATAGGTTTTATGTATTTGCTAGAAAAAAATACGCGAAACGAAATTTTAAAAGTGGAAAACAAATGCAACATGACCGAACTCCAATAAGAAGAATTGGTGGATTCAATTCGGAACCTGAACCTACGGTATCACGAAAGTGAAAATAGCGATTTACAAATCGCATTTAGTTTCACGTTGAGATGTTAATTAAAGCTATAATAAATTGATAACCGTATCAAAAATCGAATCTCTCAAGCAAAATACATCTAATCTTTTATATACCCACGACGATTAATGGGCTTCGAGTTACTCAAACTTCGAAAGAATGTGTTTTTCATTGCAAAGTCATATTTTCATGGGAGATCGATAAAGACGTGGGTCTCGAATAGAAATTTGTGTCATCATCACTCCAGAGGTGAAAATCTGGTTAAACATTGTACTGCTCTAAATCTAACTGCAAAAAGAAAATTGTTCTGGGACCAATAGATCCAGACTTAAAAATGTTTGTAGACAACATGTTAAATGACTGGGAGTGCAAAATTTATGGATTTGCGACCTCTAGTAAATTAGTGCAAAATTTTCTTTTCAACCCCCTCTACCTCCGCTCAAACGTAGTTGGTGACCATAATCTCGCGCCAAATATCTTTTACTATTGTGCATTTTATATATATGTGTATATATTTTACACAATATTACAAGTATTGTATAAATGTATCTCGTTTAAACGAAACGTATACGAATATACTACATACTTCGCGCACGATCATCGCATTCATTTCACAAAATCAGTTCACGAAGCGTGCATTTTGCACGAACATCCGCCGCTCAATCACGTATTCCAAACATATATGTTCAAATTTAAATCATTTGAAAATATAACGATTTTAATGACCGCGGTCATAGCGAGCAGTTTCAACCTTCGTCGTTGATAAATATATTTTAACGATATCTTGTAAACGGAGGTTAAAGAGTCGGAAATCTTACCTTGGAAAGCAGCCTCGAAGGTGGTCTTCTCCTCGACAGGGTTTTGGGCGAGCACCAAGACGACTGCCAGATGGCCGAGAATCACGAAGAACCGGCAAACACGTAGTTCAGCCATCGTCCAGCGATATACATGCACGCGCCGGCAACGTCAGTTCACTCTCGCATCTCTCGCACGAAAAAAAAACCCCGAAAGTTCCCGTCGATCGACTTATCGATTATCCCCGCGGCTTCACCTTTGCGAGAAACCAGCACTAAATCCAATTTCGGATGACCGCCACTCTCCCGTCGTTTCGCCCCGACGAATTCTACAAAAGGAAGTCCCGTAACGAGCACTGAGTCGTACACCGCGAAAAGAAGGAACACCTTCTCCGTGTCGACAATGCGACGACACTCGGTCAAGTGTCTCGAAATGCGACCGTAGCGTGGATTTACGAAAAGACGAATGCGAGGTCGTGCCAAGGAGAAGAGCTCGAGTATAGGTATACATTGACTATTGTGCAAGGTAACGCGAAAGGGTAAATAAAAAAAAAAGAAGAAGGGAGCTCCGCCAGCAGTTTCGTGCTTGTTATCATCCCGTGGAGTATATCATCAAATAAAATAAAAATGGGTGCGATACGAGATCGCGCTTTGAAATTCCTTTTTACGCTCGCGAACTCACGCTCCTCAATTCTATCCGACTTAACGATTCAAATCGTGAACCGTACCAAGTTCCCTACGATATTTATCATACATGTTACTCCTCGGCAAACGATCGGTCTTTATTTTCCCAGCGATATCCGATGCAAATTCAGTCGGCACGGTATGCATATCAATAACGGTATGCACATTTGACGGCGAGTCTGGTTCAAAGGAGAACTACGGTAATACAAAAAAAAACTGTTGATACGGGGTGCGCGATGTGGGGGTTTTTAAAAGTGTCCGAAGATGCCTCCGTGTATCTTTGAAATGCAAATGATTTCACCGCGCGCGATATTTTGTGGCAAAGGGAAACGAATCGGAAAATTGAAAAATTGATGAATGATAACGTTGGATGCGAATCGTAAGAAGTCTAACGTTTAATTAATCTTACGATTCTTTATTTTAGATGATACCCGAGACTTATTACTACCTATTTCATTTTTGAAAAGTATCCAAAGTTCCACTAAATGAAAAACAAGAGATTCTAAGATTGAAAAACAAATTATTTATAAAGCAAATGGCCAATCGTGACGAACATCACGGAAACTGATACATCTGTACGTCGTTACGACAAAGGCACGTTAATTCAAAAAGTGATAAGGTAAAATATAAGAAATACAATCTTCAGTCCATTACCCTTTCACTTGCAATCCATACGGAAAATAATATCCACAGATCCGTTAAACGGAATACGGTAAATCCTTTGATGCGTAAATAGACGTCACCGCGAAGGTGAGTACGAGAGCGTAGAAACTCGAAGCAACTAATCTCATCCAGCCACGATTCCCTCTCACGACCCCGCCGACTTAAGCTCAAATGTCAACTATCGACTGTCGCGAGCCGATACCAAACTCTCTATCTCCCTCCTCTATCTTCCTCGATCTTTCTCAAAGTTCAACGACCACATACGCGAATACTCGGCCGGAAATCTAACCCCACTAATACGATCTGCTAATAGCGCCAACGCGAAAATCTCCGCGAACCACCTCTCGCGGATACAAACGCGCGATGAATTTAAAACAAGGGAAAAGTAGCTTCCCGGAACCTCGACGCGAAAAATCATTAAGCCGACCTTGTAATATCCCTATCGATCTTACATCCCAAGCGCACCTGCCTCCTCGACGTATGATTTTTTCGATTAACGCGAAAGAAACCCTTCCACCGTGGGAGGGCAGGCGAGACACGTAGAATAAAGCGCTGGGTGGTAGAAAGAAGCCAATAAGATCGCTGATTATGAGCTTCGTCGGCGATTCGGCCAACCACGTTTCTTCGTCGTACCTCTGTTGAGAATATTCACGGCCGCTTTTCGAAGCACTGGCGAAAGAGTTGACGCACAAAGAGAGGAGGGTTGGGAGCGTCAACGAACGAGGTGAAATTCTGAGAACGTTCAAAGACACACGCGAACGCGAATAAGTAAGGAGCTCCGATGACGGCCGTCGATGCCGGCCGGTGTCTCCAATCGAACTGCGGGGGTTGGCCGACGGTGGCGCCGCCGAGGGACGCCGAGGTTCGCCGTGCGGCATGCGTCATAACGCCACCGCCTTCGATCGGCCGCCATTTTTTTTTTGAAGCGCGTTACTAACCCCTTGAAAACATTCCACCCCAAAATGCCGCTTCCCGATCGGAGCTCAGGGCCGTATCTCCGGAGAGCGGAGCGGGGAAGAGAAAAAAGATCAACTTTAAAGCTGGCTGACGGGTGACAGCTCGAAACGGAAGGGCGCAGTTACGGTTATGGTTGAAGATATTCCCGCGGGATGGCCTCGCTAACGCGATTGGATCGTAAATGTATGTGCGTTATAGGTTAACGCGTCAGGCCACTTTCGCGCGAGAACCTCCGTCGGATCGTTGATACATCGCTCTGTTTTTATGCGTTTCGGAAAGTATTTCGACCACTCGACGATCGGTGTATTAAGTTAAAGGGAACCGAATAAATAACGCGAAGCTTTTGGACGAGATAATTGGAATATTCGTGACCATTTCGAAATATTGGAAAGAGATTATTAATCCTATAATCGTACGTCGGGACACGGGAGACCCCGTGCTCTTCTAATTCCTACATTCCAGTCCCGTAGTCTTCTCTTTAACCGCAATTTTCATTGCTTTAAATTAATTACGGATAATCTTCAACTGTACCGTCCTCTGCATTATATTCTAACGTGTAATACGTAGTATTATACGATCCTCCCAATCGATCTCGTAATGATAATAGCAAGAAATCATTCGCGATCAAGTGTGCACGGCTTGTAAGGTGGCTTACGCAAATGATGCTCTCTCACTTTTGGCTTTCAACCAACATAGCTCCCGCAGCGCAAAACGTGAGCTCAATTAGCACCAGTTGAAAAGTTGAAATACCTCCTTTTATATCTACAAATATAACAAAGAACGTTTGCGCTCCGTACGAAAATTTGAGAAACCATCTATTATATTTCCGGTATAATCAGGGATGTTCGTTTTCAGATCCACATCACGTTGGATAAAGAATTTGTGATTTGAATATTCATCGATTAAACGACACGTCGATGATGTGCGTCGACGTATGCAATGCGCGAGAAATAATATTGGTGATCGTCGATGCGCGATAATCACGTATAAAATAAATTGAAGTGCAAATGAAGCGGACGGAGATGCAGATGGGAATCGGAAACAAGGAGGGATTTAACCTGAAGCGAATTTTTGTTTTAACGCGGAAGAAACACGCGTCCGGTAGCGTCGTTTGAACTCGTTACGTCCGCTTATCGTTTGAGTAAATTCAAGTTCTAAGCCGGTTAATAATGACATCTAGCTGTTAATCGAGTTCAACTGCTGGCTCGTTCTGCTAGGATCTAAACCATTTCAGCGCATAAACGGATAATCTTGCTACGGAGAAGTTAGTGACGAAAGTCCGGGAATACGTATGGCTGGAAGAGAGCAGAAAAAGAAACGCCGCTAATAGTTTTTGAATCGCGCATCGCGAAACCAAAGGCGATTTTGCACACGTAAATACAAAGTAGCGCGTTTTCTCGTTAATTCGATTCGCTTCGAGGATAGAAGAATGTTCTTGCGAAACTATATTATTATCCGCACAACGTGCGTTTACGTATCAATTTATTAACAATCAATAACATATGACAAATACTGTTACACCGATTAATAGACAGCTTTCCCGCAATGTTTTTACAATCTCTTTTTCTTATGCACGCGCGACTGGGCGCAAATCGTAATATAAAATAAAGGAGTAAACTCTAAAAACATGTAAAAAAGATCCAACCTACGTCATAGATACTAATACTGTAAACGTAATCATAAATATAAATTCTGCTGATAATCCACTAGAAATAAACTTACGTATTAAAGCACCTTATACACGATTGTCCTAAAAGAGATTATAACAACAATGAAATTGTGCGTTGGGGAAAATTCGTGGGTTAAAAACAAATCGATGCTTCGTTGCGATCACATTTACGGACGGTCACATTTGTATAAATGATTTCGTGGTGTCATCCTGTAGCTTTAGAATGAAGTGTCGAAATCAGTCTGGAAAAAGAGAGATTCACGGTCTACCGACGAAACGTGAGCCGAGAACAACAGGGACAAACTATTTCGTCGATCATTTCTCGCGTCCTCCTGTACATACAATCCGCGCGCGCGATGCACCATGACAGGGTTTCGAATTCGCGAAACATGAATCTGTCTTTTCCTAATTACGAAATACCTCGCGGCGTTTGGTGTACCAAACAATATTGTCAAATAGTTTGCACTCTGATACGTCACCAGAAATGAAGAGTCACGTTAGCGCGAGCCTCATTTACATATAGACAGTCACCGGGGACTACGGTGCGCGAAGCTGCTCATAACTTATCGCGGGTACAACGATATACTCGTTAACACTGTCACGTGTCTAACGCACCCCGTAAGTAATCGGAGGGTTCGAATCTTACGTTCGTCTCCCCGTCAAGCGACATTCAATAATTCATGATGACGGTCCCGAAAGAATTCGACGTTTCCCGGATAGGCGCGGAGACGTCGACGGCGTTGAAAAGTTATTGCGCGAACGATCGCCGTTAGACGGTGAACGGTGTACTCGAAACACCGTGACGCGTGTAACCCGCCAACACGTAATCGGAGGGTGAAAATGTTGCGTTCGTTCCTCGTCGAGTCACAGTTTAATAATTCATGATGGTGTTCGTGAAAGAATTCCACGTTTCCTCGATGGGCGCCAAAACGGTGATGACGATGAGCGCCGCGACGAACAGGACAATGACGACGAAGTACATCCCGAAGATAAACTTCCTCATCCCGGAGTGCTGTCGAGGAGAACGCAAAATAAGTAAGGGCACGAGATTCTACAGAGTTTTTGGCACATCGTACCGATTCGTATTAGCGAGAAACTTACGGGAGCATCCTGTCTTGCATCCGGATGGACCATTGAACCACGAGAGTGCATGTCTTTCATCGGAAATGAATTCACCCTCTGACTGGCTTGTCTGTCAGATGCACATCCGACGAACTGTAACACGTATATCGATTTCTTTCATTTTCTTTCATTACGCAACACTCCTTCGCAAATGAAAGCTTTGGGACTCCAGTGAACCAAGTACAAATGGACCTCGCGTGTACGTTCTGCTCTGAATATAAAAGGACCCCAAATAGACGAATGTCGGAGGTTTGGAAAATGATAATACCACCCTCGTCGTTTGTCATACCCCATAGGGAAGGAAAAAGTCAATGGATCGTTAAATGAAACTGATTCACGAGTTTCGTGCTCGTTTCACTGCAGCGAGAAATCGCTGAAATATACACCGTGTGTTAACTTAACGGGTTGATCGTTGACACGCGTAAGACATTGATAAACCTAATATTATTACTAAAAAAAATTCATGTTCCGTAACTATAGTACTGAAACTTTCGTGCCACCCTCTCTCGTTATTCAACAAGACAGGGCGTACATACATCAAACGTATTTTGATAAATAAATCCTACACGATGCTCCGTGCTAAAAATGACGTAACGCTCGCGGCTAAGGACGATTTTACGCGGACGTAAAGAATCCTTTGTGCGATCAGTGATTACGTAGCCCGAGCGGATGTCCCACGATTCTGCTTTATAAATTTTAAATGTCGTCCTTACCGTGAGGACGAGGTGAGTCAGAATGTGGAATACCACGTAGGCAACCAGAATCCAGTCGACCCATTCCGGGAGTTTGGCCTTGTTCAGTCGGACCGCGAAGAAAATTGCGATTACTGTGAAAGGAATTTCAATGCTGCGGTTAACCCATTGTTCGCAAAACGAATATAAAAAAAAAGAGCGATACGAGATAGACGCGGTATTAGGACGAAAACTTACTGCCGCAAATCTGCGCCGCATTCCCAACGAACCAATGTGCCCAATTGAAAAGCGGTCTTCGAGGTGCGCCAGGATGAGGTCTTGCGGCAGCCATAAATGGCTGAACGAACACTAGGATCGTCGTAGCTAATCCCAGTGATGCGTGTATCGTTTCGGAGCTCCACTCGCCCAATTCGACGAAAATTATTACGAACGCCGCTATCGTCATCAACCACGTGAGAATCATGAAGAATCTGTGCCACTTGGGTGAAAGAAACGACACATTATAATTCTTCGAAGGTACTCTGCCTGAGATAGGGGTTTCAATAATAATTTACCATAATTGATGGATTCGTACGTCGTAATTAGAAACTTTGCGCTTGTGTTAACACTTTGTAATGTTTACATTGGGACATAATTCTTCTATTATAGTAACAATCAAACGATCTCAGAGTAATTTTATATAGAAAGAAAGTTTATGTATCCTTGATTATCTCAGATAAGGTCGATGTTATCCTTGGATGTGCGCCAAGTTAGAGTGTCCTTTTGGGACGTTTACACTCTTCGATTTCGTACAGCGCCAAGTGCAGCGCTCTTTCGAAAAAAGCGTTGTCTGGCATGCCAAAGTCAGACGGACAAATAATAAGTAGCGTGAAAATGGGTTAAAGCGCAGTTGCTCCAGTTACCGAATATAAAGATGATAAATTCAAGCATATAATTTAGCGTGGAAAAGTGAAATCTCTCGACTTTAGTGGCTCAAAGAAAAAATAACGAGTGAAGTTGGATAGATTTCAATATACATTATTCGTGCTAGAAAATCGTCTTCAAAGGAATACAAATCGCTTTGTTTGTTCCGTGATTAAGCTTTTTTCTACACTCGGAACTTACGGGCGGGTCCATTGACCCGTCAAATAGTTACAATCACCCACGATCACCGCATCGTTAGCTCTGTCACCAGAGATCCTCTGACCTACTTCATTTGACCCGCTTTGACGCGAAACGACGTACCAAGTCGAAATGCACAGATATCCGAGTCCTTTATTTGACTTACAATTCCGTTAAAAACTGTCATTGCAATTACTTTATTTCATACAGGATGACTCAATATTGACTGTACAACCAAGGCGCGTTAGTTCTACGTGCGAAAATAAGAGGGAAATATACAATAAATTTTGTTCATTCGAGACTTTGTTTTCGAAAAAATCGACATTAAATATTTTTCGAGTACATGCTCAACTATTCCATGGTTGAACGTACTCCGATACAAAATACAAACCATATATCGTTTACAAACGTCATTAATATCGTGCGTAATGTCGATTCCTTATCAATATTATCCGCTATCAACAAAAATAGAAACAGAAAGAAATTGTACATTACATCTTCGACTCATTTGTTCACGTAGAATTCAACGGTTGTAGCATAAATTTTGGGACATTCTGTACGTAATAAATTGCGAATTAATTTATTAATTTTTTGTTGTGATATCCGTTGCATACCTTTTTCACGCGTTTACTACGTACTTAAGACTGTCTTCCGTGAAAATACAGCCATTGACACGCGTTAGCGAGGTAAGGGTTAGTCGATTACGAGAAAAATGGGATACTTACGGCGAACCAATGATCCTGTCCACACAGCTGCGAATTGACCCACGTTTGTCTGTAGTACCTGGCGAGGAGGATACCGATTGACGCCGTGCCGATCCAAGACGCCAACATCAGGGCGCCGTGTACGCGAATCAAAATGTTACTCGCCGCTGCGAAACCTCCAACATCGGATAATAATTTTGCGCCACCAGTCGCGGCGTAAACATTATCGTGGAATCCAACGCCGTTGGCTAGACAATTTTGAAATCAAGCGTTACCCAAAACGTCATCTCCTTCCTCGTGTCTGCCGCCATTCCGTTACAAATAATTCCCTTTTATTGCTAATTGTTATAATCACGAGAATTACGCTCATCGGTGATAACCAGGCTGCCGATGTTTATGCAAATTTCATGCTCCCTATAGAAATTTTTATTCGATTTCGTGACACGAATACGCCAGGCATGCGCGAAGTATGTAGTTCATTCGCGTCGGTATAATTTATGTAACATGAGTATATCACGCAATTCTAATGAAACATGTGTAAAGCATATTTATCATTTTTCCCACATATCCGAATTAACATTTTTAATAATTCCACAGATGATTATTAAAACTTTGTTTACCGGCAATTAAATCTCAATCATATCGAATAACGAGGGATAATCCTCTTAGGATCGTACCAACGGGAAAGCATACATAGGCGTTTGTCAGTAGAAATTAGGCTTTCCGAGTCGTTGGTACATAACGCGTACGTATAACGCAAATAATAAATACAAATAGAGGAGAATAATTAACACCGTTTGACAATGAAACAAATTCATGTTAATCATAAATTTAACGAACTTCCTTGCCGATTTCCTATAAAGGATATGAATTCGCATAAACATCCGGAGTCTCGTAACCATCGTTACACGCACAAAGAAAACATTAAGGTGTGACTAATGAGCAAAAAATCGAACGTCGAACTTGTCGCAACGTACTCTTGAGGGTTTTGCCCGCGGCAACGAGGAGATTGTACGGCGTGTTAACGAGGTCGTATTCGCGTCCTTGAACGACTGTGGTTTTCTCTCTCCAAAATTTGCAGGAGATCACGTCGTCCTTGATCGAGCTCCCTTCCAATCGGACGGCACCCTCCTGCTGTGAAGGAAATGACAATTGGAGCAAGGTCACTCGCGTTTCTTACATACCGCAACGTCGTCACGATCATTCGGGGAAGGCTCGATCGGCAACGAGGATACGCGCGAGCGAAAGTCAATCATTACCGCAGAGTTCACTGATTCGTTGATCGTATTAATTTCACTTGCTGCCAACCGATGCTGTAACGTTACGTTATAACGGGCATGCATTATACATTACGCTTAACCGCAAATGTGCTGCACTTGTCATACACTAATTAAAATCGTTAGCATAATTGCCAATTTGGCAGCGATATTTGTTAATAAATATAACCGTAACGCTTTATCTTTAACTCCAGATAATAGCCGGTAACTCCATGAATCTGTATAGTTGTTTCCATTATTCCGGGTAATAATCGGGCAACTCATTATTACGCGCAACGGAATGATACGCCGATTATAAAGCATATTTCCGCATCGCAAATACTGGTACTAACCATGGGCTGGCGCATATTTTGTTTTCCCGAATTCCAAGACATGTGTAACGCAATTTGGCCTCCTTCGTTCGTACACTCGACTACGCTGTCGTCGCCCTGCAGAACGCATACATTAATTAATCGTAAACTCTAGGATTATTGGATTTGTCGTTGCGGGTAATATAAAGCGAAATAGGGAAATCAGCCGCGAAACGTGGAATTCTGTGTTCTACGACGGGTTACATCATTATCATACGCCACGATCGCGGAATTATGTTTTGCCATTAATTAGCGGACAGCAGATTTTGTGCAAATATATATTTTTATACAAGATTGCCACGGAAGCGAGATTGAATCGGACACTTTATCGATTAACGGCTTGTATAAATGTACTTTTGAATTCATTTAGTTTATTTTCTTTGCTAGACTAGATTACACATCTGCTTCAAATTCGGAGTCTGCTGATTACTTTTGATTGTAACGTTAAACTTGGCGTACGAAGAATAATAATGGCGTGGTTCGAGGAATTAGATTATTCGAGTATGAGTGAGCGTGCTGTGATTACCATTTTACTGTCATCGGACAGACCCACGGCAACGTATTTGCTGTCCCGTGCTTGCAGCTCAAACAGATATTGCTCCCCTCGAACGAATACGCTGGCTATGGCTGCACAATTCTTGGACTCTACGCATCCCGTGGGTGAACCGAAGCAATTCTTCGTTGTACCGCAACCAGCGTAAATAGGATCCTCCGCCTCTTTAGCCTGAAAAACCGTGTCGAAAAATATCGTGGCGATACCAGAAATTTTATTCCAATACCCTGGCGAGTGAATCGATAGGAATGAATAGACCTCAGCGGTGTTCAATGGGCCCCGCGAGGTCTGGATGAGAATAATTTTTGTTTGACCGTTCGGATAAAGGTACGTGCAAGTTCGAGCTGGTGGAATCTGTTATACCTCTTCTACATCACCTAGACCGAACCAAACAAGACGTCATAGAATAAGCTGGAATGGATTTTGAGATAAACGCTGAAGCTTCAATCGTGTGCGTTCGTGCATAGCTCGTCAGTTTTGGAGAATGTAAAGGGCCCCTCACCTGACAATCTAGGTTCGAACTTTGACAAGGAGGCACCGGTATGAATTCTGAACGTTTCATTTTGTTTTGTAGAATATAACGAAGTGCATGGTATAGGTGAAAATCGATTTTAGTACATTTTCAGAGTATCCCATTTGACGTTTCACGCGGCATTAACAAACTCAGAACTATACGTTAAAAAAGAAATACAATAGAATATTTCATCAAATTTCAGTTGATCAACCACCGATTAACAATATTGTGAAATTGTATACCAACCGAGCGCAGTCGAGTTAAATAGCGACGCGAATTCAATTGGATTGAAACCGTGTTTTTTTTAGTTACGCGTTTATTGCTAAAATAAAGAACAAACGAACGAATCGATTATAGAGCACAAATAAAATACCAGCCACACGGGGCGTAATTTCGATTCCGCGGTGAACGTAGAGATCAGCGAGTACCGTCCCTCGCGAAAACACGTTATCGCCCCGCGCGATACAAATCATCTCGGACCGACGACAGGATTTATGATTTTCCTAGAGAATGCCAAAGTATTTCCGTTGGACGAAACTCCGCTTCGCGATTTTGCGGTTATGCGTGTATACGATTGCCGGGAGTAGTTAACGGAGGAGTTCTGCCCCACTTTGGAAACTTCCCGATAAAGTTTTCAGGTGAGAAACCGAGAGATTCGTTCGCGAGGCGCCTATTCTCACGCCGATCCTGTTTCGAAAGTGGCCCGACAATGAGGACGATGCGCAAAAAAGACGTTGACCCGTATGTCTTTTTTGTCCTTCTTCGCGTCAGGCTAGTATCTCCCGTGTACCTCCGTCGATGCTACCAGTTGCAACCTTCGCTCTCTGGGACAATGACATTGACGACCTCCGAAACGGGATACGAACGCCGTAACGACGCTCGTGTACATTTTCTTTTTTTCTTGCGTACCGTCCGTTGACATCAGTTTCTAGACATTAATTACCGGGGTTTGCAAACGAAAAGGAAAACGGAGGCCAAAGTTTCGGGAGGATGAAAAGTTTGACCATCAGCCTTCGACTTAGACACGCTCCGTGGAACAGAATGTTTACGGTAGAACGATTTTTCGAGGTTATTACGGGTCTTCGGTATGTTCTCAAGCCTTTCATTAGTATTGTTAGAAATTACAGTGTTTTAGCATAGGCTTTTACTTTTAAAAAATGTAATAACCGCGATGGCCCTGCTCTCCTTTTTTTGCGGGCATTATTTTTTGTTCGATCCTTTAGAATGTAGGGCAAAAGAGTTTAAGAATTTATGTAAACACAGATATATTAGAAAAAGTAGTTTTTATGAAGTCGTGGGAGGAGGATGAGCGAGAGGTAGAGAACAGAAGAGGCGAAAACGTGAATCAACATTCAAGTCGGTGATTAACGACGTATCTTTATGTTTCAAAGCGTTTTAGCTTTTTGCGCGATCAACGTGCTCCGAACCCGCTAGAATACATTCGCAAAAGAATTTTCCGGACATTTAAACAAAAACATTTTTTTTAATATCTATTTTGACTGATTCATGTACCTGCTGTCCGAAATTACAAACCACGATTGTAATTTACAAACAACATTTAAAAAATGAATCGTTTCACCTTTTTTTTCACGGCTACAACCTTATTCCCGTAGACTTGGAGTATTATTGCGTGTCAATTTTGTGTTGCACAACTACGCGCTAAACGTAATCAAGCGGAAAAATGTGTCTAACCGTGTTATTATCACAGTTTTAACTCGAATCGATATCTCGATGTAAATGAAAGAATAAATATAACGTAAATCTAAGTATACGAAAGAAAAGAAAAGGAAATAATACATCTCGAACTCGAGTATTTGAAAAGTTGCTATTAATGATCGCTTATCGTGCGCTCGCTTCACGGTGTTTCACGGTTTCGCCGTTGGCTCGGTTTGGTCTCGAAGCGCACTGATGCGATAGAGATAAAATCTCATAAAAATAAATCGACAATAGAATCGGTGGTTCTTGGCAAAAATCACGAATGCGGTTGGATTACCCGATGCGAAAGTGAACGGCGAAAGTACATAAACCATAAAACCGAGAGCGTATCTCACTGTTGAAATTATGCATCTGTACGTAGCTAACTGGCGTGCACGTACATACCTCCGCGCATACCGCGTACATGCATAATACGCACAACTCCGCTCATCGCGAAGTTTTCGTTAAAACATGAGCTTCCTTTTGCTTTCTAGCGTTCGGTATCCAAACACACGAATTCCATGAATAACTACGTTTAAATTCTGGATCGGCTATCTAAAGACGCTTGCCGAAAATACAAGAAAGTTTAACACATCGTTGAGATAACAATAAATATTTGTCTCGGGATATAGTAGAAGCCCCTTTATCCAAAATGATAGGTGACATAAATATTCGGATGAGGGAAACCTCGATTAATGGAATTATCATTTTGCTCGCATCGAATGCCGTATACATATTTTGGACAAATTAATCAAATGAATCGCGGATTTTTATAAAATTGTAATATATCGTACGTCGCATCAAAATTGAAATATCAATGGGAGATATTTTTTAAATATCTAACGCTTCTCAAGTTACAAACTATACAAAATTTATTGCAACGTTATTTAATAAATTCATTAGTTTTGTTCCCCAATAGTAAACGACCTAAATTAAAAGCGATTTAATTAAGAAAACGTCAAAGCTCTATAAAAATATTCCAAATCCAACATTCTTCATAAGAAAACATCGTTGGCAGAATAGATCGTTCGCATACGAGAACTTCGAATAAAGGGGGCATCACTGTATTTTCTTGAGGTATTTCGCGCGTGAAATATTTACCAAATATTTATCATGGTTCCAACGTGAAATCTAGGCAATATCTTGGATTATCGGAATCAAAATAGCTTCCCCGTATTTCAGCTCTGAACCGGGAGAAACAACGTTAGATCGAGATCGAAGTATTTCGCGAATGTTTCAAAGTTACTATCCAATTTCACTTAGCGCATCTTCAGCGCGGTGGATGATGATGCTCGTTGGCATGATTATCGGGTGTGAAAAGCACGTTTACCTCGTGATCGGCAGTCGGGATGTAATGGGGGAATACTTACCTCGTAATCGACGGTCGGGCTGAAATAGGGTGGAGTGGTAGTTCTGAAGGTGCTGATCGGGGTCGATGAGGTCAATATATCGATGGATCGCTTTCCAACGTTAACTCTTGGCGATTCCACGCCGACCCAATATGTACTGTAATCCTGGGCAAAGGTGGACCTGCGGCGAAACGAAATCAAAGGTGGGGATCGGTACGGCGTGAGAGTTGCGAGGTAAAATATTAATCTATCCGGCGAGAGGGAGACGCGAGATTGTTCGCACGATTCGCAAATTACCGATTACGATGCATCGAGTAGTTCAAGCATGGTACTATGGGAACAGCGGCGCGTATCGGGGTGTGTCATTTTTGTTCGCGAAGGTACGCGTAACTGAACTTTCGAGCAGTTAAAGATGATTCGGAATTTTCTTGCCGCAAATCATAACCCATGGAGTGCCTCAGAAACGATAAATCAAAGTGTCTGGTTTTGAAACACACTGTACGCACAGCTGTACGCACTCGGGAATTTAATCGTCAGTGCCAATACAAAAGTTTCGCTTCATTGATTCGATTTCTACTCATAAAATGTGACGGTTCATTTTCCGTGCTCACAAAGTATTCAGATGGGACGAGGTAGTTTCGAACTTCTGAACGAGTACCTATAGTTCGAGAATGAATTTATAAGTGGTACTTAAACTTTTGAAATAATCGAATCTCGTAAAAGTCGTAAATATCCGAACCCTGAGAGACAAAAAACTACATGCCGCGGACATTACGCTACAACGTATACTCTGATTTCGATTTTATTTTTTCACCAAAAACGAATCACACGATTTCGCGGAATAGAAAACTTCTGGGTAAAGCACTCATAAAAGGTTCGAGCCTACTTGGTCGAGGTTCCATTATACTTGAAAGTACCGCTTACACTTCTCGAAGTACTTACGAGGAGTTCGAATCTATCACGTTTAGATTCGAGTCTACTTAAGAGTATTGTTTTTCTTTTTCTAAGCACACATACTTATGAGGTGTTAGAAACTATCCAGATAAATTCGAACCTACTTGCTAATATACTTCACCCCATCCCTATCTGTAATATCAGGAAAACAAAATACTAGACTGCGGATATTTGTGCATACAAAATCCAAGCTTTCTATTATGATTTTGTACTGACTTTGTGAAATTTCATGAGACTTTAATGAAATTTTATTTTACGAAAGTGTGCATGGAGTGTACGTAATACGTTCGTATACGCGCCGTTCGAGAAAAGTACATACATGTAACGTCGTGTATATATAATGCAGAATATACAATCATAAAAAACAGATGTTTAAACGCATCTAAGATTGAAACAAATTCCCGTTTGTGTCCAACTTCTTTACCGATCTGCTATCAAAAATATAACACGTGCATAAACATTAGCAGTCTGCAGATTACGAAACAAAGTCACTTCTTGCGATTCTCTCGCTAGAATTTAAAAAAAGGTATGAAACAAGAATTAACATCAAGATTAAAAATCACGCTGCTTTCGGATCAATATGCTGTAACTCGTTCTCACCCAAACGTAGAGATAAAAGGTAACAACGTCAAGAACGCATAATACGCGTAGACTGTAACGAAGAATTATTTCCGCGTTGAAAAAGACCACGTTCCGATCGCTAAGAGAATCGTGCAAGGGAAAAGGTAATTTATATCCGACAATGCCTCTAATCATCGAGATAAATTTGGAAGTTTTAATAGAACGCAGCCGCACGACGTATTAATTGAACGTCCGCGTAGAACTGGTGACACCAATTATAAACGGAAAAGTTCATAACGAATGTGCCGTGCGTTTCTCGCACCGTTATACGTGATACATTATATTCCGTACACGGTGTAACCTGTACCGCGTGTCATACGTTAATTCCTAATCGTAATTCATAAGTGAACGTATCGTGTGTTACGTGCACAGGGTACGTGTCTAAAGTGCTCAAGGATGCTCGTAGTAGAAATTTCACAGATGCTCCGAATAAAAATTCTGTGGAAAAATACATTACGGTCCATGTACGATTGAAGGGTACGAAATATAATTATAAAATGGGATCACGAACGTTTTCTAGGAGAAAGTTTACATTTTTTCAAAAAGGTACATACAGGATACTTTGTTTAATATCAAAGAATGCGAAAAAAAAGTTTTTTTCCTTCGGTACTTATTAAAAAACTGCTTTTGTGGCGAGCAATGTTGGTCGAAACTGGATTATTTGAAATAACGATACCGAACAGCTTCCATTAGTATGTTATTGTACGCAGGCTTTAATCGGAGCATTTATTCGAAATATTAAGTTTCAACAAAATGGCGGGCTCTCAAAGTTGATGTTTCGATTTTCGCGGGAAAAAACAGCCGTTTTTCGTGCACCAAATCGAAACTATACATCGGAAAAATAAATCCTTCGATTAAGGTCTAGATTTTTGTACCTGCAAGGAACATACAAAATCTCAGGAAAAAAATTCCAGTTTTTGAGGTATCTTACTCACTGATTCTGTAAACGTAATATAAAAAAAAATGGGTTTAAAATTTCAAAAACCGACTACATGCAATTAAACATGCCTCTACATACCAACCTGCAACTGCTTGAAATTTAATCAGGTCAACTTTAAATTATCAGGAAATATATCTAAGCTGTTATGCTTTCAGAAAACATAATTTTTTAAAAATCGATTTTTCGATTTTTATAACAAGGTTAACGCCTCAAGGATTTTTACAACTTTTCCGTGGCTTGCACAAAAGGGACCTAACGTTCTTCGATATTATTACATTTTACAGAGCTTTTAAAAAAATTATATATACTGGCAATAATTGTGGAATATTCATTTTACTTTGTCTTTCGTTATTCGGTATTCAACTTTTTTTACTAACACCACTTTTGCATTAAACGGCTCAATTATAAAGAGCGATCATGAACATACAAACACGAGCGATTGTAACAGAAGTTTAACGTTTAATTATTAATGCATGGAACTTCACTTTACACTTTGATTACGAATCTCGTAGAAAGTTACGGAATACTTCGAGGGAAAATCGAAGCAAACGAAAAAAAATAAATAAGTTTCTCCCGATACTTTCCAAAGGATCCAATTATCGCGAGGTATCGCGAAAGATTGTAATGGAAATTGAACTTTTACTCCACCCCGGTGATGTCATGTACGCTTTGATTACAATGCCTGTCCAAAATTACGTTATACTTCGCGCGAGATTGAAGGATAGAGAAAAAAAACACCGTCCCTCTCAGCAGCTTCCGAGGGATATAATTATAACGAGGGATCAGGAACGACCGTAGTACAACTAGAAACGTTGTGCAAGTTTTAACTGCTGCTGCAGACCTTTAAGACCAACAGGTCGTAGCAGACTGATATGGATTATGAGAGGATTTAATGTGAAAGTACGGGCGGTGCTTGATTTTCGTGACTCGATTCACCTCGCTTCCGCATTCCTGCACCTTTATACCCTTACCAGCCCACCCATATCGCGATAGAATGTGCGCGACTGTTTAAATAAATAGAATGCTACTTATTTCTACGTCATTTGTTTGCAAATAAATCCATTCTTAATTATACGTCATTGATTCATAAATAAAGCCACTTTTATTTATACATCATTGATTTCTAAATAAAGTGATATTTATTTGTACGGAGGTATAGCTACGCAGGCGCGTCAACGCATAATTTAGTATTCGTAAAGTTTTTATTTTTTATTTTTATGCGAGTAGTTATTTTACCGCCCATCGCTCCACATTAAATTCGCATCGTCGGTGTGACGTTCGTTGAAAATAAATATTCCACAATTATTACCAGTATCCTTTCGTAAAATTCATCATCGTATACTTGGAATGTCAACTTAAATTCAAATTACTCACTTGAACACTATAGTGCCCTCGTAATCCGTGGGTGCCTCCCAATCAAATTCCAGATTGTGTTTCTTGCTGGTGTTCGTATGAGTCACCGCACTCTGAACAAAGGAAAGAAAACACTGTTTACAGGAAAACATGTAATCTATTGTTTGTGTCCTTCGCGAGAATCATCATACGTAACTTATTCACCTTTGCCATTTCAAAAGCAACTTAGTTGTATCTATAAATAATGCGCATTGGCTATACCGTTGGAAAATATTTCCAAGTACTTTTGATTTATGTTTCCAAATTCATATACATATAGCGTTACAAATCAAAGTTATCGTTGACCGCTGTTACAATTGCAGGAGTGGGACGAATAATTGGCATTGCAGAACAGGTTTAATTATTCGTCCAGACCTGAAAAATGTATAACAACGATCAACGATATCTTCAGTTTATGGTAATCAAAATTAATTTTTAAAAAACAAAACCGGCGTACCTAGGATACGATAGGCGATTCGCGGTGCTGATATAATTATACGTTTCCGTAAAAACTTGAAAGTTGTATAAATCTTTTATGTCAAACGCAACAGCCATGTCAATTATTCGTTTAACACCGTTTAAAATTCACAGGTAACTTCGTAAATGTTTGAACCGCACGACTGTCACAAGACGGTGACGTAGTAAACAATACAATAAGTACAGATACAAAAATTACCTTTACACCTGGCGTACATTCGACGATTCTGGCGGTATCGGGCAAGTTTGCGAATTCTCCGATGTAACCGCCGGTTTCAAAGTCACTCGCAAGGATCATGAAACCCTCGTATGCGAGACCTTGAGGACTTCCTAGAATTAAGCGGACTCTACCCTCTCCGGCGGATGGGAAAATCTGATAAGGGGGTGGGTAGGCATTCTGATTGTTGGCTCCTGGATGACGTGGCGTAAGATCCGCGCATGATTCTGGTGGCGCACCATTGGGCAAACCCAATATTTCGGTGGTGAGTAAACAAACAACTGTTAAGAGTGACCTCTGCATATCTGAAACAATAATCGAGAGAGTTTCGTAGATAGTTTAACCCTTTCAGGGGTGAGAAAATGGATACTAAAATGTTCTTAGGGGGGCAGAATGATTTTGATCGAAGTTTACTTTTAAACGAATGTACCAATACCTCTGTCATTTAAACATAATGTTAGCTAGAAGAAATGTAATTGTTGAATTATATAATATAAGATATATAAAATCGATAATGGGGACGTAGAATAAAAAAGGTTGGGAACCACTCCTCTAGAGTGAAAATCTTACAATACAAATCAACAATAAAATACGACTAATCGACCGTATACTGAAAAGTACTTAAACAATCAATTATGGCGAAATCAGTGGTCTTAACCAACAAATTTAAGACAAATTAAACAATTATTACTTTGAAATCATGATACAACCAGAACTACGCACTATCGGGAAACACGCATAAAGGAACTACATATCTCAGGCCTAATGTATCGTTTTCGGTACGTAAGTATTAGTTTCACAATCAGATCGCTGGCATTTGGTATTACGATTTTGCACACGATCTTCCATTGTTTCTTGGGTGTTTTAATGCGACTATTTCGAAGCTAAAGATTCGCAGAAACGGAAAGAAAATCAGCGATGACTAATTCGAAATTTATATGTATACACCGTGATTCATTACCCGTCTAACCAAGAATGTGTATCTACATCAAATGTTTCGTAATGTTCGTGCACGTCTATGTACGCGGCCACATGTACAAAATACACGTGTATTGTATTCAAATATTATATATTGGTGGTGGCCAAACCTTATAACGAAAGGAGCCATATTTCGTCTATCAGAAATACAAGGGGGGCCATATTTTATATTTGACCGATATTTATGTAATTATTTAATTATTATTTTATACATATGTTATTATTTTATTCCACAACTTTTCCTCATCTTTCACGCACTTTTAATATTCTACCCTTCCAAAACCTCTCAGATCTCATTTTTTTTTAACTAAAAAAAATGTTTCTACGCTAGCACCGTCACCACAAACAGCGCATATCTTGTTTACTGCTTGTGTGGCATTTTTGCATTTCTCGTAAAAGAAAAGCATTAAATGCCTATAATGGACTTTTTTTCCTTCCATATTTAACCTTTCGTTGGTAACACAATTCTAACACCAATTCTTATGATTATTATTTCAACATTTTTGCTTTTATTATACTATTTTCCGATATACATAAGTGAATACTGAGAAACCGAAAATAGGAGGAAAAGTCAGTTATCGAAGTTACTTGAAATCGGTTATTGGTACACACCTCCTTTCGATGATTCCTTTCCTCCTTTCCACCCCTGTTACTAATAGAAAGTTAAGAGCACATAAAACTACCCAAAATGACCGTATCCAAACCAAACTTATTTCTAAAGATGCCTTAAATATCACCTTTCGGAATATGTACTATATGCATGTGTAATTTCTTTTCAATTATTCCGATATATTCAGAACTGTCCTAATGTCACGTACCGAAAATCGACACGAACTTTCCGGACAATTCAATAGATATATATATATACATATATATATAAATAAACAAACCGAATACAGATGCATGTATGTACATGCAGTGGCTCGCGAAAGTACTCGACGCTTACACGCGTTATTTGTACATACAATACCGTAGTAGACGCGGGAACGTAGATGAATGATATTTGCTTTTAGTATATCAGAATGCTTTCCGTTTCACACACTGGTCATTAAACTTACAATACGTAAAAGAAAAAGTAAATTATATGTGGAACATTAAGACGTCACGCTTCCTACGTCATCGTTGCCGCATTACGTCACTCTTCGCACGCGACTCTCTAATCTAAAATGTTAGCGGTCAACTTGGAAAAGACAAAAGACTGTTGCAAGTCTGTCGGCCATCTTCGGGTGTTCTCGGACTCGTTTCGCAACGCGTTCGACCAGGAGCGTATTAATTGATGGATCATTCCCTTTCCTCGTGGTCACGAAACTACAATACAGTTCTGGGGAAAGGATGACTCACTACCTCTACTATCGTTTTTAGCGCACACGAATGAACGAAAACAAGGCCGACCCTATAACCGATGTGAAAAAACAAAACAATCGCGCGAATCAACTTGGGACGAAGTCGCAGATGGGGGGGGGGGGGAGGGAGCAGTCAAAGCGGGGAAATCCGAGCCGTCTCATTTGAGCCACCGTTGTCCCGGCCCGCTATGATACATTCCTGCGGCATTGTAGGTATACATTTTTCACCTTGGTTTTCTTTTCGAGGCAAAAAGTCTTCTACCAGAACGTCATACCTTCGATCATTTTTTAATAAAAAAACGTTTGAAGCTGAGTAACGTGGCAATCAGTCATGCTTTATTCTGTATGACATATGTACGCGTGTGTATATGTAGAATGTCTCCACACATACATACATACGTCTATAAATGTGTCAATGATTATGGAAGTGGTGTAAGCCAAGAAATAAAAAAAAATGAGTTTATCAGTTATTTTGCATCACATTCTGTAAAATCCAATAATGTGATTTAAAAAACTGAGAAACATGACAGACCACCCATAGTCATGGGCACAAATATGTAAGAATAAAATTAATGAATAATAAATGCAACCAGGAATGATCTAATGCGAAATACATGTCCGATCGTTTCATTGGAATTTCACAGAAATATAAAATGGTACGCTGTATCCTTGACTCAACATTCACGGAACGAGGTCTTGTCTCGCGACGCTAACATGACACTAAACTCGTTTGCTCCCCGTATGCCTTAATCGTAATAAAGTCGTTTTAGAAAAGACAGTATTGATTTTCAACCTTGAAGAAAACGTGTAGCCGCGAATGAACTTATTTCGCGTGGAATGCCAACGATCCGGTGCGCGCGTTTGTTGCATTTATTTCTGAAGCGAGAAAAACATATACCCATGATTGTATTTTGCCATTTGACTCCAATACGACGGGTGTACCATTGAGTGGCCGATCAAAGTTGCGTGGAGATACAAATGACGTTTTAAGTCCATTTTTGTCCGTCGAAACTTATAAAGTCGATGTATCCGCGTATATCGATAGGAAGTAATTCGTTGAGTATCCAGTTAGGTAAATAAATGTGTTTATTTCATTATTAACCCCGCGTCTTACGAACCTTCGACACGGAATACGACAAGACTATGTCTGTGAGTATTTCTTTTTATTAATGCACTCTCGTTAAGTTATAATATTTCATTAAGAGATCGCGTTTATCGATCCTCCGTTTATGCGTACTTGATTATATTGCATCGATAATGTTGGGACACCGTGTCATCCGACAGATTCTTACGCATCTTCGACAGGATTCTCGTGCAAGTCATTTGTACCAATTAAAATGGCTAAGAATATCGATCAATGACAGTTAAAATTTGTAATTATTCCCTGTTGGAATTTTATAGATGGAAAAATCCTCATATCTGGAGGTTCGAGAAAAAGATTACTGAAACAATTGGGTCGCACGGTAGACCGTGGATTGATGGAAAAAGGAATTGTCCAAAATACCGAGCATCGAAGAGACAAACTCGCCGATAAACCATAATATCAAAGATAATACAAAAGGACAGTTTACACACGAATTGTATACACACACATACATATATATATGTATATATATCGTGTCTCGTTAATAACGACATTGATCGCCTTCAGTCGACAGCAATTAGCGTCATTAAACTTCTCTAAAAGGAAATATCAAACTTCCCGGAAAAACGGAGAATTCCGTGGTTTTTACCAGGATCGATATCCGAAAAAAACGATCACCCAATTAGTTCGGATAATCGACGTTTCATCGTATCTGTATTATCCGGGCGGTAAAGATCCACGAATACTATCGCATTCGAGCAACAATGTTCAATCTTTCGAAATATGTATTCGTAGTTCCCCATTGCTCGTGAAATGTTGGACTATCGAATTATTCGAATAATCCCAGCCACGCTAGTGATTACATGAAATCGCAGTACTTCAAGGATAGTACGTTTTCTATCTATTCTATTATGATAGGTTTCCGCGATACGCGACACACTGGCATCATTAGATCTTACGGTTTCTCGTGCGATGTGTGCCAGGTAATCGCGACAACGTGTCGGATCGCAACGGGCCGGCGTTTTTTCTGTTCGTACAATATGTACTTATGTATCTATATCGACAAATAAAACACTGAAAATACTGCAATCTATACTACTAGGATAACGCTCGTCGATTTGTTCGTTTTCTTCAATGGCAGAACCTACGACTCGCAGATTGAAGGTAATTCCGGTTTTCCTCATGCGTCACGCGTCATGCTAAAGATGTTCAACGCTAACGCAGGAATGCGGAGGTTTGGTCATCACTCTAAACCAGCGTTTCCCAACGGGGATTCAGATGGACACCCAGGGATCCATAGAAGCTTTAACGAGGTCCGTAATAACGATGTAAAAATTATTTAGTTATTAGCTTTTGCTAACCAACAAATAAATATTTCATTTAGGAGTATTACATGTGCGTATATGAAGGTCGACATACGTAAAGTTGGGACTCGGGGGGGGGGGGGGGTTCATATACATAAAGTTAGGACTCGGGGGGTCCACAAGCAAAAAAGGTTGGAAACCTTTGCTCGTAACTTACAATACAAGGTCTGGTCTCGCGCACTTGTACTTGGCCCGAGACAAGACCTTGTGTCTTGATACAATATTCAAATTCGCGTTAATGCATCGTGGTCAGAGAGTTTCGGCGCGTGGAACGTATTTTCCGGACCTCGCCCCTTCTATCGCTTCTTTCTCTCAACAAAACATTTCCTTACGCGAGAAAAGATTCGAGAGCAGGAATATTTACATCGCCAAAGAGTCACGAATGGGATAACGCACCGACACGGTGGCTTTCATCGTTTCGCGGGACATTCGTCGTTGCAATTGTGTCGCGAGGATCGCTCCTGGAAAGGATTATGTAAGGAATGAGGAATTTCAGTATCGCCGTACGTGTTTAGGAATGTGCGAGTAAAAGAAACTGGTAGGTCGCGCAGTCAAACTCAATAGGTGAAAGTCAGCGTCTTTCATGCGTGGGTTGCACATGACTTACATACGAAGTCATTCACTTTCCGTGCACACATCGCTGGTAAACGCGCGTTGAATCGTCATAAACGATGCAACGGTTGACATGCATTTTCTTGTCCCTATAATGTACAAATTCGTTTATTTGCGCAATTCCTTGGGAGAATTCGTTTATTTCGTCCTAGAGAAAATTGAAGTTTTGTATCATCGTAGCGCGGCATAGAACTGTACTCGGGTAGTTGCGAAATGCACAAAACCTACGCGTTGATCCGTCGCAAATAGTACTGCGATTAACATGTATTTTGACAGACGTTTCGCAAACGCCGCGAAGGTTTTTTCCGCGTGCACCCCGACAAATGTTGTATTTGCACAATTGCTCGACAGGTTCTCGTTTCAATACGTTGGACACGACATCTCTCTACGTATACCAGCGAGCACGGAGTACCGTGGTACTCGCGGCGTCCAACACTTTTCGTTTGATTAATGCAAAATATACTGGAGACCCGCGTATATGCACGGACAATGGGCATTAAAACGAGGACGCGGAACTTTTTTTTCACCGTCCGTGCTTCCCTCGCGAAAGAAGATCCTGGAGATAAAAATCCATTCATTAAAATAGCATTTGAATGACAGATCGGGAGTTAAGAGCACGGTAATCAGGCTGCGGTGACTATTATCATATATCATTAGACCATTGTTCGAAGGAACGAGCACAAGGCTTCCCGCATAGCATTTTGCGGCGTGTCGTTGTATCGTGCGTGCGCCAGTCACGCATCGATCTATGAATCGCGGTTGGTTATGTACGCGCGGAGACTGTGGGTACGATGACAGCGAATGCTCGAAGTAACGATCGAACGATTCAACCCCGTATAGTATCTTTGTTCGATTCTTAACAATTTCACGAATCCTCGCTCCAAGCGGAATATTTAGTGGTCGTAAATCTGCGCGTCAGTCGTAGCTACGATGAGTCGTTTCCCGTTGCAGGAAGTTTTCGTTTATACGTAAATAAGAAACACTCGTATCAGCTAAAAGCGACGCGACACGTTGCTCGATATAGATGTTCCAAAAATAAAGATAAAAAGTACGAGACGTACACACGCATGTACGTAGTTCGTCGATGGTAGAGTATAATCGTATCAATATGAATTATGCATGACAGGACAATGCGTGAGTCACTCGGAATATATACTTTACGAGTCACTTGTGAAAATACCACGAACGTACGTATCGTTCTTCTTTCCTTTGATCATCGCAAACAGCGTATGACAATGCGTAAATCAACAACGATGCACGTGGGATTCAATTACTTTCGCTTGACTGCGGGAGGAAGCTCGGCTCAGGTGCCAATTTAATCACGGATCGATGAAGACCAAAGTTTGAGGTAAGACGAGTAAACGCGCGTTACGGACAAGGGAAACTTTGTTCAATGAAAGTCCTAGATTGGCACAAAATGTTACATGCACCAGGAAGTTCTTAGTAGCCGGGTCATATACCTCGTGTTTGCCGAACGTGTCGTCATAGCGACGTTGCTCGCTTGTCCTAGAAACGTCTCATTAAACGTTACTTCCACATTCTTGCGGTAATGTAACCAATCGCCAGTTGCTGCCGCCCAGTACGAAATTATTACTATTATTATTATCATTATTATTGTTGTATTTGTCGTTCGTTTCAATGGAAGTTGTTAGCAAAGAAAGTTACGCTCGTTACGAAATCGAATGATAGGTCGAAGAACGTGGTTAGAATAGATAAAGGTATATCGACGGAAGGGATAACATTGAAGTAGGCCATTTAAGATGTATTCTTAGCTGTGTGGTGGAAATCAATTCGATTAAATTTCCATGCACCGAGATAAAATTGATTCCGCGTAATAATTCGGTCTTTCCATTTCTTCCATGAAGCGTTCCACCGTGGCGCATCCAAACCGTGACGCTCGAATAGAAAAACGGTTTCGCTGGTGACAGGTGCACCGGGCAGGTTGGTCTTTTTTTAAGCAACCGTTTTAGAATTTCGAATCAAGCGCAACGGCGTTCGCGCGCAGCGATTCAATCTTCGGTAAAACACTTTTCAGGCAGTTTGTCGGACTCCTCCATGCGTCGCGTGTAAAATTAAATTTTTACGCGAAAGGAAAACTTTCGCGCAGGATTTGCCGCATTTTTGTGTCTCGCGACACTCTTCCGTGTCGTGCTTTTCGCGTTATAATAATTGTAGGCAAAAGACTGGACTACGTTACTACGTATTAATAAATTAATTAATACATTTATTCGCGATACATTTTTAGAACTCTTTACTGGTAAATTACTGGTAGATCGCGGATTTTATGTTGTCCGAAACGGTGAATACATCAAACAAACAAAAATACAGTTGACTGCCGTATAACGCGAATTCCTACAACGCGGCAGAGATATTGCCACCACAGTTTTCTCATAACGCAATTCCTAGAACACCGCGCCAAATAATAAAACTTAGAAACTGAATTTTATTCGATGAAATAAATCATGTTTTTTACATACATTAATAATATGTCTTTTTTTAATTAACGGCATACATATCAATTCTTTTTAAAATACTCTCCTATTTGATGAAATAGAAAATAAAAGTTGGTGCGGCATCGCCGTTGGCATTCCAAACGCGTTAGCTCAGTTTATACGCGTTATTTATAAAAAATGTTCGTAATGCACGAATTCCTATAACGCGAATTCATACAACGCGTAACGTATTAACCGCGTTATACGGGAGCCTACAGTATCCATAATCTATTCGGGATGCATTTATAGAACCCTCTAGTGTCTAGCGATCTAACCGTATCGAGATCTCACTTCTCTATCTTCTCTAAAAATGTACATCTGCGTAAAACCGTAACTTATGTCGCTAATACATCGTATAAGTTTCAGCGTTAATTGCAAGATACCGTTGTGGAATCCGGATATAAATTTTAACCAACAAATTTCGGTACCACTAACAACACGGATGCCAAAATTAATTACCGTCGAACCGTTACGTCCCTAACGTCGCCGAATAACGCTAAACAGAAAAATCCGTACTTACGGTACTTCATGTTTCCAATTTGTCTCGCGCCGACTTTGATCTCGTTTTATCTCTCAACCCAAGTTCCCAGTGCAGCAGACACGCGGTCGGCAAGCCGTAAAGTCACGTGTAGCGGAACTACGGTGTATACATGTATAATCCTTTCTGATCCTGACGAAGAGCCACGCGCGACGATCAACAACGTTTCCTCGGGATGCGCTCGCTCTCCTCGCGGAAAGTAATCTCACCTCGTTCGCCGTATAAATTGCAAAACCAAGCACAAGTTACCACGCGCGGCGATCCATTGGAAACTCCGGTGCTCGAAGCAACGCAAGAAAGAACTCTAGATCCGCGATATTCCTCCGCGCGATCTACGCAACATCGAGTACGCAACCGATGAACTCCGTCGTGCCCCTTCCAGCGCGCTCTATTCGAATTCCCACGCACGGACGAGAAGAGAGGAAAAGAGGGAAAAAAAAGAAGAAGAAAAGAAACAGAAGCGACGTTCGCAAAAGTTCGGTTAGGTCAAGCGTTTTCCCGGCGTAGCCTCGTCGAGCACTTGTTGATTCCGGGCGAGCATAGTTCTGACCAGAACGTCGAGAACCACACCTTACGAGAGACTGTAGTGGATATACGGATCGAGTTGAAAGGCCCTCGCCCGTGAGACCAGATCAGGGACGTGGCTAGGCGACGGCGTCACCCCGCGCCGTTCCATCGATCCGCGATGTCACCGATCTTTCTTTCAAACCCCGCGTTTGTACGGAGTCGAACAGGTTGCGAGCGTGCTCGCAACGTAACCGAGCTACGGAAATTCATCCTTGACATTCTTGCGCAAGGAAGATACGATTGCGATGCGATGCGACGTCGGACAAAATTAAACGATACGTTCGATGATGATTGATTATTTAATCCGCCTGCCGATGCCTTTGTTGTGCCGTGTTTTTAGTTTTTAGTACACCCGTACTGTCGTAATAGAATTGACGATCGAAGAATCTGGGTTTGAATATCGCATGTACATACCTCCTTTTTTTGTAAGATTTATCCAAGTAGATTTGCCGTATTAATATTCCGATAGTATTTTATTAATTTTCTAGTTTCAGTTTGAATTTGAAAAAGATCGATTCAAAATCGTTCTGCTGTTGCAACGTTAATCATTTAAGTGCCAGGCTATTTTTGAATGAAATTGCACATTTCCGCGGAACAGAACGATTCGTTAAGTTCTTAAACGACTGTTGTAGAAATTTTTCAATCTGCAACGCGCATTATCATCGCTATTATCGCTTGATCGCGCTCCTTGCAACTCACACAATTGAGTACACGTTGCACGAGATACGTGTTACTTATCGGTGAATTTGGAAAGGTGAATCTAAATGGATCGCAACTCGACGTAAGGATTGCTCCCAGGGAGGTATGCTAATCGCGTATCGTTCGCGATAATTTCGTTCGCATCGACTGTTTCAACTTTTATCATCATAATCTGCCTATCGTGGTTCCTCCTAGACGCGCTCATCGATCTGAACTTCATTACGGGACGCCGAGTTTTTAATTCCGGACGGTAACGTTAAGCGAAACGTTACTTTGGATCGGCACACAAAATATTTAACGCGGTGCCACGCCTTCAGCTCGATCTGACATTGGCGTGTTAATGCCGGGATACAGTTTTAGCTTTTACTATCGGCCAAGAAACAAGAATGGAGGGTAGGGCGAAAAATATCGAAATGCCGTCTCACGATTCAAGGTGAAACGCGAGAGGAAACCATCAAATATCAAGGTGAAGTGCAAAAGGGTACTTCTGACCGTTCAACGGCGATCTTTCAGCGGGAACATGTTATGCATCGCATAGCCCGCTTGTAATTAGACGTCATTAACGATTTAATCGACCCAATGCTCGTTAAAACCAGAATCGAACGAATGTTAATGCTCGTTAAAGCATCGAGTCGATTAAACGATCGTTGATGGCGATGTAATATAATTAATCAAACGTGGATAACGGGACAAAGGATCCGTAACGTTAAACTTCGTTACATGAAATTATTTGAAAGGTTCCAAATCTGAATTGATTAACACTCAGGTTGACAAAGTTCAACTCGACGTTTCGTTAACATCTCGAAATTCTAGTTTTTAATGATGTTAACAGAATTTTTTCTAGTTTCATTATCGTGGTTTAGAATTTTTCATTTAACAAAGGATGCACGTTTTATCGTTGATGTTTACGATCGTACTGGCAGAAAATATTATATAAATTTGTATTTCATATTGAGATTGTATAGAATCTTTGCTATATATTTACCATTGCAATGGAATGGGTATTAATAAAATGTAAAAATCCGATAAAGGTAATTTAATAAGGATGATACACCGAACAAAAGATCCCCGACGCACCGATTTTTAAAGGATCGTATTGTGCAGATAAATTTTTTAATTTCATTTCACGGTGACATTTCAATTTCCATGCCGAGGGCATTGCAAAAATTAATTTTTCAAGCCGGTCATTTTGCGCCACTAGGAGAATTATAAATTATTATCCAATAAAAACTATACGCCGAACAAAAGATTCCTATTTCACGGTGACGTTACAATTTCTGAACCGAGTGTACCGTGAAAATAAATTTTTCAAAAGCCCCGTTATGGCTCGGGGTAAATAATTAGTAAGCACCCGGCGTACTCGCTTACGGAGTCATTCAAACGACAGCCATCTAGAGCCGGCCCTGAGTCGTCACGAGGAGAGAGGGACTTAACGACTTGGCTCCAAAACGGGGGTACCGTACGTTCACCGTTCGGCGTTCACCTCAGTTTTATCGACGTATTTTTGTCATTCTCTCTCCGTCCCTCCCTTTTCCCTCATTCCAGCATTTTCCAGCCCCTCCATTACACACGCGTTACACGACCCACCGTTCCTGAACTGATAACTGCCATCGATCTCGAAAAGTCTCTACCAGCATCGCTACGAATTGACCTCGTCCGCCTCTTCGTCTCGAAGTACCGAGTCCTGCGGCTTGGAAGAAATCCATCAACTTGGTTCGCATTGATTTTTACGTATCGAGAATCGTGACGGCGGCGATCGATAGGATTTGAATTTTCAAAGCGAGAGAAACGAATCCGAGTGAATTAATCGTGGCTATGCGGCTAAGAAAGATCGAGCGTACTTTCGTCACGAAGAATGCTACTTCCCCTTACCCATATTCCGGACAGTGTAAATTGTAAAACCGGTTTCCACGCCGTGCGTGTTCCGGAAAAATTGAACGGTAAACGGGAAGACTCGTATTTTTGGAGGCGCGAAGATCGTCTGGGGGTGACTGACCGCGCACGGTTTACGCTCGATTTTGACATTCGAACGTTGCGAGATTACGCTCGATTCTCGCGAATGAATCAAACGACGCAAATAAAGCGGGAGAATCGAACACTCGCAGGCGAAGTGCCGTCGGTATCGCCGTAGTTGCGAGGACGCACGACAGATGGAGCTGCAGTGACCTTCGCTGGACTTTACGTGGTCAAAACTGATTATTTGAAAATAATCCGATGAGAGAAAATAAGAAGTTTTATATTGAAGGTGTGTTTTCGAGAGAGAGAAATTGATTTCTAGAAATCGGGTAAACGATCGATAAAAAATCGAGGAACGCGTAAATCATTCTTGCGATCCAGGTCGAAGATTCGTAAAGAAGCTTGAGAGGTAACTCGGATACTCGTTATTGAGGTTGCAGAAACTCTTTTAGACGTTTAGATTTGTAGAAATCAGGGAAACTAGACTTTTCGAAAAGCGAAATGAAAGAGATGAAGGAGATGTGTTAAGATAATAAGTGATTCAGTGAGGATGCGGCTGAAGTGTGTCAGAAAAGTCGAAAGGTTCTCAGACTTCAAAACCCTGGCTTAAGATCACAGATAATCAAATCGCATGCTCAAAAAATAAGATTGTCGGATGAATATCCAACAGCATAGATCAAATAAAGAACGCTAACACCAGAATAAAATTTGCTCTCGCTATTGCATTACGATATCAATGTTGTTAGATCGTATAATTAACGGCACGGTAAGACGAGATGCAAATTTCTCAAAGCTGGATGCAGTCGGACTGATATTTTCGCTCTCTTACAAATGTAGGGTGTACCCTGCGAGGAATAAGGTATTCTAGCTTTTTACTCGTTGTTCCAACTGTCTTAAGCGTAAACGATCAACAATTAATTTATCGTTACTCTCGGGTTCCAACGCTAAAATAATGTAATCATAATTCTCAGACCGTTTCACCGTTGCGCCTGATATATTTTTTAAGCGTTGAACAATTTTACACGATTCAGGCTACGAAGAATGCATTAAAAAAGGAAGTGGGGGGATTTCCTGGACTGAAGCTTCGTATTTTCCTTCGGTACCGTTAAATTTTAGAGAAATCATTTCTTTGGTGTTCGTTAAATTTTTCTGGAACGCAACTTCATTAAACAGAAGGGTACGACAATATACATTCTCGTAGCGCGAATGTTTACGCTCGTAACACTCTCGATGACGTAGAAGCGTGACGTACTTCGTGTATTACGACCAGAGAGCTCTAGATATAACTATAGTACAACGCGGTATAGGGTTGCTTCCCGTATGCGAGAACATAAATAGTAATGTTCGTAATGACGCATGACCCTTATTCTCGTTATAAAACCCCTCCGTTGAAAATACATTTTTGTCGTTTATTAAAACAGTGAGGTATGCTTTTTTTGTACAGAATCCGTTTTCACGGGCTAGGAAAGTTTACGCTCTGGTGATATTCCACACCTGGGAACCTAATCTTAATATTCATATAACGAAGTTTGAAAAAAAAAAAAATAGAAATTATAATTAGGTAGGTACACGACCCTCGTGACTTTCAAAAATTCGATTTTTCTATTTCAGCACACGCTCGTGGGGTGTACTTTGAGTTATATTTTGACGCGAGTTGAACTAACGAATTCATTGCACCCGAAACTCTTGTTTCCGAACTAGGAAGCTTGTCGGGAATTTCTGGGTGAAATTAAAAAAAATTTGTTCGACTAAGAAACGAATTGAAAATTTATGCGGATCCCAACGATTTCCGTTTGCTCGAATTAATCGAAATCGAAATACGAAACCGACGGACACATTTACGAAATAAAGAATGCACACGCAAAACCTCCGCGCTACATACGACTGTGCATCCTTTCTTCAACCCACTGACACACCTACGACTAGCCACGAGAGAGCTAACTCATTGTTTCAACTGCTTCGCTAATTTCTTCCTACGTCTGTACAAATGTCACGCGTACCATTGAAATGTCATTGAAGTAAAAACGAATGTATAATTTGTTCGATCGCGTTCGTATAGCGTTTCTCGCTTGTTTACTTCCCGCGTCATTTCAGGTATCCACATTCGTCTCCGGCGGGCTTCCTAGTCTGGTCCGTTTCTGTGTTTCATATTTGTGCGAGTGGTATTCAACCGTTTTACACCTGCGCACCGTTAAAAGTGGGAGAAATATTTGGCGAATGGTCAAGGGAGAAATATAAACAATTATCTAAAATTGTATTTGGCGTGGGTATTAAATCTAACATCATAAAATGCAAATTTTACTTGTTTCAATGTAGAAATTTTATAACTGTTTCGCAGATCAACAGGAAATTCCTGTGGATCGTCGATTGAAAACCACTGTTCTGTCTTAGACTAATCTCGCGCACATTTGCTATTATAATTTGTAATTATACATATACATTGGCAAGATTTAAGTGAGATTACACTATTAGCAAAAAATAAAAGACAGTTTTTACGACACTCTCAAACACCTCGAAGTCCGAGTATCGCCGAGGAGAAGAGAGCGTGGAAATTAATTTATTATTTTAAATAATTTTAACTCCGTAATGATAAAAGTTTCAATTATCTTTGGAAAATCGTGTGCACGCGTATTTACGACCAATTCGGTGTTCCATTCAATCGCTTTGTACATTAAAATAATTCGAGGATCATTCGCGTCTACTCGATTCTCCAAAGCACTATTCGAAATATAAAAGACAATTCTATTTCTTACCTAACGCGGCAAGAGTTCGGAGCGTTGTCTTTACCAAAGAAAATCTGCGCGAGCGCGACGCTTTGCGGGCGCATGTGCGCCCGGAGTTCGTTCCGAAAGTTCCGTTTCGCGAGTCGACTCGTTCAGACGCGCGACAATATAGATCATCGCGAAAAGTCCGTGAAAATTAGTGCGCGTTTCGATAGAGAAAAAAGGAATTCGTCCACGTGTCACGCGAATGAGATTGCAGTGCAACCCGTCTCGTTTCACCATCCCGTTAACGGCACCGTTCACCGTAGTTTCCGTTCTCTCGTAACCGATCGCGCTACGGTGACAAGTCTACTTCGGAGCAGGTGATATGTCACTGTTCGCCTGTTGCATCCGTCGGGTGAGTCAGTATTCCCGCCGCAGACCCTTGCTTAACGCGACTCGTATAGTTAATTTACACGATACTGCACTTACCTGAACCGATAATCAGATGCGGCCTCGTCCGTAACGCGTGTATGTGCGATTTGGTTAATTAAAATACCGTTTCCCGAAGCTGTACGGGAAAAGATGTTGCGGATAAGTTCCCTGCGTTCGCACACTAAGACTTTTTTGCTGATTTTGTTGCAGCTTTAACCACGCTTGTGATAAACATGGGTACCCGCTTGAGTAGATTTATTTGTTATTGGTAGTCGCAACGGTATGTGCATGGGAGTCAAATATTGTAATAAAGTCACTGTCTTGATCGATAGGATTAATAATAATAGCGATTTTTTAATTGTTCCAAATGCTCTGTGAATCTTACAATTTACCGGAAATCGGTTTATCAGTCGGACTTTGAAGAACGGTTAAAATCTATCATAATTCTAATAACTTCAATCTCTCTATTTGTTCGTATGGTAACGATAAAATTATTTACGGTACACTGTTTCCAATTGTCCGAAAGACTTTGATTTATGTACAAAAATGTAAGTTGGCGTAGTAACAAGTCAATAACAAAATGCGATTTCGCGACGTATCGTTTATGATTGCTGTTCAAGTATAGACTTACATTTGAACTCGGGATTAATAAAAACGAAATGTTGGGAGATTTATATAGAATTTTTATGATATTACATCTGTAGCTGTAACGAAAATGACGTATATCACGATTTAAAGGAATAAATTTGCATTAACAAATTTATGCGTTAAGCGAGTCGCAGTATACGGGATTGCAATTAAAGCAATTTTAATACAGGATTGCAATTTAACCAAAAAGTGCAACAAGGAGAAACTGTCGTGTTCAGAACTTCAAACGGCGATGTCTCGAAAATAAAAATATTTGACACGCTGCTTTTTCCCTTGCAATCGTGGATATACGTATTTCGATAAAACTGATAATTATATCTTAGCAGTCGTTTAAAAACTGTCGACGTTTTTTGTAAAGTATTTTAATTTGCATTTCCACATGTACTATCTCAACGTGTCACGGAATTTCCCTGAGCGTGTAGATTAGATTACGTCAGCTGTTTCGACACAACTGTATAATTCGACGAATCGAGTCCGTTTTTATGCGTACGCACAAATTATTTTGACGCGATTGACGGTGTTTTGTAAGATTATATCTGTCATCGTTTAATCAAAAATGGACTTGTTTCGTAAGATACGGGACTGCGTATAAAAGATGGGCGTATCCGTAGTGACAATTTAAAATGTTAAAACGAACAATCGATAACATAATTCTGCACAATATTTACCAATTACACGGAGAGAACGGACGAATCATCGAAAAGAAAGATTGTACGACTACCAATTCAGCTAGAAATTGTGAGCAACGCTCCACACTTCAACCAAGTGTCAAACAAGTTTGTCTTTCATAAAGAAATATTGCGAGGGCTAATTATAACAACGAATACGTACACGGCTATATCAATGATATAACATAAACGCGACGAAGCGCCAAAAAAATGCTGCGACAAAGAACGTAACGATACATAGTCACGAATGATCGACGTCGGTATCGAAACTGACGAAAGTCGGCAAGAATTAAAACTTAAAAGACAAAACCGTGTCGGTTGTTTACCAGAAAAATCAGCGCCGTATCAATTTTTCCACGACTGCGGGCTAGCCTTAATTCTTGCACACCCCTGTCGCTCAGGTGGCAGAATTGGTAAACATAAAAACGAAGTTAACTCCGCGTTCCAGGGCTCCCCGATGCTTGGAAACGTGCGCTCCGAGCAACTCGCCACGGTGAATGGATACATTTGCCGCTACTTAACGGATTTCATGCTCAAGTATCAAAGAGATCATGTCCTTGCTCTAATCAGGGCCAGTATTAATAGCGCGGGACTTGGGTTTTGCAAATTTTCTTATTGCGGTCGTGCCTTTGCGGGTGTGTCTTTCAAAGCGAGCTAACGAAAATTATATGGAAAAAATCACCCTTCGATATCGCCGCCTCGGGATAAATGTTCATTTGATTATTCCTCTTTTTTTTTTTAGGTCATCGATTTTCAAACTTTCAATGGTCGTAGAAATTCTTCTTCCCTATCGAAAACAAGCTCCGCTCAAAAGTTGTTTGATAATATTTCCTGCGTTGCACGCTGCAGTGGAATATCGATCATCGATATCTGACAGAAATCATCCCCGTTTGATAGAAATTGTTGGAATTGACCATGGTAACAAAAATAATAGAATTTTTAATAAACGCTGGAATTTCATTATTCTTTTGGAAGAAATTTTCTTTCGATTATACGTTAATCGACGTTCTACTTTTATGGTAGAACCTCGATTATCCGAACTAATTAGTGACAGAATGACCGGATAATCGAACGACTTGCGTTACGTCATTTCGTATGAAAACCAACAATTTATTACACATTATTACATACATGTGTGTTTCAATCACGATCATTTTAGTCTCTCGATCGGTCTTCCGAATTTTTCTCAGATGCCAAATTACACATTTACAAGTAGTTCTACGGGATTATTTACATTTCGTGTTTAGTACCATCCAACGAGTGTTTCCATTGTGTCATTACGTTAAAACACCCTCTCTAATTCATCGAATGATTTTTGAATCACTTGCATACGTACGTCGTTCGTCTTATAATTTCCAATCGGTTCTATTATATCACTATATCGTTATCCGTTACCTATCGTCCTACGTTCTTTGGACGTCGCGATAACCGATCTTCGGATGATCGAGCTCCTACCGTACATCGAAAATGTGAATATCGATTTTGCAGAATCATCGTCGAGCGGAGGAATCGCGGCAGCAAGCGTTAATCAGAGAACCACCGGAAATCTCGTGGGAAAATACGTTGGGTTCGCCGAACGGCGTACCCTTCGATGACGACACGAAAGACCTCCTCAGGATGTGCCTCGACGTCTCGATGCCGTCACCGACGACCCTGGCACAAATCATTAAGCGAAGCGAAGCCTTCCCCATGAAATTTCCAATTAACACGACGAGGTGCTCCGCTCTGAGGGACAGAGGAATTAGCACGGAGATCCTCGAGGTATGTCGCGTCCTCCGGAGTCGTTTAATAACCTTCCGTCGGTTTTTGTGCCTCGTGGACGATTCACGTGTGTCGCGATAGCCACGCTCGTGAATCATCGCTCAGCCGTGGCACGTGCGTTGCTTCGATAACACGAACGCTCCCCGCGTTGCGTGCTGAAAGCTCGTACCAGTTGCTTTAAATAAATAAATAAAGTAAATTTGGCGATGCAAACACTCTCGTGTCTGTGTACTCCGATCGGTGCTCCACCGATAGTAGTTTCGCGTTCGTGACTATCGTGACACGCGGGTAATCGACCTTTAATCTCCGATCGCCTTGCCTCGTAAGAGAAAGATGATTCCACGAATCATTTCTATTCCCAGAGGAACGCGAATTCGGTTTACGCTCTGATCCACGAGGCGATGTTACCGTTGTTAGCGCAGTGGCTAAAGCACAAACGGCAGCATGGAAGCGCGATCGAGAGGGCCATGTACAAGGACATGGGATTGATACAATTCATTCATCGTTTGCTCGAAAAACGAGCGGTACATTTCTTTGGCTCTGACGATCGGTGGAAGCTGATTGATGGTAAGACAGGCGTCGACGGATGGGAGAACGTTGGCACCGATCACGAAAAAGAACCCCTGGTTAGCATTTCATCGATTAAAAGCCATCATCGCACGCGTAGATACGAATTCTTCACGATCAGTTTGAGACTTATTCGAGAAATTTGACCCTTTACTGCCGGACGCGTAAACAGCTGATCACTCATTTTCTGTCTATCTCGTCGTTTGAATGCGAGATGTGTTCTTCGCGCAGGCTGTTGGACCATCGTGGAGAATAAATTAACGTAAGACGTATCAAAGTCAATATTCAGATTTATTTCATACTCGCTACCCTTAAAACTGCAAGTAAAATTAAATTCAGGACCTTTGACAAAATTAAAATCCTTAAACTAGAAACAAAACGAACGAACCGTTCGAAACAACGGTAAAGAATTCAAATATTTATGAATACAATTTTAATAACAAATTTTATTCATTACTAACCGTTATGAATAAAATTTGTTCATAAATTTTGACAAAGGTTCGGAATTTAAATTTTACTTCTAATTTGTAATTCAAGGGGAGTATGTGCAATGAAATCAAATTCAAGATTCAGTTTGATACGTTGGACGTTATAGCGATGGTCCGCGGCGCGCGGCTAGCGCCGAAGAGGTCTGATAAGTTACAAATCTAAATAAAATATTGGTACCAGCTTCATAGAGTTATTTTATGAAATTAACGAGGGACCAACAATTGTAGGCATTAAGGGGTCAAATGAAACCCAAATAAATCACCGTTAACCACACACAAATCTGTTATTAATTATCTTTCAAACGGCAGGTCCTAACGAAATGTTTATCCTACGACGAGATTAAGTTATCGGCAATGGTGGCAATGTCCTCTCACAGTGAATTCATAAACGATGGATCACGGGAAAACAGAGGTATCGCGACCACCGATCCAGATTCCGTTCAGCCGAGAGGTGTTATTTTCGGTGTCGTGGGAACAAGGTTTTCTATTTCATTACCAAAACTATCCGTTAAAAAATCTGTCTAATGGCTCGCGTTTCTTTACGTCTGTCGAGCGCCGATTTTATAACCCCCCTGGTTGCGTTTTATAGATTCGAGCGACCACGTGTTATGGAGTACCAAGACATTTTAATTACACCTTTACAAAACAGCGTGAGCAATGGGTGAGTTACACGTTAATCGAGTATTTTAATCAATCATGTCATTATTGTATCGTTAGCAGCGGTGTAACTACAGAAACTCGTACCATTAAATCGATGCACAGTTGTTCTCGGTATTGTTTCATCGTTATAAAGAACTTACTATGTCGTGATAATTTCGAAGAATATTTGTCACTGTAATGACGCTACAACCTCTTATATTCGGACAGCCATTATCCGTGTACTCTTTTATCTGAACGCTCCGTTAACCGTCGTTTTCTTATCCGAACAAAGTCTTCTCGAGGCATGAGTCTTTTCCTATTTCAAGAGGCCTTTACGTATGTACCACAAGCGTACTTTTGTCCAGAGCGACTAATACTAATTATGATAGTAACAATTTAGTATACCTACAACCAAAGCTTATATGACTTCTGGAGTAAAACGAATATCGTGCCTCCCAAAAGGTTCAAATTCGAAAGGTTCTACCGTACGTTGGCTGCGTCAATCGTATTTACTGTATTGACCGCATCATCCGATTTTGTTACTCGATGGAATTTGTTCTGAAGCAAGAAGCGCTCCATTGAACCGTAGCCCATTATTGTTTTCCCAGTCGTCGCGAAGTTCATCGAAATGGAGCGTATCGAGAGATCCCGCGGATTCGGCTCAAATAACAAGCAGAGTTTCTTTATAACGACAAAATGTACGAGAGAAATTATGCACCGGTCCAGTGATTTCTATATTTTTCCCTCGTGATATTTTTTTTTAACAGATACGGACCGCCTTCGGATTCAGCGCCCGTTGATAAACACGGTCTACGGGTTGTTTGGTCGAAATTCTATGGCGAGGACTATCTCCCTCTTTACGAGGAGACGGTGAAATGCATTAAATCGAAGGACAATAGAAAGTACCTTTCCTTGACGAGCCAAACTGTCTTCGACATCGAGAATTATATGAAGAGAACTCTCCTCACGGTGGAGATCATACTTCTGGAGGCGAACACTCGAGCCGAGAAACAAAATACCACGGCTTTCTTGCACGTTGTAGGATTCGGTCTTGGTGAGTACAACGAACAACGATCGCACGATCGCGTATATAAGGCGTCGGTAACCTTTTTCGGCTGCGGGCTAAAATCGACCAAAATGTGATCAACGGGAAATAATGAAATTATATTTAATATAATATTTCTCGTAAAAAAATTACATTTTCTCAAAGTGTTTCATGTTTATGTTTATGTTTACTGATTTAGTTTTATATAATATACTTTATTTGCGAAATTCAAGTGGGTCACTTGATGCACCACGGGTGAAAGGTTTCCGACGCCTGGTCTAGAGCAGGCCTGTTCAAGTTCGGGCTCGGTTCTACCTCCTTCGCCATTTAAACCGATCGAAAGAAAACGCGATACGGTAAGACCGAGAAGGACGGACATCGAAGATCCGATTTAATGCGTATTTGAATTACTTAGCGGTTCCGGTGAGGGTAAAGAGTCCCTTACCTGGCAAGCTTATTATTAGTCTCAAACTTGGACATGCTTGGTCTAGAACAAACAGGTACGTTAAGCCTCGTCCGCTGGAAATCCTCGATCGAAGCAACAACGAGGAACTTATCCTCGATGTTCCATGTTTCTCGTAAAGTTCTCCGCTCGTTGCTAAACGTTTCTACGGGTTTCGTATGGGTTGGTATTTGTTGAACACCCTTGTGAAACGTATAGAAAGAACGGGAAACAAAGAGCTTCTCGTTGCCGCTTTGGTGTTGACGGGGTATTCATTTTACAAAATTTACGTCAACGCGCAAAATTGAGTCGTTGCTCACCGTAACAATAGAAAGTGCAGCCGATTAACGTAAGCCTTTCTTCCAATTTGAAGTATGTGTACAGCGAGCAATGAATTATTTTTACATATTTACGTACTTGAAGTTGGCGTAAAGTGTTTGCGTAAATTGAATAAAATGTAACATTTGTAGCCTCGTCCACCGGACACTCATTCGATTATTTAAATCTTTGAGCATAAGAAAACAAAATGTCCACCCATTTCTTTGCCGATTCACACATATTGAAATGTTTACAGGAGTTTGGAAGATAATTCAAGATCAAGAGACGTATTTTTTAAAAACTTTCGAGATCGCTATCAGAAAGATGAATAAAAAATTGCGACACGTTTCGGACATAATGTTTGCGTATTTTCGACAACAAAAGTGCGGCGACGCGGGGAACGGCGATTATCTCGGAGGTTCGCTATTAACTTCGACTCACCGCTTTAACGCGGGCAATGATTACGAGTAATTCCATGTCGATATTTCCAGATATAAGAATCCATTTCGCGCTGAGGGAGCCTCACAGCAGACTGTTCAGAGCTACGGATGCGAATAAGCTTCTCGTAGTAACGTATCCCTGGGATGGAAACGCATTGCCAGGTTGTCGAACAATCTTAATATTTAAACTTATTAATAGTGACGTTGAAACTCATTAAACTTAATATCCGTGCAATTATGCATTTTATTTTTCGTGTCCAGGGATATAAATACCTGTACATTTATGTGCACGCATTCGTTCGTATAAGTACGCGCGTATACATATTTGGTGAAAAATTAATTTTAATTACCCGCGTCTCCGAAATTCCGCACGCGTTCCCTTATAGGGATAAATGTTTTTGGTTAAACGGACATCCGCGTACTAAACATCGTTCGCATTAAAACACGGACAAATTAATTACACGCGTGAAATAGAAACGTCAATGTTTACCCTACTTGCGCGTTAAGTACCAATACCGCGTTGAAATAACTAATTATACGTTTCCCACCTGATAGGAAACGAATTTTGGACTGGCTACCTGGCATCGAGCGGCGATCCCGCAGCGGCATGCAGTAGCCAGATAACGGAATTGCACACTGCCAGGATTAATCCTCGTGCATGCGGCGCAAGTTTGCACGTAGCGTCGGCGGAGCACGGTATTTTGCACATATCGGATTATGCGAAGCTTCATCTTGCTTAGGTAAACTTTTCTCCACGTATTTAAAACTCCGCCGTAAACGTAGAGCTACGTCCCCACTCGCGAATTAAAATCTCGCTAGTCAACAGCACCTTGGGAAGTTGTCGCGAATCGACGCAACTTAAGTTACGTTTCTTATGACACGTCAGACGCATGGGGTTGACGCATCATAGGAAACATGCCTTAACCCCTTAGCTGTGTGAGGTGAATTGTACTTTCTGACCAAGGGTGTGTTGGAAAAAGTTCATCGGAGTATTAGCAAACTTGGTGTCTAGTAGTTTTTCATATCGCTGAATCGGAATATGATATCGAAATTCTAAAATTCAAAACGACGGATACAATATGGCGGATCGATATTACAAAAATTGATGGATTTTTCTGAAACTTGGTAGTTCATACTTCTTGTGCTTTGGATCCGCCATTTTGAATTTTCGATTTTCTAATATCATATTCGTATTTGTTTGTTGATATTTGATATAAAAAAATTCAAGATATCAAGTTTCATTGAAATTCATCCATTTTTTTTTGTAATTCCGATCCGCCCTGTTGATCCGCCATATTGCATTTTGGAATTTTGATGGTATATATTCAGATTCAGCGATACAAAAAACTTGATGGTACCACGCTTCAGAAGAATATACATTTTGTTTCCTTCTATCGGTACCTTTGTTAATCAATGGGAGCACGCGATGTTCGATAAAAACGACGTATCGTCTCGGCGAGAAATTCCTTAACTAAGGGGTCATATACGTTTCTATGACCTGAAAATCGGTTCATAATGTGTAGTAGATTGCAAGAGAACTACTGGACCAATTTTGTTTTAAATCTTTTTCATTTTAAAATACAAATCTTGAACAATAAAAGTCACGTAAAGAGAAAATTCTGGTAAATGTGATGGCTGCGCGTAGTGGCGTAAAACACTTTTTCCCTACAAGCACAAACGGTGGGCGTGATTAGGGTCACAGAGTTAGTCTAAAACAAAATAAAAAATTTTTTATTTTTCTTTAGGACTGTAGTTAACGAGCAACGAGTGGAATTTTAAAAAAACAAAAATACGGAAATTGTCACACTTTAAAAAAACGGATGCATAAAATAGTACAACTGGATGAATGTAAAATGTGTTGTACCCCCGGAACACTATTCTAATTTTAAGTACATTGCCCCGGCTTCCCAGCATAGAAACGCTGACAATAAATTTCCTAACGCCGAACGGCAACAAAGTTCATTGACGGGTTCGTTGCCTTGCACCCGTCTTGAGCAAAAGCACTGATCACTAATTTCCTAAAAGACCGATCAGCAACCGAACTGGCCAATGAACCGATTGTACCACCGACCCACTTACCTAAGTAATGTACAGGCGTTGTCAACCTACAATAATAAAAGCACGCGACAACCGCCCGGGCGTCAGTACTCGTAATGAGACTCGAGTAAAGATCAACATCATAGCCGGTCAGCTACCGAGCAGCTGATAATGAGCACCTAGGTTACTCATCAACGCGTCTCAGTAGTATTCCGAGAACGGGGCAGTCGCAGTGTGACAGTAGAGTGCCGTTTGCAAGAATGTTTAGAATAACTCCTTTCTGAATAAAGTTCCTTCCTTTGTACGCGGAGTTCGAACTCTTAATTGGCAACGATCCCCAAAACATTTCAACTACACCCTGGACAAGCTTATCCTGACCGAAGCAATATATTAACAATTGCACCTACAACTCCCGGCCGGATAACAAATGCTTTAACTTAAAACTGGTAAATGTTGTTGAAAAGCCATTGTTGCGTACTAGAAAATCTAATTAAGGGTATGTTATAGAAAATAATGAAGTGAATCGGACATTCGGTGTGACAGTTATCACGTCCACCACATTGAGAAACATCGTTTCGAGAAAAACGCGTTTAAACTTTGTCAACGTTTTAGATACAGGAGTCGTTGTGGGCTTATACTATTGCTAAAGACTCTCAATTTATTGCTTTCAAAATATGTGAAAAGAAAACCGTTCTTTTTTTAAAACCGAGAAACGTATATGACCCCTTTAGAGGGTGAACTGGCTGAAGCGAGACAGCGAAAATATCGGGGAACGCGTAGGGGTAGAAGCTAACGATATCGACGAACGAACCTCGAGGATAACCGTGACCGTTTAACTTGAACCCAGGAGAGGGCTGGCCCGATGGGCATCGGTCAACGAAGACCCTCGCGATCTCCTCGCAGTCAGAGGAGTCGCAGCGCGGACGTGGATTGCCTGAAGAAATACACGGAGAGGCGAGTCGAAGAGAGAAGGCACACGGAGATACCGGACGCGAGTAAGCTGGATCCGTCGAGCTGGATCCCACTGCCGAGGAACGTGTCTCGAATTCCACCGGCGATCAAGAAGTCCCGCCAATCCTTGAGGGACGAAGAGAAACGACGTTCCGCGTCCATCGACACCGCCGACGAAACGGCGATCGATACCGGTAGAACTGGCAATCCGAAGAAGAGCTCTCCCACGAGGGAAGAGGATGCTGGTCGTAAGGGACCGGAAGAGAGAGAGGATCAGCGGGCCGCGGCTGCGTGTCGCAGACCGACAGCCGGCCGGAGTCAGAGCACGGACGTCGGGCAGGTTAAGAGCGAGAAACTCGTCGAGGAACGAAGGCATACGGAATGCAGCGACCCCCGAACGATCGCGACGAGGTTCACTGAGCACATTTTCATAGTCAAAAACGTCCGACAGAAATGAGATGCAAAGAACGTGAATGAATCGACCGTTAAATTCGTATTTCCGATAAGTACCGAAGGAGTTGCACTAACTGTTATCGATGTTGAGGTATACGTACTATGTTATACGCAAATTATATGTATATATGTATAATTTGATGTCGGTTGTTATATGGATATAGAGATGTATGCCTGAGGCTCGTTTTCGGTAACTATGAAACCAAAATTGATTCGCGGCGTTAAAAACCAAATGTATCTCGACTCTCGACATTGGATTTCTTATACCAAATACCTTTAGGTGGATATCGCAAATTAACACCTCAAGGTTCCGCTACGACGCGTCTCCGTTCGCCAGGATCAGCAACAGCTGCGAAATCACGAAAAAAGCCGCCACCAGGTGGATGACATTCGTCAAGAATCCGTCGCCTAGCTCGACTCCGCGAATCAATCCAGATAGAAAATCTGCCGCGGAAGACGCGCCTCGCGATACCGAGGATTCGCAAGCGAATGATGTTAAAAAAGACACGTCAAAGTGGGAGCCCCTTCGGAAATTTTCGCCGGTGACGTCAAAGACCACCAGAGAGGCCCCGCAAAAGCAAGGTGAATACGATACGATGGTCATGGGAGCGAACATTTTTCCTTACAGCTTCGATTCTCGTCCAAAGCTATTATAATTCGTTTCTTTCGCTTTTTTTCTTTAAACGTTAAAAACTCCGGCTTAAATCTAGATCGTGCACATCTCGGGATCTTCGGATCTCCAAATTTCTTTTTAATCTATCAAATGTATTTCGGGTCACTGATCACGAAAGAATTATAGAATTTCTATTCTACTGAAAGATATTCTACAAGGAATCACATGTGTTTGCTTGCTTTAGAAATAGTTTGGAGATTCGGAGATTCGAAGATGTGCATGATCTAGAATTGTTCCAAAACTCCCCCCGTTAATGCGTAAATCGTAATTAGCGATTGCGAAAACGGAATATCGTGCTAATATTTAACTACCGAAATACCGGTACTTTGGTACTTAACACTAAACCTGCACTGACCCATGTTATTACTGTCATATTTATATCCTATTTATGACACATATAAAAATCAAAATATATCATTGGTTATATCATTAATTATTTAAAATTATGTTGTGTATTATTTCGTACAATAAAGCGACAATTCCTTCCGAAAAACAATATTTATTTAGTAACCGGTGATTTGGCCGATAGGTTTAGTGTTAATAAAACGTTCAAGCTTTTGCATCTAGGGATTTGGTTATTGATTTATACGAAACGGCAAAGGCAGAACAAATTTGCACGAAATTTCACTCCCGCCTCGATGCGCTTCAATCACTGTAGTTTTGATCGTAATCTTCATTTTCTCGTACCATGTTAAATAAATTTTACAAATTCTACCTGCTGACACCTTAATAATTGCAGTTAGCACGAAAACTTAGGTTTACGCGTTTATCGTTACTCAAATGTTTATTTGCGTTAATCACATTGTTTTTCACTAATCGTAACGGATAATTACAGACGAGTCGGAGCCTGATCGGAAACCACCGCCGAGAAAACGATCGCCCGATTTCGAGCAATGCAGTAGACTAACCCAACGCATGCGGGACCTCTATGACTTCAAAACGGAGAACGAATGGCCAAAGAGGGCGACGAATCCTCGACGTGAAAATACGTGGATCAGTAAGAGCAGTAGCGAGGAGGAGAAGAACAATCACACGATTCGTAGGAACAGTCAAGACTTGGAGTTCAACGACAGAGTAACCCGAATTACGGTAAATATGCATAATTCGGAACTGTGGGGACAACTCGTTCCCTGTCGGTTACCAAAGTTCCGGTGTTCTTAAGGTTACACCAAGTACAACTACTTACCTTTTTTCAAATAGAAATATCAATTGTTTAAATTTAATTTTTTATCGCACCTAACTTTAAAAAAACAAATTTCTATTTGAAAAAAGAATAATCATAAACCTGCCCAAAACAAATGACAGATGAATAGGACAGTTGTATCTGCCTCTTGAAGCTTTTCTATTCGACAGTTTTCCCGCAAATGTATTCTACACAAGATATTCAAATTTTAAGTTTTCAAACGAATGTGCCCTGTCCAATGTCGTACCTTCGAGTATTACAGAGCTAAAGATCACCTCCCGTTCGAACGACGGTTCAGTTCCTTTCCCACGAATTTCACCTCTCGCGCTAGCATCTCTCAAACACTCCCGCGAACAAAACACGTTATAGCTAAAAGATACGAAGGTGCAGACCAGTCAGGATCAGGACGACAGACGTAAACTGCGGAAAACCGATCGCTCGGACGGCAGCGAGGTTCGCAACGACGAGTACGAGGAACGGCTGAAGAAGTTCAACGAGAAGCTCAGGTACAGCGAAGACCTCGGCACGGCGAAGCCTCGTTTAAGCGAAAGAAGGACCTACTCGGACGATCAGGACGAAAAAGCTCGCCGCGCCTCGCGTTCAACGAAGCCCGTCGAGCCGCCTCGGGTTACCAGTCGCGTTCCCGAAGAAACGAAACGGAACTCCGACGCGAGCACCAGATCCTCCAGGGGCAGCTACGCCGAGGTGAACCCTGTCAAGAGAGATTCCCGCACCAGCACTGCCAGTTACGCGAGCATCCGTAACTGTCCCGCGAAACGTGGAAGCGTCGAATGCAAGAGCAGCGGGCAGATGTTCGAGCTTCCACCCCGAAGAGCTTTCAGCCAGACCGAGGAGAGACCGAACACTCCGGTCCCACCTGTAGAATGGAACGACGACCGCCACCCGCCTGCCAAGCCGGCGTCGGGACGCCAGAAGAGGGACAGCACGAGGTACAAAGTGTACCTGACGTAAAAGAAAAGGAAATGTCGATGTACCTCGCGTCGGTGAACGAGTCGAAACGTCGCGTGGCGAGTTTTAAGATATTAGCCCTCTGATGCGGTGGATTTCAAACGTTATCGTCGGTTCCCGAGAAAGTCACGAATGTAGGTAATCGTGTAACTTTGATTTTACTATATCGAATTTAAAAACTCATGTGCAAGATAGTACTGTAATTGTATAATACGTTGTGTTTCTCTCGTTGACCTTTGGTGCTCGTGGTGCGTGTACCATCAATCAATGATATCAATGTTACTCGTTCGGAGGAAATAATCGGCCCACCAATCAACAGATTCTGATGGAAAGCACACGTTGTCTGCATGAGGGATTTTTAAAATTGAACTTTCTTGGGTACTCTTCAACTCCGACGAACGTAACCTGATATTTTAATTGAATAAATTCGTGGTCTCGTGGAGGGTCGTCATCCTGGGTCAAAACGTCGAGTTTGTATGTAAAAAATCTTAGGTATTCCGTGTAAGACATTCCCTCCACTCCTGCGCGCTTACAAAATATACTTTACATCAGGATTACTGACGACTAACATGTTAACTAATTTCGTTAAGAGCCATACGGGTGGAACGTTTATCGATCATTTCGGATAAATAACGGTTTTAATTTTTGCCTCAGCTGTCCGTGAAATATTTCTCCTAATTTCACCGCTCCGCGGGTGCAAAGAAGTTGAAACCATTGATTCGTTGCACCGTTGCCTCGAAGCAGCAAATAAAAACGAAAGAGGAGAATTCAATTAATTTCAATTAATTGTTAATTCAAATGTATTACGTCAGGCAATGGAGCAAGTTTTCTTTGTAATATCGAAAGAAAACTGTGTCGCCTTCATACAAGGAAAGCGATATAATATTTTATTATTGCATTCGGACGATATCGTAGATGTTTGTAATCTTTGCAACGTTTATCGAGTACGGTTCCTCGATGTTAAAGTTTGCACGTTAAGCTTGGGCGTGAGATTAAATCGAGAAAAGTATAAAGTCCGAGTCCTAAAGTGGCGTGAAATAACGAGAACCGAGATGGAAGACCGGTGTGAGGTCAAATGAGTATCGGGGTGTTTCGGGGTTAAACGTGATTTCGTAATTTCGCGTTCGACGATTTTCTGTCATTGGAATCATTGATCAGCCGTCGTAGTAAGAAGATTATGTGTCATAACGTGTTATCGTGTAGCTGTTAAAAGTTTCCAGCGTGCTCCTTTTTACCATGTTCGATGTAAAACTTTTCGATAGACGTAAATGACTGTGCGAGATTTTATATATCACGAATGGTTGTTTCGACGTTTATAATAACGTTGCTAAACCGTACGCAAAGTTCGGATCGCGGACATAGATATCGAGGGTGGATAATATCAGCAACGCGTCGCGTCGGAAAGATTTGTCGATATCTATCAACGTCGACCGTAACTTGCAAAACAAAAACTATACCTAATGCTGTACAAAACGATGTATCACGAAACGGCTAATAAAATATTCTTTGAGAAAGACGCCGCTGTGATTACCATCCAACACTCGCTTATAAAAGTGAAACGTACAAATACTAATTACATTCCTTGACCGATGACAATATTAACAAACATCAACCCCAGGGAACGAGTGTTCGTGCGAATTAGCAACAACAATTTTCCCATCGTGAGGAATAAACGATAATATTCGTGGAACAGGTCCGAAGGGCCGCTACGAAACTTGCTCAAAAAATGTCCCTTATCAATTTCCGTCGAAAGATCACTGTCGTTCGCGAAAGGACTCTCTCGACCAGCGTCGAGGAAGAATTAAAATCAACATCGTCGTCTTTCTTACTTGCGCTCGCTATTCCGAAAGTCATTACGAAATCCCGAACTAGGGTCCTTGATAAAAGTGACCTTCACCCTCTTCCTAACTGGAACACTGTGCGCCGGTGGCGGCGGAACTCTGCAATCTTTGCCTTGCACAGAGCTTTGTTCCTCGTCTTCTCTCTCAACCTTGAATCTCTTCTGACCACAACTCGTAGCACTTCCACCGATGGTCGGCGCGCCGCTCGTCAAAGACGCGCTCGCTGTGCCGTTCGCGTGAACGTTCGAACCAGTCGCAGTTTGAACGGTGATCTGCGGTGACTTTGGAAAAGCCGATGGTCTCGAGCTGGACGAACAACGTATCGTACCACCGTTGCCGAGGCCACCGGCTGAAAAATTATTTTGAATGCAGATCGCCGACGGCGTTACGCTTCTTTTGTTCGCGGTACCGGTCGCGTTGTGTCCGGAAGGCGCGATCATCAGGAGGTTGTTGCCGTTCGTGTCGCAGGTGACGTGCGAGACCGGATGCTGCAACTGGCGTTGACTCGGAAAACTTGTCCTGTACGCGTGAGGATTCTCCATGGTCTGTTTCTCTTGCTTTAAAAATGTCACGGCCGACTTGCCGTGATAGGTCGTTGAGTTTTGAGAGTTGAAAGCGGGCTCGCACTTGATTCTCACTTCCTGATGGGTGAGGTCGTTGCGATCTTGCGCCTTTTGCCACTCCAGGACGTTACTCAGTAGCTTTATGTACCTGAAAATTGCGTGGTTGTAGTGCATTGACTGGGAATAGTTTGAACTCGTGGTTAATTATTCGTAGGTTGTGAAATATTTTGGATATCCCGATGCTCATAGGAGATTTTGCGAATTTTTAATTATCCGCGATCGGAATGTGAATTTTATGGAAATATACATTTTTACGGAAGGCAAAGCGGAGATAAGCGAAATGAAACAGATCATTGGTTAGTTAGTATGATGTTTTAAATATAAACTTTCGATGCATTAGCCATACGACGAAAATCCAAAAGTTGATAATCATCGCTGGTCGACATAATATCTGATTAACGAAGTAACCGACTGATTTTCTTTATTTTTTCTCTAGTTTTCCATTTTCATTAGACAAAATTGAATATTGCACGTAGCCTATCAATTGTTTACAAATCCAAAACGCTAACCCAGGTTTAACTCGATCGATTGTCTAATCTCGCATTGGTTATTACGTTATTTAATATATTTTCTTCGTTGGGATACTGTCTACCTTTTACAACGAAATACGTATATGCATAAAATCCACAGTCCATTACATAATTCTTGCACGTGTTTACAATTTTTTTTTCAAATCTGCATTGAAATCAATCGAATGGTTTTTGAAAACGGATCGAGAAACTTTGATCGTAATTTTGTTACACGCATGCAACAATTTGAATCGTGTAACAAGAAATTGTCGATCCTACCTACCGTATCGCCATTCGCAGGATTTCGTTCTTCGACAACTTTTTATCAGGTGGATGCGTGGGCACCAATTTTCGAAGCTCGGCGAAGGCTCCGCTGACGTTTTGTTGTCTCCAGCGTTCGCGGCTGTTGGTAAATAATTTTCGAACACCCACGTTTCCCACTCGCGGCGTGGGTGATCCTAACTGACCACCGCCAGACGACGAAATACCATCTAGCTATGAAGTTATTTCGATTGATATTAACGATCATTCGTTTCCATAAAACAAATTTTTGTAACCCTAGTGTCAATAACTAAAATTTTCTACGTTGTTCAATAACCGAGGTACCCGTCACATAATTTTCATTGGTTTAGGGATGTATTGTTGAATTTTCGTTGGAATGCGAACGGGAGATGTTCGAACACTTGCTTATGGTATATCGAACCATCGAGCAACAATAAGGCCGGACGCATACTGAGACGCAAGCGACGTAACACAGCGCAGTTTGTTGTAATCGTCATGTATTACCCATACGTAATACAACCAGTATACTGGTTGTATTTGCAACCAACTGTTTGAATTTGCAAGCGCAAGTTAAGTGACAATTAAAAACATGGATTATAAGTTTTTATATATGTATTTATTTTGTTTCATTACCTAAAAATTCACGACGAATGCCAAATTTATTGGTGTGGGTACCCGATTATTGAACAACCCTGTTGTTAACCCCAATACGTGAAAATAAATACTTTATATCAATAAAATTGTGTTTAATTAACATTGGCAAATCTAAAAATATCTAAATGACGACGTTAAAGGAGTATATCTTGAAACTAGAAATTTCGCAAAGTTAATTTCGTAAAGTAACGGTTAAATGTAATTCCTGATAGTGACACTATATCGTTGTTAAAATTACAGTACGGTGTGCGTATCGTGTACTGCATTACGCCATGTCGTCGGGAACATTTCCTAGCGAGCGTACGTAAATAACAACTTTTACTCACGGAGTTAGCGCGATCCCTTCGTTTCTTGCTTTGGTCATCCTCGTCATCGGTATCGTGAGAGTAAAACTCATCCGAGAGAGTAGCTTCTTCCTCCGTGTCCCTCGAAGTACCTGGAGAATCGCCGATTTCCTCCGCGAGTTCTCCATCTCCGGATAAAAGAGAGTCTGCCGGCGAACCGCTCTCAGTTTCTACCGCACCACCGTTGCAGCCATTGTACGTCAACATCGGCTGCGATTTATTATTATTATTATTATCAAACCACGGATGTTTGTGACAATTCATATTTTTATGGGAGATCGATAAAGAGATGGGAGTGGAACGGAGATTTCTTTCGATACTGTAGGGAAAGCGTCCGCAACCTATGACACGCGGGTCATCAAGTGAACCACTTGAATTCCGCAAGTATAATAGGTATACGAAAATAACTTATAAAACATAAACAAGATTAACTCACGAAACGTCTTCTTAATAATCACATTTTGGTTGATTTTGGTACGCAGCCAAAAAAAGGTTGCCAACGCCTGCTGTAGGACTTTAAAAACATATTGTTTTATATCCTACATTTTGTATAACACGTACGTGCTATATACTTCACTCAAATGAATAAATTACGTACTGATTATCCGAATAAATCTTGTTTGCCGTTTCAATATCTTTCAATGCCCTGTAACGATTCGTTGGCAGGACGGTCAGGGAAGAGGAAAATTCAAACAGAAATTTCGTTGTCTTTTCTCGTGAAACGTTTTAGTCCGCTGTGGGCCCTCTTCGGTGACATTTATTTCTTTCACTAAATTAAATTAAGTAAAATAGTATTCGATGGTGTCAGTTAAAAAATTCACCGTGAGGGAAAGAGAAAAGAACGTGATATTAATTTTAATTTGTAACCGTAAATAATAGTATTTATTTGACTTAACTTAACTGATATCATTAAATAACTACTTAACACAATTAATTTAAAAAAAAAAGAGGGAAGAAGACCGAAGGGGGAACGCAAAAAGAAACATAATTTCCTGCTTGAATTTTTCTCCTATTACTAGAGGTTATTTAAATTTCCAGTTACGTACGTACGATTACTGTTAATCATCGGACTCGCGCCTTCGAGAAAATAAATCATTCGCTTTGACCATCGACCGCACTCGACTCGAGCATTCGTTAACGTCGCGCGATATTTTACTTCACGTTTCTATGAATTTTCCAACATTCTCCGGGCGCGCTGTACGATTAGATCGTTGTTAAATAAACTTGATGACTGACAGCAGACGGCGGGAGATCGCGTCAATTATCACGAATAAAATTAGATCGCGTAGCGCCAACAGGATGCTGATATGACACCCTCTGCGTGGTTACTGTCCCTGACATTCAATAGATATATGTGCCACGCGGTTTTATCTCGTTCGCGAGGACATGTTGAAAATTTTCACTCACGTTCGACGACATGCACGGGTTAACATTAACCGTTCGTAAAGGAAAATTACAATTTTGAAACGTTTCCGTCACGATACCACATCAGAAATTACGATCCAGCTGTTCTTTGTAGCTTCTAAAATCCGTTTATCTGTTTTTAGCTAACGTCGCAAATAAATTCATTTAAATTATTTGATACCGATACGGTTGTATTTGTATTCGACAAAACCGAACATTATTTTCAAAAATTCAATGGACGCGAATGCAACACACTTTTTTTATATTCCCACGCTTAAAACCAAGACTTTCGATAAATTCAGTGCAACGCGTATGCGAATCGGTCGATGGTGCAACGGACACAGCTTCCAGGAAACTCTTATTATTTCTAAACTTACAGACAACAATTTACACGAGTTACCGGTGTATTCGTAATTCACAGAAACGGTGATTATTGGAAGAAGTATCAGTCGTTAAATCGCTAAGAAAAGGTTTAGTACAAAACTGAACTATCGATAGGCAGTTAAACGGTACCTTACCATGTCAAACTCCGATTGATTCGCAGTCACGAGTGTGTCACTCGAATCAACAAAATTTCCGATGTAATATACTTTGGGCACGCTTCGTCCACTGAATATCCGAGGTGACGATCGCGGACGACGTTAACCGGACCGACGAGGCCAGACGGGACGATTTGACTAATAGAAAGTGCGGTTCAACCCCCGGGAAAATGAATTTTGCGAAGGCGGAGCGCAGGCTTCATGGGTGGAGCTCCTCTCCGGACCATCCCATACTGCTCCATACGTATCCAGCATCCCTCCGCTCGCGAGAGAACCCTTAAGTCGCTGTCAGATCTACTGTGACCGCCAAACGTAAGGAAACTTTACGATTATACATTTGCTTGCGCTTCGTTCGTAATCGTAAATGGAAATGATGAAAAGTGATATCAGTTGCAATCGATTTGTACACAATTTTTGTGAACGTTTGATAAATGCATTTATCGTTATAAAATACATTTCAGAATTATGGATCTGAGGTGAAGAAGAAAATTAGTAAGTGTTATTACTTACGGTAAGATTAAATCTTTCTGTAATTACCAATGATCCCATGTTTCCTCGTTGGGTTCGATATCAGGCGTTGATAAATGATAATGTTACAGTTTAAATAATTATTACGCGGTGGTCGTTTATAATCATGCTACTTCGAATAAACGTAATTTAAAAAGTAATTTTAATAGTAACAACGAGAATTGAGAAGGTGAATCGTTCGAGCTTTAGCAAATCATTTTCAAAGTTCCCAAACAATCAAATTCTTATTAGCCGTGCCCCCAAAAGTCAATGCAACGAAACGGTATGAAAAAAAAACGGGGACCCTGCTTAATATACATTAGGGGTGAGAGTTTACCGAGTCCCACCCGTTGTCAAGTGGCCACCAGCCACGAGCTGTTTTATCGTGACACCTCTGGAGGGTGGTGCAGATTTTCCACAGGGATGCATCGGAGGGTGTCATCATCCGATCCCGATTAAATGATTAAATCTCCAACGCTGTTCATTCGAGCGCTATTACCGGCCAATCTGCGTGGGACTTGATCCAATTTCGTCTGAACATTGATATCTAGCCTTCTCGGGTTTAAAAACATCAATTGACTCTCGATTAGCCGGAAGAAATAGTCAAATTGATTATTAAATTATTTAGAGTCAGTCATCTATGTATCTTTACTGAATTAAATTTCATTCGCAAACCGACGACGTAAATGTTGAAAATTGACAGCGACGAATATATCTGCAATTGCGATGGACGCTTTAAATGAAAAAAGAAATTCAGCTTAACGCGCGGTATTTGTACAACAGAAGCGATTAGATAAAGCATTACTCGGCGACGTTTGTTCCTTGATTTTGTAGGAGGCATCTTCTAAGCAGATGCTGACGGGATGAAACAGGAAGAAGGTGGGGACAGATTTAGTCATGAGTCTCCGCGCACATGACACATAGATAACGAAAGGACTTTTGGCCGCAGTCTCCATCTTTACTCATTTATAGACCGCGGATGTTTATGCAAATTCATATTTATTTGCTCCGTTATTGGAGATGTTTCACGATCTATTTTTTAATATAGTATTGTACATTGTACATTATACTTGCACGTTATGTATTTCTTTTGAATGACCTGTACGCGAACGTATTATATATTCCACACACGCTTAGCGTACGCGTTTAATAAAATTAATAGAAAATCGGTATAAAAAGCACACATTTTGCGTAAACATCGGCAATTCACTCGTTTCGATTAGAATCGCACATTAAGAAATAATACACGAGTGAAATTTCCAATTCTCAGATTCTTATTCCATGACCCGAAATGACACGTCACGCTCCGCGCGAAAGTTTTACGTTCGAGTGAAAATTTTGAATTTAGAAAATAGCACTCTGGATACAGCCGTATATATTATTTTTTAATGTCGCTATTAGGGTCGCACTTCCTAATTTTATCGGTACCTTGATCCAAGGATAAAGGGCGTATAAATGACACGTGCGTTATGCTTGAATGGAGTCGCGTGCCTCAGTCCTTAATGCGACCATTCGAGGGGTGACTTTTTTTAGTTTTCAATCATTCCCTATTGTGACCGCATACGGATACGTAGATTTCCATCTGTAACAAATAAGTGGCAAAGCACGAGGAGATCCAACGACGGATTTAAAGCGCGTAATATTTGCTAGTACAATCTTCGCGAAGCGACGTATCGACGCGTATTTATGAAAAGCGAAGCGTTTCGTTTTATCTCGCAGAGACCAGCACTTTTCGCACCACGTTTTGAATTTGCCCTCGAAAACTAGCATATCTCCGTTCGTAGAGACGAGGGGGTGGCATGCCATGCTTTTTTGCTACGAAAACCAACACGTTTCGAGTAGTTTCTCGTGAAAAGTGGCCCGTTTCGCCTCTCGCTGCAAAAAAACGTTACCTTAAATAGGTTGCCGGGCGTTCTACTGCAAAAATAAAACTGCAGTGCCAGTCCTTGCGAGGTAAATGGAATGCGCTACTTTTCGTAGCAGTATTTGAAATGCACCATTATTTCGTGGCAAACCGCGAATTGTGCTCTTTAGAGTGGTTAATATCAAACTCGCTAGTTATCGTTGGAAACGATGAAACGTGCTCCGCTTCGTGATAACATGAAGCGCGCTAATCTTCGTAAGACAAATGAAAAGCGCGTCGGTGGGATATATAAATAATCACGCGGTTAGATTTATCCGTTGAAACTCCGTTTGACAGGTAAATATTACTTCCGTCGATGCAATAATTTATTTATTCGCCCATCCATTGCGCGCGCATTTTTTACCCTTTTCCGCTATACATCGTTATCCGAATTTCATTAATCTCCCATGGAAGTCCCCTTGAAACGACAAGAGCACCCCCAAAACGTAGGAACCATGGGGCAACGCGAAAAATCGTACTGGGTGGGTTTTGTAGCGGTTTCCCACAGGTCTAGTAACTTACAGCTCAATTTGCGCGTGTCAATGAATACGAATTAGGTATTAACGTTATCTCCCTAAGATACGTCGGCCAATCTTTTGATTGTCGATAAAATTGCGGTGAATCACGGGTTTATTCGCACGGGGGAAGGCAAGTTCTTACATACGTTTGCAAATATGGAAACGCGTTAAGAGTTACGACCGTAATGCGTAATTGTCAGGATAATGTTCAAAGCTTTCCGCCCGCTCTTCAATTTTGGAAAATTCCCGACACAAAGTATGCGATATGGGCATCTTTTGCAAGAATCGTGTTTCTTATCGTAGCTGTAATTTCGTAATGGGAAAAATAAATATGCATAGCTTCGTGTGTTTCGTGTACGTAAAATAAGGGGATAAGGTCTTGCCTCGGGCCAAGTATAAGTATGCGAGAACTGGACTTTTTATCCTCAGTATCATTGGAGAATATTGGAGAAAATTATTCAGTATTATTGGAAAACTTCTGAAGGCTACCGTATCAACGCATAACAGTTCCACATCGCACGAAATACAACAAAGCAGTTACATCCTCGCTGTATCGGAACAACCGGGAGTTACAAGTATGCGTTTCTGTGTTTGACAAATCTTGTAAAAAAAGTTACCACGAGAACAACGCGTCAAAGATTTGGGCAGCGAAAAATGCATACGAGGGAGATCGTTATCGCTGCTCGGTAAGGTAACAGCGAAAAAGCTAACGGGAATGGAATATGGTCGAGCACGTAGAAGAATTATCGCAGGCAGGGTGTGCCAATGGAAAAGAGGCGTGTCGCCGGGTTTGCGCAGTGTCCCATGAAACGTCAACGCGTTCGAATGGGATCCCCATACCGGGGGGTGAGTTCCAGGAATACAGTGATATGGGGTAGAGAGGGTGGGGAGCTCAAAGGGCACGAGGGTGAAATCAATTTTCGTTATCGCCGTCAACCAGCCGCCCCATATTAATCCCATTATTAGTGTTTGTTTTCCTCGTGCATCTCTTACCAGACATCGCGAATTCGTCCTTTAATTGTTCGACTCGAAAATAAAAGAGGTTTGGTCTCTCGAGTCTTCGCTACGCGGTAGAACGTCGATCATCGGAGTGTCGATCGACGGGACGATCGATCGTTCGAAATATTGGGTTCGTAAGTAATATCGTAGCATCTTCGTTTTTACTTTTGAATTCGAACAGCACGTGTTTTATTTGGCGAATTCTCTACATTGTTCGAAAACGCTTTTTCTGCGGACACTATCGTGTTTATTGTTTTCTGAAATAAAAAAGTTTTTAAACAGGGTTAGTAAAAGTTTCTGTTAAATCAAAACGCTACGATATTAATTATCAACCCAATAATATCGCGTATCGTAAAACTCTCCGGGTACTGGCAAAAATGATGTGGATCGATTCTTCTTTTTTTAGAAAAGCAGAAATTCTCATTATAATTTCGTTGCGCGAAACATTCTCGCGCGTTTCACAGAACGACGTTCCGCGTGGCGCTGATAAAGCGTTATTGACGGGGAGATAATGATTTTTAATTTGAAGAGGGTTCCTTGTGTCGCGAGATGGTAGATAAGGTATCTATCCTCGAGGAATATTCCAAGATGTATATCAAGCAGATTCGCGTACAAGCGGGAGGAGTAGCGCGGGTGGATTGACTCGAAAATGTCATTGAAGCGAAGCCACGGAGGCTGCGCGAGGCACGAGTGTTTGGTGCTGATAAGGGATGCTCCGCCCTCGGAGCTACTGGAATCGGCCTTTAGCACCCCCTCCGCCATGGAATCGCAGGGTCAAGTTGTCGGAGGGCTCTTTGCCTCGGCACCAAGTATTAATCTCAGGGATTAAGGGAACAGATAGGACGGAGATTAATTTTTAAGACGTTTGAAAGCGAAAAGGATTAGCTCCCAGCAGTTAATTAGCATCGGTCCGCGGTCACGCTACTTTTCCCCTTTAAATGACTCGTATAATTACCAACTCATTACGTTTATATACAGGGGGGGCGGGGCTTGAAAAATGCCACACGAATGGGTGCTGTATTCTTGGAATTAGACGAAGATGGTTCGATAGTTGATTGGGAAATATTAAAGGATTTGGAATATGCCTCTTTGAATTTAATTAGACAACAGGCTTTTGCTATAAACGTTTTCCTCTATTTTCTGATACATGGAAATTACTCGAAAAATTGGTTTCGTGTACTTCGTCTTGTGTTTATGAAAATTACACTATTCGAAGAATTCATATATTCATATTGCACACTCAGTAATTAAACGGTAGTATTATCGTTTATTTGTCGTTATTGAAGATATAAAAAGTAACGTTTTACAGTCTCAGATGTGGAAATAATGCGGTCGGTAGAAAATACAGCTAAATTGTAAATCTATAAAAACATGGGAGTAGTATTTACAAATATATAACAATCTACATCTACGATCATCGGAGGATCGTAATCAGGATTACGATCTACATTCCAGTCTTGTATGGAGTCGGCGATGCTAAATTAAAACAATACAAATATTGCACATTCACATTTACTCTATTCTCAACGAGGCCGTTAAAAAGGTCAGATTTATTAACTTCTTCTAAAAACCTTATCGCTACTTCGAGAGTTTTTCTTTTGCGCGATTCGCTTGGCGGTTACCACATTCAATGATTCGAAAGAAAATGCGTTTGTTCATTTTGAAATTTGTTTAAAGACACTGCAAGAAACAACGAGGTTATAATCGTTCTTCGCCGATGGAAACTAGTTATATTTGTTACGTGTACGAAGACGGTATATGCTCGTGCATTTATGTAAATAAAATATATCAAACTTAATTACACATACGTATATGCACGAATATCCATTAATTCTCAAATACTTACATCAAATATTTATTTAACCCCAGGATGCGAGACTCAAAAGATATCTTTCACATATATATAAAAAAAGATTTATCTAGCATTTGGATGGTTGTCTAGAAGAAAAACGTATGTTACATTTTATACAATTTATTCAAAGGCGTAAGAACAATTCATTGCTGGCTACAGCAATTGAAACATCAGCTGATTAACGTACGCTGACCGATATAGTATTTCAAATTGAAGAGAAACCATGTCTCGATCGGCATCCCTTTTAATTCCTGCAGGGAGTAATGAATTGTTTTGACGTATTTATGTAAATTGTATAAAACGTTACGTACATACGCCCTTCCGCTCGACGCTCATTCGTTAAACGCTACTAGGGGAGACGCGATACGCCGTTTTCCTCGAAACTTTTCCTCAGCTACCAACATAAAATACTGATATTTATATCGCCATCGTAAGAATGGTTTGTCCGATACTTATGTGGACACGCTTAAGACTAATATTTACAACTGAGCATTATCGATAGTTTTCCGCTGTGAGATCAAAATACTGTCGTTTCCGTGGTATCGATTTAACTAGGCTTCAGTGGAAGGCAAACAAAAGAATTAGTAATGGTACAGTTATAATGCAAACTACGTAAACTCCTGTTCTGGGCACGCACGTGGACACAACAACGTACTCTTCGTTCCACTGCGAGTCATTGCCGCTGAATGGTAATTCCAGTACGGTCCTCTCGTTACTGAACATTTTGAAGGGTAACGAGCACTCCTGCGTGCTGTTCTTGCAAGCGTGGATCGGATTCGAGATGTTGTAAACAGTCTTTAGAAGATCGAAACGCACGCGCAAGTAATTCGGTTGAATCTCGTTCTCCGAGTTGAAAACGAAAAAGTAATATCCGTCACTGGGTACTCTGAAAGCAAATATTGCCTCGCGTCAGGATCTCGAAAAGATATGGGACTAATCTTAACCACTCGAAATTACAATTATCGTGCCGAGATTCTTGATCGAACCGTTAACTTTGAAGACGATCGGTCAAAAATTTGATTCCAATTAAAATCTTCGCGGTAAGATTTTAAAAATAAAAGCAAGAAGCATCCTATTTACCGGATCTGGATCTTAAAAGCCATTTTGGAAGCGATTTGAATCTTAGGATTTAATATTCTAGAGAACCAAGTCGGACTAATTACGGAGGATAGTGTAACAAAATAGATTATACAAATCTGAAAGCATCTATATTAAGATTGAGTGACACCTTCAACGCCACGTCACCCATGTATTGGTGACACGCGTAACATATTGAAAATTCAGATTCAATAGATTTGAAGAATCAAGATTCGATATAATCGATCTAATAATTTCTTGACACATGAATAACCTTAATATTAATATAAATAATATTAGTATTCCGTAACTATGGTACGGTAACTCGCGAATCACCAAAATATGCGTGACGTGACGTTTAACTTTTCCATTGAATTACCAAGTATTGAGTTTTTTGCTCGGACCAATTAACACCCAAGAAATTCAGGAAAATAAAGTTTATCACTTTAAATTATACGTACCTATACGTGACGGTGTTAGCAAACGATGCTGCGTCGTGTTGCATTTCGTGTTTCGGTGTGCACTGCCGATGCGGGGTCAAAGGTAAATTCAAAATAAGACCATCGCACTCCAAAAGCCGTTCTTCAGAACTGCTGAAGGAACTCCAGAATTCGGAATTGCTGCGATCGTTGAGCGTCGTCTCGTTGACGGTACCTCTGTCCTCGGCAACACCATCTGGGTGCAACATACCCTGATGCATGATACAGAGATTTCGTGATGTTTAGTTAAAGGTCGCTTCATTTTTCTCAAAGTGCCACGGTATTGATACTAGAGTATACACATATGCATACATACGCGTACGGGACGAGGCACCTAGAACAGGTCGTTCGAACATCTCTGTTGTTTATATCTCGTCTAATGCATTTTTTTCTATCGTTAATAATATTCGGGTGGTCTGTTTTAAGTGTCTCGTCCTATACATACTTCGTCGAGAAAATAATAAGGTTATTAACAAGAAAGAAGGAAGCGTATGCACGTTCCGTTGTATTATTAGCAAATTACTGTGGATTTGTGGCAAGTAATTAAGTGATATAATAATCTCTAATAGGGGCACTGTAAGAGCCTAGGATTCACGCGTCTACGCGATAAAGCGTTGATTACTGTTCACTAAATTAGACCCCTTATCGTCGAGATAATATCAACGGAATTACCGAAGACAGTATAACGCCGGCCGATAGCAACTGGCCAATAACTGCGAATCTAATCTAAAATGAGATCAGGGTACAGAATCGCGTAGAATTTTACAAATTTTGGTAATTAGTTAACCCTTGGTGGCACGATGAACACTGTAACCGCGTGGTATCCCTGAAAACCTTTTATTAATTTTCCTGCCTCCGATTTCTGTCTATAAACTTTCTCTTTCACCAATTGTCTAAGAATATCGAGAATTTGAAATATCGAATCTCAGATCTGAAATTAGCGAATCGAGAAGAACCATGGGGAAAGATTTCTATCGAAATTCGTGAGCTATGCAAAGTATGTGTATCGAGGAATCAAAGAACGTGATTAATATTTTTGGGAATAAAGTCTAGAAGCTTCGCGATACTTTACCTCTTCGATAACGGTGTCGTCCTCTTCGTCTTCCTCCGTCAATTCCTTTCGAAGAGGCGACGATAGAATCAATTCCCTTCGCCTTCTACGTTTCTCCAGAGGCGACAGATTCTCATCGTTCATCGTCGCGTTCACCATCCGTCGCAACGTTTCGCCTTCGGGACTTTTACCCTCGATCTCGTCCATTAATCTTTGCAGCATCTGTTTACCACGATGACCCAGTGAATTTATTTTATGCAAAACGTCTTGGAAAATTTCGGCGGACGTGGCCGCGGTAGTTTTCAATTTCTGTTGCGCCTCGGTAATTATTTTTTTCTCCGTCGATGTTTCGAGATTCAATTGATTGGATTTTTCCGTGATCGTCGAGTCACCGGAAGTGTTAGCCAATTCCGTGGTACCTGGATATTCTTTATCGTCCCTTTCATTCTCCAAATTCGCGGACGTAGGGCTCGAAGTTACGCTCTGTTGTTCTCTATTGTTACTCGTTGAATATATTTGTCCTTTCGTGTTTTTCCTTTGCATTCTTCCTGTCTCGATGTTCGAAGGGTATCCAATCGGAGGTTTATCTATATTAGCAGTTTCCATGAAAACGCCCTCGTAGCGATGATGCGGATTTTCTTTCTGTTTGTTCTTCGTACCGAGGGTCTTCGCGAATAGTTCCGTGAGTATACTCCTCATAGCTTTCGCGTCCAATTCGTGGCTATTGTAATGATGGGACATCGGGCTGTCTATATGCTTCGAGCTGTTTAAATGAACCGCATTGTCTTTGTGATGAAAGTGTACCTCTTGTCTGGCTCGTTTCATTTTTTCCGGCATGTTGCTTGGACTCCCGTTCTAGCCAAAAGTGCACAATATTTGAAATCATTAATCCAAAATCGAGTCTAACGAGCGCCACGTTGAAAGACGAAATTGCAGGACGAATTTTATACCGTGTTACGTGCATTTTATGTTATCGGTAAAGCGCGGATATTTATGCAAATTAATATTTTTATACGATGTCGATAAAAAAGCGGGACTCTAATAAATTTGTTTCGTCGCTGTAGGCCTTTAGAAGCATATTCTTTTATATCGCGTATTTTCTATCATACATATTCGTATCATATGTTTCACTTGAACGAAGCATGTACGAATATACCACGATAAATCAGAAAGTATTTCACAAAATCAGTTCAATGTCAGCATAGGGAGCATGCATTTCGCATAAGTATCCGCAGTAATATAGTTTGCAATGGAATAAAATACTTTTATTGTGTCGGGCATATTACACGCGACTCGGCATCCGTCGCTACTGTTGTGTAGCTTAAATCGTGTGCTTTGGCATTGGAACGGTTAAATTATCGTAATCACGGTTGGACGATGGGATCTGATACAATACGTATCGGAGATTCCCAGATATTGAGGCACCGAACGGGAAGTACCGAGATGTATCAAAATCTCGGATGCTCGATATCAACTTTCAAAACCGGTACCTCCTAAAGCGATATCAATCAATACAAATTCCATAGTAACCAAGTATCGATACCGCGAACGATAGAAACAATTTTTTTAATAGATACAGAAATGTGGAAGCTCATAAACATCAAATATTATAATTTTTTAATGTAAAAATATGTACTTCTTAATGGCGTTACGTCAACTGCTTATCGTTAATATTTAACTCGTTAAGAAATAATATTTCATTCGTATTATCATCTATAAGTCCAAATTATCTACCATCCAGTTACCTAGTATGACAGTTGTCATAAAAAAAACATATTCACAATTTAACGATACCCAGCGTTTGAACTGCGACCTGTAACCATTGGCACATCTACTGCAATGTCGTTTGTTTTTTTCTGAAGTATCAAATCGGCATTCGGTACATACAAGTACCGAACAGGTATCGATTCTTTTTCATGCCTACGAGTTTTGATACAACTTGGTGTCAAAAGAAAATATGTAGACTGATATCGATGCGCATTGAAGCGGTTTCAACCCAACACGCTAATCGAGTTATTACATTATTTTAAAAAATAAATGCTTATTGCACATACCTCGAGCGAACCTTTGACAGTGAGAAGACCGGTTTCTTTAGCAACTTCGAGAAGTTCTTCCAATTCTTCGCTACTATCGTCTCCGATAAAAGCGCACTCGTGAAGATGCTTGTGGCCACGAATCATCGTTAGCGAAGCACCGGGCCATCTACGATGTAACGTACAATAATGCAGTAACTTTTCAACGTAATTGAAAACTCTTTGGAATTGAATCACTCTGGTCTCGGTGCTCTACCTGACACACGTGGAAACGGTGACGCTACTACCGCGTAAAAGATAAAATCCCCAATACTCCTTCATATCGTCTTCCAGGATCAAATGTCTGGTCATTGAAACTGGTACCACTTCGGCTTTAACTTTTGGTTCCTCGTTCATTAAGTATGCGTTGAAAGTTGTATTAACCTTGACCAATTGGCTCTACAAAAATTGAATTTGTACACGTTGATCGCAGACGTTAACTTCTTCGACGAAGTGTCATTTGTTTCGTCATTACAATTTATCACTTCACGCGAAGAATAACGGCGATCCCGTGGATCATATTAACGTTGCCAAGCTCTCAACATTATTTATCTTGACTCTCGCTAATATTCGAACGCTACCAATGTTGGACACGTTGATCGCGACGTCACCTATACTTAGGCGGCTCGTCAGTTGACATACTTTAGGTACGAAATACTAAATATATAATATATAATGATCAATGAAATAATTGAGTATAATCACACTCGAGTTACTCGTTACCACGCCTTCTTTCCGAGCACTATATTTCATCTTTTGAAAAAATTCATTTATTAATGTGACTTTGACCACTCCGAAAATCTCCATTATTGTTTTTTCCTCCAAAGATCAAGATCAAGATCTACGTTTCGCGCACTTGTACTTAGCCCGAGACAAAATTTATTGATTATGGTTACTTAATATGTCACGCGTGCCACCAAAATATGGGCGGTGCCGTGTAAACCAACGTGTTAAATCTGTCTGAAATATGCGAGGAATAATGTAAGTTACCGTGATCCACATTATTTTCTTACGATTTAATTTAAACTATTTGAACGATCAATGAGCAGCATAACTCGGTATTCAATACTTTGTTATCTGAACAAATTTCAACTAATTTTCACTATAGGTCGCTATTCGGTAGAAAACTCGGTCAAACATCCATCGCGATCAAGCACATCGTTTTTATATTCTTCCATGATCAGCCGTGGTCTAACAGAATGATATTCCGAGCAAACAAAAAGTTTGACATTTTCAATTGGCATCAGCGATAAACATTAGCGAAATTAACGTCGATCAATACACAAGTAAACTGTTTACCTGACACCAGGTGGTCGATATTTTCGCATCGATAAGCCTCTGATCGGAGATGGTTAATGGGTATAGTTGCTCGGAATAAACGCGATATCGCAAGTACATTGGCCCCGCTACCAATACGGAGGGAAGAAACATACCCAGTAGACATAATCGCAACAGCCTAAGCGGTACTTTATACTGCGATTTACGAGGCTGCCAGTCCCTGGGACGTGCACCGCTCCCTGCGAATTGCAAAAATGACGAAATACTATATTACGATAACGATAAACAGAAAATTAATTGATTTTCGTTTACGTAAAACTGTTCGTCGAATTAACTCGAATACAGCGAAGTAACTGATCCAAAAATTGGCAATAAAATTGAAGATGAAGCTGGCGGTAATGTAATTCTATTTATTCTATTTACTTTCCGTTTATCGTGCGTCTCGTGTACCATTGGGAAAAGATGGACCATTTTATCTTTTATCTGCTCAAACTAACAATAAGACTCACTTATATACGTACGTGTGCGTACGTATATAACCACGCAACCGCGTATAACGCGCGAGACTTTACAAAACAATGGAAAGTTCCGCAAATCTTTTTGCGCCTTCGGCGAGAGTCACTCCAATTACGCGAACTCGTAAGCGGCAAAATTTTTCAGTTTCACTCGACACCACTTTTAATGCGGGCTACACATGAGTTTTTTTCCAAACACTTTTACCTTGCTGGCAAACATTTCCACGAAAAAACTTACAAACGTTATCGCATACTCTATTACCAACGGCATATGAATCATTGATAGTTAAATAACGAACGACCATATCACCTGCGCAAACTAAGAAAATTATCATACACCGAGCCATGCGAATTTCAAGCTTCTATTTATAAACAGTACGGAATTTTTTTCACATAAACAGAAAGTACTGCATTTTCAGGATGAATTACTCAATTTACCCTCCTAGCACAGAATATATTGTACGAACGTTTATTATACATATATCAGAATTAGATTCTAATTCATAAAGAGAAAATAAAGTTTATTTAAATTATGTCATGGTGAAATTATTATTAGGAACTTCAATCAAAAGTTGCGATATCTATTAAAAGCAGAGTATCCCGGACGAGCTACGGCCACACAAGCAAATTACGCTGGGCACTTTAAATCAAGCCTGTCCAAGTTTAAATCCAGTTTGCCCTGCGAGGGGCCTCTGATCCTGTCCAAAGCTGCCAAGCAATGCAGATTCTCATACGATTGGAATATCGGGTTTGTATTCTTCTCAATTCTACTCTCTTCTGTTCTGCTTCGCTTGGTATATGAGCTCGGATTTGAATAGGCTTGCTCTATGTTACTCTACTAGGATTTCGTACGCTATTGGGATATAGCAATTATTAACGCGTGCTTCCTCGTGCGGGGTCAAGTTCGGTGAATGCGGTGTCATCGCTTCTTACCTTTGCACTTCGCAAACACGATAACCCACATTTACGCAATTCTTAAAGTTCACTCTGTGAAAGTTTTCTCTAACGCTAATAAAAAAAGAACTTGTTCGATTTTGTCACAACCCGATATAACGTAGGTTGACAGGAATTAAACGAGCATTTCAAATGCAATCTTTTTATTATAATACGTCGATTCAATTGTTAATTCAATGCTATCGCCGTCGTGTATTATGAATGATTTTAATATTGTAATTACATACAGACTCAGACCGATTGTAGTATCGTTATCTTTATTTAATCCTCAGTTATGGTTATAAATTTACGATTTAAACAAATACATGTTGGTAAACAGACTTTGCTGTTTACAACTATTCATGTTGGATACAGATTACCAAGCCAACACTGTCAGTATCATCTATCACTATTGCTTTGAGCTTCTTGCTTATTCAATTGTATTAAGATTGATTGTTACGTCGCAATACTGAATTTTATTTCCCCTTTTTTATAATTGCAAAATGTATGATAATTTATGGTAATATGCTTCGGCTAGAGATGTTATCAACAACTTGCCATGTTCAATGCGAATCGGTGCACGTGTCCGTATAATGACCCCTGTATCGGCACGTGGAGCTGGAGATTTAAAAATAAAACATTCTATCTTCCAAAGGCAGGTTCTACATTGCTACTATTATGATTAAATGAGCTACATTAAAGAAGAATATACGATTAAAGTGTGATTGTATTATGCGGCCTTTCAAAAGGGAATGTTTTCTTTCTGCGTAGAACCGCTTAAGCGATTACGTAATTAATTTGTCAATACTAATACGATTTTAATGAGCCCTCTTTACACTATTGGTCGTATTCTCATAATGCCAGACAAGGCATGTGGACGTACACGTGTATAGAAAGCACGTAATTAATTATCGCGTGGTGTTAAGAAACGCGTCGACACGGTGAGATTAGTTTTACAGCCGTAAGTTTTCCTCTAAGCACGCAAAAACATCAAAACTTTCACGTGTACGAAGTTACTGAACCGCTCATCGATTCTGAATGGTCATACGGAAGTATACTACTTTGTATGTAGCCGTTCAGATAACGAACACGCTTGAACAATACTTTCGGGATAACCGATAAGAAAAATCTCAAGAAGACAAAGCGTACCAAGTATATCTATTTTCAATGGCGTCGTTGGCATTTTGTTTGTAGAAGCGTGGTATAGACGTTCCGATCCCTGCAGGAATAATTTTCTTACTTAGATCTCAATATCCGCCAAGACACTCGCGTACAAACACAATTGTAAAAAGACACCGTGCACTAAACTCTTTCCTCACAGTTTTAATATATTAATATTTCCATGTTAATAAGTGGCGCGACTTCACTCTAAATTCTGTTTGACAAAGCTTCGTTCTTTAATATGAATGAACTGTACTAAAGCGGTGTTCACGATGATGGTAATATTCTGATATCACGCAAAACACTGCGAAAATTTTACAAGTTCACTGTCACATGTAATAAAATGAACGACAGTTAATTACGCGGATTCCAATGTCCCGAAGTTACGTAAAGCGTATGATGCTTGTCGGTCGCTGTCAACAGATCAACTGAATCAGTGGAGGAATACGCCAGGCTTTGTATCAGTGTCTTATCAACTTTTACTGTGCATGGGATAAGCAACGATCGTAGCTATGTTTACACAAAATCATCAGTATTACCGTTACTCGCCTTATCGATCAAAATATTAAAGTTATCTCTCGAAACGTGGTGAACACGAACACACGGTAATCTGAACGCGTATCCAAATAAATCCCTTCTTTTTCGCAGTTCAAATATTATATGGCTACTCCGAACATCCCTATGGAGTAATTGCTTTTTCGAAATTCTCGGAACGTTTGTATTCATAACTGTGGTGTCCGATTAATTTGTTAAACTGTGCAACGATGTTGTATAAACTGAGAACGGAGCAGAAAGTAGAATATAAGAACTGTAAAATAATTGTTTCATTGCGAAAATGAAATTGGGTTGACACTGATTAACAAAGCAAGGTCTGTTTGGTATAATACATATTTTATACAGCACTCTGTAAATGCAATTAACTGTGCGCCATGCACGATATAAATTATTTATGGCGAAAGTTTCTTCGACTACTTTTATCATCCCTGGGTTTGTTCGACGTCTCTCCTCTCCTACGTTTATTCAGTGGATTCCGAGGATCATAGATTTCGAACCAGTCGTCGTCCTTTCTACTAGCATCCTTAGCGAGCACCGGTTCTTTTTCCTCACAACGTAAAGGGTGTACCATCCAGGACTCATCACTCGGATCAATGTCTTCGTCTTGTTTATCGTTTTCATTCTTCTCAGAACTTTGCGAGTCATCTTGTATGGTCTCTTTTGCATTTTGTATCTTACTTCGAAACTTCTTCAACAGTTCCATCGTAAAATCTTCGCGGGTTTTACCCTTTTTAGGAAGTTTTGATTTAGCTTCTTTATATTTTTCTTGAGTTTCAATGTATTCTCTCATGACTTCGGTTTTCATCTCCTTCTTCAACTCCCTTTTTTCATCCTCCTCTATTTGTAATTTTTGGGCAGCTTCTTTTGCCTTCTTTTCGCTTTGAACGTCACGTTTTAAGTCACGAATCTCTTTTTTAATCGCAGCCCTGTACAGAAGTGGGTCATGAAAATTTCTTAAATAATGCAATGGAAAGCTAGCGTGTATAAATATACGTACGTTCTCTTCTTGCGTTCGTCATCTCGTTCTTTTCCAAAATAATATTCTTCTTCGTCACTATCCTGTTGAACTTCCGCATCGTCCACCTTAAAAGTTTCTACCTTTTTAGGGTCCTGCACTTTTTTCGTTTCTCTCAGTTTAGATTTTATTCTGTCTTTCATTTCCCTGAGGAGATTTTATCGTAAGGAAACAGTCATAACAGTGATTAAAAATATACCCTAATAAACTCACGCTTTCTGCTTTTCTGCGGCAGCCCGTTCTTCGGGAGTTGCATACTCAGTATCGCTCTCCCAGTCACTGCTGCGATCTTCTTTTTTCTTTTTACTTGGCGGCCCACCTAGTTCGACCGCAAGTTCAGTACTCAATTTTGGATCAGACAAATGATCGTGCGCTGACTTTCCTTTTCCGCTAAATTGCTTATTTAATACTACAGATTCTTCCTCATCTTCTTCCGCTTCTTCCCCAAAAGATAAAAGATTAAAATTCCTGTGAAAATGATTATTATTTATTTTCGAATAGACGTGCATCGGTATTTGAAAGATTCTTGATCTTTTCTTACTTTACTCCTGTTTTCTTCTCTTTTTTGCTTTCCCTCGGATCATCATTTTGTTTTACCTCGACCATTGATACAATATCGGTGAAAGGATTATTCAGTGTCTCAGTTTTTAGAATCTTTGGGGGATAAACTGGCCTATCGTTCTAAAAAAATATAAAACGGCGTAAAAATAATTCTCCATAATATTTGTTCATAACATTTTACTTACTTCGTCGATAAGCGCTTCTTCGAGTTTAAGCATGTTGTATATAGTCTCGCCCGTAACTTTCCCAAAGATAGTGTGTTTATTTTGCAACTCTGGCGTAGAACCAAGAGTGAAAAAGAACTGCGAGCCATTATCATTTTTCCCAGCATTTGCCATAGCAAGTAAACCTCTCCGGCAGAAACGTAATCTCGTATGAAATTCATCCTAAACGCAAGAACGGCTCATGACTATAATTTTATTATTCTTTCTTTCCATAGCTTTGCATTCATAGCACTTTGGTTAACAAGGGTACATAGTAATGTGAACACACTTTAAACGGCTGTCCGTATATACTCTCGCCACCTTCACCTGTACCTGTAGGATCACCTCCTTGCGCTATAAAGCCTTTAATAATTCTGTGAAATATAGTATTGTCGTAGTAACCCTGCATACAGAGCTGAATAAAATTTCTGCATGCTTTTGGTGCCTCTTTTGTCCATAATTCTAAGTCTATGTCACCCACTGTTGTCTTCATCACTACCTGGTTAAGTAAATATATGACATATAGTACAGTAATACCAATAACAAACAGAATATAAGAATAACAGAATATAAGTTATCGTTATCTTTCTGGCATTATACAAGATTATAAACTCAGGAAGGCAGATAACTCCATTCCTGTCATATACAAGTTTTAGGTTATAAGATGAGAGACCCATCAAAAGTGTAAAATAATGGAAATTGATACTCACTTTACCCGTAGTAGGTGGCTCCTGTATATAAATATTACTCATCTTTCCTGGTATTTACTCAAACAAAATTGTTAGTTACTCAAATTCGTGCGAATTTATCTTGAACGTAAATTTGAACCCTCTTCAAGGTACCGATGTCTTCAAGCTTCAAATAAAAAAACTATTCTTGCTTTACGCGCCATCTACGCTTGCTGGAAGTTTTGAGGAACTAAAATTCCCAATATGGCAACAAAAAAGCGGGATATTTGAATTAGAGCAATTCATGGAAGACAATCCAGTAGAAAGATCGTGTGACTTCCTCGTGCATTGCATGTTATATTAACGTATAATTTAGTTTCCTCTATTACACACGAACACGGTTGTGGACTCGGTGCTATTTCACTCTGCAAAATAAAACGCTTGGTACTCTATGCCTAAAGATAAAGGTTTACAGCCATAATAATAACATTCCAGATGTGTGCACTCATAAGATAATTTTGTACATATAAAATATAGGCTGTTTTAAAAATTTGGCTGTTTTTAAAACACATGCCAGTCTGAATGAGGCTTTCATTCACAAAATTACTAAGAGGGGGGTGGGGTGTTACAAAAGACCTTTGCAGCAAGGCGTCGACTACCCTAGAGCCGGCCTTGAATATATAATTATCTATTGCAAAATATTATATATATTATTCGTCATGGAAGGAAGGTATGAAGTTAATGCATTGTTTATGTTGCAGAGATCCAGCAATTTCAATTCTGAGCTTGTTGGGAAACACGTTCTTATTTGAAAAAACACAATGGTAAGTACAATCTCATCCTGTCCGCTACTGGAGACTAGCATTGCAAAACCTGTCACAAATGTTATTGATGCGAATGGTATTGTTATTCCAGAATAGAGAATAGAGTGATAAATATGCACGATAGTTTAACCAGTCAACGCAAGCAGAAATAGCATTCTTGGTTCACTTAACAATTTTATGATGTATGGTATACAAATTCTACAATTTCGCAATATATTCTTGTTTGGTGTACATATTACATAAGATTGAAGATCTAATTGTAAGTATTTAAAACAAAACGTGTCTTGTGATACGTATTTAAATATAATAGAAAAACAATAATAAAATTTACTTAAATAATAATTATAATGATAATGAGAGTAATTATCGATGAAATAGTCCGTGAAGCATATAATATAAAATTAATCTTGTTCGTAAGTAGGTACATCAGCGCAACATTTTCATACTGACTAATTTATATAAACTATATAATTTAAAAAATAATATAATATATATTTATAATAATACTGATTATTAAATAAAGAATAAAGGATGAATCCTACATTAACCATGCGTTGTATCGTCTTCCACAAAATCACCAGCTTCTTCTCTTGTTACACATTCGATATGCGAAACCTTATTTCTAAACTTCACGCCGTAAAATTTATTCGCGTGTTGCAATAATTCTGGTCTGTAATGCAAATAATTAAAAACAAAATATATATATATTTTGTAGAAATTTGTTATGTGCACAATCAAATTACCGAAAAGTAGTAGTGATAAATTGGGCCTCAGAACTAAATTCGTGAATCATATTCGCGACAGCATTCCTGTGTTGCGCATCCAAAGCCTGATCAATTTCATCGAACAAATAAAACGGGGCAGGTTCACATTTTTGAATAGCAAATATTAATGCCAATGCCACAAGTGACTTTTGCCCGCCTGACAATTGGTTCATTTCACGCATTTCAGCTCTGTGACCCGTAAAGCAAACTCTTATACCTGTAGGAAAACGAGAAGTACGCGATTTACGCATTTGGTTTCCATTTAATTTGTTCAATTGCAAATAAGGTATAGGCTTTATTCGGAGTTTTCGAATTTCCTATATTGTCTTACCAACTCCAATAAATCTATCAGAATCTGCTACTTCTGTCGTTGTTGCATCTCCTTCTTCGCCGTCTACTGTTTTCACAACTAACTGTGTGCACCCTGATGGCACGAGCTTTTTAAATACTTCGCTAAAATACTTGCTTATCTAAAACAATACGCAATTTTTATTTATCATTTATCACGTTATACCGTAGAGTAATGTAATCATCACGTACTTGTTTAAAGGAAAATTGAATCGCCTCGCACTTTCGCTGTTCCAGTACAAACATCAAGTCTTTAATTTTTTCATCTTCTCTATCTAATTCCTCTTTTCTTTTTACCAATTTTTCTTTCTGGTCGCTAAATGACATGAACTGATCGAAAGCCTTCTTATTTACATGGCTGCAGTGAAAACAAAGATAATGAGCGAATGATATTTATACAAGTTTCCATATACGAAGATAATCGGCGTGCCTGTATTTTTTCAAATGAATATTCGTTTTCTCCACTTCTTGAAACAATTCTTTTGTAGATATAGCGCTAAACACTGAATATAGTTCTTGACAAGGCAGTGCACCAAGTTTCGTTATATTTTCTGTACATTCTACCATTTTCTGTTGTAAAATATTTAATTTGCTCGCTAACTTCTCCAAGTCTTTAGCATCGGCTTCTATCTTTTCCTGGATTTCCTTCTCCTTTTCTTTCCATCTATCAACTTCCAATGATTCCGTTTTTTGCTAATACAAAAATAATGTACGAAAATAAATGTTAGTAGAATATTATAATGATAAATCGCTTAGTACATTTAGCACTTACTTTGTTTATAGCAGTGGTAACGTTCTCGTTCAGAGAATTAAAATCGTCATTCACTTTCACGAGCCTCGTTTCGATGTTTGCCAATTCTGCTTGCGACGATTCTAATTGACGTTGGCGATCTTTCACCGAAATATCCTGTAAGGCTTGAACTAATTCGTCTTTTCTTTTCAGCAGATTATTTGTCAACATATTTTCGAGTTTATTTTTTTCAGCTTCCAACCGCATTCGCTTGACAAATGCCTCTTTACAGTATTTTGTTAAACGTCTTATATCGTTATTCAACGTATTTATCTAAAATAACGGTTCATGTAAACAACTTGCTGCCAAACATATTGTATCAGTCTTTTTTGTTTTACATACTTGCCCTTGGTCAGCGACGGATAATTGTGTCATAAGCTCTTGATGCAATTCGCTTTCTAAACCTTCTTTTATTACGCGCATTAGTTCCACGCTCGGCATGCACTGTGCAACGCTCCTTTCTTTTTCTGTACGATATCTTTCTATTGCGCTAAGTTCTTCTTTCATCAGCCGTATTTCTGCTTGTATGGTATTATACACACGTCTATAGACACGCAACCATAGATACATTAATAGCAATTATAAAATGTAAACAAAGTAACATCCATTTAAAGGAAAACTCACTTTGCTGTACTATTTTTAGTTTCAGTTCTTTGCATTTCACTAACGTAGGAACAGATGTTTTGGTCAGCTTTTCGAATGTTGCCTCTGAGAGTCGTTAACTGGGTTTCAAGGGATGAAATTTGTGTCATTAATTCAGACCTTGTTTTCTGTATCTCTAATCGTGATCTTGACGTATTGAAGTATCCTCCAGTTAAAGGACCTTTCGACGATACTTGATCACCCTCCAAAGTTACGCCATTCAATCCAGAAGTACGAGCTAGATTTGCCGCTTTTTCTAAATTACGGCAGATTAATGTTTGTCCAAAGATGTACCTGGTTTCATAAATAAAAGTTTCACGTATATTTTCATACTTTAATGTTGTAGTGCTCAAACAATATCCACGCTATAGATATTATTTACCTCAATGCTTTGTCATATTTAAGATCATAATTTTGTTGTGATATCATAGGTATAGCATCGTCAGTTTTTGGATAATCTATAGTTTTGACGTGAAGTCGATTTAAAGGCAAAAATGTTACTTCTCCTGGAAGGCGTTGGTTGTTCATTTCTTTCAAGATTTTTGTTCCAAATTTATCGGTCTCCACGATATGGTGGAACAATCGATTTCCGACAGTTACCTCTACAGCTTTGTGCAGACTCTTGTCGCAAGTGAAGTTGTCAATCACAGGCCCATAATAACTATCCACTTCATGTGCTGCCATTTCTTTACGCGCTCTATCAAACAAAGACAAATCAAAACAACGGAATCTTTTAAAACACAGGATTTTTAAACGATGAAAGTTTACCGAAACGTATCCAGTACTTTTCGCACACTATCCTGACCATTTAAGATAGATTTGCCAACCATAGACTGTAAACTGTTATCCGCTTTTGACAAGTCTTCCTTGAGACTGGATAAATTAAGTTGGAGCACACTTTCTTGGCGATACCTTCAACATTAAGAGTTTAGTTTGTAATTCTCTAATATTTATCAAATAAAGTATAATCTATATAATATACAGACTGTTCTTTTTGAGTGGTTTGACACTCGTCTTTTGCTTTTCTGAGTTCATAGTACTGTTTGTCATGCTCATCTATGCTTGCTCGTTGTTGTTCCATTTCACGCATGTGCTCTTCAATTTGCTTCTGTAGAGCGATTTGCTGTTCCCAATCTCTCTTCAAATCATCACTGAGCTTTCTTTGATGCTCTTCCTTATCTTCAATTTCTTCGGTTAATTGCTTGAGTTCGTTTTGTATCCATTTGTCTCTCTCGTCCTACAACAAAATACTCGTTAAATGATTTTGTCAATGTCTACTGGTGTCTCCCAATGAAATAGCATTTTTCATACCCTGCTGGTAAACCGACTTCCACGTCCCTGCTTGGCATACAACACCTTTCGCACCTGCTCTTTTAATTGTAATTCACGTATACATTCTTCTTCTACACGCTTCATTTCCTCGTACTGTAGTAAGGAAGGTATATAAATATTTCACGATTCAAGTCCATTATAGACAAATTTGTACAACTTACTTCTGGCTTTATATGTTCCAATTCAGCTTCTCTTGCAACAATATTTACATTCAATTTTTCTAACTCCTGCTGAGCACGTGTCCTACTGTCTTTATCATCTTTTACTTTTTCTAACAGATTGTTAATAGTTAAAGTCAATTTGGTCTTCTCTTTTAATAATTTCTGTTGTTCGGCACTATAGTTTATTTATCTTTGTTAGTTAGATGGATATGTGTTTTAAATGAATAATTTATATGAACACATGTTATATGAAAGTTTTCACCTGAGCTTGTCCGTCTCTTCTTTTGCAGTTTCTACTTCCTTTCTTGCTTCTTCAAGATGTTTAGTAGCTGCTCGCACCATTTCTTGGGCTGTTTTGGCTTCTGTGACTAGTTCTGATTGTTTGGCACCACTATTAGCTCGAGACTTTTCCAGATCATCCAGTTTCCTTTTATTTTCTTTCAACTCTCTTTCATGAATTATATACTCTAAGCAACAACGTTGCTTATCCCAATGTTGGTATTCCTTCAGTTCTTCTTTTTCTTCTTCCAATGTCTTCAAACGTTCCTCTGCAATGCCGTTGCGATATATGTTTTCTAGTCACAGCAAAACATTATAAATAGAAGCTATAATTTACCTATTCTATATAAAAAATCCTGGATTTTCTCAAGCTTTTCGTCCACCTCTTTCACAATGGACCTTGATTCTTCCCTTCGATCGTTGTATACCCTAGTGCCAGCTACTTCTCTTAATAATTGAAGCCTCTGCGAGTCTGATGCCGTTGCCATTTGATTAATCTGCGTTACACAATTTGTTATATTATAATCAATTTTCAACAGGTAAAACCATTTCTTCACCACGCACCTTTCCCTGCTTTACAATGTAATATGGATTAGATCTTGAAAATCCAGCTGACTCTAATAGATTCATCACTTCGTTCCTAGTTACTGTCTTTTTGTTGAGGAAATATTGGTCCTTTTTTGAGCCAATCACACGTCGCAGATATACTTCATCCTCGTCAACCTGTCATAATTTAGGAGATGTCATTTGACGCTCCATACATATATACTCAGTCAAAGATTGTGGAAAAACTTGAATTTATATAAATACCGGTAATCTTCGATCGCTGTTGTCAAATATAATTTCCACATGAGCGGAGATAACCCGAGGTTCAGTACCTTCGTGCAATAGTGCCTGACGCTGGTCAGGTCTGAGATGTGAAAATTCATCGTTCAAAACAAACTGGATGGCATAAAAGAAATTGCTCTTGCCAGAACCGTTTCTTCCAACTTGAAATAAAGATTTAATATCACATGAATGTATAACTTACAACTTGTAGTTACTAGTTCGTATTATGTTCAATGAAATTCATATACGTACCTACAACATTGTGTCTTGGATCAAAGGGTTCGACTACTGTCTGTTCACGATATGACCTAAACCCCTGAATAATCACCTGATGGTACAAAAATTCTTGTTATACATAGTACTGCTTGCAACCTCATAAAATTCTTCATTTCCTTCATCAAGTTCATCATACGGGGTTGGTGCAAAACTAATGACAACAATATTTTTAATCTTTTAATATTTTTTTAATGTCTTCAGACAGACTGAGAACATAGTAACATTTGCTATCCTTTTCCAATTTACCGGGTAATCGACGTTTAAGGGATAGTTGAATACTAACATTATATCTGGGTTTGGTAAACGAGAAAAAATTTGTTGGGTTGCATTCGACGTGGTTGTCTTTCGTGGAAGTATTAAATAAAACCATAATTAACAAGTGTCACGAACGGTAAGCGTCCATCGAAGGGAAATGGTATTAAGCGCGCAAAACAACCCAATTACATCTCGCAATACCTGCTTAATGTACATGGTGCGGTGAGAGGCCACACGAGGGTTTTTCCTGCTACTACGTTATGCTACGTTACGTTAATTCAAATAAAAACACACTTCTCTGTCACCTAATGAAACCAAATCATTCAAACGACTTGTTCGTAAGAGCGGCATTTTTAAATGTTTGTACAGTAACTTGCAAGACAGCAGTACGAAAATGTCCCTAGATTTGGGCGGGGACGTAATTTCGTGGCCAATAGGCCGAACAAAAGTAAATACGAATCGCTTTGAAAGTACATATTGAAATTTTGAAATTCCTTGTATGGGAGGTAATTGTAAGCTTTTTCTCTGGGATAAATTACTTATCCACTAATTTATCAAGAGACAAGGTCTTGACTCGGGCCAAGTGCATACAATTCCGCGAGTATGTTCATACATACATACAATGTATCGATATGGATTTTTTGAATGAATAGAATTAAAATTGAGTCAGTAGGTTGTGTGCGGGAAATATAAATTTAGGAATTACCGTAAAAATTAATTTTAATATTATTTTTTTTTTAAATCAGTTTTCAAATTTAATTCTATGGAATATGGTCATATTTATCGTTTCTAATCGAAATTAATTAGTGAAGGAAAACACAACGACGGGGTAACGTGCTGACAATAGTAAACATTGTTTACTAAACAATAGTAAGCTATCTAGGGAAGGCATTTTAATCCGATGTTGTATGTACAGCGAGAACCCGACTTACGCGGACTCGTGTTACGCGAAATTCGTAGATATTCTTTAGAAGCGAATCAGAAAACCAATTCGGAACTGTGAAATTCGTTTTTTTAATGCCAAAACGGGACGTTCGCGGTACATATGTAGAAAAGTTATATCTTGTGAGTGTTGTATGTAGTGCAGTCAAAAAAGCTGGTGTAACAAAAGAATATGTATATAGACACACACATTGGACTTACACGTTTTGCAAAAGTACTGTAACTCATTAATCGCGTAAGTCGGGGATTCGCTGTATATGTACTAGATTGAAAAATGGCTTTGAACATCCTCATTAATCTTTGTGTTAATGTATATTTTGTACGAGAAAAATATTTCATCTTATGCCGCGATAGTTCTATCACGGTTTCTAGAAAAACAGGATTTTACAAATAGAAATTGTGAAGAATTCTGCGATAATATTTAGCGTTTTATCTGTTTTCTATCAGTAAATTCTATTAATGCTTCAAGTTTATATTTATAATGTCTCGACACTCGCCATATATGTACATTTCCCTTATTTTTATACAACAAAGTACCGTCGACAAATATAAAATGTTTCCATTACTTACCACCAAGGTGGGAAACATAAATACAAATACCATAATTTCATTTTTAATGGAATGTATTTATAAATATATAATCATTTCATTCAGCAATACATGTCATGCTTGATGCTGTTTTTTCAGCGATACGAACAAAAGCGTGACTCCATCAGTGTATTTTAACATTAGCGTCATTGAGTCTCATCGAGTTTCAACGTAGAGCTCGCATGATTCTTCATTTCGAGTAATTCGCATTGATATAGTGAAAGAGAAATACTAAACAAAATAACGTTGCTCCCAGAATGTTGCAGAATACTGCTAACTGAACATCAGTGATCATCTGAAACACCATAATACAAATCTAACCTAAATATAATTTTAGATGAAGAAGGTTTTGTGAAAGAAACAGTGCGGAGAATAAACTGCCAAAAAAATAACTTTTGAAACAAATAGGGTGGGTCATAATATGCTGTACCTTGAGAGATTATTTCTTAGTAAATCCTTCAACTTGGCCGAAACAAATTACGTGTCTGACACGTCGTACATACATATGCATATAAAGGCTGACATTCACTTAAAAATTAATCCGTGACAATCCCTAACAGTTGCAGAATACCAACCTTATAACCTAAAGGCGGAAATCCTTGTGGTGGTTTGTAGTTTCGAAACGTACTCCTAAAAAAGCTCCTTTATTATCAATATGTTTTTGATAGTTTATATTGTTTCTTTTAATCATTTTCATAACTTCTTCAAAAGGCGTGTAATTTAAATTTAAATGTAATATTATCATTGTAATATATACAGTATCATAATTGAAATAAAAACAAAAACAAACTGTAGACTTTATGAGGCACCAGCGCATCAGCGGTACTCTTATGCACTTTCACTGTCGGCATGACATAGCGTTTGAGTAAGAGCGCGAATGATATTCCGTAAAATTTGTTAATTAAAGCATTCTAAAATGGTGAGTTTCTTCGGTGAAGTAGTCTTTCCGTCTTCTCGGGCGTTTTGGGATGAAGATGACGAAGACGGATTGACTGGAAGTACAATATCTCAGACGTAAGCTGGCTTTAAATTTATTGTAACCTCACAGTGCTCATCAATTTCAAAATAAACAGTCGGTGACTTTGTTTTTCGCCTTATGTTTTAGCGAACTGTCCGTTCGATGGTTGAAAGAAAAACCATCCAGTATTAAGACATTACTGGTTATAGAAGGGAAAATGTTATATGGTAATATATATTCTTATACCTGATGTCAAACCTGTGGTATCGTTCGCATACACCTTCATACTACAATGAAATTATAGATTTTTCAAAGGAATGTTTGTGCCAGGACTTGGAAGAACTGTGTTTCGTGGAAAATGATAAGGAAAAGAAACTCTCAATAATTTATCGAGTTAACGAGGAGGTATGTTTGTGGCTTGTTTCCCCACATTTTGACGTGAAATTTTCTGGGAAATTACTGGGAAAGGCAAGTGCATTAACTTTCAATATATTATGTAATTTAATACGACTGCGTCATATACTTAAATAAGCTATCCTTTTCTTAGATGTCTGACATATTATCAAGCGCAGAATGTACAATTTCCATAACTACTTGTCACGTATCACAATTTAAGAGTAAAAATGTACCAAATATGCCATCTTTCCTAAGAATGTTGTCGACTAAACATGGAGAAGATCTGTGTAAATTGAAAGTGACTTCATTAGAACGCCCAAACATTGTATTTGGGGTGGCAGCAGGAGGTCTGTATTTCAATCATAATATATATGTGCTTGAACATATAATTTCGATTTATAATCATAAGTGCTCCTTGCATTATAATCTGCATCTTTATTTTCAGTGCTATCCTATGCAGATGTTATAGGATTGCCATCACTTTTATACATTTTATACACAGATGGTTTCGCATTAGACTCTGCATCCGCAGAACCACTTGTAAAATTGTTTGCAGCATTGAATTGCACACCACAGAATGTTACGTTCAAAGGAAATAATTTCTTTAATAAAGGGAATCTTTACATGTAAAAATTGTTGGTTACCCTTGGCAAATTGGAGAAACGTAGTACGCGTATGTGTAATATTTTCTCTGTACATTTATCATTGAAAAGTTTAAGTGCATGGGTTTTGACAATACAAAAAGTTTATAATGAAGTACTACTGTCAAATAGCAAACCTTACGTATATGTACAATATTTACAATGACTAAATTACTATGTTCTCAATAATTCTAACTTTAATTACGATAATGATACTCGTATCCATACAAATTACACTTTTGATACAATACGCTTCCATGTGTTAAGGCTGTGGTGGATAATACGTACGCGCTGCGGTAGACGGAGGCACGGGATTACTTGGTGGAAAATATGATGCATTTGTGGGATATGCATATGGTTGAAATGGTTGAGGTGTGGTGGGAGCAGGTGGTGTGGGTCTAATTGAACCTGATGAACCAATATGATGCATCGTGGGGACGATGTGGTTCAGTGTATTCACTGAAGGAGGAGGAACAGAAACATTTGTTGGTGGAAATGCTGGGGGATAGTTGGTACTGTTTGTTGCATAACTAGCTGGATAAGTTGGAAAATGTGTTGCTACGTCCATTGGTTTTATGGCGTCGGTCGTGTCAGACGAAGGACATCCATTTGCAGAAACCGCGGTCACCTCAATCTTGGCAGTCTTTCCAGGAGTAACTGCAATACAAAATAATGGAAAACGTAAAATTTGGATGAATTTGATTGACTAGTGGTTTACTGCCATCTTTTCCAATACTATGTACTATGTTACCCACCATTTGGCGTGGTGGTCACTGATTCCACAGGTGCGGCTGTCACAATTCTATCCCTACATGGTTCGCTGGATGGTGTCATAGGTGGTGAATCCGGAGGTTTTGTGTTATTTGCTTGTGAATATAGATCCAGTACTTGGTGGCAGATATCTAAAGAGAAAATGGCGAATCAATAAAATTGTCTGGAAACGGAGCGAATATCTGAAGTCGATTTGTTTAACTACAAACCTTCCAGAAGATCCATAGTAACATCTTCGACGAACATATCCCACCAACGCAAATGTTTTGGTTGCCTTCCGTTCCAATCCACCACCTCAAATTTACTGAGCTTTCCAGCTAAGTACATGAGAGCCACCGCTATTATTTCTGGCTCCCATTGCAGGGATAATGTTGTGCATAAACTGTCAAGGGATTTAGTACCATATGTTATCACATGTATGAATTTGAAGCTTTGCAGTATTTAATAGAAGATTCTATACAATTCTTACCTGTCATTAACAAATGTCCAAGCCATTTGAACCATTTTCTGTAATTTATTTTTATCACCTGTAACATATTACACGAGTTACAGAAACGTTTAATTAACTATTTAGTATAGTACAATTTCACATAAATTCTGGATCTTTGATAATATACCTTTAAGGCATTTTGCATACTTCAGTAAGTAACTGTAAGGATGTTCGACTTGCAAATCGAATTTAATGGTCTGTAATAATATTCTTTCCAACGTCATCACTTCTTCCTGCAAAAAAAAGTAATTCATGATTACATTTCATATATCTATCTTCGAAACACAATTATTATTTATCATTTGATTCATGAGAAAGTGTACCTTAGGATCCTCCCCAAATGTCATAAATTTCTGTTCAGTCAACAAAGTTTTTGCAGTTTTGATAATATCTTTACACTTCTTTGGAGTTTCTTCTACTTTACCTGCTAAGAATAAACAACAGCACGCCGTCACCTGTACAATATTAAATGCGTGCAGTTATTGTACATAACGATTCCAAACTAATATAGGATAATATAGTAGATACTTACATAACGTGGAAAGTTTTTGAAGGAGTGAAACATATAAAAGCGATGAAAGTAAACTACACCGGTAGCCATAGTATTATAACCCAAATCCATTTTTGTTCCAGTGTCAATTATGAATCGTGCGCCTTCTTTTCTGTATCTACATTCCGTTTCATAATCGATTCCATCTTGAATGGATGGCGTGTTTCGCAGCTCCTTTTTCTCATAATACCAGCATGGCATTTTACAGCTTTAACAATATCATAAACAATTAGAGGCCTATATTCCTGTTACTAAACTGGACATCAATAATACAATGTTACCACTAAAACTAAGTGGTAAGTGAGGAATAAAACTGTTAACATATTCAATCATGTCAGTCTATTGGAAACATTATGTCTAACCTCGTCAAAATTTTCAAAGTTTTCATTATGAATCGAATAATAAAAGTGCATCAGATTGCTATTCTTAATTTTTAAAACAAATGCATTTTTATTGCTTAAACTTGTAAGGAACTAAAAATATTAATAAGTGAACGATAAGTGACACAAAATTATAAAACGATTATATTTAACCGCAAATTTGCAAGCATTATAAGGAAAGTACTTACAAACTAAATTTCTGTTTAAAATATACGAAAAGTAAATACATTTCAAAGTAAACATGACATACCAATATTTTTAACGCTCAGTTAAATTTCTTTTTTGTCGAATGCTTTACTGGAACGTTTAGGTTCACAGGTTTGTATTGTACACAAATTTACAGTTTATAAATACGAATAAGAAATATTTATTAGATATGCTACTTGCAAACTGTACACATTAACAAAGGTTAGCATAAATCTGTAAAAGCCTGAACATATCGCAAGCTGCTATCACGTGTGAAAACAATTGAAGCATAATCCATGTATTACCCGATTCGTTCGTTTCACTTGTGAATTTGTGACCATTAAATAAAGCTTCATGGAAACGCGACTTATTAGGAAGAAGTGGTTACCTGCGGTTACCTAACTTTCATTGGCGATCGTTTTCTTTACTTTATAATACAATTTACAACATAATGTAGTCATATTTGAGCTCGTTTTAAACGTGGAAACATCGTTGTATGTGTAATAAACTTAATAATCGTAAACAATGCAGATTTCATGAACAGTGTAAATTTCGATGGTCATCGAAACACAGAAAGCCAAAAGATTACCGTAACTGGATTTTGTTTCCGTTTACACGGCAGTTGTTCTTATTTTAAAGTGGAAAAACCATTAATCCGTTATAAGTTTTTATAAATTTTATTCAACCCAAAATCGATACTGCATAGTTTAAGGTGGTTTTATACAGTTAATTAGAAAGCAAAACGAGATACGAGCGTTATGTCTTCAAATTGTTCTTCATAAATATTGTAAGTGAGCATGTCAATAAATTGTATAGCCCTCGCTCGCGCCTGCTTCTAGAAATTAACTGAAATGAACGGCAGTCTGTGTCCTTGATAACATTATTGTAAAGCAGCCATTGTGTTCGGATTACTTAACGCCACAATGCAAGTACTTCCGGCTTGTGACAGAAATCTGGCTTGAATGTATGTGTATTTACTCGTTTATCTGTGGTCGATGCGTGAAACAGAATATATGCCATACACGCGTTTATCAATTTACCGCGAATTCTCGTAAAGACGAGATATAAGTACGTTCCACGCGAAATCGGTGACAGAAAAATACACTATAGTCGTCCAGTCTATTCCAGTCTATCCTGTGCGTCGTTTGTGTTCGTGACAATTTGTATTTCAACGGTGATCCACGGCAATCCACGGTGCGTCTCAGCTAAATGTTGATTTATAACGAGCACCTAGATAGAAAGACATTACAAAATTATTTACAAATATTCAAATACCAACTCGGCTTTGAATATAATGCCGTTAGCAAATCTGACAGTTCCTTGGTCCGAGCAACATGTAACTGAGAAGGTAACGATACTTTTCTAATTGTCGAAGTGAATTGAAATTTTTCGCACGTCACATTCCTACGTTCTGTTGAAGTTTACTGTGATTAATGCGGTTCCTTTAGTTATCCACGGAGATCCTACCAGCAGAGTCTCAGGAGGAAACGATGATTACCCAAGGAAATCTGATTGAAACTCGTTCGAATGGATGTTCTGAATCCCACGAAATCGAAGTGCGCGAAATGGTGCGGGACGGTCACGATAAGGCCGAACCTTCGCATTTCGAGCTGCTTAAAGTTCTCGGTCAAGGTTCTTTTGGAAAGGTAAAATTTTTTGCGCTTTCAGGTTAAAATATATGTAGATCGCAATATTCAATTTTTGTTGACAACCCTGTTAGATCGTTTAAATGTATTTTAACTGACCTGACATTACTTTGTGCCTTTAGGTATTCTTAGTAAGGAAAATTGTGGGTAAAGATAGTGGAACACTTTATGCCATGAAAGTTCTAAGAAAAGCGACGTTAAAAGGTGTTTATTGAATTCAATATACAAGGATAGCTCTGAAGGATTTATATACTTTTCCAATGTTTCAATTTGATTGAAAAAGACAAAGTATTTGTCAACCAACAAAGTTACTTTAGTTTATAAGATTTGGAAGAACCATATAGAAATGGAGGAAATTAATTTTCAGAGCAATTCTTATATTAAAAACAGATCTATCATTATAAAGTGAGTTAATGCTTTATCGTTATCTCAGTTTGCGACAGAGTTAGGACAAAAATGGAGAGAAATATATTGGTGGATGTTGAGCATCCATTTATAGTTCGATTACACTATGCATTCCAAACAGAGGGCAAACTTTACTTGATCCTAGACTTCCTAAGGGGTGGTGATCTATTCTCCAGATTATCCAAAGAAGTATACATCTTTCGAAATTCTTTGTTTTCTCAACAATTAGATGCCATATACCTTAGTTTTAAGGTAATTGAAAAACTATTTCCAGGTGATGTTTACCGAGGATGACGTTAAATTCTATTTAGCCGAACTTGCCCTTGCACTCGATCACATACACAAACTTGGAATCATTTACAGAGACCTTAAACCAGAAAAGTTTGTATCTTGCAAGTTCCAAACTACTGTAACTATTATGAGCATGAAACGGTTAATTTTCTCCCAACTCTTAGATGGTTTTGTTATATGGTATTTGTTTTCTTTATAAATAGTATTCTGCTGGATACCGAAGGCCATATATCTTTAACTGATTTTGGATTAAGTAAACAACCTTTAAACGACTGCACGACATATTCATTTTGCGGCACTGTAGAGTATATGGCACCTGAAATTGTCGATCGAAAAGGACATTCTTTTGCAGCAGATTGGTGGAGTTTTGGTGTTTTAATGGTTAGTTGTGTTAGAAACAAAATGACTACGAATTCCCACTTTTCACGCATAATGTTAATTGTCTGGTGATCAACCTTTTTTTAGTTTGAAATGCTGACTGGCGCTCTTCCATTTCAAGATGTAAATCGTAAAGAAACAATGACGCAAATATTAAAAGCAAAACTTGGCATGCCACAGAACATTTCACCAGAAGCAAGCAGACTTTTACGAGTATTATTTAAGCGGAATCCGGCAAACAGGCTTGGATCACGTAATTAATTTGTTCTTTAATTGAAAGAATTATATTTTTGTAGCTTAAGTCGTAGGATTACTAGATCTTTTTGCATTTTTAGGCGGAGTAGAGGAAATAAAGAATCATGTTTTCTTTGCGACAATCGATTGGGATGCCCTATATAAAAAAGAAATAAGACCACCTTTTAAGCCAGCCGTTAGTCAAGAAGATGATGCATTTTATTTTGATAGCGAATTTACATCTAAGACACCTAAAGGTAACTTTGTCAGGTCAAGTAGGAAACTTACATTACATAACATTGAAAACAATTAATGGATTATAATAAATTTAAGATTCTCCTGGAGTACCTCCAAGCGCGAATGCTCACGAGTTGTTTCGTGGCTTCAGTTTCATTGCACCATGCCTACTCGAGGATCACGTTAAAACTCCAGAATACAGAAACTGTGATAGTCTCACTACTACTTTTCCTACTTATGTCAACCCCATTTCTGTAACCGATGAATACGATTTTAAGCAGGAAATCGGTAAAGGAAGTTATAGTACGGTCTACTTAGCTGTTCATAAAGCATCCAAAACTGAATATGCTGTGAAGGTGAAATTGTTTTGTATATATGTGATAAGAGAGAAAAGACTTATAATTCCTTCAATATGATTAAACATATGTTTCCATTACACTAGGTAATTGAAAAATCCAAGCGAGATCCAACGGAAGAAATAGAAATTCTTTTGCGGTATGGAAGGCATCCTCATATTGTAAGTTTAAGAGCCGTTCATGAAGACGACAGACGGGCTTATCTTGTGTTGGAACTTTTGCGTGGCGGAGAGCTGCTGGATCGTTTATTACAGAGACGCAATCTAACGGAAAGAGAGGCCGCCGAAGTTATCCATACAATCGCTAGTGTAGTTCATTACCTTCATGAGAATGGGGTAAATGTTCTTTTTTACGTTCTCGTCGGTTATGTGCACGTTATTTAGAAATGTCGAATAAATATTTTGCGCATGCGACAGGTGGTTCATAGAGACCTGAAACCATCCAATATATTGTACGCGAAAACAGGGGGCGACCCAACTACACTTTGTTTGTGCGACCTAGGCTTCGCAAAGCAATTACGAGCGGAAAACGGCTTATTAATGACACCTTGTTACACGGCCAACTTTGTAGCGCCTGAGGTGCTAAAGCGTCAAGGATATGACGCAGCTTGTGATATTTGGTCACTGGGAGTCTTATTATACATCATGTTAGCGGGGTAATTGAGCAGTTATTGCAAATACCGCGTACCATTATCAGCTACTAACCGATGTTAACATTGAATTTTTAATGTATCAGATACACGCCATTTCGTAATAGTCCAGGGGATAGCGCGACTGATATATTAGATCGCATTGGACCAGGTTACATCGATGTCGAAAGTGGTTTGTGGTGTCATATCTCGAATGAAGCTAAAGAACTCGTGAAAAGAATGCTACACGTTGATCCTAATCGAAGGCCTACAGCAGCTGCCATTTTGAAATATTCATGGGTCGCCAATCGTCACCGGCTTCCACAAAAAGTATTGCCGGATAACACCAGGGATCCGCACAGCCTAAAGGTGGGTCGTAATCACCCAATTCAGTATTGTGACAACAAATATCTCGTACAGCAATTTTACGTGTGTTGAATGGAGATTGAAGTTGAAAGGAAACGTTTGCGTAGATTGCAGTAGCCGCAACATACAGAGCAATGTCTAGTAGCCCGAGGTCACCTCACATTGGTCCGGTCGTTATGTCCGAGCTCGCACGTCGAAGAACGCAAGCCAAGCCTTCTGTCCCTACCGAAGTTTAAAATAAACATATGTTCTATATTATTAATAAGAGATTAGGCGCCTGAAAATATGGTTCGAGGACTTTTTTCTTATAACTTTAACAATTTTTGCATTCATTTATTTTTGTAAACTGTGATTATTTCCGTATTTGTTTATTTTTCAAAAATCCCTCCTGTAGATCTGTAATCACGGCCCTGAATAATGGTAAAAAGTTTCAAATTTTTGTTTCCGACCAACTTTGCGGCTCGGATCACACCCACCATTTATGCCTGCGAAAAAGTGTTTTACGCCACTGCGTGCGGCCACCATATTTAAAAGAACTTTGTTTTTCTTTACATGATTCTTATTATTCAAGATTTGTATTTTTAAATGAAAAAAGATTTAAATCGACGAGTCCAGTAATTCTCTTACAATCCACTACATTTTATGAACCGATTTTATAGACATAGAAACCGCGTATATACCTTTAAATTTTCATTACGATTCTTTAGCGCCTCTTCCATCACTTATTTCCGTTTGCTTTTGGTGTAATTTGAAGGGTAATTGTAAGAAGAACAGTAATGATACGAGGTATAATTTCGCCTGCTGTGAAAGCAAAGTCACAATTTCAATAATTACCAGTTACAGTGTAGTATTCGGACAGAATTTTGATAAAAAATGTTCCTTCAACTCCAGCTTTTTAAACTTTTAATACGTTATTTATGATACTTTTCAAAAACGGATGCCGTTGGTTTTATCTTTGCAATAAATACTACATCAAGGTTTTCGCCAAACTTTTCACTATTTTCAGGCGCCTAGACGAAAAGAAATCAGAACTGAATAGGGATTTAATTTTAAACAAAACATCATCACGCACATGATTAAGTCATTGCAAAGCCGCAAGGAGATAGAAATCGAATATTACTACTTCGACTATTATTAGTATCACTATTACTATTGCTACCACTAGTACTGCTACCACCACTGTTATCATAACGATTATTACGTATGAGTGAGTATCTAATGATGATGAATATAATGTGATATTTATTTATATTTTCCGTTTACGTTTAATACACATGCATGCATTTATGTGCATCGTGCATGTATCGCCATACAGAGGTTTAACGTACCTTAATATTAGTAACCAAAACTAGTGATTTAAATTGAAATACATAGTGTACATTTTTGATTATCTCTTTAGTTACGTTTTCATCGCATAAAGAGATGTTACAGGGGTACATGAGCTGCAATTAATATAAACATATGAAACGACTATATTTTATCGATATAAATCTAATAGTATTGTGCAATGTTCAAATGTAGCTAGTATGTACTAATTTTATAAGCGTGCTATTACTGATTAATATTGTTCGGATCACGAAAATCATCTTTATTCGGGTTAAAATATATGGATGTGTATACATAGAATAGATACTACATATTTGAATTCAATATATTTTCGATTTTAATATAATGTGAACATTGAAATGCCCGACAAGTTTAAGCCTACATACCGCAACGTATGTGATTACCTTTTAAATATTGAAAAGTAATTTAAGTATATGTCAAAAGTTATACATACATATATTATATATATATATAAATATATATATATATATACATATATATTTAATAAATCATGAAGCAAAAACAAATCAATCTTCTAGCCTCGTAAACAAATGTACATCTATTTTTCTACGTGTTCCAGAAACACTATATTCCCGAGTAAAAGTATACCATTTGCATTCAGATTGTTTGCGGAATTATTTGCGTATGGGTCTTTTTATTATTGAAATCACTTACGAATTATTAGTGCATTTTGTGCACACGTTTTTCGTAAGCTTGTTCTGTAACTCGTTATCACCGTGCATCATTCTTTCATGAGAATCTTATCGCATTTGTGAAAACAGTTTACCGATAACAAGACTCTCAGTTGAATAACAAAAACTGAAACAGGCTGTTTGCATCGTAAAATCAACGACAGTCGTTGTTAAGTATGATCAACAAATAGTCATTATAAAATGTTGAATATTTCTCTCTATTTCCAAAATATTAAGTGAAATTTAATGGACTCTTTTCGGTGTCGGTTTCATCAACGTGGTTAAACATTACTCGCCTAATAAATATTTTCGATAAATTAAAATTCGTATCGATGTTATAACAGTCGTATTATCTATAATTGGTAGAGTTTTGGTTTATTCGTGCTAAGCCGGTTCTCAATATAATTAATTTCCGTATGTTTTGGAACATGTTTAAATGATACAATTAAAGTAGTGAAGTGATGCGCCAGTCGAACATCAGTGAAAACGCAAAGAATTGTTCTCGGCGCGGCCTTCCCGAAGGCCATCGCATTAAAAAAAATAATAATTTTTTTATACGGTTTGATCACCTCGGAAACCCCCTGAAAAAATACAAAATCTACTTTTCGAGTACTTGTACTTGGCCCGAGACAAGACTTTGTCCCTTGAAAAAGAGTAAAGGGAGAAACACTTCATTAAAACAAATATACTTAATCTTTTTAAAGGGATATAGCAGACGATTTTGATTCACAATTTGGCCGATACAGACGCATGCGCGTATTGTAAAACGAAAACGTGGTAGCTGCTTTCGCGTTGGCTGTCTCAACTGCTAACCGCCGATCACGTTAGTAAGTTTCTTTTGCTTAATTATTTCTACTTTTTCAAGTGTGCATCATCAGCTTTATAGTTGAAACTGTCTTCAAAGGTGAGGTACATTCCTTGCATTATTTCTCAATACTTTATGTCTATCCAACGAAGTGGAGAATATATACAAGGGTGGTTACGTGCAATATAAGAATGAAATATGCGAACAGGCTTCCTTGGAATTTGGATTGAATATCTCCCATAAAAGTATGCGTAATTGTGAGTAAGAAGTGATTAAATTTGATTCATTTAACTTCATTTCAGTATCAAAAGAAAATTGTATCATAATTGGTGGGCATAGTTTGTTCATATTCAGATTACAAATTATAAACAGATTGCTCTACTATGTAAGTGTTGCATGTACCACTTTTCACGAAGTATGAGAAACACCTAATTCATTTATGACACTGCCGAGTACACAACCTACTTCAGATAATTTCCACTCATCAATTGAAAACACCTAGCGGGAATATTTTCCAAAATTAAAAGGTGTGAACACTTAAAATTTACAGTTGTTTCGTTACACACTTTTTTTATTCTCATCGCGTCCCTCTGTATAACCGCTAGCGCGATCCGCGGCATGTTTTACTACGGCCAATCGATATTCCGGAGAGCCCGCTCTCTAATTTTGTTCCGTGGTTTGTAAGGACACTTATATGTTCGGAAAGATACGTTACGGCAGTGGTCAAGTTTATTGATTTTTCCGTTTGATATTACGCGCCTATTTTATCATGGTATTTTTGTCCTATTGCGTTTGTCTTCGGCATTATCGGTCAGCTGTTTTACGCCTCGTACTTACTTTGCCGAGATCATTTAGGTGACCTCCGGAATCGGCATTATTTTTGTTCATTCCACAATCGGGGTTTTCTTAACACAGAATTAGTTTTCATTATTCAGCCATTACATTACTTTAATCGCGTTTGCCAGAGTGTACTTAATCAAATTACGTGAGAATCTTACTTTTTATGTTTCAAAAGATTTGTTTGTGAAGTATTCAGTTGCATTGAATTTCAGAAAGATTTCTTAGAAAAACAGTGCGTTGTTATTTTATATACGATGTCGCTATCATATTTTAGAAAGTTTACAGTAGGTACGTGATAGTTTTCGTTACTTCAATACGATATTTGTTTCCATGCGTAGCATTATATCCGAAGATACGAAGAATGTATGGTTTATATAAATAATTATATACTGTTCTGTGTGGTCTGCAGGTATTTATAATATGCTACAGAAAGGTCCACGTCCATTAGTTTTGTGTGGCCCATCTGGAAGTGGAAAAAGTACGTTGATAAAAAGGCTTTTCGAGGAATTCCCAGATACATTTGGGTTCTCTGTTTCTCATACTACCAGAGCGCCCAGACCAGGCGAGGAAGATGGCAAACACTATTATTTTACAAGTAAAGAAGAAATGCAGAAGCAAATAAGTGAGGGTGAATTCCTTGAAAATGCCACGTTTAGTGGAAATTTATATGGCACTAGGTAAATAAAATGCATGGTATTGTTTTATAAATAATCATTGTCGTAATTGTCTCAATTTCATGGTTTCCTAATTACATTTCTAGTAAACGTGCGGTGGAAGATGTGCGAAGGATTGGAAAAGTATGCGTGCTAGATATTGAGATACAAGGTGTGAAACAAATAAAACAAAGTTCCCTCGATCCGTTATACATATTTATTAAGCCGCCATCTGTTGCGGAATTAGAGCGGAGGTTGAAAGCCAGGAAAACAGAAACAGACGAGTCGTTGCAGAAACGATTATCAATCGCCAGAACCGAAATAGAATACGGTACATGTTCTTTTGAGTGGTGTTCGATTCTCACAGCATTTGTTGTAGTGTTACATGTTTAATGGTCTATTTACAGGTGAAACTCCAGGAAACTTTGACATTGTAATTGAAAATGACAATTTGGATAAGGCGTTTGAAAAATTACGACAATTTATATTTTCGAAACTGGATCAACAACGGGAAACAGGTAACTTAAATTTGATAAACCGTTAAAAATATATGATGGATAATGTATATACATTACAACCTAATGTATGTAATACTTATATTTATGAAACTTTACAGAAAGCTAAACAAGTGGTTCCTAACAATTTGTATTCGCTTAGTATAACTGTGTAATTATTTTTGTACGTGATTGTGCGATTTGTAGTAAAAAGAAAAACATTATCGACAAGTTATTCAATGGGGTATGCGATAAACTTTTATTACCAAAACTTAATTGCCAGAATGTAGGGTATATTTAGGTATATAACTCCGTATGAGAAGAAGTTTAGTCGAATAGAGAGAAACTGAATATATGGACTGTTTCGAACTTCCCATAATGCTTCTATAATGCGATTGTAAAAATTATATGATTGTAGATTCTAGTTGCTAGTTGAATATTTTTTACTTGTTTATCTCGTCCGCGTCAGAAAAGTAGCATGCCATACCTAATGGATGGGTGGTAGGCCTTTGTGTGATGCAAATTGTAGTGCTAGAATAGGGTGTGAAATGATTGTAAATTAAAGATATGTTATAGGAGGCGTTCGGGGGACGATGATTTTGTACGAATACAGAATTTTGTCCAAATGCCCGACTGTTGGAGAATTAATTATAATAACCTAGTTGTAGCTAACTGAGACTATTCACCAAACGAAGTTGTGTTCCAATAGCGTAGGTTACTTATAAAGTACTTGTGGTTTTTGTCCTTGTACTTGCCATTATATCAGGCGTCATGAAATCATCACGAAAGCATCCAGAAATAATCCCGAAATAGTTCAATTATGTTATTAATTCCATACTTTGCATTTCATGTAATTGATCTAAGAAAACAGTTCGTATTGTTAAGAAACGTACGTTAACATTCCTTTGCGATCTACATTAGCTTTTAAATAGAAAATTGCGCAATGTTATATTCAACGTAAACTGTTTGAAAAAGTTTTCGTTCAGGTGCATGTACTTTCGTATAGAAACCGACGGCTTCTTTGCAAAAACTCTCTTGTCATTAATTTAAAATTAGAGTTCAGCACTCGTTGCATCTATCTCTGGCATGTTAATACTTTCATAATTGCAAAAGATACCTATTTTCTTATGGTTACTCCGTGTTAACATACCATATGATAAAGTGACTTTTAAATAGATAAGGTGTAGTGAAATATGTAAACGTTGTTATAGAGACTCTTATTGTTGTAGCGTACTATATTTAATAAACATTTGGCGTGTAATGCGTTCCATTTGTTGTTAATTATGAATCTCCTTGGTATACGATGGTATCCTATCAAATAAATTAAATTCTACGAGAAGTACTGGTACCAATTAATCGTGTTATAACTTTTGACATCAGTGGTTAAACGAAATATTCGATTATCTGGTTTTATGTTTCAACTCAGGATAAAGGTATCGTAAAATCGTTCGGATAGGGATAAAAAAGTTTATGGTTGATGACTATGAGGGTAATCGCGCTTCGGCCACTCTCCGTGGTGATGACGGATCTTGTGCCGTGGAACCTCGCTAATTTCAAGGGACGCGATCTTGACCTCCTTGTCCTTGGTCGTTTTTTCCATTTCCTCCCGAATCAGATTGTCCCCGTAATTCCTCGGCATGGACGACTGCTTTAATGTATCTTTCATCTCGGTATTATGAACCTTATCACCTTCGGGTTTACTCAATTTTTTCGAAAATACATAATTGATTATCTGAGGACGTGGTTGAAAAATGTTTTCCGGTGGATATGGATCCACGATCGATCTCTGACGATCTTGAAGATTTTCCCTCATCAACGGAGTCAAATTTCGTTCGCTCGATTCTGGCCGTTCCACGAATTCCTCTCGGCGAAGCTGTCGATCGTGGTAACGGATGGGGTCGAAGACTCCGAGTGAATCTTTCCCGGCAAGGTCACGGGGAGTCAATCTTCTTATCAGATTCGAATAATTTTTATCCGTTGGTGATTGAATCCGACTTTGTGATTCTGAAGAACCTCGTTCGTCTTTAAAACTACTTCGCAGGGATTGTACGAAATCATCGTACCCCGGATCGATTGATTGTTCTTGATAAGCAGGTTCCTGATATTTAGCGCGATCGAGATAATTCTCGAGGGTGTTCCAGTTCTCCAGGTCACGGGAAATCGCTTTTCTGGCGATGTTCGAAATTTCTTTTATATCTAGAGATTCTGGATCCGGATGATCAAGAACGCGATCATCTTGTACATTGTCCAAAGAGGTGTCCCTTTTTCTGAACATGTCATTATTCAGGGAATTGTAATTCGAATGCGAAGGCTGCCCTCTTTGTTCATCTTCTTCTATTCTCGATAATGTAGGATCGGCGTAAGGATTTGGATAGGGATACCTCTCTGCGGCATATTGGTAGTTCGCAACTCGGCGTGGTTCGTTAGGGACCGCAAGACCGTTGGCAGGAACTTGATAACTTTTCTCTAGTACTGCACCCCGGTCGAAGTAACGTTTTTCTTGGAAATTGTTGCGCGACTCTTCGTTGTTGTCAGGATAGTACGCCTCGTAAAATACTGGTCCTTTCTCTAGATCGTAACTTTCGTACCTTGATGAGGAAATTAAATATTAATAAATATAAATTATAAATATATAATATATATAATTATAAATAAATATAAATTAAATATGGTAACCCCTAGAGATCTATAAATTATTCTTACACCCTTGACCCGCTTATACTTCCGATTTTCAATACTGAAAGTAAGTAGAACTGCTTCTCCTCAAAGAAAATACGGTGAAAGAATTCTAATGATTTTCTGAACTTTGAGAAAGATGAGGAAAGCATCTCTCGTTTAGGATTGGATTCAGACGATTGTATATGTATGTTATTCTCCATCGAATAATATAATTATGCGAGGCAAGGTGTTGGGAATACAATTGAATCTTAATCATTAAGCGGACAATGTGAAATAAAAAATCATTTTGCCAAAAATTTCCTGTTCAACTCTTTGCGATTAGGTGGGTTAAAAACAGTTCCACCTTTTGCTTGTTAGTCTTAAATACATGGTGGATATATTTTAACCCACCTCGAAAAGTTGAAGTTACTCATATTAATTCAATTGACACTGTTGTGATTAACCCCGTGGCTGTGTTAGGTGAATTCTACTTTCTGATCAAAAGTGTGTCCAAAAAAAGTTTATCGGATTATTAAATTTGAAAGTTGAAACTCTGAAAGTTTTTTGTATCGCTAAATCCGAATATGGCATGAAAATTCAAAAAATTAAAAAATATTTCAATCATATTTAAAACATTAGTTACGTGGTGGAAATGTGTATGTGTCACTATGTAAGAAAGGATTTAATGAAGTGTTATTATTTTGCCCTTTTTAAAATCGTGTGCCTCAAAGAGGTAAACCAAGAGCTACCTACCGATGAATACTAGGATTCCACGTCAAAGCTGACGATATTCCTGAAAAACGGAGAAAGTAATTATACGTGTGATATCTCATTCTTGTCAATTTTACGTTTTGATATACGTTTCAACCGTTGCAAGCATAATTAAATGTCAATTAGATCAAAATGTACACAGTTCTGTGTTTTCATTTAAGATCTTTATTTTTATATTGATTGATTTATAAAAAGAACAATTAATATTCTGTTAATATATAATTGGTAAACGGTTCGAGATATTTAAAAATATTAGAAGCGTCATAAAGCAATCGTGTGTGTCTAACACATGAATAATAATTCAATGAAAATTACGCATATAAAGGAAATAAATGTTTATGCTCAACGCCAAATTTGTCAAACCTATTATTTTCGAAAGCAAGTCAAATCATACTTAATGATTGGTGAATATTATCCAGATCCCGATCCATTCACTTACAATTATTTTAGTATAAATTAATGATCGTATGTTTTACCTATTAACTAAGTGGAAATTTATAAGTTTGCACATTTTTTAAACCAAACCTTTAGTTACGTACATTTAATTCGTACTAGCGGAGTTCACCTACCTATTGAAATTCTTATCAGAATCGTAAGTTGCAGATAATCTCTAATTGTGAGAGCCATGATCCTATCGCTGAGCAACGACACAACTGAGCTTCTTCGAGAGCCATAGACGTGGACGCGTATTTTCAGATATCCCTAAAATAAACTACCGTTTCCTTCGGCTCTCGCTGACTAACTCACACGCAAAATTCAATGCTGGAAAACTCGTGATGCGTTTTGCAAATTCGTTTCGAATAAGTCACTCTATCTATACGGATGCGTAAATTATTTTCCGCCTTATTGCGAGATACGGAATCTTCTCCATAAGATTTCTACAGAAGTAGGGTCGTTGTCATTATACAAAAAATACCGTATCGCTTGGGTGAAATAAAGTTTGTGAGAATTGCATAGCGATTCATTTTGTTTATTTAACGCTCCAATTACAAATCTTTCCACAAAGACACAATCGATCAATAATATCTAATTTGGTTAACGTCCGTTGAAGGTACACGTACCTTATTTATTACACTTTCCGATCAAGAACTTTTTTGTGGATACAGAACTGATCGATGAAAATAAATTCCGTAATCTCCGCGAAAGAAACTTGATTCTTTCGACGCCAAGGGTCCTTTTCTTCCCTACCCTGTTATTTGGGCATTTTATCCAATACGTCTATTGAGACAGCGTTTCTCTTTTAAGAACACTACGGCGGATAATACTAATCCTATTATCAGTAAAAAGAAACATGTTTGCACGTCGCTAAGCGTATACGGCACGAAATTTTCAGAACGATCTCCGTTTACGTAGGTTTTCGACTTGAGCATCTGATACTCGACGGTACGTTTTTGCCAGTATGCTGGTAAACCGGCTTCATTCAATCTGCTGATCGTTACGTCGATCCTTTCGCGCAGGATAGAGTTTTTTGGGAGCAGATACGCCAAGTAGTACTCACCTGTAACATTATTTAATACTTGAAGAACCAACCGAGTGCTTGTACCCAACTTTTGATTTTTGGAAATTGAATTTAAAATTCCATCGATACGTTCGCAACACCGGACGAGAAATCTCGTTACACAGTATCGGTCGTCCAAACCCGTAGGCGAGATGTTTCGTAACTGATTCTGTTCGTTTGGCTATATAGCAAAAAGAAAGAAGTTTCAATTTTTGTCAATACTGGACGGTGACATTTCTTGATGAAACCACCGAACGGGGGATATCAAGTCACGACATATCTCGTCCGGGGTTGCGAATGGGTTAATTAACTTTGTCAATTACGATCAATCAATTACGACCAATTACGATCTTTTAAGATTGATCAATCTCACGATGAACGCACAGACATAAGATCACGCTTTTGAATCAAAATGAAATATTTGGTTTCAAGAATCAATGGTTGAGTGCAAGAATCCCTCAGGTGGTTCGTCGACGGTTGAGGTAAAAGCATTCTAAAATATCACCTGGACATTCACGCATCAAGTGAATCAATTGCGATCCGTCCTCGTCCACAAAACTCTTCTTCCTCAAAGGATAAATGTACGTTCTTACGAATCCCGACGCATTACGATACAAAGCCACCTCACGGAGAGCCTGCGTGTGCCTGTAAACCATTTTACCGCGAAGTCTGTTTAGAAGCGGGCTCGGATCACGATCGTCGTCGCCACCGAGTGCGTCGACGATGCTAAACGACGAAAATAATATCGGCAATCCAGACGTATCCAACTCAGAGAGTCGGTCGATGTCCTTGAAGTACATATCCGTGGCTAAGCAGTTGTACAAACCACTGTTAATCGTAGCCATCATGATCAAACCACCCGCAAACACGCCCGCTACGAGAATCCTTTCCGAACACGCATTTGGCATTTTCACGGGATATCCGCTATTAATCAGATACGCTTGAACCGCGGTCGTCGGTAAATCGAGTTTCTCGATCCTGAAAGCAATTAGCGGAGATGGTTAGTTTCGAGGAAACCTGGGAAAATCCTTCGTTTTTTATAAAATCAGGATGTCTAGTCCGAACTGAATATGTCAAAGAACTTAAAGGTGGGCCCTTCACACTCGGAGCTATTGTCATCTAACCAGCAAGATTACATTACCAAACGAAAATTTTACCTGATTTGAGACATTTTATTTTTCCCTTGAAACTACAAAATTGTAAAAAGATCATGTAACGATTTAGGCCAGTTTATCCGCAAGCCTATGCGACAACCGAATGTAAAGGGTTAATTATGAAACAATTGACTCGTACCTCCCTGGCGTAAATAGCTGTACATAGTACCATACCAGGGACACTAAAATTTGCGATGCCACTAAGCAAAACCAAACTGAGGTTTCAAAAATTTGGTAGATTCTCATACTCTTTGGTATTTTATGCGCTTTCGGCACCGCGATGCAAATCTTGTCAGAGCCCACGGGCATTGTAAATTGAATTACGCTGGGATCCGTAGCGTATTTCTTGACAAAAAAGGATGCGAAACACGCGTCGACCCTATGGGACACCACGTCACCTGTAGAGGCGAACAACAAGGGAAATGGAAAACATGCGAAGCCTCGCTTTGATCATGTCTCATTGATAATAATTGTGGATACTTCCACGTGTCGTTGTGATAGCATCTGTGAACCCCAGTGGAGAGATAGAAATCAATGTTTACCTTGTTGACGTTCATCGATTATCATGGGGTAATTTAATTCTAGTATTTTCGTTTTCGTTTTATACTGTTCGTTTGACATAATAGTTCATTATATTGCTCGATGCTACCGAACGGGACATCGATTATTACCTTAATCAAGTTTCAACCGGAAGTTATCTGTAGCTTGATTTAATATTAGTAAATAATTTGAAAATGTCACTGGACATTGACCCCTATTTCTCACCCTTAAAGCTGAGACTGATTCGTGAAATTAGCTGATTCCACTCGTAAGCGTATAATAATTGTTTAGAAATATAAATTTCGACAATACCTATGGCTCCAGTGAAGGAACCATTTGGTAACTGATATCCATACTTTTCTGGGGTAAGCGGTTCAACGATGTTCACTCTGAAATTCATGTATTTGGCCACGGTGCCCAAAAAGATGCCGTCGGAGCCGTTGTATCCACCGGAATACTCGTAAATCGATCGTGGTCGCGGTTTTTCAGAAATTTTCTTGACCGTTTGTTGCTCGAATATGCTCACGTTTAATCTATAGCCATTCATGTTCATTGTACGCCGATACGTTGCAGTTGACAATAGATAAAGCATCTGCCGCTTGGATTTCACATCTATCATTTCCAATTTGCCCAATACTGAAACGGGAATCGAAAACGGTGTATAGATTCCTGTAATTATTAATAATTCAGAATTTTCATTAAGATTAATGATATGCGTGAAGCGGTGAACACTTTTCATGGAAAAGCTACCATTTATACCGTTTAACAGGAACAATATTAATATATGCGCATGTATATATACCGATCGATGACGTATCCCTTCCGAAAAGCTTAAAAATGAATTCATTCGCACACGCGCACCTGTACCGTTACTTTTCGCGAACGGGTTGTAAGAGTATACCACTGATTTCGAGCGATTCGAAAATGGCTCGTTGAAGAAGACATTTTGAATGCGATGCTGGAGCCATAGTTTCTTCAAGATTCTTTCGATTAGTGATTCCGTGTTCTTCGTTTTCTCGACAACGTCTTTCCATATCGCTAACATTATGAAGTGTTCCCCTTCGCGCCACTCGAAGGGCGTTTGATAATCTAACGATTCTTCGAAATAATCAGCATCTTCCAAAAATATTAAATGAATGTTCCAAATGTCGACGGTGTATTCCTTGTTTGTTCTGTCAACCTTCTTTATGTTCCATAATTGTTGAAAAACTCCTTCGATGGATACTAATTTCCGCAACGCTTTCCGCTCTGCAATTTTCGAAGAATCGTTATATTCCTCTGAAGTCGCTCGAACATTTGGGTTTGCACATTCCGTTGTATTATCGTCCGTTTCTACGGTATTATTCTTCCTTAAATAATAATACCGATGGATGCTTCGAAGTGCATAGCTTCTAACGCTAATAATTGCATCGCAGTGATCGCTTGCCGCGCGTAAGAGAACGTCGACGAATTTGCGTAACACGTTCGTCGTGTTTGCGAAAATGCTATGAAATATAAAAGTTTTCGTGTTGGGCACTGTGCATATTGTCTCGGTCCAAAATTCGACCGCATCACGAAATTTTTTCTCTAGATGTGTATCTTGACAATTCGACGCGGGCACTCGTACGAGGAGATACGTTAAGAGTATTACGTTATAAATTATCTGTAAGCCCAATGAACATTACCTTAGTTTTTATTTTTTTTAATTCGAAATAATTCGGTGACACTGCACTTTGAAAAAATTGCGTAGAAATTAAAACAAAATATTTTTTCTTTCGGTAAAATATTTAGAATAAAATTCCAGTTTAACGATATTATAGCCAACTTCTAATTGTAATTATAAGAAATGTATGTACTTTCAAACCTCGATAACTCGAACCTACGTAACGAATATTAACGTGGCGCATTGTGTCCAGGAAACTTTCACAAAATTGGGCCGCGTAACTGGAAGCCTAGTTTTTTTTTAAACATTTACAAATCTAAATGTTTAACTTCACCCTCTGCAACTCAAAATCATGGTAAGACAACACCTTTGTAACTTAATACCTTTTTACATTTTTACATTTTCTCTCAACAGACTTATGTATGTATATACCTTGACTTTAACTTCGACAAAATCTGATAACTAGATTCTATTATCACGTAAACGACTGAAATGGCAGAATAATGCAAACACGCCGCGTATCCTCTATACACTTGAAATAATCAGTTAAATAAATTGAAAGTGGCCATATCTTCAACAAAAACAAAATGCTGTTCAATTTACCTGCATTATTATTACTCGATGTTACCACAAATTCATCCGGAACAGTTTATGTTCTACGCGTTCGAACAAAATCTATTGCCTCGGAATAATTTTCCCGCTTTATTGACTCGTCACTCTCCTCACTCTCGTCAGCCACGACTGTTCTCTTTACAGTCCCCCGTTTAATCTAGCGTGTGAATCATGTTCCAACAAATGTACGACGAATTTCTCGTATCTCAAACCCTAACAGTGTTTATTGGATATTTGTATGTCGCTCCCAGAAAACGCGGACGGCGCGATTCACACGCTTATCGGACAAGATCGGGAAATCGTACTGGTGAGAATGTTATGAAGACACTCTTGATAGCTCGTACATTGATAGAGATTGTAATTTGTACGTGCGTGGAATGATACGCAAAAGTTTCCAACGCTGGTATTCGACATCGCTGAATGAGAAATTGTTACCGTTAAATATTGTTACGGACGCTACGGGAGCGCGTAGCGTCCGTAACAATATATTACGTGACGATCACGATATCTTAGGCGTTATATCGTATAGGAGGTTCCCAAATTCATTTTGGCGGGGAAAACGAGATGAATAATTCAATAATTACGGGGGTATATCAAAAACCAATTTTCTGTTACAGATATTATATAAAAATGCTTTCACTTTTTTATTTACCCTCGTATAGTACTCTTATATCCGATACAATACTTTTGGCTATCAAAATCATGCGAGAGTCGACAGGAAAAGTTAACAAAACTTGAGTTAGTCAAAAGTGGTCAGTGGTCAGCTCGTGCGCCACATTAAACGGATATGCCGTCCCGAAGTCGTAACGGTCAAGGACGATTCAGAGGTTTTCACTATGCACCGACCTTGTGTCGTAAATAGGGAAAACGTCTGTAACTTCCTTGTGCAGTGCCTACTTCATACCGCATTTCATCCGATTACATTTGTTATTTGGGAAAAATGTGTGGGTTATATATGCGTGTCTCTCTTCGCAGCGCCATATTTGATTTTAGTTCGAAAAGTCGTAACGTTTCTAAGAAAAATAGTGCCGTTGGTCCCCCAGGACAGGAGTTTCGTCCCTTTGAGTCAATTTCAGTCCCAGTTGGTCCCAGTTTCTATCCTATTCCCTGAGTACACCGTTCACCAGTGTCATCCAGCCGCGTCAAGCTAGCAAATATAGTTCTGTGTACTACGATGAAGTTACCGACGAGTCTGTAACCGCACTCAGGAGGCACATTGATATTTGGCAAGAGTTACAAGTTAATGTAAGAGACATGACGCCAACTTTATCAAAACATCAGCAATTAATCAAAAGAAATTATTTAAAAAGTACAGTTTTTATTTTTATTTACCACTAAATTATACATTAATATAACATTGAATGTACAGGGAGGTTATCGACCTTCGTGTCGATAAACAGTGTAAACTTCTTGAGTCTTCCGTGTGCATTGTCTTTCGTGAATCTTACCTTTCAAACTTTAATTTAAATCGCTCGCATTTTTGTCGCCATATTGGGAATTTTAGCTAGACATATTTCAACATAGCGCAGATGGTGCGTAGAGCAGTGCCGCCGACCCTAGAAGATGGGAGATACCCACCCCTGGGCTTGACGAAAAAATACTTGCATTGTGCTTGTACAAACATTCCAAATCTTCTTATACATTGCTATCCCAAATATTCAATTTACCATCCCGCAAAATATTGCAAGGGATGTTAAGAAAAATTAATTTGGTACCTGGCATTAACACATTTTTGTTTAAACATTTGGAGGAGCAAGCTGCGCAAATGGAACCGAGCGATAGATTATGTTATGTGATGTGGGATGAAGTGGCATTGCAAGCATACATTGATTATAGTCCCACTTCAGACAGCTTTGTTGGATTAGAAGACAATGGAATTAGCTTATTACACAAAATTGCAGACACAGCTGTTGTTTTTTTGATCCGAGGAATCAAGAGAGCGTGAAAGTTGCCACTGGCCTTCTATGTTTCAGATGGGCAGACAAAATCAGCAGTACTGATTTCGTATATCGAGGCCATAGTACAAAAACTTGCTTCCACAAGTTTGCAAATTGTGGCTACTGTTTGCGATCAAGGCTCATCCAATGCGAGAGCCTTTAATGAAATGATGGCAACCGGCGGACGTTCTGGTAAGTTCCTTATATTCTGACGATACAGGTTGACAGAGGACAATAAATAATAACATTAAATTCAATTCTTTTAGATGGCATTGTACCCTTACACGGATTCAACATAATTACTCTGTTTGATCCGCCGCATTTAATCAAAGGCGTTAGGAATAATTTACTTAATAAGGATTTAGAAATAGAAGTTGACAACAACAAACTTCCAGAGCAGCGTAAATTTGCATCCTCGGCAGTCATAAAAGCGGCCTACGAATTTAGCCATATTGAATGTCCTATGTTCTGGCCATTGACAAAAATAACTGATGAGCATGTTTATCCAAATTCCATTAAAAAAATGCGGGTAAAGAATGCTGTGCAAGTGTTAAGTCAATCAATGGGCAAATTCATTGGTTACCACACGTACCTGCCAGGTAAATTCCATATATGTAACTTAATTTCATTTCAATTTGAACTAAGTCATAACTTTCTTATGCCCAATATGTAAATTTGTTTCAGGGCAAATGATTCCAACGAGTAGCGTCATACCAATTCAAGGAGGACGAGCAACTGGCGAGGCCCTGTTATTTTTTAATGATTTATTTGATTCCGTCAACGGACAAGGGAAAGAGGACGACGTGCCATTGCGCTCGGCAGTATGCCGAACGTCGAAGCACCACGTGTTTTGGGAGGGCGTTATTAAAAAATTGGAGAAAATACGATTCGAGAAGCCTGAAGATAAAACTCCGACGAAAGGGTACCTCTGCATAAAAAATTAGATTATCACTTTGAAAGGATTTAAAAAATAAACAGTTGTCCTGGAGGAAAAACGTATACGGAGATTCATCCCGCACAACATCAACCAAGATCCTCTTGAAATTTTTTTTGGGTGTATAAGGGCGCTCGGTTGTCGCAATAATAAGCTAAAGTGTCTACAATTTATTGGCAATTTCAAAACCTTGCTGTTAAACAATTTAACGTCGCGGAAGATGGCAGGAAACTGCGAAAGGGCCTGCAAAGGTAACCTGTTATTCTCCTTGCGGGAGTATATTTACAATTTGTTGGAAACAGCGGAGGAGGTTCCACGACCGAGACAGGATGATCATTTATATCCGATTTTATTAGCGGACAATGAGGTGGACAACAACTCCAATTCAGAGCAAGTAGAGATTACTAACATAATCATCCGAAGTATGAAAATGGGTGAAGGAGAGGCAGACTGCAATAATTGCGTACTTGCGCCGCATGCGATACAAAACAATTACAGACAGGCGGTGCAGTTATGCAGCAACCAAATACAATTTGCATATAATAAGCGTTCAGCGGTCAAAACAATTCTATAGTCATCGGTGATGGCCAATTTATATTATAGAATTATCCGGATTTAAAATCATACCATTATACGACCCGCCCCATTTAATTAAAGGGGTCAGGAATAATTTAATGACTAAAGATTTGGAAATTAATGTCGTTGCGGGTAAGAGGATGGAAAAAAGGCAGTATGCGTCATGGAGAACGGTAGAAGTAGCGTACAAAATGAGCCATGTGAAATCAATACATAGGCCATTGTCTACCATAACGGATGAGCATATATATGTAAAACACATGAAAAAAATGCGTGTTAAATACGCTGTTCAAGTTTTGACTAAGACGTTATCTACGTTCGTCCATTTTGAAACATTGGGGCGAAGTAAATTTCTTATACGTAACTTTATTTCATTTAAATTTGAAATATGTCACAGTTTTCTCATGCGCAAAATGAAAATATATTTCAGGGTCAATGCCAACCGTGCATGGTGTCCTAAATATGCCTGTGAAAGAAGGACGTGCAACTGCCACAGCACTTAGATTTTTCAATGAACTCTTTGACTCTGTAAATGGGCATGTTCGTTGTGACAAAGTTCCATTACGCTCAGTGGTAACTCCACGCTCCCGACACCACGCCTTTTGGGAGTATGCCATTACAAAATTAAGAAACATGCGATTTGTGAAGCCCGACGATAAGACTCCCACAAAAGGGTATTTATGCCTAAAAAATTGGATTCCAACTATCGAGGGCTTCAAAAAACTTACAGGGGTTCTGGAAGAACAGGCTATTAACAACTTTAAGCCACGATTGGTTAATCAGGACCATCTTGAAATTTTTTTTGGATCCATTAGGGCTCTTGGTTTCAGAAATACTAAACCCACATGTTATCAATTTGCAGGCAACATTAAAACATTGTTATTAAACAACTTGCAGTCACCAAAATCCTGCGGGAACTGCGAGCGAGACTCTGAAGGCTCGCTTTTATTCACAATACGCCAGTACATGACCAGTAGTGCGGAAGTGGACTTTCGCAGTCACAATGTTCAGTCAGAACATATTCCATTAACTCTGCACAATTTTGAGGTAGGGGACTTTCAAAACTCAGACCCAGATTTCGTAAATAATTTTTTGCAAATTATAATGAAAAATCCGGCAATTGTCAATTGTTCAAATTGTTGCCTGCAGCGGGATGGATTATTAAACATATTTGAAGGTGCTATAAAAACCTTATCAAACCATATTGGAACATCCTATTATGAACAAGCTTTAAAATGTGTTTTGCGTTTCATAGTTTTGTTCAACATAGATTCCGTAGAACATAGAAAACCGACTTCTTCCGTTTGTAATTTAAATCGGACAAGCTATGTCGGATTAGCTATGTTCATCCATTATGGGACATGGAGGCAAGGTGTAATTTTCTTGAAGTTTACCGTACAGTCGGTGAAACCGAAATTCTTTCTTTTCTTTTCATTGACTGCATGAACCCATGTTCTTTTTTTCCGTTTTCCTTGACTTAATGCGAACAGAAGACGTAGTTCTTTTCGTCTGAGTAACTGCTGAACATTTTTATTTGATGTTGATTTTCAAGGAAAGATAAGAGGAGTTCAAAAACCCAGTCGCACTTTTCACAATGGTTCGTCAAACTTTTCTCATTCTATTTCATTACCCAAGTCCACGGCGGATTTCGTACTATCCGGCCGCGCGGCAAGAGGGCGGAATTTGAGCATCCATTTCACGAAGTTCAGCCCGGCCAAACATTTGGGCCATTTCCATTTCCATGACAGCTTGCGTTCTACATGAAAATTTTTTAAATGTCTGCATAACTCAAGAAAAGGTTGTCGATACGGTTCAGGTTGTTCTTCTGCTTGCTTTCTAGATACTTTAAAATCGTAACAACATCCGTGCTGAACTCCTTTCGCTTGAATTTTTTTGGAGGTGGCTGCATTTGGGAATCATCTGTCGCAAAACCATCTTGGTTAATATCCTCGATCTCGTGAACAACTATTTCACTGGACAGTAGTACATTTGGCACTGTTGCCCGTGGATTAACTGTATCTCGAAGGAACTCCAAATTTGGAGCCCAGGGCCAATTTTTGTACTTCTTCGCAGAACCAGCTCCCTTCACGAACTTGAGATACTTCACATATGAATCTCTCAAATTTTTCCATTTTAGCTTCACGGCTTCAACTACAGAAAATAGAATAAAACAATCATTTTAAAAGAAAGACAACAATAATAGATAAGTTAAAAATATAAGTTGCTCAAATAATAATTTATATATTTAGTGTTTGTTTATATTTATCATTTATTGTTATACTTTCATAGTTCTAGGTATTTGGCTACAAGTAATTCCCGTCACACTATTGTTTCCTCCTTCCTTATTAGACACGCAACTGTTTCCAGCATACAGGGTGTCCCGTAATTGGTGTAACACCGGGAACTGGGGGGTAGCTGGGGTGAATCTAAACTACTTTGTCCTGTACCAAAATGTTGGTCGCGCCTTCGTTTTTGAATTATTAACGCAAAACGCTGGCCAACCAGAGCGCGTAAAACTCTCGCGCTCGACCGCGAGAGCGTTGTCTCTGGACCGCGCTCGACCGTAGCCGTGAAAAAACGCACGGGCACAGCGTGGTTATCGAGGTAAGCGTACGGCAAATGATACATCGTCTTAAATCGAATAACGCGAAATGATTCGACATTCATGATTAACAAGTAAACTAATAAGTCGCGTAATAACTCTGTTCGGCAAATGATACATCGTCTTTAATCGAAAAACGCGAAATGATTCGATATTCATGATTAACAAGCAAACGAATAAGTCGTTTAATACCTCTGTTCAGTAGTTTTACGCGTTATCCGAATGGAATAGAGTTTTAGTACTCGTGAAAAAAATTATTCTAAATAACACGTTTTCAGGTGCATAAGTTATGTTTTAAGGAAGATGATTTTAATAACTAATGTCAGAAAAATCTTGTTAAGCTCACCCACTCATCCAGTGATTAACCTGCTTCGACGGAAGTGGCTCTTTGACACTGTGCCGATCCTGTACTCCAAGGAACCTGTTAACATCTGAGGGCGGGTCGGTGAACTCTCTTCACTGCACGGTCACGTCAATTGCACGCCCGACCACCTACAAACAGAACTTTTCGAGGGACGATCGTATAAACACTGTCGGAAATGAGAGACTGCCCACGGTAAGAAAAAAATTCACCCACGTTATTTATCGACGAATTAAAATAAATTCACTTGTCTCCAGTAATCCAGTAAGTTGTGGCAAGGTAGTGCGTAGCCCACAGCTGACCGCGGGTTTCCGCGGGACTTGAGCGACGGTCACTTTACTGAACGTGCATTTCACTGCACCGATACCTCGTAATAACACAATTGCGCGAATACGAAAAACATATTGGAATACTCTGCGTTGGACCGAAGCATTGTGTTCGGGTGGTAGAGCGATTCTGTCAGCTTAAGCGTTTTCTGGTTCCCATTCCATTTTTCGGATGATACAATGTGTCGTATACGATTCTTTAACGAATATCCATCGTATCGTGATACAATGTATGCGTAGACGTGTAGTGTGTCGCGACAGTGGCGCGGGGTAAGTGTGACAGAATTCAGTTATAAACGTATGTTTTATGTGTGGTCCGGCCGTCGTCAAGTCGACGGAGATTGGTAGGCGAAGAAGTATCTGCGTGCGATCGATGCGCGATCAAAAATTATTTTGAACAGTCGTTTAAGAGATTCTCTCAGAGTCAGACGTAAAAAATCGAAAGTTGAAAGTTGCATGATTTTGTATGTTCTTCACATAAGACAATCGGCCCTTCTCAGGGCCACCAATCTCTCTAACGTGGGTTCTGTTACGTTCCTGTACGTAATTGTGTTATTACGAGGTATCGGTGCAGTAAAATGCACGTTCGGTAAAGTGACCGTCGCTCGACTCCCGCGGATACCCGCGTATACCCGCGGTCAACTGTGCGCTACGCTTAACCTGCGATCAGCTGTGCGCTACGCACTACCTTGCCACAACTTACTGGATTACTGGAGATAAGTGAATTTTTAGGCAAACAAGTGAATTTATTTTAATTCGTCGATAAATAACGTGGGTGAATTTTTTTCTTACCGTGGGCAGTCTCTTATTTCCGACAGTGTTTATACGATCGTCCCTCGAAAAGTTCTGTTTGTAGGTGCTCGGGCGTGCAATTGACGTGATCGTGCAGTGAAGAGAGTTCACTGACCCGGCCTCAGCTGTTGACAGGTTCCTTGAAGTACAGGATCGGCACAGTATCAAAGAGCCACTTCCGTCGAAGCAGGTTAATCGCTGGATGAGTGGGTGAGCTTAACAAGATTTTTCTGACATTAGTTATTAAAATCATCTTCCTTAAAACATAACTTATGCACCTGAAAACGTGTTATTTAGAATAATTTTTTTCACGAGTACTAAAACTCTATTCCATTCGGATAACGCGTAAAACTACTGAACAGAGGTATTAAACGACTTATTCGTTTGCTTGTTAATCATGAATATCGAATCATTTCGCGTTTTTCGATTAAAGACGATGTATCATTTGCCGTACGCTTACCTCGATATCCACGCTGTGCCAGTGCGTTTGTGCACAGCTACGGTCGGGCGCGGTCCAGAGACAACGCTCTCGCGGTCGAGCGCACGAGTTTTACGCACTCTGGTTGGCCAGCGTTTTTCGTTAATAATTCAAAAACGAAGCCGCGACCAACTTTTTGGTAAAGGACAAAGTAGTTCAGATTCACCCCAGCTACCCCCCAGTTCCCGGTGTTACACCAATTACGGGACACCCTGTAGTTAAAGCAACATACATGGAGATATGGAATGCTCTACAACCATTGTACACTATTGGACTAAAGAGCGATCCCAGGGTCCTTATCTCCCGCTGTGACGCACTTGTTCGAGGCCTATTGACACAAGCCGGCAGCCTGTGGATTTCGGTAGGCCTCGCACATCGTTTATTTTTCCACGGTCGCACTTCGAAGGCGACGCAGGGCAGGCCTATGGACGGCTATACGGTCCGCAAAAATCCGACTTCGTCGCGTAAGACCTTCTCTCTTCCTCCCTCGCTCCCTCGCAGTCACTCCAGGTAAGAGCACATCGACGAGGGCCTGCGTGGTTGTATTTCAACTACCACCACTCTATACTCGGTGAGGGTTACGCTGGCAGGCCTCGCTTATACGCCTTTTCGTTCCTTCCTTAAAGATAGAGTTAATTACGAATTAATTATTTAATTTCATTATAAAATTTCAATGCTATTTTATTGGATATATTTCAATTCATTATTTTTACGGCGTGTATCGCCCTCACAAACACAAATTAAATAATTCATTTCGTGAACAGATAATCAATTTCGTAATTAAATTAATCACCACTGAATCGAAGAGGGCGCACCGTATAGCGGGCCCTACCTTCCCCGAGTGTAGAAGTGCGGTAGCCCCAACGGTAATCTGCGACAGGTCCCGCGACCGCGAGGGAGCGATAGAGGAAGAAGGAAGGTTTCATGAACTTGAAATCATCGGTAAAGATAATGAATTGAAATATATCCAATAAAATAGCATTGAAATTTTATAATAAAATTGAATAATTAATTCGTAATTAACTCTACCTTTAAGGAAGGAAAGAAAAGGTGTATAAGCGTGGCCTGCCAGCGTAACTCTCACCGAGTATAGAGTGGTGGTAGTCGAAATACAATCACGCTGGCCCTCGTCGATGTGCTCTTACTCGGAGTGACTGCGAGGGAGTGAGGGAGGAAGAGAGAAGGTCTTACGCGGCGAAGTGGGACTTTTGCGGACCGTATAGCCGTCCATAGGCCTGCCCTGCGTCGCCGTCGAACTGCGACCGTGGAAAAATAAACGATGTGCGAGGCCTACCGAAATCCACAGGCTGCCGGCTTGTGTCAATAGGCCTCGAACAAGTGCGTCACAGCGGGAGATAAGGACCCTGGGATCGCTCTTTAGTCCAATCGTGTATTGTTCGCAGATCGGAAGAAGGCACCTGAGGCGGTCCGAGGGCATAAGTGGGTTCGTCTATCCCCACTTCCAACGCCCTTTCGGCCCGCCGTTTATTATAGTAGTAGGCGTCCTATTTGCGCGAGGGACAGGAAAATCCTAGTTAGGGGTAGTTTACAGCCCGAGTTTATTACTGTGCGTGGCAATTTGGCCAATTACAAAAATTCATGTGCCCCGTCCCTATGGTTGTGTTGGAATAGGCAGGACCCAAATGCTACAACCAATGAGGGCGCATTTTTCTCAGGTGCCTTCTTCTGATTTGCGAACAGTACTTGGCCACTCCAATGTATGTAGGAGGTTTGAACTACATAGAGTGCATTGTTGGAAAGCACATGAAAATTAAATGCAGTAATAAGAATGATCAAAGTTATTTTTGTTATAAAAACTTTTTTCTATTGTTTGGTTGGCCATAGTTGATCCTTACTACAATTTTATTGCTGTATATATCGATAGTTATGGGCAGCATAGTGATAGTGATAGCTTTGAAAATTTCTCCTATCAAGATTTTGTTGACAACAAAACAATTCTGCCTTCAAAGCCATTGAAAGACACTGTCTTCTCGCTTACCTACTTGCGCGCGCATCACACGTACGCACATATAGCTACGTACGCACACATCAGAAAGAATTTCTAAAGCATGCAAGCACCTGCGATTCCTTATAAAATATTTTTGGATGGTGTAGAAATTAGTTCTAAAGCAAACAAGTACCTTTGATGGCTTATGAAACCACCGAAGACCCATTGTTCATCGACGCGATGTCATATTTTCACGTGATATTTTCATCGTTCAAATTTGGATTCATCTATTTCGACTACTTTTCCAGGCCCTATAGTTTATAAAAAAAGTCTTTATTGTTCGTATGACGGTAGAAGTATTATTTTGAACAATTTTTAAGTAGCTCTTAACTTATTTTAGCTTTTTAAATACAAACCCCAGATTTTTTCCTTATTATTTAATAATTTTGTAGTAACAACTTCTCTACAAAAGGATGCCCAATCGGTCACAGTTTGTTGAGCAAGTTGCAATTCTTCTTTTATGATTTCGGAAGATGTGTTCTTCACCCATAAATGAGAAAATAAAATTATGTCCCTAATAACAATTGTTACTACAAAATTATTAAATAATAAGGAAAAAGTTGGAGGTTCGTATTTAAAAAGCTTAAATATGTTAAGAGCTGCTTAAAAATTGTTCAAAATAATACTTCTAGTCATACGAACAATAAAGACTATTTTTATAAACTATAGGGCCTGGAAAAGTAGTGGAGATAGAAGAGTCCAAATTTGGTCGTCGAAAATTTCACAGGGTCGATGGACAATGGGTTTTTGGTGGATTCGAACGAGAATCCAGCAAATGTTTTCTGTGCCCTGTCAAAAAACGGGACACCGGGACGTTTGTTAAATATAATTAAGAATAACATTGAACCGGGCACCACTATAATTTCCGATTACTGGAAAGTAAGAAATTTGTGTCATAGAATGTTGTTGACTTAATTATCACGACGATTATAATGTGTGATATATTTACATGCATATGATTGCCTCGAAAGTGAAGGATTTGCTCACTTAAAAGTAAATCACTCGCTTCACTTTACAGACCCAGAAACTGGCGCACATACCAATGCAATTGAAAGTACCTGGCACCACGTTAAAGCTCAATTGCCAGATTATAATAGAAAAAAACAATTTTTTACTGGGTATCTGGCAAAATTTATGTTTTTGAAGGAATGTAAGTATGAGGGTGTTGACCCATTCCTAGAATATTTACACTGGGCTGCGGACATTTACAATCCCATGCAACCACAGATATTACAAAATAATGAACCGGCAGAAGATTCATATGCCAGTAGTGGCGAAGAGTAATCTTTTGGAATTTTTGACATACAGAATTTTAGTAAAAAAACATGAAACAAGGTGTTTTTATTGTAACATTTGATCAAACAGACCCAGAGAGAGAGAGAGAGAGACCCAGAGAGAATGAGAGACCCAAAAAGACCCAGAGAGAGTGAGAGAGTCTAAAAGGCCCAGAGATATAGAAACGAAGAAAAAGTACGAGATATATAATCGTTGCACGAGTACAAAGGTATGTGTGTGTACGTAGGTGCATGCCCACGTGTGATGCGCGCGCAAGTAGGTAAGCGAGAAGACAGTGCCTGAGCCACAAGATTGTGGCGCCCTAACCTGTAATTTTCCACACTTTGAGTGCTTATATCTCCAGAACTAAAAATGAGCAGAAGATTCTGTTTGTGGATTCGTGATCAGCGACCCGAAATACACTTATTAACGTAAAAAAAAGGTAGAAATTCGGCGACCACCTTAAAGTAGATATATGCCACATTGCCCAAGCTATACGTTGCCTTCATAATTGTATTAGGCCAAATATGGAAAATGTAACTTAATAATGTAACTTACTGTTTTGATTAAGTTTCTCTGCAATATCGGTCCATTTTTGTGATTTCTTTACTATATCTTTATAGGCTGGATGACGCGTATCATACAAAAAAACACACTGCCACATCAATTAGTTCTTCTGTTTTGTCAGTGATTTTTCTTCCTCCAATGCTCCCAACTGCCGCGACACACGATTTTTGGTGACAACATAGATTTCAATTGTTGGTTATCACTATAAGGAGTATTAGCAGTATAAGTTAGGCTCGTGAAAGTGTCGTCGGTGTCAACCAGGGTACCAAAACTCAGTGTTAAAGGAGCGTAAGGAAAAAGCTTCCCAGGGAAACCCATGGTGGCGCTAACTTTCAATATATATAGCACACTATTGCCATATATGGTAGTACCCCCACTCCCCACACACATTCGTCATGGGATACATAGAAAATATACTTGCCATAATCACGTTGCTTCAATAATCGTTTCTTCTTGTTGATCCCTCGCTTCCTTGCTGAAAAAATTATACAGTAATCAGTACTAACTGGAAACTTTTGACTACTTAGCTTCCTGTTTTTAATGTCATAACAGAATCATGGCATATCTGTGTTTTACTGTTTTGAAATAATTTGTATATGTTGGTAGATTTGTTGACTTACTGTTAGAGTGGTTGTTGGTATCCATCTCATCTACGCTTACAGTCCTCTTCACAGTTATCGGGTAAGCTTATTAACTTTGGATTTCTACACGTGTTGTGTAATCATCCACCCATGTGGCAGAGCCACCCTGTAATAGAGGTTCTTAAGGAACCGAGCTCTATTACATTGCGGTGAATAGGTGTATAGCGGTGAACACAAGTGATAATGAACGATGAAACTACACGTGTGCACACGGTAACGCAAAAACCAATAATGGCGATCGATAGACGCCAACAGAAAATCATGAAGAACAGAGTTCATACAGATACAAGATTCGCCCTGCTCTCATGAGAACGCATGCATGCGGAGCGGGCCTGAGGTGACAGCAGGCTGATTATTGCCTAATTGGGCGATAAGCGCCCTCTGACGCTGACGGCGGTACGCGTGATCGATGCGGATAGAGAATCAATATTAGGCGGCTCGATGCCGCCTAACTTCACGCGGTGCAGTGCCACGAGAGGGCACTGCGATGCTAATTACCGAACAACACGTCATGATCCATTTCATTCACCGCAGGTTAGAATATTTCGGAATACTGTAAAATTCGGATGTGTTAGTTTCATGTTTCAAAACTAGCGCGCTACTGTCGTTTTCCCAGGTCTTAAAACATCGAAAATTTAATAATTATTTTTAATTCAAAAAACATTAATAAAACGCAAATAAAAAGGTGGGGCAGTGATGAGCAAATTGATCGCAATTTTTTGAGCCCAGAAAAGATTCTGTACGTACTCGGACAACTTAGAAATTGTCAAATTAGTGTTTGTTACGATATTGTTCAATAACTTTTTTTTAATAATTGCTACCGCTAGAGCAATTTTATATTCTTGATGAGCAAATTGCGAGCGGTTTTTTGAGATATAATTCATTAAGATTGCTTATAGTTCGGGGCTAGGTTAACCTATCTGATTTATCCGACAATTTTTCTAGTAAATCAATGAAATCGTTTAAATCGTAAACTCCTTTATCGCCTGTCAGCACCGATTGTATAAAGATTTAATTCGTTTTGCTGAAACAGTTGAAGAACCGTGGATTTTATGATTTTTTTGAGTTGGGTAGTTATTATTTTCCGGAAGCCTACTGTATTTTATGAAATTTTAAAATTGGTATCCGAAACCCGGCACGCGATTAGATTATCCAAAAATTAAAGATTGGCAGCTTTACCGCATGATACGTTTTTTTAATCAATTAATAGAATGTTATGGCGGTAAAGATGTTTTGGTGACTAATTCATGTTTGGGCCGCTAGATGGTGATAGCGTTGCATATTTGAAACTACTATATGTAACGGGTGCTAGAGAATTTGTTTACGCCCTTTCTTTTATGAAATCACGAGTTAATAATTAAACACTATTCATTTTAATCACATTATTTTCATGCAAATCACGCCGAAGTGCTTCTGTTTTTCATAGAACCGACACAAGATGGGCTTTTTCCTCAATCCGATGTACAACAAAATGAATCACAAAAAAATTTAATTTATTCGCTCGCATATTTTATTCATTTTATTTGTTCCTCGAAAAGCCATTTCAGAGTGATTCAGCGATGAACTACAGAAGATACCGTTCGTCACAATAAAAGGTTCAAGATTTAGTTGGAAACATCATCAATTAAAATCGAACTGATTCTCCTCCGACACACAATCAAGTGCATGAAGCCAGGATGAAAAGGAGTTGTATCCATTGTAATAAAAAAAATCATTTAATTTATCGTTTCAGTAGCAAATACCAGAGGTTTATATAAATCCTCGGAATTCGTATGCGCCGCTCGCGGCATCGTTTTCTCCACAAAGGGAGGCAAAAAGTCAAAAGATCGATCCATTCGTGCCACCCGGTATTATAGCTCCATAGACAGCCGAGAGCTTATTGATATACCTGCAGAGCGAAGTCACCTGCATGTGCAGTGAGCTGTATACCTAAGCCTCTAAACGGACGTGGCGCGTATAATTTATGAATTATTATTTTGTACTATAATGTTGGCCCCACTGTACGCGCGGCTGTTTCGAGCCGCACCAATGGGGAGTCCCATCTCGTTGGAAACTGAGATAAAAAGCGCATCCAGTGGCGTAATCTCTCGGAATTATATCCGAAATACGAAGAAAAATTCGAGGGCCCTGATTTCGACGTTGCTTGCCGCAAGGAGTTTGAAACAGCGCGCGTAGAAACCGTAGCGGGGTAAGGAGGGCATCATCCTACCGCGTGGTCATGATATTCTTCACCAATGAACATGTCCGAACTAAGGTGAGGCGATTCGGTGCGAAGACTTAAAAAAGCCCCGCTAGCCGTTCCCATTTGTTTACGTTATACGCACACGTTCTCTTTCATGTTCCCCTCGGTATGTCGAATCAAATTAACAAAAATACTGTTCCTTAATCGATCGTAAACGATTTGTTATTCCATAGTAGTCTCTACATTATTATATTTAAAAAACGCCATTCAGCGCCTTTACTTTACATTTATCACGATCAGTGCTCTAATTAACCGTGCATCTTTGTCGAGTTTTCGGTATCCTATTCGTTAAATGATTGACTATCCAGACAAATATTACATGTCAGCTTTTTACGCTTTTGTTTTAACCCTTGAACAACGAATTGGCTGTTCATAAAACTTTAATTACAATCTTCGTAAGATAGACTAACGAGGCAAGCCAGATTTTTGAAACAAAAATGAAAAACTCTACCGAACCAAACTCAGAGACCAGATACGAAATGCATCAACCCCTAGCTAGTTCCTGCACAGGATGTCTTTAAAAATAATGGTATTCCTTTCTCAAAAAGGCAAAAAATTAGTTTACCTTTCTCTCGCCTCGCATCTTATTCCAGATAACTATTAGAGTCACTTATAAAGGTTATCCAGGTTCGTCCGTACAAATAAATGATATTTGAATTTAGATACAAACGAAACTTTATATCGCGTCAACGTTTGTAATCGAATCCGTGAAAAAGTTTGCGAGGACTTATCTCGTTTTCTGTCCGACCGTAATAAATGTTACGCCAATGGTGTTGCGAGAGAAACGAGGCAAAGCGAAGAGAGAGCCGATGGTGCGGCAGGTAGAGACGAGGGCCGAGCTCCGTGTATACTATAATTACGAGTAACTCAGCCACATTTGCGTTGATCCGACACCTTAAAGATAACATTTAGCGGCCCCTTTTATCTCCGCGGCAAACAAACCAATTTATACCTCAGGCCGCTTTGTGCCCTCTCTATTTCTATCCCTTTCCTTCTTTCTTGCTCCGTTCCTCTCATTCTTTCCTTCTCTCTTGCTCCGTCTCCCTTTCTCTCTTTCTCACCTAAGGGGACCCGCCCCGAACTACGAATTAGGAGCATCCTTTTCCTCCTTTTACCGCCTTCCTTGCATGTATTTCTTCTTCTCCTTTTTGTGCTTCTTCTTCTGCCATTTTGTTCTTGCTTTTTCTTCTTCATCTTCTTCGTCTTCTTTCGCTTCTACTATTACTTCTGCTTTGTCTTGCCCGCGATCTGTCTCTCTCTCTCTCTTGATCTTGTTTTTCTCTCTCTTTGCTGAACCCGAACATACGGTTGGCTCGACGCTGTCGTTGCTCCTCTCTTCTTTCTGCTTCTGGTGTTTCTACTTCCGTTTCTCTATCTTATATTGCTATCGTTTGTTTTTGTCGTCGTTACGGTAGATTAATTCCGTCGTGACCCGTTGTTTCGTTCTCTATTCTACTTTCAATTTGTTTTGTTTGGTTGCTTTTTTAACTACACTTTGGTTTATTCCCGTTGTTGTTTCAATTTCATTCATTTTTCTACCATTTCTGTGGTTTCTTCTATTCATGCCCGTCTCCTATTTTTTGCATGTAACGCCTTCTCTGTCCGAGGCTTGTAATTAAATCAACGAATAGCGAAGTTAACGATTGCTCGATTAAATACTTACCGTCTAGGACAGATCGAGATTGTTACTTTCCCTGCAAATTTCCTTGTAGGCTTTCAAATATTTTGTCAACTGGATAGCTATTAAGTTTACAGCGCTATCTAAAGAAAGCAACACAAAACATCGTGGAAAGAGGCAAAAAGAAAAGACAGACTTTGAAACGAAGGCAAGATATAATAAAAACATGCGTATACAATTAAGATGTATACCATATAGAGAAACAAAGGGAAAGAGCAAATTGAAAGTATCAATTTGTTTTGTTTGGTTGCTGTTTTTATTTCACTCCAATTCACTTCCGTTGCCGTTCCAATTCTACCAATTTTTCTAGCGTTCCTGTCGGTACCCTCCGCACCTTCGTCGACTTATGCTCGTTATTTAAAACAACGGGTAGCAAAGTTAATAAACGCTTAATTAATGACTTATCCGCTAGAACAGATCGGGAGAGTGAGAAAAGGGCGAGGTAGCTTGATTAATGATTAATTTACCACTCGACGCTTCGAACGCATTTTCGCTTCTCTTTCACTTCTCTCTTTATTATCATAATACTCGATTACGAGTTTATTAACATTCCTTTCGTAATTTCAATTCCCGTCACTTCGCGCGTAAGCGCTCGATCAACTAGTCAAAGCTACAAGGACTTGGTTGCGATAGTTCGTGAAAAGATCAATTTTGTACACAATTCATGTTCATCTAGGTCTCCTCGTCCGTTCTTTCATGAAAATATTCAATATCTACTTCTTGCATACTTATATTTGACCCGCGACAGCATCTTGCCCCTTGATTGGGAAGAAATAATTTCCGTTTAAAGAGTTAACGGAAAAATTCTTGCTTCGCGTCAAAGGTTCAATTTAGTGGCGAAGGCGGAGACGAAGAGAAAGGGGACGAAGGCGAAGAAGAGCCGATCGAGGTCGCGTGGAATGCCACGAGATAGAATCGATGAAATCGCCGATCAAAACCTTAGAATCGGACGTTACAGCCGCGATTATGGCACCGTAGATAGCGATGGGTGTGAGTAGGGTGAGAATTTGAAATCTTCTTTTTTTTCGCTATTCGCTCTCTTTCATATTTCGTTCCTTTTGCCTCTTTACGCTTGGGTTATACTTGACACAATTATCTCTGTACCGATGTCTCAATATTTTAGGGTGTTGTATTATTTTAGGATCATTACATTTACAGTATAGTTTCAGGATCATTACACTTTCTGCAAGTTTCCTAACTTTCGAATATTATGGCGGTTGGAGTGCTATTGAGTTCTCAGCGCTGTCAAATAGAAAGAGAGCAAGACGTTGTGAAAGAGGTCGAGGAGAACAGAGAGACACGAAAAGGAATCTTGACGGGATATAATAACAACATTTATAAACAATTAAGACGCGTAGCAAATAGCGAAACAAAAGGGACGAGCATTAATGAGAGGAAAATGTGACAACTGACGCGGAGTCGGAAACAACAAAGAAGAAACCCAAAAAGGAAAAACAGTTTTTTTTATCGGGTACCAGGTATCAGCTAGAGAACAGAAGAAATGGAACGCAGAAAACCTCTTCCAAAGAGATAAATACACGTAGAAATACACAAACTCAAAAGAGACAGAAAGCAAGGTAGATCGCGCGAAAGGGTTTCAAAAAGGAGAAACGGAGATACCCACCGAAACCCTAGCCGAAACAAGAGAGGGTATATGGCAAAGGCAGAAGAGTAAAGCCTAAAAAAAGAAAAGAAATCGGCGAAAAAGAAGAGAGAAAAGAAGAAGCAGAGATAAACAGGCAAGACGTGCCTCGAACGGAAAAAGACAGAGGGGTAGACGGAGGGAGCGAGAGGCGAGGATCCTTGCTCGCGGATCGAAGAAGGACGAACCGATGCTTCGAGTGGTGCAGTCGAGAAAAGGATCAAAGAGATGAGAGTAAAGGCGAGAGAGTCGAGGATCGAAGGTGTTTTTCGGGGCGTGGCGAGGGCCGCGTGATTACCAGGAGGATCGGTTAGCGCGGTGAGAGTTCAAAGCATCAAAGAGGCCCGACCAGCGAGAAATTGCTTAGGATTCATCTGCCGGCACGGGACCCTCCGGACGTTCCTTCGTTCGTTCGTTCTGTTAGGGGTATTGTGTACCACGAGAGAGGCCTACTCCCCTGCCTCTCTACACCTTTAACGGATTGCCCTTTAACTAACGATCGAATACCTTCGGAGGAACACCTCGTAGAGGGCGATCATCCAGAGTCCACCTTTGTTCAAACGCTGTAGTTGGTTTTCGAATGTTTTCGATTGTTTTATAGGTGAAAGCGGATAGTGATAGTTGAACGTTGAATAGTAATATGAAACGTTGGATATCTTTCGCACAAGAAAATTATAAGTCGTTCGCTATCCGATAGTTCAATACCTTTGCGGGAATACTACGCGAAGGGCGACTATTAGAGTCATCCTTTGTCCAAACGTTGCGGTTGATTCTCAAAAATTTCGAATTGTTTTATAAAATGGTAGATAAGCACGGATTAGTCGAATATGGATTAGCTACACTTCTAGGAAAGTACTTGAGTACCGCGTATTTCATGTTATTTCTTCCTCTTTTAATATACATCAAGAGACAAGGTCTTGTCTCGGGCCAAAGTACAAGTACGCGGGACTAGATCGTGCATCTTTTCCGGAAAGAACGAACGGGGGTTTTCGGGATGGTCAAATAGTATCTTACCAAGTGATATACGTCCTGTTAATAATAATCGTGGGAAATCCGTATTGAGAGAACATTTCCTTGGAAGCTGATCACCACTTTGTTCAAATATTTGGGACCGTTTTACGTAAAATCTAATTACAATACTTAAACGTGGATCGAATGCACATTTAAAACAGCACCTTCGTAACTCGAACTATATGCACTACTAATATTTGGTAGATGTTATTTAATTAACACTTGAATATCCCTGAAGGACGGCGATCACAAACATCTCCCTTTGGTCAAAGACCCCTACAAAAGCACACTCGCGCCTGTAGTATTCTGAACCACGAAATTGATATAATTTATTTATGCTACACGAATACAGATCATGAGTTACTTCAAGAAACTAGCTTTTCAAATGAAACTACTTACCGAGTTCGCAAAGAATCTGGTAACGTCTCGTAGATGTCCTTTGATCGGCGACCGAATATCTTTTAGGAGATTTTGTTAGATTTTATTGGACAAATACATATGTAGGTACTTACGAATAATTTTTACCTGATGTAGAAATTAATTGAAAAAAACCTATGTTCTTTTATTAATCTTTTCGCAAGGAAAATTAATGAAGAAACGCGGCAGGTTTGAAATTGTTGCGGGTTTTTATAAGAGACAATCTAACGTTCTTATTAAACGTTCTATTTGGCGCAGCTCCATTTTACGAAATATTGTTTTGCCACGAAATTTCTTCCGTCGGCCATTTCTTCAATGGAATGCGGCAAAAATAATCATTCTTTTCTTGGATAGAACAAAATACTTGAAATTTTGTCAACGCTGTTCATATTTATGAGTTTAGCAAAATTTTGACATAACGCTGTTACATTTTTTATTTGTGGCAGAACAGTTTCCTCGTTTACCTTTCAGCAATGTTCACTTCTGTAAAAGAAAAATGGTGAAAATCTTTTCGAAATAAATGATCGAATCTTCGTTGAGTAAGATTAATCAGAACTCAAGAGGAATCGTCCGTCGGATCGACAAAGCTCCTCGGGAATTTTTAAAGAAAATGGAAGAGAAACCTGTTCGCCCTGAAAAATTGCATTTCCTGCATTGAAATTTTAAGGGGTTCAATAAAAGATGTTATTTCGGGCAAAGTTAGGTAAAATATCGTTTCAAACCTTTTTATGAAATCATCTGATCCTTTATGATAACGATCCATTGTACATTTGTAATGATTCGTTTGATTGAAATTACGATCACTCGAGATCCAAACACAATTTCTCTACAAAGATGTATCGAACTGATGAAACAAATCATAATAGTCAATGTATGATTTACCGATTACCAATTTAAATCAATTTATTTATATTTATTAACGAAAGCAATGAATGTGCCAATTTGTTTATTTACCAATTATAGAATCAATTTAACGGTGTTACCGATACAAAAGATTGCACACCTTTCAAACGGGCCTATCGCGTTCGAGCAACACAGAAATTCCAACAGCCGCGACTATAACGTTACGAATTAACAATAAATGACCAACTTCGTTAAATTTGCCTCGGGCCATGTTACTCCGTTCTCAGTTTCAGAATCGATATACTTCGATCGCTCGTCCCTTTCTCAATTTTCAGTTACCATCGGCCAGCCGAACTTCCTTTCGTTCCACCTGGCTTGGAATTGAAACTTCTTCGACGATGTATTACGTGATTGCTGACCGACCCAGTAATGGCCGACTTCCGGGCAACGAACACGCAACGCTTTAAATGTTGTTATTAGCCCCTTATTTGTTCAAGAAATGTCATCGGGTTCTTTCAGCGACCGGTCAACCCTCGACATACGCGCCCGACCACCTTTTACCCTGAACGACGCTTCGCGTCGTTCCTACTGAAAGCGTAATTGTCCTTTTCATAACAGAATTTTTCACTATACGAATACGAAAAGACGTCATAATTTGAAAGGCAATTTAGCACAAAAGCGTACGAGTCGAGTATTGTGTTTCACGGTATCGACCGTGTATCGCAATGGTTTCGGTATAACAATTTCCCATAATTCACTAATTTACCGTAGAGTCGTATGGTAGTGGTAGCGATGAGGCAATTTATTGTAAAACTGTATCGCAATCGTTACGGTAAAGTAGTTTATCGTTTATACGCGCGTTTAATCGATTTGGTATTTGAGACGTTCACGCTTTTAAATGAATTTCAATTGTTATTATATTGCGTTTTACGTGTCTCTATTGCTATGTGTTTAAAAACATGTGGCGCAAGAAATATAAATGTATAATTATACGGGTTGCATACATTTAGGTGACCAGTGAAATTGATTGATAAATACAAAGGGGTCAAATGTTATATTTATTATACTATGTTCCAGAGAACGCTAAATTATATGGTATTTGTTATGTTTCACGGATCGTTGTATAATAAATGTAATGTTTTCAGGTGCGAAATGTGCATGTAATATACATACAAACACAATAAACCACAACGTTCTAGATCCATAATAAATAGATTACGTTAAGTATTTAATCTTCAGTAATAAAAACAGATTGCGTTAAGAATTCAATGTCCAATAATAAAAAGAGAGAAAAATGCAATATTCAATTCCTCACGTAAACCCTTTTTATTAGTTATTACAATAATTGGTTTCAATAATAAAAGGAGGTCACGTTAAAAATTGGTACAGTCACCGCGATCAACTAAACAGAATCACAATAGTATAATCTCGTTTAAGTTTCACTAAATCGTTTCACTAAATTGAAAGTTCGCGTACCGTGTTTCGAACATTTCGCATATTGGAATACAGAAAGAATCAAAAGCCGTTTAACGCATTGTTTGCCGCGTCGCCCACTTTCGAGTGACACGCCTGACGCATTAATAACTCTAACATTGATATTAATAATTCATTATCTACATATAATTCATTAATAAAATGGATATCCCTTAAGGACGGTATCTAGACTCACGCGTCACCCAAATACGGTTGACGCAACGATCGACGGGGTTAAAATTGAATCCGGATAATATTCGAATTACAATCGTACACTTGTCAACGGATAATACGACGCCCCGAGCTTAACTCTTGTCGCGCCAGAAAAGGAACAGGCCAGCGAAAGGGGGGGGGGGGGAGTTTTAAGAAACTTCTTAGTCACTCGAAAACTATCCGGATGAAAAGAGAACGAAAGTACGGTCGGGTAATTAGATCAGCTCGAGCATAATTAATAACTCGTGGTCCGCGCTCGCTCGTTTTTTCCTTTCTTCTCGAGAGGAGAACTGATTTATGATATCGGCCACGGCACTTATCGAAACTTTAAGGATAATAAAAGGCCGGAAGGAGCTGGAAAGGATTAAGGAAAGTGATGGACGATGACCGATCAGCGCCGTCACAATAATGATCCGCGTAAATAATAAGACTCGTTATGGCTCTCCCTTCTTCGTCTTGCCCCCCTCTACCCTCGCAACGCCTTCCCCAGCCCTCCCCCCCCCCTCTCGCGGTCTCTTTGTTTTTGGCCCTTAATAGCGAGCAATCTGCGTAACTCTACAAGAGACGGCGGGCAAATTACAGCGGAAACGTGATTGATATAAAAAGAAAAAAGAGCTGCAATTTTTCCGACGATCCTGTATTCGGTCCTGTTCGTTGCGTTAACGATTACGCTCGAATCGTACAACGGTCGTAATTGATAGTCGTACGTGTAACGAACGTCCGACTTTTGTATGTCGGCGCGTGTTGCCATGTAGCGCCGGATACGAACTCGACCGCCAATATTATTGTTTCTTTGAAACTTATTTCTTAGAAGAGATTGAGAATAGGATTTCGGGTTCGCCATTGTATCGTGGTAGAAGATGAACAAGGTACCCCTCCCCTAACGGAGGGAGATGGTTACCTTATCAGATCCCTGACAAATTCCAGGCCAATATCGAGTACGATCGTGAAGTGTAGGTTTGAGCGTCGCTGAACTGATGTTGGCCTGTATAAGTTTAGGCGGAACTAGTCATCAGTTCGCCACTAACGAGCGGGTGATCGTGCGATTGGTTCGTACTTTTACATACTAAGAGCATCTCGCGTTTTTGGTTCTCCCAGCGTGTAATCGTAAATTTGGTCGCATCGCATGTAAAATTTCGAATCTTCTGGAAATCATTGGAAACTCACGTCTGAAGCGTTTTTCTTTTTTGTTTGATTTTAACTCGTTGTACGTTGTTACGAAGTACTCGTGTCAAGAGTAGTACTCGTATCGCGCTACGAAGGATATAAATGCGTTATGAAAATTGAAAACTAGGACGCTTTGATTTTTACCCGGTGACCCGAGAAGAGTCAACCCCTTGGCATGCAGTGACGTTTGAGGGACGTTACTTCTTTTGCGCGTCATCGTAGACTTTAACGTGCACCAAGACGTCATGAATATTCCTCGAGGAATGCCGTAGAACAAAAAATACTGCATTATATTATTATATTCCACTTTGTTTCTAAGTTTACATAACTGTCAGGTCCAGGCAACCTAAATATTATCTTTCATTCGCCCCGAAGTACGTTCTATCTGAATGCCACGGGGTTAAAGTGAATCCTTACTTCCCACAAGTAATGTACTTAAGTTATCTGAATGTCATCTACCCGAAACGATAGGCGTGATTCACCGAATCTACTTTTCGCCACCGTGTTCACCGGATTTGATATGAATGGACTTTTTTTTATTGGGGGGCCGTAAAGCATAGACTCTGTTAGCAGCAAATTGTCGGTGTCTACCATCTCTGACGGCTCATTCAACAGATTTTGTCCGTGTTAGCGATGGAGATGATCCGGATGGATAGGAATTTTTATGACACGTGTTACGTCCTGACCGATTTGACTCTATTTCGGAGGTGTTTATTTTAATTAATTATCGTATCGTACCAACGGAAATTGGTAACTGCGTATCTGCAAGTATCTTCGTTGAATTGTAGCTTAGAACGTGAAATTTCGATTTCGACCGTTGAAGAACTCCCGAGTCACTTGTTTAAGCGTTTAAGCGTATAACGATTTAACCCTTTAATGACGGATTTTTATTTTAGTTTCACGGGTTGTAATCGTTAATATTTCATATCATTAAGCGCTTAAACATTCGCATCGGGCATTTTTTTGCTTAAACTTTGTTATAAATATAACTTTCCTATATCGGTGGCCGATTTTAAAACAGCCAACCACGTACATGTAATTAATTTTTCGAAACGAAATCAAACATACGGCGGGTAAAGGAAAAATGAAATATGTTTATAGATCCCTTTCCTCGACGTCTATAAAACGCGAATACATTTTGCCCCATGGTTAACCGACACCTGCCAGTAACAGGAAAAAAATCCCCGCTTCTCGTTTCACCGATGATTCAATTTACAACTCCGAGTACGGCCATTTACTTCGTCCTGTCTTCCGTAAAGAAAATATGAAATAAAGACTCGTTATTATGGGAGTTAGCGGTGGAAACCAGTGGAGGAGAGCACCATGGAAACGGTCTTACCCACGCTACGAGACCCGGCCCCTGAAATGCCAATAATTAAACGAAGGTAGGAAGCGGAGGAGCCGCTTATTTCGCGGTTCCAGGTCGTTTCAACCGCGCATTACGGAAATTAATGCGGCACGATATGCCATTCCGATGCAGTTACGCGTGCACTCTTCGCCGGGGATTCCCTCCTTCCTTCTTTTTCTCGATCTACCCGAGACATTGTTTCTCCTCTTTACTTTTCCCTCGGCGACTCGTAGAAACGAAACGGTCGTACGAGCCACTCGGCGGTGCCACGGCGTCCTCCTCCTCCTCCTCCTCCTCCTCCGTCTCCTCCTCCTCCGCCTCCTCCTCCTCGAGCTACTTTTAACGTGCATCTGGCTCGCGGTTAATGTGCATGTTTTACGAACACTGCCCATTGTCGTTTCCTCTTTCCTTGCGCTTTGCCGATTGCCCCGGTGACGAGTGGAAAAATATGGTGGAGCCACGATTCTACGATGCTCGTGTTTAACCACCGTCTGGCTGATACCGGATCCGTTGGTACGATAAAACTACATTAAATACAATACATATACTTTAAAATGCCATGGTCAGTATCTGTAAGTCCAACTTCTTGGTTTTCTCCCTGTTTTCCGCAAAAAAGTTGTCTTAAACGGTCGTATACGTTTCTATGTCCTGAAAATCGGCTTATAAAGTGTAGTGGACTGCAAGAGAGCTACTGGACCAATTGTTTGAAATCTTTTTTCTGTTAAAAATACATATATTGAACAATAAGAATCATGTGAGGAAAACAAAATTCTTTTAAATATGACGGCTGCACGCAGTGGCTTAACACCTTTTTCTGGAGGTACAAACGGTGGAGGGATTCAGGTCACAGAGTTAGTCTCAGGGGTTGGTCTCAGGACCCTGATCAATGAGCAACAAGGGGAATTTTTGAGAAAAAAAGAAAATACGGAAATAGTCACACTTCAAAAAAAATGGATGCGCGAAATGGTACAAATGGATGAATGTAAAATAGCTTAATTTAAGACTGGTTAAAATTACCAAAAAACCCTGGTTCCTCACTATAAAATCTAATTAGAAATGTGCGTATGGAAAATGAAGTGAATCTGACGTTTGGCGTGACGGTTATCATCATTTCAAGTTCGACAGATACGATTACCAAGCGGCATAACTAGATTCGTTCAAATAGATATAACTTCGTCAATATTTTAGGTACGGTATTTGTTTGAGACTTAACAGATTTCTAAGAGATATATCTTTCAAGATATGCAAAAAAATTGATTATTTGAAACCAAGAAACCCCTTAAGTCGGGTTTATAAGTAGTGATCCTGATATTTTATTGCATATTTATTATATTTAATGCACTTTTACCTTAGTTTTATTGAGTTTTACAAGTATCCTTTAAAAAACCATGATCACTACTTCTACAACTTCATTGCGGAAGACAGGTCGAGCAGTAAGATTCAACGAGATAGTTGTCCAATCGTTATAAAGTTCTAAGACTGTATTTTCAATACATATGGTATGTTTTCTTCCTTTGAGATAACCTCTGTTACCTGTAACGAAATATCTATTTGCATAAAATCTGCAGTCTACTCGTACCTTACCAAATCTATTTACTTTTCACGCAAAATATTAGGATTAAAATTATTCGCTTATCACCATGTAATTCGCAAATCTCTCTTTATTCTCCATTGAATTTTTTTTGTCTTTTCGTATAGATCGCCAGGTAGACGAACCATACGCGTTTCGACGAAGCAAAAGCCGCCGCCGGTGAAAAGTCGGCGTTCACGCTCGTTATCGGAATAATGCGTTGTAAGAAATGCGTGTTAGGACAGCGAAGTGTGCGAGCCCCTCGATTTTCCTCGGGGCTTTGATTTCGCGTGGCTGTGTATTAGGTCGATACACGGAGTGATAGATAAACGATCAAACGATAGATACACTAGCGAGCGTATGAGTAGGAGGAGAAAATATCTTTATATCCTCGGCGGTGCAAGATATTGCAGGAATATTCCGCGTTTGAATTCAACCGAATCTTATTCAAACACATGGTTTGGAAACTTCTTGGTTTTTACATTTATTATTTAGGTGTTACACGCGTTTTATTATTTTTTTATCGCGGTAAAGTTACATTTCTTAAATGTGAAAAATTTGTCCAGTATTTAATTTTCTTTAAGTGAAACCCGCTTATTCTAATGACTGTGGAACTTGTCACACTTGATAAAAAATAACCGGCTGATAACATTAAGCAGAAGGTAAAAAAATATTATTTATTAAAAATATTACAACCTATTTATATTTATTCAAAACTACATATTTGTAGCACATGATATTATCAGAATTGATAACAATAGCCAAAGTTTGATTATAATTAGCGGATTATTTCAAGTAATTTTGTATGATGTGGTTTTGAGACCAAATGATTGTCATAGCAATAACCGATTGATTACATTATCCGTGATTTGGAAACTTGGTTTGGAAACTTCACTATTTTTACAATTTTTATTTAGGAGTTACTCTCTTTTCATTCCTTAAAAAAATATTTGTTCTTAAACTCGAACGTTTAAACGTCCACGAAAATTTCGTATATTCGTCAACTTCTGCAAAACAGTTTTAAAACTAAATAACTTGTAACATTTAATATAAAACACAAAACTTGAAACTGATAAAACACGATGGATCGTCGATTATCGAAAAGCCGCATTCACAGTGGTTAACGATCAAGAGACAAGGTCTAGTCTCGGGCCAAGTACAAGTCCGCGAGACTAGACCTTGCATCTTCTACGGAAAGAATAAGCTTATCCAAAATAAAGGTTATTCGAACGAAAAAATGTGTCTAAGTAAGTAGACGGAACAATTTGTGTATCAGTGTACTTCGTTGTTAAATTAACTTATATAACAGAACATTCACATTTTATTCTATTCAGATAATAGTTGTTTGGATACGGGAGGGTCCATTACGCAATATATATTTGACAATTGTTATTTAGTGACTCGAAACGGTTATTATTTGTTACGAGAAACATAGTGCGAAATATACTTTTTGATCTATCTATCGCTTCGCGATACCACAGTTCTGGCGCATCTTGTTTTTGTCTATTTGTGTGTATCGCATCCTTCCGCGAGCGTATGTTATTTCTGGCCTGACACCTCATACGCGATTACGTTGCAACTCGTAACTAACGTCCCGCTTTTGACACCTTGTTTTGAAGAGGAAATCTTGATTACGGGAAATTGAATCCTATTCAAATATGCGGTTCTCGTCATACATTTGCTGCTCGGTACTAGTATTCCGTCAGTTGTTTCCGGGTCGCGATTCCGCGTACTACTGTTCCGCAGTAAGTAAATAATTGCAGAGAAGTGGACAAAAACTTCTGGGATGTTTTAATCCCGCGAACGATGGATCAGTTAGGCAACCGACACGCGTGTCGGCGTTTGAACAAAAACGCGTGTTAGCAAAAAATTGGTAACAGTATGCTGCAGGTATCTAAACGAATAAATGAATCCAGTTTTTATATTCAATATCCGCGATATTCATCAACTGTCGATAACTTAGGATCGTACGTACACGAGAGATCGATTAATTGGCAATAATCGAATCAATTGTCGGGCATAAGAGTATGTAAACAAGATTATTACTATTCGCAGAAACACTCAGGTATCTCTATGGTGTAGTAAATTCAATTTTTGTTGCTTCGAGGTACATATATCCAGTCTCGCAATTCAATTTGCTCATTTGAAATATTCAAATTTTCACTTCCATTCGTTCGCTTGGAATATTAAAATTAGCACTTCTATGCATTTGCTTGGAATATTAATATTTAAGATTTAACTTGTTCGTTAACAACTTGCGTTTGAATTACGCTTAAAAAATGTCGATATTTACAGTTCAAGTATCTCTTCTGTGATATTCAAATATGCAGTTCCACTTATGCGTGTGAATTCTCGTTTCCCAAAATCGGTCTTTATCCACTTATAAAAAAAAGAATGTTGCGGGAACGTAGCTACAGGTATATCGATATATTTTTTCCACCGTTAATAGTTATATCGGTAGAACATAAAACTTCCCTTGGAACTCAACAACATCAACGAGACTAGGTTTAACGTTTCACGATCTTTATCCAAAAGATGGACAAGCGGATACGCGTGTACATGCTTATGCGAATAAAGAAGTAATTAACTAACAGATCGTGAGATTACCAACGCGAAGAACTATAGATATGGAAATAGTTATGTTAATGGGTAAACGAATACACGGTCAAAGTAGTGGACAAACAAACAGGGGAAAGTCACACATTTGCCGCGAACACCGTACGCTAAAACCCGTTTAACATTCGCGATCTCTATCGTTAGATCGACAAATAGATAAACGCATAATTGTACGGATAAGTAATTACGCGGATGAATGACGTTTTCCCGCGATGCGATGCCAGTGTGGTTTTGAATAAACTGTTAAACGTTATATGAACTCATTTTAACGTTGGTTAACTAACGTCATTTTGACGGTTTGGCGTCCGCACGCTTCATGCTCGCGTTCTTCTCGGCCACCGACATCCTCCATCGAATTCTATCGTCAGCACTTTTTGCGAAATCGTTCGTAGTAAAATCAGAATCACGGGCAGTAGAAATTAAGACTCGTAAGACACCAATGTGGCGTCATCGGCAATTGCCCGTCGATTCGTTTATGACACGAACGTGGTGCCATGGTCAAACCGATAGCACCACATTTGTGTCACCGGACGTCAAAGCGTTAAATGCCTGACTCGTCCATTGGTCGTGATAAAACAGGATACGAAAGAATCGTTGCTTTATAACAATGGTACTACGTCTTTACGAAACGATTGTTTCAATTTTTCTCGGAGTTTACTCGGCTTTGTCGAATGCATCTCGGTGTTTATTCAAATTTGTTGGATGTATTTCGGGGTTTATTCAATTTTCTCAAATAAATTCAGTGTTTACTCAATTTAGTCGGATGTATTTCGCGGTTTACTCAATTTTATCCGAATTACTTGCGCTACCGGTGAAACTCTATCTTTTCTACATCCACGTCGCATCGAACGAATATTTCGATGAGGACTCAAAACCGAGTCGAAACGTGAACGTATCATTAAATTTGCCAACGCGCAATATCATTTTCGCAAATTATTGAATTTATCGTATCCCGATTGGTCACGAGCAGTAGATACGCCAAGCAATTAAACTTACGTCCGTTATTTCAACAAATGAAGTTAAGTATCCGAACAGTGATTATTCTATTACTCGAAAATTTCACTATCCCGACATTTGCGGCTCTCTATTAGCTCAAACGTACAACTCTAGTTACGGACAAAAATCTATCCTGGCTTTCCTTGCGTCGCGTACCGTGAACGGTGTTAAAGAAACGTATCTTATAGAATTAGAAAGATACATTTTGTAGGTAACCTCGTTGGGGAAAGTCGGATTTAACGTTTGCGATCTTTATCGAGAGATAGACAAGTGGATAGACAAGTGGACAGGCGCACAGATACGTGGGTTGATAAATAATTAAAGGAATGAATAAAATTATAGATAAATGGATAGGTAGAGTTACAAACACGTAAGTGTCAATATACTTCAGCGAAACGCGCGTGGTAATAAATTGAATAAATAGATAGTAACTTAGCGGAACGTTGCAAGTTCACTTCAGATTTCTGCAAATTGCTACTTTAAATGGAAGCTGCAAATATTCTGCGAATTTTGGTAAACTGTGAATTCTTTTCATTTTTGCGTACATGTAATAGTTAACGCTTTGCAACTAGATATTTATAAGCCCGATTTGCATACAAAAATAAGGTACACTTTGCAATTGAAATCTTTTAGATGACTCAGAAGAAAAATTGATACGCCTATTTTGTGTACAAAAAATAGTTACGCTTTGCAAATAGGATAATCAGATTCTCGGAAGAAAAATTTATAAGCTCGTTTATCGTACGAATAATAGTTATTCCTTTGCAATTAGAATCTTGATGCGTTTTGGAAAAAAATTGATAAGCTCCTCTCGCATATAAACAATGGTTAACGCTCTAACATTAGAATTATTAAAATCGAATCGTTAGATGTCCCAGAATGAAAGTTGACGAACGGGTTGATTTATTCGAAATACTTATCATTTCGCTAAATCTATTAGTCCCCGGGGTGTTGCAAATTATACGTAATCTCGAAATTTTATTGAAAGAGGTAGGTAGCATCGCTGGTTCGGTGTACGAGTTCCGACGTGCGATTTTAATCTTCGCGCAAAAACGAAGCAATTCGCGAAGCAATATATTTTTTGACAGAATTACACTCGAGGGGATCCCGTACGTTGCGATACACGCGTACACACCTGCTCGTAAAAGATCGAAATTTCTGGTTTTTCTCTAAACTCGATTATAAACTGTTCCCATCAATCATCGCCCGTCAACTAATAAAATTATAATTTTTGCACGGAAATTCGATTATACCGGCGGAGAAGGTGAGAGCCACAAATTTCTATCGAAGTCAACTCTATTTTAGGAAATGGACGATTTTTAAGAACGTTTTTCCAATCTTCAGGTTTTTGTCGCGTTTAGATGCATTGAAATAATTAAAAAATTGCGAAAGCTATTAACTTTGTCTTTGCAGCGTGTGAATAATGATTCCTATCCGTACATAAATAACATTCACGTCTGTGAATAAATAAACAAATATTCAGTTCAACGTTGCTTAGCGCGGCATTAACGAGCTTCGAAATGCTACATGCGCGGATTTATATATCTGTGCATTTCGGTATCGCGCGAATTGTTGCAAATGAACGGAACGGTGGAAGCAGCGTTGACACATATTTGCGACGGTAGTACGTTTAATGATAAAATAAAAATGATAAAAGCATTTTCCGAAGTGCCGAATACTTGGGACACGTAACGTATGGAGGCCAATATCTATTACATCGCGTTATACATATAAACAATTTTTCCAATTCTCCAGATAAAAATGTAACTGTATGTAAGAAACTCGCGTACTTTTAATTAAATCGTTGTCTAAATTACGTTACGGATATCCCACAGAACATATCGTCGGGTACCTGACGGACGCGTACTTCGAAGACGCGGCGAATCAAAACCAAAATCAATATAATCATGGTATGTAAAGAATTTTCCCAAATTTCTAGAGAAAATATTACCCAATTCAAAGAGACCACTCATTTGAAAAATACAATTTATCAAGTCAATTAAATCATATTGTATCCTCAATATTCCACACTTTCAAGAAAAAATATAACCTAGTTCAAAAAGGCTGCATACATCAATATCAACTGAATCATATTGTATAAACAATTTTCGATCTTCCCAGAAAAAATATAACCGAATTCAAGGGGGCCGCGTGTCTGAAAAAGTCAATTTATCAAAATCGATATCAATGAAATCGTCGTATCAATTATTTCCCCGATTTCCCGGAGAGAATATCGTGGAATTTCAAAGGGCCGCGTACTTCGAAAACGCGGCGTATCAAAACCAATATCAACTCGGTTAAACAGACTCGAAAAGGGCAGCGTTCTATCAAAGCCAATAACCCCCGTCATCCGTGAAAAGGCAGACGGAAGATTCACGCTGATTATCTAGATAATGGCCGAACGTAGGAAATTTCGGTGGTCCGTTTCACCGTGGCGTTGGGGGGGGAGGGGGGGGGGGGAGCAGCGCGCTGCTTAAAGCCCACGATTTTTCCTCAGGGTGTACGATTCGACGGAGATGATTCACGGTCCGGCGTCGACAAAGCGCCAACTCGGCGGTTCGCAAGAAAAACGAGCCACGGGCAATTTATTTTAAATATAACCGCCCGATTCGCCGAGTCCGATTTGTTCTGGGCATTAAAAGGGTGGCCCCTCACCCCTAGAGGGGAGTGAGAGGCAGAGGCAGAGAGAAAGAGAGAGTGAGGTAGAGGGAGAGAGATCGACGCGGCACCCTCGTACACACGAGCCTCAAATCCGTACAATGTTACCCCCAAAACATGTCTGTAATTCGAATATAATGGAGTTACCCTCTTTCGAGCTTTCTCCCTTTTACGGTCTCCTCGTCTCGTTCGCCGTCGATACGCGTGTGTTTGTGTTTTGGGTTCCCTGTGCGTGTATTCCTACGCGCTGTCGGGACGGCGGGAACTTGTCGGGAGAGTTTAAATAGTGTTTCGGGAGTATTTCCACGAGGGTTGATTCGATTTAAAAGCAGTCAATTTTAGACGGTGGATTTTGGAAAGAGCGATTCGGGAAACTCCAATAACCGTCGTAAATCGTATTCGAATTCTTAATCGAGCTTTGCGCGCCTAACGCGAACAGAAGGATCGGTTAACGAAAATTTGATTTAGTTTGATTTGACGGTTCGAACATTTAATCGCAGGGTGGCGAGTTAATTCTGGGCAGTCTGTTTAACGTTTTATAATTTAATCGAGTTTCTTTCTCAACGATGAAAGATATAAGAATTTTCCAGCGGGACAAAGATACATTTACAAAGATTAATCATTCCAGTGAAAGCGGTTATAAACAAATAGGAATCTACCAAAGAGTCGCTATTACGATCGTAAACAATCAAGAGTAATGATCAAAAGAAAATTTACGCGCAGTTTGACTTTGTTATCCTTCCTTGAAAATAGTTAGACACAGATATAAATGTACCGAAAATCACCCGCACGATTGTAAACATCTGAAAATAATGATCAGAAAAAGGTTGACATGCTGTATTAGTTATTCCTCGTTGAGCAGATGCATTTTAAGTAAGTGGTTATATTATTTTGAGATGCTCCAAAACAATTGTTTTGAACCGCATTTTGATCAAGCGAAGAATTAATTTATTCCGTATCAACGTGTCTCGTGGTTGCGAGTTGTGTGGCAAGTATTCTTTAATCGATTTCAAAAGGACAGGAAGTTAGTTCGAAAATAGGGGTGGTTTTATCGTTACATTGCCCACTGCACTACAAAAGGATCGGGATCGATGCGATTGACGCAATATTATCCCCAAACGCCTCCAATAATACGTGTATAATGGAGTCACAGCCTCCCTTCATCCAACCCCTCCCCCTTCACACTTTTGTTATCCGCAACATTCGCGCGTATACACGGGTAGTAAATATGTATAACGCTCAGCATCCCCGGCTTAGTGATTTTCATCCCTCCTAAATGTTTAATCAAAACCGCACGAATGGTCGTTCGACCTCTGGTGGTCCCACGCAATTGAATAGCTCGTTGGCAACGTTTATTTAACAAAATCTCGATGTTTGTGCAAACATGTGTTGACACGTTAGCGTGTGACAAATAAATTTATCGCTTCGCAACACGTTTGCGTGTTAAATTATACTTGTTACATGTAAGGAATCACGTTTGTGTCTTGATCCACTTTTTTTTGCGAGTTCCGTGTAAAAGTATGAATTTGCATAAACATTCGCGGTGTGATTTTATGCAAATGCGTTTTTTGTTTCGGGAAACTGAGTATCTCGAACAGAGAAACCGTACTGAATCTATTAAAAATGCAATTTTAAAACCATCTCGTTTTTTATGCGTCTCGTATAGAACTATAAATTTGCATAAACATCGGTTCTGCAATAATTAGAGTGCTGATTTTCTGCAAATGCGTACTTTGTTTCAGGAGTCGGAGGGTATCTGTGAACAGAGAAAACGTACTAAATTTATTCAAAATACATTTGTAAGAGCCACTCACGACTAAACAATTTTTTGTTTCAATCTCAGGTTTGTCTTTGCCATTTGCAAGAGCGTATACCGTAAACCTTCGTATAACGGAAATGTAAGATTTCGTAGTAATGCCGCGTTATGTATGACACTCTGATCGCGTAGAAAAATACAGTTTTGCATTTCGGACAATTTTTTTTTTAATTATACAAACAACAACAAGGTATCTAACAAAATATAGTATTGTTTGATTTTCAAGTCGCGCGATGAAAAATATGCCTACGAAAAACAAAGTATTACCTTAATTTCCACAATGTGTACACCGCGTCATACGTGGGTTTACTCTATCTCCATAAAATCCACGGGCTATAATAACCATACTAATCTATAATCAAGGGACAAGGTCTTGTCTCGGGCCAAATACAAGTACGCGAGACTAGACCTTGTATCTTTTCCGGAACGAACGAACGAGGGGTTTTAATTAACTAACCAAACTATTGCACGGATATCCGACCTCATCTCCTCCGTTTTCATTTGTCCTACGCAATTCCTTCATTTTCCTATTCCGGAACGATTACACGATGTTAGAATTTTATAAACGGAAGAGAGAAAGAAAAGGGAAACAGAAACGTATTCGAACAAGAAATCTAGGAAGAAAAAATTTAAACGATCGAGAGTGACGATTACACGGCCCAGGAGCGTTCCCGAGTGAAAGAAAAAAGAAGAAAAGTGGAAGTAACCGCGAGAATCTACCTGAGTTCAGACGCTCAACGGCTGAACGGAGTCAAAGGAAATCGGGGGTGGTCCAGAGGGGTTTATTATTTCGGAAGCATTGTTATTAATTCAGCGCGACCGTTCGCTAAGAGCGTAAGCTTGTCACGGCACTCCTCACCCCCGAGTAACCGTGACACCGGCACCCTCTTTTATCCAGAAACCGCCACCGCGTTGTTCTTTGAGGAATTCATTAAATCATCGGCATTCCGCGCGGCACGCGCCATTCCCCCTTTTTAGGACGGGCGGGAGGGGGTGGAGGGTCGCGGGGTTGAAGGGTCCGGTCGAGGGACAAAGAGGGATTAAACTCGCCTCTTTTCCTTCTTCCTTTATTTCCCGAAAAATCGCTGTCGCAAAAGTGAACGAGCGAACGAACGAGCGAAGAAAGGGGAATGCCATTTTCGCGAAACAATCGAGGAAAGGGGAGAGGTGAATTTAACGCCTGTTGTTATAAAATATAAGTGAAACTGAGAATCTCGTTACTATGGGGCGTTGAACCTTTGAAGTTCATAAATAAAATTTCGGTTTTGAGTAGCGTGTATATTGGAGATACTACTGAGCGTGTTAAGTAAATGGCGGTAACCCGTTAAGGCCTTCATCCCGAATGGTACACATACACATCACGAATATTTTAGATGACCTAAAGCCAGAGAATGTTTTAAAGATAACGGAAAATTATATAATCATACTCAGGGACGAATGGAGGAATAGCGAGGATAATTCTAAGCAGGTTTGTCCTTATCAAAAATGTTGATTGAGTTTTAGTTAACAAGTAATTAACTGAAAACTACGGCCAATTGGAGACGAATGGGATTGTCGGTTATTGGTTATCGTGCAAACTCGTCTAAACGCGCGCTAATAGCTAGCGTCGTCAGCTAGAGCCTCGCACTACGGTTGGCATCCAATTTTTATTGATATCTCATTAACTAAGGCGCATCGGATATTTTCGTTAAGGGAAAACCTATTTGGAATTATTCCAAGTATCGTACCTTCAACGATCTACCGCCATTTGCGGTGTATATCACTACTAATTCATTAGTGCATGAAGTTATTCTGTGCATGGAGTCCCTCATAAGGGACGTCAGACAGAATCATATCTCAAAGTACGAAAAAAACTTTAAATCAGAGAGAAAGAGCAAATGTCAATAGTTTTGATTATAAATTATAATCATAACCTAAAAATATTGTAACAATAATAATAGTCTAGATCTACATATAATTAATTAGCACTGAAATGTCATAAATAATAAATAATTGGCAGTATCCATCAATTGCTTGAACAATTCCGGAGCGAATAAGCAATGTTATTCAACCTGCTCAACATCTGCAACGGCACCAGAAATTTAAATATGACCGTCCCTTGAAAGGGAGTCTATGCATAATGGGTTAAGGAGAGTGCACCACCCTTACCGGTGGATGGCGATCTCGTTTACGCTTCATTTTGATCGCCATTTTCTAAAATTTTATTTCGACAAACCGCACATCCCGAACGGTGAGGAAGTTATTAATCGAAACGCGCAATCACGAACACGGGCTAACGTTTAACGATGCGCACGATTCCGGGTTGATAATGTTCTTATTCGAAATGTTTATTCGAAAAGCACGATTTCACTATCCGTGGAACGTGGCGTAAAATACTCTAGCGCGAAATTTACAACGAGATTCGTTTGATCTCTATCCGTTCAAACGCGACATCGTGTGCGTATTAAACGTTGAACGGGGATGAAATCAAAGCTGTTAAACCTTTGAGCACTATAGACGCATATATTCGTCTAGCGAGTGTCATTCGCATCGGCTACGAACGCGTATACGCGTTTGACGCAATTCTTCGGCACGAACTTCCGATACAAGTAAAAAATATCAGCGTACGCATTGAACGCGTACTTGTGTTTCTGCGAGAGTAAGCAACGCGATACGAGGATAAAAAATATTTAATAAACACGTAAACAAATAAGCGCTTTGTAGGAAGCGTTTAATTCTCCAAATCTTCCGCGGTGAAAGAGTTAAACAGCCATAGAAGCCAGCGAGAAAGAAAGAAAAGGAAAACAGGGAGGACTTTAAAAAGGTATCCCGATAAAATAGTCCAATCTTTTTACAGACTAATCATTCGCACGCAGAAACAACATCTACCAATAAAAAGAAACTGTCGAACCTTTTAATTTCTTTCTCATTAACTGTCTTCCAATAACTTTTTACAATTGCGCTATGTCGCGATCGCTCCAGTTTTCACCTTTCTCGTTCTGTTTATCAAATTCTAAAATCGCGTAATTATCTCGGCGTACGAAAATCGAATAATGACGTCGGACGAACGAAAACATGGAGTACCGTGTCAGATATCACCGCGATAATTCTGTTACTTAATTAACGCTTGGAACGTCGAGTCGTCCATATTTGGAGTGACACGCGCGATACGTTAATAAACTTAATATTAATAGGATTAATATTTCACAACTACGGTGCGGAAACTTGCGTGTAACTCGAATACGGGTGACGTGGCCTTCAAACACGTTAATACGCTACGAATGTTTATGCAGATTCGAATCTTTATACGGGACGCGTAAAGAAGCAAAATGAAAACGGAAATTTAATTCGTCGTATTCGAGAATAATGAGAACGAAAATATTTGATATTGGGTTGGTAAGAAACTATTTTCGGTTGCGACACGTATAGAGCGTTGTAATTAACCGAAATTACTTTCTTGCTAACCCAATAGCGATCAAGAGGGAAGTTAAAGAAAATGAAAAGAGACAATGCATATCTTAGAAAGGGCGCCTCGACAAAATGGTCGCGCCAATTTACCATTTTCCGAACGAGAGGCATCGACGAAACCGTGGAATCAACGGGAAGAACGAAGACAGACGAAACGTGAAAATGCAGGATCGACGCGTCAGGATATAAAAAAAAAAGTGATACGAGAATGAAACGGAAAGAGACAAATAACCAGGCGCCCGAGCGATCGAGCAAGAAAGAAACAAAGAAAGCGAACGCAGACCGTAAAAGGGTGCCTCGACAAAATGGCCTCGAACGGGCTCCTAATGGCCGGCACGGGCCGTTTGCGCGGCCATGTTACATAATTCTCCTACGGAGAGCGTAAATACGCTCTCCTAAGGAGCGTTACGAGGCGTGCTCTCGCTTCGTGCTGCATTACACCACGAAGACCGAGAGCACGGTTTTATGGCCGGCGCTAATGCGCCCTTTCTCGAGCATAACTTCAGCTGCTGCACCCCCTTTGCGACCTCCTCGATCGCATCGATCTTCTCTCTCTCCTACTTCCCCCCTCCCCGTCTCTCTGTCTTTCCGCTCCCCCCCCTCTCTTTCTCTCTCTCTCGTGGCTCTCAATCGATTCTCGAGCATCGACTGGATCTGGGAAATTGTGTATCGCCGAGATGGGTTTTTGCGGTAATGAAGTCTCTCGTTTGTAACTCGGAACGAGAGTTTGAGATTTTAGGTTATGGTGATGAGACGATATAGGGGTATTGATTCGATGTAATACCGAGTTAATATTGGAAAAAAATGTATGGTGCACAGGTAAGACTGGAATTAGAGGAGATAAATATTAAGATAAACGATTCGATTTACAGTCGAGGCTTATTGTTTGTGATTACAAACATTTGTGAGTAACCAATGTTACGAGCGCACGATCGTGATTGGAGGCAAATGAAATATTGTAGACTTTCAATTTTAATTCGCAATATTTCAAACTATAGAATTCTATCCGTGGTTCTGAATTAAAATATTATAAAACTGAAAGACCGCGGGGGCGATAATATTTAATTTATCTTTATTCACCGCAATTCATCTATAAGTAACTTGTAAGTATATTTATAAATATGTATATTTACTTACAATATAAACGTTTGTGCGTGGGGATCAGTGAAATATTATTGCCTTTGCGGTCTTTCAATTTTGAAACATTATATGCTAACCAATAACTAAATTATTTGTACGTTAGGTTCATCGATTTATAAAAAACCGTTGATAGGAAACGATAGAAACAGCGAAAGCTCGGACAGTATTATTTTTAATAGTTTCTTCGTTTATTCGAATTTTGATCAAATCTATGATCGATATGTAATTACTATATCACAATGACCTAGCGATGGCGAGATAGCAGGACTGTTACACATTTATGCAACTCGCAATATCGATGTTCTAAATATCGATGGAGCATTAATGTAATACATTAAATACAGGTTTGTGTTACCGGCTGGAAGATAAGTTGACGCTCAAGTCACTTCAAGACACATTATTACCGATAAACGTGTCATTCTATTTATTCATATTCAAATTACACCCTGCGTCCGACATTTATTCCGAATAACGTGAAAAACGGACAATACAACGAAATATTATACTTAGCATTCATCGCTTCCAACGCGTATCTCTGCAGTTTATCAAAATAATTACGGTAATTAATATCGAAAGGACATCGTTTACTCTCTCACCTGGTTCATTGATGCAGAAAGAAGGGCGGGTAGGAGTGTTCAATGCTGTTTCCGAATTAATGAGTAAATTATTTTTCTATGAAGTGAAAACAAACAGGTGGAGTGTGTCGAAAACTAACTTTTTGGAAAGTTTGTCGATGTCGATACTTTGATGTTTACTTCAATGTAATACTAGATTAATATTGCACAACATTTTTTCCATGCGTCACATTGACCTAACTTTTATGCGTTTTTCTGTACCGAGTCTCGATTAATTATGTTACAATACAATTACTCTATGCACAAAATACTACTTGAGAGCATGAGAACATACATGTTTATGTACATGAGAACACTCGTTTATTGAAATTTATTTTTGATACACTTTCATTAAAGAACAGACATATTTTATATCACATTATAATCTTTCTCATTTTTGTATGAAACTGTTCAAACCATAACTTTGGACGCAGTCCACAACCGCATTTTATAATTGTCTGAATCTATAATTACCACTGAAATGTAAACAGTAATAACAAATTTGCAATATCCACCAATTGCCTGAACAATTTCGAAACGAATGAGTAGTATTATACAACCTGCTTAACATTTATAATGGCGCCAAAAATTTAAATATAACCGTTCCTCATAATGACCAATATGCATTAACGGGGTAATATACGCTTACGTAGTTGTAATAATAATAATAATACCTCTACGATATGAAAAATGTACGACAACCGTGACGCGTTATGAGAAACGCAATTATCTTTGGTAATCGGTGATACGTATCAATTATAATAACCACCCGATCGACAAACTTTACAAACAAGCACGACTCGACCGAATTAAACGGTACGTACAAGTATGACAAAGTCGAGTCGGTAACAAGTAATTCGTTTCGTGTTCGGTCAACTCCAACAAATCTATTAAAATTAATATTATTATTATTTAAGACCCCTGATCAGTTTGTTTTCAGTTCGTAGAATCGAACTTCGAGGCATCGAAGACTCCAAGCCATTCCCCCTTTTCAAAGGGGGATGAAAGTGAGAGCGTATCTTCTTTCGATATTAATTACCGCATTTATTCTGGATAATTAGAATTTTAATTCACAACGGTATATTATGGTTTATGAGTTTAGAAATGAAATCTGATCTTTACATGGTACATGCGTTCGTATCGGTGTTTTATTTTTTCCGAAAGATTAACGCGCGATCGTACAACAGAATCTACCGATATTTGGATACCTATTATCCGAATCTTCCGAATATCCGAAACATGTGCTTCCTCATTGCACATGACTTCTTTGATTGCAAACAGCGTTTACGTACAGTTTGTACTTACTTCCCACCGCAATGATCAACAGCAATTCCGATTGTAAGGTTTTTACTAGGAATCTGAAAAGCATGTACGCTTCGGTAGTCAAGAAGATGCGAGATTCTTCAATATTTAAACAAACCGTGAATTTTATTATTCTCTGCTTAAATAAATTATGTTAAATGCAGTGGACACCCGTATAACGCAAATTCCTATAATGCGCATTTCGTACAACGCGTTGAATAATAAAATGCAGGAACCGGATTTTATTCAGTGAAATAAACAAGGTTGTTTACAAACATTCATAATTTTTATTTTAAACAAGAGTACACATATGAGATTTATTTTAAATATCAGTCCATTTGATTAAACGTGCAAAATAAAAGTTGGCACGGAAATAATCATTTCAAACGTTACTTTGAATTATAAGCGTCATGTGAAAAAAAATATCGTGGAGCACGATTTCCCATAACGCGAATTCGTGCAACGCGTAACGTATTAACCGCGTTGTATGTACTGGAGTCTACTGTATCTTAAAAGTGATTGTTCCATTATCCGAAAATCCTCTCGTTCGGACACTCGTTTATTTAACCGTACTTGAATTTAAGTATGTCACAAAATTACATTTTTACTAAAACCGTGTTCGGGTAGAACAGAGAATCGGTATAATTTTATTTAATAACCGATACAACCCGTTCCATAACAATGACGAGAATCTTAAATAACCATGAAGAGGTTCGTAACGTCGTCTCGGTTTGATGGATAATCAAATTTTATTCAACATACCACCGAACCGGTAATCACTTATGAACGTAAACAGATTGAGTCACATTATTAATTGCGCGTTATAATCGTATTAATTGTAATTTATTTTACCCCGTTAATCTCGTCGCGTAAATTCCATCGAATATATCACACGCACGATATTCGGCGAGTGTGTCGGATTTATGACCACGAACCGATATAAATCCCGGAAACGGAGTGCGGTTTTAATAATCTTCCGAGCGGAATGAAAATCCGCCACGCTGGCGATCCGTTCCTCCCAACCGCGATAATTGATTCTCGCTATTGCGAAAACTGATTTTCCGCTAACCGAACAATTCTCGTTTCTTTTCTCTCCTCCCGACAGAAATTCGATATGATTTTTTTTGTTATGGTACAGCCGGACGGCGGAGATACGGTTCATCGTAGCAATTTTAAACGAGTACGTTACTCGGATAAAATATTTTACGATCTATTACTGTCGGTAGTGCAAATGAAAAACTCTGAAGGAATCGAGAACAAAATACGAACGAATTACGCACGGGTGAATGGTTGTAAATTATTTGGTTGGGATAAATAAACGACGCAAAGTAGAATAAATATAAGGTAAGATAAAATAATGATGTGTATTCGACGAACAAATAAAATGGTGTGGCGTACAGGGCCCCCACGCGCGTCGTAATGTCCGTTGCTAAATACCTAAATCGTCAAACAAACAATTTAGTAAGAAACTGAGAAACACGTGACGTACCAACCAAGAAGATACGAGATCTATAAATATTTAAACGAATACTGAGAGTAAATTCGATTAATCGATCGTAATCGCGTAGATATTAAATTCATGTTACTCCCGCTTACCAGTCGCGCGTAATTTAAACAAACCGACGATTTTTTAAATCTCTATTTAAACAAATTAATTGATATGAAGTATCCGAAAAGTGGTTCTTCTATGATTCAAAAATTCCCTTATCCGAACACTCGTAGAACGGGAGGTTCTACTATAATTTAAAACAAACTTGTTTATTTTATTGTAAACATATTTTAATCGCGTCCCTGAGCAGAGAGTTTTTATTTTTTTACGTTTCTTGTAAGTGTGCTCGTTGCGCAAAGAGAAACTCACTTCCGATCATTTTCTGGGTGATCAGTCAACCTGGAAACTTATCTGGAAGACCTTCCGTCGAAAATAATTTTGGTCACAGTGATAACGCTGGTTTGATGAAATATTCCGTAAGCAAGTCCAAACCTTCGAGTCAGTTACAGTTCCTTCAAAGTCCATTCGCGAGATCGTTCGCGCTTCCACCTGCCACCGATTTTGTGTAATATGCATGTAGGGATACTCGGGTTGTAATGAGAATTCCGATGTACACAAAAAAAAATGAGAATTTATTAAATTAGATTCGCTCTCTTTGGCACTCCTCACTTGACTGACGATGCATCCACAGGCACACATACACACACTTGAAGCAGAAAACAAAACGCGACCGATCGTGGCTCTCATACTTTCTACAATGCATAGATTCCGCAGTCCATCCTACATACATACATATATGTATGTATATACTGGGACGCAAAAGAGGAACAATAGAGAACTCTGCAGAGATGCTGATTAATTTGTACTACAGTTATCATTAACTATTCAGTACGGAGCGAAACATACCGAGCCACGTTGATGTACGTTGCTCAACAAAATTAAAGATATTTGAAATATTGTAACTTTATGAAAAAAAGCTTTTCACCATTCTCTCCAAGCTCATTTTAAAGAAGGCAGCTTCTACTTTCGCCTCTGGCGAGCCATTTTTCTCTACAAAGTTTCCGATTCGTGTAACGAGTGAGAAAGTAAACATATATCTTGTTTTCCAATTTCTGAATAAGTCAATTGTCAATTGTCTTTACGGACATTAACAAATTTTTGTCAAGATCGAATTCGTCGTGTGTTTGAAGATTGAAGTCTCCCCTTGAAGATTACCCTCGAAAAGTTGCTGTATGATTTTTTCCTGCCGTTTTATCGAGGTTTAAATGAAAAGTGTGCCGCCGGCTGTAGAGTAAATCAAAGTACGCCACGAGGAAATTGCACGCTTGTATCTCGTACATGCGTGTCCAGTTTTATTACAAACCAATATTTTATGAATCGTAAGGGAATATTTGATTCCATTCTAATCAGTGTTATCCAAAGCCTGTCATTACAATCGCGAGCAAAGCCCCACGTCGAATTTCTACTTTATCGCTTTACACAAGTCTCGGTATCGGTCATTGCTCAATATAATAGAAAGTTAAATCCATAAATAATTTTTTCAATTTGCGATACATCTTACATCACATTTCCGAAATGGAATTCAACGATTTATAACGTTTTATAAATTTATTTTCAGGCAGTAAGTTACCATATTGTAAGGTACGATCGCGCGCGTAATGATATATTGTCATTGGCATTTTTCACGAGTATTGGTAACAACGATATATCGATCAATATTTCGATATATCGATATATGGATATATTGATCGTAATTTTGCTAATAATAATTGATTGTACATTATATACGATTCGCTAAAATTAAAAATCACGACTCACTTATTATAAATATAATAGCGCACGACAGATCTATTCACTTATACACGACTGTAAGTAATTTCAGCTTTCCGAGGTGGCTTAAAATGTATCCCCTCGTACATGAAAAGTTAAGTAAAAGGTGGGACAGTTTTTAACCCATCTTACCCTAAAAAGTAAAGAGCTTGAGCCCTTACTAGCAAATCACTTCGTTGCTGCACTTACATGATTAATAAATAGTTATCCTATTTATGTCCTGCACATAGTTCCAGGAATTTTTGTTCATAATAGCTAAATTATAAATTAAAAGACATGACGTGCAATAGTCAGTTGTCACCAAATTATATATTAAAAGACTTGATCAAGCAATGGTGAGGTGTCGCTGAATCACAAATTAAAGACTTGATCCAGCATAAAAATTTATCTTCGATTACCAATTACGTAACTTTGGTAAGTTATTTATTTCTCATTGTTTATCGCGTGCCTTATCGTCACTTACATTGGGCAATACAAATTTAACAATATAACATACAAATTCGTCGGACAATGCAATATAACATACAAATTTAAGATCAAATTAAAGTGATTTATAAATCCGATCGAGAATCTTAATTGATTCGCGCTCGAACGCCATCAATTCAAGTAAACAATATCGAGTAAACAACAATCTCTGGCCGATCTGACAACAAAGGAGAGTTAACGCGGGATAATCCGAGGTGTTCGGGAAACAATTATTATCACCTCGTGAAACGGTGGAAAGGAGAACTCGAAAAGGAAGATTATCGTGCTCGATAACGCCTCGAGTAACAACGGAGTCTAAAGTTAGGGGTCGAAACGATTACGTCCTACACATGTTCGGGGTTAATGGTACGCGAATATTAGATTCGCACTCGGGAGGGTGACTCTTGGTCGGGGGATGAAAACCACATGCTTCTTTATAGGATCCGTGTGTATACGCGCACACAATACATTCCCCCCTCTTTATCCTCCCTCCCTTTCCGTTTCTGACTTTCCGTGAGCCTCTGGCAGCGATCCAGGATGATCTATCGTCCAGCGGAAAGTTAACGAGCCGATACATTACCTCGGATAATGGGAAGAGATGGCGGATTTTAATGTCACGTTATATCTCTTTCTTTATGGTACTAATTATTTTCTCAGTTTCTACGTGCCACTTTGGAAATTTCTCTGATATTCTTGGTGCACGCTCCACGATGGATTCACTCGTGTTCGTTTGCTTTGATACGGGAAAAGATGATATTATAGAGTAGAGTGTATTTATATATCTTTATTTAACAACACAGGTCGCGTTATATATCTCTTTATTTATGGTACTAATTGCTTCCTCAGTTTCTTTGTGCCATTTCGCAAATGTCTACAGTGTTCTTGGCGCACTTTCGACAATCAATTTATTCGCGTTAGTTTGAGTTACTACGACAAAGGTGATATTATAGAATAGGCTGTAATACTACGGTTTGACAAAGTCGAAAACTTCCGTTCGTTCTTTCCTGAGGGGATACAAGATCTAATTCTCGCGTACTTTTACTTGGCCCGAGATAAGACCTTGTCTCTTGATTTATTTATATTTATATTTATCTATATATATAATTTCATGTTATATCTCTTTCTTTATAATACCAATTTATTTCTCAATGTATATCTGCCGTTTTGGACATTTCTTTGATATTCTTGAGTCATGTTCGACGATAAATCTATTTGTGCCATTTATATTTCTATTTGGCAAACCAGATTACGTATGTCTCTTTACGGTAAGAAATGTCGCTTCTTCAGGTTGATATTAATAAAAAAATCAAGAAAGTTTCTCAACGTACGGATCGCTTATCGTACAATTCTCAGGAAAGTTGATCAGACACTCTGAGATTCTGTTTATTTTAGCGCCTTAGATATTCGAACGCGCTAACGTTGGTTTAAATAAATGAAAAAAAAACAACTCCTTCGCGAACAAAATTTCCCAACCGCGACAGCCATAAAGACTGCACCGGAAGGATACTTTACCGCAAAACCGCCCTCGTTTCATGATAGTGGTATTAAAAGTCTCGAGCAGAAAAAGAAGAAGATTATCGATAACGATGGAGATTATATTGCGTATTAAATAAAACGACATTATTTACGAGTACATCAAACATAACAACGTCCAATAATACTCTCATCTATAGAATTTTCGCAGAAAAGAAGTTTGGTTTCGACGAATCTCGTTAATTTCTTCAGTCTCGAATATACCGTCAGAAAATTACGCTCGCGGCAAATTGGTAGTGGCATGTCGTGACTCCTGGCAAATTGGTGGTAGTATGTCGCAAAAAATCCATCCCCCGCGCATTGTTTAATCTTACCCCCTTCGCCCGTGCCGCGAATCCGAGAAATTCAAAAAATTCCTCCCCCGGTGTACGCGACAGTATAAATCAACAAACACGCCGAGCAAATAAAGGAATATATTAAAGGGAGAGATGAAAGAGCAAATAAGCCGAAATAAATCGACGCGTATAGAAACGGGTATAATTACACGGGGCACATAAACAAACACATAGAAAGAACGAAAGGATCGAACGAGGGAATAAATAAATAAATGATTTTCGGCGTGTCGGCATTTAGACAGGCAGGGACGGCTTTTTATTTGTAGGAACCCGGGGCTCGGTGGTTCGCCGCCTAGTAATCAAAACCCGCCGAAATTCCCAGGTTTCGCAGCGGTTATTACGCCTTCGGGCAGGCGGATCGTTGATACGATTTTTCCGTCACGGTGCTTTACGAAATTGCACCCTCCGCATTCCTTCGCCTTTCTCTCCTCGCGTCTTTACTTTTTATTCAATTTCCTCCCCCCCTCCCACCCCCCTCCTCCCCCTCTCCCTTTCCCATCCCGCTTTTCCATTTCGATACTCTGGAGCGACACCTCACATCGCGATTACAGGTTTAGCGCGATAGGTCGGAGGAATTTAATCAAGAAGTTTAACGATGAGATTTTAACGGAGGACTTTTAATTCTCGGATCGAAAGGACAAATCACCGACGGTGGTTCGTGGTGGAAAGACCGGGGGTCTTTAGATCGCGAGAGGTTTTTGAGGGAATACAAAATCTGGAGGGACCGATAGGTAATCGTTTAAAACGACTTTGAATTGAAATGATGGGGTAAGCTCATCTCAGATAAACTTGAATTTCATAAATTTCATGCGAGTTTCAACGTAATCGTAATAGTCGATATATTTTAATGGATTTATCTGTGATAGCAATAAGAGTAGTTTTCAATTCAATTAATCCTGCGACCGTAAACGACTGATCGATGGCGTACGAGTTTGCCAAAACGAATTTAATACGAGCGATCCGAGATAATTATTTTGTATAAATATTTCGCGAACTTTAAATAGACACCAGTGACATTTGAATTCCATACCAGATTCTCCGTAATCGACTCAAATGGAATTATTTGAAACAGTAATTGGAGCGGTCTTCGATGAAATTATCCCAATCGCCGTTCAAAATCGACGGATATCCCAGGAGTTCTCAAAAGTAAATTTGAAACGCGCATTCCAAGATGATCGCTTTATATCGAGAATACATATTACACTGGAAACGTTTGTTCAACTCCGCTCGATCGAAAGATAATTCGATAAATATTCTCACCGTTATTACTCGCGACTAGAAACACCATTTCCCACGAGCCGCCGGAACGCGAGCGAAGACGAGGTTTGCAAAAACATTCTTCATTTTCTATTTCGAAGACCGTTTTGCCCGCCGGTGTCCATCGCGCACGTTAACAGACCCTCGCGGCATTATCGCGGCGCACGTATCGCGCAAACACACGCGCATCGATACTTCCTCCCCACTGTGCTCGAAGATCTTAATAAAAAGAGATAACGAGAAAGGGAGAAATAGAGATACAGAACAAAATGGTTATCGAAGATCCTCGTCGATGATCCCGAAGGAAGGAGCTCGAAAGGAGACGATGCCGATGAAGGAGAGGCGGAGGGAGACGGTCGAGGAAAGAGGGGGGAGGGGGAGGGGGTTGGTGGGGAAGGAGCGAGGGAGAGAGGGAGAGGTGGAGGATGATGTTCCCATGATGGTAGGCGCGGGTTCTGGTTCCCTCGGTCGAAGATGAAAAGATGAAAGGCATCCCGGCGGTGGAGCCACCGCTCTGCTTCTGCCTCCCCTAACCCATCGGCTCTAGACCTAACCATCCTGTCTGGTCATCAACACCTGACCATCTTGCAACACCGTCTACCAGCCTCTTTCTCTCACCTCTTCCCTTCCATCTCTTTCTCCCTCGTTTCGCTGGATTTGCTCTCTTTTACCGTCCTTTACCACCTCGCTCCCCTTTTCAGCCTTCCCCTCCCTCTCCCACCCACCGTTTCTCCGTTTCGCCGGTTTCCTTTTGCTCGTCCCTTCTTCTGGTTTTCAGTCTCCGTCCGTTTGTTTCGCTTTTTTACTCTACTTTCATTGTCTTTCCATCTCCCCTCTCCCCCCCCTCTCTCTCTCTCTCCCGCTTCCAACGCGTGCGTTTCCTCTTGGATAACGTTAGAAAAATGCGATTCCTGTCCGTGCCATCGAAGCCCGTAACTACTCTGGCCGCGTGATCGTGTTTCGCGCGAGACGCCCGATCATTTCGATCCGTGTTCCGTGACGTTAATCGATACACCGAGTTATCGTTATCGCGATTTTACGTTTGTTCGATTATACCTAGGAAAATAATAACTACGCGATCTCTATATTTCTCTCATCGTCGACGCGTTTCTTTCTGCCAACCTACTTCTCTCTTTTTCTACCTCACGCACGCCGCGTAACTCTGTCTCTCCCTCCCTTTAACGTTCAAGCTCCTCTGCACGCGAGAAACAACAACGGCTAAATAAATAAGGTATGCGCGCGCGCATGTATGCGTGGCGCGGCAAAAAAGAAAAAGGCGGAGAACAAGCGTTTTGGATTTAATTAATAAATTCGCGCAGGCGCGAGGGGAGAGGGGAAGGACGGGCAGGATACCTCCCTCTTCCTTCCCTCTCTCTCGTTCTTCCTCTCCCCCTCCTGCCCCCTCTCTCACTCGTTCTCGGTCGGTCTACCTTTTCTCCGGTGAGATCAACGGAGAGACGAAATTGCGGTTAGAGGGAGCGAGAAAATATGGCCTCAAGCTCCGTTTCTCCGCTCCAACACGCTTCAACGCGCTCGCACACACGTCCCCGAGCCTGTTCGCTCGCTCGTTTGACGGATGGAATTCCTTCGGCGCGATGCACCAAGCTGCAACGCGATGCAGCACCCGCGAAAACGAACCCGAAGAGAGCCGCGGAGGCGCTTTTCGAATCACGAGATTCCACTCGCTTCGGGACTTCGATTGCCCTTCGTTTCGATTCCTCGATATCGTCGCGTTCCTTTTTCGTCCGGGAGTTTAACAAAAGTTTAATTCGTCCAAGTATCGATTGGCTTCGACCGTGGGATAGTTATTCTCGATTAAATCCTTTGGTCTTCGACTCGCGTTGTCCGTTTCGAATTTGGATCCTTTAAAATCTTCCCCTGTTTACAGTATCATTTTCGAGGATCTTTGTCGTCGATTCAGAATATTGTTGCGCGAAGTTTCATCTTGCTTGATAAATGTATGAAATCATTTTTTAAACATTTATGAATTCCGATATTTTGATCTTGCTGTCATTTATTTGACACTTTCATTCGTTAGAATTCCCTTTCTTAAAACTTGACTGCCCTGTCCTTGAAGCACGGTGGAATTCAATTCATACATTGCTCATTAACAACAACAATTCTGTACTTTTATTATCGTGTAATACGTTATGTTCTTTCCTTTTTAATGATCACTCACGCACGTCTTAAGGAAACTAAAATATTCTCCTCTTACTCTCTTGTTATGTTAAGATTCCTGTAAACGATAGTTTGAAAATAAAAAAGCAAATGGCAGATTAGTAATTACCACCAATTCTGCTATCGGGAAATTCTCCACGCAATTTTGTTCTCCCTTAACCCTTATAGTGCTGAACAACAATTTATAGTTGCACGTGCGATTATGCCTTACTATTCGCATCGCGTGAGAACTCTGTCTGAAAATAAATTGGAAATTTTTAAGGAAAAACGGCTCGCGATAGGCGAAAGTAGAAACTTTGAATTTTAAAATAAGCCTGATCGGAATGCTTTAAAACTTTTTATTATACAAAGTTACAACATTTCAAAGATCTTTCATTTTATCGAGTAGCGTGCATCTACGTGACTCGGTATTTCTCGGTTAGGTATAACTCTTTCGATCGACAGGAAAAGGATTATATTTTCATCGCATCGATCTGTGTCTAGCTTGCTAAAATTACGGTTCGTACTGTTATGCCATGACGTTGGACGTAGTTAAGTTGTTTGCAAACTTGTGTCAACTTCGTTGGTTTAACTTAGAGTGTATTTTAGGAATAGCGTACAAGTGTATCGGACAAAGAACTACCGGTACGGATAACGTTAAATGTTATAACTTACGTGTCCACCGACCGATTGCACCCCTGAGTTGCTGAACGTAGTAGTCCCTTTATAGTAGAAGTTGACAATGGGGAAGATAGTCGAACGTTTCAGGATGTCTATGGTTAGAATGATAACCCGCACTTTCGGCGAACTGTTAAGAATCACCGGATATCGTCTAGGTGGTATAAGAGAAGAAGCGCAAAATAATACTAGGATATAACAGTACGATTCGTTTTGCTTTCGTTTCGATTAACCATTTCATGCACTGACAATGATCTGGTAAGAGTTATCTCAGTTCGAGGAGACTAAACTATTTTCACTCAGACGAGTATACTCGATTGTGTCAAATTTTTCTGTTAACGTAAGATTTGAAACGGATTTATTCGTTCGATAGTTTCATGTGTATTTTCGCTCAAACGAATATAATTGTACACATTTCTGGGGTTCAGGGTGCAGAAATTTGATTTTCCATTTTTTAATGACGTATTAAGGGGTTTAATCGGTTAACGGGTCCCGCGATGGTTATCTCGATGTGGAAAATATAAGGAAGGTCTGGATAGATTCGCGGACTCCTGCCGCCGAAGAGATATTTTTTGTTGATCCTCCTTACGGAAAGAGAAGAATGGTGGCGAAAAAAAACAAAGAGGGGAAGCTCGATTAGTCGAATGCAAGTTGCTCGCGTGAGACTTGAATGGATCCGCATATCCGTTGCGTGCAGAAGCCTCGAATGGATTCCCTTTATTCCGAATTTCAATGGGATTTTCAGAGCCGGGGCTAATTAATTCCTCGAACGGCGGATCCCGCGAGCAACGGGCCACTTTATTAACAAACAAACGATTACTTTGTTTTTCGATACATTTTGTGACTCGCGAGCAATATTTAACGTTCTTCTGTATTTAAAACTACATTGTTCCGTGAATTCTGTGAGCAATCTTGTCTAAATATTTGTTCTATCGAGAAGTTTTGTCGGTTTTTGAATTAAAAGGCAATAAAACATTGTCAATATGTTTATTAATATTTACCGAATAGTATAATTACCATTTGTACTAACAGTAGACAATGGTAAAAAGAGGCCGTCATTTACATCTTGAAACTAACATTCGGACGCGCTGAAACCGGAGGTGATATTACTGAACAGAAATTTTGATAAATGTAATATTACTCGTTACCGACAATAATTCAGCGCTTTTATTATTGTATAATATTTTTTTTTTATTGTCTTATCATCGGCGCCTTAACGTTTAGAGTGCGAAGGCTATTTCTGAAACATAAACGGCGGAGTGGAGTCTCTAACGATTCGTTAAAATATTATATTATATTATGTAATTATAATTGCAACGTTTATTTCTACAAATAATATGATTCGGGAAAAACAGTCTTCGCTTTTACACAATTTTGTCGCGGCTGAAACATCTACTCAAATGCTACTCTCGCTGTCCCACCTTCTCACTATCTCGCACAATTCTACGAATTCCGTTCTACGAAAGTGCTACCCTCTGTTTTACTGTTTTTTTTTTTTTATTTTACCCGCTAGCCATTCCGCTTTTCTCAAATTAATACTCGGGATCTACTTTGCTCTCTTAAATTCCTACATACAGGTACTCCAATTGCGATGAAATATTTGAAGGTCTATCCTCTACCAATTTAGCCCCCATTAGATTTGTACTCCCTGGCCATTTCACTCGTTTAAAAAGTTCCTCTCACCCAATTTGATCATGTCTCAAATGTCTATTCGTATCCTCCTCTGTCCTTCTCTCCCTCCCACTTCGTTACACAATTCTACCAATTACGCTCCCCGAAAGTTCTACACCCACTTTTGTTCTCCTTTAAACTTCCAACCAGCCACTGGTTCAACCTATCTCAAATTACTACTTGCTGTCTATTTTGTTCCCTTAAATTCCTACTCGCTATCAATTTCGTTGAAATTCACTGAAATTTTTGGAATTTCTTTTCGCTGGCCATTTTGCTCGTTTTAAAAGTTTCTCGCATTCAATTTCGTTGTATCTCGAATGCCTATTCGAATTCTATGCTCTTACTTCCACACACAACTCCAAAAACTCTACACCCGGGTTTATTGATGTACAAAAATGTCTCCAAAACACTTAACGCTAGTCTAAACTTACCGAATTTTTGACTGATTAAAAATTTTCGCGATAAAGTCACTATTTTTAAGTATGCAAAAAGTGTATCCCTACGTTGTATAGATATGGACAATATCATGTATATATGTATATGGTTTAAGCCCTTGGCACACAACGACTTGGTAACTACTTGGTCCCGCCAAATTAAATACAATTTTCCTGTTCCACCAAAGTAAGTTTTAATTGTAAGAGAAGGGGCTAACAACGTCCGAACTAATAAAACACGATTATACGTTTATTTTCTTCGCGAAACGTATTTTATAAATAACCAGTCGTTTCGATCGATCTGACAGAAATAGGTGTACCTCAATTGCCGATAATTCCAGCGTTAAAAAGTCACGCGTGAGTCTCCCCTCTCCCTCTCTCCCTGTCTCTCATCCTGCTCCCTTCAAAATTTCTAAAAATCCCACTTCCTCGCGTCGTATCTCCGCGGCCTAACGTAACGTAACATGCCGAGAGCAAAGCGGTTAGATCAGCGATTCTAGCTTGGAAGCCCAGCCGAGGCGAATGATTTATCGTTGCCGCCCTTTGTTGCCTCGAAAACCGACTTCGGGACCGGCGGAGGTGAGGGCCCCGAAAACAGGATCGACCTTCCAGACAGCGTGGCTCTTGTTCGCCACAGGTGTGCCACTCTCTTTCCACCGCCTCACCTTTCCACCCAGCTTCCTTCCTTCCTTCCTCTCGGTGTGCCATTACCGACACCCACACCTCGAATTCTCTAAACTCCATTACTTTTTCGGCCGCGCCGAATTACTCCTCGACCGACCTCGCTCTTTCTTTCTCGATTTTATTTTCTCGCGGATCCTCGCCCTGAAAGGGCTACCCGAACGAGGATCAGAGTCCCGTCTTGGGCAGCAAACTTCAAGTATGTATTATCAAGGGACTATTACCGTGGTCTCGGGCGAAATACGAAGTCGCGAAAAGTAGACCTTGCTACTCGAAATTTTATCAATTAAATTATACAAAATGATTGTCTTTTACTCATTCAAAACAATTTGATATTCAATATTATAAATTATTACATCTCGAGCATTTGAGTCCAGTCTCGGACAGCAAACTTTAACCCGTAGAGGGCCAACATTTTTCCTTCTTTTATACAACCTATTTTCTATTTTTATATGTACAACCGACATGTTCCAACATGTTTACTCTTATTTTTTACGAACTATCGATCCGGCGATTTAGTAAAATCAAAATCAATTTTCACGTCATAAATCGTAACATCGAAAACGTACCATAGAATGTCGATAGTCGGGAGAGAATGAGAGTAAAAATATAATACAATAATAGGGGCACGCGCAACTATCGAGCCGTCCAATCGAATACACGCACAGTCCATAATGTTATCGGTATTCCATCCGCGTTCGGCGTTTCATCGATTTCCATTTCCATTTCCATTTCCATCCCCATCTCTATCCCTCGATTGTCATATTATTTTGCTAGTCGATCCTATCTCTCCTACCATTCGTCACCTACCAGCAACGAGCTGCGTTGACGTGCGATTATCGATGTCGCCAGTGCGTCGATGCTCTATCTACGCACGAGCAAAATGTTTCATCCTGGTCGCGAGGAAATATTTGTCAAACGCATCGAATCCAAATACGTTCATTAGCCACCCTCTGAAATTGTTGGTTTTATCACAGGAAGTTTCGTAATAATTAAAAGGGGAAGAGCATGGACAGGAAAGAAAAGGTTATCAACATTTACAAAATTGATAAGCTTTTATTAAATCGATCTCTTGGCCTTGAATATATATATATATATTATTTGCAAGGTAACGTTGATTCTTCCTAATATTAAAAACCTAAAACAGATTCGGTGAAAGTGAGAAAAAGTTTTTCCATCCACGTTTGTCTTTGCACTTAACATTCTTGAAATCCTCAATGCGGCGCAAACATACATACAGGCATGTACTAGAAAACAAGATGATGATACAACTTTTGAAGTATTCTACGGCAAGAAATTAAAGAGGAAGAACATGGAAGGGAAAGAAAAGGCTATCCTCCATCTTTATAAAATTTATAAAATTATAACATTGTTTCCCTTTGCATTAATTCTTCTAATAGTCCTCTAACGTAAGATTCTTCTTAATACAGTGGAAGCCGCTTATTGTGATCACTATGGGACCTGTATCTTTTGATAACAATAACCGCCTGCTATATAACATAAAGCAGAACATTTTTAAAAACAAATTATTGAGCAAAAATTATTACAAAATAATACAACCTACTTCTATTTATTCAAAACTACATACTTGTAGCATGCATAATTATCAGAATTGATAATAACAGCTGGAATTTTATTATGGGATCATTATTTTAAGTAATTTTATATAATATGGCTTTAGGACCGACCGTTTGTAATAACAATAACCGATCGATAACATTATCCATGTTTATAATATCCAGCTTCCAAGGTATTAAAAATCCAAAACAGATTCCTAAGAAATTATCAAAATCTTTCACTTTCATCGACGCGAATAATATACGGGACAACATCGGGACTCGATTCCTATTATTTATTTCTTCGACCCCCGTCGCGCGCCCTGTTCACACAACTATTTCACGCGTGGAACCACCGTTTCCACAGACGTGTCAATCGGACCCACCCGGGACCGATAAGGGTTGGCCGCATCTCACCTTGAAAAGAACACTCTCGCGATAAATACAACGGCCTTCGTTATCCTTCCCGATAATAATAATAACAATAATCGCTCTGTTGATACGGAATAAAGGGTATCGCGGAACAATCATCACTCCCGTGGTCCCCCTCGAGAGAAAAAAAAGAAAAGAAAAAGAAGCCGCACAATGTAGCCGTAGGAAGTGTCTGGTAGGTGGCCGGTCTCGCTGGTGAAAGGGATTCCTTTCTGCGATTTCTCGGATTTCTCGGTTTCCGTCGGTGCATCCTCGGCGGTGCGCTCTTCGGCAACCTCTTCTCTCGAGAGAATGGCGAGGCCTCCCGCGAGCAGGGCGTCGTTTATTGAAAGGAACGGCACGCAATCTTCGTTGCTCCTTAATTGCTTCTTTTTTGCTCCCTTTTATACCCCACATCCGCGATCGACTGCGTTGTGATTCAGCAAATACCGGGGCGAGTCGGTGGTGCGGTGGAGGAGGGCCGATGGTGGCGGTGGTCCACGGTAGGGGAGAAAGAGGGCTGGAGTGGACGGTGCTGGAGGTGAGAAAGAAAATTGAGAAAAAACGAAACGAAGAAAAGATTTTCTACCGAGAGCAGCACGATTCTCTCTCTGTTTGTTCATTTCCGCGCGAAGTCTTTTGTTCCTCCGTCGAGGCTGTCGAACGTTGCGCGACTTTGCGGCCGATGCGTTTGAGTAAGGTCAAACCGATTTCGTGGATTCTCGTCTCGCGTAATCTCGTGGGAATTTTTGTCTTCTCGTTTCTCGCGAGCGTAGTTCGTCGTTTCGAGACACTCGTCGACGAGGGAAGAGTTTTTATGAGCGTTTTGGGAATCGTTGTACATACGAGCGAATGCAATGTTCGAAAATTCGAAGACTTGGCGATAAGCTTCGCGTTGCAGGCGATTCAAGATTGTCCTTTTTTTTATTTCCACTGTATTGCGTTATTGATTAATGTTTGCCAGTCTTGTATAAAATCGAAAGTGACAAAAGTCGGATAATGGACATTTGTGAGAATTTTGATTCGGAAATTGAAAACATTAACGATAAGCTTCGCGTTACAGCCGATTCAAGATTGTCCTTATTATTTCCATTGTATTCCATTTTAGATTAAGTTTGAGAATTTTGTATAATTGCGATGGTGGTGAAAGTTGGATAATCAAGATAATGGTTCATCGAATTATCGCGCCGCGCCGCTGACGCGAAGAAAAATTTGGCGGTAAACACGTGTACTATGACAGAAAATTAAAACACGGTGGAAATTTCGTTTAGGATTTCTAGATTTGCGTATTCGCTAGAGACGCCTCCCTTTAGCTCTCGGTGCAATCGATAATTATGACAATGGTCAATCGCGTGCCAACTCGAAATCAACGGATTTCTCTCTCTATTCGTTCTTCTCGAGGTTCCCGTCGGTAACGAGATGCGCGAACGGTAGTGTCTTATTTATCGCCCCGGAGATCGTTGCATTTCTCTGTCTCATTGTCGGCGAGAAACTGATAAACAATGAACGAAGAACGACCGTAAATGGTAATTCGAATGTAAATGGAATTGTTGTGTTTTTTTAATTGACTTGTTACATATAGAGATTACAATTAATATGTATAGCCATATCCGAGTACGCGATACCACGTAAATAAGTTAATTAATTAAGGAATTCTTTGAAATTGTTGTTACGGTGCCCACTGATTTATCTGTTTGCAATCTTACCTTTATCCCCACGAGATCTCGGTAAACACGCGCGAAGAATATACAAAATATCGATAAAATTTGGTGTATTAATTATTACTTCTCTTGAGTTTCATAGAATTCATATTTGTTAATCGTCTTTTGCATCGATCGATAACGTTATTACCCGTACCACACTTATCAACCCTACGATAATATTTTTAAATACTATAGTTCTCGATACTTGCAATATTTAAAAAATGATATCGATGCCATTTGAGGAGATGAAGCAGAGTGAAAAAATAGTCTTATTGGCAGTATGGTGATTTTTTCTGTGGATAGTAGAATATTGGTAGTTTGCTGTCAAGCGTGATTTAGCGTTGGTTACTTGATAAATGTCCCGAGGCACGTGTATCCGTTAATGTATTCGCAGCTAAAGAGAAAGATAAATAACAAATCCGCCAAACCATTTTATTAAATACAAGGAAATTAGAAAAAGAGAAACGCGGAAAGATCAAGAGAGGATTCAGCTTTCTTCGTTGATCCTCGTATTTAACGGATCTAATGCTCTCAACGTCGTTAAGAAACATTTATCAAAATTAATCATTCAAATAACACGACAAACCGCGGAGTGCGGATTTGACGAGACGAGAGGAGACAAAGAGTAATTAATCACGAGAAAAAGAAAACGAAACGAAAAGATCGGGTCTAGGACTCTTTCCACCTATTCTACCAAGATCAAATTCAGAAGAAATTAAAGACGAAGAGCGTCGAAAGAAAGAAAAGGATCATCTCGAAGAATTCCTCTTGACATTTAATATACCGCGGGCTACGGTCTTTTCAAACGGAAAACAAAGGAAGACTAATAATTGGAAGAGAGGGAAGAAGAAGCGACGGAAGAAGAATAATAGCAACGAATCTTCCTAATATTAAGAACCTAAAACGGATTTATAATAATTTTAAATGGAAGAGGATCGGAAGTGTAAAGAAAGAATTGTCCACCCTCGTTCTCCTCGCGCTTAACATTCTTAACATCCTTCGCACGGTGAAAACGTACGATGAAAAGAGAACAATGGTCTTTCCAAATATTCTGACATGAAAAATTACAGAGGAAGAACATGGTAAGGAAGGAGAAGGTTATCTTCCACCCTTATTTATCTTCTCATCAAATATAAATATGTACCTAATATTTTCAACACTGCACATACTTTTCAAACTGAAAACAAAAGAGGACTGATAACCGGGAGAGGAAGAAGAAGAGTAACGTCGTTGATTGTTCCTCGTATTAAAAACGCAAAAGAGATTCACGGAAAGTAAAAAAATGATTCTGCATCTATCTTCCCCCAACAACTTACCATTCTTAACATTTTCGGCACATTGCAAATTAAAAAAACGAAAAAAAAAAAATGACGGTACGTTTTTCCAAATATTCTACCACAAGAAATTAAAGAGAAAGAACATAGAAAGAAAAGAAACCTTTATCCTCCACCCTTATTTCTCTTCTCATCAAGTAATATTCTCAACACTGCGTTATTTCCAAACTGAAAACAGAAGAGGACTGATAACCGGGAGAGAGAAAAAGAATATCAACAAACCTCCCTAATATTAAAAACCTGAACAGATTTATACTAACAAAATTAAACTAGAAGGTCAGCGACAGTAAATAAATAATTCTCCAGTCCCGTTCCTCCTCGCACTAGTGCTCGTACAAGTACGCAACGACGAAAAAAAAGAAATAATGGCACGACCCCCCGAATATTCTATCGTAAGAAATTAAAGAGGAAGAACATCGCGCGAATAAAGAAAGCGGTATCCTCCACCCTTATTCCACATCGTATTTAACATCCTTAATACCGCCGTCGTCGTTGCGAAACATTTACCAATATCAATCATCCAAACACGGCGCAACAAAGCGCAAACTGCGGACTTTTGAAGAAGAAAACAGTGGAAGACTAATAATCCCGAGAGAAAGAAGACGAGGCCGGCGAAGTAGTGGAAGAAGATGATGAAGAAGAGGTAGAAGAAGAGGAAGCAGAAGAAGGAGAAGGAGCGGCGGCGATCGTCGAGAGGCGGTCCGAAGGTAGTCCTTTTATCAGAGCCTCGGACGAACGCGAAGGAAGGCTCGTTAAGTCCTGGTGGCTGCGTTCGGCGCGTACAAGCAACCGAGCCATAATGGCATAAATAATGACCGGTCTCGGTACTTACGCCCGTTTTCTTCCTGCCACTCGACGCGCGACTACTTGGCCTTCTCTTTTATACTGTTATCCTGCTCCTTGCCAGAAGAGACGGACACCGGGCTACTGTCACTAAGAAATTTCATTAATCTCATTCCGATCCTGCCCGGGCAACGGTTTGCGAACGAGATCGATTTACGGATAGGGATCTTTTCGTTTCGTGGCGTTGCTCGAATTTTTTTATTTATTTATTTTTTTTTATTAACGGTATCACGGTAGGAACGGTAGGAATAATTTCTATCCATAAATCGATATCGTTCGCAAACTATTGTTGCTGTTATGGGAGTAAGGATCGGGATTGATTAATGAAATTTCATAATCAAATTAGCGCCAGTATCGATATTCGTTGTCAATATTAATATTAATATGAAATTTCGTTAATTCATTCTCACCCTATGCTCGGAGAACAGTTTGCGTGTGAGATCGATTTATAGATAAAAATCTTTTCGTTTATAGCGTTGCTCAAACTTTTTATTAATCGTACAATGGTACGGACGGAATGATTTCTATCTATAAATGGATATCGTTCGCAAACCACTGCAGAGGCAGAATCGGAACTGATGAATAGAACTTATACTCCATTGACATCTGTGCTACTAATGTTAATATTAATACGAAGTTTAGATTGATAATAATATTAATATGAGATTTCATTAATACATTTCGACTCTCCCGATGTAACACTTTATGAACGTAATCGATTTACGGATAAAAATCTTCTAGTTTCCAATAAAATCTCTCGAGCTCCACCGGACTCGAAGCCACGATTCGCGAGACGCTTACGCGGAACCGTTCAATTCGAGAATCAAAACATACGGAAAGAAGTGAGAGTAAATCGATTTCGATTTGTTACGTTCGAACAAATAAAACGTTATAAATGGATCTCGCAGCGACCGTTAAAATCGTATTTACGACGAGATCTTGTGGGGTCCGATGGATCACGGGTACGGCTCGTGAAACGCCACACGAAATGCCACTATTTAGGGTTAAAACCCACCGAGGTACCACGGAGAACAAATTATCTCTTTTAAACGTCGAGAATTAAATTGTCACGCAAAGCGAGTAAAAAGAAAATCGTGCACAAAAACTGAAACCGCCCGTAAGAAAGAGGACAAAAAAAAAGGAGGAAGATTGATCACCAAAAGAAAAAAAAAGGGATGGATCAAAACGCGGACTCCTCGTCGTACGGAAGAAAGAAGCGTAGGGGGAGGGAGGGAGAAAAAGAAGAGACAGGGGGAGGGGTGGAAAAAGGGTGGATGGACCACCAACGATCTTGTTTCGTTATTAAATCTTCCAGGTATCGAGATTACGGTATAATCGTATTGATAACAGCAGCGTATCCTCGTTTCTAGGTGCCCCGTCCACGACGGTTTCCCATTTGCGAGGACAAAGCACCTTTTAAACCGCGGCCATTGTGCCCTTAATTTGGTACCGTGCGTGAAATCGACACGTTTTTCCACTTAATTCACGGACACGCCTGTTTCTCGCACTTCTCTCTCTCTCTCTCTCTCTCACCCTCTCTCTGCCTCTCTTGTTTCTTTCCGCGATATAATGTCGCACTTTTAGCTTCTATGTTTTGTCCGTCGTTGTCTCTAAACTTTTTTTTTTCTTGGACGAAACGTGTCTCGCGTCCCGTAGCTCCATTTTCGATCAAACTTACGTCGCGTTTTGCCCCTTCTTTGCGTTTTTTTTTCGTCCTGCCTCTGTTTATTCGCTGGCTCGACCATTTTATCACGCGAGGTACAATAACGATTACCGTTTAATTGTTTTCTCGATTCTTACTCCGTCTCCGCCCGCGTATGCGTGAAATCGTTCGGTTACGACTGTGTTCTTTTCTTTGGGTAGTTTATTATAGCGTGTTCCACGTTCCACCATAGAAATTCAAGGTTTTCCTCCGTCGTTACAAATAATTTTTTTGACCACAATTTCGCTGCTTTGCTATGCGCGTGCATCGGGAGAAATCCACGTGTTTGTTTTTCTTTCGACATAAAGTTACGTTTATTATAGTGAGCGTCCCATAAATGGTGGTACTCCGTTCAAGGCGCTATACGCGAGATAATTTCAAGCAGGTTCTCCCTTATCGAAAATATCCGAAGCACCTCAGTTAACGAGATATTAATGAACATGGAGGGCCAATTGGAGAGTTCCAATCGAGAGTTCGAATCGAATTCCAATCGACAGCTAATCGTTGATGGTGTTCTTATAATCGTCTACCGCTAGCCAACTAGCACCGCTACCGGTTGCCACGTCCTTCTCCGATTGGCAATTGTTTCCGGTTAACATCTCGTTAACCAAAGCGCAACCAACATTTTCGATACGGAAGAACCTGCTTTGAATTATCCGATGTAAACACATTTAACGGAGTATAACTATTTACGGAACATCTTGTACAAAGACTTAAATTTTTATAAATGTCGTGATAAAGTGAAACGGTACGATCTTTAATATCCGCATTTACGTATCGATTGTATTCTCCATAAATACTTCTTTCGGTTTATTTATGGCACACTCTGTACTTCGATACGGCGCAAGATTGCGATGCAAATGTTTTGGCTTCTTCCACTATATAAAATGAGATACGTATTCTTAAAATAAAAAAGTTTCATGTCATTTATAGTCAGATTGTATAATCCTCGTATTTAATTAACCGTAATGCGTCGTTAACCGTACGCTTTACTCTATTTTGGAATAGTCGAAAACTCGAGAGGAACCAACGTGAAAAATAAAAGACACCATTTTCTAGGTGTCCCCCTGAGGGTAAACAAAGTATTAAAATACTTGCAATGGTACGCGATGCCAGAGAATCATTGCTATTAAGCGAAGAAGTACAGTCTCGCTACTTTCGTGTTCGAAATTCCTTCTAATTTAATATCCCTGGCCGATAAATCATTCGGAGGTTTCTAATTTGGTAGGAAGGCCCTTTGGCCCAGGCCAGAATAGGCCCTTTGTCGGATCCTCGGTCGAAGTGCGAAGAATCCCATTAAACGCCATAAAAGAAGCATTTCTTTTTTCTCTCTCCCCCCCCCTCCAACCCTTTCGTTTCTTTCTACTCCAAATGTTCAATGGCTTCGATCGATTAGTCGTTCTGTATTAATAACATCGTACTTACCGTTGTCGTTTCACGGACAATTGAAATAACAAATACAGTTGACTCTTCATTATCGGTGACCGGATTATCCCAGCGTCGGTTCGAGAAAACTTTCTACTGTGGAACCTCTCGTATCCGAGTTAATAGGGAGACACGAGAGTCGGGATTTTCGGATGATACACAAAACACTTGTCGGATACTTAACTTTATTCGGGATCGAGTTAACTTCGAATAGAGGTAAAGAAAATCGGGAGTTTATTTAAATTCTAGGCGACGGATTAAACGTATTCTCATTGTTCGTTTAATTGTTTATGGAACTGGTAACTTCCCGGCTGCAAAATCATACAAGTTTTTCAGCTTTGCATCGCATCGTTATGATCGGAAGTTAGTTTTGATCGTTGCAGAGGTAAATACACGTTGTATACAAGTTGTTGCACAATTAGTGGTATTCCGTTAAGGTGTGATACCTGAGATAATTCCAAGCCGAGTTTTCCTGAACGAAAATATTAGTTGCGCTTTGGTTAACGAGGTATTAACCGAAAACGCCACCCAATCGGAGAAGAATGCGGTAACCGGTAGCAACGGTGGCTGGTTATAGGATAGACGAGTTTAAGCGCGCCAATAGTTAGCACCACCAGCTACCGAGCCACTCTCCGATTGGCTCTCGATATTCATTAATATCTCGTTAGCTAAAGGGCCTCGGATATTTTCGATAAGGAAAAACCTGCTTGAAATTATCTCAGGTATATAGCACCCTCAATGGAGTACCACCATTTATAGGACACCCTGTATGATCATTGTCCGAAATAGAAGACGGCATTATGCCGCGAGGAGAGACTTTGTTCGGATAACGGAACGTTCGGATACGTGAGTGTTCGGATGCAGGAGGTTCTACTGTATTGTCCATAAAAGCTTCCTCGCAACATTTTAGACTAAATATAGGATTCTTACCTGGTGACGTTAAAACATACGGACAAATTATTTATTAAGGAAAATTTGATAGATCGGTCAACCTCTAAAGCAGTGGTTCCCAAACTTTTTTGTCTGGCGGTACACTGAAATTATTAAACAAAATTCACGATACCTGCATTATTATTCTTTGTTTGCTTAGGACAGGAAGTAAAGAATATACTTGAATAAAAAGAATATTTGGCTTTTAACCTACACATATAAACAATTCCAAATTTCGCGGCACTCTTGTAACGTATTGGTGCACTCAGTTTGGGAATCACTGCTCTAAGAACCGTTTTAAAGAAAAACAATTGGCAAGATCAAATATAAAAGTTGAAACTGATAAAAGTATGATACCACATCGGTTATCGAGATGCCGTATTAACAAGGATCAATATTTAATTATTTAACTACTTAAACTATCCAAAATATTTGTTTAAATTACTTCTAAGATTCGTGCCATTCATATTTGTTCGATTTCCCGTGTGTCCAAGTAATCGGAAGTTGACTGCAATACAAATTTTCTCAACGTCCGAAGATCGTTTTAATTCAACGTAGGGTTTGTTTAAAGAAAAAAGTCGAGGAACATTTATATATATATATGTATATACAATAATTTATTTAACCACGAAGCAATGTTTACATTCGCGAGTGTCTTCGTGAAAGTACGATCGAGTACATTAATCGTAACGCGCTTATGGATCGCTCCTATTCGAAGGATTTACGCTGTAACCTTCCTTTCGAAACCATGTTCGGGAGAATCCAAAGTTTCGTCGTATTTCGTCTTCCGAAAAATAAACAGCGGTCCCTCGTTTATTTTGGATAACCGAAAACATCCCACGTTTTTGAACATCGGAAACGCTTACTTTTAAGAAAGAGGAATATTGTCTCGAGGAGCGTTACAAATCGATTATCAAAGAATTCGACGTATGTTCGTATCGTTTACATTTCCATAAAAGCCAATCCACTTCGGTCCTTACTCTTCGATTCGAAAATCAAAATTCCGACTCGATTCTCAACCATATGTCGAAAAAAATTCGCTTCCTTTCCAAATCAGTAAAGTGTAACTCCTTTCTTTTTTTACTGTTTTCATGGATCGGATCAAAGGATCCAGAATTAGGATCTTTAAATCTACCATTATTGACTCTGCGAATTTACATCTCGTTCGCTTATTTTTATATCCATCGAGCTTCACGGGCGAAGCAAAATAAAAGAAATAAAGATTTCTCCGTTTACTTTCTTCCTTGATCGAGCTTCAATTCTTCCCCAAATTTTTTGCCTGTAAATTTACTTCTTCCTCACTCCCCCACTCGATCAAATTTTTTGCAACACAATTGACATGTTCCGTCTCCGATCTGATTACAATACGAACGCATCTGTATTATTCTGCAAAGTGTGAATCCTATCAAAAGTAACGATCGTTGCTACCGTTAATAATATTCGTCGAAATCTTTTATCTTTCAATCAAATTTGCATTCGCGAGAAAGAAAATCACTGGAGCATCGTATTTCGACACCCTTTAAAGTTCCGTTACTTTCTCCGCGTTACCGTGAATTCGTATTTATCGAAGAGACGGTGGTTTTTTCGACAACTTTGGAGGGTCTTACAGTTAATTAGCCTTGTAATTATAAGGGGCTTTAAAGTGACTATTAGGGGCTACGAGTAATAGGAGCTACAAATCTGTCGATTCTCTGGCTCTCGACTTCGACCTCTCGCTTTCGAGCATTCTCGCAGTACTCTCGAGTACTTTCTGATACTATACATATATGTAAACTTCTAACGGTATTATCAAGCACTTCCGATCATTTCGAAGTATCTAAACCCGTTCAGCCCTGCGTGCCCCACCGGTGGGTCACCCTTTAACAACTTCACCGGACAGCTTGCTCACCGGTGGACACGCGATTATGCACTACCGATAATACCGCAAGTTCACCAGTGGTCACGGTTTAAGTGAAATCTGTGTACAGTAAACGATTCTCCGGTCCCCCGAGGAAATACCGGACATAGCGGGCCGGGCTGGATTGTCGTACAACTAATTTTGAATTAAGTTTTTGTAAAACAGAAAGAGGCACCGACCCGCAGAGAGACGTTGCATATTTTACTGTCGGGGCTGAACGCGTTAAGGTTTAACCGTTTGAGTACTAAGCGGCGCGAACGCGCTTCTCCCGTTCTGCTGCCCAAATTTGCCAGTTAATCGGGCCCGTCGGGTCGTATTCGTCTCGCGTTCGTACTTCGTCGATGTGCGTCTTTACCGTTAGGCCACATTCAGACACCGATATTTTTACCGTACACGGTATACGTCATTTTATCGAATAAACCAGTGGCAATGAGTATTGCATTGAGGTATTCACACGAAGCCCGTACGGTAAAATGCCGTTTATTCATGAAACTTTTGTTCCCGTATACCAAACGAACTTTGCACCACGATTCGAGACATCTTAAATGTAATTTACCGAATCGTGATGCGGTAGCGCTTGTGTTTACATTATATCGTTCACACGACAAAGTTTTCTCGCGAAGTTGGTTTGGTAGTTGATAGCGTGCACCGAGTTCTGTCGCTCATTTTGGTGCTGATCTTGCCACGATGGAAAACGGATCTCCATCTCGAACGAATTATTTATATCGTTGATTGAAGAGCAATATAATTTGTGGGACAAATCATTGGTGAGTTATACAAATGAAGTTGCCGCGCAAAATTAACAAAAAAATAATATGCACAGATTGCATCACGATTTGGTAAATTACGTTTGAGATTTATCGAACCGTAGTGACAAGTTCCTTCGAAATCCGGGAAAACAAATTTCACGGATACGGGATTTTACCGCATGGGCTCTGTGTGAACACCCTAATGCGATACTCATTACAGCCACGCTGTACTAAATTCAATTTTTTGCCGTCACAAATTCAGGAATCGATGTTAAAATGTTGGGTGCCGCGTCGATTTTACGCAACATCCCCGACGGACCGCGATACATATGTTGATACGGGATGTGTATTATAATGAAATTTTATCAACGATAGTTAAGTTGTACCATATAATGACGTTTTATCGACTTATTTTACTCGCTTGGCCCAGAAATGATGGTACTTCGTCCAAGATGCGATACCTGAGATAATTTCAAGCAGGTTTCTCCTCGTCGAAGCGCCTTAGTTAACGAGACATCAATGAAAATCGGGAGCCAATCGGAGAGGGACGCGTTAGCTGGTTCTGCTAGCTATTGGCGCGGGCTTAGGTTCGTCTGCCCGATAATCAACGACCACCCCTACCGGCTACCGCGTTCCTTTCGGATTCACTGCCGTTTTCGATTAACATCTCGTTAACCGAAGCGCAACCAACGTTTTCGATAAAGAAAAACATTCTTGGAATTATCCCAAGTATAACACATTTAACGGAGTACCGTCATTTATGGGGCACCCTGTATACGCCCTTTCGTAGTGAAAGCGTTAAAAAAATTGTTGTCATCGAGCCAATACTTACCGGTTATAAGTCGAAGAACAGCATAATAGCGCTCGTAACGCGTTAAGCGCGGCGTCAGTCCCTGGAGACTGACAGTGAACTTTTCGTTTGGGCGGTATCGGTCAGTGGGACGAGCGGTATCGTTAGGTAGCCTTCTAACACTTCCGATCTTATCTTTTGTTTATAGTTCGTACAGTTATGCATAGGCTACGTCATTCCCAAACGACAAAGTGAAACGACGTCGTCACCGCGATATAATTTTTATTATACTCTGTAATTCAACACACGATGACCGATCGTCGGCCGGAACGGAAATCACAGCAAAATCAAGCGACGCGTTAACACTTTCCGACGCGTAACGAAAGAAGCACGATCGCCGAGCCTGGACATTTTTCGACTGGATTTCTCACAAGGCCCGTAGCACACAAACGGTTAAGTTAGGCTCTTCGAATGATTTCGTCGTCGTCTACGCGCCGCTGAGCATTTTCGCGCGACGTCGAAAGTATTTACGATACTTTCGATACTCGACGGTATATTAGGACGTTTAAAAATGTCAGCCGTTAACTTTAGAGTATCTTTAAGTACATTCGTAGTACTAATTGCATATGTGCGTGTACTTTCATTCGTTCCGAAGTACTTTGAAGTATATTTGAAATACTTCCAAGCGTTTTCGAGCTACTTCGAATATTCTCGAGTATCGTTCGAGTGTATTCGAGTGCCGTTTATATATCGAGCAAGCTTTATCGTTTGTAGTCGATCCCTGTGTCGGTATCTCCGTCGTTGTTGTATTCGATTTATTACAAATCGTTAGTTTTGATAAATCGAATGAGAGCAGTCTGACATTTTAGGTATTAACTTTACGCGACAACAATCATTCGATTCGCACGAAACTTCCTCTTCTTCTTCTTCTCTCTCGCGAAGGAAGAATCGTCGGCGTTAACGATTCGAGAAGAAATATCACGTCACTTGGAGAATTCGTCGGGTCGAAGCGAAACTTGTATCGGACAAATCCCTATAACCGCTTAAATTTGAAAATTATTCGAAAATTCTTATCGGTGCGAAATTAATTTCGCGAAATTAATCGCCAGATTCGCGACATTAAGATTCTTTCGCAAAATTTATCATGGAGACGAAAGTGCGCGAACAATGAAACGGCGATTGTGGAAACTTCAATTAAGAGAAAGAGGAATTATCAGAAATAATCGATTATCCGTAAGAGACGCGTTCGTAAATGGCGACGAGGGCAACGAAATCAAACGCTTTGCGTACAAATCGTTGTACATCGTTTACGAACGAATTAACTTGCAACTGTTCGTAGTAATCGATGGAATTAACCGCGACGAAGAAACAATATTAGAATTCTCGAGAAAAACGAATCGTTTTATTTTTTACGGCGATCGATTATCCGAGAAGAATAGTGTTGCGATTAGTTCGGATAATCTTTCTCTCCGCGTAAAGATTATCAACGTTTTTATAAATATTTGTGAAAGTGATTTTTAAAGCGGGACGTTTGGAAAGAATTCTTCGTGAATTTTATCGCGTTTTCCCAATGCGAAGCGATCGTTAAAAGAAAACGCCGCTCGTGATCGATTTAAGTTTTTACAAACCAAAATCAACAGGGGCGAATAACGATAAATATTACGAGGGTGATATCTTAGGACGACCCCTAAAGGTCACAAGTTCGTCCCTCTCAAACTTGGAAAGAATTTAAAACTTCCGCATAACGAGTACCCTAACGCAATTGCTCGAGTGCACGACTGTTAATAAATTAAACATATTGAACTTTACCGGACACCGTGTCTTTACTTCTCTTCTCGCATTTTCACTTTACATCGCGTCCGGTAAAAAGAACGATCATATTTTCGCCAAAAGAGAAATAAGATGAAACCTCTTACCGATCTCGATAAGCAAGAATCGCGTTACCGTTCGATTCGATAAACAAACGATCAAGGACCAATCGTCGCGTTTATACTTCCAACGAGAATGTTTCGGTCCGTTCTCCCGCGTCGACCCGACGCTTTTCTCACCACCTTCCACGATCCCCCACAAAAAGAAACCAAAGAACGAACACTTTTGGAAACAGCACATTTAGGTCGCAGTCTCGTACGTGGTTTTCGTCGACAAGCCAAACGGGAATCCAGCGTATAGGGGCCTGGGGGCAAGAAGATGGCCCCTCTTCTCGTCCTCCAGATTCCCGGAAATCCTCTCCTCGTCGGGGGCAATGATATTCTCGATCGTGAACGGTTTCTTCTTCTTCTTCTGCTGCTGTTCCGGCTGCAGACTCGTCTGACTCGAGATACCTGGCTCCAGGATGCTCGCGCACGACGAGCGTATCTTCACCTCGTCCTCCAACCCCGTGCAGCCCCTACCGATCTCCAGGAATCCCCTCGACTCCGTTTTCTCGGTGACGCCGGTGGTCTCCGTTGTACCCGGGCACACCTGCCTCCCATCCGGTATCTCGTTTTGGAAGTACGACAACTGAGACACGTACGGGGAGACTTGAAAGCCCGGGAAACTCCAGTTACCTGTCTGCAGTAGGCTGTTCTCGTAACCCCGTAGAATCTCGTCGGTCCCGGTCAGTCTCTGTCTGACTTCCGGCGACAGAAGATAGTAGCTCGACGATCCGGCTTCAGGATTGGTGAAACCTTGCGAACCGTTGCCGCCCGACGTCATCGTCAATCGACGCTCCTGCAGCTCCCAACGGAGCAAGTCGTCCCGAAGACGATGGAGATTCGCCACTGTCAGGCTGCTGGTCTGAATGCTCGGATTGACGGACAGCACCGGGGACGATTCCGAGTGGGGCGGTGGTGGCATCGCCGAGGCCAGTGCTTGGAGCTCCGACTTCAGGAGCTCCTTGTCCGGCTTGTGGAGCTTGAAGCGTTTACGGCGACGGAGGAGAGAGCCGTTCTCGAACATCGACAGGGCTGCTGGGTGAAGAGCCCAATACGCCCCCTTTCCTGGCCTGTGCGGACCCCTCGGTACCTGCAATTTTAAGAGGACACGGGTGGTTTTTAGCCCTTCGCGGATCCACCCCTCTCGCTTCGTTGACGCTTCGCCATGCACGATTCGATTAGCTTTTGAATATTGAGGGATTACTCGATGCGAACGTTTGTTCCGTATCGCGTAGCTCTATTAGTTTTGCATTTCTGAGCGCGTTTCATTCTGATGTATATTAACCCTTTGACAACTGTCGACGGCTAAAGGCGATTAGTAAATTTGCGCTTGTGTGACTGTAGGCGCCTAAAAGTGGTTAAAAAATTACTCGTATGACATTGTAGCCATTTAACCACACTTTACTAGATTATTAGATATATCATGGAAAAAGCTTAAAGCTGATGTTTAATTTTTAATACGTGCACTAACAATTCAATGCAGAATACGAATAAATAAATAATATTCAAGGTGTAGGTCGCGACTGAATTCCTACCGTATGATAGGGTTGGTACGTCTCATAGCCTTCCGTAGTCAAAGGGTTAAACTTCTAGCGGGTGCGCAAAATCAGCTAGAGTCAGCGGGCGCGTATAAATTTAAGCTTTTTCAATAGGTAACATTAATACAACGTTCATTTAGTATAAAAAAACGTTTTCTGAACACGTTTTAAAGATGCTGAGAAACCACAACTATTGGCGCAGAAAACATGAAGCAAATCAAAGCCAAAATTAGTATTTTATTTTTCTGAAGCGCGGTTTAAATGCTGCCCGCGTGACCGCCAGATCGTTAATTATACATTGGAGTTATCTCGAAGACAGTTTACATAGATTTACGATTTTTTTATGTCGCCATGATGAAGCAATGCCGAGTATATTATATTTGATAAACGTATTTTTAGTTCGCGGCTCATATTACCAAGGAAAAAATACAAAAACCACTACTCTGTATTCCCTCTTCAAAATCATCTCCACAAAATTTACGAATATACTATTTTGGTTTTCATAAAAATTTCAATCTAAATTGTAAACGATAGCCACTTTTCTGCGTGACCGGTATAATCGTCATAACATAAAATATTGCCTTTCCTTCCTGACGAGTATACTTGTCACAAACAGCTAACTGGTTAATCGAGGAACAGGGTCTTGTCCCTAAGAGCTGTCAGAGCTTGATAAGAGCTATCGCAACCTACCAGGCAATTAAATAAAACTAGATAACCTCCTCTACGCGATGGTAGGCAGCGCACTAGTGTCCGATACGCGATTGTAAGGTTACAGCTCTTTGAAACGCCGACATTCATTTCGTTACACTCTGCATATTGATAGACACTCCAGGTCGTATACATGTTTCTCTTATATATTTTATATAATATATTTGTATACAAATCTTTCTTTCAGTTTTGTACTTCTGAAATTTCATCGCGAGCTCTGTGGCGTATAAGAATTATGATTCTTGCTGCATATTGTTGCGAATGTCATTGCCTTCTTGGCGTCCGGCATTGCCGACAGGCCGTTGTTAGTTGCCGGGCGCCGACATTCAAATTGTAAATATGTCGATGGTTGAATTCGAGCTCTCGTGACGAACGGTTGTGTTCTCTGTATTCCCGTAACAAACGTTACTTTTTTAAAAATGCCCACTTTATGCTCGCGTTCTCGTAGCGTCCGTAACAATATTATCCTTAACATTATTTTTCAATCCCTCTTTCGATTAGCGACTAATTGGTATCTCAATTTTCTGCGATTAATCTTCCAGTCTTGTACCTCTAAAACTTAATCGCGAGTTCTGATGGTCAAAATTATAATTGCAGATAGTCAATTAAATAGTTCATAATTTTTTACCACACAGATTGCCTCATGAATCGCACAATTACCAACGATATGGCTCTGACTCGAGAGTAACAGCAAGAAATGCATATAAACATGCAGTTGGAAATGCCGAATGTTTTGCTTCTCGGGAAACGTTTTGTTCCTAAATTTAATCGCAGCTTTTGCAATTAATTAAGATTCCAGTCTGCGTTATCAGTTTAATTATATCAACTTACCAATTAATCCAAGCAACCCACAAAACTACAGTGCAACAAATGTCGGATGACTTGTTTTTCCTTAGAATTATTCTGCTCTACAATTTAATCGCAACTTTGACGGCTAATTAGTTTCCCAGTACCTATACAAATTTTTTGCGTACTTCACGTTTAATAACGACACGGTTCTGTCTCGCAAATAACTGCTAAGTAATTATATCGACTGGCCAATTACGCCAAGACAACCAACAGAACTATACCCCAACGACTGTCGATTGTTTCCTTTTCTTTACAATTGTTTCTTTCTTAAGTTTTGATCGCAATTTTGAAGGCTAACTAATTTCCCAGTACCTACACAATTTTTTTTGCAAACTTCACGTTTACAAACGATATGATTCAGACTCGCGAATAACTGCGAGTAAAGTAACTAAACGCATCGTTGGAGATATCGCATAGTTGCCGTTTTATTCTTAAATTTAATCGAAACTTCGATAATTACTTAATTTTTCACACAATAGAACGCCTTCCGAACATCACGGTTATCTATTTAACTATATCGATTCGACAATTATACTCGTGCAACCAACAAAATCCTACTGCAATAAGCGTTGTAAGATTCTTTTCCCGTAAACGCTTTATTCTTTAATTTAACCGTAAAAATTACGGTTAACTAATTTCCCCACCTGCAATTTAATTCACGGGCTTCACAGGTATCAATTTAATTTTTATTTCACCTCACAACTTACGACCCGACGTTAAAAAAAGATCGCACCGAAACGGATATCAAACATTTCTTTCCCCCCGAATTGTTTTATTTTGATATTTAATCGCAATTTCGATAGTTAATATATTTTCTCATGCATATAACGCTTCCCCAAATTACATATTTAGTAATTTAATTATTTCAACTGACAAATTACGTTAAGCCCATCAACAAAATCGTACCGCAACAAATATCGAATAGTCCTACCCCCGAATCCTTTGTTCTTAAATTTAATTAACTTAACGATTTCCAAACGACACGGCTATCAATTTACCTTATATCGAGTCTCCAATTATACTAAAACAACCAACCAAATCCTCTTTCAGTAAGCGTGGAAATGTTTCTTTTTCTTCAGGAATCGCTTTATCCTGAATTTTAATCGCAACTCTGACGGTTAATTAATTCCCGGCTACAGAAATTACTTTGCGGACTTGATGTTTACCAATGATACGGTTCTGAGACACAAATGACAGTAAGAAAAGCAAATAAGCGTGTCGCTATAAATACCGGTTACGCCGGCAAACTGTGAAGATTCACCTCGTAATGTTTACGTAACGAGAGACAAATGTAAGAACGGCAGGACGACGATGAGGAGTTTGACTTTTTAACGGAGTAAAAAAGGGATCCTTTCGGTAAGGTTGTCGTATTAGCGGGCCAAGCTGCGTCGGCCCCCGGTTCTTATTATACATACGTATACATACATACGTAGACGATTCCTCGGCCATCTGTTTCGCACCTGCCAACCAACCCGAATCGCTAAGGTACTCGAATACGTCGCTCGTGGATCACGAAATCGCCATGCTCTCGTATCTTTCCGTTTCTCTCCTCGTTTTCCTTTTCTTTCGATCTCTCTCGAGCAGGCGTACCGCCCACTAAATTATCCGTTTTTTTGATCGACCGTACGCTCATTTGCTTTTCATACCGCGCCTTGTCGATACGAAGATATTTGCGTATCAAAGTAAATTGTATGGAAATAAAATAAATAAAATCTATACGAGTCGTAAACGTATGCAATGTCCGACGCTCGGCAGAGAATTTACGCGTCGCATAATTAAACCACATTTTATTAGATATCGGTGAATGCGATTCGTGTGCGCGTACGTATGTACAGAGCTGAATTAATATTCAAAAGCTTTGAAACGGAGTTAGATGTTAGTAGCAAGCGGATATTGATTGAGGTTTACAGTACGAACGCAAGGTATGAAATGGATTTGGAAATCGAATCTCAGAAATTCCTACGTTTTGTACATAGCCTTTGTATTCTGCAAATATGCACGGCCAATGTTTAATTGACCCAAAAGTATATCTCGAAACATGTTTCGGGAACGCGTATAAAGGTTTTTAATTTTTCCTACATCTTCGAGAATTTTATCTAAATTAATGAAGACTATATTACGTAGGGTGTGTCGTTTGTAGTCTCACGCGTAATTATCGCCTGAACTATTCGTTATTCAAAAGAATCTTTCAAGCGGGACTTAAATTGTTTGTCTTACGATGGTCACAAAATCTTATCTGTGTGTTGCAAGTACGGCTCCGAACATGTTTTTGAATAACGTGTAGTTGAAGGTTAATTGAGTACAAAACTTCAAATTGGACACTCCGTATAGATTTATTATTTTCTATGTTAAATTCTAGAATTCTAGTGTATAGGTATACCGTTTTCTATTATAATCTATACGTTTTCTGCGATAATAAAACAATAGTTTGGGGGATAACTGCATGTCAAACATCAAATGGAACACCCCGTATAGATTTATCATTTTCTACGATAAATTCTAGAATTCTAAAGTTCTACGGTACAGATATATGGTTTTATATTATAATCTGCACTTTTCGGTGACAATAAAAAAAAAATGTATCGTAAACTATTATAAGCCGTTATTACAGATCTAATGAATCTAAAGGACCTTAAAAAAATAATAGAAAAAGTAACGACTCACCTTGATGAAGCAATCGTTGAAAGACAGATTGTGCCTGAGTGAATTCTGCCATCTTCGCGTGTCCTTGCGATAATAAGGGAATCTATCCGCGATAAACTTGTAAATCTCGGCGAGAGGGAGCATTTTATCTCTCGAGGACCAGATCGCCATCGCGGTCAACGAGATGTAAGAATAGGGTGGCTTCTGGTCGCCGTAAGTGTCTCTCGACGGTCGAGGCATCCTTCGCACCCCTGATTTTCACTCCCCGATTTCCACGAAAGCAACCCCCGAATTTCAAGTTTCCGTTCAGTGCTCCATTGCCTTTTCCTTGTCGCGATTTGTTGCGCTCCGTCACATTTTCCGCGGCCGGGATTTTCTCTCGTATTCTCTCGCTCGGTTTATCGGGAATGGGGATCGAGAGTGGACGACGTACGGGCGGATCGACGTTCGATGATTCGTAGCGTCGTTAATTTTTATCCGGCGATCGTCATTATAATTAAACCCGCGATCCGTCGATGTTGTCCCGGTCGACGTGATATTCTGAAACAACAAAATTGTGATACCTTCACCTTCCGTAAGCGGTCTCTCTCTCTCTTTTGTACACCGTGTATTATCTTTGTTCGACCTCGCGGAGCGACGTTCAGACAAAATTTGAATTCTTTCTCGTGGTGTAATTTTTAACGTAATCTCTTTCATTATTGACCGAGACCGTCGCTGGCCGTTGTTTTATTTGCGCGTGGGTAGTCCTCGAGTAATACAGGGATTGCGCTCTATACAAATGTTGCGCTAAGTAAATCGCTTTACGCAAAACCCACCTCTCGTACGAAAGGGAGGGTTACTTTCCAAATATTTTTGTAATGGTATAAAGTACAGAATATGTATATTTTGAGACAATTAAAATGTAAACTTTCCTTTGCAAAATTATAAAAACAAAATTTGGCATAATTGCGTACGTAAAATTATTAAATGCAGAAAACGCTTTAACCAAGAAATTCCTACAGTTTCTAAATCGTGATATACGAGAGCTACCTGTATTTTGGCAATTTGAACGGTTCCTTTTACCTCGACAATCGAACCGAGTTAATTGAATTTCTAATTGACTTACAGTTTGCTCGTCGCGGAATGACAAAAAATAAACACGTTCCATCGGAACACAATTTGTCTGGGATAAATTAACTTGAACATTGTAGTCGAAAATAAGAATATACAATGTACAAGGCTATTTGCTAATAAAAAAAAATTAAAATGTCGTTAAAATAGTTAGAACTGGAATTTCTCTTTAACAGAAATTTTGTCCTGTAACGAAACGTTACGTCGCGTCGTATCGCGTCCGATATCCTTTCGTCAACCGAATTGTTAATTCTTCGTTAACACGTTCCCTGGCAAAGTGTATTTATCTAAGTGTCATTGCCACGCACGTGTATACCTACAAAGTTTAACAATTCCACAAAATTTGCCTATTTTTATCTGCTTCATTACTGTTACATGTATCTTTTGGTATTTTTAACGTTTAATGAGAAAAATATTATCTGGCGTAGAGATGAGTTTCAGGGTGTACCGAAAACGGTATACGTGGTAAAGAACGTGTTAATTATTTCGATTCAACGGGCGTTAGAAAAATAATGAACTTTGAGAACGGACCGCGCTATCGTGCAATGCGACGGTAGCTTTTTGTCGCAACTTTCATTTGTCTATCAACCGGTTTTGCCGGTTAATCGTTGATCTTTTATGTCAACGATATCCGTGCGTTGTTTTCATAATTTACAAATTATTACGATCGTAAATAATGGGAACAGGCGGATAACTCTGACGATTATCGAACTCGGTAACAATAACAACGGAGGCATCGTTAAAAAATTACTACACAGAGAACTGCTGACTGTTTAAAAATACTCGTAATGGTAATATTCTATAAATAGAAAGCTTTTTTAACTAATTCATTCTTCGTTAATGTTAGCGCTACCAACGATTAACGTATACCTATGTCTACCACACCAATAGAAACGACTGGTTGTTTATAAAATACGTTATGCGAGGAGAAAATGGCAATATTCTTTAAATAGAAGGCTTTTTTAATACCGTCTGTTTAGAGATACTCGTAATGGCAATATTCTATACATATATAAAAAGCTCTTTTAACAAATACGCTTTTCTGTAACGCTAGAACTACCGACGATTAACGTACTCGTATTTGTGCCAAATCAGTTGGAACGATTGATTATTTGTAAAATACGTTGTGCGAGGAAAGTAAACCTTTATCTATATTTGAACAATTTTTTATACAGGTAAAAAATATATACATAAAATTATACATATTAATACCAGGTTAGAGACAATTTTTTTCATACTAAACGATGACAGATTTGAATAACTTTTAAACAACAATTTCGACCCAGCGGTTCGGTAGTTCTAACGTCAATATTCTTAATTGCAATCAAAACACTCGAAAACGTAACTTCAAACAAGAAACTGTGCTCCGAAAACTTTTATGCGCGACAAACGTGATTCCTTTTATTCGACCAGTTCGGAAATGTGTTGATAATTGTTTTAAATGCCGTTCCTCGAATTGAGAAATCTTTTTTCTAATTTTTTGTTCCCTTTTTACAACAGTTTAAATACATCGCGCGAATTTAATACCTTTTGGCATATTCCTCGGGACGAAGACGTTGACGAATTCGTTGCGCCTTAAAGAATGTTTTTGGGTAACGATATCCTTGGCATCGCTGCGAGATCCGAAATTTTACATTCTATCGACTCGTGAGATTCTTTTTTCGAAGATCGTACCACCCTCTTCTGGAGACCGTTGGACGAATCGATTCTTCGGGAATGCTCGATGATTTCACAACAAAATTCGGATTCCAAAAACGCAAAGTTTCATTGGTATTAATTGCGGATCGTTTCACCGTATGTTATCGGAGTGTTCTATTGCAAAATTCGAAATCTTATTTCCAGGAATTCGAAATTCTTTCTCTCCGTTGATCAACGATTCCTAGGATATTTTGTAATTTCCTCGATAACCCAGAACGATGCTCTCTTTCGACAGTTCTCCTCAAAAGATCAAAGTCCTCGTACTTCGGGAATCACAGGGTGATAACAGATATAACAGATAACGTCACGTTTGACGTTTACAAATTCCTTCTCAAGGGACCAGAATTACCTTGAACTCAAGATCGTCCTCGGGGAAGTCGTGAAGTCAAATTCTTTCGAGATGTTAGAAATAGCTCCTCCGAAGCTCCGATCCTCTTTCTCTTAATGGTGAAACCAAAGATACTTCAAGTACGTATCCTGACGTTACAAATTTCCTTCCAAAAATTTCGGATTCTTGTCAGGCAGTTCTCCGAATTATTTTCACGCAGAATTCTCCGGATCCTTTCTCAAAGTAGATTCTACTTCACGAGCACCGCGACACCAGACTTCCTTTGTCACTGTTGTTCGGAGTCCTCTTCCCCAAACTCAAAGATTGTTTCTTCTGGACAGCTTCATTCAGCGGCCATTTAAAATTTCCAAAGAAACCGCCTTCCCGAACACTCGAAATCCTTCCCCGAAAACCCCCAAATTCCCCTTCTCACGAATCTACCACTCTCCTCGCAACACTTCGCTTTTCTTCCACCGGATACTTTAAACAGTCTCCCCAAAACACCGTTTCAACTTCGTTCTCCAAACTTCAAATCGTCTCACCGAAATAACTTGGGCTGGCCTACTCCCCCCCACCCCTTTTCGATGATATTACGGAAATTTTCTAATTTCCTTGCGGAGCTTCCAGGAATTCCTCTCCCGGGCGATCGCAGCGTCCTTTACCGAAATTCATCCCTCCGGGAACCGGAAGACAACGCGAAGGGTGTGCGAGCGCGCGCGCGCGCAGAACGCGAAAACCGTGCGATGGAAAACCGGAAGAGAAGAGAGGAAAATCGAGCGACCGCCGTCGCGTCTCCAGGGATACTGCGCTCAAACGATACCCACACCCCCGATGCTGCCACTCACCACCACTTTTTAACGCTCCCCCGGCTCCTATTCGCCGATTGGCCCGATCCTGGCTCCTCCCACGACGCGAGGACTCGACGTTGTCCCCGATGGGGCGGGGCTTTCCCCTCCATCTTCTTTTTTTTTCTCATGGAACTTTTTATTTCCACCTCTGTTTCTCTCCTCCTTCCCACTTTCGATCGTTCAGTTTTTACAATGTAAATCTTCGCATTTTTCGTGGGTTATTTTTTTTCTGGTGGAACCGTAATAGCACTCTTGCCTAACTGTTTTTAATTGCATCGGGATTTGACAGGTTTATTGGTATCGCGTTCCCGCTACTTTGGCAAGAGTCCAACAGGGGAAGTGTCAGGCATTTATTTTTTTTTTTTCATAATTTACGAGGCTATCGATGTTGGACAATTATCGAAGTTTGTGGTATCGTAGTTGTGTTTCTATCGTTTGTTTCGAATAATACGGTAATTAACGCAAGTGTTGCGTTAAAATAAAATTGCAGAGTAGAAAATATAATAAAGTTGACAAGTTTGAATGATGGGTCAACCCTGTGACAATAAATTTCCCGTAAATACTAAATTCTCCTTTACGCGTGCAGTTATATAGCGATACATCAACATTTTTTTGTTGAACGCAAAATGCAAGTTGTTTTACCCCATTCCATGCGTATAATTAAATTCTTTATGCGTATAAATATCGCACCTTATCTGCATATTCGCAGTATATTTTTTTCAGAATAAAATGATTGAAAATGTTTCATTTATCTATAATTAAATTAATCCATGTCTGGAGCTTAATATTCGCTATTTTCAGGATACATAATTTATCGATAATTAAATTAATTCATATTTTGAGATTAATATTTGCCAGTTTCATGTTACGTAATTTGTTGACAGTTAAATTAATCAGTCATGAGACATAATGTATCGATACTTAATTTAATTAGTCTCACGGTACATAATTTATCAATAATTAAATTGATTCATAAATCAAGGTTAATATTTGCTAGTTTTACGATATATCTTTTTACCTTTGAAACAAAATCGACATCGTTGTTACGCGAAACTTACACTGCCGACATATGACGCTTTGGAAAATAAAAATCACGATTATCGTTTGTTTAAAAAGTTCTTTCGTAACTCTGACGAATGACATCTCATTCTTACGATACTCCCCTCGGCTTTGAATTTATTCGTTTACCTTATTCTAATCAATTTATCGTTATTTCACTTACTCCGCGGCGACACACGCGAAATCCGTGTACACCCTTATCGCGTGCAGAAACGAATTACCTTAATAGTTGTGTCGTACCAGTGAGAATCGCGCATTTAACATTACTTTGCGTTACATAGATAAAGCGAGAGACACGTCCATTTTTCTAATACAGCCACTTTTTCACTTATACATTTGACGCGTTCTCCCATTCGTCGACAGATTGATTTGTTTTCCTGGTATACGTAACGATCGGATCTGGGTAGGCAATTATTATACGAAATAGAAAGTTGAGCATGAGGTTTAGCGTTATGAATTATTTTATAAAGATACAAGCTCCCTGTTTTAGGCGAGATTCAAATTACATCGAGCTAAATTTTGAATTCTGATTAACGATTTCACATAAAACACGTAATTTATCATAAATAAGTAACACTGGTAAACAAAGTTTTACTTCTTGGAAGCTGAGTGCTGTTGATTATGTGTTTTTCGATGCTGATTCTGAATCAATTGTCAGAAATCGTTCATCAGGCACCAGTTTTCGAAAATTGCATTTTCCAATGTTGCAGGTCAGCCTAACCAGAGTTAATATTCTACAGTTAAAAAAATGTATACTGAAAAAATATCTAAAGAAAAGTTTTTTAAATATACGTTTTCCAAAATTTTTAACGCTTGTTACTCAAAAACTATACTTGACACGCCAATTTGAAAAGCAGATTCAGAATCAGTGGAGAAAGTACTACAAAAATGGCCCTATTTGATCAAAGAAACATGAAAAATTGGGCTCACCTTGAAGAACGGAGGACCAAAATATTAAAAATAACGACGGCACTAGTACTATCAATTATGTTTATCCCGCTACCTCGGATATTGGAACGCGTCAACGTTGATTTCAAAAATGAAAAAAGGGTTTCTTCGTGAGAAAAATTTCCCAACCGCGGTAGTCAAAAAGACTCCGCCGGAAGAATACGTTACCGCAAAACCACCCAACGAAGCCAACGGACGTTGCTTGGCTCCGTTGGCCCAACGATCAAATACAGTACAATGAATACAAATGAATGAAACCGATCCACGGGCAACGGACGTACAACGGACGTTACGCGTGCGACCCGTCTCGTATAGTCGCGTGCTATTGCACGAGAAACGTCGTAACGTCCGTTATCTCCACTCTCGCCGGCTCCGGTTTGACTCCGCGTATGTCGACCCCTCTCCAATTTAGTTTTGCTTGTCTTCTTTTATTTAAACGCGGCGAGTCGCCCTCTACTTTCACCGCGTCGCGTACTTTAAATCACATCAAAAGCCACGTCCGCTCGTCTCTTTATTGTTTCGCCGTTTATTATTTCACCCCTTTCGCTCTCTTTCCAACGACGTTCGTCCTTCCTCCTCTTCTTTTCCCATTACCGCGCGCGCGGCTCGCAACTTTTGCGCCGATGTTCCCAACGATGCCTCTGTGTCTCTCTCTCTTTCCCTCTCTCTTTCTCTCTCGCTCTATCAACATGGGCGTGGTTTATTACCGCAAGCATCGATATTTCTGGTAATTTCTCTCTCTCTCGCCCTCTCAGTTCCTCCTACCGTTTCGTTATCGCGTTCTCTCTTCTTTCTTCGATGGATTTGTCGCGGTGGGCGTGGTTTGCAACTTCGCGAAAAGGCGATCCTTCCCATTCGCCGTGGGCGTGGTCTTGCACGTTTCATGGATTTACCGCGATTACCCTTCCGTTGGTTTATTTCGCCGTTTACCGTCGCAGTTATTCATCCGTTTAATGGATTTCAAGATATCGCGTTCATTTGTTTATTCCCGTGCCGTAAGTTTCGTTTTAAAACACTAACGTGTACTTAACACCGTTGATCTTCGGTCTTACGATCATTTGCGGTGTTTATCGTACGATGTATAAATTATAAAGTTACTCGCGAATTAGTAGAGAGTTTGATCCAGTCGATACGCTTTCCTTTGTTTGCTAAATTGTACCCTTTCTTCCTTTTCATGTACTCGAACATTTTTATTTATTATTTGTCGTACGTTCGATTTACGACGAGATCTAATATTTACGAATTTTTATCAACGACTGTAAAAAGATTTTTATCGTTTTTCTACACACGAATTCGTCTTCAATTGCGGATTACAAGAAAGACATACAATAATATAAGCAGACTATCCCATCCATTATAAATCTCTCGATACAATTTCTACGGTGATTGCGAAGAAAAAGATTTATCAAACTAAAGGAAATACGGTACATATCGGAACATACAAATTAATTTCTACCCAACTTGTTTATTCTAATCGCTCCAACGGTACTCGGTCGACCAGTTGTTTACCTATTCGTAAAATATTCTTTAACAAATTACCACACCTATCATTTATTTGTCTGACAGTTGCGTCGACCGTACGTCGACTTGTTTACGCTTAACAAACAAGCGAGTTAACAAACTCGATAATTCATTCACTCGACGTTCGACCCAACGACCAAGGGAGCCACTCGATTCCCATCGCCCTGCGAACCGCCCAGTCCGCGCACAGGCGTGCACCGACGGTTGATTGGCCGCCGGGCGTGTCCTCCACGCCCATTTCTCAAACGAATGTCTCTCGAATGGTGTGAGGAGGTGCTTTATAGGCGGCTCGCGAATCGTGTCACGCTCGAGAAGACTGGGCTGGCGCAGCAAAACTAGAATGGATCGTTGATCCCAGCTTTGTATTACCCACGTACAAAGTGGGCTTGACGAATGGCCAGCCTCCGAATATTGAATACCCTGTAAGGGAGAGGGTACGATCCTCTTTTTTTTCCCTCGGCTGCCGTTGCGGTTTTGATTCCGCTTGCAACGTGAAATTGATTGATTTACTCCGCTCGCAGGGTGGTTCGAACGAGTGCAGCTGCGAGACGAAATTTTCAGAACGTCGGCTTTGAGATTACTCGTATGCACGTGCGCGTACCTGGTGAGACTGTTCTTGCACGATTACGCGTTATGGAATTGGCGGATGTTTCGGGATAAGGCACTCGAGTTAGTGTGAGTAGCGTGAAAATTTATTTTTGCAAGGTGCGGTACAGTTTTCTTGGATCGTCGTCGACCTGGCTTATCAATTACATTAGGAAAATGTGAATGCACTCCTAGTTAAGTTCGCAATATCGTTAACCAAGTTAGGCTTGCTTATTTATAGATTTGTAGTAAACCGTGAATCGTTTAATTGCGTGCGATAATCAATGGAAAGTTCCTTTACGTGTATATCGTAGTGCGTCACGGTGTTATTACTTGATGCACGCTATTTTCGTTCCTTAATCTACGATAATTAACAATGAGAACTTGGTGATGTCAATCAGAATTTGTCAGCTCGCGCGCAAAATCTCAAATAGTCTCAAATAGTCACTCTTAAATCTTGAACGAACCGAGCAATGACGATCTAGAAACACCATTCAGGTATGTCTTCACGGAATGGCCGTGTTTTGATCTTTTTGACCTCTTCGCCTAATATCTGGTTACCTTGTTCAAGAAGAATTTGAACCCGATTGCCCGATTTGCTTCAACCCACGCAAAGGATGTAAAAGTGTTACGATAACCGAAAAGTAAAATTAGTAAGTTTTTAGGGTCGAAAACACGAATCTCATCGGTAAATCATTCTTATGCAAATTTGTACAATCGGCGCTTGTTCTATTAAATATCTTTGTGTACCTTCCCCTTCCCCTCCTCCCAATTGTTGTTACATCTTAGGTTTTTTTTTGATACGGTGACTACGCCACCGCGGGAAATATAAAAGTACAGCAAAAGTTCGATTAAAGTCGAATATTTAGCGAACGATAGGCGGGTCGATGAAAAAATTGACACGACGGACTACGATTAACGTTATATTTTTCCTTGTCCTTGACTCTTCATAAGGATAGCCTAATCAGTATAAAACCAATGATCAATCGTTCCGATCGAGTCTCGATGGTCTCAACTGTAGCCTCTGGATCACGTGTTCCGGCATACAGAAAGTCGGATTGATCCTCTTGAGAGGATAATCGGTGTGTAGAAGGGAGAGTGCGGTTAGCCCGAAAAGGGTGTGAAAAGGATCGGCCATGTCTCCAGGACGATCGCTGAATCCCCCTGATTCTGCATCCTGGCACGCGAGAATGAATTCCACCTGCGGAATCGAGTGTTACGGTGAACAAAAAGATAAAGAAGAAAACGCACGAATGGATAAGGAAATAATGTTGGCACCTTAAAGAAACTTTCCTAATACTGTAAAGTTTTACATATGCGCCTGGACGCTTTTCTTAGTATATGTATACATATAGTTAACATATTGAAGTAATTTGTAAGTTTATGATCTTTTGTTCGGCCGCATCTGACCCGCGGGTTGTGGATTGGACAAGCCTGGTATACGGCGTTCGCAAAATTCATATTTAAATTCATTTTTTGCCCACTTGGAGAGTTGATAACTTTTGACAATAAATTAACGTTAAATTACTACGGCAGAACAGCTATTACCTGAACACAAATTATCCAAACATCGAATAAAATTGTGTGTACCGTCACGAAAAGGGCAACTTCCTACTTACATTGTAAATTATACCTCCGGATAATCAAACAGGTGCACAATTCTTGGTTTTCGGTACCAAATTATGTTCTGGGTAGTATGGAGAGTCGAAAATATTCTACACTTGACAATCTTTCGTTACACGCGTAAGCAACAACTCAAAAATTTCATCGAAATCTGGGCGCTTCAAATTATAACGTAGCTGCTCTTGTTGGTTGGCAAGATGGAATATTGTTCCTTCACAGAAACGTGTAAATGATTCTATACAGGGCGTCTTATAAACGGCGGTAGTCCATTTAAGATGCGATATCTGGGATAAGTGGATTAAAATACGACTTTCTAAGTACTACGATTACTCTTTGATTCGCGGCTCTTTCGTGTCGCGTACCGTTTCTATTTATACTATTTCTATACCGTTTCTATTTATACTAAATCCATACTATCCAAATCTATAATAATGAACGATAAGAAAAATTCAATCATGTTGAAACCGAACAAGCGAGATTTCCCATTTAGAGATCGGGTTGACGTAATTCAAACTTCTTTTTAGATTTTCAAGATAACTATCAAAATAATCAAGGTTTTCAGTTATCGTATAATGTACATGCAAATTTTAGAAGTTGATATCGATCATAATAACACGTGTTATAAGATTTACGTCGTAACAGATACATTTTTTTAATCAATTAATGGATTACGTCGGCAATCTTATCACGCGTATAAATAATAACGAGTTGCTCTTCGATTGGCTCCCGGTTTTCACTAATATCTCTTAAAATAAAAGGTTTTGGATATTTTCAATAAGGAAAGACCTGCTTGGAATTGCCCCAGTTATCGCAACATTAACGGACAACCACCAATTACGAGACACCATATACAAACCCAGACCCTTATAATAAAAAAAACTGTGTAAAGCAGGGCTGTTCAACTTTTTGGCTTTCCGGGGCTACATTCGAAACAAAAGATTGCCTATGGTTGAGTATAAAATATACTAGTTCCCAACGGTAGTTGTTGAACAAAAAACGCCACGGGGAAAAAAATAAGTACACAAAAATGCGAATGTTTTGAGGAAGTTTAGGATTTTACGTTGGGCCGCATATACATATTACAGCAGTGGGCCCCATGCGATCCAGGGATTGAACAGCTCCTAATGTTAAGTATGCATACCAGTTGCTTTTTGTCGACCCAGTGAAGACGACCGAGAATAGAGAGTGCCGAGAGAACCCACCAGGAGTAACAAACATCGGGTAACTTTTCCGGTCTGCCGTTTAAACCGCCGGACGGAAGTTGTCTCTCGCACAGCCACCAACCTAATCGGTCGGCGTCAACCAGGTGAAGATGATCTGGAAACACCATTCCGATACGTTTTCATACAACGGCTATGTTTTTTTTTCTGTACGTATAATTATTGACTTTAGCACACCCCGTTCGTTAAAATGTTATAAACCGATAGTTATAAGATAATTTACGCACGTCGAGTACTATGTATACTCGGTGGAAAGAAATATACAATATTTGTATGACGGTAAATCAAAGTTGTCTGAATTAGATTCGCCTGCTACTCCGAAGAACGGGGTAACCAATCGAGAGGTAATAAATTACCCGTTATAGAGAGTAGTCCGACGCAACAGTAGATGAAACCGGCGTGACTTTCGGATCCTGGCTTTGAACCGAAACCACCGTCGAAGTTCATACACTTCACCACGAATTCCACGGCCTTCTCCACGTCGATCGCATCCAATCGATTCTGAAAGATAGATCGCACTTTTCACTTATCCTTTCTTTTATTTTCGCAAGAACTCCATCCGGAAATTAACGAAGTTTGGTAACCGAAATGCGTGTAACGTGGAGGAAAATGAAATCGGAATAGGGTGCGTCTATCTTGACGCGTTGGTCGCCACGTCACCCACATTTCAGTGACACGTATGACACGTTAATAAACCTAATATATTAATACTAATAAAATCACTATTCCTTAAGTACGGTACTGAAATTCACGTGTCACCCAAATGTGGGTGACATGCCGATCAACGTGTTAATAGTGTGAGAAGAATAGCAGGAGAAGGGCCTTGATCTAAATCAGAGATGACTAACCGCTTACTCGTGAACAACGAGGGTTTCAGGATCCACCTCTAGGCTACCTCACTCGTTGCAGCGATAATAGTTTGTTTAACCGTTCAAGTGCCAAGCGGTGCGATAGCGCTTCTCCCGTTCCCGACCTAAACGTCCCAGTTAGTCCGGCCCGCGGAGTCGAACTGATCGCACTGTCGTGTCGTTCGACGGACGTAGGTTGGGTGCAGACTTGTGTCAACGTCGTTAGGTTAACTTACAAGGAGAAACCACGTACTGGCTCCCTCCGATTTACGATAGCCAGATATATTTCTACGCATATCTTTAGAAATAAGAATTCAGTTTTGGAGCGATGTATGTGTGTCGCGCGTTTGGGGATTGACACGGTCTCGACAATGATTTTTTTAACCCGTTATACGTCTGTTCCGACTAGAACTGTTATGAGAACCGAAAAATGTGATAACTGCTGCGGATATAACGATTCTCCTTCATATCGATTTTGATTTTTTGGAACCGATATTATAGCGACTCTGTAATAATTTTGTAGTTATTTCTACAACGATATTACATAATACATATCGGTAGAAGACTGAGAGATTACAGTTACGTAATCGATATGATATTGATTCTCAAGAATCGAAACCAATATGGACCGATATATTTGCAACGGTCAAAACTTTACTTCGGTTCTCGTAACGAGTCTCAACAAACAAATATCAATACTAATATCATAACTATTCTCAACCTCTACTTTCGGTCAACGCCACATATGTTTCCCTGTACGACTAATTAATTTATGAGTACCGAAAGGTAAATAAAGGTTGAAAATCGCTGATATGCGTCGCTATTTTTCATTCCATTCGTCCATGCCAACCGAGCGATGAGACGGGAGTTACCAAAAGTGACGGGGGAGAACCGACTAAACGCTCGGTTAGCCATCCCTGATTTAAACGATAAGAACTTGGATGATAAGAACGACTAACCAGGAGGGACAAAGTAGCCACCGCGCAGAAGGAAAACCGCGTATCCACTTCGCCCCAAATATCGCCGGTAAAACTGCCGTCTGGTTGCTGTCTCTCCTTCACGTATTTCACGACCTTCTCCACGTCGATGGTGTCGAGAGCATCGTAGATGCAAAGAATCTGTACAGCGCTCAAGGTGTAGAGAAGATGAGGATCGTGCTGCAAACTTGCCGCAATGCCGCCGCTCTCGGTTTGGCATTGCGAAACGAACTCCAGTACCTCGTCCCTGTTCGTTTGATCCAGTTTGCCCATCAGATCCAACGCTGTCAGGCCCCAGTACATACCAGACATTCTCATGTGCTCCGTCATGACGTAGGTCTGTCATTTTGTTAGTTTTTGTTGTTGTTGGTGTTTGTTTTTCTATATTAATCCGAGGCTTCCGAATGTAGACGCGGTCCCTCGATCGTGAGATCCCGACGTTTCTCTAGCTACGCGGTAAACCTCGAGAGTATCTGTTTTTTACATCTATCGATATTGCGTTAATTACAGCGCTACGTGAATTTATGATAATAACGAGTCTGCATTTTATTAATCCAAGATTCATTCCTTAACGAAGAATTCAACATGTTTGAGATTCTCTAGGGATCTGGAACTTTGTTATCGATGTTAACTCATTAAAGGGCCACTGGCCTTAATTCATTTTATATATATTCTTAGTGTAGTTTGGTAAATCTGTTGACAAAATGTGTATTGCTAGTTCGTCGTTATTAGATACCGAAATTGTAATTTTTCAGTAACTGTCCATAAACGCTTTCTGTTTTGAATTCAAACTCCAAAATAATCAAGTTAAAACTACTGATTTGGACTCTAACGGTTTAACTTAAATCGTAATTAACTATTATCGACCCACTGTAACGCCTGGACAAACGAAAACTTCAATTTCGTTATCACGCTAAACAGACCCTGATGAGACTTCAGCTATGAACACACTGGTGACGCGCAACGCGTATTCGCACGCTACGCGTTACACGCGAGACTAAAATCTGTGATAACCGATCTGTGTAAAGAGTTTGCGAGACAGATTCTTCAACGAAAGCGTGACAAGTATGTAACTGAACGCCTGTTAATACATTAAAACGTCGATATTTGACAAACGAAGGACCCGGCGTACATCCAGAAGTTTCGGGTCGCCGTGCTAATGAGAATGACCGCGGAAACCTCGGAGTTTTCATATCCCTTTTTTTATTTCCTTAATGATTAACGCAGATTATTTGCGCCTGTATAAAAGACGAGTGTACTTATGCGGCAATAAATTTAAAAACTCCCACGTTGACAAAAAAAATGACATGGCCCCACCCTGTTCAACATTTCTGACCAAAAGTATCACTTTTTGACTCATTTCAGATAAAAAAAAGATTAGTAATGAGTACCGGTAAGGTTAATGTAATAATAACAAGCTACGGAAGCCTCGCATAATATTTTGTAGATATCCGTTTTAATACGTTATCTCAATATCAAAAATTATAAAGAATAAGATATTTGTTTGAATAGAATATTCAAAGAGTGAAACAAAAGGAACGAAGAGCGATTTTTGGACTTACGTATTCATCTTTGTTAGTCCCGTACGAAATTAAATAATTGGCGTGTTTCTCCAACATAAGATCAGGAATCGAGTTTGGCAACTCAATGTCGTGCTTCAAAATCGGCTGTAAAATTATTCAAAACGATATCGAGTATTGGAATTGAAGTTTCAAACTTCGAATTTATAAAACAACTGAATAAACCGGTAAATTGTAAGGTCGCAATGATTCGATAGCGAATCGATAGTTTAACAAGACTGTTGTTACCAAGATTCTGTTAATTAAAACAAGTTCCGGATAAAATGTTTCATTTATTTATTCGCAAAAACACTGAAGATCGGGTACTAACTAATACACTTCACAGTGATCAGAAACTTTTCAAAAATTTTCGTGTTCGTCGAATCAAAGTAATTTTCACCAAAACAGAAAACGGAACGGTTATCCAACAAATGGAAAAATTATACCAGACATTACTTTACAAAGGAAAACAGTGACAACCCATCCTAACGATAATGCAATTAAAATGAATGAAGTTCCAAGTAACGACAGATTTTAATCTTAATACGTACAAAATAACGTTGTAGAGCAATATGAAACTTTAAAAAATTGCAGTTTCAAGGAATCCTAAATTCTAATTGTGATATAATACATTTTAATACAACATCAATCGTGAAATGATGAGAACACTGCCAAAATAGAGGTTAAGTAACCTCAATGATGGATTTACAACACTTGTATACAATATTTTCCCTTAATTACAAGAAACACTTTAAACGACCCGAAATATAAATTATTGTGCAAAATTTACCGAATATTATTACACCAATTACGTTACTTAATACGATAATTGTACAATTGTTTCTTTTGCTTACCATTTTGTCAAGATTTTGTAGGAACCACAGAAATTACTACGTTCCTTGGAAACCATGAAATTTACACGAGTTTCAAAGAAATTTGTAAAATTAATCACAGTTATTGCTTGTTCTCGAAGAAATCTTATTATTTCTAACTAATGTACAACCTGTCATCGTGTACTAAAGTAACATAACCTCAAGATTTCTCTGATTTACGTTTATACCGCACCACACGATGAGAACTAGAACTAAAACGCACGCCTTTAAACCACCTAACTACACTATGGGAACAAACTCCAATAGTTCTATAATTTTATGAAATTCAGGCAAAGACGATTCTTATCGCAACAAAGTATCAAATTAATCAACTTTTCCTGTTCTTTTGTCAAATTTACAAAGAGAATAATTTAGTGATTTATGGCTAACTCCGTAAAAAGCACTAATTTTTCATTCCAACGCGTAAAACGAAAATGCCTCAACGATCTATGGAAACTAAATTTCGATCAAATTTAAAGATTAAAATAAACGGTTCTTGTAGAAAAACGTCATTTATTATAACAATCCATATTTCATTTCTCATTTTTTCGTGTACTTCACGATCAGGAACTGGAAAGTTCGTTACTGAAAAACAAAACAAAATATCGGGTTAGTAACTTGAATAAAATAGCCGATATATAAAATGTAATTAGATTACGTAATTAACGGACGAATTTAATTATTTACCCGGATTAGTATTCAACTGCATATAGAATCGTTATCGTCTCCAGATTTCGTACTCCTGATATCCTCGTCATTTTGCTCGTCCTCCTGATCATCCTGATTCGAAATTTCCTCCCAATTTTCATCGTCTGATTCGCTCTCTAGATCCCCGTCCTCTACACCGCCACCCTCATCCGATGAATCTGCACACAATTTTTCATATCTCGATAATTCGTAACAAAAAACTTCTTGGCACGTAGTAACTTTACAATATCCGCATGTACAAGTATTTATGATTAATTATCGCATCACACAACAATGTCTTCGAGGTAAAACATGAAGCGAAAAAACTGTATTTTAATCCTAGACCTGGATCTTGATAGACGAGAACGCAGTCTTCCGTAAAGTCCTTATTATGTTCCTCGGTTGTTTGAGATATCTGACCAGTGACGAGAGAAACGCGACCTTTCAACCTCGAAATTTCGGTAAAAAGAGTTAGTTTCGCGTCGATTAGGCTCAAGATCGGTCCAAAGGAGTCCGTAAGATCAGCCCGGGATAGAAAATGGCCCGCGTGGGTCGTCAATAAAACTTCCAACCATCTAACGGCTACTTTGCTCCTGAAATGCAACGGTTTTTGTTAAGGACTTTTTCACATCTACGGCTATTCCAGAGACTATCGAAATCTTATTAAATTTCTTTTATAAAACGCTGATTAATGGTTAGGAATTTTATGTAACGATGGATTATGAGTAGAAACTGAAATATATGTATATAATTTAAACAGTATATTTAACGTGGAAGGACTGATTAAAAATTGGAAATCTTACGCGTATGTTTTACCCTGGAGCAGAACAGTTAGCTCCTTCAGGAGCGATCCTATCGCCTGCACAGGTAACTTTGCGATGGTATTCCTAATAACTGGTTCGTTCTTCGTAAAAAGAACAGTGCTCAAAATTGTTCTGTCTTTGCTGTTCAGGCCTTGCATTAATAGTTGTGCCATATTACCGCCTTTGGTGGGGGTTCTACCTGCAGAGCTACTTTCTGTGCTCAAACTTAGATTTTCCAATCTATCCTTCAACAACAATTGTGATCCAGAGTGGCTCCTATTCCGCTTCTGCGCTGCACTCGTAATTCCTACGAGAATTTCACAAATAGTTAACTATATTAACTTTTCTAGTTCCGCAAAAAATTGTACTCGTTGTAGATGTCTTTTTTAATTCTTAACGTAAATATAGAAACAAAATATAATATAATAGATCTGAATAAAGAAGTTAACATTAAGCGCAAAATAACAAATACCTGGTGCAAGGTACTCCACATCATCCTCTACAATGGTAGGTTTTACCTTGGAGATTTCTTCTTTTCTCTCCTTATTTCTTTTGCTTTCCGATCGCACCAGACACTGCACCCTGTCAGTATAGTCTGGTGCTACTTTCTCAAACACAGGGCTCAGGTACGACCCATACGCCAATAGCAGTTTCTGGTCGTCTGTCAACGTAGCTGCTAGGATGGGAATTTGCTGGATAGTATCTTTCTGACTCGTGTCAGAAGCTACAGCGACATTTAAGGTTGGCTTCAGAGGCTTAGAACGTCCGTTTGGTTGATATTTAAAAAGGTGTGCCTGCCCCGACCTGGTCACTACCAGGGCTGTCACCTGAGAGTCCTCGGAGACATTTACCGAAACGCTTACTGGATCGTCTTGAATTGCTAAAGTCGTCACGGCTGTTCTATCATTTTTGTCCTGTGAAAGATAGATTGGTTATTTTCGTATAGGAATCTCATTATTTTTTATATTTGGAAGCAAATTTATGCTACATTTCGAGTGGCAATACCCATGGAAAATGTACATGATAACAATTTTCTTTTATGGTAATACATTTTTTTATATTTCATTTATCTGGAAGCTCACTGAATTTTATCAAATGCGGGTGCAGAAATATCTCACCTCGTCCAATGCCCAGACATTAAGACAACCATCTCCGTACGCCCCGCTGATGGCATAGTTAGTTCCTTGACTCATTATGACGGTGCACAGACACGTCACTTGGTTTGCGTGACCAGTAAAAGTCCTGATTAGTTGTTTAGTAGAAAGATCCCACCATTTAACGATCCTTTCCCCTGATAGCAAAGTTTTTCCATCACTGGAAATTGCTAGAGACGTTGTCTTGCCCTTTCCGGATTTCCATTTACATCTCACACCATTTTCTTGCAAATTCCAATGGATTATGTGATGATCGTCTGCCGCCGTGAACAGGCCAACATTTTCGGCCCAAGTCACTGCGCTGACTGTCCCAGAATGTCCATCCAACTGAGCACTGACTGAGGAGGTTGTTGTATCATAAAGCGTGACTCTTCCATTTGCAGAGCCCATCGCAATGATGCCTTTACGGTCCGAATCATCCGTGGTCGACTTCTTCCTCCGTTTCTTCCATGGCGACGGCTTCAAAGTTTTGGAGATAATAAAAAAATATATGTTTTTCAATGGACATGCATTCAATGCGTTGAAATAAAATGTACAGTTTTTCAAAATACATGCATCGTTATTGTTATTTGTGTTTTTCAGATTCATTTGAATGTGTTATTTACTGTGATTAAAAAGAGTATACGCATTATCTCCAATGATACTCTTTATCATAGATGACAGCCCTGTATCAAATTGTACAAAAGTATAAACCGATAATAGTAACGTAAAAATTAACTAGTGAAGAAATTTCCTATTGCAATCATAAATATTATCTTTACTTTCTGAAAAATCCACGTTTTCCACACACTCAACTGATAATTTGACACTGCAAATTCTTGCAAATAATTTTAATTACTTCAGTGGAAATGGATGATTAGCTTAAAAAGAGAATGCATCAGCGGCATAATTTAAACCGATACGATTAAGCGAATTTATCAAACTATCGAAATAATATAACTATCATCAGGAAAACAAACATATAATACGGACTGTATGTAACCTACAAAGAAGGAACTATTTAATAAAGAATCGTATGTCAAACAAACCTAAAATGAATACGCAAAAATTCGCAGACAAGGATGCCAGATTTCAATAATAACCGATCAAATTCGATTTGAATGAAATCTCTTTGTAATTTCAACGGGAAAACATTATTTCCACACGAAAGATAAGAAAGCACATGGCTCACCGAAGCATTCGTCGACTGAGAACTGACATAAATCCAGGTTAAAACGCAGCACGGAGAAGAAAGGTGGAAATTCGAAACGTATTCTTGTTTTAGACGGCCCGTAGGAGTGTCCCAGATCTTCAACTTTCCGTCGTTTCCGCAATGTGCAAAATATTCCCCGTCAGGGGAAAACACATAAGAGGCTGCGGCAGCCGCCATTTCTGAACTACCGGTGCCTCGGAGCGAAGTTGGCCTCAACTCCGGGATTTCGATAACTATCGGTTAAGATCATTTTTCATTGAGGATCTCGAATACACTCGATACTTTTTGAAAGATTGAAAGCACTATTGGTACGAAGCAAAACGGAGTATTACGAGTAAGTAATATCACTCATTTACTTAAATACTTTATACAATGCCAAATACACCCGGTTACAATGGAAACATTTCTCTCAAACTACACTATTCACGGACAGAACTAGTAAATTATATTTATAATTACCTTCGTTAACCTCAAAGTCGCAATACCAGCATGATTTATAAACCATTATTATTATATTGGTATGAATCTTGTTTTGACAAAGTTCAAAATAATTTCTGTTTAGTTTTGTTGCAATATTTCCCAAGCAATCAAATTCATTTATAAATATATACAATGAGCATCTACAGGAAGCAAGAATATTACGAAACACTGAAAATTGTATAATTTGCCAAAGATTCTTTAACAAAAAACGATATTAAATAATTTTTGTGTCAATCTTGCCAACACCTTAGCGCGAGTGTATTTTGCGCAAAATGTTCCAAATGCAGATATGATAATCATTCAAAGACAGTGGTACAGTAGAACCTGGATTATCCGAACTAATTGGGACCGTACCTAGTTTGGATAAACGAAAATTCGGAAGTACAGGGAAGTTTTTTAATGTATACATTTGTAACGTGTACTTATTATTATTCTTGACGTATCTTCCATTAAATAAAATAGTTACGTTTATTAGTTCTTATAATGAAATCACGGTTAATATACAATTATTTTTGGTGCGGATCCCATACCATTCCCTAAATATGTATAAAGATGGGCACACCGTAGAAAATAAAACAAGACTGACAAGTAAAGCACGTGGACCTCGTTTAGCCAGGACATCACTGTCTCGATTATCTACAAACAATTGATACACATATACATATATATGTATATGTAATGTAATTGCAGTAAATGTACTTGTAATAACGCACTTGTAATAAATTTAGACAATGATAAAATCGGTATCCTGGCCGTACGTAACCACGTTCGGATACGTAAATTGCAGTTTGGATAATAGAGGGTTCGTATTACGGATGTTCGGATAATCGAAGTTCTGCTGTACTTCGGTATACGTCCTTAGATCCTTGAACTTATGCCAAACGGATTTTTTCGAGTCCACACAGGACGTATACCAAATTGAACTTATTCCAAAGCGGACATAAGTCGGCCGCATAAGTGTCTGTCGGCCTACCATACTCGATGTTATATTAGGGTCTTATTCAGTATTTCTCTATTATGTAACAATTATGAATTTTAGCAAATTCCAGCAAAAGTTTATTTCTATGTCTTTTATAATACTTTTTTTTATTTACCCTAATAAACGCCGAGTATGGTAGGTGAACGGAAATTTATGCTGCCAACTGTATACCGAAGTATCGCTGTATTCTATTTGTAACAAATCACAGAAAAACGATCTCCGTACGTGGCAAGTGATTCAGATTTAGATTAAATATCGAAGCATACGCACGATGCCATTAATCTTTTTAATGGGAAACGTAGAAAACATATGAAACTCACAGAATTTGTATAAAAATATAGTGTAATTAGCACAATAAATTACGTATTACATTTTACATAGACACACACTACGCACTTATACGTAGAGTTTTGCGACTGAACGTAACTCCTTTTGAAAAAAGTAAACCGCATTTGTCCTATCATCGAAAAAGATATGGTGGAATCAAAAACCTACAACTGAAGGGTTTAAAAAATCACACGTTAACACTGCTGTATGAAAGAAAACGAAATTTATTACAAAACTTGCATCGCCCCACCAGGGGAATGTAAAAGATACATGTGTAGTAAAAAAGGTATTTAATAAGTGACGTTCAGTTCGAACTCGTCTTTGTGGAAGATGAGAGCCTCCTTAAACATCATGTTAGGTCCGTCGTACTTAAAGTCGAAGATGGGGCGGTCCAGAGGGAAACCGAATGGTTTCTTATCCAATGTGCATTCTCCGAAGATTCTGGAGCTGTACTGGAATTCCTCCGTGACTGGGCTAACGTAGACGAAGAACTGGAATGGCATTCCTTCCTTTTTACCCTTCGGGAGCAATAGCCTCTCGGGGAATCCGTAGAGTCTCTGGTAGTAATTGAACGTTTCACCTCCATCCAGAGCTTTCATGAATTTCTTGTAATAAACTTCGCTGGATTCTTGATCGGGAATCGCGAAGAAGCAGTCCTGGCTCTTGCGCACGATCTTGTTTAATCCGGCGTTAACTGTTGGAAATCATTGAACAATATCGTTGAGAGTAGGAGCAAATACAAAACGGAGAGCGAGGGGATTTGAAAATAAAAATTTCCTTGACCACAGCCCCGAGCTGAAATGGGTTGGACCTAAACGAAACTGAGGAATCTCGTTCGTCGTACGAATTTCTGTCTGTACAATTTCGAAAAACTTTCAAAATCGTACAGGGTAAAATCAATGGGGGGAAAGTAAAGTTACTTCCGTGATATTAGATGCATTCTAGCTCGGGTAATAAAATTTTGTAATCCTGCTATGTTTATTCATCCCTCATCGTATACGGGGTGTACGTTAATTACGAAGGAAACTAAATACTCACGGTCAACGATGTAATTGTCGATCTCGTAGTAGTATTTGAAACTCTCTGGTAATTCGAACAACTTGCGATGAGTGTCGTACTTCGGTCCGAGGAAGATTCTGATGGCCGCCTTCATCGGCTTGTCCGAGTTAATCGCGAAGTGGAAGTTGAACGGTTTGTGATTCAAACGGTATTGCCTTATTTTCACCAAGAAGGTGTCGGCTTCTTTCTGATCCTGGACCACCAGACCATTGCTAATGGACGTATCGAACTGATCGAAGTACGTGATCAATTTGTCGACGACGAAAGACTCGATCTTCAGATCGGGGTAAATCAGCTCATTCTTGACGTATGGCTTTTGGTGCAGCTTGTATCTGAAGAAATAAAACACTGTGACTTGCCGATCTTGATACGAAAATGGACGTCCTTTCTACAGTACCGTAGCCGCTCGTTCGTATAATAAATACAAAACGTTACAACGACTTTAGTCAAATAGAAATTGCAGCGTAGAAATTGCGAAGAAACGAGATGAATTTACTGAAAAATTCGCTTTCCCTCGAAAACATTGACAAACGATTATCAGACCCGCCTCAAGTTCTACGAAAATTGATTAAAATCGATTTTTCTCAACGTTCAGTAAATTCCCCGCGCGTAAATTTGTAGAGCCCACGTCAAATCACAACGTTTCTCAGTTATATCGCGATCCATAAGTAATATCAATTTTTATCGTCGTTTCTCCCATCGCTTTCTGTCCTGGTACAAATGGGACCTACGCTCCGTTCCGCGATAAATTATAACCGTTTCGCTCATCCATGAAACCGTCGCGAGGTCCCTAACTCCCCAATTCCGTTGGATCCCACTTACGCGTTCCTCGCGGAGCAAAGGGTGACCGTTCGATCTACCAATTACCTGTAATAATAGTAGAATATTCTCTTGTAAAGGCGGTAGAAGGCTGGGTCCCTCAAGCTGGTTTGGAAGTATTCGAGTGCACTCGGCACGATGTAGTTATCGGATGCGGGCTCTAAGTTAAAGCCGAGGATCTTTCTACCGAACGCGTCGATACTGCCGTAGAAAATAGGGTTGCAGGAGTCAGCGTTACCCTCGATCATGTTACCCAAAATGTTTAAGCCTTCCGGGGTGTAGATGTTGTGGTATTTACCGTCCGCGTCGAGAGCGTAACCGGAGTCTATGGCGGCTGATATTCTTGTTTCCATCTCACGAATGTCCTGTAATGCGCGAGATTGAATTAATTAGCCGATTACAAAATATTCTTCGTTCTCTATTTCAAATCCAGAAACAGGTTCAAACATGGACTGCAATCTTATTTTTTGCGTCTACCGACACACATTTTATTGTAAATCAACCAACGAGATTCTTTAGTTATAATATCGATATTAATATCCCATGAATTTTAAAATTTTGTTTATATTAAGTTTAATCGTGTAATTGGTACAAAACAGCTTAGTTGTATAACCAGCCTCCACGTGGTAAATAAGCAGTGATCGGAGTTACCGCGATCCTGATAAATTAAACCATTTTGCAAGATCTATCCGCAGTTGCGATAACTGATGCAAATTAGTGAATCAATTCCATTATGGACGACTCGACAGCGTAACAAAAGCAACAACGGAAACGCGTAATCTGTTAGGCGCGTAAGAAATGTGAAAAGAGTAACGGTTCTCCTTTGTTAATTTCACCAATAAAAATGTTAATCGTTAATACAATCTTTTACTAAGCTGCCTCTACCGTCTGAACTTGGTGTAACGTGAAACCTACACGGTAAGATAACTATTTTTATTACAATCCTGACTATAGATACGACAAACATGAAAGAACCGCACACTATTCTCTATCGGTTGCCTCAAGACTGACGAACCCAAATTCAACTTACCTGAATGTACTTGTACTTGTAGTACGGGAAGTTACTCCAGTGCGGTCTCTGCGGGAACGGCAATCCATTGTGGAAGGTCATGGTTGGATAATAACCGGCGTAAAATTCTTTGCTCCAGTCAAAGTCTTCGACCTTGGGCAGGTCGTTGGACAATCTTTCGAGGAAGTACCTGCTGAGGATTTGTTTGTGTCCGTAAAGATATTCCGCCCCACGGTAATTGCCTAAACCGTATTCCTCGCTCTTGAGCCAGAAGGGGAATTCTTGGCGGAAGTAGAAGTAGTAAGTGTTAAGACCGACATCCTCGGTGAAGTAATTCAACTTGCTTTCGGCGTCGTATTCTCGGTTTAGGTACCATCCGGAATAATTTGCTGGGATTATGTATGTCTCGTATCCTCCGAATTTCTTCGTATCTGAAAGGTCCGATTGATTATTTTCTTTACTTTGAAAGTTCTTTGACGTCGCAATTGTGCAACGTGCTTGCCTCGCACGTAGTTATCGGTTCATTTGTTGTAAATAGTATTTCGGTCATCCGGCAGTTTGACCAATAATCCGAAGTAAGGAAAGCAGAAGTAAGACATGTAAAAATGTCTCTGATTGTACTCTGAAATCGTCCGATTTTAAATCTAGCTTTTTTACTGTAGCCTTGCAAGGAGACTTAAGAAGATTCAATGAACCGCTGTTCTTTTTTACAGTAACGGCAACGAACAAATCAATAATCAAATACAATAGTGAACAAAAAAAGTACGTTCACGAAGAGTATCTAATTATATTTTGGAACCGACTGGTTCAAAATTTAGTTTGCGGTACAGTCTTGTGAGGTATTTGAGTCGTACCCAATGATTCAAGATCGGGTCAAGAATCCAATTAACAGAGAATGCAATGAATTTCCATAAGATTTACCTAATTTTCCAAAGAGTTTCGCGTGATGGGCTTTCTCGAGGACTTCCGCGTTGAAGAAAGCATACGGGTACATCTCGTATGGTGGCGGAAGTTGAATGTACTGAGTGTCCGGTCGTCTAATTACTGCGTTGTACAAAGCGTAAACGAATTGGCCTTCGTTCACGTAGATTCTTGCCCAGAGCGCAGTATTGTAGAAAACGTCGAAGTTCTTTGCATAGTAGAACAGCTTGAACAAAGCCTCTGATTGTTTCATCAACTTCGGGTAGTAGACCGAGAAAATTTCTCCGCGGGGGAGCATTCCTTGGCCGTACATATAGAGGAAATCCTTCACGACTTGCTGAAATCACGAGAAAATTTCATGTTAATTAAATATGTAATGATACAATTAATTGACATTATTTTCTGGACTATCGGTATATTCAGATATTTAAAAATTTGCATAGATACGAATTCGGATATTCGTAATCCGAGTATGAATGCATTAACCGAATTTTCGTGGTATCCGAATATTAATTTTTTCTACTTATCCTAACTCCTATAGGGGTACTTTGGAATGCTGTGGTTACAAAAAAAGTATTGGAATAACAAGATGTACATTCAACAGCACAATAATGAATGCGTAGATTAGAATCGTAAGGTTTTTTATTCTACTAATGACAATATATGTTAAATAATGATTTCAAAAATTAATTTATCCGCATAATATTGATGTCCACATAAATTCGGATTTCGGACCATTCGAATAACTCGGATCTTCGGATATTAAAAAAATTCTGAATTCTGCCCAAATTCTAATTTTCATATTATGGACTGACCGTGTTGGTGTACGAATCGATTTTCGATTCGATGTTCCATGCCTGTCCCTCGTTGTACAAAGGAAGGTTGACCATGGATGGTTGCGAGACATGGTAGAGTAAATTGTAAATCTTCTTCTGCTTCAGCAAGAAATCCTTGTCGGCGGTTTTAACGTCGTAGTAAGTGGCGCTGACCACGGAAACGGTCAGCAACCCGAGCAGCCAGAGTCGCAGCATTTTCGTTTCAACTTAAGAATCCCGGAATCCTTCAATGCGGATTCTTCGCGCGGAATCCAAGCGCGGACGCTCTTATACCACGATATCGACTTCCCTCTCCCCCTCGCTCGTGCTCCGTCTTGTTTTCTCCACAAAAATTCTCCCTCTTTTGGAGTTTGGACTCTGCCAAATGGTATTTTAACGCGTTTCGTGCGTCGCTAGTTTTTTCGTGATTTTTGTGTTCGCCGACGCGTGTACCGCGCAAGGCCCAAGTTTGGCACTTATGGCGCGTTTGTTGTACGAGTTGGTAATTGAGTATATTTTGTAATAGTCGTGAGATTGACAATCTTATTAATAACATAAAGAAGAAGAAACGCGCAAAATACACCGCGGAGCGAGAGAAATTGACTGAGCCACGAACTCAGCGTGGGCCACCGGTTGCACACGCGGCACGGAATGCGTTAAGGGAGGATATGGCTGTGACGGTTTTCAAAAAATGGTTTTTATTCGTCGCATTTTATTAAACCTTTACTCTCCGAATTATTTTTGAGTTTTCTTCCCGGCAACTTCGCATTATTTCATGTGTTTCATTTTAAATCAATTTCAGAATACAGTTGATTAATAGATTTATCTTATTCAACATTTCTTTTAATATACTTCTTTGGGTTGATAAGAAAATTCGTAGCTCTAACTTCAAACGCTTTTTCTTAAAACCACGTTTTCATAGGTGGGCTGGATTTGGAATATGGACAGAATGTTGATAACAAAATTTCTCTAAAATTCCCCGTGGAACTGTATCAATTTGAAAATTTGTATTGGGAATTCAATTAAAGATGTGATAACTTGTTTCTCTAAATCTCAAATGTCTTTTTCAAAACCGCGTTATCTTGTGAAAAATCAGTATTCAATAAACCCCTATGCACAAATGAAAGTACACTCGTACAGTTTAAAAATATATCAAATACTTTTATTTTCCATTGCGTATATCATTTTCGCAGCCAGACACTGCACGTCGAAGGTTCGAATGTTAATACTTTTAAACCATTTTTTTACAAGGTGTTCGACATTTGTGCTTTAAAAAAATATTTAAAAAATTTGTTATGTATACACTTGATATTTTATATATTTTATATTTTTTTAAATAGTGTTATATTATAGTTAATTATTATAGTTATAGGCATTATAGTTATTTTCAGTGGCGTACCCCATAAAGAAAATTTCAGTATCACTTTATTTCCCGCAATGGCAACGACGAAAATGACGATTGAACGCATTCAACGTAGTTGTTTATTGATATTCGATGCTACGATATTTAATCGGTTATTGTTACTTTACTTTCGCCCGATAGAGATTCGTTGGTGTCATCGCTTTTGACCTCGAGGGTTCGCTAAGTCACAGTAAAAATATTATTTTTGCGTTCGTACGCATTGACGTACGAAGGTACCCAGAAGCGATATTGAATTTAATAATAGTGGTGTCGTTACCATGATCAGAAATTATTTATGTAGAAATGATATGATAAAGTTACTTTTTACGCAATACGATTGAAATTACGTTTATTTATGTTTATTTTGAGACAAAAAACGATGTTTCTTTAAAATTTAGGTTTTAATAAAAATATGTAAGGCCCCTTGAATAACAATTCGTACGCGATCAATATTTTCCGACTCGGACAGTCTTGGGCTCGATTAAGATAATATCAATAATATTATTCTTTATGAATACTTTTAAATCGAAATATGAACATTTTTCATATTTGAAAAATGGGTATATAAGTAAAAAGTATATACACATAAAATTATACACATTTATACTACTTAGCAATACATATTTTTCATACTTAAACATCGTAAATTAAACTGATTTTTAAATAAAAATTTCAATCGTTTAAAACCTTCGAAATTCTAGTTTTCACATTTTCCATTTCAACCTTAAAAGCGTTATGAAACATTGAAAGACCGGGAAATTTTTGTCACGCATTTCTATCCGCGACTGCGTTTGTCGTAGAACAATTTGTTTTTTCTTAGTTGGACTCAGGTGGTTTAACCGAAATTTTGAATATCGTTAGAAAGGTTTGTTTTTAAACTGTTTGCTCATAAAAATAAAACAGAATCGTCATTTTAACTGTCGGGGGGAGCACAGAAAGTTACTGGAAAAAATATGAAATTGCAGAACAACTTAACGCGAGCAATTTGCAAAAAAGAATATGTCGAGTGGCGTTGATAACCGGACTGACACATCATTGGATTCCGACCCCCCACTAATCAATTCAGCGTTCTCGCTGGGGCAATCAGTAATTTCAATGTAGTCTACCGTTTTTCTTCAATTACTCGTAAACTATTTAGTGGTCCAACGTGTTCTTCTTTACAAACTGTTCGCGTTGAGTTACTCTACGATTATATAATTTCATCATTTTCGGTGCACTCCCCGATAATTAAAGTAACGATTGTTCTTCTATTTTTATGAATGAACGGTTGAGACCCCCGATTTTTATAAAACAGCATCTTTTAAGAATCCTATTAAAATAAAGAAAATTTTTCCATGGCAAATAGATCCCCAAATTGAAAATGTATGGAGATGAAATACCTCGAGTTTTAAAAATCCCCGTAATTTTGTGGTCATTGAAGTAACAAATGTTTAAAAAGGTTCGGGTGTCTTACCGCAATTTCTTCTGTAACGTATATGGAAATCAGAATATCTAAGATTTTAAGCGATCGGTTAGGCATTCACACATGAAAAACAACTTATGGGCGGCGCAAGTCTGTGCATACACCTAGAATGTAATCGATTTTAATCGAATAACAGAATTATGTAACTGGTTCCATTAAATCTGTTCGTCAAAATTATAAATCACTATGTTCGTTTACTCTTCGCTCGTTGTTTGCGTTTAATCGGGTTAAAGCGATTTCACCTTATTGCTAATATCGCTCGTTCAGAAAATGAAAGAGTCGAACGCGGTATCGTTATTACCGTAAATGAGTTTTTAAAGCAGCTTTTAAATCATGCGATAAGAATTAAAAGCGAGTAAATAGCAAGCTATCGGCGAGGACCCCTCATTCGCTTGACATTTTGACATCGACACCGTCGATGACAGAATAAAGGGGAAATAAGCAGAAGCTCCTAAACCAGGCATGGACAACGGTGGGGAAATGCACTCTCCTCACGCGATTTCGGTACCCCCACCCGTCAGCATTTATACGCCGCGCGAACGAAAAGAAGGACAGCGGTCTCTACCTGTCCCACTCTTAGACGCGCACCGGGAGGCATGGTGGGGATGCACGGCTGGTTGCCGTGTTACTCAAAGAGCAGGGGTTGCCCAGGCCTGTCCTAAACCTTCCTGAGGCTTGAAAAAAAAATTCAAAACGAAATTTTCCTATAGAGTGGAGTTGTCGAAAGGCGGCTGTTCTTCCATAAAAAAATAGCTTTTATAAATATCAAATATAAATACAAATATATAAATAAATATAAACATATGAATAAGTATAAGTTATTTCCTCAAAAACAAATTTGTATGCATTTTTGAAGTCAGAATTCTAACCATGTAAACATTTCGTTCTTTTTGTCGCTTTCACGTTTTTGATGTCTCCTCCGCATTCTCGGAGGAAATTACGAGCGAAGTAAAAATATGGCGATAAATATACGACTTGTATTTAAAAACAAGAATTGTTTGTTGTAGTAATTTTATTATATTTTTTTTGTTATATTTAAAAATAAAAGGTTCTTAGTAATTGTGTTACCTTCCACACAACCGGAGCTTCCTTTTAGAACAGCATTTGCTCTCCAGGTCGATTTATAGATTAAAACAACAATATTGTTGCAGGATACGTTATTTGTGTGTATATTATTTTCGTACGTTACGCTCTACGCCGAAACCTCCGCAATTTTCGTCGAGTACGCGTAAAAGGCAACCATAATATCGTTAAAAAAATACTATACCAATCTTTACTTAATTTCAAACTGATCTACCTCTTCGTACCGCTCCAAAATTGAAGTGGACGGACGTTAAAAACTTTAGCCGTAGGTACGTTTTTCCGCGACTACAACGCGCGATACGTAAAGGCGTAAAATATATATTATATCTCATTCGAAACATGCGTTAGATTAGAACGGTGAAAATCTGAAGCAAATACATTTAATCGTCAATTTGATTGATCGAAACAGCTGTTCTTGTTCCATGATCATCACTTTTGCATTTTCCATTCTCCTCTTGCTTATTAATGATCATCGACGCGTGTACCTCCTTTGCCAATTATTCAGCGCGATAACTTCGTCTCGATGATTATTTCGTGATTTATGTCGGAAACAAAATCTCCGTAGACGAGTAAATGTGGAAAGAATATCAACACCGTAATCGTTTTGAAAATAATTAAGGAAGATCGAGCTTGTCTGGCCAGCTGCTGCTTTATCGTTAATTGCGGTCGAGGGGTCGCCTTTTAACGATAACGCATTCTCCGCTGGAACAAATATATTTCGTTAATGATTTTTCATTGCCCGCGATCCGACCAATTCCCCGGTAGAAAAAAAATTGAACTGTACGTTCAACAAATTTTGCAAGGTAATCGTTCGAACTTTTCGGTTGATGATGTCATTCCGAGAAACTGACGATTAAAAATTTGTTTTTTTTAATCCGATGTCAATTCTTTTCCGATCACGAAATATTCTTTTCGATATACGATCTTCGTGGACGTTTTATATTCGAATATTTCTACTTTTACTAACAACGAAGCATTCTATTAGCGAAGTGGTTATTTCTTTTTTAGATAAGACTGTCGGTATGAACTCGTCGTATTATTAGAATATTTTGTTCAAATTTTAAGTTACTAAAACTCGGCTAAATTTTCTTAACGTCGGTACGTTCCATGGTAAATGTTCTTCGATTAGAATTTGTTTGACATTCCGAATCACTCGGAAGCGAGATGCATCGCGTTATACTTACTTTCGTAGTTACCATAATTTTTCTATTATCTCGGCGGTGTTTCAAGTTTTAAAAAATGGGATATCAAGATCCTGCATGTTTAAAAGAAAATAAGGTATCAATAACTAAAAGCTTTTACTTATTAATTGGAGGGTAAATAAAAAACTACAGGCAATTTTGTGTTAAAGATGTTATGCGAAAATTGCCTTAACTTTTTTATTTACCCTCGTATATAACTTCTATAGGTGTGATAAGAGGTGCGACGCCATCGATCACTTTCATTCTTTTTTTGTTATCACCAAAATTTGTTTTAGTTCCCTCCCTTATATTTCCGCCAAATACGACCATAATAGAAAAGTCGAACTACCAGAAAATTTTGAACAACGATTAAATATTACGATACATTGCCACTCACTCTTGTGATTCTACATTATTTATCGTAAAAGTTCACTTGTAATTAAAGTTATTAAAGATGTTTTCTATTGCCACGGTCTCCGCGTTATCTAACCTTATCTATCGCTCAACTTATCTCTCATTTAAATTACCTCATATATTTCATAAACAAAGCAATCTCATACACGGGGCGTCCCCGTAACTAACACATTGCTTTTGTTAACCCAAACCATTCGCTCTCCTCTCTCCCACTCTTCCAAATAAAAACTTCAACGACAATCGGTGAATACGTTAAAATATTTTATTTAAATCTCTTTATATTATCTTCACGGAGCCATTTCGATACTTAAATCTGATGCTCGGTGAAAATTCGACACAGTCTAATTGAATTAAGCGGTTACGTTCAGGTCCTCGATTTCCTTGTGATATATCACGACGTCCTTGAGGTGCATGTTGGGTACGAAGAAGTGGGGCGCGTAGAATGGTCTGTCCAAAGGATATCCCAGGGAATGTCCGTCCTTGAGGAGGACTGAAATAGGGAGATCAAGTGGTGTGGTGGGTAGGGTCTCCGCCTGGACGAACGGTGCCACGATGAAGAACATCTTGAAGGGCATGCCCTCCTTCTTGCCCTTTGGCAGCACCAGCCTGTCGGGGTAGGCGTAACGTTTGGTGTTGTAGTTGTAGGCCTCGACTCCATCGATGGCCTTCTTCATTTTCTTGTAGAACATATCGCTCGGCACTTCGTCGGGTACGACGAAGCTTGACTCGTGGCTGCTCCTCTCGATCTTGTTGACACCAGGTGTCACTGTAACGCGGGATAGTTATTAATCGATTGGTCTATCTTTGATAGAAACAGAATTTTGTTTGCAGCTTAGGAGGTATCGTTGGATCCGGTTATCAATGTATTGCGAAATAGCTGCTGATTGATAAGTTTATAGAAATTGGGAGGTGTCGTTGTATCCACTTCTCGATTCATAAGTTAATAGAAATTGACTTTTAGTCAGTTTAAGTAAATGGAATATACTAAACGCTAATCCAAACGAGATTAAACGAGATTAAACGAGACTAAACGTCATGTCGGAATATGTTATCCGTGTAATAACAAAATTACACGATTTCACGTAACGAAAAACTGAAAATTGTAATAAAGCAGCGATATTGATTTAATACTTATCTCCAGAGATAGGTTAAAGTATGGGCATTATTAAATATAACTGGAAATCTACGCGACTCTGCCCTGGTTCATATTGCAACGTAAATTCCAATTTTGTTTCCTTTTGGAAGAACTTCATCTCTCTGTGTGACGGAACGTTTAAACCACGCGATTGAAAATAAAAGTAATAAAGCCAATTTGATACTAACGGGTGACGGTCCATTGGTCGAGTTGCACGAAGTTGTGGTAGTTCTTCTGGAAGTCAATCTCGTATCCGTGTTCGTTGTATTTCGGTCCCAGGAAAACGCGAATGACGGCATTGGTGTTCTTGTCGCTGTTGACGTTGATGTGGTAGGTGAAGGGTTTGTGGTTCAGACGGTATTGACGAGCCTTGATCACGGTAGTCTGGGCTTCTTTTTGGCTACGGATTGCCACACCGTTGCTCAACATCGAGTCGAACAGATCAAAGTAAGTCATCAGCTTGTCTACGGTGACGGAATCGATCTTGACGCCTGGGAAGAGAAGCTGCTCCTGCGTGTATTGTGGTACGTTCTCCTTGTATCTGGAAAATGGACATTCGATTATTTTAGCACATCGTTTTCGTTCCTAAATTCTAATATTAGCGCATCTTCCTGTCGCATTCGGGGATACTACGCCAATATTAAGATTTAACATTCACATATGAACGATCGGTTTTTAACCATTATGAATTTTAAAGGATGCGAAGCTTTGTGTCTTCGTTTAGAAGAAATGAAGAATTTGTACTAACCATAATTGAACAAAAAGAAACGTCTACGAAATCAAACCCCAAGGCAATTCGTAAAGTCTGCATTTTACAAACATGTCGAAAGAAATTAACATTTCCTCGATCAAAGGTGGGTATTCTTTGACACAGAATGCTCTTTGTATTGGGTCATCATAAAAATGAACAGAGGACTTTTATCAGATGTTCTCAATGAAAACATTCCGATGATCGTCAAATACGTGTTATGAAAAAGAAAATTGAATATCGATCATTCGCGTGACCTCCCTTACGTAAGTTTTATCCGGCACGTGACTTTAAATATGTTACAATAGAAAAATAATAGAAAATATAATATTATTGCCACAAAGGTAAAAATCAAGGAACCCGCTGCGTATAACCCTTGGTGATCCCCGTGTCGTTTTTAACCTTAGCGAGTGCGATTGGAAAACAACGAAGAACAAGACGAACCTGTGGTAGTAGGTTAAGATGTTCTTGTACAGGCTGTAGAACATAGGATCCCTCATGGAGGTAGAGAAGATCTCGAGAGCACTTGGTACGACGTCGTATTTGTTGGTGCCTTCGTGACCGAAACCGAACACTTTCCTCATCAGAACATCGAGGTGTCCGTAGAATCTTTCGTTTATGGAAACTGCGTTACCCTGAACGATGTTACCGATAATTGTCAAGCCCTCGGGTGTGTAGATGTCGACAAGTTTGCCGTGCACATCCATGACGTATCCGGAGTCGATCGCGGCGGAGATTCTGAGGTGAAGGTCCTTCAACAGCTGAAAGAGATACTTCTCGTTACCGAGGATCTTTCGTTTTCCATCGCGTATAAATCGAACGCTGTAACTCGGCAGAACGGGTTAAGTCGCGGCGGAAGAACACGAAAGTTTAATAATCGTTATCGTTCCAAAATATTAATGTCATCGCCATTTCGCTCCCAAAAAGATAAGCCGTCGTAACGATACGTAGCGCCGTTTACAGAATCCTTATGCTGTCTTAATTAATTCTTCCATTTGTTACTTAAAAAATTACTCGCTACGGTTATGTCAATTAAAATCAACATTATATATCGCGAACAAGACGAATATATCAGTCATGATGCTTTTAAAATTTAACATAGTCGGAGGGTTAAAAATAATTAAAATGACCCTCTCCCTCTATACTTCTTAACATTCCTGTCTCTCTCTCTACTCATCTGTTTGTCTGTATCTTTCCGAGCTGCTTGACGAATTGGTGTGAATGTAACGCACACTTGTTTAATTTTACCGTAGGACCTTGTCAGGACTTTAATTGGACTCCTCGGATGAAATTGTACTCGAAACAAAAATTGTTTTTTCGCTCGAGAGAAATCGATACTAACCTGAACGTGTTTGTGCATTTCCATTGGCACGACAGCGTGGTTCTCCCTCATGGGGAAGGAAACTCCATTGCGGTAATGGAGAGCAGGGTAGTATCCATGTTCGATTTCCTTGTCGACGCTGACGTAGTCGATTTCGCCCAAACCATTGGAAAGTCTCTCAAGATAGTATCTGTAACAAACATGTTAATTACGTTTGACGTGCAATTCAATTCAATTAAAATATTATGTGTATGCCGGACATCCTGAGATACTTTCAAGCAAGTTTTGTCCTGTCGAAAATTAATTCCAAACCGGAATGAAAATCGGGAACCAATCGGAAAAATAAAATTTACAAGTACATGATTATTTCGAAAGTTGTCTTGAAAGTATAAAAAGAAGTTTGAGTTACGTCAACCCGATCTTTAAAATCATTGAACTTTTCGTACCGATCATTATTATAGATTTGGAACCGAGAATTTACGAAACGTAGAGTACATCGAAGTACTTAACATTTTGACGCTTCAATCGTCGGTTAGAATGTCGTATTTTAATCCGTTCAATTACATAATCGCGAATTAGGAATGAAATTAGGAAACCTTATTGGAATTTTTAAATGAAACGTACCGCGTCAACATTTGATGGTGCATGTAGAAGTAGAATTCACCACGGTGTCGCTGTAAATTGTGTTCTACATTCTTCATCCAGTAGGGATAAGTGTTACTCAGAATGAAGTAAAAAGAGTTCAGACCAACGTCCTGGGTAAAGTAATCGAGCTTATGTTCATGGTCGTGGTGCTTGTTGAAATACCAGTTGGTATAATTCGTTGAGATTAGGTAGGTTTCTATTCCACCAACAGTCTTCTTTACTCCTGTTGAATCGAAAATTGTTAAAATAGTTGAAACACACATTTTGATGACACGTGAATTGCAATAACATAGATACGGAATATTAATATTAGGGTTAGTAGATTTATAGATCACCGTGAAAAGGGCATAATTAGCAAATGTTATCGGAAATAATTCACGTACAAAACAATTTCGCGTGGCAAGAACCCCACGCTTTCTCAAATTTTTAATAATTTCAGTTTTACGCCCACGTAATAAGTTAGGTGTATAACTGAAGTGCTTATTAGGAGCAAATTCAGTAGTAACTTTCTGATTGTGAGAATAGAGGAAAACAAGTATTTCAAGATATTTTCGCCATATTAATTACAACGTTAGAATTATATGCCGGTAATCTTTCGAAATATTCTTTAAACGCTGAACTTCATTTTTGGATCGAGTCAAGTCGATAAATTCTAAGCTTATCGGTTTTACTCCAAAAGTGAGATATTCACAGATTTCCCCGTAACGCGTGTAATATAAATTTAAAGATCAAGTCCGCATTTCTCACTGACCTACGTCACCCATACTGATTTGATAAGCCTTTTGCATGACTTCCTCGTTGAAGAAGAAGTGTGGCATAACTTCGTAGAGGGGCGGCAGTTTGATGGTTTGCGTGTCAGCGCGATGAAGAACGGCAACGCTCAGGGCGTAAATGTACATGTACTCGTTCACGTTGAATCTGGCCCAAACGGCGGTGTTGTAGAAGGTATCGAAGTCCTTTGCGCCGTAGAACACGCGGAAGAGGGTCACGGCTTCGCGTTGAAGCTCGGGATGCATCACGGTGAAAATCTCACCACGTGGCAGCATTCCGTGTTGCAGAAGATACAGGAATGACGTGACTGCTTCCTGAAATTTTATTAATAAATTAAATATCGAGATCCTTCCGAACTGGTATAGTAAGTAGCAGTAATATCTGCCTGTATTGTGTATCCAGTTGTATTTTGTGATTAGAAGAAGTATTTGACCATTAATGGATTATAAAAACATGTATCATTAACTAATTATGAGCCATTATTATACTGGAGAAAATCTTTCATTTGATGTATTTAGCATAATTAAGCAAGCTATAGTAAAAGATATGGCAAAACGAAAATGATTTGATACGGATGTCAAATAGGCTGATCGTACGAAGTAGATACGGACGACATCGGTCGGACACGATGTCCAGCGAAAGAACGAAGAGAGAAATAGAGATTAATAGAGAGACGCTTTATAAACTTCAACTTCTTGCATTTCTGTTTTTTTTTTTTTTTTTAAGAAACCAAAAAACTTTTCGAGAAACTACGGACAAAGTGTTAACCTTCGTGAACCCAAACTACCCGCATCTATTATACATGATTTACTACGCGCTATGCTAAACATCAAACTAGAGGTATGTCATTCGAAATAATCGGCAAAATTAAGTACGTTGATCTACAAATAAATCCGAGTGGGACTCGGGGACGAAATTAACTTTCGCGCGAAGCTGCGATACATAACGCGACGCGATGTTAAGAAAATTGCGGAGAACGTTGCTATACCTTGTCGGTGTAGTGTTCAACATTGTCGGCAATGCTGAAGGTGCGAGCCTTCTGGTAGAGTTCAGAGTGGTAGACGGTGGGTTGGTCGACATGCCAGAAGAGCTCGTAAATGTTCTTCTGTCTGGTGAGATGCGTGTTGTCGGCCAAGACGGTGGTCGGCTGGTAAGTCACCGCCTGGACAGCCAGGCACAAGCCGGCCAAAACACAAACGAGCAGCTTCATCATCTTTCTGGTTGCTCGAAAGACGACTCGAAGGACCGGTTTTCGTGCTTATATACCAATCTGAGTGTCTCCCGGTTCGATAGCGGACCAAGAATTCCTATCGGGGTAGATAACTATTTCATAATTTGTTGTTAACGGTTCAGCGGTATTACGTTGATTTTATCAACGATGGTCTGAGGTTTTGTTTCTGCAACACGACGATTAAGGAGTGCTAATCGAAAATTGCCAGTTCTGCACGCTCATGCACGGTAACCGAATGGCGAGTTTCGGACTATCGAAGATGTAACGTTGGAAATCAATTAGGCTTTTTAATATTTCGCTTTTGTAGGGCGAAAGTTAGAAATTAATTTGAGATTATTTCTGTTTATGGGAAAGAATTATTTTCATTGGGGGTGATCGTTTTGACGGAAGGGTAGAAACGAACGGCGCTCGTGTAGTTGCGAATTCATTTCAAAAAGTTTATATTACTTTATGTTTACTTATCCATTTCAATTAGGTAATTTGTTGTATGCCTATGAATTCTATAATGCACATGAAATCGGTGAAATATTTATTTTCAATTAGTTTAATCTTCTCTTGAATTCTGAAAACTGGTTTATAAAGTGCCACTGTTTATGGCAACATAGCGTCACTATAGGGTATAAATGCGAGTGGTAGCAATTTTTTGTTCAATTTCACCCGGTACTTCCAATCGTTACTACTTCTAATGTGAGAATTAGCAGAATTTATCTATACTCAAACGTTTCGAGTACATCATGTTTCGAATGTGATCGAACAATCGGGTATTATACAGGGTGTTCATTATAAAACTTTCCAGTCGAATATCTCGAAAAGTATGAAAGATATTAAAAAAGTGTAAAACACGTGTCCAAAGATTTCGAGGGAGAAAGAGGGGTGCAGTATCTTTCTCCCTCGAAATCTTTACGTGTTTTATACTTTTTTAATATCTTTCATACTTTTCGAGATATTCGACTGGAAAGTTTTGTAATGAACACCCTGTATATTATTCTGCTCCTTAAATATACTTATAAGTAGAATTTAGTATTTCTAATATGTAATAGGATTTAGTATTAGCAGTATGCGACTACATACCTTGCGGACCAAGAACAAAAGTTCTCAAAGTTCGTAATTGGTTTTGTTAACAATTACGAACTGGATAGCCGACAGCGTAAACCTTTGCAATACAATAGGTATCCAACGCCTTTTTAAATAATTCCAACTCTAGTAATGTTTAAGTGGCAATTCGAAGCGCTTGCCGATTTGGAAAAAGCGATTGCCGTTCATGGCGTTATGGTGTATTCTGTCGTAGCGTGTGTGTGTGTGTGAAGGCAGGCTTGAATATAGCATGAATATAGCAGGCTGTTGCTATAATATAATAGTGCACCCACCCTCCACTCACTGTAGCTATATATGTATATATGGTTGATGCCATGCCAAATCGCACACTTAAATTGGTTTTTAAAGTTAGACTCAGAAAAGACCGTAGTTTAACGAGAATTTTCGGTCCACTCAAACAAGTTCATTTTTCAACTCATAATTTATAAAAATAAAAAAGGATCGTTAATTTGACTAATTCTGGTAATTTTTGGTAATTCTTCAATTACCGACTTAGAGAATTAGTAATTGAAGAAAAAGTGTCGCCGTCTCGGAAATAGCAACACGTGTGCGTGATTTAAACTTTGGAGGTTGAGCCGTGGACCGATAAATTGTTATCGATGGATTTTCGGTTCGCTTCATCCATATCGAACATTCTTTTGACCGGTGAAATCGGTGATCTGATTAGCGTTCACTTTTGACACTAAAAATCATCACGAAAAATCGTGTAATCGTCAAATATTATAATGGTAACAAATTAGAGTTTTCACGTTCGTTTGTCCATGCTTTCATCGTAGGTATACATTATTTATTCGAAGTATTATGCGTTTATACTATTTTTTATCCGGAAAGTTCCTCTGCACATATTTATCGATTAAGCTTCGACGCGTTATATTCATGATTACCAGCTAATAATTTATTTATTAACTGATGTTGTTTTTCTTTTCCTTAAATACGGATTCCGAGTACAAAAGATCCCTGATTGCAGCTTTGTTCGAAGTCCTGCATTAAAAGAATTTTTTTAACAGCAGTTTCCATATGTAAAAATTCTAATCATCATAGTGATAATATAAGAAGGTCAATACTGATACGAAAAGAATTGATACAGATGGCAGAATCGAGTGATACAAAATAATTTCAAATAATCAACCTTGAGAAACGTTTGGAAAATCAACGTTCTCTGTCTATTTAAAATAAATTTAAAGAAACCCCTTTTACCAAGGGTTACGAACATTACGTTCAATTAAAAAAACAATTTCAATGAGATTTTGAGCTTCATGTTTGTCATAAACAGAACGAATATCCCAGAAACTGGCGAATGGAAGTTTCGATCTATCCGATTGATCTACGTCAAAAGCGACTTTCATCCAGCCAGTGTGCCACAATATTTTTGCAGTAACGTACTGCACAATTTTTACTATACCGTAGAGTTTTAGTAATTAGGTTACACGTGCCAGAAGATAAAAGAGGTTGATTATGGCTGATCTATAGATATATGTATTTAAAAAATTCTTTTTACATATAAAGTAATAAATGATCTGTTTCTCCGCAGTTTTATTCTTTGTATATTTTTAATTTTACTTTATCAAAATTGCAATTCTCATTTTTCGAGTGTCTCACCCGACAAGGGTTTTCACACAATTTTCCAAAACTTAAGTGTTATAATAACAGACGTATTATAATACATAGTTTGATGAATACCATCAACATTAAATTTAAATGGCTTATATTTGGTAGAATTTTATTTCTTATTAGTGTACGCGCGGAATTTATTCCTGTTACAATTATTTTATTAAAACTGAATTCGAAAATCATTTCGGTAGTATCGGTATTATAACAAACATGAGTATTAAATCAATATTGATAACGAAGATCTTATGATACAAACGTTTCAGGATTTAAAAGAAAATTACTGGAACACAATATCAAAGTGGATCACACAAAATTTTTAAATGCGCAAAAAGATGTCAAAAATTGAAATATCTATTTTGATTATTCACTTGTACAATACAATACAGTATATTTTCATCACTTTGTACAATTTTCAAAATGTATCAGCTTTAATTGTGCAATTTAATGGACGAATAATCAACTCAGTATTTTAAAAATGTTGTTTAAATTAGAATCACTTGTGAGTGATAAGTTATGACCACATCGTAACAGTTAAGCCCGATTCACATTAGCGGTCTCGGTTCGGACCGGTCACGGTCAGGTCACGGTTCGATCAACATCAGTAGCACGTAATCCAATGGAAGGATAGATGGTCAATTCAAGGAATCCGGTTAGGTCTAGATAGGGCGGAAAGCGATTCAGACTGCGGCGGTCAATTGTTTCTTAACCAATGCCATCTAGCGAGAATTTATCAAAGGGCCTGTTTGAGCAGGTGTGTGATAGCGAACAGTCTCGATTCAATTGTTTGTGACCGGTGTGAATGCCACGTCATAATTCTTGATCGTGACCTGACCGTGATCGAACCGGACCGCGGCCTCTAATGTAAATCGGGCTTTACGTGAACTGGCTCTTTGAACCAACTGAAGTCTGACGGACGTTTCGTAATACAAAGTTCGAATGTTATTAATAATACAGAGCTGGGCACTTATACGTAAGACACACAAATTTTGTAACTTCAATGTGGCCTAAACATTGGGTAATTTGCTACACTGCCAGCAAGATTCCAGTAATGACTCATTTACTTCTCTAAAACACGCGTAATAGAAGGAAGCAGAGATGATCTGAAATAAGCAATAATAAATTCGATAATGTACAGTAGTCTTTTCTTAGAATTGTTTATTCAAAGAACCTTTTACATGTGGGTACACAACATCAGGACAATAAGGAAGATTGTAAATCTTTCCATAGACAACTCATTCCCAATTAACATTTTATCTCCAAAATGCATAGAAGATAATCAAAATGAATACAATCGCGATGGAGGAATAGCAAATTAAGTGACACGGCAAACTATTTTTTCAGATTTATTTATTTAACAAAGAATCTTTTACAGATATAAAAAATCAGAATACGAGTGAGGGCAGTAAATTTTCTCGTAAGCGGTTCATTCCTTAGTACGGGTACTTCCTGTCGTCCTCGTGGTAGATGTACACGTCTTGGAAGAGCATGTTGGAACTGTAGTAATCCGGAGAGTACATCGGTCTGTCCAGAGGATAACCGAATGCTTTTCCGTAATACGAGTACTTTCCGAAGATCGGGAATTCGTAGGGGGTGCTCGTGTTCTCTTCGTACGGGCCCAGGTAGTAGAACATCTTGTACCTCATTCCCTCGACCTTACCCTTGGGGAGGGTTAGGCGATCTGGGAAACTGTAAATCTGCTCAGAGAAAGTGAATGGCTGGCTGCCTTTAATGGCACTCTGGAGTTTCTCGTAGTAGTTTGTGCTCGATACGCTCTCGAACGCCATGAAGGGACAATCTGGGTCGGGCCTGGGACGTTCGATGATGTTGCCACCGGGCTTGACTGAAAGGATAATAAAAGACATATATAGTTCGATTCTCGTGGATCGGTATAAATTCGGAAGTGGATCGAGAAGAAGCATTTAAAGGGCGTTAATGGAGAACAGTGCTGTTGATCCAACGAAAACGGTGTTAGGGTAGTGCAAGGGAAAATTAAACAAAATCGTGTACGGAAGCAACTACTAACGTGTCACGACGAAGTTGTCCAGTTCAACGAAGTTCTTGTAGTATTTGTAGAGGTAAGTATAGTCTTCGGAAACGTAATCGTAAGCTGGTCCAAGGAAGATCTTGACAACGGCTTTGGTGTGTTCCTTGCTGTCGACGTTGAGTCTGAAGGTGAATGGTTTGTATTTCAGACAGTAACGGCCACCGGTCAGACGAAGGCTCAATCCCTCCCTGAAGGAATTCACAGAGACGGCGTTGTTGATCAGGTACTTGCAATAGTCGAAGTGGGTGGTCAGCTTGTCAACGGTCGCGGACTCGATTTTGACACCTGGGAAACCGATCTCGGACTCTGTGTACGGACGCTGCTGTGCCTTGTATCTGTAATCGTCATGATGCATAAATTAATCAGCGACGAAGACACGACGAAGACTCGAAGTTTAATCCTTCGAAATTATCGCAGCTTTTAGGCGTGCTGGGATTTTAACATACCTGAAGAAGAAGCTCATGATCTTCTTGTACAGGATGAAGAAAGCAGGGTCTCTGATGCTGGTGGAGTAGCACTGAAGAGCACTTGGGACCTCCTTGTTCTTGTCGGCATAGTCGTAGTTGAAGCCGAGGATGTCACGTGCGAGGGCATCGTACATGCCGTAGAATCGTCTGTTGCAGGAGTCGCGGTTTCCTTCGATGATGTTAGCCAAGTAGTTGAAGCCCTCCGGTGTGTAGATGTTAATCTCTTCACCAGATTCGTCGATAACGTATCCAGAGTCAATTGCACTCACGATGCGGGATTCAAGGATGTTGATTTCCTATAAAAATGTTAAACGAAATTGTTCGAATAAATCAAGTGACAAGGTCTTGTCTCGGGCCAAGTACGAGTACGCGATTCGTTAGTCTAGAAAAGTAGTCAGTGATAAAAGAAATCATTTGAAACGTCAAGTATCTTACAATTATGTCAGACGCCTTATCGCTCGAACACCTGGCAAACATGTTTTTCTTTTTATACTCTCACATTTAAATTGCAAACGATTATGCAGTGTTAGAATAATAACAGCTTATATGGTATTTCCAAGTGCCGTAGCGGTGTTCAAAAATAATTATAGATATCCCGATTAAGCGATAGCACCTTCTATAAGAGGAGATCAGAAAAATCATTCTACGCAATAATTTCCCACGAAAAAAAAGAATATTTACCTTGAGGTACTTGTATTTGTAGTATGGGACAGAGGCGAAACGTGCTCTGCTTGGGAAAGCGACGCCGTTGGCATACGTCAAGGTCGAGAAGAATCCTGGGTAGACGGGTTTGTAAAAGTCCAAGTCTTCGATTTCACCAAGATCGTTGGATAAGCGTTCGAGATAGTATCTGGCGTACAATTGCTGGTGGAGGTAGTAGTACATGTGTCCACGGATGTCAGTGGGGATGTTTTTGTATTCCTTGCTGTTCAGCCAGAAAGGGTAGATTTCACGTACGTAGTAGTAGTAAGCGTTCAGGCTGACATCTTCCAGGTAGTAATCCATTGTGTACTCGTCGTGGAAAGGCATCAGGTGTTCGCCGGTGTCATTCGAGTGGAACGAGGATCGGTATCCTGTTCCTTCGTCCGTACCTGGGGAAATAATATTTCTCCTAAATCGAACGTTTCCTCGTACATCGTGTTTATAGCATTTTTAAACCCACTGTCCGAATTCTGATAATGCGACGAAAGTAAACGAGAGACTCGAATAACGGGTCTCGTATCGAATACATTCTCGGTATAAAATATATTAATCGACCAAACTAATACTGGACGGAAGATATATGATAGTAGAGATCGTAATTAAGTGACTGAGGAAAATGGACTCACCACCAACCATCTTAAACTGGTGCGCATCCTGGATAGCCTTTCCGTTGAAGAACAGGTTCGGATAGATTTCGAAGATGGGTGGCACTTTCATGTTCTTGCAGATCCACATGAGGGAAACGGCGTTAGTGAAAGCCGTGGTGAAAACACCGTCGTTCATGTAATAGCGAGCCCAGCACGCCGTTTCGTAGAGGGTGTTGAAGTCCTTCGAGCTGTAGAAGAGCTTGTAGAGACGGTACACCTCCTGAAGATGCTCATCGTAGTACGGAGAGAAGATGGCATCGCGACTCAAGACTCCTTCGTCGTAGAAGGAGAGGAACTCTAGTACGACATCCTGAAAAGAGAAAATAATGCATTATTTTCCTGGCCAAGAGAACGTCGCTAGCGAAGAAAATTGTGAAAGCAATTTCGTCAGGAATATCCATGCGAAAGAAACGAATTCTCATGAGCGCGAAAGATAATAGAATTCCACGATTCATCCAAATCATAAACATCGACTCTAAAGATTTCAATATTTGCGACGAACAATTCGAAACAAGTCGTCTGCCGTTTCCGTTCTCCTCGCGATTCGCCATTCGTGGATACTCGGTATTCTGAATAAAATCATTCAACGATAGGTAATAAACTGTAATTGATCGTTATTATTATTATTATTCACCTTGTCCTTGTACTTGTTGATGTTTTTCTGGATGTTGTAGTTCTTGCCAATTTCGTAGAACTCGGCGTCGGTGAGATCGCGCTGCTTGACGTAGAAGAGAAGCTCGTAGATCTTGTTCTGGTTGACCAGGAAGTCCATGTCGGCCGCGGCCGTGGTGCCGGTTTTTGCGCCCTGGGCGACGCATAGCGCCCCGAGCACCAACAGCAACGCTAACTTAATCATCTTCTACGAGGTATGTTCACCCTCGATTCACCTCGACGTTATACCGTTTGTCGTGCACCGCCAGCTTTTATACTCGTCAGAAACTGTGTAATCGTCGTGAACTCCTGACCCACCTCTCATTTTCGACGATATCGCAGCTGCTGTACACTCGTTCGATTTTTATTGCCGTACAGATTTACGACAAGATGTGATTTACAAAATGTGGAAACTTTTGAACTGTTGTTTTTACGTTATCGTGGTTTAACGAATGTCGTTAAGGAATACCCGAAGGGAATCCAGTGCTACGTTCAGATTCATGGAATGGATTTGCATGAGGTATGAATAGTATGGAACCAGATAACATTTTATATACATTTTTGCATTAGCCTACTAGCCTCATGCCGCACGATCTCTGGAATGCGTTGAGATGTTAGAGATATATCGACATGGGGCTCTAACATCGAATGTCAACTAGCACTACGTACGCGTAGAATGCATTCTCATCGTAGTACCTTGTTAGCATCAGTGTAGTATAATTCGTACGGATTGGACTATCATTGCAATTCCTACGCATATTGTTTTCAAGGGAAATAAGGGTGGGAACGGAATAATGTTATTTGGTGCAGAATTTTGTGCAGATTTTATTCATGTCTGACTCTGATTTCGTGAGTGGTAGGACCGAAAAAATTGTATATGACATTTTTGACGTGGTTCGGTGGTGTGTTCGATCGGGTACAAAGAGGATTGAACGCGTATTGGACCCACTAAATGCCAAGTCGACGCGGTAAGGATTCCTCCACGAGCCAACTCGATGTTTATTGCAATTTTTATCATTTTCATTACCATTATTGAATGTTTTAATGTCCTTTACGTACGAACAACGCGAACCCACGGGATATAAGAGTGTTATTCGTACGTGTGTGACGCAACACTGAAGGGGTTAATTAACGATTAATATTTCTCATAGAAATTATAAAGTACCTAACTGAACCATTCTTGAATGTTTAAGACAAAAGTTACTAGAAATTTTATTATAGGGTATTCTATAATACCATTATTATCAAAGTATAGTTAGTTTTAAATAGAACAGAAAAAAGTTCAATAAATCTTTACGATCCAATCAATAATTTGTAATTATTTGTAATAATTATACGGAGATGTTGTGATAATGCGCGTAAGAATTTTCATCGAGTATATTTGTTTCTATTTGGCAAAGAATTTTCATCGAGTATATTTGTTTTTATTTTGCAAAGAATAATAATACCAAGTTAAATTGTTTTTATGTCAAATTTCCGAGTTCAATGAACAATAAATCTTTGAACCCCTTTCGTACCGCGTTGAACATCAGCGTCGATGAATACTTGAAATATTTTGTGCAATTTGTTCGGTTAATACGACGTTAATCCAAATCCTTTTCAAGGATGTTTGTTTGTGCGATGCAACAAATTATAAATTACTAAATTATTGTTATTCGTAGTAGAAACTAACCCGAAATCTCTTTATTTTGAAACAAGACAGTAGTCGAAGAAGCACGGAAACGTTAGTGTGTGGGTGCACATTTAGCGATAACCATACGTGTCTTCCACTACTGTGTGTGTTAATTATTCTTAATAAGGCACTGTTTTCGTGAAATGTCGAGCAGAGTTCAAGGTGTTATCCTGACATAACAAGCTTATTATAAATTAAACGAATAATAACTGTAGATACTTGGTTAATTAGCATTTCTTCATCAACTCGTCTAACGTACTATCTGTCTATTCGGATAATTATTATTTCATGCCATGGGGTTGCATAGAACATAAATTATCATCGTGGAAATAATAAACCAATTAAATGGTACACATGTTATCAAGTTAGCGAACGAGTAAATTATCCTTATTATATCCTTACTATTATTATGAATAATAATGAAGAATAATTTGTGCTACAGATGAATCATTTTATTTAGAATTCGTTTACACAACTGGCTAACCTCTCGCAAACCTTACATTTTACGATAATTTTAAAAATGTCTGGTTTTTTTCTTCTCGCGCAATGACATAATGGATTAATCCTGAAATTCTCAGTTTCACGATTAAGAAATTTTCCCAAATTCTCGACAAGAAATTTAACGTTAGTAATGTAGAATAGTCCCGCGATTCTAATTGTTCATTGATTGCTAACAATTCTTTTACTCAGATCTATTATTAAAAAACGATCACTTTGTTTGTAACATTGTATAAGTTCTTTGGCATTCGGATTGGCTCAATTTGAATGGAGCATTAGAAATTTCCAATATTTTTATTATCTTTGTTTCTAAAATTATTTCTTCGTAACTTTTTTTATTTGACTTTGTATGATCAAATTAATGTAACGTAATAAAAATTAAATTATTCAACGTCCCGGTCGAGACATTTTTTCAGGCTTGAATTATATGTCAGCAACGATTCACTTTACAACTTGTTTTTGTAACTTTTCTCTGCCCGATGATTATTTATCGAGATAAAGTTACGGGCATACCTACGTAGCCGCAAGAAAAAATATATATGCATATATGTAGGGAATGGTATGGACAAGCACAAAATAAAATAAATCAACAACACATGATTCCACAAATAATCAAACGAAATAGAATGTATATTATTTAAAAGAAACTACTTCAAAGACAATAGGTATAGAGACACTCAGTCCCTTCGCAAACGAGTTCGCTGTTGACTCTCGTCGATTGCCTGTCACTACGCGACTATCTCGCGTCACCGCGTCGTCATGCAAATGCATCGCAATCACAATTACGTCGCACTCAAAAAACGTAGCACTCTAAATTACGTTGCACTCAAAACTACGTCGCACTTGAAATTACGTCGCACTGAAAATCGCGTCGAAAGGAATCGCGGCATTACACTTCCAGTGCCAAAGGTTTCGGCCCTACATATACGTTAAATTCCCGAATACCGTCAGAAGTTTTATGCATTTATCGTTGCCGAGGAATATTACCAGAAAATAAGAAACGATGAACTGATGACTTCGTACAACTCGATAACGATAAATTGGTCGAATACGCAAAAACAGTTGAAGTTCGATTGATAATTATTAAGTAATACAACTGTCCCCGAAACGGTAGGTCGACCTTGGGCATCTTGAATTACGAAGTTGTCTTCTTGTGTGAGTTTAACTCAATTAGCGGTATAAGAAAACGAAAATAGATTTGGAAAAAAATCGACCTTTAACCGAACCGATAATTAAAATATGGTTAAAGCTCAATTACAAAGATTCAAAAACTTGTGATACACCTAATGTAAAATGGCAAACATTGATTTGAAACCGAATTTTTTGTATGTACAACATGATATTAATATTATTAGCATTAGTAATATGTTACTAAGATCTATCGTTCGAAACTTCACTGTATGGGAGATACAGTAGTTAGGCTTTACGATAAAGAAACCGACCGTTGTAGGTCGCCTGGTTTACTTATTTCACTTGGGTAGCTAAAGTCACGTTGGAGTGGAAGAAACTCCACGCAAACAATGCTTCACGCTGTGTGACAAATTCGTGTAGTGGGTGTGGTACAAAATTTTCTTGTTATTGGCCACAATTAACTGTGTACATTATACTCGCTGGAAAAAATTAATTAAAATCATGGACCAATGGAAATCAATATTCATGAGCGTTGACTTCTCTTACCTTCCCCGTTATTTGAATTAAACCTTGGACTGCACTAACTATCAAGAAAAGGGGTGCACCACAGAGATATTTCGTTTCCTTGCCGTAAGTTTTGATCCAAGACGCAAAATAAAATATGATTTTACGGTTCGTTATTGTTTATACTTTGATTGGAAACGGCAACGCTCATAAGATCCTTTCGCTCGTGGATTTGTCCCATGTGCATATTATTGAAAAGTGGATCGAGCATCTGTCAGGGAATTCTTTAATCTTGAAAATGGTGTATCAAGAAAGAAAAAACGTTTTATTTTCGGGATAAAACATTTAATAAACCTCAAAACAGGCAAAATTACATCGGACAATTGATTGCAAAACGATCGTTTGGGAACGATTGAAACAAGTGTTTTTAATATTTTGTAGCGTATGCCTTAGACTTCATAACTGCCTGGCATGCCTGGGCATGGCCTGCACCAAATGTTGAATTAGTGTTAAAGGAAGCGGTGGTATGCCTAAGGCAATGCCGAGCAGGTTTTTCCTTATCTAAAGTGGGGCAAGCCCTAGTTAACGATATATTAACGAAAAAGGGGAGCCAATCACAGAGCGCGCGGAAGACCTTTAATCCTGCAACAATGGTAATTCACGCATCATAAAGCTTTCATACCGTGACTCCATGACCGATTCATGACCATGGTTCCTATGTCATCGGTAACCGTACCCCCTCCAAAGTACCCCAGGGTCAAGGGGTACCGAATTACTCCTACAATCTCACGCGGCGCAACAAGACTCGTATCAACAAAGGACACGCTTCTTGGTTGCTGCTAGACTAATACTGTCGAAAATTTCTTAAACAGCTTTCGCCTCGATACATGCCAGATGCCTTATCTCTGAAGTGAGGTGGGGAAAGCGCTGACGTTCTACTTCTTGAACACACGACTCCAGCGGAGGGTTCAACCAGTCGCAGCGAATAACTACAGATCGTATGTGACTGCGGCTATGCGTTTCAGACACCACATAGTAGTTTGGACGTTTAGCCGCTTCACCGGACGAATTAAGGTAGTCGTCGACAGGTCCGCATCGTACGCATCGGACGAATCATATTAATTTGTGGTAGATCGTCCACTGTATCCGTGAAATCCCCGAATACAGTGACCCATTACCACGAACTAATACAATGCGTACGATACGATCTTGTGGACGTCTACCTTTATACGGCCGTTCAGCCGACATCGTACTTCACAATTACTTTCAACATGTCTACTTTATAAATCAATAAAAATTGTCCATTTAATAATGATTTACTTTGTTTTATTCTAATGATTGTATCACTCTATAGATCACGGAAGCTCCAGATTTCGGGGAACGGACCGTTTATGCATTTCGATAAGTCGCAAACCGTCTTTGCTAGATTATCAATTTTAAAGTAGCAATAGAACAGGTAAGGCATAAAGTACCAGCGAGATTTCCTAATGTAAACAAATTAATGATAACGAAATTACTTAAAAGAGTAACGCATATGCGTGATTTAAACTTTGAAGGTTGAGCTGAACCGATAAATTGTTGTTGATGGATTTTTGGTTCGCCTCAGTCGGTATCAAACATACTTTTGACCGTTGAAATCGGTGATCCGATTAGCGTTCACCTTTGACACTGAAAATCATCGCGAAAGATCGTGCAATCGTCAAAAATAATGATACCAAATTAGTATTTTCATGTTCGTTTATCCATGCTTCCATCGTAGATATACATTATTTATTCAAACTATTATGCGTGTTGATTATTTTGTATCCGAAAAATTCCTCTACACAAATTTATCGATCAAATTTTGATGCATTATATTCATGATTACCAGGTAATAATTTATTTCCCAGTTGATGTTGTTTTTCTTTTCTTAATATACAAATTTCGAATGCAGAAGAATCCTCATTTCAGCTTTGATCGACAAAGGTCAATACAGATACGAAAAGAATTTATATAGATGGCAGAATCAAGTGATGAAAAATAATTTCATATAATTAACCTTGAGAGTACCCACTGTGGGACCGAAACATTAAACAAATTATGACCTAACTAACGATTAGAAAAGTAGGGGAACAGCGTTGGTACATTATAATCCCAGAAACAGGCAAATGGAAGTTTCGATCTATTCGTTTGATCTACGCCAGCAGCGACTTTCAACCAACCTGTTTTTTCGGACGGATTTTATCAATAACGCACAATATAATCTGTGGTATACGGGAGTATTTAAAATTCTTTTTGGATGTGAAATAATAAATGACCTGTTTCTCTTCACTTTCCTTCTTTGTACAACTTGAATTTTACTTTCTCGAAATTGCAATTCTCGTTTCTCGAGTGTCTCGCGCGGCAATGATTTTCACACAATTTTCCAAAATTTAAATGTTATAATAGCAGACGTATCATAATCCAAAGTTTGATGAATTACCATGAACATTAAATTTAAAAAGCTTATACTTGGTAGAATTTAGACATAAGTTATAACACATCGCAACAATTACGTGTTTTCTCTTTTTGTACCAATTAAGGTCGGGAGGCCGTTTCGTAATTCAAAACTTATTTATCTTATTAATGGATAATTAAAGTGACCTAAACATTTGGTTAATGTACTATTCTTCCAGCAGGTTTCCAGTAATGACTTATTTATTTCTCTAAAATACGCATAATAGAAGGAAATCGAGATGATTAGGAATAAGCAATAATAAATTATCTAACGTACAGAAGTTTTTTATTAAAATTGTTTATTCAAAGAGCCTTTTACGCCTACACAAAATCAGAACAGTAAGGAAGATTGCAAATCTTTCCATGAGCAACTTACCCCACACTGTCATTTTGATCCCCAAAATGCACACAAGAGAATCAAAGTAAATACTAGCACGCAAGAGGATTAACAAATTAAGTAGCACGGTTAAGTGTTTTCTCAGATTTATTTATTTAACAAAGAATCTTTTACAGATATAAAAAATCGGAATAAGAATTAAGGCAGTAAATTTTCTCGTAGGCTGTTCATCCCTTAGAACTCGAATTTCGACTTGTCCTCGTGATAGATGAACACGTCCTGGAAGTACATGTTGGAACTGTAGTATTCCGGGTTGTACATCGGTCTGTCCAATGGATAACCGAATGGTTTTCCTTGATACGCGAACTTTCCGAAGACCGGGAATTCGTAGATGGTGCTCTTGTTGTCGTCGTACGGGCTCAGGTAGTAGAACATCTTGTAGCGCATTCCCTCGGGGGTACCCTTCGGGAGGGTTAGGCGTTGTGGGAAACCGTACATCCTCTCTTCGTAAACGAACGGCCTGGTGGCTCCAAGGGACTCCACGAGCTTCTTGAAGTATACATCGCTGGAGGTCGTTTCGGGCATCGTGAAGGGGCATTCTGGGTTCGGGCTGAGACGGTCGAATGTGTTGGAACCGGGTTTCACTGAAAGAATAATAAAAGACATATAGCTCGGTTCCCATGAATCGGTATGAATTTGGGGTGGATCGGCGAGAAGCATTTAAATGACGTTAACGAAGAACACAGTTGTTGATCCAACGGATCAACCGGCGTTGGGTTAGTGGAGGTAAAAGTAAATAAAATTGAATCGGTCTTGACGAAGGGTATGGAAGCAACTACTAACGTGTCACGGTGAAGCTGTCCAGTTCAACGAAGTATTTGTAGTATTGCTGGAGGTAAGTGAAGTCTTGGTTAACGAAATCGTAAGCTGGTCCAAGGAAGATCTTCAAAACGGCCTTGGTGCTCTTGTCGCTCTTCACGTTGAATTTGTAGGCGAATGGTTTGTAGTTCAGGCAGGAACGGCGAGCCGTCAGACGAAGGTCCAATCCCTCCTTGAAGCTTTCCACGGAGACGGCGTTGTTGATCAAGTACGAGCAATAGTCGTAGAAGGTGGTCAGCTTGCCAACATTCACGGATTCGATTTCGACTCCCGGGAAACCGATCTCGGACTCTGTGTACGCTGGTAAGTATGACTTGTATCTGTAACAGTCACGATGCAGAAGTTAATCAACGGCGAACACTCGACGAAGACTCGAAGTTACATCCATGGAATCCTGAATTGATTTTCGACTACCGAAAAGCGGCCGAGATTATCGCATCTTTTAGGCGAATTGTGCATTCAACATACCTGAAGAAGAAGCTCATGATCTTCTTGTAGAGGGTGAAGAAAGCGGGGTCTCTGATGCTGGTGGAGTAGCACTGAAGGGCACTTGGGATAACCTTGTTCTTGTTGGCGAAGTCATAGTTGAAGCCGAGGATGTCACGTGCGAGAGCATCGTACATGCCGTAGAATCGTCTGTTGCAGGAGTCGCGGTTTCCTTCGATGATGTTAGCCAAGTAGTTGAAGCCGTCCGGGGTGTAGATGTCAATCTTTCTGCCTGATTCGTCGATAACGTATCCAGAGTCAATTGCACTAGCGATGCGGGATTCAAGGACATTGATTTCCTGTAAAAAGATCAAACGAGATTGTTCGAGTGAATTTGTTGGGCTGAAAATGTTGTCTGCGCAAGAGGTAATCATTTGGAACGTCGATTATCTTAGACACCTTATCGTTCGAACACCTGTCGGACAAGTTTTTGTTTTTATACTCTCGCGTTTATATTAGGAACGATTATACGCATTTACTACTTTCCAATTACGCCACGTTCTCCCCTAAGTGGATAATCGACGTCTACTTCAATTACGGTATTTCTAAGTGCGATGGCGGTATTCGCAAACAATTATAGATATTCCGATTAAGCGACAGTAGCTTTTATGCGAGTAGATAAAAAAAATCAATCTACGCAGTAATTTCTCTTCGAAAAGAAAATATTTACCTTAAGGTACTTGTACTTGTAGTACGGGACGGAGGAGTAGCGTGCTCTCTGTGGGAAAGAGTAGCCGTTGGAGTACATCAAGCCGGTGTAGAATCCTGAGTAGACGGGTTTGTAAAAGTCCAAGTCTTCGATCTCACCAAGACCGTTGGATATGCGTTCGAGATAGTATCTGGCGTACAGTTGCTTGTGGAGGAAATAGTACATGTGTCCGCGGACTTCCTTGGGGATGTTGTATTCCTTGCTGCTCAGCCAGTAGGGGAAGACTTGACGTACGTAGTAGTAGAAAGCGTTCAGGCTCACGTCTTCCAGGTAGTAATCCATGTTGTATCCGTCGTGGAAAGGCTTGGCGTGTACACCGGTGTTGTTCGCGTAGATCGGGTTCTTGATTGCGCTACCTGTTCGCGTGCATGGGGAAAAAATATTGTTTCTTAATCGAACGTTTTCTCGTAGCTCGTGTTCGTAACGTTTCTAAACCCATTGCTCGAATTCTGGTAATCCAATGAAAGCAAACGCGAAGCTCGCGTAGCGAGTCTTAATAAAATGAATTGATTGACCAAACTAATCCTCAACGGAAGATAATTAATATCATATCGTCATTCAATTGCAATCTGTAAAATAATAAGTTTTAACGATCCCTGCCGAACGAATCCTGCCATTGGACGTATTTTTAAAATGTATTACAATTACTGTCAGGGCGTGTTTGTTTCGACGTTGAATTCAGCGACTGAGGAAAATGGACTCACCACCGATCATCTTGTTGTTACGCGCCTGCTGGATAACATTCCAGTTGAAGAACAGGTGCGGGTAGATTTCGTAGATGGGAGGCAGTTTCATGCATGGGCACTCGTACATGTAAACGGCATTAGTGAAAGCCGATGTGAAGACTTCATCGTTCATGTAGTAGCGAGCCCAGCACGCTGTATTGTAGAAGGTTTCGAAGTTCTTCGAGTTGTAGAAGAGTTTGTAGAGACGGTACATCTCCTGGACATGTTCTTCGTAGTACGGAGAGAAGATGGCATCGCGGCTCAACACTCCTTGGTCGTAGAAGGAGAGGAACTCTAGTACGACATTCTGAAAAAGACAAACGAATAAAATTATTTTCCTGATCAAGGGAGCCAAATTGTTTCCAAATATTGTGGGACTGATTTCGTTAGGTATAGGCATACGAGAGAATCGAATTTTCATGAGCACGAAAGAAAGTAGAATTCCGTGGTTCATACGAAACATTCTAACATTTACGATGAACAATTCAAAATATGCCGTCTATGGTTCGCGGTCTCCTCGAGATGGGCAATATAATGTAATTGATCGTTATTATTATTATTATTATTATTCACCTTGTCCTTGTAGTTGTTGATGTTCTCGCTGATGTTGTAGTTCTTTCCAATTTCGTAGAAGGTGGCGTCGGTGAGATCGCGCTGCTTGACGTAGAAGAGAAGCTCGTAGATCTGCTTGCTTTTCTGCAGGAACTCCATGTCAGCGACACCGCTGCTGCCGATTTTGGCACCCTGGGCAACGCATAGCGCGCCGAACGCCAACAACAACGTTAACTTGATCATCTTGTTCGAGGTATGTTTACCCTCGACGATTCACCTCGACGTTATACCGTTTGCCGTGCACCGCCAGCTTTTATACTCGTCAGAAACCGTGTAATCGTCGTGAACTCCTGACCCACCTCTCATTTTCGTCGATATCGCGGCTGCTGTACACTCGTTCGATTTTTATTGCCGTACAGATTTACGAGAAGATGTGATTTACAAAATGTGGAAACTTTTGAACTCTTGTTTTTACGTTATCTTGGTTTAACGAATGCCGCTTAGGAATACGCGAAGGGAATCGAGTGTTACGTTCAGATTCATGGAATGGATTTGTAGGAGGTATGAATAGTATGGAACCAGATCAAATTTTATATACATTTTTGCATTAGCCTAGTAGGCTCGCGCTGCACGCTCTGTGGAGTGCGTTGAGATGTTAGAGTTATGTCAACATGGGGCTAACATCGAATGCCAACTAGTACTATGTACGCGTAGAATGCATTTTGATCGTAGTACCATCAGTGTAGTATCATTTGTACGGATTGGACTATCATTGCAATTCCTACGCATATTATTTTCAAGGGAAATAAGGATGGGAACCGGACAATGTTATTTGGTGCAGCATTTTGTGCAAATTTTATTCATGTATGACTGTGATTTCGTGAGCGGTAGTTTGTGAGCCGTAGGACAGGAAAAATTGTATATGGCATTTTTGGTGTGGTTCGATGCTGCGTTCGATCGAGTTCAAAGAATGTTGAACCCGTATTTCACCCACTGAATCCACGAGCCAACTTGATGTTTATTGAAATTTGTATAATTTTTATTTCCATTATTGAATTTATTAATGTTCTTTACATACGAATAAGGCTGATCCACGGGATATACGAGTGTTATTAATTTTATGATTAACAATTAATATTTTGCATAGAAATTGTAAAGTACCTGACCGAACGATCCTTTAATGTCTAAGACAAAAGTTACTAGTAATCTTGTCATAAGGTATTCTGTAATATCATTATTACCGAAGCATAGTTAATTTTAAGTGGAACAAAAAAGAGTTCGATCAATCTTTACGATCCAATCAATAATTTGTAATCATATGTAATAATTATACGGAGATGTTGTGATAATGCGCGTAACAATTTTCATCGAGTATATTTGTTTCTAAATGGCAAAGAATAATTGTTAAATTGTTTTTATCTCAAATTTCCAATTTCAATGAACAGTAAATCTTTGGATCCCTCTTCGCACTTCGTTGAACATCCGTATCGATAAATACTTTAAATATTCTGTGCAATTGGTTCGTTTAATACAACGTTAATCCAAATCCTTGTCAAGCATATTTGTTTGTGGGGAGCAACAAGTAATTGTTGACTTACACTTATTCGTAGTAGAAACTAACCCGGAATCTCTTTATTTTGAAATGAAACAGTAGTCGAAGAAGCATGGAAACGTTAGTACATGCACATTACACGATAAGCATACGTGTCCTCCACTAATGTGTGTCTTAATTATTCTTAATAAGGCACTGTTTTTATGAAATGTCGAGGAGAGTTCAAGGTGTTATCCCGATATAATGTGCTTTTATAAATTAAACGAATAATAACTCTAGATACTTGGTTAATTAGCATTTCTTCATCTACTCGTCTAACGTACTATCTTTCTATTCTGATAATTATTATTTCATGCCAAGGGGTTGCATAGAACATAAATTAACATCGTGAAAATAATAAAACAATTATATGACAGACAAGTTATCAAATTAGCGAATGAGTAAATGTTATTCGACATACGCGAGTAGAATCATTTTATTTACAATTCTTTATACAACTGGCTAACATTTTGTTAACCAGTTTAATTAAAACCGTACAATTTACGATAATATTAAAAATGTCTAGATCTATTCCTTTTCGCGTGATGCAATATTAGATTAATCCTGAAATTCTCAATTTCACGATTAAAAAATTGAGCGTTAGTAGAACAGACCCGCGATTGCAATTTTTCAATGATTACTAACAATTCTTTTAATCAAATCTATTACTCGAAAACCATCACCTAAATGTAACATCGTATAAATTCTTCGACATTCAAATTGCACCAATTTGAATGGAAGTTTCAAAATATTTTTATTATCATTGTTCCCCAATATTATTTGTTCGTAATTTTATTATTTAATTGTGTATGATCAAATTAGTTGTAACGTCTCGGTTAAATTATTGAACGATTTTTAGCGTTCCTTTTGTATCGGCTCTGACTTCTATTAACAACTTTGCTCTCGCATTATCATATTTGTACAATAGCAGACTGCACACCTTGAAACAGATGGCAAAATGGCAGATTACACTCTTAAAATAGCAGACATAGTGTTAATATTAGATGAATGTCACGGAATTACAGTATAATTAATTAAATATTCTAACGGGCGTCGTCCAAATAACAGCATAATGCGCAACTGCGTTAATTAGATAAGAAAATAAGCTTTTTAATGCGCAACTGCGTTCACAGACTTATTGTTAATGAAGTCCGAATTCGCAGGGCACGCAGAGAAACAGTCTTGTGTTACAGTCAGTGTTACAAAACTGGTAGATGTGGGTACTGATGCATTGGACCCTAGGATAAGGATTCGATAAATTACTGCTGTTTGTGGCATTCCCCGATTAACCGTATCGCGAATCTTGAAAAAAATTAAAGTTGCATCCTTATCGCATTCATTTGATCCAAGTATTGACTACCGGATGACTTTGAAAATAGACTACGATTCTGCAATCAAGCCCAACGTGGATTGCGAATGGATCGTACTAAGAGATGTGCAGTTTGCCATTAGAGAAATGAGATAAGCCGCAGAGTAAAGCTGGTAATAGAAGTGAGAGCCAATAAAAAGGAAGGCAACAAAACACTAGCAGATTTAAAAACCGAATGTAACCAAGCTGTCGCTACAAAAATATCACATTCGTGCAATTCAATGAACGAGAATTGAAGCAAGGGATAAAACAGAATTTTTATATCTTGCCTAGTTTGGGAGATATTCGGGGGGTGTTGGGGGGGGGCATTGATTAAAATGGGACACCCTGTATATTTTAATTTCTCGAATTGCGCCACGAGTTTTGTGAATTTATTGTTGCCGAGGAATACGATTAAAAAAGAAAAAGCAAAGAACTAAAGACTTTGATGTGTCGCTAAGGTTTATCACCGCGTCGTACAATTCGATAACGATAAATTGGTGGAATACGCAAAAACAGTTCAAGTTGGATTGATAAAAAGAAATTAGGAACGCCTGATCCGTAATAATTAAGTAATACAGCTTTCTCCGAAACGGTGGGCCGACCTTGGGCATCATGAATTATGGATCCTCCTTCGTATGTAAGTTTAACTCAATTAACGAGAATAAGACAACACAAATGGATCTTGAAAAAAAAGTCAACCTTCAACCGAACAGATAATTCAAATATGGTTAAAGCTCAATTACAAAGATTTAAAAACTTGTAGGACATTTAAAATAAAATGTTTTTATGCAAATACATATTTTAATTATAAGTTGTACATAATATATAATGTGTGTGTGCAATATATAGATATATATTATATAATATATATACATATATTACATTGTTGTATCAATATAATAATAACAAAATGAAAATAAATAAATAGGAATAAGTATTGTATGCGACAGAGTATTCAGAAGTCTTGTTAAGTAGACAATTTCAACGCGATAAATTTCTTTATCCGAAGCAAATGACGAGAAGGGTAGCAAGCACTGTTTTGAAACTAAATTCCTTGTGTGTACAGCATAATATTAATATCATTAACATTAGTAATATATTAATAATGTCAATCATTCGAAACTCCACTGTATCGCAGATACAACAGTTACGCTTTACGATAAAGACGAAACCGTCGCTGGGCGCCTGGCTTGCTTATTTCACTTGCGTAACAAGTGTCACGGCGAAGTGGGGGTAACGTCACACAAGCAATGCTTGACGCCGCGTAGTGGGTGTACTACAAAATTGTCTTCCCACTTAAGCACAATTAATTGTTCACCTTATACTCGCTGGCAAAAATGAGTAAAACTCATCTACCAATGAAAACCAATATTCATGGACTTCTCTCACCTCCCTCGTTATTTGAATTAAACCTAGGATTGCACTAACTATCAAGAAAAGGGGTGCACCAGAGAAACATTTCGTTTCCTTGCCGTAAGTTTTGATCCATGTAGAAAAATAAAATATGATTTGACGGTTTATTATTGTTTATACTTTGATTGAAAACGATCACACTTATAGGATCCTTTCACTCGTGAATTTATTGCATGTGCATATTACTGAAAAGTGGAAGAGCATGTGTTAAGGAATTCTTTATATTCATGGTCGTTGACTTCTGTTAAATTCCCCGTTATTTAGACCTAGGGCTGCACTAACTATCAAGAAAAGGGGTGCGCTACAGAAATTTGTCATTCCCTTGCCGTAAACTACTGCTTGCGTTTAACAATTTTCGATACGCTATTACTAAAAATGTGCACTTTAAAATTTTCAAAATTTGGAAGAGTTATTTCATCAATGTGTTTCTTTATTATGGATTATATCAAACGAAGTATAGGGTGGAGACGACAGCTTACGAAGTTTCACATGACCGAAAAAACTGTATTACAAATCTAAACTACTCTCCTGTTCTTTAGTAGGTACAGGTGCAAGGTACAAGTGCTTCCTATTCGATACAAAGAATCTATAAGACATTTGTCCGACATTTAAATGATTTTTTGTGAATTGGGCTTAATGATGCTTTAATGAATCTCCTCGTTTATAGAGTGACTTTTTATATGGCCATGTATTATATTTGTATCCTTTACCGTTCTGCTGATAAGTTCGAGAGTGACCCGAAAATAGTACCAGAGTTCATGAGTATCAAATTTTCTGCACAAAAAAATATATTACTTTTCTAATCTACTCTATTCATAGTCTGCGACCATATGCGTCTTCCTTGAATGAATATTTGTTAACAGGAGAATTAACGTAAAGTCGGGCACAGAATTTGAAAGAAAATTTTTGAATCAAATTGTTTGGACGAAACTTTGACGTATTTTCGACATGTTATGAATTTACTTGTTTAGCATTCACCAGTCTCAGTTTGCCATCAAGTAACTAGTTTTTAATTTTATTTCTAATCTGTTATCCCAAACTTACAGACAACTGCGGTTCGTTAATTAGGGTATGTTTCTTAAACTAGTTTAACGCGTACATACTAATTCAAAATCGTGTAGAATGGACCTGCCCTGTACGAAATCCGATTTTCTTAAAACGACTTCGAAATTCGCTGATCTGATGACGATAGCCAAAATTAAATTGAGAAAATTGGAGGTTAACATATGTAACTACGAAGTCGAAAATTCACAACGAATCCAACGTACGTCAAACGGAAGTAACGAAAGTTTTCGAAAAAATGACCACAAGAAAACATTTTTAGATAAAGAGATTTTTCAAACGGCAGAGCTAAGAAACCGACTAATGGATTTAGAATTCTTCGGTAGAGTAGGTGACAAGTTTAAAAATTTCTAGAATTAATGGATCCAGTCAAATTGATTACGTTTGCTTACTACTTGTCGGTCAGTTGCATCAGTTACTTGTTATAAGCTTATTTTAAATAGGTTATTTATTACTCGCCATTGCATAATTGAATTATAGAAAATTCTAACAAATTTATAATCGGTTTAGGCTTCTTCGCTCAGAACCTTTATGTACCTTAACAATTACGTACATACTTTTCGAGTACCGATCAAAAGGAGTGAAATTGATTACTACAATCTTCCTGTTTACGAAATCGTCTTTCCAGGAGGAAAGGATAATGTTTCTCCCGTTATTTCCCATACGAGAAAAAGAAAAAAGTGTTCGAGAAGAAACATTTCGCAACGAGTACCCGAATGTTGTATGAATAAATAACGTAAAGCATGTAATAGCCTGAAACGCATGTTTTATAATAATAAATTTAGAATTACTTTTTCATCGGAATCTTTAATGGCTTGGAAGTCTATTGAATCGTACTCTCGCCATTTCCGTGAATAACCTTAATTTATCGCAATAAAAACAAAAACCACGCCAAAATTTGTCTAGATTCTTTATTAATATACTAATATTAATTATTTCGATAATATAATTAAACAATTATTTAATCGACAAAATAATTTCAGAATTATTTGTTAATATTGCAATCAAAGAATTATTTGGTCGACAAAATAACTCAAAAACATTTTCCGTACGAAAGAGTTACTTAATTGGTAAAATAATTTCTGAATTTTTATTAATATTACACTTAAAACAATAATCGCACAACAAACCTCTAAATTAAACAGGTTAAAAAGAATTCAATTGACATCGTAATTAGAATATTATCGGATGGAAAAACAATTTCGAAATTTAATCAATAAAATGATCCCCGAACTTTCGTTGGTAAAAACGAACCTTTATCCGAAGTAATAATTCTAAAAACAATCGCACAATTTCTATCATTATTATTATACAACATTACTCTACATTAAACGATTATTCAATCGATAAAATAATTTCGGAACTTCCGTTCACATTACAATCAACGGTCGTTTGATCTCGCGAAACAAAATTCCGTAGTTTTTGTAAATTTGTAGATCGATCAAAAAAGGTCTGTCCCAAATATTATCCATAATATATCATTCAATAAATCTCCGAATTAAACAATTGCGTACAGTTCATACATATATAATATATAATATATATAATACATATATATCTTTTGTACGAAGATTATCCTACGATCCATTATCAATGAATGCAAAGGATTTTTTTTCTCCCCTTCTGCGAACCACCACTTGTTCCATGGAAATAAATATCTACCCCTCGCCAGTAGGAACAATCCTTCCTTTTACTCAATGTCCGATAGCAACGAGAAAATAAGCTTTTGTAAAATTGCTGATTGGATCGACCCGGTGGTCAATGGTGAAGTCCCGCGACTTTGAGCTTCTTCGGCTGGCGTACCGTCCTACCAGCTTCACTGTCGGAGGATTCCGACTCGGTGTCGTTGTACCCTGGCATCGATACACCTTCACTCTTCACGACCTCGCAACTCTCCGCCGCGAAATTGCCAGTTATCTTTGCCTTCTCCAAAGCCCGAACTAGAACAATAGGTTTCGAAACCGTACAGAAAACTGGTACGGGCGAAAGCTGTTTTAAATAATGAAAATCATCATTGCGACAATTGCTGTCAGCACACATAAAAATTGCTCGGTTTACCGCTGTTTCACAACCTTTAAATTAGAACTTGAACCATTTGCATTACTGAGTTGAATAATATGCGCTTCCATATAAACCAATATTATTTTTCATAATTAATACGGTTTACAGAGAACAAAGAGAAATTGCGCTTGACTGAGCTAGTTTATGGATCAAAGGCAATTATGTGGATAAGTTAAACGAAATAAATGTTCCTTCAAATTAAGTTTATATTATTGGAATACTATTGAGATCTGACTTAAAGTTGACGATGTTAAAGCTAGTCGTTAATGTCCTTAAAGACTTTGAATATAATATTTCTACAAAGTAGAGTTGCATACAAACCAATGCATAAACTATTGAGAATTAGAGGTGTCTAAGCCAATTTTCAGTAGTTGAGAGAAATTTACTCTTCATGGATCACGCGACAGAACAGTCAAAAACTATAACGTAACATTTTTTATTCAAATTAGTGGCTTATACCACTCTGATTCCCCTAAGCTTAGACGTTACTAAATCGTATAACTTAAATATCGTATTTGGAGTAAGTATAAAGTTCTGTTCCAAATACAAACAGAATTTACTCTGTGATTCCAGAAGGTTGTTCTGTCGTTTTAAGTCATCTATGTCCTGTTGATGTGAGGAATTTTTGCGTCGCATGAACTGTATATATTCGGCGGCTTTCTTGAGTATTTGCGCTCTGCTGGCAACCTTTTCACCCTGTAGTGCCGGTACTGAATCTCGGAGACTGGAGAAACTATCTTTAATATGATCCCTACGCTTGCGCTCAAGCGCATTGTGGTGTGCTCGCTTTTCCGCCTATAACAAATAAAATGCAACATTGAATATTATCATCAACAAAATATTACAATTACAAATATCTTAAAAATCTATCGCCTTAAAAGTTTATAATTCACTGTCTCCCCAATCTCGAATGCTAATTAAAATATTTATTATTAAAAGAAATATGGCAACACAAATCTTATGCTATAGTTGCAACATAGTAGTCAGCTCAAGTAAATTTCACAATTTATCTGTTATCTGAGAATTATTCCATCTTTTTGATTGCTGTGTCACTATAACACATATTAAGAAACAAGCAAGTAAATAACTATTCTAGGTAAAAGTGATCCTGTGCTGGGAGCATCGTACTAAATATTTATTTTTCATTCGGAACCTGTAAACAAACACATCTACATTGAATCCTGATTTATGGATCAATCAAACAATTCCAAAGCCATAAAATACATTCAGTGGATCGCCGATCTGCCTTGTCGATGTATTGAATCACAGATTACTCAATGTAAATAAGTTTCTCTGTCCAAAACTTCATAAGGAAGGTTAGGTAAATAAGAAAGCGTTTACAAAACTTGAAAACGGTAGATCAATCAGAATTCGTGTTTCAGCGATAACCATTGTACGAAACTATCGATGGTATAGGGTACAAAGAATACATGTAGATTGAACAAGAAAGAACGGCGAAAAGGAATCTTACTTGCGAGTAATATTGCGTGTTGTTCGAGTGCCTCTGCCTGGAGTCGGAGTCGTCACCTTCCTAAAAAGCGGTCACCTTAATAGGGCTCGTTCGTAGGATTAATTTTTTATGAAAAACTTACGTCGCTCTCGATGTCGATGTCTCGATCATCGTCGCTCATTATAATTCCCTCAATCGCCGGATTAATTGGTAAACAAAAGGTTTTTCCAAGCACTCAGGTAATAGTGGGTACATATGTGCGTACGGAAGAGTTTGACAGGTAAACACTAAATGTCCCTAACCCGGATTACAGTGATATTTTTTGTACCAAGTAACTATATTGTAAAACGCGCTCCACACATCTGTTGCGCGGGAATCATTCAAATACGATTTGGTAAATCGCGAAAAATTTTGTAATTTAAATTGAAAGCATTGTTTGATTGACAGAAAATCTACAATTAATAAATTATCTAATATAAAGTTCTATTTAAAGCTGAGGATTGCTGAAATAGAAGAAACCGAAATGTATTAGAAACAAAGATTCTACATATTTCACTAGCCTTGGTCAACGTCATGAGATTAAAGTATAAACCGAGTAATATATAATTCTGAATGTATATTTATACGTACACTTGTGTGGTATCATAAAAATTACCATATACTACATATGATCCCAATAATAGCACGTTAAATTCAGATTCAAATATTAGATGTTTCTGTTACTGGGAGATAACAATAACAGAAAAATTCCTCTATAAAATTTTGTCACGAGCCCTGAATTTCGGGGCAAACATCGAAGTTTGAAACCAACATGATCGAAATCTATTACTGAGAATCATCACTAATGGTTTCTCTGGGCGACGGAACGTTGGAACTGATATTGCTTGACAGGCATGAAGGTCGCTTTTCTTCAATTTTCTCGATCATTTCATTCACTATTATGTCTTTTTCATTATCATCTTCCTCTTCTCTCACACACACATTTTGCTGGCCCACGTGTGCTGAAGGCTGGACAAGTCCTAGGCTTCCTTGAGTATAAAGGCACTGGATGCCCTCGATCTTCGACATTAAATTTTTGGTAATAATTTTATCTGTACACAATCTGCGTCTAAAATAAATAATAAATTATACCTGCGATGCAGTATATCCCAGGATACTCGTTATATTCTCCGTTTCTAGTATTTCTTGCAGAGAGAAGAGCAACTTGTGTTTCAAATGAACGGCACAATAATCATCCTCTAGGGTGTTTTCTTGCATCTGAAGAAGTATTACAGATTTAGTGTTACATAATTCAGCGTAATTACGGGGAATTTCTGTTAATGGAGTTTTTAATTCTTTTGCCATCTAATGAAACTTTACTGCCTAACTTAAATTTCATTTTATATTTTACACATACTTGTAAAGCTTCCCTGATACAATTTCTTGCACGCTTTACAATATTTTTCAATTCATCAAATTCTTTGCGCTTTGCTCGTACTTCTTCGAAAAGTCGGTCTTTATCCTCTTTCGTTTTTAACAAACATTGCTCCAAGAATCGAGCCTTTTCTTCTATTTCTTCGGATTTCCTTTTGTAATCCTCCAACATCGTTTCATAAACGGCTAGTCGCGAATTTTCCCTTTCTGCTTTTCCGTAAAGTGCAATCGACCTTTCTAAGTCCTGTAACAATACCAATAAAAAAAATTGTTTACATTAGAAAAGTAGATTCTTGAAAGTGATAGAAATCTAAATTCCAAAAATTAAGTGAATCACTGCGTAATTCAGTTGCGATCTTACATTTACTAATTTATTAATGACGTCCTTCTGTTTCATCGTTTTCTTTAAAGTTATTTTCGCCTCTGTTTCGAAGAGGTTGCATTGCAATTTGAGAATGCGGTCTGTCTCCTTGCATTCATTATTAGCGGATTCCAGTTCCCTGCAAACGCCCAGGATTTCATCGAGTTCTTGACTCATAACAATATTTTCCCGAACTGTGCGATGAGTAGCTTCCGCTATTCGCAGATTAGTTGCCCTTCGGAACGCTTCCGACAAATCTTTGAGACGTTCCTCCATTTCCTTTTTCATCCTTCGTACATTTTTATTGTGTATCCCGTCAAACATGTATATCGTATTTACGTAAATGGATATTTTATAATAATTAACAAATTTATATTTGTTTAAAAGAAACATAATGTACATTGCCTTGCCGATAACCAGAGATTTTTCAGCTTCGTAGAGCGCTTTGTTGTGTCGTTCCTCTTGCTCCGCGATTTCCTTTTCTTGGTTTTCAAATTTTTGCATCAGGTCGAGACGAGCTAATCGCCAATCCTCTAAGGCGTTTAATTTGCCAGCTGTACGAACATAAATTAACGGGTGGAAAATTTTGTCCGGATCAAACATTCGTCAAATATTAGTTTAAGTATCTTTTTATTGGACGGCGTTAAGTAAAGGAGACGAAAAAGAAGGTCATTAAATGTGAAACAGATATGACGTACAACTGGACCAAATTCACTTTGTTATTCAGAAACGAGCAAAGAATTGAAACACAAACTAATGCAACACCGGTAATGCTAGATTAATTAGTATTCTACCAATTTTTTCAGTCTAAGCTTACAAATGACCGAAATCTTGCCATCGCACGATATGGCAAAAAATTACGAAAGTTTGATCTTTCACAAATATTAGTATTGATTTATATTCGAATTCTCTTATAGCTTTTTTTTGGATAACAATATAAATTGTGTCTTCAGTTTGGTGTCAATGGGTGTGACCTTTGTATCACTAAAACTCTATATGTATGTTTCAATTCAAGATATTCCAATTCTTAACCGGCGAGTTTAACTTCTGCGCTTAAATTGCTTTCCATCGTTCGATATTCAAGGTCCATTGCATCTTCCTTTTTCTTGAAAGCAGCCATCTCTTCTTTGTGCAATTCTTCCAACGCAGACAGGCGTTCGTGAAGTTCTTTCGTTTCTTCCAGTTTCTCTTCCAGACTTCTTTTCAAGTGCGCAACCACGTCCGAACGATCTTCCTCTAATTGTCGATATTTTTCTCTCGCGATTTCGGCTTCCTCCTCGAGTTCGTTGTTGCGGCTTCGCAATCTAAAACAACTCATAGATATACGTTTCTAATGATAGTAATCCGAAATTGCGTTCCCTTACGGGACAACATGCGTTTGTGCGATTCAATAAAATTAACTCTTTAGTATAACGACTATTTAAATTCTATTCATTTTACCACCCCTTCAAAAAAGTTCTATCATGAATAAAGTCAATAGAAATATTATATACCTTTATTTTAATTATGTATTTTAATTTATTACTTTTGTAATAAGCACAGGTACTCTTCAGCTTTAATTACATTGTATTAGTTTCGCTTAACCGATACCGCATCTTCATATTATAGTATACATATACGTACACATTCGCGAATAGTGCATACGTATTTACATATGTATTTACCGTGCCAACTGTCTGTTGTTATCCACTATCTGCTGCTCGTAAGATAAGGTCTCTCGTTCGTTCAAGCATTTCTTTTTGCTCCTGCTCTCCTTGTCGCCCGTGCGTTTCTTCTTCTTCCTAATTCTCGGCATTCTCGTTAATTAAACACGAAGAATTTTGGTATAGATAATTGGAACCTTTTTCGTCGTACGATGAAGAAATGTGATGGCATTTACTGTTGGGTCGATGAGTGGAATGATACCACGGCAACGGCGAGAATCTGATTGTAAGACTCTTTGCCTTAGATAAAACGATAAACGTTTATTGAAATGGATGATTTGATGCCAATTTCTCTCGTATTTCTTTCATTTAATTTGGACATAGAATCATGTAAAGATACATTTTTTTACGGAGAACAGACGGAAAGAAGGTTTGTTTCGGATAGGCCGTAGTTACATCTCATTTGACTGTAAGTGTACGTTACGTTCCGATTATAACAAATTTATTCTAAAGGCATGTGTTTAGGTTAAATATTAGATCTAGGCGGACTTTTGATTTTCTGAACTCGATATTACCATCCTAGACAGAAACAAATTTTAACAAGGCGAGAAAGAAAGATATACGGTTTTAATTGAAGTATTTGTCAACCAAGATATCGGGGACTTACATCGAAAGTTAAAGTTCACAGAAGTGCAAAAACTCCACAATTACGATAATTTACTAATTTGAAAAATCTTAAATCTAATAGACGCGCTCATGCTTTGCTCTTCACGCATTTTCTCGAAATATACACAAACACACACACAGAGACGCGCGCGCGTACATACACACACTGCGACAATTTAAAAACTGTAAAATTTACGATTTATTCCAAATTTCATTGTTTGCGGTGCAAGGTGGTACAATAAAGACAACGTATTTACGCTCACGCAACCGCGTGTATTTACGAATCACCAGTAACAAACTCGACAGCGCCTAAGGGAAAAAAAGAAGAAGATTGTAACAAAAAGTAGTTTAGACTAATTAACCCTAGCCTGAGGTGGTGGCTGCGGCCTGCGGAAGTAGATAATGAAACTCAGCATTCCAGTGAGTAACCCTATAAGGTACAAGTCCCAATTCTGACCCAGAAGCTGGTCCCATTTGTCGAACTGATCAACGAGACTAAACTCCTGAAGATAGTCCAGACCGAAGAGAAAGGAGAGTTTGATGAGTGCCAACGCCACTGGTATTCTGGCATCAGGACTGGCCTCCGCTGCGAGATCATAGCACCGTTTGGCCAAATGTCTATCCCTTGCCAAGCCAAGGCCTCGCTCGTGCATGTATCCTAGGTTGAACATCGCTTGAGCATTGTGTTGATGTTCGGACGCTGACCTATAATGTCCAGCTGCCGCCTCATAATCCACTTTTGTCCCTCTACCATAATAGTGGGCATCCCCCAGTTTGACCTGTCGTAATTAACATTTACCAACGATTTATAAACTATTCATTTCATTCTCCTCATTTCAGTAAACTGTACGTAGAAATAGATTGCAATTAGAACCTACTTGAGCCGCGGAGTATCCTTGTGCAGCGGCTCTACCCCACAGCGCGAGCGCCCTGACTAATCCCTCCTCCTCGGAGAGTATCGTTGCCTCCCCTTTATCCAAAATAAAAGCGGCATTGCTCTGTGCAACCTCGTATCCCATTTCCGCTAGGAGCGCGTAATTAATGAAAGCCGTGTTTGTCCTGCCCTCTCTGTAATCCGCGTGTGCAGTCATCAGCTGATCGCTCCATTTGCCCCTTTCAGCAACATTTTTCAAAAGCTCGACCGCGGTAGGGCAACTGCGCATCATGCCTGCACCGGTGGCATGCATTTGAGCCAGATTGTAAAACGCCAAAACGTGACCTGACTGACTGGCCAGATTGAAGTATTTGTTAGCTAATTTATAATCACGCCTCACTCCTGTGCCGCCTGTTGGATAATTGGATTTTAATTTCTGAATATGTGCATAGTTTGAGATGTTAGAAGTAACAGATTGCCGTTAAAAATGTGAGTGTTAATTTAAACTAAAAGAAACGTACTGAAATACATGTTGCCGAGTTGGAGTTGACCATCCACCCATCCTTGCTCTGCAGCTTGGCTGAAATATTGCAGAGCTTTGGTTGTATCCCTTTCGACTCCCCTTCCGTAAAGATACATCAGGCCCAGGCCGCTTTGCCCCACTGGATTTCCAAGCTCTGCAGCTTTTTTGAAGTATTTATATGCTGTCTCATTGTCTTGCTTAACTATATCGCTGCCTTCCAAGTAGATCTAAAAGTAAACAATGGTTATGTAGCGTTTTCAAAATGCATCAGCAAATGCTTGTTACAATCACATTTGCATTTAATTTAAATAACAGTGATATGGAATTAAAGATAAACTATAATTAGATAAGGAGAAATCAAATTTGATAGCAAGGACCAGTTACTACTATCAATGATTGGAGACACTTCTGTTGCATTATTACTATCTGATCTATGAGTTAATTATTTATATTACCTTTCCCAGAAAGGCCATAGCAATGGGATTTCCAGCATCAGCCGCATGCTGGAAATATTGTAATGCCCTCTCATGATCCAGCGGGACACCCCTACCACCCTGGTAATGCAATTGTCCTAGTCCGATTTGTGCCTGTGTATCTCCTTTCTTTGCCAGTAGCTGATAGTACTCTATTAAATCCTGATCGAAAATCCCTGAGCTGTATCCAGGATTTTCTTGTTCATCCAGAAGTCTCACCCTCTGGACAACCGGTCCTCCGCTTAGAGAGACTTCTTCCGCAACCTTGTTGGCAACTTTGCGGTAAAAATCCAAAGCCCTTTCACAGGAAGCTGGTGTCGTCAGACCTGCCCAATGCCGATACCCTACGGCCATTTGGGCACGTGTATCTCCACCAAGAGCTGCTGCTATGTAGTGAAGCAGAGCTTTACCTTGAGAGGCGCTCACCCGAACGAGACCTGTCGCATATAGGAATCCCATACCCTGGCAAAGATTTTACGTTATGCCTGACTTTAGTATTTTTGTTGTAGAAAAAATATCTACTCCAAGGTAGTAGCAAATTAATAATACGTTTTTGAAAAATATGTCCCCTATTTAATACATCAAAATGGGTTTGAGAATGATCTTATCCCTACTTAAGCACTTAGAGTTTTATATACCATGTGGGCAGAAGGTAATCCTGTTTTGGCGAGTTCTTTGAAAGTTTCGTAAGCTATCGAAATATCCAGATGAGACGTCCGAGAGGTAGTCGAACGGAATTGTGTTCCTAACAGTTGAGCCCATGCCATCATAGACCGGGCTTCTCGGTGGCCTAGAATAGCCGCGGATGCTAGTAGCTCGTATGCCTCTGCTTTATTTGAACGCGTTGCATTCAAGAGACTCTGTGCGTTTCTAAATATCTGTTCAGCTAAAAATTTAATGGAAGACTCAATTACCATTTCTAACACATTTGTACAGCATTGTTACAATAAGTAGCAATTGTTGCCATAAGTAGCTAAAAGAGTATTACCCTCTTGCTGCTCTGGTGTAAGTGGTTCTTGAACTTCCTCGTGTGGCTCAATCTGTTCTTCTTTGTTCCATGGTTCTATATCCTCTTCTTCCATCCTCAGATTCCCGTTCATAGAGTCCATACTCTTTGCTTGCGCTATCATTGCCTTCATCCAAACGTTCCCGATAGCAGCATTTTCCTCTTTATTTTCAGGCTTAGTTTCTACTTCCTCCTTTTTTTTGACAATTTTATCATTGAGGTAAGGTTCCGAACTTGGCACCAACTTACGAAAACTATCTTGCAGCGCTTCCACCTCTTTTAGATGTTTCAACCAATTGTCTAAGTTGACATCCTCTTCTGCCTCTTCATCAGAAGTCTCTGATCGTTTTTTGGACTCCTCTGGCTCCGAAGCAACAGCCATAACCAGGAGAAGGAGAATTAATGCCTTTCTTGGTTTCATTCTATCTGTTTTGTTATGCCTCCGCTTTGAATTATTCTACATTTGGGTAAAAATATCAGTCAATTTTAGTCTTTGCTTCTAAACAGATTTGCTGCAATTTTGATTAATGTTACGTATGCCACGTATTAAAAAGATTATAATGATAGTTGGCACTTACAAAAATGAAGCTAATACGTTATCTTCATCATTACTTTATTACAGCCAATTCATTCACGTTGTAAACATGATTCACTTTAACAGTAATCTGTTCTTGATACTTGTTCATGGTATCTACGTTATCAAACCGATATTTATGATATCGTAATGCTAATAACGTTTTATAAAATGCACAAAAAATGATTCGAAACCGGACATTTTTGCGATTTTTGTCTGCAACATCTGGCAATCTAACCTCAAACTTCAAACAACAATAAACAAAGCGTTGTCTTGTACGAATAAACGCAAAAAGGTATTACAAATATTGGGAAAAACATTGAGACTCATTCGCGAAACCAGTACGTTACAATGTTATCGTAACAAAGATTTTACAAACCTGTAGTAAGCATGTCACAAACTACAGTAGTCTGTTCTTTCTTTCTGAAAATCGACCGATTATCGCAGACTAAAAATAGCATACTGAAGAACAACAAACCTGCAATCCAAAAAGTACAGAGTTCGTTCTTACTTTGTTAGTTGCAGCAACTCCTCGAAGATTTCTTTGGACTCATCTTAGAAACGTTTCCCGAGGGTTCGATTTTGCATGACAGGGAAACGTCGTTACGTCATTGAGACACGTCAACGAACATCTTCAACGATACCACGAACACGATTTTTCGCGATCGGTTTCTTGGTGCCAACGCTCTATCTTTTGAAAATGACTAAACTCTCGTGTGCTCTCGTGGTGGTTGTATAAATGATCGGACGTCGAAACCACTTTGTGCACTCGATATTCGGCGAATCAGCTGTTTGTGTTCGAAAATTGCGTTCTATGCTCTGAATATATCGTTGAAAGATTGGTGAGATTAGCCGCGAATTGTGCGCAGGCTATATAAATATCCGCAATTATTTTGAAATCATTTCCCCCGAATAAGCAATGAAAGCCCACGAAAAACGTGTAAGCGTTAACCTTAAAACTTCCAATCTGAATTTGTCATTTGTATTACAAAGTGTGACATTTTTCCTTGTTCTAGTTCGTTACACTTAATGCTACGACAGTTTTATAGGTGAACCATTTTTCGCACACTTGCAATATTAAGAAAAAAATAAAATGTTTATATTATATCGTATATGGTAGATTTCACAAAAAATGTTACAATAAAAAAGATGTCAACTCATTGCAACGTTTGAGGCTTGAGCAGGTTTGAATCATCAATTTGATAATCGACCGGTCAAACGATCGCGTTCTGATTGTATAGCGTACAGAAATATCTGAAGTTTGGCATAATTTTGAGACGAATCTCGAATATAAGAAAAAAATACTTACCTGCAAAAATCGATTAACAATATTTTACACGTTGAGCTTGCATACGCATTTTATCTTTACTAATGTTTGTGCACGGTACGGAGATAGAGTTTTAAATTTCGCGATTGCTAATTCAATTTGATTATCCTATTACTGTAAATTTCCAGAAGGTCGTTACGCCGAACTCACCACTAGAACCAAACAATTTGAATCTACCTTTAAATATTTAATTCCTCTCAAGGTAATATTTATTGACGGAAAAGATGGTGGATTTGTACGGAAAAGATAAAGGAAACATATCACTTCCACCGCGATTACAATCCCCGGATTTTGAGGGCAGTCAGACCGAAGATGTTAGGAATCAGCCGACGATTATTAATATGCAAAAGGCATTTTACGATACGAAAATTGCTGATATTGAGGCTAGAATAAATAGGTGAAAAGGATATAAACATTATTATTATTCGTATTGGTGACGTTGAATGATTAATTTTTATGCCGCCATAAAACTGAACATTTTTGTTAGTATAATCGGTCCAGTTTTCGCGGGTGAAAATATAAAAATTTCTATTACCAAGAATATTTATTTACGCTAGTTTTCAAATCATTTGCGTAAAAGAATATGTTTTCAGTGTTTTTACATGGCCAAAAATAATTATTTCGAACAGAAATTGAAACAAAACTGAAATTTATTCTTCTTTGCTTAAGAATCCTGAATACATGATTCTCCTGTATAATTTTTTCAAATGTAAACGTATCACGTATAACTTTGGCGCTCAATGTTCAGAAATGCCTAAGGATATAAAGAAACTTCCGAAAATATCAGATCTTTATACATAAAATTCTACTGTTTTTAGACTGGAAGAACGAAACACCGAACTGTTGAGAGAAATCGAAGAGGTAAATGATCTTTGGGAAGCAACGGATGCAGAAACAGCCGATGAAATCGCTATTCTAAGCCAACAAGTTTATTCCGCGATGGAGAAAATAGAGACTTGCAAAAATCAAATAAACGTGGTGGAGAAAGCACGAGCAGATAGCAAACGCTCGCATGCTTCCAACGTGGAGTCGTTCCATCAAGGATATAAAAAAACTAAAACCGAGCTCGTTTCTGAAATCAAAGTATTAAGTAATTGAGAATTATCTTTTACTTTTAAGCGGAAGCTTTGTCGATATTATAACAAAATTCTCTGTAGCTGCAAAAATGAACATTTTGGAGGATTTTAAGAAAACGCAAAATATACTGCAGGAGAAATTTCAAGCGAATAAGGATCGTATGGCCAAAAATGAAATGGAAGTGCAAGAAACTTTGGAAAAAATTGAACGCAAATTCAAGTTTGATAAAGAAATGTACATTGATAAGCGCGTGTTATTTAAGAGGAAAAGATAACGACAGTCGTTTGACTCGCGTTAAAAATGCAAGCATTGCATTGATTAATATAACGATTGAAAACGCTGTCTCGATTTAGGCTAAAGAAAGAGATGTATGACCGTCTTCTCGACTTGGCAGCAGTATTTCAAGTAGAAATTGCCGACCACATCAATTTACCGATCCAGAAGTTATTACGGGAGAATGTTATTTTAAAGAACGAGTTAGCGACATTAACAAGGGAAAAGTCGATTAAAGAGAAAAGCACTATCGATTTCGAGTACCATGTTCAAATTTCTGCATACATACACATTGGATCCTTGTTTTTCAAAAGATTTTACGTAAAGTACTTTCTTGCAAATCAATTTTTGCAGATATGCATCCGATCATTACAAGAAAAACATTACGGACGGTATAGCAGGGACGAAACGCAATATAATGACGATACAGTTGCAAAAACTTCTCCTAGAATTTTTAAAATATAATCACGCCAAGGTGGAGAACCTTTTACTGTCCATTGAAATGCCTAACGTAACGGAGGGAAAATGTTTGATCGATCTCGAAAGAGCACAAAAACAGGAAAACGAAATGAATTTTCATTTATCGACGTTGACTGTCCTACTTCATAAAGAGCGGTCGAAAATAGGGGTGGGAAAGTACTTGCAAAGAAAAGTAGATTGCAAAATAAAGAGAGTCGTGGAGACTCTTTATGACTTAAAATACACTGTAACATGTGCGCTTGAGGTACTTTATTATAAACACAGTGCTTTTCAGAATGAATCTTAAGATTTCATTTTATTCTCAGTTAAATTTGAATCAAGATTAAAAGAACTACTAATTAATTCTAGAACCCCGACATGTCCATCGATATAGCCGAAATGAGTTACCCACGATTGCTCTTGTTCTTAAAAGAAATATTTGAAAAAGCCCGATGGAAATCACAGAATACCGCTATTAAATCGTAAGTAACAATACACATACATATCATACTAAGAACTTACTTTGTTTATATTCTCTATCTCTACGATTTATTAAGTGGTGCCTGTAAATCCCTTTCTACTTATCCCTTTGTACTTTATAACTTCCTAGTCAAATTAATATAAAAGTAATAAACTCGCATTTCAAAATTACACCCCATGCTATACTGAATCGATCAATGCAAAATTCAGAAATTACACAACGTTTTTATATTCCGTTTTGAAACTGAAGCCCTGTCCCCTTACATGTCCATGTATCTATCTCATGCATATACTATGTATAATTCAATGAAGAGTCGAAAGTATACCAAGATCGACCCAGGACTGTGCCCCGGTGGATTTAGAAACCATCCCAAAAGATTTCGACTTTTCGTTATTCACAGAAACAGAAGATAAATCGCCAACTTTGCAGGAAATTTTAGATGCGGTAATTAAAATATAACTTCTCCAAATCACAAATGACATCAGGGATAGTGCAATAGCTACTCTAAATTTGTGTGTATTTGTTCAGATAAAAGCAGACGCGGAATGGGATATGAAAAAAGAGATATTTGACGAAAATAGTTTATCCGAAGGTGAGGAATTATCTGGAAGTTACAATACATCATTTGAAGATGCGTAATTGGAGGGTGAATTATACATATTTACCTGAATCTATTAACAAAATAAATTCGATAGCATTATATTTTTTAAGCTTTAAACCGTGGTCTCTCACGGAAACAATATACATACATATGAGTATATACACCTATGTAAACAACATTTTTATCATTTGTATTTGGACTGAATTATTATTTCTTCTATATATGTTACTTTACAACAATTACTTACACTTGTAGAAATGGTTATTTCAGTTTGTCTACATCGATTTTGTGATCTGGTTTTATGAATCGTTTTACTTTGGCCTTTTCATGTTTCCTACAAATAGACAGAAATAAATATTAACACCATTTACTTATTATTATTATATGTCCAATATTTCTATCAAAATTCTTATTTGAAATATATACTCACAATTTCCTAACAGTGGGAGCAACAATGTTCCTCTGTTGAAGAGATTTGAATCTATCTTTCAACAAGTTGCCAGTTGGCACTGAATTCCTTAAATTTCCAACCAACTCTTCTGATAGCTTGAAAACAGGATCAGCAGGCTCAAATTTATTTTTACTGAGCGTCTTAGTATCTGTTGCTTTCATCATTTTTTTCTTCAATCGCATTTCTCTTAATATTTTCTCCTTCCTCTCTTTTGCAGCTACTTGCTTATCCAACAGCTTCAATCTATAAATATCAGACACCTTTCTTTTTTCCACTTTTGCCAACATTCTTTTGTGTTCCAATTCTCTCTGTTCCTTCTGTTTACGTCTCTGTACGCGTGTTTTCTTTAAGTTCCTCACTGGTGGATTAATAGATCGCACTATAGAATCATTGTCTTCCTCTGAATCTCCTTGTTCTTCTGGTTTAAGACCTTCGGACATTTCTTCCAACATAGTTTTCTCTTTCTCCGCGGGTGACACCTGGAATTTGAATTGTATAAATTATGACGTAAGAATTATTAAAGCAATTGTTATACCTTTTTAAACATTTTTGTTGTGACTCGCTCCAAATGTGCCTCTTCCTTCATTAGCGCTATCTCTTTCTCCGCTACTTCTTTTAACAAATTCTGATGATCGTTAAACGAAGGATTGTAAGATGTCCCAGGATGGGGAGCCTCGATCGCTGGCAAAATGGATGGCTTTTTCCACAAAGCAGTTGGAATCTTCTTCTTCTTGACTCCCATATGTGACATTGTGTGCCTAACAGTATCCGGAGACATCCATTCAGTATCGATTACTTTTCCAGATGACGCCTTCCAAACATCATTATTAAAATCATCCCGCTTCGGTCGATTCAATCTCTTCTTCTCTGTGAGCGATCTGTCTTTTAAAGCCATTTTCTCTTTCGATTTCAAAATTCCTCTCGACTTTCTGTCGATCTCTTTTCGTAAAAGTATAGGATGTTTCCTTTCTTCCTTCGTTCTGACCCGATTTCTCTTTGTTATTGGATCTGGAACGGATGTGTGAGGTTTTAGCATATCGAAGCATCTTGGATCTTTCGATAGCAATATCTGCCGGCGAAGTTTCTTCGGTAATTCCTCTGGTTTCGTGGAAATAACGAACAATTCGGAGTCCTTGCGATCGGTGAATGAACCCAACCTCTCTTCCAGCCGTGACTTCTCAAGGAACTTGTCAACATCCTTTGTGTCCACGTGCTTGCGCCACGATTTCTTGTTCTTCTTCGACACCTTCCGTTTCTTACCCTTCGCCAATCCCATTCTTCCTTCTGTTTGCAATGAACTGACAAACACCGCGCGTAAAACTGTTTATAACGGTATAACAGTGTTTATTCTGGTTTATTCCTTTAAAGAAACGTGGTCCGAAGTTTACACATTTACATCTTAAGGCTAATCCGCACAAATAGCAAAGTAAGATGCAATTGGGCGCAGTCAGCTCTAAACGACGCTTAATACGTGAATTCAAAACGACCGATTTTATGGAGACTCTCCGTAACGTTACTCTACACAAAGTTCCGCCTTATTCTACACACGTGTTGCGTCATACATACGTATACACACTCGGCCGTCACCTGTGGTGCAGCCACCACAAGGCTGGCCACAACACCGAAGAAAAAGTTGCACTCACCGATGGCTGTCATCGCTTTTTCTGACAGATGTTTTTACTTGCCCGATTACGCGAGTTCTACCCCATCCGAGCGGATTCCAGCAATAATCTTCTCATCAGTTCATCTCTGAACCCCCGCCTATCACAATAATTGCCTGCGAACAACGAGAACCGCGCGTTCAGGCTTCGAGGGGTGCGTCATCGGAATTCCAAGGATCACGATCACTGGCAAAGATCGCCCCGAGCAGGCTCAAACAATAAAAGGAGCGCGAAGAGGGACACGTGAGAAAGAGAAAGACTGAAAAGCAAAGGGTATGGCGAAGACGTACGATTATCTGTTTAAGTTGCTACTTATTGGTGACTCGGGGGTCGGCAAGACGTGCGTCCTCTTCAGGTTCTCTGAGGATGCTTTCAACACGACCTTCATCTCAACCATTGGTAATCATTTCCTTTTTCTTATTCATTTCCTTCTCTGTTGGCTTTTTTCTATTTCTTTGTCCAACTCAAAACTGTCGCAGATTTTTTAATGGCACACTTGGCATAACTAGTTTCTAGCTTATTATAGGAATGTGGAATAATATTTAATGTCCAGATATCTTTATGATGTGAGTTGGAGTTTTCAGGTGGTTACGGATGATTAATAGAATATATGTTTTGGTTAGTGAGGAATAGTTACGCCACATTTATTATTGAGTACTTTGGTTGCTGATATCTCGAGTATAAGACATCATTCGTACGATTCTTTAAATTTCATACTCCCAAGGTTCTTGTACGTCTGTATGTCAATTAAGATTAGTTCATTGGAATTTATGTTAATATTTACATCGTTTAATGCAGAGAATCCTAATAATATTGCTTTCCCATTTATATTTTAACTTACTTATGAATTTTACTTGTCCATTATTACTATTAGGTGTAATATTCATTACGACAAAGACAAATATCTTATGTTATATTCAGACTGCCAATTATAATAAAAACATACAATGTTATGTATCATTATAATGTTGTTCATTCAACTATTGTAATCGCCGAAGAGATTCATTTCTTTCATTTGTTTTAAGGAATTGACTTCAAGATACGAACGATAGAATTAGATGGGAAGAAAATAAAACTACAAATATGGTGAGCATCGTAGAATTATCAAAAACTAAAAGCTATAATCTATATAAAATGTGCTGTTATACATAAACATAAGTATAGTACACAGATAAAGCTTTTTGTGAAGGCTTTCAACTCAGACTTTTGTTCGTCACAAGTTTTTTTATTTCTTCCTACAGGGACACAGCTGGCCAAGAAAGGTTTCGCACGATAACCACAGCATACTATCGTGGCGCGATGGGTATAATGTTGGTATATGACGTAACCAACGATAAGAGCTTCGAGAATATCAAGAATTGGATAAGGAACATCGAAGAGAATGCCTCGGCGGATGTTGAAAAGATGTTGCTGGGTAACAAGTGTGAACTCACGGAAAAGCGTCAAGTTTCTAAGGAACGAGGTGAACAGCTTGCTGTGGAATATGGAATTAAATTCATGGAGACCTCCGCAAAGTCCAGCATCAACGTAGAGGAGGCATTCTATACTCTCGCTCGGGACATCAAGGCCAAAATGGAAAAGAAACTGGTAAATATCTTTCCTATGCATCTTGCATCTTTGAATTTTAACAATGGGACCAAGAGGAATGTACAATACCTAAGAATTATAATTAAGACTTTCATTGCAAAATTGTATATCTTGAACCTCTTGAATAATATTGCTTGAGCTACTGTTCTTTCTTGATCGCTTTATATATTACACTAGACAGAAAGCTTTTACAGAGTAATATACTTTAAAATAAAATAATATTAGTTTCATTTTCTCATAAGTGAAAAACTCTATATATCAAGATTTTTGTGAACAACTTATATCAAGCTTATTTCTGTATGATTTAGATGCTTTCAAAATATTTGTACAGGAAATAATTTGATATTAATTAACCAACGTTTCTCTGTTTCCTGTCTCTGTTTCTATGTTTGGTGCTGGTCTGTCTCGACAGAAGGTAACTCTCTTTTCGACACTGTTTTTTTGCATGATTCCCAACACTTTAAATCTGTCTCCATTGCTTTCAAATGGTATGTCAGAAATTCTTCCTACTGGTTTAGTAAGCAGCTATAACTCACTCTATAATCATAAACGTTTTTTTTAATGAAGAATCGATTGTAGCTCTGTATTGACCGTAATTTTTTGCAACTTTAACCATTATAGTAGTATAAACTACTAGTTACATTACAAGGATGTTTTTTATAGCAAAGTCTTTAACCATTTATGATTACATGTTTTTGTGCTCATTCGTCTTCTTAGATTTTTGCAAAACATAACATATATTATTTTCCTGTTTATACCTCCATTTTCTAGCTGCCTATGAAATTAATTTTCTAGTATACTGCTTTGTGTACTAATTTTGTAGTCTATTTATTTTTGCACTTTCTGATTTGTTGGTACTTTGTCAGTTAATGCACTTTTGATGCGTCCACAGTATTCAACTTTCTTATGTGGATAAACTAATTTCTGTCGTAACATCCGGGTACCTATACATTATTTAATAAAATTCCCAGCAAATATACCATGTTTGTCCGATTACACAAGTTCAATACTGTATTGCCTAAAATATTCATGACTGTGTTCTTTTGAAACTGATGCTCTTCCAATGCCTAAATGAACTAACGCCAAGATTCTTGTTATTTTATAATTTCCAATCAAGAAACGATGACAGCTACGAAGGAATACAGCTCATTCATCTCAAGCTTTAATTATTGACTTATTCCTGAACAGGAAGCGTCAAATCCACCGAAAGGAGGCGGGCACCAATTGAAAGCATCCGAGCCACAAAAGAAGCCACCAAGCTGGCTCGCACGATGCTCTATACTCTGACCCCTCGGCCGGAGTAACCTCGACCGTCATCTTCTACTTTTTACCCTCGGTCTCCTTCGCTCGCTCCACGATGCGAGTACTTCTGTGATTTTACTCCTTGAAGACCATCTTCGATTTCCTTTGTCGCTGCCGGTGTCTTTTTCTTACTGATCGCTTGCAGAGGCTGTTTTATTTCGGAGGAGAAACTCTTTCTCTTTCTGTATCCCCCGCCCCCCTCTCTCTCACTCTTCTGTTTTCTAATTTTGTATGGCGCCGAAAAGGATTTATAAATGGTAGATAGAGAAAATGATCATACAACTGTTCCCTTTTTTCCAATTTTATAATAACGCTCGCAACGACTTTAAAAAATGATCAAAGGGAAAAGGTTCTAACACCGTTTTCTTTTGTTTCTAATCGTGTAATGCCGATAAAAGCGATTTAGGTGATGGAGTTAGAGTTAGCGTGGAATTTTAATCGAGTTCCTGCGATTAAATAATTGCGTGATGGAGTGCCGAAGGGGTTAATCAAAATTTGTTTATCTGATATAAATAATACGATAAGTCTGGATACATAAAATCTTCGGCTTCAATCGATTTCATTTTATATGGGTATCTTCGATTTTTTACTTTAAATAATTTTCGTACGAATCCCAATGAAAGAAACTTCTACTTCGGCTTCGATTTTCAACTAAATTAAAAAGGGACAACTCAGTTACGATACTTGGAGATTATTCATCCGAATTTTTTTATAAAGTTTCTCCTCCATTGTTTAAATAAACAAGGGGTACGATCGACTTTTAACGACAAAACATCTTCATCCGCTTTATAAAAAAATAAAAAGAGGGATTTGATCCTATTAACGAGAAATCTCTCTTTTTGCAAACGTTTCTCGAAGCTGTTTGTTTATAAAAAAAGGGGGGGGTACAGATAGACGAACAATGGGCGGTCACTTTTTATATATAAATATATATATATATATACATATATATGTATACATCGTCGAGTTAGCTTTTTCACCGGATCGAAATGGAACATTAATTAATTAACTCAATTATTAATTAGCGCAAATCGAGGATTCGAAGAGAAAGCTCTTTCGATTTTCTTTCAATTTTCATTTTTTTCTCTGTTGAATCAATGAAAAAAGGAAGAACACTGACTTTGTCTTCGTTTGAAACGCTTGTTGTAATAGTTTCTCGGGAAAGCAGAGGATTCTTTTTTTATTACGGAAAAAAAGGATTCCGATCTGTTTCGACTTATACTTAAATATACGATTATTATAATACATTTTATATTAATCCTATGGATGTCTACATTTATTATTAAGCCCTGCCTCTCCTTATTTAGAAATAAAGCATTTACATTTGTGTTACCGTTGTCAGCCATAAGTGTTTAGCTTTTGCTTCAGTACTGTCATATGTCACACGTAAAACTATAAACAACTGTGGGCAAAATTATTTTAAAAAATCACACAATATGCTGAATGTGTTAATTACTAATGAATGCTGATTGTGACACGCCAAGTAAAGTTTCTGTATCCTTCATTTTATATGTGCGAACCATTTAATTATTCAATTTTAAGGGTAAGTGCTGAACAATTTTGTTTAGTGACTCCTCGATTTCCGTGGAATGTTGCACCTCAGAATTCCACTCCGTCAACATTTCTGTTAGCTACAATAAACAATACACATAGAAATAACTACGAAAAACATACGGAAAATCGTTGTTATATCATTATTAATTTGGCTTAATAGTTTGACACCTTAAAACACAAATTTTCAATTTCAGGATGCAATTTTTCATCACTCGGCAACGGGGTTGGTTTATTAATCGACAGAGCGACCAATTTGCATTTCAAATCTGTTATTTCGATCAAGTTTTTCTGATTGATCGCGTGAAAGGCGAGACCGACGGTTTGCAATCGTTTATTCAGAGAAATTATCGATTTACAACTTTCCCGTAAATTGTTATGTTCTTTTGAAACTTTACCGATATATCTGAAATAGTTGCGTCAGAATTGTTCAGTTACCAAACAGAAATTACGAGAGATAGTTGATTATCAGATTATAAGAAACTTCCAATCGTTTTCTTTTTTTTGTTCGGGACAAGCAGTTTATAGACTTATTCTCACTCACGCATCAATATTTGCAGTAATTCTCTCGTAATTCCTTTTCAACTCTATCAGTGCTTGTTCTAATTCTTTTTCTTGTCGAGATTTTCGACGCAACTCGTTTTCCGTGGATGCTAATTCGAGTTTTAATTTTGCGGCTTCCGTTCGACCGGAAATCGCTTCTCTTGACAGAGAATCGCGTTCTCGAATCGCACACTCAAAATCCAGCTGCAAATTCGAATGATCGATTTGTTCACGTGTCTTTACTTCCTGTAACTGGTTCATTGTTTCCAAAGCTGCTTTAAAACGAGATCGCAGCTCATGCGACGTCCTCTGTTCACTTTGTAACATCAATTCTTTTGAATAGAGTTCCTGCCGTACTTGCAGATGCTCTCGTTGCAATTTATCTAAAGTTTCCTAAAATAAAAGTATTTCGAAGAAAATGAATTTTTTACTTAACAATTGTTACTAACGGTTATTTTTTCTTCTCTATTGCAGGAAATTTATTTGTGGTTACACTTCTCGTTTTAATTTACAAGACCATGGAGAAAAAATTCTTTTCTAACTTCAGCATTATATTTTTACTGACGCCATGTTATACTTGGTTACACAAATACGGATTGATTAGTTAATCAGAACAAACGACTTTTTCACGGAGCCCGAGGTAAATGGTAATTTATTTTTTGGCAAGTCCTATAGATAATACTGCACTGTTTTATTTATTTTTTTATGTTTCTATTCTTTACAACCGTACTCTATTTGCCGTCGTCGTACTTAGAGAGCAATTTTTGATAGCATTATTTACCAAGATTGATTACTCACAATCGTGAGAATTCATGAAAATTACTAACCGTATTTCCTTGATGTTCGTAAACCATTTCTTGAAATTTCTTCTCGAGATTTAGTATGTTTGGTATGTGCGATTCAGTAACCTCCATTGTTACGAGAGATTTTAGTTATAATTGCACACAAAGTAGTTTTAAACAACACGAGTTTTCAATTGTTCCTTACATACAAAGTGCGAGAATGAGCATAGTATTCGTTCACTTATAGAATTCAAAAGAATAGTCGGAACTTTGAAAGGTACTCCTCGATATAATCGATCTCTCGAACATGTCCAGTTGCTTGCCGCGATTCATTTAACTCTGTAATTTTTGGAATTGCTTAACATTATTTGTGTTATTCAAAATTACATTACATCTACTTTAATCAGACGGAATTTTTTCGACTAGCTCGACCAGATAGTCGACAATATCGATAATTTACCTCCTTTATTTGGCTGCCTTTACCTGACTGCAGCGCTCCATTCGGATGCTTGGTGAATCGATCTGATTTGAAATCATTTGAAATCCTTACAAAACGGTTAGTGTAACGCGTGAAAGAGCTGAAAGGAGCCCAGTGTGCAATAAGCCGCTCCGTTTCGTGTGTTACGATCGGGACGTTTGAGACAATTGTAACGTGTACCTGTGAATGTCAAAAGTAAGTACCATACATTATTACTGTACTATATTTTGAATCCTTTGATAAAATTGGAACATTTGGTCAGGGTCTGCTTCCTTCCACTGAATAAATAAGAACTCGAAGTTCGGTTTCTTACCTCCATATGTATCACATTCTCCTTCGTTGGTAGCAATTTAAGGATCTTCCTTCTATGGAAGGATCGAAAATTGATTTTTTCATTGCGTTTTCATAAAGTATAACGTCTAAGGAATGTATTCCCAAAATTGTATATCTCGATTGGAAAAATTCCCTTGCCGACATACAATGTCTGAACACCGACATTTTAGACCGGTACACCAACCATGTAATTTCAAACACTTTTTTCTCGAGTCACAATTTCTTCACTCGACGTGTCTAAAATCTCAAAGATTATGACGGATGCATCTGATATTTTTACAGGATATTCCACATCTTACTGGCTCTCTGCCTTACCAAAATCATGTTTCTAATAAAATAAGGGATATTATATTTTACCGCGGACGTGACCCCGCAAATCGTGCTATTTCAGATTTTGAAATGTAGAAATCTGCTATTCCCCCTATTGTCAATAACAACGGTTAATTCTATCTATCACCGCAAATAGCGACAATCTTTTTGATTAAGAATAATAAAAATAATGTAACATTGATACAACAATCAATCCTCTCCATGGCACAATGGCTTTAATTTGGGCCAAATAAAACAAACAAGCAAGTGACAAAAACTATTTAAAAAAATACTCATGTATAACCAACAAGTAGCTAAACCTATTGTAAAAAAGAATTATACTGTTAGATGTACTGGAATGTTTAAAAAAAAAATTATGAATTCTAACCAACATTGGGGTGTTCGTAGGAAGAGTTGGTGAGAATCAGAGTACTGTAATTTACAGAATACTACAAAAATATTTCAAGATCAACTTTCCAATGTGCACTGAAAAATTAAGATTCGTAAATATTTTTGAAAACCATTAAAATTGTCTTATAGTGTTTTAATACTTTCCGGTTTGTTTAAAGGAAAACATCAGTTTTGCAAAAGGAAAATGAAAGTTACATCAGATATCAAAGGCACAAAAATGCTGTTACACAAAACATCTGATCGTAAAATATAACGTGTCCTTTTTGAAATTTTCATTGCAGATGAATGATGACACGGTTCGAGTGGCTGTACGTATTCGGCCTTTAGTTAAAACCGAAATTGAGAGGGGCTGTCAAACATGTATAGATGTGGTTCCTGGTGAATCACAAATACATATACGAAATACAGATAAAGCTTTTACGTTCAATTATGTTTTCCCACCCAGTGTTGATCAAGAAAACTTTTATAATACTGCAATCAAAGATATTGTAACAAACATTTTCCAAGGTAAGCTTTTCTTATTTGTTTTAAATTTTAAATAATGCATTACATTACATAATTTAACGTAATGTTTTTGCAGGCTATAATGTGACGATATTAGCTTATGGGCAAACAGGCAGTGGTAAAACCCATTCAATGGGAACTGACTATTCAATTACTTCAGAAGTCATGGGTGTCATACCACGTGCAATCCACGACATTTTTAACATGATTTCTTCTAAGGAAGAGTGGACTTTTAAAGTCGCAGTTTCTTTTATGGAACTTTATCAAGAACAACTATACGATTTATTAACTGACAAACAACGGAGCCAGTCTATTCTAGATATACGAGAGGACGCAAAATGTATAAGAGTTGTTGGTGTTGTAGAAAAGGAAGTAAAGGATGCCAAGGAAGCATTAGAATGCTTAATGCAAGGATCATTGGGTCGTGTGACAGGTGCCACGGCTATGAATGCACAAAGTAGTCGTAGTCATGCAATATTTACAGTGTCAATATATCAGCAAAAAAAAGATGATCCGTACGTTCTTTATGTAGCAACTTGGAAATCTTATGGCAAATTATACATTTCACTGTTTATGGTATTGAAGTTTTATTTTTTTTCATCCAATGTAGTAATACAGCAACAACAGCTAAGTTTCATTTGGTTGACTTAGCTGGATCGGAGCGCAGTAAAAAAACACAGGCAACTGGCGAAAGGTTTAGGGAGGGTGTCAATATAAATAAAGGTTTACTAGCCTTAGGAAATGTGATATCACAATTAGGAGAAGGTGGGCCATCATCCTACATCGGTTATAGGGACAGCAAACTCACCAGATTACTTCAGGATTCGTTGGGGGGCAATTCCGTGACACTCATGATAGCTTGCGTCAGTCCAGCAGGTTGGTGTAATTAAATATTGAAATTACATTTATATTCACCTACAAGAGTTATTTTACTTTATTGATATATTTGGTATTTACAGATTATAACTTGGACGAGACACTGAGTACATTGAGGTATGCTGACAGAGCACGTAAGATTAAGAACAAACCTATTGTAAATCAGGATCCAAAAGTGTCTGAGATAAATCGACTAAATAAGTTGGTCCAGGAATTGAGGCTGGGAATGATTGGTCGAGAAATTGTTTCTTCATGTCCAATGGAGCATCAAGAGCTCCAAGAAAAAAATAAATCCCTTCAAAATAAGATAAGGGACCTGACTGAGAAACTGACTAAAAGTTTGATTGAAATTGTAGTCATGCACGAAAGAGAGGAATTGGCTGAAAAAGCGAGAGAAAAAATACAAGCAAATATATTGAATATATCGGAAGAGTGTAAAGAACTCTTATATTTTGTTTGTAGTAATCCCACAGATCACAATGTGTATCGGACAAAATTAGAGGCGATATGTTTAAAAATTCTTGGTAATTAACACAATTTTATTTTTTTCACCCAATGTTCAACTACTCACCATTCAGAGAAAAACTATTTCAAATTTAATAGCGATGATTTATATTGGAGGAAGAGAAAGTGTACTAAATAACTGTAATTGCTTCTCTTTTCTAAACAGATGTTCAGAACGAACTGCAGAAAGCATCCGCGGAACTTACAAGTTATGATATGTCAGTGAATTCAAAGACTACTACACCTGTCAATGCAGAAGAAGATCCAGAGCATGTATCTACAGATGATATCACGTCTGAAAGTACACATACTTTGGAATATTTTGATGAAAGACATGAGGAACATACCATGCGTCAAGCAGAGAGGAACGACGAAGTACAGAATATAAACAAAGAACTTGCTATTAAAGAAGATCTTGTCTGTCAACTTTTAAAGAATTCATCTCAAATGATAGAATACTCTAAAGAGTTACAAGAAATGGAACATGAAATAAAAACACTTCAGTCTGAGAAAGAGGAACTTTTACAGACTCTACAAAATGTTCAAACAAATAAAGTCAGCACGAAGTAAGTACTTCAAACTAGCATGGTATTTATCTAAATTTTTTGAGCGACCGTTTTGAAGTAATCAAGTATAAGATTCATTAACATTTTTCAATATACAATGGAGATTAAATTGTTTTTTAAATGTTCTTTAGATTAGCAGAAAGTCGTCGCAAGAAAGTGCAGGAATTGGAGAAAAAGATCGCAGAACTATCGCGTAAATGTTTAGAGCAAAATAAGATAATTAAGGTTAAAGAAAGACAAGATCAACAAATAAAAAATCTCTCGACTGAGATGCAGTCATTAAAACAAACCAGAGTGAGGCTGATTCGGCAAATGCGCAATGAATCAGATAGATTTACTAAATGGAAAGAAGCCAGAGAAAAAGAACTTAATAGGTTGAGAGATCAGGATAGGAAGCGAGTGAACGAAATGACTCGTCTGAAAATGAAGCACAATAAACAAGAGACTGTCTTCAAGCGCAAAATGGAGGAAGCATTTGCGGTCAATAAACGATTAAAAGTAATGAGAAGCAAATATATTTTTGATTGTAATAGGATATTAACAAGACACTTATTCTTTACTTTATATTTTTATTTAGGAAGCGCTCGATGTCCAAAAGAAGGCAATACAGAGGCGAGAAAAATTGGGTAACAATAAAGATGGCATTCAGAATTGGGTGTCACAAGAGTTGGAATTATTAATAAGCACTGCAGATGCAAAATATTCCCTCCAAAAATTGATGGAGGATAGAGCATCCATAACATGCCACGTTGACAAACTTAAGAATGACAGCAATGCAGATCCAGAAGAAATTGCAGAACTGTTAGAATTTATAGATTTACGTAATGCGCAAATAACAGATCTGCAACAAAAAATATTTGAAGCAGATCAAGGTAGGGACTTTTTAAACATAAATAGTAATAATAGCAATAATTAGTTATCATATTTAAATATTATTGTTTCAGAAAACAGGGCCACTACTAGATGGCAAGTATTAAATACGATGGCGGACGCAAAGCTAGCGCTTAGGACGTTATTTGACATGACGTCTGACAACACTAAAAAGCACTGTATTCAGAAGTTTGAATATAACGAACTTGTGGTTAGTGTTTTAGATTATCACGGATACAATTCATGAGCTTAAAAATGGTGTAATTCTATTTGTAATCCAAAACTAATCTTCACCCATTTCATTCTGATATTATACTAATTCTTTTAAATATTGTAAGCGCATATAAGTGCCGAATTAAACGTAATATTCTTTCATGAAATAACTGTAGAACTAACAATTTTTAGGTATTTTCATTTCGTAAAATACGTTCTGTATCATACATTTGTAGGACAAAAATAGAATACTAGAGGCTCAACTGGAGGAATACAAGGCGAAGGAAAGACAAAGGCGTTTATCAAGACAAACGTTTACACTTCAAGAATCTAATCATAATTCTCAGCCGGAAATTGAGAGATTGAAAAAGGAACTAGAATCATATAAAGAGAAATATGAAGGCCTGGAGAAGAAAATTGTTAGTATTTACACTTTTTTCCTACCTTTTCACTAAAGTACATTGAATAAATTAGTGTGCACGGTAAAAATTATATCGCTGATATTACAGTCGTTGTCTGCATCTGGTGAATCTAAGTCGCAAAGTAAGAAAAAGGTGAAGAAAGCTGTAGAAGTCGACGAAAATTTGTATATCCACTCCGACAGCCCTTCCGAAGACGATACTGAAAAAGATCCGGATTGGACGAAAACACCACTGTATAACCGCATACGGAAACTTTGGGTAATATTCATTTAAGATTAATAAATCGTACCAATATTATTACTTTGTTTAATAACTAAATGTGTACGTTAATTGTTTTTTCAGGATACAACAAGAAATAGTGATGCCGCAACTCTAAAACGTCCATCGGACGGCGAAAGAAGGTGTTTTTGTAAGACAAAATGCTCTACGCGTATCTGTTCATGCCGCAAAAATGATGTATCATGTAACAATTGTAATTGCGACCCATTGCAATGTGAAAACAGGGGGAAAGAAAATGTAAGTTATGTATCAATATGCAAGAGTCATAGTTTGCAATTATATATCAATACATCAAGTGGTAAAATCATAATATTTCTGTCACTCGCAGTTGGCACGCGAGCTATTTTCAAGCTGTGCCGAGAACGAACAAATTAATGAATCAACAAAAAGGCCAAGGTAATTATAGAACAATCAATTTGTTCCAACAGAATGATCTTCTAAAACTTTAAAAAGATGCAAGGTCCAGTCTGGCGTACTTGTACTTGGCCCGAGACAAGACCTTGTTTCTTGATTAATGTACCATATTTGACACAAATTACGAATTTTGTTTGTTTTGTGCAGGCTTACTAACTAGCAGCCACGAAGGATAGTAGAATTCGTTCAATTATGTAACAATTGGTGAACTTTGTACATAGTGTGTTACACGTCAATTATTCATTCCATTGTTTATTAAAGTATTTTATACGCTACACGTTACTACTGTATAGCCATAAGTCGCGTGTTCAGTTACAAGAAACCCGAAACCATTCAGGAGGAATTTCGCCCCAATTAACTAAAAAAAGTGTTTTCATCGTTTTAGTTTATGACAATCCAAACATCATACAAAATTTTGCTTAATCTTCACATTGCGCACCATTTTATTTTGGTTGGCTTTATTTTATAATTCTGATGAACAGTATATATATATGTAAATATTTATTTGTGTATGTCTTTAACCCTAAAATAAACATGTATGAAATCAAATCTTGCACGTGATTTTATCTATGAATATCGCTTCTTATTAAAAAAAACGCTATAGCACATATTACAAAGTATAAGCATGTCAGAATACAAAATTTCGCCACGTGTGGTGTGATCATCATACAACATCGCGTAAACCATTCTCATCTTGACCAATCAGTACCATCATTAAAATTGAAATCATTACATTAATGACTTGTTAAACATGTTGCTAAAGTTTAATACACCACTTATTTTCTATTAGACTTTGCATTAATTTCTTGGGAGACTAGAATACTTTTAATGAATTTTTTATTTCGGCAATGGTAATGGATCCGATTGAAAATCCTTCAAGCCATTTGGAAAAGATCGACCGATAGCACCCATCGGTTTTTTCGATTGAAGCATGAAGAAATAGAACGCATTGCACCCCATCTTCTTTGTAATGTTACTGTTCACTGACTTTATAAACTATGCTCAAACTTACGTAAATGAACAATTATCAAAACATTGAAATAAATAGATCAATAGGAATAATAAGTTGGAATAAACCTTAAACCATAGTTATTCAAATTTGATTTATTTCTTAAATATATTGTATGAAAATATTAGTGACTATCCATAAATTGAATATCCGAGAGTAAGAGTACTGTATTCGGTAGTGGCCTTGGTTGTGGACTTAGTACAGTAAATGTTTGTCTTTCCACGTCTACGTTTGTCCTGCATAACAAAACACAAATATTTTATGACATCCAGGCTTATGAATACTACATTCGATAACTGAATAAGACATTCTTACACGCAGACAAATCCTGCAACGTTAGTCTGCACGACGTCATCTTCTGGCGAATCAGCAAAAGAAACAGATAGTAGATGATGAAGAAGATTTGGTCCAGGTGTTACGGCAACCAGCTTTGTCAGATTATCTTCTGCCTTCATTCCAAGAGGCATGCAGGATGCAGGCAATACTGGTGCTCCAATTTTATATAATCTTGCTTCGCTCCATTTTACTTCAAAGCTATGCGGATAAAGCGGTGTTCTAGATCCATAAAAATATTCTCTAACACCCTGATCTCTAGCTTCTATCCTTTGTGCTTGACTCCTTTCCACAACTCCACCACTTTTTGGCAAAAACACAACTTTGACAAAATCCGGCATATCTCTAACAAGTTCGTTATAAAGTCTCTCTTGATCTAAGATAAGGATGGCATCGACTTCAAATGCTTGCGCCGCATGAGTCAATAGCTTATATCCTTCCCCTTTGATCCACCCACAAGTGTTAATTACAATCCCCGAAACACGTGCTTTTTTATTAGCCTGTAGCCTATCAGAACAAACTTCTGCAAGACGTGTTACTAGGAGGTTGTAAAGGGCCACATTGGATTGAGGGGATTTGTGACCAAAGTGGAACACTAATGGTGCTTGTTGACTGAAACCTTCTACTATGCTGGATGGACGTTCCACTAATAGCGCTCCAACTGTACCTGGAATGGCAATGTGTCCCTGTCCAACGTCCAAATCAACAAAAATAGGTCTACGACCCATTCTAACCGCATAATTCAAAAGAAGCCTGCAAAGCGTAGACTTTCCCACATCGCATGGACCTACGATCATGGTTATTGGCCCTCTAGTATCATTTTTTTCTGCAGATTCTCTGAGTCTTTCCATAGCGGCATGGCAATTTAAATAAAGGCCCATGGGAGTCTCTTTGGCAACATAGGTCACGTCAGTTTTTCCTACTAACTCTACAGTACATCCTTGCCAAGTGAAAACAGCTACTTTAGCCCCTGCAGCAAATTCATACTTTTTTCCTTTTACCAACTCTGTACCAAAGACCTCTGCCAAGCCACTTTTTAACTGAAAGAGGAAATCACTTGTGTAAACAAATATGTACTTGGCCCGAGACAAGATCTTGTCTCTTGATTAACATATATAACAGAGTTCCCGTTTAACAAGATAAGAAGCAAATAAATCAGTACAGAACAACGAAAGATTAATTCAATAATAAGTCAAAACTTTGTAGAACTAACCTCAAGCGTAACTTTTTCATTCTTCGACTCTACTTCGAATCGTAGTTCGCAGTCCGGATCTAGTTTAAATTCTTGTGTGGGCGACTTTTCTTCCGTCATTTCGGTAACATTAATTACACCAACGTTTACTCTTCAGCTTGCTAAGAAAAATGATCGGTAATTATAAACGTTCATTGCTGCTTGATTGTTTACGTCAGTCAATATGCGTACCAATGTGTGCACCAGTGTGCACTATACAGTGATGATTGGCGATGACTGATGATAGTGCACTATCGATAGTAATACATATAATCGGTAGTTCAGATGGCATGCTCAACTTGAGATATATTTTACAAAACTTGCATTCAATAATAAACTGTGATACATATTATACCGACATTATCTGACTAAATAATTTTCAGACCTAGGTAATGCAGATACATATAACATCACGGTTGATCAGCATACGCAATTTTTATAGTGTGCTTTCAGGTTTTATATAGTTATGTATGGTATTTGGGCTATCGAAAGCAAGAATATCCATCGATAGTAAGAAATTTAAGTATCGATATTTATCGTTCTATCGACAACGCCATTATTTCGATACTTAACGAACGAATGGTCTATCGATATTAACAGGTGCGTTATCGATATTGAAAGTCGCAAGCAGTCGTAAAAGAGAACGAATAGGACCGGTGCCACGCGTAATTCCGTATATATAGACTCGATCCAACCTTAAACAAAACGTCAGAATAATCAAAAAAATGACCGCAATAGCTGTGCTCGGTAAATTTTGGCAGGAGTACACAAAAAGTACGCCTAAGAAACTCAAGATAATCGACGCTTATTTGCTCTACGTGTTCCTCACGGGTGTCATACAGTTTGTGTATTGCTGCCTCGTCGGCACTTTCCCGTTCAACAGTTTCCTCAGTGGATTTATTTCCTGCGTGTCCTGTTTCGTTCTCGGAGGTATTTGAAGAATATGTTCTTACTGACTTCTTCGATTCTTTGCATTTCACGAATTGATCAATTCATTAGAGACAATTGTTGTGAATTTTTTATCCGTCAGTAATTTGATGTTTATGAGCGCTTCAAGAAATACAGTAATTTGATCATGATTTTGTCAAATCCTGTAATTTCGTCACAATGGGAAAATTCAATATGCAACAGTTTTTTATACAAATATACTTTATTGTACCAAACATGAAACCCAATATTACTTTTTGTTTCAGTTTGTCTGCGATTGCAAGTGAATCCTCAAAATAAGAGCCAGTTCCATGGAATAAGTCCTGAAAGAGGATTTGCAGACTTTATTTTTGCTCATGTGATACTTCATATTGTTGTGATGAATTTCATTGGTTAAAAGGAAAGAAAATTTTTTATTAATAAAGCTTCCTCTGTAAACAATAATGAAGAATGGGGGTTGCTACTTTGAAACCTTTCATCAGCGATGAGTAAATCTGGTTCATGACGGTATTGACACTAGTTGTTGGAAAGTTGACAATTTCAGATAAACAGGGTCTGAAAGATATTGTCAGAGAAGAACAGCTAACGGGTATACCTGATGTCATACAACGAGTAGATAATATCTGTAATTTTGAACGTAAACTCAATAATTGAAGTATTAATGATGTTATTTCTTCTTAACAATGTCGTTTTTTGTTATAAATACAACTGCCAAGTGTATTTTCAAGTTTTGCATCGTCAAGGATTTAATCCGTCCATTGTTTTCTATTGCAAGTATTTTTTATATAATACAAATTTTAAGTAGTCGGGTTGCTAAAAATATTAAAATAAGTTTGTATGTTATCACCATTCAATAAGGCTTAAAAATAGTGCTTGCAACAAAAGAATATATATTCCGTCGAAAACACTTTCTTGATGTCAATTCAATAAATATCAAAGTTCTAATAAAAAAACTGAACCTTTATTCATTATTCTCTATTAAAAACAATATTTCATTTGTTAACATATCTGATTTAAATAATCTCTTTTTGTAATTAAACGCTTATCGACGATTACTTATATTACCTTCGGAATTGAGTTACTAAACAATATAATAACATTATTAACAAATATTATAATAACTATATTCTATTAAAAATATTACATGTTTTCACGAGGAATCAATCGTTTCACTTAAACAAAGTATAAATGAAAAAAAGGAGATGTTACCTTTGTCGATACATTCTTATCTTTTATCAGTCCTCTAATCCGTCGGTGAGTATGTGATTCACAACCAGTCGATCAATATTAGTCGTTAAAATCTCCTTTTTTTATTCTTAGAAAGTTGCATCTTCATAAGAGCAGTAAATTAAAATTTACTATCTTAATAAAAAAAATCGAACACTGAGTGAGACTGGTAAGAAAAGCGCTTCTCTTAAATAGTTCTTAAGCATTGATCTCCTTGAGAATAAAATAAAAATTACGGTCGTTAAGACGATTATGCTTGCGATGTATGAGAGAACTAAGGTCCCTATGAATATTTTTTTAAGAACAAAAGATTAAGAATCTTAAGAGAGTTTTCTCAAGACTAAGAATTGTTAACAGCTTCTGTACAACACTGTAAACCCTCCGTGGCCCCTGTGTAGTTTAGGCAACATATGATAAACGATACTTCTGTGCGATACTAATGTTCACTTTATGTTTCGTAGAAGCCACATGCGTACTTGAGGGTAGATTTATGTGTATTTTGTTTATACGTATACTGATGTATACTCTGTGTTCTATTTATTGATATTCTACCGAGTACAATTCATGTATGTAGAATACTTCAGTTCACAACCAGGGTTCATAGAGGGTTCAGACTCTTCGTAAGATCTTCAGAACACAAAAAGCGAAGATTTCGTGAGAATCATTTGACTAAATAATAAGAAATGTAAAAGGAATCGAAGAGTTAGAGAATTAATACTTTAAGTTAATTCCTTTTCTCATCAAAAAATTGTAGAGTTAATACTTTAGGTCAATACCTCTTATTTTTCTTAACAACGAAAAAGAAAGTACAATTCTTAAGAAATCTATTTTTCCCTGGGAAAAAAGTACAGTTTTCCAGAAAATCATCTCGAAAAAGCGAATCAAATAATTGTGAAGTTCAAGATTATTTCTATCGAACACAACGAAAGTAAGATCTCATTGCAGGAAAAGAAGTCCATATTTTTATCGACGATGGAACTACTCAAACTTTTACGAGTCTTGGAAACAAACAGAAAATTAAAGAAAAAAAGAAAAACAGAAAAAAGAAGAAGAAAGTAGGTGACGTCGGTGGACGCGTTACCCGAGAAAATCAGTCGTGTACTCTTCCTCGAAGAAGATGGCCGCTACGAAGCATGAAAAATCAAAATCTTTCTTTATCCACACATATTTCTCTGCTTCTTTCTATCTTAAGAGGTTCCGCTAACGGGTTGCTGTTGCTGTTCATTCTCGGATTTTCGGTGTTTCTCGAGATACCTCCTCCTGGCGGTGAGTCTCATGTGTTCCTTACGTCGCTGAAGGATACGTTCTCTCTCGGTCGAGGACTTGGAAAACCGACCTCCGAGGTTGGAAGGTTCCTCACCGCTGCAATCATTTATTACCGTCACTGATGTTGAAAAGTATACTTATACATTTTTTATTGTCGACCATTGGATTAAGTTAAAATTGTGAAATAATTTTGTATGTCCAAGTTTCGCAAAACTAAACTGAGATATGTGTCTATTCGCCGAACACTTAATGTTATTTAATGTACAAAAACGCCGCACTATATTCGAGCCAATACGGTTATTCAAACCATTCGGGTCATCGCCAAACGAATGGGTCATCAGGAAACTCTGATAATGTTGTATACGCAGATTTTTCCATCTTTTTTACTACAGTATTTGGTCATTCTTATGAAATATAGACACAACACTGTACCTTAATTTTACAGTCATACCTACAACTAGGAGAAACTTACCTATCGGCGATAGGAATGTCGAACCTTGGATCAGGGGGTTGTTGTAGCACTCCAGTGTTCAACGAAAGGTTAATCGTGGTGGTAGTGGTATGGATCCGGGGCACGGACTCCACTTGCGGTTCTTCGATCAGATGATGAGGCGGTACCAGTACTCCGTCGAGAATATTCTCAACGGTCCACTCGACCGACCTCGTCACCCTGAGGTCGTCCACGATTATGTTGCGCGGAAAGTGCGGAAATAGCTGTTGCACCTGTTTCAATGATGCGCATGCGTTTGCAATAAGTTATTAGCATTTGAATTTATGTAAATATCATTTGTAATGTTAAGTAGTTTAAAGGAAGAACCAGCTATATCTTCCACAATGGTGAGATTTTACGGAAAATTCAGCTGTCTTCCCTTAAAAATAAAAGTAAACATTTTTCCAACAACCACGATACAATACGCGTTGAACGTTACTAGACATAACGAAATAGGTCATTACCTGTCTAGTCATCGCATCCATTTGCGAGTTGTTATGCGCGATCGTCGAAATGTTTCCGCGCAACCGATTATGGGACACTTCGACGGAGAAGCTGGGCAACCAGGAAACATATCTCGAGCCGTCGAAGTGAAAGAAATGATTCTCATTCCGTCTAGTCGGCGTCTGTGGCTCGTTCGGTAGTTCCGGTGTGCTTTCGCGATGATTCGGCTGCATGCTCAATGCCAGCCTGCACGTGGGACAGGATGTGTCCTGCTCTAACCAGGATTGCAAACAGGAATTGTGGAACAAGTGACCGCAGGGAAGTTTCCGCGCGATGTCCATCTTCTCCCAGCAAATCGCGCAATTATCCGAATTGTCCGCCAGTTCTTCTTGCGTTGCCATCGGGTAGCTAGACGGTACACATTGTTTATAATTCAGTATTGTTAAAAGTGATTTGTTTACCTTGTGTCCGAAAATAACAAATAGGATAGAGACTGAAGTCTCTGATTGTACGCGCAGTTCGCTTAACGACTGTGGAGAAGATAAGCAACTGAGCTGACTTGGACAGGCCTGAATCGAAAACAACCAAGACACTTACTTCTGTTCCATGTGGTTCAGTACTGCAAGATAGTTTCTGTGCTTGGTGATCTTCCGTTGAATCTCGTAGAAAAGATATCTGAGCTGCATGCAAATTACGAGAGATGCCATGCTCAGGAAGATGTTGCTCCAGAGGAGCATGTGTACGTGGTGCAGAAAATCAACAGCCAGTACTACCAATTCGGCGGTCAAATCTGTGTAATAAGTCAGAGGACCCCTTTTGTCCCACGAGCGTTGCGACGAGGTGCCAGCACCACGCGTGTCGTAAAGGTGTATAATGTACCGCACCATCACGTGCATTGTCCGTACACCCAGCAGAATGCACTATTGATGTAAAAATATAATTTTTACATTGTTCATTCATTTTATTTTTTTCAAATGTTTGTCTCATCTCATTTTTATGCAATGAAATTGCTCAAAAAGAACGGAGTGTGCAGATACTTCTTTTACGCATTTTTAAGTATTTAATTTTAAACCAAAAAGGGAAAAATATACATGTATTCATTATTATCACGAGGATAGAAATAATAATATTTTTCCACCCAATAAATTGCACGCAATAAGAACCACTTCTGTTAACCAGAGGAAAAGAATTTGATATTGACGTATGTTTAAAATCAATTAACGAAGGGGAAAAGTTTAATTGATGACTTACCTCGGCGGCGGTAAATGCGAAGGTGTTGAAGGAGACGAAGAAGAAGGCTGCTGCGGTACATAAAAGTAACATGAACGAGGCCAATGCGAAGATAGCCGCGAGAAGACCAAGAAGTCTCGCATGACTCCAGCCCGGAGTTGTCGGTGAAAAGGATAACTGAGAAGTGATAATAAGAAAAAAACCTTTATTTACCGTCTACGACGTGCAATGAAATAACGTGATTAACTAATATTGTGTATCGGTTATATTTAATAAACATCATAAAGAAGAGTATTTGTGAGAAGAGATTACAGCATCGCTGAATAAAAGTATATCATTTCAACGTTCAAATATTTAAGTTAACGGAGTAATTCCGATAATCCAACATCGATTCGGCGTTTCAAGGTCGAGCAAGTACCCGTAAACGAGATGTACAGGAAAGAATCGAAATGTGGTGTATTCGAGGGAAGCGTAACCTGGTTACCTCTATTTGATTATACTAACAGGATTCTCACGAATTCGTTGCGTAACGGGGACGCGGTTCTGTTTCTTTTCACGAGGAGGCCTTCGTCATTCGAGGAAAACGATCTCGTTAGGGCCGTTCATTTCTCTCTCTCTCCCCCTCTTTCAATTCCTCGCGAGTTCAAGCAAGACTCTTGGTGCTGATTGTGAGTCAGCGGTAAAACTTATTCAGATCAAGATTATTGGGATTAGAGCAGAATCGGTGTATTAACATTGATACGGTGGCAATTGAGGATAAGGATAAATTCAAATTGAACCAGAATACGTTACTACGCGAATGAATTATTGTTCGGACAATAGCCATGAATTATTATTCCGAAAAATAATTGTCATGAGGTTAATCGGAAATTTTTTATTTGGAAAAAATCTCTACATGCAGGATATCAATGTAGATCAGGAAGTTCAGGAACGATGATCTTAATCAATTCCTGATCCTATTTTGAATCCTGGTCGAGGCGACTTTTTCGAAACTCCAATGCTTTGACTAAAGTTTTGCCGGAATTTTCTTTCAAACTACTAGCAATGGCCCTTCGTTTTGATATCGTTTTAAGAGATCTACTGCTCGAAATCGTCTCCAAAGATCGAGACATTGGTGTAATAATTTAATCGTCCAGTTAGGATTACCCGCAATTTTCAATCTTATATCAATACATTCTGCTCCATTACGCACAGATTAGCAAACTTCCTTCTCCCCGAATCCGACAATTTTGGATGAAAAACTTCGTTGTAAAGGAATATAATAGAAAACTTATAAAGGTCACTCACGTATTCGAATCGATCCTTGCAGAGTTGGCTGAGGAGGCTTAGGAAGCCAAGGGCGGTGAACCAGGCCCACCAAAGGACCACCTCGTCCATGTACTGGACATTTAGCACACCGAATACGAAGATGAACTTGTAAAAGACAAAGTTCCAGAACTTGTCCTTTAAGTGCTGTCTCTCGGATGCGCGAAGCTCGCCGAATACGAGCTTCTGAATCGTCTTGCCGAGAAGGATCAACACACAATATGCCATGTTGATCAGAGTCTAAGGGATAAAAGAAGAATGGAGTTAGAAAGACAATTATGAAAGAAATAAGAGTGACATCAATTCTGTTTTTATAATTTTCATTCAATAATTATTTTGCTTGGATGAAGGGTAAGGTTCGCAGATGTTCATCCTTAACTATATCCGAATCGAGTATGTTTCTCGGTAAAACAAATTTGCTTTCATTTTCTTCATTTGATTAAGAAGATTATTCTTTTTCTGATAACACTTTTTTTATTAGCGTGTGCTAATAATGAAAATACTAGTGATGGAACGGTAAGCGTGAGTCGCAATGTGCGATTTTGTAACACGAATACGATAGTAATGCGCGAAGTGTGTAATATATTCGCGTACGCGTCACTTAAGTGGAATGTATAACATGTATGTGTAATACAAAATACACAATATAAAATATATGTTTTCAAAGCCGTAGAGTGACGAAATAAATTTATTTATTATTTAATTAATTTTAATGTTTTTTTGAATTTTCCTGGTTTGCCCAAAAATATATAATCATCGTAACCTCCGCGCCACTTTAAATAGAATAATTCTGGCACATATTACTATTCAAACGAGACTTAATAATTAATTATGTACGCGAAGCAACTTTGCACACCCCCCCACTACCAGTACATGAAAAGTATCATTATATCTTCGCGGAGAGTCTCGGTAAATAACACAGGAGTCTTAATTGCGAGATAGACCGTTAATAAAACAAGTTCCTGCATATTATTAATTAATGAGTCTTCGAACAATTGCTCGTACCGTTTTCTCAGTTTCGTCTGTTTATCAGTCTCTTTGCGCGTACCAGCGATTTATTGTTCTCCTTTGGCAGTAAAGATAGGAAATGGGAAAACAATGAACGCCATTAAATCAGAGCTGACAATGTTAATCGCTGCCAAACACTCGAGAAGAATAGCTAATTTTAGTGCCAGCCAAGACACTTCTGACCTCCCGTCTCTTGAAACAATTTCAAAATAAGCGGAAACGGAAACTTCAAATTCCGAGTAATAAAAGTATCGGCAAGTTGGACCGACATCAATATATTAGTCGCATTGAAATGTCTGCATGCATATTCGCATGAATATTACAGAAAATGTACTTCTTGACTGAATTTTACCAAGACATTTCGGAGAAGTAATGCTTAATGGTAACCTGGTAATAAAGCTACTCTTGAATGCTATCTTGAAACTGACTGTTACGAAATATCAACGTGAGTTTAATTTTGAACTCGCAGGACAATGCGTCTTGAAGAATTCTAAAAGTGCAACATTCTTCGTTTCGAACAAGTGCTTAACCCAGGATTTTTAGTATATTAAAAAGTTGTGTCAAAAACTTCTTATGTTACTTTGAAAGAGTAAATATCGTTCGTATGAATTCAATGCACGTATAGATATTGATTCTAAATTAATAGAATGACGCAGTGAACGCCTCGCACACGGCGGGGTCCTCTTTGCCAAAATTCTCGTAAGCCGATTTATTAATAACAATTGACAAAGGAAACGTGCTCGTACGTAATAATAAAAACGATTGTTCTCAGTGTCAAAGAATTATCGGTCCGCAATTTGTACACGTAAGCGAAGGCCACGTACACCTGTTATGCCACGCTTTATCGATTTCGCTTTTCCTAAACATTCTGCGTACCGTAGTTTACACAACTTTTATTTTACAGTAAAATTTAATGATAACGAACTTCAAATCGATATTCCGTTGTAGTCGTCTGTCCCTTTCGATGAATTTTCGTATTATCTTGGAATGATATTATACGAACAAAAAATATATATATACATATATATAATATTATATCAAATATGTAGATGTATGTAGATGCCGTACATACGAAACTTGTAATGATTCTCTTTAACGTCGATTGTGTCGGTGCTCACATTTCTTTTGTCGAAAATAAGATTGTTAGTAAATTTATACATTAAACTTCCGTACAACTCAATTTTGCATTTTTTTTAGATTGGCCATGATGATTCTTAGGCGACGATATAAATATATCTTGGAGTTGAATTAAATAAAAATCAACAGTATCAGAAAGTTTTCTCTTATCAAGAAACGGGCGTACTCGACTATCGCTTGTACTTATAAATGGATGCTTTTCTGAGATTAATAACACTACGCTGTCATACTTGCAACGCACATCGAAGACTAATCTGCAGTCAACTCGCGATTATTCGTACGCAAAATTTCTGTTTTTCAGATGAACCGCGCATCGGATCGCGAAATGCTTGTGTCGTTGCGTAGAAGCTTTAGAAACTGCGAAATTTTTGTAAGATATCTTTTCCGATTGGATGCACGGACAATTCGCCAATCGGAAAATTTGCAATCGTATAATCAGGATTTAATTGCTTCACGATAAGGATTCTATAGAACGCGGGGATAAAGTACCAAACAAAACTTTATATATCTGCAAAAAAATAAGTATCCTTACGAAATCCCTGAAATGCAGCACCGATTTTGCAACGATCGAGAAAATAAAGCGAAAAAAAAAACGTCGTGATTGGCCTTGACTTATTTATAAAATACAAGCGAAACGGCAGAAAATGCATTACGTGGATCAGAAACTTTACTCCGCTTTTCGACGCCTCAATTTTGATACTTCGTAGTTTACGAGTGACGGCGGAAATATTATTAAATTACGTATCAATAGTAATCTGATTTATCGCTGATCAAATTATACGTATTAGATTTCGTTTTCCATGGGCCACTACAGCTTGAAAAAATTGTTGGACCGATGATAAAAATGATAAGATTTTAACCGTATGGTGTTCCCTTGGGATAACGGTTTAAAGCAACGGAAGCTAGTCGAAAGGTACATCACCTTGAAGGCGAATGCATGCCTTTCGATCCTACAAAAGAACAATATTATCAATGACACGACAGCGCGATATCAACCTCCATACTTAGCGTGTCCAATACGAGGTTACGAAAAGCCTACGGGATATACGCAAAGGTGTAGAAAAGCGCCACGAAGCATCCGTGGAGAATTGTTACGCTTCGCGCGTAATCCGCGTCCTATAAAACGGTAAATTTACGATCTGATATCCCCACCATCGAAACTCCGATAATGTTGTTCTTTTGCGTGTGTCCAGAACGAGTTCTCATATTCAAAATAGTGTGTATTGCGGTCAGTTTCCGTTGTTTCAAAGCGTTATTTCCAGTAAGATGTAACACGTTCTTTACCACTGGTGTTCAAATTTTGTAAACATTAACCATTTGTAAACAATAGAAAACGAAACGTAATGTATACGCTATCAGCGAAGAATCAGACTTTGGTTGGTGTATAATTTCATAGTGTTTCCCCATCAATTTGTGAGATCCGAAACATCGAAAATGAATAAAAAAGAATAAAACGAAGTACCGAACGATGAAACATCACCCGAAGGTCTTTGCTTTTTATGGATTCTTTACATAAATATACACCCAGAATTATAAATACAATTATCCAAATTACTGAAGGAACGTACGAAATCGAAACGCGATAGCGTTTTTAACAGAAATAGAAGAATTCTAGTTTTTGTGTTTGTTCAACCGTTTAATTGTATACTCGTCCATTAACGCAATTGTCAATAGTGTATTAAAATTTTTTGCATCAACCAGATAAATTCAAACACGAGCATGTGACCAATCTTATTTTTATCTATCCGTAAGTATTTTTTTCTGCAAATATCTATCTTTTATGTACCTTGTTATGTACCTAATTTTTATCTCAATGTACAAGCTTTTCAAATCTTTTCTTGCACGGCGGGGAACCAATTAGTGTTTTTATTCCATCTTCGACTCATTTGCAAACTAAGTTGTTAGCTAATTTCGTAGTTCCAAAGTTATGTCGGATACTCCTATTATTTCAGGAGAAAAACTGTGCTAATTTTTCTATTTATTTAGAATTATTATTTATCAATAAGTCTGAAACTTACCCAAATACAAAAAGGCTCGGCTAGCATGCATTCCATGAGTTCTTGCAGATTCATCCCGATACTCCTTGGAATCGATTCTGTGACGACGGCAACATTCTCATTGGCCGTCTCGACGTACGTCTGATTGCTTCTCCAAGCAGGATCCTTGATAATTTCGAATGCATAGTACACCGAACAAGAGAGAATGGCGATGCTGACTTCCGTGTAAACCCGTAGATTTGGAATGGGAAGTTGGTCCAAGAATTCCATTGGCATCTTTACGTATCTTGTTTTCTTCTGCTACTCCTAACAATGTATTAGCAATAGTTCAATGATCTTCTTCTTGCTTGGTCGTCCGTTTAATTAATCATTTGTTTAATTAATTGTTCCTTCGTGTATCCGCCCTTTGATATTTTTACGTTGTTGACTTTTTTAATCTGTACGGCCGTTCGTTTTGCAATAACCATCACTTTTGTATATTTATATTTTCATTTGTTAAAGTAATTACACATTCGCCAGCTGGTGTGTTCATTTATTTACTTACGTATTTATTAATTTTTATTCGCTCCTTTGATCACCAAAACATAAATTGCATTGGATGTAAGTACGAGTCTATTGGCACTGTATTAAAAATTCTATTTTTCATCTACTTGCATTTAAACATTCCTTCTCTGATCCACACATTCCCTAATTCGTTCATTCATCTAAAATGATTGCTTCCTCCATTCCTATCTATATTCGTTCGTTTGTACGTTCATTCAAGTTTCTGTTTATGTACAACTTCGTTTAGCCGATTGTCCGTTCGGTAACTCATTTCTCCGCCTACTCAATCGCTCATTAATTCTTATAAAAGTTCTCCAATTGTCCATTCATTCATACTCCTCCGGATTCAACAACATTCTTACCGAACCGATCTCTCCCTACGTTCTCGCCGCGAGTTCGCCGAATTTCTAACATACACGCAATAACTTCAATTAACGTAAACGGAATTGACAAATTTGAACGTAATTATCTTCCTACGTGATATACGCTAAAACGACACATACACAATATATACAGTGTCTACTAAACTCGATATACTTCGTTCCTATAAAAAGATGCTCCATCGATACAAGTCGACTCACCTGGAGATTCGCGGACACGTTTCGCTCCCTTTTAATCCATCCCCATGCACGACATCGACCGAATGTATCACCGAATCACGAAACTCCCCGTGTATAAATGTCACAGAATCCAGTCAGCGCATATCCACACAGAATCCAGGAAAATGAGAAGGAGAACGCGAAGAGAAACCGGAAAGCTGCCGAGTGCAAGAGACTTTCTCGAGCAAAATCTTTTTCTCAGATTCACGAGGTGTATGTGACACGATATTACATGGCACGCTCGTTCTTTAATGGGACGCTGCAACGTTTCGATGAATTTCGCGGCGAGACGTTTGACTTTATTCCTTCGATACTTTACTTCGAGGTGCTTTTTATTGCGACACGATACGACACATACCGTGTCAGGACTGCTCAGGACGACTCGAGACGACTGCAATGCTCGATATGCCGCTGAGCACCGCTGAGAAGACTGGGAGCACGGTCGGTAAAGAAGTATCGATCGAGAAGAGGTTTAAATAGAAGTGGGAGAACGTAGGGCTACTCCGAGACATCGGATTCGTTGCTACGTTTTAAGCGGGTAGATCAAATTCGGATTTTGAACAGTTCGATCGCTGACTACACAGGTCTGTCCGGCAAGCAGAATTTCTCAAGTATTCGTGCGAATGTCCGGCAAGCAGAATTTCTCAAGTATTCGTGCAAATGGCAGTGATTTCGAAAACATCATTAAATTTCCTCTATCCGCTACAATTTTTACGAACGCAAAAGTTCGATAATCCGAATCATACTTTTAGTGGATAATTTGGGAATAACGCCGGAGTTTCTTTACCCTGTGTCATAATTTATTAGAAATTAAATAGATGGTAATACCGGTCTCGGTCACGTGGCGTTTAAGGGTGTCCCCACCTTCTACCTATATCTACCACTTATGCTCTTTCGTACTACATACACAGGCATGTATGGAACATTAGAAAGTTTACGTAACTTAACTCAATAGATATTACAATGTATTAATCCGTCTTTACTTTCCATGCTTCTACAAATCACGCTGTCCTGTCATGTATGCGTTAAACGAATTTCACTATGTACATTGCAAAATATGCTAGACAAAATTACGGAAAATTTTCCGAATGCCAATGCTGTCCTCCAAGTAGTCAAGACAGGTTGGCCGTACGATACTAGTGTATGTACATTCTAATTACAATTAATTTGTTATTATTATAATTAATAACAATAATAATTCATGTTTATCCTGCATTATATTTTATATTTTACATCTTATGTCTTGGACTGTAATAAAATAACTAAGATATTAAATGATCTTAAACGGAGATGTAGTTATATGGATAGATTATATAATAAGAAATTACAAATTTCTGGAATATGATCGTAAAAGAAATAGCGTAACTCTACCTGAATTCTTGTTTTTTTTTAAAATTAAATCACCGTGAACCCGTTAGGTTCATCGCTCCAGAAATACAAGACTGTTATTATTAACATATGAAAATGTAAGGGAAAGTCAATTTCTCCTTATCTCGGAAGATATTCCAGCCCGACGTGCCATCTTTGGAGCGTTACGAGAATCTTTAAATTTACGATCGAACACGCGCTTAACGTAAACGTTCAGCGAATGCCTTGATATTAAAATTTTTAATTACAACGAGATAATGACCCGTTTCCTACTATAAATACGATACAAACGAAAGTAAATAAATGTACTTAGTACACGCAGAGTAAAAACTGATCGTCGATCCAATCGTTTGATTGGTGTTACCAGTATAATACCAGTTCTGCAACTCGCGTCAGTTTTACTCAATCAAAGGGAACAGTTTCTCGAGGTTTCTGATTTTTATCCGCAACATTCATTCCTTCGTTTCAAGCGGCCCCGTGGCACGATTGTCGCGGCATGATAAAAAAAGGATGATCGTTTATTAATTCAAGGTAGTCGAGTTAGAGTTTTTGTTCGGTTTCTTTTCATCGGTTGTTCTCGCGCCATCGAAAGCAGAATGGCAGGAACGACGATAGACATATGCGAAAACACGATGATCGATTGCGAAAAAGATTATTTTCGTGTAAAACTGTAAAAATTCAAAAATGTCTTTAAATTCAAATTATGTATCGCGATTGCTAGTTAAATAATAATTGTTCGATCAACTTTTCGTCTCGCGTATTGATCATTTGTACGTATCACCTAACGTACACAGCAATTGTAATACTAATAACTATTATGGTTAATTACTATTATTATATGAACAAAGCAACAACAAATAATTATATAAACTGTTAATTATCTGCATTAAATAAGAATCATATTACTATTGCTACTGGAGTAATAAATCCATCTTTTTCAATTTCCGCAGTTCCCTGGTACTCCTCCTGCCACAATAATACATAGCAGTACAGGTAAGGTTGTATTAAAACAAAAATAAACATAGCGACGAGACGAGTGTGAAATTTATTTCCAGACATTATTAACAACATTAAAAGCGGCGTAGATCTCGGAAAAGTACGATTATACAAAAAATAATTAATAGTCACTCGCGCGGACGTCCTTCCTCGTTTCGCTGAACAATCAAACTTTTCATGTACACACCGCACGATACTGGCGCACGAGTCGACGCACACGCGCCCGATATTGCCAATCGGAACCACTACCGTTCCCACACCAACCCAAGCAAAAAGTCGCGCTCGCAAATGTCAATATAGGTATATAAGTAAACGGGAGATTTAAACGTGGCTAAATGCGCGCGTGAATATAAACTCGATATTAAGACCTTCTCAATTAGCTTTCACACATGGCGCGCGTGACGCCTATCTATAAGCGCCACGCACACAGTGTGGATTCTAGCAAACGCGCGTACAAGAATTACGGACGAACGACGCACACAGACGCAAAGCAGAAAGCATCGTCCCCACGCGCGTCGCGACGGTCGGCGCAGCAGTACCGCGATTGCTCTCTGGCCGATCGGTGTTTAGCCGGCGCGATTCGCACGTGCGCATGCGCTTTTCGTTTCAACTCGTCCGTCAATGACGATTCGTCATCGCTCGCTCCACATCGCGGTCGCTCGTCGCGGTGGACGAATGGGTTTGTTAAATGACGTGAACTGAATCTAGGAACACGTGGAGTGAGAAGAGTTACTTATTATCTTTCTATTTTTCTTTTCTTCTCCCATTCTATCGTCGAGTGACAGTCGTCGCCGTTGGCTGTTCTTGTCGCTGTTAATCGTTCGGTTGGCAGGATTCTTCGAAGGTTCGGTCGTTTGTATTCGATATTGTCGGGTGTATTGTTCGTATTTCGTTGATTTTCGAAAGTACGACTGGTTCTCGGGTCTTGCATTTTAAATATTCGATAAACGTCAATTAAACCGGAGATCATAGATTATTATTATATTATTCGCAGTTATTATAGCATATATTATTTTCTTGCGATTTAGCAGTTTAGTTTTCGGTTTTGACTCATCTTTTGTAATGAACGTGGATTATACATTCTATCATTATTATTCAAATTTACTAGGCGGAAAAAGTGTTTATATATACACATACACGCACACAAAGTACCGTTGTAAAATCTGAAAAATAGCCTCTCCTGAAATTTACTCTTTGACAATGAAAAATCCAGTTATAGTTCTTTTTTTTGCATGCAAAATTAATCGATTTAAACCTTTTTGCGGTAATTTCCGTTAGACTCGTTACAGCAATCAATTTTCTTTCTTCTACTCGTCGTTGCGATGAGTAGCAATAAATATCGATTACATAAATTATCGCAAACCACTCGGTTCGATCGAAAAGAAAAGAAAAATGGAGTAATTGTTTGGTCTAGAGCGATTTTCGAAAAAACGACAAGCTGAATCATGAGAAGGGGGGGGGGGCCGGATCAAGGAACGTGTATCGAAGCGTTTTTTCGGCGTTCAAATTAATCGGTTTTTGCGAGTAGTATCCGTCGGCCGTACGAAACATTGACACGATCGGTGACCCCAAGTTGCTTCATTATATCGCTTTGCAGACGTCCCATTATATTGTAATTATACAAGCAAAACTCCCGGTGTTTCACGCTAATTTCGATAACGCTCCGTTGATGGAACAGTGACGCAACGAAAAATGAGAAACTTCACGGTACAGCACTTTCGAAATTCTACATATATCAAAAGAACGTTTTAATTAAAATAGCGAATACGCGTAACTTCAATGTTTCTTCCATTTTGAACTTTCAATTACAACGTTTTGTGGTAAAGTAATTTCAAAATTGCGCGTCGACACAACGTTTTAGTTTGAATAGTGAATCCGCGTAATTTCAAGTCTTCCTCCATTTTGTACTTTCAATTATAATGTTGATATAATATTATATTGAGTTTTAAGGTCGATTTCCTGTCATTATCTCAGAAATGGATTTGCAATTTTTTTAATTACGCCGGTTTTGTGCCAACGGTGCCGATACGTTGTAGACTGGTACAAATTACGCAGGTGTAGAGAACAAAAGAACTGAAAATCTAGCGTAGACGTTGAAATTTCAAATTGCGGTATAAAACCTTGCGTCATGCCCACACCGAAGCAACGACGAGAAACTTTTTCTCGTCCGTTGTTGTCATGCGTTCCAAAATGTGTCCAACAAATACCGACTTGTACAAAATACGGGGAAACGTTTGGCAACGAGTGCCAACTTTTTCAAGATGCATGGAACATCAAGCGAAAAGTTCCTCGTTGTTGCTTCGGCGTGGACGACGCTTAAGGATTATGGCGATTTTCGCGTTGCTTTAATTCTGATTTTTCTGTTCCGATCCATTTGGGGTAAAATTGAGCGAATTCAGTCTTTGCGCCAGACATTAATCCTCTATTATAAAATTCCGCTAGACCCGGAAACTTAAAATTAAACATAATTTGATAAATGTACTTTTCCTCGCGACTCAAAGTTTCTCAACATTTTTCTGTAGAATACATAAAGCCTCTAATTTCGTGGTCTAGTAACTTACGACTTTCACTCCGCATTAGGGAAGTTAACTTCTCCAATAAAGCGGCGAGGCATCGTTTTGAAATTTTTGGAACCAAATTAGTCTGTCGTGACAGCATACACCATAGAAGTCTAAAGCTAAAATAGAAATGAGGCGCACGGTAAAAAAAGAATATCCATTTTCGCGTTGTACAGTTTCGGCGGGTGTTTTTGTTCTCTAGAAACGGAAGCTTATCGCTATAAGGTTGCGATTAGAAGTATATCTAATTCGAGGGAATTCATCTTATCAATTATCCTCAATCTTGATCTTTACCTCGCTCGATGTACTAGGTGCTCCGGAAAAATTCGTCTCGCTGTTCACCGAAATCATTCGATAAGTAAATCTCTATAGAATCGAAGATACGTTGTGCGTAACGGGTACAGTGGAATTAAAATAAAACGTAGCTGGCGTTAAACGATAATCGCCATTCCTCGGGATATCTTAAAAGTCTATTATCCGAACGATAATTAACTTAAGTCGTATAGATATATTTTATTCTGACCACCCGTTTGATCGTCCTCCGCCAGATAACGAGCACTCTCCACCCACTTTTGGCCATGGCGGTTGCCTAATCTACGCCGAAAAAGGAGAGAGACAATCAACGCGTCGCTTGCCGATAACGGCGTCGAAAAAAAAAATCCACCGTGGCGGCCATATTTCCGAAATATCCACGGTTCGAGCGCGTGTTAAAGGTGAATCTTATTCTTCGGGCCTCGTGGATAGTCCACGATTTCGCATGCGCACTGGCGCCGGTACCATTATTGACCTTGACATGGAGGAAAGGTCAGAGGACGTCGAAGGACTTCCGGTTAACTCTTCCTCCGATTCTCCGGATAGTGAGTACCTCTCTCTGGATTTTTTAGATATAGTTCTCATGACATAGCGATAGCGCATGTCATAAACGTACATCCAGCGTGTACGCGCAGTGGGAGTGAAAAAAGTATTCGTGCAAATCATTTGATCCCGCGATAAATACATTTCTTTGTCGCGCGTTACATACGTTCGTACGAGTAAATAATATAAAGGCGATCGTTAAACGGCTACAACATTGATGTGAGATAATTAGGTTAACAAACCATCGTATGTGCGCGCGGACGGAAGAATAGATCAAAGATGGGGCGAAAAATAAGCGCGCTAACGTATTTGCATGAATACGCGATTGGATATACAGGGTGTGCCGTAAATGGTGGTACTCCGTTACGAGTGTTATACCTGACATGATTCCAAGCAGGTTTTTCCTTATCGAAAATCTTGTTTGCGTTTTGGTTAACGAGATATTAAACGAAAACGGCGGCCAATCGGAGAGGATGGCGGTGGGCGGTAGCGCCGGTGGTTGGTTAGCTGGTGGACGAGTCTAAGCGCGCGCCAATAGCTAGCGCTGCTAGCTACAGCGTCCCTCTCCGATTAGCTCCCGCACTTCATTAATAGCTCGTTAACTACAGCGCTACGGACATTTTTGATAAGGAAAACCCTTATTAACGGAGTACCATCGTTTACGAGACACCTTATGTCGCGTGGCTGCAAGGGAAAACGTCGTGTCACAATTTCGAGAACAAATAGGCGTATTGCAAATTTTATACGATGAAAAAGGTAATGCAATTTAAACAAAGCCCAATAAGGAGAATTGGCGTTTGGAAATTTAAATGACGGCATCTCGAGAGTGAAAATACGTGACGCGCGGCATTTCCCCTTGCAACCACAGATATGTTGTTAAGAATAATTCTTTCTAGTACATAGAATGAAAGGTTTCCCCCCGACAAACAGTGTCGTTCATTAAGAGTCATAATAAAAAGTAAATAATATACCAAATATTTTACGGCATCCTAGTTATAGTTTTAATTTTAATATATACGTATTTGCAATTTTTACTGATTATCATTTTTAAAATAACAGTCTGCTTTCCTATTTATGAGCGTTTTTAATCATAAACGATTAATGTTTAATGATATGTACTTACCCGGCAAATTGAAGCTGAGCGAACGCAAGAAATGTCGACCAGAGCAATTTAACGCTTACTAAAAAAATTGAAGTTTTCCGTATATTTCGAGTAGCTTAACTTAACAATACTTGACGTAACAATACTACTTAACGCTTTTTTTAAATCGAATAATTGCAGAATCGAGAAAAAATATACCGCGGTACGGCGCAACTGATATTAAATGGAAAAAAGTTGTACAAGCTCACCATGTAACTTGCACAACCGTTTGACATCGACCGTGGCATGTTATTGTTGCATTAAAAGCAATTTTTCTTACATGAAAACGACACAAATATTATAAATGACACGATCCTTTTTGGAGACGCCGACCTAACTCTGCGAAAACACTGGAAACGTGCGTAAACAGTCGTAATTTTAAGTAACTGTAATTAATAATCCGACAAAAGTTTCCACGCTATAGCATCGTTAAAAGGTTGTTTAAACAAATTCATTTTTAGGTGTTCCACCATTTCGAAGTACTCCAAAACCAGTGTTTGAATAGATACGTATTTTTGGAGCACTGTGCATAGAAACTAATTTAATAATAATAACTTTAATAACTCAGCTACTTGTAGATCAATTTCGAAGAGAACAAACGAAGTTCGAGAAAATAAGTTTGATTTTGCCATTGTTATGGTTCACGGTGTATCGCGCTCCAATCCACTGTACGTACCATTGGGTATGCGTATTAATAGTCATTTACGAATTCGATGAATTGCGAAAGTATTGGTGGTGTATCGATACGGTTACGCAATTACGACGGATGAGAAGCGTGTCTGGCTGCGTATGTCTTCCCGGCGTGTGTCTCGTAAAAATCCAGGGCGAAACGGAGCGAGTCTCGGGACGATAAAGCTCCGTTCTAGATAACCCGAGGACCCTCGGCTGCGCAGCAGGGAAACATTATGAATCCAGTTGCTTCTCTTCATCCTACTTTACCTTTCACGAATCTCCGCTCGGGGCATTGTTCTACCGCTGAGTCATCAGCCGTTGGAAATTTCGTGTATTTATTTATTATGGAAATTGCCATCTAGCTTCGAACTGTTCTATCCTCGCGTACCGCGGTGTTTAAAAGAAAATTGAAAGTTCCTCAATTTGGTTCATTTGTAATACGACCATTCGATTAACTATCCTCCCCGTTGCAATTATTATATCGTTCAATATTATATCGCTCAACTTACTTTCTGTATTCTATAGACATAATTCACAATATTGTATATAATCGCTTTCTAACTTGCATTTTGTTTCGGCCTTCTTTATCTTTGCGTATCGGGGAATTGTAAAAAAAATTGGTAAAATTTATACACAGTGCGATGCTTCAAGTAAATTCCGTTCCCATTGAATTTTTGATATCGTTCGGATGGCGCGCTTATCACTTTCCCCAATAAACTTCCAATTTGTTTTCTGTTTTATCAACTTGGGATACCATGAAAACAGTAATTCTAAAACATGATTTCCTCGTATTACGATTCTCGAATCTATTTCCGGTACTGCTGAATTTCTAATAAGGATGTACCTACCATATCAGAATACATTCTACTATCCGAATGTTCTGTTATCCGAACGAAGTGTCGCTTTGCTGTATATGCATTTTCCTATATGAAACAACGTTTACATACAACGTATGTTTCCCTCTCTAACTATCAAAATCGATTGCAACAATTTAGTATGAAACTGAAAAACTTATGTTTATTAACTTACCATAAATCTTTAAACAACGTGTGAATTCTCTTGACCTCCATCCAAATTAATGAAGTTAAGCATTCGAAAAGCGATTGTTCTGTTATCCGAAAGTTAACTCATTCGAACATTCGTGTATCCCTGTTAGTTCGGATGCGGCACGTTCTGCTTTATTATTATTTATTTATGTACGTACCACTATACATGACACGCGCGGCATTTTACCGAATTAACTTACATCTTTTATCGATCCCTTTTTGGCTTGCAATACCGCGGCGTTAGTTATTGGAAAATTTGATTTTTCTCTCTTAAGATCCTGAAATCCATATCCGGTCTTTTTGCATATTTCCGGTAAGTATTTTCTTCGGACCTGACTTGTATTTTACTTCCATTCTCCTTCGCGTTCAATAAATCACACGATTGTAGCGTAATAAATTGTTGAAGGCCGTGGTATCAAACGAAGTTTCTTCGGTTTCAATCTGGGTATGCATTTGCATATGTAATTGTTGAAGTCATCTTTTTTTTTGATACCTCAGTATCCTGTCACTGATTACCGAACAACATTTTGTAATGAATTTTTATCAAATCTATGTAGAATTAACATTCTTTCCCAGTTTTAGACAAACTGAATAATTATTACGCAAGCGTACGCGCGTTAATGAAATTTAAAGTGCAAATCACTGTTACACTATACGGTTACCGTGCGTGCACTACATGCAGATCTCGCTCTTCTCTAATTTTCATATCATTGCTATGAAGTAAAATACGTTTACCGTCTTTCGGAATCACTGTTATATTTTAGTGTACAAGTTCGACGCTATTGTTCCGATACTACTGATAGGGCCGACAATGAGTTTACGGTATTACCGTAGCTTCTTTTTTTATCGTATTTCTATTTTTACTTTTTTCGGAAAGAACAACCTTGAAATATCATGGTTTTTTCCTCGAGATTTGATTGTCCGTTTATCAAAACTAATCGTTCTTATCAATTGTTATCAATGGCTGTAAAACAAATGCTTCGCTCTTCACCGGTATCATTAGTTTTGTGTTTAATACGCGGGCCTAAAATAAAATGTCAAATTTCGATAACAAATTATTGTAAACCATTGGATGCTCGATCACTGTTTATTACAAATTATAATTTTTATTAAATTCTTCTTGAATTATCATTGTTATAAATTCTCCTTTTCTCTATTTGCTATAAGCTGGTATTTTAATCCGGATTAAGAAATAAGTTAATAATTGCCAACCAGAAATCGGAACCATTCCGTTACGACGCACCCTGTGAAAAGGAAAGAATTCAAATCGCGGTAATCGTTTCCTCATACCGTTATACATTTCTGTGCTGATCGCATGACACATTATTTTCCGTAAACAAATATTAACCACACATAGTTTAATTTCTTATCCGAAACTTGTTTTTCTACCAGCAATCGCTCTTACCGTTCCTTGAAAAGAAATCTGTTTCTATATCTCTTTGGTGTGTGCTTTTACGAGTAACTTTACAGGTTTTTTTTTCTCATGGGTTAAATGCGAATGACGTTTGCGTTTTCTGGCATCGTAAATTTCTGAATAATGTTTGTGCATGTAATTTTCCCTGTTAAGACAAGTTTGCATTCAAGGTGAATGCTCATTGGCTTTCCGAGGGGGTTAACAAGTTTCGCACGGAATTAACAGTTTTGTCTTAATCGAAATTTCATTCTTAATTAAAATTACTTGCGGATTTCAATTTCGCAAATTTTTATAGAGATTGAGTGAACTATTAATAATTTTTATATTTAACCAAGTATAAAATATATTGAGTGAATATATAAAATGCAATTACTAGAGAATTTGATTTAACAATATTACGATGTATATATTTAATCTACATCTTTGAGAATTGGATAAGAATTCAAATTAATATACGGAGAAATTTTGGTCTAAGTTGGTAATTCAATTCCTGTTCAATTCAATTCGATCTTTAACGAAATTATTGATATATTAAATTCATTTTTAAGAGGGATACACATGTAGATCCCGGTGATTTATGAACTACGATGACGAGCAACGATTCTCGACCGGACATAACTTTACAAACCAGTCCCTTTACTCCGATTGCATTGTAAATTAGGCCATAGCATTACGGTCCTTCTTTGTTGCTTCCGGTCTTGCTGGCCACTGGACTTGTAGCCAGCGTAACCTACTTAAGCTTCCGAATTATTTAATGCATTCTTAAACTGTCGAATATAGAAACTGATCATCGACAAAATTTAAACGGTAGCTTATTAAAAATTTACACAAATTATTTCAACCGAGATATCTAAAGTTACAAGGGGGTGGACAAATATTTTTTTAATTCTCAATCCATTACGATTTTAGTAAAGTCAGAATTATACGATTCTTTATAGAGAGATACTTCCTGCAATTCGGGCCCAAATTAGATGCACAACGTTATCGTGTATAGAAGATCTTTAAATAGATTTAAAGGAAGGAAAAGCATGTGTATCCCGCTTGACATGTTTTTTCACTACGGTTATCATTTACATAATCTTCTTATCGTGACGATACGTCTCATCCATCTTTCCGATTACCGGCGTCGAGAATAGAGTCAACCTTGACTCATCGTCAGCCTCCACTGAGAAAATCGCTTTTCTAACCCAAAGCAATTCGTAAATACGTGCCGTAAACTATTATCATTGTTTACCATTGATCACTTTGTACGATAATGCAGGGAATATCGGAGAAAGTTACTCATGATGTTCTGAGTCAGCAAATTACCAATGCGTTTAACATGCAAAAATGTTTTTGGAGAATAGTGCGGGGGACGAATAACGAGGTGCTGATACCGATTGTACTCAGTAATTGAATTTACCGCTCTGTTGACACATAGAAAGGGACACAATTCAAAATTAATAATTTTGCGACACGGAAATTTTAACCAACAACAAGTTACGCGACAGCGTTATCCTTAGGATAGGGGATGTGCATAACATCGCATTCTTTTCACGTTATAATAAAACTATGATGTGTTATAATACTAATTTATTTATGCTTTTGAAATTGTATTATATTTAATATAAACATGTACAAATATACTTAATAACAATACTTTAGTATTAATATTATATTTATCAATTAAATAATAAATTACTGAAATATGGTGAATACTTAGATACTGATTAAATATTAATTAATTATTATATTACATTATGTTTCACTATATATTTGATCACTTCAATTGAACTATTTCTACGTTTTTATCTGTACATTAAACACTTTGTTCTGTACACACATGTGTGGCTGACACGAATGGATTCCAATAAAAATCATTTAACGTAATACCAACGAGAGTATCGTTGCAAAGAACTTTACGTCAAATATCTTACCCCAACGTGCAGTTTTCACAGTATCTTAAAAACATTGCATTGCAGAATTTCTTCGTCAGTTAGATAAACTTCATTTCGGCAATCTCCGTCGTTGTTCTTTTTTACGAACCAGTAATTGGCAGTTACTTCTTGCAAACCTAATCGGAGTACTCTGATTATCCGTAATCTAACATCGGCTAATTATAGATAAGGTTTATCCGTTATCATTAGTTTTGAGAAATCGGAAAAAAAAGTGCGTTAATTAAATCGATCAATCCGATATCCTTTATACCCTTTTTCCTTTTACGATCAATGATAAACATTGATGAATTACTTCATTCAACGAAACATTTATTTCCGTAACTTTGATATATTATTTTTCGTTTCACGTCTCCTCAACGATTTTTCGTTAAAAGTGTCCCAACGAAAATTAGCCGAGCGAGTAACTTAACGCATTCATCGGCACGTCACACACATTTAGGTGACATTCGTGACACGTTAAGAATCCTAATATTAATATTAATAACATCGATATTCCGTAACTGTGGTACCGAAATTCACGTGTCACCCAAATGTGGTTGACGTGGCTTTCAACGCGTTAAATTACTCGCCGCGTGCAACGTATTTACATACTCGTTTCAACCTGGAACAGGCGAATGATAATTTTGACAATAAAACAATTCTTTTCTCAACGAGATTTGTTAAAGGAGAACGAAAAAAATTAAACGGAGGCATCCTATTAGTTAACTCATCCCGTATAGAGTGTATTTGTCCGTTATACGGTAATAGAGCTAATGTTTTAAATAAAACAATTTTTGCGTCAACGACTTTCGCGAAAAGAGTGTAAAGAATTGCTAAGCGTGGGCATGCAACGTAAGTGACTCGTCGAGTATGAGCCGTAATTGTTTGTTACAACACAGTAATTGACGTTAGATAGCATTCTTATCGGCTCTTTATCCATCCTTACATCATTTTCACACTTTCCATAGCATTTCTGTAAAAGGTGTAAGAACTTTTGAAGGCAAAATGTAGTACGGTCGTGCGTACGAGCGAGAATTCCGAGGGGTTATCGATTGACCTCTTCGAGGTTCGTTTATAAACTTTATTGCCAACAACCTTCGATTCGCCATGCGTTCGCAACGTGTCGCGATTTGTCAGTTGCCAGCTTCGATAGCTCTTTTAGCGATTTTCTGGACTTCTTAATCGGGCCGCGGTACGACGAAATTCTATCTCTTTATTCGTGGTTCAATTTCCCCCCAAACATTTTCCAATCTGCGATTTTTTTCTTTACAAGTATCCTATTCAAAACTTCACACTTTCCAAAATTAACGTGAATCTCTCATCCATTCTCCGTTTACCTATGTATTCTTACGCCCTATCTTTATATATTCTTGCATTACTCGCATAATAACATATTTTTAATAACATACATTTACGCTACTTTGATAATAATATTTTTACGCTACACGCTAACCCCTCGTGTAACGCGGTACCAAATGACCGTGATCTACAAATTGTCAGAGCCCTTTGTTTTTCACGCAGATTATCCATCGTGCGACAGATCGATCAAATAAAAATATGTTTTTTCTGGGTGCGTTTCCGTATGCTCGTATCATTAAAAGACAACGATTCTGGGACCGAACGCTACTCTTTCTATTCGACCTCGAGTCTCGTGTAACGCGGCATCACAACGACAGTCTATTTTATATTTACGCTAAGTTAAAAATATTTATAGCGGTAGCATGGTTCCGCAGTTCTCGCTTCCCATTTTTGGAAAGATTCTTAAGTTGCCTTACGCAACGCAAAACGATGAAACCCATACAAAACTTATATAAACTTATGATCATATAAATTTCTCTACCGAGCCCGGTATTATAACCAGCCTGTGGGACAGTTTATTCGTATTTTTCGCAAATTCGTTAAGAACGAAGGTACCAACTTAGTTATATACTTTACGAATGTAATTTAACAAGGAATTTCTATTGAGAGGCAATCTTGTTCCCGCTAGGCTAAGTCAGATAAACTAAATAATCCATACAGATTAGATTGCAGTTGTAAACCGCACCGAAGAGTAAAAAAAAAGAAGAATACTTTTAGACGACTAAAGAGAAACAGAGTGTAACGCAGATATCGGGAAATCAGAACCGAAACGATAAACCGCGATCTACAGTGGTTTAAAAAAAGAAATAAAATAAAAAAAGATTCGTCTAACGCGCGCGATTCCAATGCCGAAGTCAATACGCGTGTCAAAACAGTTTTCGTGGAAAGATTTCTGGTTACCAGGAGTGCAATGCGAGGGTTAATTTCGAGATACGACATTAGTTTAGCGATACCTATCGCTCGTAGCGATCAGTAGCGATACGCTGTTCGCGCTTCTTCGCGGCTTGTGCGCATGTTTCCCTTTCCATCGCTTCGACTTGCCGCCACCATTTGCATCGCGCGAAACGCTTGAAAGTTTATGTTTTGGATCTCAGTCGCTCGTCGACGTCCGCGCGCGACGGTCCAAAAAGTATTGTCAAAGTTATCTTTCCACTTGATCGCTCAGGTCGTGATTAAAGCATGACCGCCACGTGAAAAAGCCACGCGTGTCTGTGATATTCGTGTACGAATTGATAAACGTTGAGATATAGTGAGAGGATTAAATTTAGAGAGCGAGAGGGAGGGAGAGAGAGAGAGAGAGAGAAGACCAAAGACGAAAGATAAAGAGCGCAAAAAATATCGAGATGCGTTTCGACGATCATCTTTTTACAGTTCTGGGTGAGTTTCTATTTTTTTTATAACACGCGCAATCAGAGGAATATAAAGTAATAATTGCGAGGATAGCGTTAGTATACATCGGTGGTACAAGTTCTTTTCGAAACCCTGCAAATGGTTTTGCGAGACAATCACTGTTGTTTTGTCGCCGAATACGAGCAGCTTTGTGATTGATTTATGTCCGATACGATTTCTTTTATTAGCTAGTTGATTCATGTATTACCTAACAGGGGTTTTCTTATTTTGGAGTCATGAGTCGCAGAGTTAATCGGCACGAGTTGAATTCTCTTAAACAGTTAATTAACGTTAATTTTGTTTTCGTTATCGTCGAGTGTTTTGCAAGAGCTGCGATTAAACACGCACGTATCGCGGTAAATAAAGTTTTTTTCCGAAAATGTAAACACGAGTTTATTACGAAAGAGTTTCTTCTTCTTGCGAGTAGCGTCGTGGAAATTTCTATAAAAAAAAACGTAAATTCCGTCGCGTTATCTCATACAAAAACTTTTTAACGCGGACCGTCCACTCAATGCTCTCGCGTTCCAAACGCGCGCCGATAGATCGCCTCGCGGATAAAATTCAAGTTTTCGATAATCTAAAATTGGATAAGAAAAATAAACTCGATTAAAATATTTATGTTGCGTCTTGAAGAAATTTAAATGATATATTCCAATTCCATGTTACGCCTTGCTAAACCTGACTGAAATTCTAGTTTCAAAAGGAAAACGAATTTCATAAATTATCTATCCAATAACATGTATTTTTGAAATTTACATGGACGCATAATTATCGTACATTAAACCTCTATCAGGCATGCTAAACGCTTTCCGCAAATTTTGAATAATTATAACTGAAACGGAAATAATATATCGCAATGCTGCTAATTGATGAAGCAGAACGTAAAATTTAATTATCTAATTATTATAGCGATTAACGGTTAACAGACAATCGAATTGATCTACGAGCTCGTGTAGTCACGGGGAGGAATTATCTTAGATGGTCGTGAACAGGAATTACAAGATCTGCGAGATAAACTTGAGCTTAATCACAGGAATTAAGAGATCAAACTATTCCCTCTCTAAGATTAATAATGGATTGATATAGGAGGGGCTAAGGATCATAGTGGCGTGTGCCAAGAAAAACAGAAAACCCAGTTACCGCGATATTCAACGACACTTTCTTCGTTATCGTGCAACTTAATTTTTGTATTCTTATTGGCACACATCGCTATGATTCTTAAAAACTCGTATATCGATCAACATCATAAAAAAAAAGAAACAGATAGAAATTAAGCACAGTGCAACTTGTTATACTAACGGAGCTATTATATTACTAATGCAGACCACCGTTGTGGGCCAAAATGTTTGGCAAAGCGAAATGTTGCAAGGTTCTTTTATTCATGATCACACGAGTCAAACCGTCAACGGGATTGTTGCAAATGGATACAATCAGCAAAAGCATTAAATCACGGATTGATTAACCATGAGCAAAAGAAACACGCGCTTGGGGGCACCGAGGGTAGGTGGGCGCCATATAAATTTTCCATCTTCAACTTTTTACTATCCGTTTTGTTTCATCCCGACATTTTGGTAACCTTATGTTTCATTCACTCCAAATATAAATAACACTAAATCGTAAAATCTATACACGTTTATATAATATTATATATTATGTGTTTATACAAAACATTTTTCAGATATACACATATGCATTATATATATATATATATATATATATATAAATTTGTTGCAATTTTTTATTATTTATGTTTGAAATTAAATACATATTGGGTTACCAACATTTTTCAAGTGTTTAGGGCCTCGAAGAAGTCGTAACACGGCCCTGAGTTAAATATACAATAATACACGGTAGAAATATCTTAAATACTAGTACGTCTCCAATTACAGTTACTTCCATTACATTCGAAACGCTACGAGCGAATCAAAACATTAATAATACCCGAACATTAACGAGGGTTGCCATACAAAATACACTCCATTTCGAGGACACGATACGTATAATGTGCAAACCGCACATAAAATATCGTCTTACGGTCGCATAAAATTATCTCAGAAGCCAGGTTTACAGGGAAATTTGTATTTAAGTATAATTATCGTCCTGTCGGTAGATAGTATCCGCCAGCGCACAAAGTGATTCACTTACGGGTGTCCCATTGTCTCTCTCTCCCTCTCTCTCCCGGTAGAAATCACTACGTTTCTTTCAGTTTATCGCTAAACTGACTCATTTGCCAGCGACCGGCTTTGTTACACTTTTCTTCTCCCTCTCTGTCTGCTTCTCCCGTAGATGGAAATATACCTTATCCCGGCACGGAGCACAATTAATCGAAATTCTTTGTCGCGGCACGACGAATCGTAAAAGAATGTATTAACGATCACTTTATTCTTACACTTTTCGTTTCTCACGCGCAGGGTATGCTTTATTGTCCAATGCGGGATTGACGAATGTCAATTTAATTATACGATAGCCAGCAGAAATCGTCGGTTGTATTAATTTTTCACCTCGCTAGCTGTCGCGAAACAACAGCCTTGTTTGGTCGGGTGCAATTATTTTAAAAAATCACGTCCGATTCACGGGGAATGAGAATTTAATTTGATTCGAATTTATAACCCTCGACCTGCCAAGCGAGCCATCAAAACTCAGATTTTCGTGCTGCTTCGATGAATCTAAATTTTAAACACTCTTATCGTACTGTTTATTTAAATAATTTTGTATTCTATTTTCCTATCCATCCTACACCAAGTCGATTTAACATGGTCGAAAAAATACTTCTTTTCTCTGTTCGTCGACTTCTTTGTTCTACCGTTAAATTTATTTCAAAGAATACGTAAATTATTTAACCGAGTATGACGGTACTTGTCCTGACAATTTGGCTACAAACGTTCGTTTCTAGTCCCATTTACACGGTAGTTCGAAGAACTGATCTACCGTGCAAATTGAGAATCAGTCGTACTATAGATTTCGTATTAAAAAAAAAGATAGTCATTTTAAGTTGATTATCGAAGATTCTTCAGGGATACGCTTAGTAGTTTACGCGATAAAAAACATCTGGCAGGTTAACGATTGGGAGGAAGAGCGAGAAATTACGGCGCATAAAAACTTTTGCGACTCACTGTAGTTTCGTTGACCGGAGGGAGAAGTTTGCTTCGTCGAAATATTGATATTCGGCATAGAGGAAAGAAGAAAGAAAAGTAAATATCATGGTCAGAGCCAATGTTTTTTTTTTATTTAAGGGAATACGCGATTCTCATTAATCTCTCGGTCCGCGTAATTCCAAATTATCGGTGTAACGACGAGTCACTCCTGTCTCCTCTTGACGCAAGTCTTTCGAGGTGAAGACATCATCGAGGAATATTCGAAATGCCATTCGAGAGCTCGACGATGATGTAACATCCTGCGATTTTCGTTTCACGTAATTCTGCCGAAGGACTGCTCATTTTTCTTTCATTTTTTTTCTGACGAAGAGGATTATAATTCGAATGATTAGTTGTCCATCAATGAGATTTAGATTTCCGTTTGAACCGAGTCGCGGCTCTCCGCTGATTAGCGAACATCTCGTAAAATTGTGTCCTTATAAATATGTAAGTAAATAAACACACATGTACCTGTGGTTGTAATGAAAAGAACCATGTTTCACGATTAAAATAATATTGAGTTTAGGCATCGATCGAGACGTAGAATGCAAGATTTATATATTTGTCAGTGGAAAATTCGAGAAAACAAATTTTGTATGATAATAAATCAAAAGCTTTTCAAATTATCCGTACAGTGGTACGAAAAATTCTTGCGAATCGATCATAATTACCCCGCGGTAGTTAGGTAATTATAATCAATTATAATCATTACATTCGCATGGAATATCTCGGTGAAATTAGCTGCAAACAAATACAAAAGTTAGCGAATCGTATTTACAAAAACGAAGAACTGCTTGAATCGGAAACTATGATAATTTGCCGCGTCGGTATCGGTGTCAATCGTTTCTTAAACCCATTTAAGTAAACAGTTCAATTTGGAGTACTGTGGAAACAGTTTTGTTATCATATTTTAAGGGAGGTTTTTATCTTCTTGAGTAAGGAAGGAAACGGATTTATCACGTTCGAAAAGTTTTAATTTGAATAACGCATGCTTCGATTAAATTTTAAACGCGTTCTTATCGAAACCACGTTTCGAAGTTTACGGAAGTACCTCGACACGCGCCAGGTAAGAGATCGACTTGCAACCCGGTAGACACGCGCACGACGAACGTCATCGTCGGTTGAACTAGAATTATTATAAAATATTCAACAGCTTTCGTTTGACGAAGAACTACAAAAATTGTCGACATAACCACGAACCTTGCCTTCCGCAGCTAGCTCTTTTTTCTTAAATTGGTTTTTCATCTTGATTCTCTGGTTCACCTTGGGCGAAATCGTACATAAAGTGTCAATACATTTTACTTTCTTTATTCCAATCACCTGTCGAAGATTTGCATCGTAAACGAGCGATGTTGTTACAAGCAGAAATTACCACCATGGAGAATTTTGTATCCAAATATTCTCATTATCCCATCCAGAGCAAGACTTTGAATTCATTTTAGGGGTTGTATTTTCATCCGTTAGTGTATGAAGTCCAGAAATGTTGTTTTCTTATCGGAAAAATTCTTGAAGGCGTGCTGGTTGAAATATTTACAAGGGGTAAAACTTGTCATTGGTTCCATTTATTTGTGATATATCAGCAACAAATATCACAAGCACAAAGTGCTCTCTGACGTTATAGTTAATAAATCTTAATAAACGTTGATGAATGGTCATACTTCCTAGAAACAAAAAGAAAGGAGGTTCTCTACGCCGAAAAGAAAACAAAGATAATATCTCAATTTTTAGCCTGTTAAATATGGTACTGGGTGAATTTTTAAAAAATTCCGGTACGTCCAAAGCTATAATTCCTTTTGTAGTATGTTTGGCTACTTGTTGGTCATACGTGAGAATTTTTTAAACAATTTTAGTCAATTGCTTGTTGATTTCATTCGGCCACAATGAAGCCGTGATTAAAAATTGTTTATCGCTGGCGGCATGGGTCCTTGCCCGCAGAGTTGTCCAAAACTAACATTTTTTTTGTTATTTTTAATCAAAAAGATTGTCGCTATCATTAGTAACAAAACTAACCATTTCATTGAAAAATTTGAAAATGGGGACGTCTGCATCTAGAAATCTGAAAAGGAATGCGGGGTCACTCTTGTAATAATAGAGGATCATTATTACAAAATTACATTGTTATTTTAGAAACATGATTTTGATAAGGACGAGAGTCAGTGGAATGTAGAATAGCTTCAAAATAAAATAAAAATTTCAGAGTATTCCGCCGTATATTTTTTGAGATTTTACACTCGTCGAGGCACCATCAAACACGATTGCGATTGCGCGTGGTGCCTGCGACCCTGCGGTACCTCGTTCAAAATGCTGCAACTTCGTCCATTTTTGGCATCGAAGCAAACAATTTTGGGAATACATTCCGTACATATTATACTTTATGAAAATGCAACTATAAAACGCGATTCATTTACCCGTCCACGGGAGGAAGAATCCTTAAGAAAAGAAAAAAGTAGAAACGAAATTCGCGAGATTCGTCGTCATGTTCGATCACCGTAGGCGTCCAGACGTCAAAAGCGCCGCGAAAACTCGATTAACAGTCTTCCGGAGGAAAATGTGTTAATCGGAGTAACGATATATGTATCGCTATCCCTACTACCTCCACCACGGACTCTAATTTATCCCCGTTCTCGCGCTTCGTGCAAACTCGCGTTCCTCCTACTCCTCTCGAACAAAGCCGAGCGAAAAACGCGTCAGCTGCTCGCCAGTCATCTCCGCGACGTCGTCGAGCGAACTTAAAACTGATACTCTTAAAAGGAAGAGAGAGAGAGAGAAAGAGACAGACAGAGAGAGAGAGAGAGAGAGAGAGAGAGAGAGAGGGGAAAACAAGAAAAAGATACTCACGGAAATACAGTTCTCAGTTTCCTATACACTTCCTCCCCGTCCTCTCTCGTTATCGAGCTTTCAAACGATTTTCCGCGTACCTACGATCGTTCGTGCGACACGCAACAATTTTGTGCGCCGATAACACGCGGGCAATTACGCAATTAATTCGGAGAGCGTCACGTAATTCCCGAAATTCCGTAGACCACTCGCGGGATCATGGTGAAGCGAGATCTCGTTGCCACGTTTCGCCGGGCGAACGACGAGGGACAGTTCGTGAACCGTTTTGTTTTGTGAATAGCCGCTCGGCGATAAGAACGATAATGGTGGCAGTCGGCGTTGATTCTTTTCGTGAGAAAGATCGAGAGAAGCGGTAGCCGGACGATCCTGGATCTCCAGGCCTGATCCTCGGAATATCGTTTCTTATCAGTCCTCGAAATGGGCTTGGCAGGTAAATAATTGCTTCGATAGAAAATGAAAGGAGACAAAAAATAGAAATCGTATTTTGAGGCGAAACGCGCCACCTTATCTTTACCCGCGTTATCGATAGCGCGATTAACGAGTAATAGTAACGCGATTACTGCTAATTATTCGTATTCCCGATCTCTTTACGATACGTGGGCTATAAACGCCTCTCGAGCGTTTACCGCGTTTCATTCACGGTCATTTCCGATCGAGGAGCTAATATCGGAGAGCTCCCGAGGTGAAACGCGGTTTACCTAGATAAACGTACGACGATAAGTTTATGTTAAACGATCAACGTTACCGACTAACAGCCATCCCGTTTCGACCGTCGCATTTATTTACATTGCACGCGACATTTCGCCGTTTCGCGCCGCGCTTTATTCGCGCTGATCGAATTAATAGTAATCGCCAGGATCAATAGGAGATCGCAACGCGATGACGAAAAATTGGACTTGAGTGTTATTATAGATATCTGTGTAACGATCGGTACGTAAGATTATAATTACATGTGCGTCTTAACCCCACCGTGGAAGACCCCCCACTCCTGAGGTATAGTCAATCTTGTCTGTGTAAGAACTATACTGTACCCGTGTTAACGATCTCCCTCCATATTTTTACGCCAGAGGCAACTTACGTTAAATATTGAATTAGTTTGGGGTGGGGATGTACATACGTCGAGGAGGGGCGCAAAAAGCAGAAATCGTCGGTTAACTTTCAAAATCGTCGAGTTACTGGCCAGATTTCTTATGAAAATTTAATATTTCTCGGTTTAATAGATTGAGAATTAAACAATAGAACTGTTGACACTTAACTTATTCTTATTTCTACCGGACCAGTAGAAATGATTTGTTATTTATAAAATACGTTCGGCGAGAAAAAAAGATCTTTTAATTACATTTTTTTACTCTGTATGTCGTTAAAAAAAAATATATATATAATATTATATGTATTCATTATACTTAGGAACACACTTTTTTCATATCACGAAATGATAAATTTATATGAAGATTTGGGAACAGGTAGGATGACTGGTTTGGTCATTCTGATGTTCTACCGGATTAAATTAACATTCTCTAGAATGTTATAAATATTTATGGTTCGTACGAAAATATGCGATGTTAAGTATAATATAAATATACAAATATGTAATAGATATGTCTCAAACCATATTTTCAACGGAATCTTCTAACGAAATGGTTAAAATTGAACAAAGCGTTCTAAAAACACGATTTATAATAATTGATTGAATACGATGAGTAACTTTGAAAAGAGAATTCTCACAAAAAGTATTCAAAAAGCAGATGTTTTCTAGAGGGTTCCAATCAACCAAAAAAAAAAACAGCTCCAGACAATTTTCAATATACGTCGAGACATATTTATAATTAATCTGAGAATAAAATTATCGCAACGCTGACACAGATTTTGCTATTGAAAACCAGCTTAGAAGCAACAATAATTATTCGTGAATTAATTGAAATCATTCAAATCTATCGCGAAGTACACGATTAATATGAGATAGCATAATCCAAAACAAGATAAAAGTTGCATGAAAATCAACTCGAGAAGTATATTTCGACATAGGAGTAAACAAATTTATTCGGTCCGCTTACCAGTGTGAACGAGTTTAAGAAAAAAAGAAATCTTGTTTTTTAATGAAATATAAATAATACTTTTGATATTTCACGCTATTTTGAAATGCAATAACTTTAGATTTCTTGCTCGCGGTATATTGAGCGTAATCGAGGTAATGGTTGGGTTACTCATTATTTTCGAAGGTTTCTCCGTTTGCTTATGCTAATTTCGCTCTAAGAGGACAGACGGAAGAGGAACCACGAATTAACAAGTAAAAGAAGCTTTTAGCTAGAGAGACTCGCATTAATTATTAATACCGATAGTCTACCATGCAAATGCTGGCTCTGAAAAATAAGAGGAGTACGTGGACTTCTTTTACATTTATTTCTGTTTTCGATCAGTGCTTGTTCTTTACAACGATTTTTTATCGGGGTTATTAACGGATATTCCGTAACGTTTGTATTAAAATTAAAATTCTCGATAAAACTAAATCGTTCCAGAACTTCCAAAGTAACGCGGTATTTCATTTTCCGCGAGTGTAGAAGTAAACGCGGTTATGATGAAATAAATAATATAAGTTATATAATTGCAGAATAAAGATTTAAAAAATTCTTTTCAACGTAATTCTTTGAGTTGGTCTTAAAAATCTGTATCTGCGACGAGCATAATAATTCTTGTAACGAACGAGAGAAAGGATACACAAAAAAAAAGATTTTTTAACTAAGCGAACGCGCGTAACTAATTCGTTTAAATCTGTGACAGCGTACGAATGACATCCATTTGGAATAGCCCAAGCGTTAAAAAGCGACGAATATAAAAAGTCTGTAGTCTTCGAACATTGCTCAATACCATTAAACGTATTTTCAAAATTTACTTGTTCTAAATAATTTTAATCGGCAGTTGCTCGCGAATAGGAAGTCGTAGATCATGCTTTATTTTTTAATAGCGTTTCTTCTCAAAACTTCTGCCACTCAACAAAGGACCGAACGGTATTGCTCACATTTTTTAAATTGTTTATTTTCCTATTCATCTTGTCTGTTCCAAGAAAACAGTTATGAAATAAAACGTATTCCCTGCAAGTTGTGCTCAATCTTTATTTTGCACACATGGGGAACTTTTATTCTTCATTGAAAAAATTAAAGTTTCATTAGTCAAGTTGTATGCGATAGTGATTTACGTTGTTAGAGGCAACGGTAGTAATAATAATAATGATTAAAACTTGTATGTATTATCTTGGGAATTATAGTAATTGACGAAATAAATAACTCAAACCTGAACCTTTGAAATAAAGTTAAATCGTTAGCGTAAGAAATGATTGTTGAATGGAACAGAAATGGTTGAAAAATTAAAAGTTTGCAAACAGCTATCTACAAAAGTCAACGGTTCATGATGATACAAAACTTTTGAATGATGAAACCATCCTCGACTATGGCTAAAATCATTTTACCGATTTTTCACTTCGACTCAAGATAACAGCTATCGTTTCGCGGCCCATTCAAAAATTTAAATTGAGTCGGTACTCGTTAAAACTTTAATATCCCGTCGCGACTATCAGGTTGAGAAACGCTAGTACATAAGACTGCGAATGAACTAAAGAAAAAAAAAAAAGAGAGAATCCGTTTCTCAACGATCACCGTGCAGCGCAATGTCGTGACGATAATTACAGAAGTTATCGGAAGTTAATCGTTTCCTCTTTTTTCTTTAGTTCCAAACTGCTCGCGACGCTTCTTGCCGAAAAGGAGGAATTCCTCGCAAAAAGCGGCTATCGGCTTGCTTTAAAGCCACCACCGGACAGTTGGGAAATTCTCATTAAATCCGATCACCTGTACGTACGAGGGTTCTCTCCCGTTTCCGAAAGCGTCGTTTAAGGTGTCCTCGATAGCCAACGAATCTCGTTAAGGTCGATTAGGTAAATTTCGTGGAATTCGATCGGAAATGGTGTCCAGCTCGCAAGCTGGAATCCAGTAGTTTATTCGCTTACGTAATATAATGGGACACGCACGCGACGTCTCTCTCCATCTCTCCCTCTCTCTCTCTCTCTCTCTCTCCCTCCCTCCCTCTTCGCGTCTCTTTCTCTCTCGCTCTCGGTCTCTCCGCAAATACTCTCCCCCCCGTTCCCCTCACTCCATCTCTCTCACTCCGCGGCTTTCGCAATCCGCATTAACTTCGTAGATGGATCAATTGGTCACCTGAGTCCTCGCGATGGCACCGAGAGGAGAAAACGACGGGCAAAAATCCGAGGATTTAACAACTGCAATCCTAACGCCGAACGCGCGCGCGGATTAGACAAAATAGCGTCTGACAAAAACTGGTTTAATGAAGCGGTGCGCATTTGTCGCGGAAAGGATAAACATATTTTGAAATATCTCACGGCACGTCGTTCGACGCGTTTGTATCGCCGGGGTCGTCCAGTTTCGCATTCAAAAAATCGTAGCTCTTTCGATCGTGCGGGATGACTTTAATTTGAAAAGGATTCCTTTGATTTACCTAAACCACAAGGATCACGAATGGTATGGGGCACCGTTCAATACTTTAGCTGCAAAATGAATATGACGAAATGTTTAAACAATGTTTGAGGTATAAGTAACTACAAAACTGTGGGTACTATTCTTTCCTATATCAAAATATAATTAGCAAAAATCATGCGGAACGATACCATAATTGCACGAAAATTAACGCACGTCAGTTAAAATGGGGATGGGTACTGTAAACTCGCAGATTCGATTTTTTGAAATTCAAGTAACGCCAAAACATACTAAAATTTGTTTAATCGAAATATACTATTTTGGTCAAAATAATGCGAAATAATCATTTGTTTACTAAATAGGAAGGTGTGTAAAATAAAACAGGGGTGGGTTATATAAACTAGCAAATTCGGTTTTCATTCAATTTCAATAGATAAAGCCAGTTACACTTTTCGTGGAAACAGAGGCACACAAAGTTGATGCACATTTGTGCCAACTAAACCCTCGGAAACTGGATTAAACCATCTTTCCCAAAACTCAATTACTGACCAAAATAAATTTCGATAGAAAATCAAATTAAACCTACCGTGTGTGTATGTCTTACGACGTTACCATCTGCAATTCACATTTAACCCCAAACATTTCGTCCAAATATTGGTGAAAAAAAAACCGACAAAATTCGTGTCGTTACGAAACATTACGTAACGCGATAATCCTGATACCACCGATACAATCGCGCGGCGACGGATAAATCAATTCGAATTGTAATTACGTCAACGCGTTGTGACGTTTCTACGGAAACGCCGACGTGACGGAAAAGTGTTTAGCGGAAAACGTTAACCAGATTAATTGTGCGCCGATAGGAAAACACGTCTAAGCGACATGGTTCTTCTGCGATTGGAAAACTTTCCACGTTTCTTGCTCGTGAACGAAGTCGATGCCTTTTATCGCCCCACTAAAGATTTCTTTCGCCGCGAATGTAAAAAAAAGGCCGTTCCTTTTTTTCCCCCACCTCGGTTTCGACGTCCGTCGGAGAGTTGATTTTCATAATTAGTTTCAAGAAAGGTCGCGTTTGAAGCGTTTCGCAATGCATCTGTCTCTTTCTCTCTCCCTTTCTCTCCTCCCTGTCTTTCGATCTCAAGAATGATAGACGCAATAGAGCGGGGGGAAAAGCAACGATCTCGAAATTTCGTTCCATGTGCCTCGTATTAAAAAATATTCTTGGAGCGTGTCAAGATCGAAATATTGTTCGATATTTCTCAGCGATCGGCGTAGACGTGGTATCGCAATTTCGAAAGTCGCGTTATGACATTCGTAAGTTCTCGGCACTTTAAGTTTTTGGAGCCACCGTACTCGAGAAATGAAATTGAGGAACGTTGCGTGGGACTTAAATGAAACAAAATTCTAACGGTCGGAACGGAAACAATGATTTATCGAGAATCCAAAAGAATATTTAGAACAAACTGTTTTAAATTGGGAAAGGGTTCGACGAATATTTCGTAACGACGGGTGATAAGACAATATCTGAATTAATACGCCGTACTGGTTACAGGCATCTTACTTTAGATATTTATAAGAATGAAATTAAAATAAATCGCGAAACACATATTTATCTCCTCTTCGACACAATTCTTTTTTTCGCTGGCCAAAAGGAATTATGTAACACGAAGCTAGCAAATTATAAAATCTAGATATAAAACAACAATTAATGTACAATCTTCAAATACATATTGTCCCGTAAAAAAAGATACACGGTTTGTAACTTGAGAGTTACAGTGGGGTACAATATCCGTATACTCGTCCATGGAATACCGTAAAATAATTTTCATTTGACGTTAAACAAAACAATATCCATATATCGGTACGTGACTTTACCGGCCTCGCAGAGGTTTAAAAGAAGAACTTTAAATATTCTAGCGCTACACGTTATATTTATGAAAAACAATGTTAATGAGACACAATCTGAGGCAATATCCCCTGCGTTATCACGTGCTGCAACGGAAACTGTATAAATATAAGTTTCTTTAATTGTGAGTGACTTTTTCCTATCGCGCGCTTTTATGGATATTCACGAGGGGGGAGGGGAGTTATCGAAATCGATGCCGATTCTTTTCTTTTTTCCAAGTTTTGCTTTTAATCGAAACGCGGCGGTTTCCACGACTCGATAACATCAATGACAATTCTTTGTAATAAACGAAGGCCGCGGCTCCGGGAGGTGCGATTTTTCCGCGAAGAAACGTGGCCGTGGCCCTAAGCAATTATTTGCATGCCAGAGACGCGTGTTTGCTTTGAAACGATTTTGTTGAATGTGACATTCTCGCTGGACACTCGACGATAAGTGTTTCACGGTAGGTTAGCGAATAAAAGGAATTGATCAGAAATTATATAATTAATTAAGTGTCCTCCTCGAATACTTTTTGCGAAACGATGATGAGTAGTTTGCGAGTGTTTATGTTAAACGCGCACTTTCTTTGATTAACATAGGTAATGTTAGTAAAATGGTACGATATAATGTTATCAGAGATCAATAATGGCTCAAAACGGCGCACCGTTACAAAATGTTTATTGAAAACAAAAAAATTCATATTTTAATGTTTGACCATCCCAAAAACCCCTGTTCGTTCTTTGCTGAAAAGATACAAGGTCTGTCTCGCGTACTTGTATTTGGCCCGAGGCAAGACCTTGTCTGTTGACAGCCGCTGTTGTTCCATTGTAAACGTTCACTGGAAATAGCTATTCTGTATTCTCTATACACTACCGTTCCGATTGTGACTATCAGTTTTCAATTTTCGTCGCGTGATAAAATGATAGGAATTTCCGAAACTTGTCTCGGAGACCACATTGTAAATTTATTGTTTATTAATATCTAAAGGTTGATATTTGCTAGTTTCGTGTTACATCATTCTTTTTGGTTTGTGGAAAAGAAAAATGGTGTCAAGGGGGATTAAATATTTGTTTTGTGTGTCTACTTTAATTTCAGTCTGATTATATAAGAGTACCTCGATATATATTTACTTCGTGGATTTCGTGAAAAATAATTGAGATGCTATAGCCGCATAGATATTGTTACTATTTGTTATTAATATCATCGATATCACCAAATTATCGTGTAAACCTCGACACAATTCTTTCGTTTCGGACTACGTACATTATAGTGCCCCATAATTTGTGACATTCCGTTCAAGGCTCGGTAACCAGAATAATTTCAAGCAGAGTTTTTGTTATCGAAAATGTCTGACTCACTTTGATTAGCGAGATATTAATGCAAATAAAAAAGAAGTTAATTGCTTCGTCTAACGTCTCTTGGAGTGTTTAGAAAAGCATCATGTGTTTTACTGAAAGGAAAATCTTTTCCCTTTTTCTGCATTTGGAAATTGAGATATAACTACTCTCGACTGTAAAATATATTTTATATTAAACAAAATTATAAACGAAAAGACGTTTTTTCTTTTTTTGCCACGAATGGTTATTATTCCGTGGAAGCGTGTTTCGGAAGAATTAAAGAATTAAATAATTAATTAAATAATTAATTGAATAATTCATTGATGCATTATTAATTAATTAATTTCACAGAAAATAGAAGAAAAACAAATATTTCGCGGCAGTGTTAGTTCGGTGTTCCCAGGCCATAAACGAGGGTTAATGAGTAACCGTTCTTATTATTTTCCCTTATCGAATATGTCCGAATCGCTTTGATTAGCGAGATATTAATGCAAATCTAAAGCCAATCGGAGAGGTCGTATAGGAGGCTAACCATGGCATCAAAATTCGCTAGTTTCGAGTAACTACTGCCAAAAACTGTCACCCTTAATCAAAAGAAATTCAACGTTCACCTATAAATTAACCGTTCGAGTGCCACGAGTATTTGTAAACGTTAAGGTTTGAATAATGAATTTTCAGCACAAGTCGCTAATATGAAAAATAACTGAAACGTTTTAATATGAAAAATTTTTTGCTTGCGTTGGAGCGCATGTCGCGATGCGCAAAAGCAACTAAACGAAAACTCGGATCAAAACACACTCGAACATGAACCGGGCGAATACAGTAAGCCGACGCAACTTCTAAGGACATTTTAATTTCATGTTCCATCGCATTGGTCTCTTTGATTCACACGACTTTACAGAAAATAAAAACCCAAGTTGCACAGAAGTACTTTCAATAGCAGAAACCCGGTCGAAAAACGTCAAGTGGGGGGCGATCGTGGTTCTTTCGTATCCTGTTGAAAATTACCAAACTGCGTGATCAGGCTTCTTTCGTTTCTAGTCCAGAAGTTTCTCGATATTCCCGAAAAAAAGTGTTTTAAGTGATAACAGCTATGATTTCCCGGATCAACGTTACGAATCGATGCACATTCTTTATGGACGACTATAGTCGACGTCAGTTCACAGCGAACGCCCAACGACGGACGACTATAGTCGTCGCTAGTATCGAGAGGGTTAAACCCTTGGGATGCAATGACATCTGGAGGACATCATTTGTTTTCCGCGTCATCAGGGAATTTAACGTTTCCCGTAGGAAACATCTGTGGGCCGTATAATAAAAATGATTAAATTATATCATTATATTTATATATACCACTCTGTTTCTAAGTGTACGTAATTCCTCGGTCCAGCCAAATTAAATAGCATTTTGCGATCACACCGAAGCAGTACGTTTTATTCGTACGTCAAGGGGTTATTTCGTTGAGTAATTGTAAGGGGAATAAACCCGAGTATCACATCTTAAACGGAATATCACCAATTATGAGGCACTCTGTGTAATAGAAAATGCGCGGTATAAAAGAAAATATGTATCAAAGCTAAAACAACAAAAAGAAACTGTTCGAGCACCTCTTCTTCGTCGATCTTCTATAAAAATATAAATTTACGTAAACATTCACAGTCCGATGATAAGAATCGAGTGGTACTTGTTCCACTGAAAATATTTCAGACGACAGATAAACGTTCCGTTGGCAACAGTTTTTATTATGTCTCTACGGGGATAATGAGCCAGTGGAATGAACGGATAAAGAGATAATACTTGAGAAAGAAATAAGACGCGGATGGAAGAATACCCGCAACTACGGAAACAATCGTTGTAATCTCAAACTATCGAGGGAACGATAGAATAGCGCGTGTACAAATAAAAAGGAATATTTCTCCGTGTTCGATGGGACCCGTTTTTTATATATATAATTTGGTATCATATTCTGTTACTTTCGAATTATAAAAAGAAGGTAATCGCTTCGTCGAACGTGATTTAGAGTGTTTAGAAAAGAAAACTTTTCTTATTTCTACATTTGAAACTTCAGATATAACTTACAAAAGTTATAATTAGTTGAATTGTAACTTATCTCGACTATCAAATATATAACTTATACTTTACAAAGAAGGACAGGTTTTTTTCTTTCTTTTGCCGCGAATGGTTATTCTCCCATGGAAGAGACTTTCGGAACGATCCAGGGGGCAATATTAAATTTCATAGAAAATAGAAGAAGACAAAATATTTCGCGACGGTGTTACTTTGATGTCAATTTTGACCCCAAGCCATAAATGAGGGTTAATTCGTAACTGGATCGAAACGTTAAAAATGAATACACTTTGACGACTTGTCGTGATATTCTATTTACATTTTATTTAATATCTATATGTTACGCATTAGTTGCAACGAAGAGTCTAGTTAGAAAAGCGTGAATTATTAAAATTTCTCATCGCTCATACACCTTTTAAGAGGCGCTAAAAACATTTTTCGATCTATTAAAGCTCGACGCTGCGTCATTAATAAATAGGTATTTGCGCGTTTGACTAGCGATTAGAATATATTCTAATATATTCAGCAAAGAGCCATTAACTTCGCGATGAGTTCCAACGCGAAAGAAAATCTTCACGGCCGAGTTTTTGCATGCTTCTAAGTATTCCATTCTGCGCAAAATGTGGATACGGCGTTTGTTATTTGTGCATTTTGTAATCGGTATTTGAACGGTAAATAGCGATCACTATTCTGAAACCTGCAGGTAGAGGGTAGGGAGACGGTATGAAAATTTTGCATATGCCATATTATTGTTACGTCAGTTTTTAAAAATCTCTTCACGCGGATTAAGAGAATATAAAAACCCATGCCGCTTTATCTTACTTATCTGGTAATAAAGTTGTGTAATGAGGCATAAAATTAGTTGCGATTAAAAATTCGTTTCTTATTTTGTTAATTGTGTCGCTTATTAAAAATGATTCTTCTTGAGCTTTCGAACATTGTAAAGATCCTTATTAAAAATCATTATTTTTAAATCTAGCGTACCGCACGGACGCTGATATTCAAATCATTTTACATCTGATTTATCCAAGTACTTTGATTCACATATTTGAGGACCTGTAAATGATAGTTGTACGCGTCAGGCGCAACGCATCTTCAGAAAATGATACGTCCTCGGAAAAGCATTTATTTGTTTTCTGAGATTTATATATTAATTTCATACTTCGATCCGTACGGCAAAGTGATTTACTTTTAATTTACTGCACCGATATTAATATAACGTGAAAGTGCACGTCATTGAGGGTAAACATCTGTACGAAAATTAAAAGTAACGGCAAATTTCCCTCGGGGCGATATGGTAATTCATAATATTACTACAAAAAACAGCTTAATTCATTAACCAGCGATTTATAAATACGACCAAAAAACTATGGTAATAACATAACATTAGAATTCCATATCGCGTTGTGCGAATTCACGGGGGTTTAAAAAAATCGCTGCATCCCACTTAACCCCCAATGGAGACGTAATTCCTCCTAGGGACGAAAAGAAACGTTTTCCAGGCACGGCGTCTGAGAGATCAAGGCCCGGTCAGCTTCTCCGTCATCCTTCTTATTTTTTGTCCCCGTCGATACGGCGTTACAAAACCACCGGCTCGACCGAGCGGTGTCAAGGAGTTGCTCAACAATTCCCATCGGAAGAGGGAAAAAAAAAACGGGACTAGCGGTGGACAGGTGTTTTTTTGTGCGCTCGCTACAAGCTTTATTTACGCACAGTCCTCTCTCTTTCCCCCCCGTTTTCTTTCTCTTCTAGCGGGCAGGTATACGCGTGCATTTAATGTGCGCGTATGCGACGACGCACGAGGGCGACGAGGAATAAAAAAAAAAAGATGTTAATCGGCGAAGGAAATAATGCTTAAGCAAGGAATATCGTCGTAGGCAACGAGCATACAATAATGGGAAAAATTATGACGTTACAGCGGGACGTTGATTATTGGAGTAACGTGTTTTCTTGCGCGTATTCGTATGGTTTCAGAGTCGCCTGTTTATGCGCGTGGCATAATTTAATCCAATCTCGTATCCGTTTTATTGTATTAGGTCGTATCATGCGGGATTTTGATTTGACGGATCGCGTTAAAAGCTTTGACAGCGGGGAGCGTTAATATTAATAGTAATCGAAATATCGAAATGAATTAATAATATCGATATCAAGGTATTTACGGTCGATCGCAGAAGTATTCGTACAGCTGACATTTTACCGTAATTTTTTTACGATGAGCACCGATCACGATGAAACTTTGTATACGCTAAGTTTAAATGTTTTGCTGGTCGGTGGGTTTAATCGAATTTATTTGCCCGAATTTACAGTGTGTTTTGTTTCATATTCCAAATTTGCGCGACGTCGGGAAACTGGAAATTGTAAAACCCCGTTTGTAAAGTTTGTACATAAGCTTTGTACGCGTGCTGAAAAATTCAATGAATTTATTAAACTTTAAAAGTCTTTTAACCTTCCTTAAAATGGTGGATTTTTTGCCAATCATCGGAATCTCGGTGGATTTTGCACTTTTAGCACTAGAACTACCGACAATTAATGTATACCTATTTTTCCCATCTTCCCTATATACTTAACAAATATCTGCAGCCTAGTATACATGTTTATACTACTTAGGGATACACTTTTTTCATACTTAAAAATGATAAATCTAAATAAACATTTCAGACCAGTCAAAACGATTGGTTTAGTATTGTTCAAGTGTTAAGAACTACTGTTATAGTGTCAAAGATGGCTAACTTCTCGGCAGATTAATCAAATCATCATTTCTGATTGCAACGTTAAGCGTCTCTTAATTTTTCTCCACTACGGTGTCAGGTGAAACCCGTGTATCCTGTCAATGTCGAAAGAGTTAACCTTCTAATCGTAAGTACCGTGACGAGTCTCACAGGTTCCTGCCTTTCGGTTTTCGACGGTGCCTAAATTCTTCATTTAAAATTTACGGTATATATTTCTCCCAGCCGCTGATAGCAACATCTTATTATTTCGTTCCGCATCCACTTTTGCTAATTAATTAGACACGCGTTGAGCAAAAAATGTGTTTTTTATTTTTTAAATGTTAATATCCTAATACTAACAATTAATCTATACATATAGACAAACATTATTATTTATCGATAATCCCGTAATGTACAATAACTGTCACCAACACTCGCCTTTTCCAATAATTTGTCTCTGCCCTAAGTGTAGTGGAACTCGCGCGCTCTGCCAATTTCGAAAAAGTTAATCTATTATTTACCAATAAATATTACCATACTATCATTTATCAATATTCCGAAATTTATAATAACTATCACCAACACTCGCCCATCTCAATAAATTTCATCCGTACAGTGAAACAAAGTTAATCCCACCAACATTCTCCTTTATCAATTATCTCGAACACCGATAGTATCCGCTACCAACACTTACCTTTTTCATTAAACGACAATTCCACTTAATAATGCGCATTGCAAATAGCGTGTACGCGCACGCGAGTGCGAAGCGTTCGAACGAAAGTGAGAATCGATGGAGTGTGCGTACGTATGTACAAAAGAGTTGGGTGGGGAGGGTGGAGGGAGAAACAGGCAAGAATTAGTAGCGAATCGTCGGCGATTGCGTCATGAGGGTCAGTTTTGCTTGTCATCGCGCGTCAGCAAGATCGGAGCCAAGAGGAGTCTCCCAGAAATATCGCATAATCGTTCGAGGCCTATTGCAAAAGTTTTATTGTTATACCTATCTCCTCCCCTCCGCTGTAGTTTTCGAGTATTTTTCTATATTCCTGTCCTGTCTGCCTTAAATCCGCCACAGGATCTCTCGATCCGTTCCTGTTTGTTGAAAATGGTTTGCTCTGAATTTTCGAAATTCCCATTTCCCGCGGGTCAGGAAAGGTTGGCTATTTTCTACTTTTATCTTTTACCGGATTGCCATACTCTTAGCCTTTCCTTTATTACTCTATATTTCTAGTTACTTGTATATATCTCTCTTTCACTGTATTTGATTCGTAGAGAGACAATTTGCAAAATTATGTATGATGGACGCGACAACGTCAATAGTCCTATGCGTATTCTATTACCCACCCGATATAAATGTCCTTGCCAGCAACGATACGATTCTAAATAGGAGCCAAGCTAAAGAACTTTAACGACACAACATTTATTAATGTCCATATGAAGAAATTAATTTGAATTAAGATATTTTACTGTTGGAAATGGATAAAGTATATTATCGATATTGATATTGATACGCAATGACGACATAATTTTTCTTCATATATTACATTTGCATTATTTTTTAAAGCGAATTTACAACCATAATTGTAACCGCATTTATAACCGTACTTACCTTTCAACGATTTATAACCGTACTTACCTTTCAACAATTTATTACCGTAATGTACATTTCTCTCTAAATAACACATGAGGTACGATACATCTAATCAATTAATTATCGTATAAGATACGAGAAAGAGTTTCAAGAACTAGAAAGTGACACGCTTTAACGCACTTTCAATTACCCTCCCAAATCAAGTAACTTTATCCCCTTTGAAAATTTATACGAATTTAACACTATACTTACCAAAACAGTCATTTAGACTGGTTTAAAATTTTCATTTAAATTTACCATTTATAAGGACGAAACGACTGTACTTCTAAGAGGTATAAATACGTATTATATTATGTATATATTCAATAACAATATACGAACTTTTTAAATACGAATAAAGTTTTTATTTCTCGCATAACGTATTTATAAATGGCCAATCATTTCGACCGGTCTGATAGAAACAGGTATAATTGCCGATAGCCGCAGTGTTAATATGTGAAAAGAACAAAAAGATGCATGGTTCACTAATATAACGTAATGTAATATGACATAATGCAATGCAACATTGGTAATAATAACACATTTGTCTGAACAGTTGCGATACATCGGCGTATCATTACCATGAATATCATTAAAGGTATCGATACTGGTTTTTAAACGGTTATCAATATTTTCACTCATCGATGGGCCTCGTCTATATCTAGTCTGTACGCTGCAAACCGAAATGCATAATCGTAAGGTGAATCGTCGCAAGATTCACTGAATCAGGTCAGGATCTAGACTTTGGCTTGGGTTAAGGCAGGTCTCGTCGACTCCGGTATGCGACGTGAAATAGAATGCATTTCGTATAAGCGGCGCGTTTTGTGCACCCGTACCGTCTGCGTTACGTTTTCTACGAACTTTCCAGTTAAATGCGAATGAAAAATACGTGCTTCAATGCCAGACGAACCGTTCCAATTAGTCGACGAAGCTTAATTATTCGCGAATAAATTACAGCGAGCGCCGTATTTCCCATCGTAACGCGCACGATCTTAACTAAATGATAAACTTTAGTTAGATGGTTTGATGACTTGTGCGTGATAATTATTCCTTTGTACGGGGAACAGATAAATAAAATAGATGAATTTTCTATACGAACGAACGATTATAAATAAAAATTTCCCTGGCAAATCTTGGTTTTGAATGTTTGATAGGGAACGTTGATGGGATCTTGCATGGATGACCGATTAAAAAATTTGTTTTTCTTTGTGGTAATTGATTTATCGTCATTGGTGAATGAAAAGAATGAACTTGTACTTGGTACGATAGAAGACCTTGTCTCTTGATATTATTAAGATTGTCGTTGCGCTTATCGTCATTGTTACTATTTTACAGAAAATGTAACTATTAATTTACCAAGCTACCGTTCTCGCGCGTTATAGCGATTAAATTATTTTAAGCTCGATCCAGTTACGAAGTGATTCTGATCTAGTTTTCAATTCGGATTTAATTTGCGTTCGGTCTACGTCGAATAAGTTGGGCTTTTCTAATCGTGAAATTCGGGTTACGCGTGACACAAATTTGCATTACTTCTGGGTTAAGTATGCCCCAGATTTGGAGTTGAACTTGGTTTGGATTTCAGTTAACCCTACATCGAGTTCATCAAAGTAGGAATGTATCTCGACTAGGTATAGCACAACCTTCATTATCCGAATTGTTAGTTCGGATAAAGGAATCTACGAATAATAGAAGAGCGACTTTTCCGATACCGAACGTCATTTATCCAAATGCAGTGGGAAATACGTGAATACTGTTTGTATATACGCTATTTAAAATGGGAGAAGAGATATGTTAGGAAAAAAACTGCTCGAATTCTTGAGTTTTCAAACGCGAGTGATTTTATTGTATATACATAACAAAAGAAAATTTAGAAACATACAGAATATAAATACACTTGCGATCGAATGCAAGGCTCGTTGGCTTCGTTGTTAGAGACTTGCGTTAATAGCGTTAAATAATACAGGATTATTTTGTATAAAATTTCTGTAGACGATAGGCCAACGAAATCGGAGGCGAATCACATCTCTTGTATTTTGATTGTAAATTAGGTTTGATAATGAGAGAAGTTCAAATACAATCTAATCTACATACTTATGTGGCTGCAACGAGAACAGCGATAGCGTTTTATCCCTCTCTTTTTCATCTAGCAATTGTGTTTTCAAGCTAGAGTTGAATTAGGACTTAAATTAGGAACGTCTCAATTTCATTGGCAGAGCTTTCATTCAATTTGCCATAATTAACCCTTCCCTGGGGGAATCGATCCGTGCAATCGCAAATCCCCTTGTGAACCAATTGTTTTAAAGTTGGAACAGTTTAACAGAATCTTTCTTTCCGCGGAAGGAAAACAAATCATTCTCGGAATTATTTAGAGCAACTCTCCCCACTTTTTTCAAGTACCAAAACCATTTAATTAGTTAAAGCGAATCCTCGAGTAACAACTCGGAAAAATGCCAAAAGAATATTGCTCTACGTTTTTTTTATAGATTCAAGATCATTTAATTATTCAAATCAAACTCTTAGTAATAGAAAGAGCGTGATTCTATCTTTTTTTAAAAGATACCAAAACTATTTAATCATTCAATGCAAACGCCTCGCATAATAATTTGGAAGACGTCAGAAAAGTATTATTATTCTTTGTGTTTGAGAGATGCAAAATCATTCAATCCAATCAACCGAACCGGAGAAAGAATATAATTTCCCTTAAGTATACTATAATTTCTCCTTTTCTTTAAGAGGTACCAAAATGATTCTTTAAATTAGCTAAATCCACCTCTTGCCTAATATCTTCGGCAATACTCAAAAGCGTGTATATTCTCCTATTTCGTGCAAAAATGAAAAACACGTACCAAGGAACGAATATTTTTGCGTGCCGCAGCATCGTTTCCGTTCGGCGATCAGTCCTACGTCGATTTATTAATTTATTCGCTCGCAACGACTACGCCCGATCAATGGAGAAGTTTATCGGACACGGGATTTCTCGATTATCGTCGCGCATCTAAAGTCCAGAGAGAGAAAAAAAAACGAGAGCTTTGACGGACAACGGTTTCCCCTTTATCGCCAAGGTCGAGCATTATTCCATCCGTTTATTTTCGGATACGCCCGAAATCCGTCGATGTTTTTTCTGGTTTCTGTCTCCGATCCGGCTATTTTCTGCGTTGAGCGCGTGCTCGGTGCATGTTCTACATGACTCCGTAACATTTCTCGCGGGAAAGGTATTTCGCGCATAGTTTTCTCTTCCCTTTTTGATATTTTTAACCGGGAGCTGTTCTCCTCCAAATCGAGATAAAGCTCGGGAGAAGGTGCGTGACCCTCGTACGTCGAAAAACTATCCATTTCACGATTATCGTCCTCGACGCAGCGAATCACGAAACATTTCGTTTTCTCGAAACAAAAAGAAACAGTGAAACCATCAATTTCGAACAAAAGTCCCTGGTCGTAAAGAACCGGTCGTGATTTAGCGTGTCCCGATTCGCTACTATGGCGACTAGAATTCAATAAGACACTCTTTCGTGACAAATTTGCAGTGTCTTAATCATTCGACATTCGTACAGAGGAAGAACTTAAAAAATATCTCAGAATGACTTCCACAATCGATTTCTTTTTTTTACGTAGTTAGATTCACCGAATAGACGTCATCGTTACGACACGAGAGAAAAAGATTATTACGTTTGTAACACTTGGGACAAGGGGGGGACAGGTGAAAGAGCAAGGGGCTTGGACAAATCTCGAAACGCTATCGACAATCGATTCTTTATCAAACGGTATTAATTGAACGGATGCCACCGTTCTTTTTTTATGAAACGGGATTAAACGAACAGACGTCACCGTTACGACACGAGAGAAAGATTATTACGGTTTTAACACTTGGGGCGGTGGAGTGGGGGGTAGCAGGTGGAAGAGTGGGGGGAGTTGGGAAAATCTCGAAACAATGTCAACAATCGTTTCTTTATCAAACGGTATTAATTGAATGGAAGCCATCCTTGCAAAACGAGGGGCAAAAAGGCACCGTCGTAAAAGCGTTTCGCAACGCGAACGGGATAGGAAAAAGGATGAATATTGAACGCAGAGGAAAATAGTATGGCAGTAAAGCTTAATGAATCGCACGTTATAAATTATTCCAAGGACCGGAGTGTTTTTGCACCTGGGACATGCCTCTCGTTGCATACACGATACGTATCTACGTACGCGCTGTCCGACGAGAGAAGAAACTCAGGTTTCCTTTTTTTTGGATTCTGTCGCGTTTAACCCGCTGAACCTTGTTTTGCAATTTTATCCTACATACCGAAAACGTTGAGCCGAAGTAACGATTGGCAGACTTCCATGGACGTTCGGGGATAATAAGCGACAGGATTATATTACCGAACGATTGTATAAAATTAAATAAAACAACAGTTGTTCAAACTCCTCCTATTTAGTAATCTCTTTGGTGCCGTGTTTCATCTTCGTTGCAAAAACTAAATTCCTTTTACAATGTAATGAAATCGGATTAAGGTAATCGGACTTTAAGTGTCGCGCAATAATATTGACCAATTGTCAGTTTTACGTGCCACTCAGTTGAAAATCATTTTTCTCCGATCGTTTGATCGCGAATTCGTAAAATGTTAATCGGTAGATCACTTCGTCGCGTTTATCGTAAAATCGCAATCGATAATGGCATTTTAAGAAGAGTTTAATTTCTGCAATTAAACGGGTTAAAAAAGCTTCCCTTAGTTATTATGATCTGATTAACATAAAGTTAATCAGTACCACCCTACTTACTCGTTAATTCAAAACATTTAGTACGTGATCCGGTTTGGAGAAAATTACGTCACGTTGTGGTAAATAGTCGCGAATGTAAAAACACTCTAATTGTTTTCTAACGCAAAGTATGGTTTGAAAAAATTTCATCCTGTAAACGAAATTTATAAACGCGTGTTCGAATGATTTCGTCAGACTTTATTTAATTCCGTAAGATTTCGTATGTTTTTCTCTTTCCGTTTCTTGTTTCGTTTGTTTAACGAAGAATTTAGTGCTCCGTTATACATTTCTTTATCACACTGTTTCTTGTGTTACGTTCGCGTAACAACAATTTTTACCTTTACATTCGTATTGACATATCGATGCAACTCTGTGCAGCTGACATTTGTTTTTTTTTCTATTTCATCGCGAAATGATTTCAATGAATTCAATTACGGAGACCTATTAGCGCACGTAATTAGTTGAGAAAAAAGTAATCTGTGCTTTGCTCATTAAGCGAGGACGCAGGATGTGATCACCGGGAATAATCCAACTAATAAATGTTTTATACTTCTAAAATAATAAACGGTTTATACTGTTGAACTGATAATTATTTGAGAAGTTGCGAAAACAGGATATTACGCGGATATAAATAACAGGGATCGCGAGCTACTGTGCTAAATGTATAACTAGATTAATAAACATAGAAATAATAGCACAGAACGGAAAATATATGATTTAATGTTATCGACACTTCGAAGCGAGCTCGAGGTCTTTCTGCAATAGTTTATCACGAATATTCAAGTATTATCTCAAGGCCCTCCGGCAATTTGCATACTTAACCCCGTGGCGACCTAACTCGATATTTTCACCTCGATAAAAAGAACTCGAGATCTCCATAGAAAAAATGATTTGTCCGATAATTCTGACCATTTTTTCGCGGCCGTTCTTGTCGCCGTTTTCCCGTCCGGCGAATAACAAATTTTTGACGCCACGTGTTGGAAAATTCATTTCTCGCCCATAATTTACATGAAAATGAATTCGCCACACGGAAGACTCGATTGCTCAACATATTTTTTCCTCGGCTTAAATGTAAACTAGTCCCCACTCCGATAAACGTCGATCCGTTTTACAGTCCTTTTTCTTTCCGCGATGAATGCGTAAATCGTCGATAATTACAAGTTTAGTAATCATGTTTAGTTAAACCCGCTGTTTTCTTCCAATCGCAATTAGGCAGTATTGGCGATCGAATTCTGGCGCGTGGAGAATTCTAGTTTAAAGCAAATTAATTCGAACGGAATACAACATTGAGACGAACACAAAGAATCGTTTGACAAATCATCGAGACTATACAAATTTATCACGTTCGTTCGATAAGAAGGGGGATAAACAACTCGACGGACAAATTAATAAAACGATACGTTGTTTTGAACAATTTATAAATTCCGAAGCGTACGCGCAATTTTTCGAGTCTGTTATTATCGGTAACGGGTCTGCGTGTGATTAGAATTGTTTAAACAAAAATTGTAGTCCGATAAATGGAAAATTGATAGTTATTGCATCAATATGTAGATATATAAATAAATGAATCTCTGATAATGCTTCCCGTTCTTCGTACTTGTCTCGCTGATAAATAATATTTTGACAGAATGCATGGTTTAAGATAATATTTATTCGACTCGAGGACGGATTAAGTAATTTTGACTTTATTTGACAATAATGTTTGTTTAACGAGAACGGGGTGAAAGCTACCGTCCAGCGCAATCACGAACAACAAATAATTAAAAAAAATATTTATTCGACCCGAACCCGAATTACGTAAATGTTGTTCCATTTGAATATAATGTTTCTGTAACAAGAATAGTATAACAACTAGCGTCTAACGGTAGCAGGAATGACAAATAATTTTTTAACATATTTATTAGACCCGAGTCCGATTTACGTAAACTTTGTTCTATTTGACTATAATGTTTCTTTAACGAGAATAGCATGAAAACTACGGGCTTACGGTAGCTAGAACAACGAAGGACTTTTTAACATATCTACCGATCTGAGCCTGATTTACGTAAATTTTATTTTATTTGACTATAATGTTTCTTTAACGAGAATATCATGAAAAATAGGGCCTAACTGTAGCTAGAACAACGAACGACTTGTTAACATATTTACCGATCCGAGCCAGATTTACGTAAATTTTGTTCTATCTGACTATAATGTTTTCTTAACGAGAATAACATGAATACTAGGGGCTGACAGTAGCTACAACAACGAATGACTTTTTAACATATCCACCGATCCGAGCCTGATTTACGTAAATTTTATTCTATTTGACTATAATGTTTCTTTAACAAGAACAGTATGAAAACCAGCGCTTAACACGGTCACGAACAAAATATAATATAGAATATATAAAAAAAAATAGTCTCGGATTGAGAAATCTTTGTTCTATTTGACCAGGATGTGTATTTAACGAGAATAATATGAAAACTCGCATATAATATGAACAATCGACAATCTTGTTTTCATAACCGTTATACAACTTGTCACTTAAATCTCTGATAACTCCTTCGAATTTGGAGTTCATTATTTTTCAAATACGTACCGATGAAATATTGCCTACCAATTACGAAAAATTGGGGATGATAAACCATAAAATAAATTTATTGAAAAATTCCGAGGAAAATTCGTAGCTTCGGTGTAGAAACATTCAATTATTTCCTCGATCTCACGAAAAGGACAACAAAGATTCTCGCGCGCATGTGCACGTGAGCGATAAGAAATAAGTCTTATCGATAAGCTTATTACCAGCAGAAGTTTCGTAAAGAATCATGCCAGAAAAGAAGTGGACGTATCGGCGTTCGTTATCAGCGAAATATCGGTATTTATACGTCTCGGGGTGATAAGAGGGATCGTTTCGTTCTGAAGACCAGATTTCGGATAACTCGGCCTGGTTATCCTACTCCACGAATATGTACACCGTTTATTCTCATTACCTTAGAATAGCAGCGTCAAAATTATCACTGAACTGGGGTCCTGATTATGATTGAACCCGATAAAAATAATCTCCCGTTTACATTTTCAAATTAGCCCAATGCATTTTGCATCGTTGCGTTACGCGAAAAAGTGAGCTGTATGATTTCACTGTGGTCATATTGTTTATTTTTGGTAGATCTAATTTTCTACCCACGAGACGGGTCAAATCGAAATCGATCTCGAAACTCAATTAACGTTTCAAACGAAAAACACGGTAATTGGTAGGGTCGGTGAAATTTATAGGACGCTCTGTATATTTAATATTAATATATAAATATCGTAATAGAAAATTTGTACATATTCTTGAACGATTAATAAACATGTGCAACAAATTGCAGAACGAAAACTCGAAGTGTTTAAAATTTATTTCATCCTACAACTCACCTCCAAAATAGCGTCCGGACAACAATACTGCCTTAATATATGGGAGCCTAATCTATATGATATAATAATAATAAAAACTTTAAAAACTTTCATACGTTTACGAATTAAAATTTTGGTTACAGATGCTGATCTGAGCATGGGCGCAGGAGCAGCGGGTGGATCTGTTTTGGGTCTCCCGGGATCAGGCGTGGGCGGAGTGTTGTCGCAACATTGTGCCATTTGTGGCGATCGTGCCACGGGGAAACATTATGGGGCCGCCTCGTGTGACGGATGCAAAGGATTCTTCCGCAGATCCGTCAGAAAAAACCACCTTTATACCTGCAGGTGTGTAAAATGTTGCTCTACTATTTTTTTTTTTTTTTTTTTTTTTTGGGGACCGAAAACTTTTTTTTCATCATTTCAGGATTACAAAGTTTCAACAGGTTCAGGATTTCATTGTTATGTGGTATTAGGAATACAGGATTTCATTGTTTAGGCGTTTTTAGGAATTTGGGATTTGATTATTTCAAGCTTTTATGAATTTAGAGTTTTATTGTCTCAAGGTTTTTGGAATTCAGGGTTTTATTGTCTCGGGGTTTTAGGAATTCAGGATTTCATTGTTTATTACTTCCGGGTTTCAAGATTTTATTTTACTATTTCGGGTTATCAAGGATTCGTTGTTTCAGGGTTCCAAGTTTTTAAATTAGCCTAATCAAATCTTGATACGATGATTTTTTCCGTTTAAATTAAAATTCCTGTGCGATTTTTTCAGATTTAGTAGAAACTGCGTCGTGGACAAGGACAAGAGAAATCAGTGCAGGTATTGCAGATTAAGGAAATGCTTCAAAGCTGGCATGAAGAAAGAAGGTAAATAAGAATTTTAGCTATACTTTCTGTTTTTCAACATCGTAAAAGGAGGAAAACGATCGGTTCACGCGTCGATTTTTTTCGTTTTTTTTTGTTGGTTGTAATTATAGCGGTGCAAAACGAGAGGGACCGAATAAGTTGTAGGAGACCTAGTTATGAGGAACAGGGTAGCAACGGTAGCGGACTTTCGGTGGTGTCCCTTTTGCAGGCCGAAATGCTCAGCAGACAAGTCGGCGCAGCACTCGAGGTCAGTATCATCGAGATAATAATAAAATAATCACTCGGTAATGAATTTTTGATGAATTATTTGCATCAACCGGAAATCATTTTGGAGTTAATTCGCGATCGTCCTTTGAATATTTCCCAAAATGATTTTCTTCAAATTATAGGCGTCAGTTTGAATTTTTGGAAAAAAATGTAATTATCCGTGGATTCGAGTAACTCGATGAATCGTATATCTCGAGACGAGGAGGGTAGGATGGTTTGGAAATTTGAAAGTATTGAAATAAACTCGTTACTCTGTGCGTTTACGTATTCGCCCAATTAAATGCACTCGATGTTTTAATGCGGGTAATTCTGCGAAGAAAGAGAATTAATGAAATCCATGAGAATATTCTTAACTTAGTAATGTAAATGTCGTGGCGGATGTCCGGTCCTTTTCACGAGGAAGAATTTCGATCGATTGTTAGCTCTTAAATGTCCATAAAAATATGCCCGATTCCGATCGTGTAGTGAATATTCTCTTGAAATTAAAAACTCGAAAAGTGTACAGGATCGTGCCGTTGTAAAGCGACAAAAATTCTCAAACCATATTACCTGGTGGTTCAAAAGTTCGTTTGTTTTAAAACAAATTTTTGTAATATATAAAAGGGTGATTACAAATGAATACCACAACTTTAAAAATATGTATTTATTGAACGAAACATGTTGAAAGTTTGGTTAATGAATTAATGTAAAGAGTAAATAACAAACTTTTTTTTCAATAGAAGACATCTTTACAAATCTTGTGACACAAGAACCATATACATATACGCGATAGTCTAATTCGCCAGGCAGCTCGTGACATCCCTTTTCATTACTAGCCTCTAAATAGTCCTGATCTTACACCTAACATTTTTTTCTATGGGGTATGTTAAAGATAACGTTTTCCGTGCACTTCTGCCAGCTAAAATTGAGCAACTAAAAACACAAATACTTGTAGCTGTTGAAACGGTTACGCCTGAGATACTACACACAGTATATTATTACGAATTAGGCTATCGGGTAGATATCGTTCGAGTGACTGAAGGAGGTCACAAAAGACATTGGTGAAAATGTCTTTTACTGAAAACAAAATTGTTATTTACTCTTTACATTGATTCATTAACCAAAGCTTCAACATTTTCCCTGCAATAAATACATATTTTAAAAATTGTGAAATTCTTTTTTAATCACCCTGTATTTGATGGCAATTTTAAAATGTCGAGTGTGAATCGGCATAGGAGCCGCAGAAAAGAAATTAATAGTAAGTCGCACTCGATGTATAAGTTACTGGAAAAAAAATTATTGTTAAGTCACAATTGACGTAGAAGTTGCTGAGAAGAAAATTGATGTCGAATCACACTCGACATGGAGTTTCCAAGGGTTAATAGATAAACAGATACCTCTAATCATAATAAAAAATTGTGGTCCATCTATCATTATGAAACGCGCTGTATTATTTTTGACCTAGTGATTCGTAGACTTAAAACAACAGACACTCCAAATAATAAATAGTTTTTTTAAACGATCTTTCCATCGTATTATTGAAGGGTAATTCGGGGGTGTCTTTAAACAGCTAGGCAGCCCTGGTAGCGAGATCGACCTCAGTACGAAGCAGATCGCGAACATAAACGATGTTTGCGACAGCATGAAACAGCAGCTTCTGATTCTCGTCGAATGGGCGAAGTACATACCAGCCTTCAGCGAGCTTACCCTCGACGATCAGGTCGCCCTTTTAAGGGCGCACGCCGGGGAACACCTTCTGTTAGGGGTAGCAAGGCGTAGTATGCTACTCAAAGATGTTCTGCTGCTCGGTAACAACTGTATTATCACCAAAAGCTGCCCTGGTACGTTGAATCGTGTGATCGCATGTGTGTGTGTGTTTTATTTTATTGTACGGTAACACATTGTGACGACGCGTCACTCGTTGCAAGTTTTAGAAAAGAAAACTAAAAAAATGATTATATTATATTATATTATTGGACTGGGCAATAAGTAATGCCGGATTTTTCGGTAAGCAATCATAGTTGATGGAAATGTTTCTCAGCACTAGATTCGGATGTTTCTAACGTTTCAGCGATCATTCGTGTGGTATAACGCGGATTATTTGCAATTAAACTGAAGATTTGTTCGTGATCAATCTTTACATGTTTGCTAGATCGTTTATCATCGCTGAGACTAAAATCTTTAACGCGAAACTTTTTGAACCATCTTCGCACCGCTTTTTCGTTCGCGCCATCATCGCCGCCCATGATAGACCTTTTTGACGTTTGTACCGTATTTTTACTTCTGCAAAAATAAAAAAGAACGTAATTGCACGAAAATACATTTTCTTTTTTGTTTATCTTCGAATCAAAATAACTGGTACAATTAGTAGGGAAATATAATGTACAGCTTTTAAGTTACATGGTAACATCTCAGTCTTTGAAGTACATGTGCGTTTTACAAATTATGAATAATATTACGCATACTGGCCAACCCAATATTATATTAATATATTCCGCTGTGTTTCTAAGTTTACATATATTCTCGGACCAGCCAAATTAAATCATATTTTTGATCGAAGTAAAGTATGCATGTCAAGGGATTATTCAAACTCAAATATGCGACTTTCGGAAAAATGTAACAAAAAAATAGGACTGAACGAATGGAAGTTTCATACAACTAACGTTTCTCCATTAAATTTCACCTGAAGAAGACGTACGCGCAATACAGTCGTAGTAGTGCAAAACATTGTTCAAATATTCATATTCGATCACAATTATATCGAATACTGATAAAAAATGCTTAACGCGAAAAACAGGCGAGGACATATTTTGGAAGGAATAGATTTTTGACAACACGGTAGAATCTCTTGCATCGAAACTGATAGGGAGACACGAGTGTCGAATAATAGAAGAATCAGTTCCTTGGTATTGCACTTTATATTTACCTACATTTAAATTAGAGGTGGGCAAAAAACCTCGATGTTTTCAAGCCATCCATAGGATCTATTAGTGTTATCTGGATAAAATTGGTTAAGATTCCCAGTACCCGTCTACAAAATGTATATTAGATTATGTAGTATTATATTATCATTTAAAGATACTGTGATGGAAAATAATTTTCATTTTTATTTATCGTACGCAACTTGCATGAATTGTCAGCAATAATCATTATACACATTAGAAATTAGTAAGTACAATCTGCAAATAGGTTTTGTTTATAGAGTACCGTGGTTGTGCATCAATTCATAAAATGGTGTTAACATCGATGTATTCAATTTCCAAACAACGCAATTTTGTCCATCTCTAATTTAAATAGAGATCAAGAATTTCATAAATTCTCATGTTATAATAACGTTACAATATGCGTTCCATTTCGTTAAGACTCGAGAAGAGTGGATTTAATCATTATTAGATGAAAATGTTTTCACTACGAGCTACTTCGGCTAGTCTGTGCACGCGTCCAATTTCACTTTGTTTCAATCTCCCGATAGTACTGTGTGGTTGTCAAATGTTAAATAATCGTCATCGCATTAACAAGCGAAACGTGTGTCTCGTGATATGTTGTTAAATAATTATTGGGAGTAATACGTTCAGCCTCGAATACATTCTAATTTACGATTAATGGCAGGTATCGCGTGATTGTTAGGACAACGTAGGTGAGTCACTAATAACGTGCATGTTAGATCTGTGTGTCGAAATTAACTAGCATCCTTGTGTCTCCGTTGATCCACAAAAGTTTTTGACCCTTGCTCCATACGCAAATCTTTTTACGAAATTACGTATTTCGAATATTTCACCGTCTCACAATGACGCGCGTAAGACTCCATTTGCATTACGCTACATTCTTTTGTTTCATTTCTAATTGGTATCGCGCGCGGTATAAATTACAACTGTTGTTATGTTATATAATTGCAACTGTCGAATTTTTTGTGGATATAAGTGTATGTATAATCATTGAAAACGTTGTAGTAGGTGCGAGAATAAAAAAAATGAACGAAGCGAGATCATCGACTGTTGTGATACGATTTACAAAGAGCAAAGAATAATGTAAAAACTGTTTCTCCAAGGTGATTTTTCGATGCGATTAAAAAATTTTTAAGTACCTCACCTTACGCGAATTACATTTTCAGATATGCTTTTAATTTGATTCTCTAACATTTAATAAGTACCGCGGATAGGCCAGTCAGGTTGAAGATAAAAAGTTAATAAGTAATTGTACCTAACATAGATTTGCGCAAGTAAAGACTACATAATCGATTTACGTTTTTACGTGTACCAGCAGCCTACTTGGCCTACTTAAGGTTCGGTTTATTTGTACAAGTTTTTTACACCAGTGAAACTGTATAATCGAAATCAAAATAGTAACTCGTTAAAAAGGAAAGAAATAGAATGTTTCGAGTAGACTATGCAAAATTAGAAAAGAGTGGACGAACGTTTTCTGTAAAAACAGTCATTCGGGTCAATGGTGTTTAACGTATCCGCACATGCGGACCGGTGAAAATAGGAGAAATAATACGCGGACCGTTAAGGTAGAAATAAAATATCTTACGAAGAAAATTCTATAGTTGTTTAAAGTTGTAGCTTTTCTAACTTTTTCCCGGAACCGAATGGAAATTTCAAGAAACCTCTCACGGAATTCGTCGAAATTTTCGCGTATCGCGAACTCGATGCGAGTTCTGCCTATCGAGACGGCTGACAAGCAGAAAATGACTCGGATCACCGGAATAATGAAATCTAGCGCATTGAATTTTCCCTGCAAGAAGGAAATCGTCGAAAGTCGATGGTCTCGGTTTAATCGATTGCACGAACGCGTGTTGGGGAGTAGCTAGTCGACTGAGTTCGGTCTTCACGTCGCAGTTGCAGCTGCATGCGTGCACACACGTAAAGTACGATTGGTATTATGGTTCTCCGGCTTCTCGTGTATATCGCACTTTGTGTCCGAACTCAGTCAGTGGTTACGTCCGATAGGGACGGTTTAACCGTCGTTATCAGTAATATCGTTGCCCGCAGAGGGTCGGAACCAGGACCTGGACATGAGCAAGGTAGGAGTCAGGGTGATGGACGAGCTGGTGAAGCCGTTGAACGAAGTGCAGATCGACGATACGGAGTTCGCTTGTCTCAAGGCCATCGTGTTTTTCGACCCTAGTGAGTATTTTTCTATCGTTCGAGGATAACACGATTAATCGTCATTGTTAATTCGTTTGGGACAGCTTGTCATTGTATTATCGATTTTTATTATTTTATTATATCATTTAGAGGCTCAATGTTTTGAAAAACAAAAATTAGAAGCACCCTTTCTTCTGTACGGGGAGTTGAATTAACCATGGGGCAACCAAACTGCGTGCTTAGGGCATTGACCGAAGGGAGGGTTATCGTAAAGATTTTTCATTTCTTTACTTTAACTTTTGTTTCGTTACAAAAAATACATTTTTACATCACGGATTATTATCGTTTATAGTTTGAATCAGAGAGCTGGATAAAATCTGAATCAACCCGAGCGCGTACTTAAGTCATTGAGAGAAATGGGGGCATCATGATTATTTCCAATATGGAGAAACTTTGTCAGATTTATAATTTGAATAATATACCAAATTTTTAAAACGAAGTAAACGAGTTACTTTTCTCACTAAAATTAAAAATCGGCATTGTATATAGTTTTAATGTACGAAGACATGTTTTAAAAAAAATTTACCGTGACGTGCAAAAGACAGTATATTTTCACCACTTTCGAATGAAAACCACATTGCCTTACTTCTGGAAACGCTCCCTTTAAAAGTGGAACGACGGATCATCGTAAATCCCGTCATCGAACAAATAACGAATCGAGCTGTTGATAAACTGAAATAATAGTCGAACAATCTACAACTCGAGTGCATCAACTCGCGTGCGGACACGTCGAGAAAAGAACGATTCGATAAATAAACAAAACGAATGATACGAGATGTTACGCGTCTATCCGTCGCATCTACGAATTAACGATCATCGATCGTTGGCGCGATCCCGCCCCGCGATCGATAGCCGAAGGCGACTCAGAATTTGCGTGTTGTTCGCGAAGATTTGCCGGCACGCGAGAACGATTGTCTCAACGAGATATAATTGACCATCGGCGCGGCCGCGGCTGCCGCCGCCACTTCTGAACTAATTGCAAACGATCGCAGACTGTCTTTCGATTTCTCTGCCGTTTATTCACACGGTATTTATTAAACTCTCGTTCGATTACGGTGCGTCCAACGCACACACTTCCGGAGAGTAGTTTTACGCGCGTAATAATTAGACTGACGACATTTAGTGAGACGAATGCGCCAAGAGTGCACAAAGTACGTTTATGCATTTGCATACACGTAATTTGAATAAAATATATCGTGCACACAAGGGTGATTTTGCGATCGACCGTAAAACTTTCAGAGACGGTAATGTGGGTCGATACGATTTTCAATAGTACACTTGGGGTCGAAATGTCATCAGTTTGTATGAAATTACAATTTTTTATGTTAATTAGTTTCGCACGTGCGCGGTAAAACTTTGTTTTAATAGCAATTAATTTAATTTCAATGAATTTTTCGATCAACAATTATTTTCTCCATATTTTTAAAGTCTAGTCGTTTATTCAACACTCCTAGATCAAAAATGGCACCTCGTCAGCCTCGATCTAAGCGCGGCTCTCTTTAGAATATTGTAAATTGACATAATGTCTTTAAACGAATTTAACGTTTCGTTAATCGCGTGAGAGACGAAATTAAGGATCATAATGAAACATTTTCACCGAAATTGGTGACCCGCGAGCCGTCTTACGGCAGTGGTTCCACACTTTGCCTGCCCCTTCACCTTTATTCGGAGGGGATAGCAAAAAGTTCCGAAGAGGCCGTGTCAGCCGTATATGAGTGATGGTGACATTGGCGTAGTCACGGGCGTGGGCTAATGAAGATTCCCTCATACACTCGCGTTGTGCCTGAAGTGTTAAATCTACGGTTTCGCTACCGCGTACAGACGCGGCGTCGTCGCGTCAGACACCGAGTCACTAGTTTCTATGTTCTGTATATGTGACCGGTTTCGCACGAATGTCAAACACGTTGCACTCTGGGTATTAGGAACTTTAAATCTGTCACCGATGTTTAAACTCCGCTATGCTTAGAGATGCGAGACAATTTGAGTAAAAAAAACGCGTCTATTATTGTCGCTAAAAAGATGTCCTTTGATAAGTTGTTTAACAAGTCCTTGAGAGTTTCTTGCGGTAAATAAACTATTGAATGGTTTCCTATTTTTTGGAAATAGGCTCAAAAGCAATGCATTTTCAATTTCTTCATATTCCAGCATTCCACAAGTAATATTATTATTATTCACAATGATATTGTTGAAAATTAATTTTTGATCCATTTTAGAAGAATAAAAAACACGCGTGGAATGAGCCATGATAGCACTGGTCATGGTACAATTTTGTTAAATTAACCCAAGAATGGGATAAAACAATGAAATCAACCGTGTCTAGACGTCTCTAGCGAAACCGGGCCAGACGCCGCGCCGCGTACCGACGCGCGTCGGGACACTGTTTCTAAACGTCGTAGTGAAACCGTACCTTTAATACAAACAAAAAAAAGGAAAGAAGTTGTTTCGTTACGAGAGTAACGTTAACGAATTCTCCACAAATCTTGCTCTGCCAACAGACGCGAAAGGTCTCAGCGAGCCGGCGAGGATCAAGCAGCTGCGTTATCAGATCCAAATCAACCTCGAGGACTACATCAGCGATCGGCAGTACGACAGTCGCGGGAGATTCGGCGAGATCCTCCTCACTTTACCGGCACTCCAGTCGATCTCCTGGCAGATGATCGAGCAGATACAATTCGTACGGCTCTTCGGGGTCGCCCACATCGACAGCCTCCTCCAGGAGATGCTGCTCGGCGGCGCGACGGCGGAGATGAACGGCGCCGCGACCCCGATACCGATATCCAATGCACCTGGGAGTTACGTGAGCAGCAACGAGAGTCCCAGCAGCCCTTTGACGCCGGCGAACGCACCGCCGCTCAGTCCGCAGGATCACATGCTGGCCGCCGGGAGCCCGGTTATGATTTTGAGGGATCTCACGCCCATTCAAGGTCAGGAAGATGCCACCAGCGTGACTGGATTTAGGATGTTTAAGCAGGAACCGAGTCTCGAGAGCGAGTCGACTTTCTGAGAGCTTTGGGAAAGGGGGACGGATTTCCCGGTATGGAAAGTGATTTCCTCCCTTTCTACTCTCCGTTTCCTTCCTTTTTCGCGCGCCTATTATTACGCGGATCGGTGACTGGATTAAGAGAAATGCTTCCGGAGTGCTATTTCCTCGACGGGAGAACATCTGCCTTCGTGCCACTGCGTTTTGTTTCGAAGCTTTTTTTTAATTGATACGGAGTCGAAGGATCGCGGAGGTGGGGAATGATTTCTCGGGATCTATTGGAAGATGTTTCTTACGAGTGCATGATTTTGATAGACTTGGAAAGATCGAGAGGAGTCGTTAAAGAAAATCGCGAAGTGTAATGCGATTGAATGCGATCATCGGTGATCTCGAAACGATTTTTGACTACGGGCGACGCGTGGCGCAGCTCGGTTTTTGAAAAATTCTGATCATTGTAAAAGGATCCTTGCATATTTTTGACGGCGGATAACGCATCGCAGCTCGGTTTTTTTTCTTAAATTCTGACAAATATTGAAGGAGATTAGAAGATCTTGCAAGACGAAAGAGATTTTCTTCTCGATCCTTGCAACGCGGATTAGAAGTTAGGAAAGTTAGAATAATTTCTATGTTATCTTAGGGGAGCGTGGAGAACCGGAGATGAGCTTATCCAAGAAAATCGGAGAATCCTGTGGAGCAAAAGCGTGCTTTATTTCTTCGATATCCTTCACGCAATTTGTAGCAAGATTTTGCGAGACGTCGGAGGATGTCGTTGCGCTGCGCGAAGATGTTTGAAAATGTTTCGATGCCTTTGAAGAGATTTTCGGTAACTCCCGAAACAATGATACAGTTATGAAAATCCTTTATACACCAATTTTTTTAACAAAGACAGGATCCTCCTTTTTTCATTGTTTATATATAGATGAATATTAAAAGAAAGCGCAGTTGTTCACCATCAAAGTTTCGGTTGACGAGTGTTTTTTAAACTTTCCTCTCTTTTTGGGGCCGAATGTTCTAGCCCGAACTTCGGAAGTATGTATGAAAATATTTTTGATACGCGACGAAGTGGCAAAACGCCGCGCATGCGAAGCGACGGTACTTGGTAGCGAATGTCGATTTCTAAGACGAGACCGTGCTCAAACGATTGCTCAATTAACCCTTAATTATCTTAATTTTAAGATCCAATCAACATCGGTCGAACACGGTGAGAAACGATCTTATCGTCGTAAAGTTAAACTAGATAATTGCAATCGGTAGATTTTCCCCTTTCCGGATAACAATGAAAATGAACAGAAGAATTAACGGTAAAGTTAAGTGAGCGAGGAATCGTATTTTATTTTCATTTATCTTCTCAATCTGAGGAGAACTGTAAATATGTCTCATCAAATAAAAAAAAACATTTGATCTTGAGAATTCTTCGGAGTCTCTTCGCATCAAGAATTTCATAAAAATTAATGTCGATTATCAGTTACCTACGTTAACTCGATATCATTTTTAATCGGATCTTGATTTTCTAAAATACTTTAGGTGAATCGTTAATAAAAATTCTTTCATCCGGTTGATCCTTTATCGTATCAATTTACATACCTAACTACATACATTAAAATCGCATTAATAGATAAGTGACCGACAATTAAAGACGACAATGATAAGTAATTTTTATCGGTAAATTAATAGGAATTTTTTAAAATTATCATTATTTATACACAGGGTTAATTAACTACTATATTATTTATATCCTAATACCGCGGAACATAAATTCCGTTCGGAATATAAACATACTTCTGCGTCTGTTATTATACATAATATATATTGTATTATACATGCAAATTAATCGTTTTAAAAATAATCAAATATTTTTATAATTGTTTGGTGCTTTATTTTCTTGGGACATCGAACAACGTGGAACGCTAGAGCCTCTTTCAATTTGCCAAGTATTCATCCGAATAACAAAAAAATATAAAACGAAGCTACAGTGTATCTATAATGTTATCTAAAAAAAAAGAATGAATACCGAAATCTTTCGTAAGTCTTACTCCTTCCAATTTATCGAAAATATTCCAACACGAAGTCTCAATAAAACAAACTCCAAATACTCCAGATTAATCGTTTCACGAGATTCATTTCAAAAACTAAGATAATCCAAAGTATCGTTAAATTGGGCAAATAATAGAAACATTGAATTTTCAATTGATCGAAATATATTTAACACAATTAGTGCCTGTGCCAAATTTATCGAAAGGTAATTATTTCTATCCTCGATGCAGGGGAGGGTATTCAAAATGTATCCGCTTTACGTTCTCGACGATTGTATCGAACCATTTTTTTAATAGCCCTGATCGTACACGTACAAGACGACATTCCAAATGCGAAATAAAAAAAATCACTAGGGAGTAATTAGCGCCTTTCTGAGAAAAGGAAAGGTACACATGCCATTGCAATGCAATTTTTTCATAGTGGCGGGGTACTCGTGGTTTTGTTATCGCCGTGGGCATTTAGAAAGTGATTTGTTTCCGTTCTTACGCACGATTCTGCATTTTTGTGTTCCAAACAAAAAATATTTGGGCAGATTTGTCATAAAAAGGTACAAAAACTACAGTTGTATATTCTTCGAAGGGTGACCGTTACATTATCTTTGGTAACACAATTAATTTGGATTCTTAACAAAAACTTTCTTTCTTTATCTTCATCGTTTGAAAATGATTACTATTATTGTTATGTTAAAGTTATATTTAATCTCAAAAGCAAATCAGTTTATCCAAATGTCCATTGCATCTTTGTTGTTATGTTTCGAATTTATGGCCGGATAGGAAGCAATAGTATAATTAGTATAATAATATTTTATAATGTAATATAATATTAATATATACTATATAACGTAATATATGAATTTAGATTTATATATTATAGATGTTAATTGTAAATCAGTGAAAGTGATAATATAACATCGGCAACAAGGAGGATGTTTAAATAAAAAAAAATTAAATCGAGCTTCTGGGTAAACTTTCTCTTCTTCATGTTTTTTATTGTATCAAACGATTTTGATCGATTCTATTCGTTTTTATACCTAGGGTGTTATAATCCTACTATAATCTTTTTTACTATCACGCTTATTATTGTTCCCGCGATTATTAGAAACGTCAAATTTCCCATCTAGAATTTGTTGCGCCTAGTAACTCAAAAATGTATACATTGTTCTCGCTAAATTTCGAAAATGTATGTCACGTTCAGTAATATTTCTATTTGTCTAACTTTCATCTAAAATCTCGCCAATTTCCATGCTTAACACTAGATTTCTAAATACACAGATATATTTTATCAAGTAAACGATCCTTTGTATTAAAGGGAAATATTCGTTGATCTTTAAAATGTCAAGTTAACTTTTTCATTTTTCTACGTTTTTCTATTAGGATAGATATAAGTCACAAAAGCGATTGTCGTTAAAGGATTTCAGGTTTTATTAATAACTTTAAGATTGTTTTAAACTAGGTTGTGATGTAAGCGAAACGTTACCGACGAATAACAAATCAACAAACTGTTCTTATAATAAACGTTTTAACAAGGCGCGAATGAATGCCACTCTTATTGTAAATAATATTTTCCTTTTATCCATTTGTTATTTAATTATTGTAGGAAAATTATATCGTTAAATAAAGGGAATAATCGTTTAATCGCTCTTGTGTTGTATAGAAAAATCCTACTCCCATTATTTCAGTAATCCATTAAATACTGTATTGTTCAAGATGAAAATTCCAAAAACTAAATTATTTTTTCAAACGACCCTAGTTTGGCAGGAGGAAACATAATTAAAAAGATTGTTGTGATTCTTAGGTGTAAATAAATTATTATACTACGCTTAAGAGAAATATTTCTCTATAAATACGCAGAAATTTGGTAAAAATCCACTTTATTCACGTAAATAAATGGGTGTACAAAATATACTGGCTTCGTTCCCTGCTGAATTAGAGTGAAAATATAACAGAATTCTATTCTAGCTCATATTCCGTGCGTTTTCGTTTCTTAAGGTTTGCTGCAACTTCGGATGCAAGTATACTGCCAGTGCCCATTTCTAACCATTTGTTTAATCGAACTTTTGCTTTTCTACCGGTCAGAAAAAGTTCTCTTTCGAGTCTAGGAAGCTGACTGCTAAGCGTAGGATCCGATATTGGATTTTGAGCCCAGTCCATAACTAACCGGAAACGAGTCTTGAATGTCTGAGTATGCGAACAATAGAAACAAATGTTATAAAATGATTTAGTAATAATTCGTTATCTCTTTTATATAGTACTTATATTCCTCTCCGCTTTTCTTAAAATTTTTTAATCAGTTTCCAACTTGACGTGGTTTATAATATGACATTGCATTATTTTTTATACAAAGTTATTCCGTTTTATTTTGTTGTTTATTACCTGTACTAAACTCTCTGTGATCTTCTCACATTCCCTGTTGTTAAACTTTCTCAAGTACATTCCTAGCTCGTAATAGTAAGGATTCCATTTACTTAGAACAATTGCACATGCATCTGCCTCTAAAATCTCTCTGTACAGTCATGAAGAATCAATAAATATAAACTCATATGGCCGTGTATATATAAAGATTAACTATTCTATTGCCAACGAACACAACTGTATTATTAAGTTTTACATCCGAAACTCACGAATTATCAAATCGCATTGAATGTCAGTTGGAGTTATCATAAGTTTTATATATGATTTCATATCTATCTATTTAATTACTTTCACTAATTCTTAATAATCAAGATTTATACTTGTAATATAAAAAACCAACCTCGTACGACGTAATTAAATAATACAAGAAATTAAGAAAGAATTTGCATAAATTATTTAATTGCAAAAAACAAACCTGTATCCTTCCTTGTATATGTTCGGTATGTCCACAGTGATTATGGAACCTTGAATATTGTTCATTGATTGGGCAAGCCACAAAGGAAGCTCCACTTTTGATTCAGCTTTCAAATGTTCAGTCTCAGACGATGGATCCAAAAATCCTGAAAATTTCAAGCGCAATTCAGTAATCCCAATTAATAAGCTACAATAGAATCCGAATTACAATGCTGGGCATAAATTTACTTTAGCTACATATCCGTAGATAAAACAAAGGTTGTATAAGAATCGTGAAACGGTTACAAAGTTTTTCAAGGATTAATTTTCCGAATGAAAATGACGGGTATATAAACTGTTTTTATAATGAAGATAAATGAATAATTACCGAGTCCCGGTAATTCAGTCTGCATCTTGCATGATATCCTCTCCTCGGTACACAAAATATCGTTTAAAGCGAAGAAATCCGGTGTGTAACTTTGCCATAGTACCATCTCTTCTTTTAAAATAGCAAACCAAAACAGAGACGAAAACAATGAAGTTAGCAGCAACCGTTGTTAACGATTTGACATATACTATAAAAATCTATGTAGCACCAAGATGGAACGTAAACAGCGCTGCGGGTCATGCAAATTCGTACTAAGTTGTATACAGCGTCGCACCCTAGTGGCGCCGCGCGTGATATTTCTTGAGCTTTATCACGATCGGTTGAGTAACGAATCTATAGTAAATAACTGCGACTTCAACCAAAGACTCAAAGGACCAAAGAGAAAAGAATTGGAAGACAAGTGTGTTACGCCGTACAAGTAAAAAACGTAACTAATAATGATTTCCCGGCGTATCGTCAGGAATTTTATGTCGAGTGCCGTGAAAAGGTCATCTCACGGCGAACCGGAAGGTATTCCCGGTGCTGTAAGTAAATGATAATCATGTCGTTGCATAATCAGTAAATAGTTCAATACCTTCGCTGGAACGTCCATCGTTTTAGCTTTTCGGTACATTTCGGTTAAATGAAACACGATACTACAATTAAAATACACTAATAACCTCGGTGACTGATCATATCGACACAAGAATTGCTTGTACTTAAAAAGACCTGCCATTAAAATTGCATTCAATACTACGGTGACCGTACATTCTTATAATTATTTTTATTACTTATTGTAACATATTTTGTGTTCTCCTTTCTTGGATGGTAATAAGTTTTCTTTTTTACTCTTGAATTTTCAATGGTAAAATAAAGTGATAGTGAATCATCATTTATTTTCTTTATGAATACATAGTCTATATAATATTCTAACCTCCTTTTCAGTATCGTTAAAATATTGTAAACTCCTATGACCATAAATGACACGTGTGGATTCGCTACAGATAATGAAATTACAAGCTGCTTTTGTTTTTGCAGAATCTCCCTTTCAGTATCGCTAATAGATACAAAGTGTTCGGATACGGCATTCTCTTCTTGGCAAGTGGATTTGGCGCACCTTTCTTAATTCTTCGCCATCAAATGCTCAAGTAAACTGTGTAAGTATTTTTTATTAAGCATAACAGAAGCTTAAACGTAGTTCGAAGTTATTTTCACTTATATTTTTGTCTTACAGGTATGACATTATTCCTATCTATTTAGTAACCCGTTGTACGCAAGTTGTACAAGATAGAATATAATGTACATATTTGCAATAAAATAATGTTGAACCACTAACAAACGATCTAAAGTTATTTTTAAGCGAACGGTATGTATCAAGTTATAATAAAGTCAATATTAAATCTTTATTGACGAATCCTAGAAATTCCTAATCCTAGTATCATTTTGTCATTCGAGCTGTCTTGTGGTAACCTGCTGATATTGGCTAACAAAACTGCTTTGCTCTTGTATTATGCATTCTCAACATACCTTGGTATTTTCTTATTGAAATCACCAGTTTCTGGGGGAAAGATGTAGGCAGATTGCTTGGGAAATTTTGTGCTCTCAAAACGTGATTCACATTGTGTATCCATTTTGAATGTTATATAAATGATTGAGGCAGACGTTTTACCCAAGATTAGAAAAAATTAATTATACATGCGAGGAAACTGAGCTTGCCAGCACGATACACTGAGTTTACATGGACATATGCATCTATGTAAAAAACACATGGACATTGGCATTGAATTACGTCATGATAGGAATGATAAAAAGTGTAATAATCTCATAGGTATATTTGCATTTAATTGCATGCACGTACTTTTTCTCTTGATATTCTCTTTACGTAAAAACGAGTGTGGTAAAACTCTGGCATTAGTGTGGTTTAGCAATTCCTAATAATAAAAAAAGTATGCTACGTGTCTTCGATGAATAATATCAATGTGTGTTTGAGAACAATAATCTCGCAACATTCATTATTCTACTAGAACGAAAATTTTTACAATTCTAACAAGAGCATTACCATAATTACAATCAGAAAATAGTTCACGAAAGCGTACTTGCGGAAATGAATATGAACACGAAACTTGCTTGACTCCACTGTCAAAACACATACATAGTGGAATTAATATTGTTTTGTTGTCATAATATTACGTTTACTTCATATATAACTTGAAAGTTCCCGGGCAATGTTGGGTCGCCATTTTAATTAATCATCGTCGCGAGGGTTGGTGATAGAAAGAAACGTCTACTTTTATCGATTACATTTCATCTTCGGATAATTTCTTACCGTTCAAATCCAATAAGTTATTTGATTGTCACAAGTGCAAGTCTACAAAAACAGAATTTATTTAAATACAACAAATAATTTTTACATTTAAATTATATAACATAATGAAAGATAAAATATCGTCATCTTTTATTATATACTTATTACGTAATTCGATATCAAATCGATACAAATATCGATATTATTGATTCGAAATGTCGGTCAACTCTATTTCAATTTTACATTTGCGTATCCATCTATATGCATAACCGCTTCAATATTTCCTTCTATGAAATTAGAAAACAAGCAATCTTGTTGTTCTGTCAATGAAAAGCATAAACTTCCCATTCAGCCCTAACCGATCTGTGCGAACACGACTATAATCTCACGTCATTTTGTCCAATAAAATGATTTGCCTCTGCAAAATCACAATAAACAACGTTTTTCGTGATCTGCAAGTAGGATGTTTGAATTTCCCGTAAAAAAGTGACCTGCTGGCGGCGCTAGAAATACAAATGCGTCGTAAATCTACAGGACGCGTCATCTCATTCTGCCTTCACCCTTTCCGCTCAACCCCGGCAAGCTGTCCTGGCCAGTCCGGCAAATTACGCACACGGCGCCGCATGTGAGGATCAACCTTCAATCCTCGCACGGGAGTTGTTTTTTTTTTTGCGGCACTATTGCACCATACAACACAGCAGTCACTTACGTGCTCGTTGTCAGAATGAATCGGCGCCCGTCGAGACTACTCTACGAGAAGCACGTGCGAATCTAACGTGGGAAAGCCCATTGATGTACATAGTAGCACTCTCGACTGCCAGTGGGGCTACTTCAGCGAACGTGCTTCTCTTGACCTCGATGAAGTAAAAAGATTCCTCGTGGTTAAGCCATCGAAGCAGTATCCTCTTCTCTGAAGCGGATTAGATACGTATCTCATTCTCCGGCTGCACCATGTATCAGAAATTGAACTGCGAGATCGAATATTTGTCGGAGGGACACCTCACGGGGTTCGAGAACTATAAAGTAAGTTCTGCACGGGTTGTTTCGTTTAATCAAATTCGATCGGTGTTGTCCGGGACAGTGTATCTTCTTTTTCGGCGAATGGGAAGGAGGGGGTTTTCATAATTTGGCTACACGTTTCCACAGAATATGTTACCGTTAAGATTCCTTTTACAATACGCTTCCCGCCCGATAATGATAACACTCTTAATTTGGCAATCTTTTTTTATGGATAATTTATGAAGCACATTTATGGAATTGCCGATCTGTGTATATTACGTTTAACCACTTCGCACTTGCATGCCGGAAAATTGGACATTCTCTAATGTGTAATATTTTGAATATTTAATGCATTTTTTTGATTAAATTATTGTTTTTGTACGCTGGCGTTATTTAGATAAGAATGGTAATTACTGCATTAATGATTGTAGCCGGGAGCACGACCTTAAGAACTTATCTATTCTTTTCTCCTGTTATTTAATGCTGCTACAATATTTCTGTCAGTTATCAGTTTCATTGTGAAATATACTCCACAAATTTACAGCACCCCTGTTCAAAAATATTTCGATAACCAACATTTAACAATGTTTTGTAATTGTAGTATGTAGTAGAAACACTCCAAGTGCGAATAAGACAAATGGGATATATTATATAACGCAACATTTGTTTTATATTCCTTAATGTTCTATTAATGTATTTTTGTATGATAGCCTACTTCATGATATTTTATATAGTATTAACCGTTGAATAAACATATATATAAATAAATTGTTTCTGTTTATTCTATTACAACCTAAATGCTTAGAAGAATCTCCTATAGCACAATGAATTTTTGCATTTTAGTATAGTGCCGTCGACACCAGCCCTCTGAGCGTGTATGTTATGCACCCATTTTGGAACAAAGTTGTTCAGGTATGAATTTTTTAATTCTTTCTCAATTATCGGAGCATTTTTCATTTATGATTAATATTTATAAACAAAATAATTTTTCCCTTTCAGTATTGTCCAAAATGGGTGGCGCCAAACATGTTGACCTTCTCTGGATTCTTGTTTACAGTCATGAATTATACAATTCTTGCAAGTTATGATTATTATCTGTACGCTTCGAGCGACGATAAACCACAATATCCTCCAATACCACAATGGATCTTTGCATTAAGTGCATTTAACATCTTTGTTGCGTACACGCTTGGTAAGAATAAAATTGCAAGTAAATTCTTGAAAATTGTTACCACACTATAAATTATCATCTTTCTACCTTTCTAAGAAATGGAAAAATTACATAAATAATCAGTCTCTTGTTTTCATAGATGGTATAGATGGTAAACAGGCAAGACGTACAGAAACATCTGGCCCCTTAGGAGAGCTGTTTGATCATGGTTTGGACAGTTGGACGACCATGCTTATTACTGTTTGTATGCTTTCTGTCTTTGGTAGGACGGATCACAGTGTTTCCCCTTTGAGAATGTATTTCATATTGTGGAACGTCTTTATTAATTTCTATTTGACTCATTGGGAAAAGTATAATACCGGTGTATTGTTCCTTCCTTGGGGGTACGATGCGTCTATGGTAGTAAGTGTCTTTTAAGCTTTATTGCAAATATTTCCATCATACACTGTCTACTATTTTGAACCAGGTTCGATCACACTTTGACAAATGTACGTTACAACTTCTATTTGTAGGGTACTATTTTGGTGTTTATTATATCTGGTATAGGCGGACACGAGGTTTGGAAATTCGTATTGCCTGGTGGCATGTCGATAGGAGTATTGTTTGAATTGACACTGTACTTCACTGCAATCGGTACTGGTCTACCCCTCGTCCTGTGGAATATATACAAGTTCGTATCGCAGAATGAATCCTACGGATAATGATACTATGTTGAGAATTTTCTCCAATGTTGATAAAATCCTTCGTTCAGGTCGTATAGAGACAAGACTGGTAAAATGCGAACATTCCTAGATGCTATAAGACCATTATTGCCCTTAACAGTACTCTTTTCGATTTCGACAATTTGGATATTACAATCTCCTAACAATATTGTGGAAAAGGATCCAAGGATTGTATATTTGATCATTGGAACTGTTTTTTCAAATATATGCGTAAGATTTCATTTAAAGCATTTTCATGATTAATACGGGAGTTTTGGGTTAATAATTGATCCTGCAACTTGCTTCAAATTTTTAGTGCCGATTAATCGTGTCTCAAATGAGTAATACCAGATGTGAACTATTACCATGGATATTGCTTCCAATCGCTGTAGCAGCCGTTTTTTCATTTATCTCGCCTAATCTAGATCTGGTATTTACATACATCGTCGCAGTCATTGCTTTAGTAGCGCATATTCATTACGGCACTTCCGTGGTAAGTCCTTTTGAATAATAAGAAAATGTTGATTAAGAAATTTTGGCGTAAACATGACGGTAGCTATAGCCCCGCTGAAATCATTGTGTGACATAGAGGATTGAGAGAAGTAACGTCGCCATGAAAGAATGCCCTTTCGACCTTTCCAATATCTCAATGAGGCAGTTTTCGGTGGGGCTGTAATACGTGTACATGAAATTACAATAATTTATTCTAATAATCGATTGATTTTTCAGGTACGCCAAATGTGTCGACATTTCCGTATTAATACGTTTCGTATTAAAGATCGTTCCGATTGACTGCTTGCCGACGATATATGTTAAAAACGAAGATGACAGGCGAGTCAGAGAGAAAGGGTCGGAAGTACGAAATAGCGAGTGCAAAGCAGGGAACGAGAAGATATTTAATACGCAATTATCGTTGGAACGAACTACCTGAAATCCGCACGCCATGACTCAAAACGCTGTTAAGTAACGATCATAATTAAGGGATAATTTCGGGTATATTAAAGACAAGAATAGACATGTTTCGGGTTTGAATTACGAAAACGAAACAGCTGATATTGGTATTACATTCGCACGGTTAATCATTGTTGATGTCATATCTAAAGTACCTGTTAAGTAGTTTATTTCTTTGTTGGCACGAGCAAAATTATTTAAATCTCATGTTACTGTGATATACTTAGTTACAGACTCGTTCGCACGTTTATTTCTTAGTTCTTTTTTTTTTTTTGCTAAAATCTGAAGTAAGATCGCGTGGAGGAGAATTTAGCGTAGTCGATTTAGGCAGCACCTAACGATTCCTACGACTGTTGTATGAACATAAATCATGTTCCAATTTGCAACTCTGACTGTATGTACATGTAACTTTTTCTTTTAATGCCACTGGCTTGCAGTTGCCATTAGTTTCATTGGTAAACTCGTCTCTTCGTTTTTTACGTATATTGTCGCGGTGTTACAGAACGTCAAAATGATTGTGGCGGGAGGGGCTTGCTCAGTTTCTATGCGCGATCGATGATTTTTTCTTTCAAAGCGATTTCGTAATCACGATTCAATTTTCTCTTTTGAGACGAACGAACTTATTTTTTATCTGTTGCACTCTGGAACATTTCCGACCGGATCATGTGCAGTGTGTATACGTTTTGTTACCACAGGTACAATAGTGCAGAGTGAAAGGTTAAAGTTTTGACGGACGAAACTATCGTATGGCGTAATGCTGAAAGAGCTGTTAGTGTAATATAATGCGGATGGAAAATGAAATTGAATAACGACGTCGACGTACATATACATATAATAAGATACGTACAAGAGACACTATTTATTTTGTGTAACAATGCATGTGTATATTATGCTTACAATTAGTAATCAGTTTCCCAAAGTGAATAATTCGTTGGATTCAAAATATACGACACGCCTGTAATCATTATTATAATAAGTAGTAACGATGTCTAGTTAATTCGAAATCATGTTTCTCAAGAAAACTTATCACGAAGTACTTAGACCAAGTTACAATCGTCGATTTGTAAACAATGATGGAAACGACGGGTTGTTATCGTGCGGAATAAGTTGGCCAAAAATTACTATTGGAAAGGCACGCGCGACTACAAAGCTTTCTATATGTATAGTTCTTTGTGGGAATTAACGAATTGTGTCATTCGTTTTTCTATACTCATAACAATAATGTGTAAAATGTATTAGCTTTTCAACGTGGGAAAGAGCGCGGCGACACACAGTCAGAATTTTATTAGAATTCGACGAAAGTTGCGAAGTTTTGTTACCACCTCGAGAGAATAAAATATTCTCTAGCTTGGCGTTTCCCATTATTATTTATTGCTTTCTGCAATATCACTCTAGCTATCATATTTCTAGTTCGGCATTTCTAGTCTTACTGTTATGTCAAAATGGTTCTTTGACAATATGATTCATTAACCAGAAGATCATTTTAATTTTGCGATTTCGTAAAGGTATCACCAGCTGTGCGATAAATTCGAGTGGTCTACGATATACGGATCGGGAAACGCTGCTTCAGTCGTTACCAAATATATTTACATTCCTAGCAACTAATGTCCGCGCATTAAATATTAGGTAGAATTAAAAATGCCCACGTTGAAATAACTAAGCTAGAATCTTCTTTTTAACATTTCGTAAGTTTAGTTTTAAGTTGAGTTGTTGTCATAATATGTCGGTCTATAGAATAAATTAACCAAATTTCAACACAGACGCTTTTATTTACTCTCATCCGTTAAAAATATCTTTATACATTAATATCAAAAACAAGTATTAACTACGTACAAATTGTTTACAGTTTGAGGAGAAGATCTGTGTGAGTTATTGTTGAGCACACCAAACAAATCGGTCTTCTGTTCCAAGAGACATAAGAACAAACGTTTCAGAAATTTGTTTATTGATTCATTGATTTCAGATGTTCTTCCTGTATTTTAGCTCTCTCTTCTGGTGGTGGCAAATAAGGCTGAATTCCTTGTTGTCTTCGCTTCATCTGCACGTCATTCTACAGTATCAAACAAGTACGTGAGTTTCTCCCATAATAATCATGCATGTATATCAAATACTGTTACCACTTTCTCGATATAATACCCGTACTCGTTACGGTAATCAAACAAATCTCCCTCCCCCATTCTAACAATGTACAGATTTAATAAACGAGGACGATCTCTTGAGAAAGCGTAATTTTCAGCTGATCAGTTGACAAAACTTGAACGTATCATTATTTTAAACATTGGAGAAAACTTGTGAAAAAGATATATACTTATTGCAAAGTTTTATAAAAACTGCACAGAATGTGTGAACTATTGACTCGAAGTAAAAGATTATGCAGCAGAACTTAAAATCAACTGTGCGCATGTATGTACAATGAGTTTCTGTATTTAAAGAAACAGCAGCCTTACATGCGGTTGTTATAACAAGAAACTAAGGGAATAACTTAGTTACTGTAACGAGTCTCAAGTAATTCCAATCACCCAAAATTCTTTGCAGATCTTGTAATTGTCAAAGTACATGGAACATGCAGATTGTTCGTAATTGTTTTCGTCAAGGCATTTTAGAGATAACTTATGCTCCTGAAAAGAAAATCGAGAACAAGGTTATATTGCTACATAAACGTGAAAACTTGCTTATAATTCGTCGCGATTCAAGATAATTGATCAATTAGATTGACAAAGGTAAGAATAAATAAGAATCAATTGATAAAGATAATTCATCAATTACTTTGAAAAATATACGGAGATAATCCGTTACGTGGGATTAAATACAATGATACCTTCAGACACGGATTATTTAAGTCTTGATTACGCCGAAATCTTCGTACTGAATCAGGATTTGACGCGAACTGCCTTTCTGGTGTAAGATTAAGTGAACTCATTTTTCTTCAGTTTATGATAATAACCTCGCGAACTCTATTGTAGGTTATTGTATACCGGTAAAGAGACAAACTGCCGTGGTTTATAATGTATATAATATTGTCTTGAGATGTTTACAACGAAGAATATCACCCACCGTACGCACTGCTGCGAGCGGGCATCTGATAACGCGTTGCCGAGAACTAAAATTTAAAAATACTTCTGCAAACGTTAGAAAAACCGATTATTATTAGACTACCGGAAGTAATCGCACGATTGCAAATAAATTTAATTATTAGATAACTAGATATCTATTTGACGGATTACTTGCAGTTTTCGGCTTTATAAAAATATAGAATGGGAATGTGATCGAACCATACTTCGGGCAACATTTTTGTACACTTTGCCGTATTCAATATTTTCATTATTTTTTCATTCATTTATTTCTATAACACTTGTTAAAAGAAAGTACCTCAGTAAAATTACTGTACATTATTAGAATACATACTGAGGGAATGGAAGGAACACAGTGAGAAATGGAACGGATGGATCGAATGATTTTCACTTAAATTTCTTTTATTTTAAATTTTTATAAATTGTAATATCGTTCTTCCCCTATAGCGTGTAAATCTTTGAATCTTATGTGCGATGATTCCGAAAATTGTTTTTCCTAGGGGACACGCCGCAATCCACATCTCTCGCGTTTCGCTAAATCGTGTAACAGTTACGCAAGGATACGTAAATAATGTCGAGATAGAAGAGAGCAGCGCGCAACGATTCATAACGGCAGGCACGGGTATAATATACCAGGGAAATATAATACACTACTCTGTGCTCGACGTTTGAAATATGACAAAATTCCATCTGAAAATAAAACGTCGTATTAATAACTATAATCCTGATAAACGTTTACGTTAGTGTTAGTACAGTAAGGCGAGCCGCACACCGAGGAAACTCTTTGATCAAACTCTTTGATGAAAACAGTTTCATGAAATGTAAAACTTTAGTTTGAAGAAACCATTCCATTCAAATAAGACATGCACCCGCACACTAAATTTCAAGCATCAGGTGTCACAAGTTTCGATAAAACTTGTGATTTTGGTTTCAAGAGACTTCAGTTTCATCAGTTCATCAGTGTCGTATAGAAGATCCAAGTTTCTATTACAGCCGTTGACATTAGCGTTGTTAAATGAACATTTTGGAAGCATTTTGTTATATTCTTGATCAGCAATTTATTTAAATTTTATAATTTTAAGTTTACTTATATGCAATCGTGACTCAATATACGAGCTTTCCGTTTTGCTTTGCTCAGGATTTAATTAACATCTCGTTAATTAAGGCGATTGGAGTATTTTCAACAAGGAAAAACCTAATTGGAGTTATCCAAAGTGTCGCACCTTGAACGGACTACCACTATTTACGGGACAATCTTATATGTGACATGAACATCATGAATTACTTTCGTTAATGTTGTTCAAGTTTCTACGTTGCAATGTTGGACCAACGAGACGTACCGCACGATAAGTTATTTAATGTTCGTTAACGTTTGCCATGTTTACCTTTTTTATTAATTACTTGTTCGCTGACTTGTTCCCCTTTACGTGTTATCTTCGAAATTCTGTTGTGCCTTCTGCCACTTAGCTACCATACTAGATACTTCTTTGTGTTTCTTACTGATGCCGATTCTCGTCTGAAACCATACTGTACAATAATCTTCGTTTTCTTCTTCTCCTTTGTCATTTTTTAAGAATTCGAGTGTCTCCTGCTTTGCTATTACCAATACCCGGATTTCGATACAAACATAAGATGTATGGAGTACGCATTAATGGAAACGAAACCTTGATTAAGATCGTGCGCAGCTTCACCTTTTTTCTTTTCTTTTCTTTCGGTGTCATTTCAGTAGGAACGGGTTCCGGTTCCACTTCCAATTTCACTTCTTCCGCAGGTAAGGGCGGTGGTTCGGTCGGTGTCACATCTGGCCGCAGAGGGGTTTGTTCCGGTACGCTATTTTCTATTCGTGCTATGTCGTTGTAAAACGAATCTAAAGCAGATACCAGAGACTCCTTTGCCGTTTTTACAGGTGGTTTCTCGATAACCTTGTGATTCGTGTATATCGGCGTGTAATCCGGTATGATTTGAATCGCAGGTTGTACGCCGTGCTTATGCGGAAGAACTAATGCCGCCGACTGTGGAAAATGAAAATGTATATATGTTGGCTTCACGAATTAATATATAAAAAAAACTTAACATTCAAAGAACTCACAGCGTGTAAATGAGGGTGATAAGCCGGGTACTGCAGGTAATGTTCTTGCACTATGGCAGCTGGATGGCCTAAAATAGGAACCGCCGTGTCCCTCGCGGAAGGATCATAAAGCGAATTACTCTGTGTCGGCACGGCACCGTAGATGATTCTTTTTAGAGCAGTAGCTGATATCTCGTAGGGTGCCTCCGTTAAATCTACACCAGGTGGAAGGGGTTCGGTATTGGTCATATTTGGAAGCGCAGAAGATTGAGGCGATAGTGGCGTCGAAGAATGCGTAAACCCAGAAGGATTCTCAAGTTGATTCGTATCCGCAATCGTTGCAACTTCTGCTATCAAAAACACATTCCCCATTACAAAAGCTTAAAATAATGGAAGTATGCAGGGTACTTTCCTAACTTTTTAATTCTCGGATTACAAATCACAAATGTTGATGTGAACATGTCGAAGCACGACTGACCTGATCTAAAATACCGTTTGGATAATATTCAGCATAATAAAACAGATGGTAACAGAAGATGACAGTAAACATAGGCAGATATTCAATATTTGTAATTTATAGAAACAACTTTCGTGTATCCACTGCCATATGATGTTTAAAGTATTAGCCTGACAATTGGAATGAGCAATACTGTAAAAATAATTTACATAGATACGTATAAATACAGGAAGAAACGATGATGTTTACCCTCTCCTAGCCGTTGCTTCTTGCCAGACAACTTTTCACTACATTTGTCCCGCTTTCGTTTATCCTTCTTTAAATCCTCCGCAAATATCCTAGGAGGTGGAGGTGGGCTCGGATTAGAAATTTGTGGCGGTGGTGGTGCTTCAATATCGCTGGCACGTTGTTCCGATGTCTTTTCGCATAGTTCGCCATCGTCTTCCTTCGGTTTCTTTGGTTTCGGTTCTGCTTTTTCTGTTTCGGCTGGATCAACAAATTTTCGAATAAATTGTATAAACCGCAAACGAGAGAAATTATTGTGACATCCAAAAGGAACTTGAAATCAGATATATTTTTTAGAAACACGTACCTGATATACTGATTTCTTCTTGTTCCGCTGGGGGTGGTGTGGAGCATATTTCCATTTCTTCTGTCCCACCAGCGATACCCGTGTCCGGATAAGTCCACTGTGTTACTCCTGTAGTTGCGTTCTGGTAATAATATCGCTTATGCGACCTGGAAAAAACCGCGCCGAAGAATGTAATACTCGACACCAACAATCTAGTCACAATACTGTCCAAAAGAAAGCGGCACCCTTAAAAAAAGTGTCTAAACATGAAAACGAATGATCCTACAGTTTTAAACAACAGACATCGATGAAAAACGTAACAATTGACCGTAATAAGAATTGATTTGATCAATTAATTAATGTCAGACGTAACTGTCGTTAACTGTCCTATGTGTTGGACGACGCTTTCTTTTGCACGGCATCATAGTTGCAAGTTACTTTAAGAAGTTTCAAGGAACGTTTCTCTCATCGAAAGAACGTCCTTGTATTCTGAAGCGACTTATTAGCTAGGAAGACAATCAGTTAATACTCCTACCTGCGACTCGTCGTGCCGTTAACTCAGCGAAGCCCTTTTATTACAAAAGGATAAAGTGTTACTTAGCAGTTACTTAGAGGCTCTCTCTTCCGTAACACGAACATCGAGATTTACGTGGTCAAAATCTGCTTTATGCTAGCGAAGTTAAGTGAGTGGATTATACTTTCAGGAACGAAGATTTTTATATGTCAGGATGCGGGTGACACACAATGACAAGATATGGAACGATCAGATCGTAATGCTCAAACGCGCCGATACGATGGTGTACAAATTGTGTGTATATATAAGTAAGAAATTGAAATGAGTACTGTGCACGATACAAAAAGAACCATTCGAATTTTACGTTACTTATGTATATATGCATATTCGTACAAAATGAAATATTCCGATACAATGTAAAAAACAATTACAAAACATTTACATATGATATTAACGTATCATTTTTCTTGGAAAAATCGCACGATATATGTTGTACGGGTTTGAACAAAGATTTTTATTTCATCGTTAATGAAATTAACTCATACACGGCGTTCGATGAATTTGGCTTCGTGTCCTCCTTCCAAAGATTCTATCGTGCGGTAGTTATGTTTCTTCGCATACTTTACTGACAGTTTAACTCCAAGTCTCCCTCGTGGTTCCTGCACTATCTTCAGATAGAATCCTTTTGAATTATGATGTTTGTCCCCAAGTTTTTTCATTATCGGATTACCACAAGTATCTTTAATACTCCTGCATGATCTTTCTGTTTAAATCATTCAAGTATCCATAATATGCGGTTCATTGATATCAACAGCTAATACTTGATCCATTTCTATCAGCGAATACTGTCTTCGTTTGCGTATCCTATTGTTAGTCACTGGATTACATCTTTGGTACTTGCCACGGTAATCTTCCAAGACGATTACTTTTCTATTCTTCAATTATTAACAAATGCACCTAGTATAATCTTCATTATTTACATCACTAAACGATGCATTCGATGTTCGTTATTTCAAATGTGTAAGATATACACATTGTCCACCAATGACAATTCTTAGAACGGTTAACTTGTTCCAAGCGCACAACGCGTAATGTTCCAAGTACATATTTGACATATATGTTGAAATATGGATTGTAATGTATACATGAATGTCAATATACGAAATCTATATTTCAAAATATAAGATCCATACAAAGTACATTTTTATTTACCGCACGGGATGTATTTATAACTCGTACACAATTCGTAAAGCCCCTTATGATACAAATTTTGTAAATGATTTCCGGATATTTTATTCTGAAATTCGTAAAGCTACATTGATAAATTCTGTGAAATCAATGGAGTTCATAGTAGATCCACTTTTTACGCGTGTGTTATATTACCATGAAAATACTAATAGTAAATGATTGTACGAATTAAATGACAATTCGACGTACTATGGTGTTAATACAAAAAATAGAATTTCACGCGCCTGTGCTATAATGATCGATATCGAATGAAGCTGCAGTCTTCTATAACTTTAACTCGAAATGGTAACCTGGGCTTTCGAATACTTTGAAATATGGTTTTATATAGATAATCTCACAATGAGATAGCGATTTGTGAAAAATATAGGCAAAATATATCTTGTTAACTGTTCACACTTCTATGTCAAAGTGGTCTAGACATCGCTTTCCTTTGAACTGATGAATTCGTAACAATTTCAACATTAAATCTTTAATACACTTTAAATATCTGAGCTACGCGCCAAAGGATCGAGTGTCCCATTTTCTATTAATCACTTGTTAGCGGTTTATATATAAAGAAATTAAATTTTACGAAGTTGGCATAATTTTGAATAAAAACGATATGCGACGATATAAGCTCCGAGCCGAGATTACCACACATCAGCGCACCCTGATATTTCACTGCAATAGTACGTGCAAAATTACATGATCGAATGCTTGTAAAATGCCATGTACATACTGTGTTACCGGACGCCGTAACGTAACCGTGTAACGTACCACCCGAATGCCCGGTGACCGCCAAAATGATACACGATTGCATTACCCGCCCCCGTATACGTTACTCCGAACTGCTACGCTGTGCGGTTACGTTACGGCCTTCGGTTTTACAGTGCGTACGTGGCTAAACTGTGGCGTGTACAACATACCACGATGCTTTATATGGAACGATTCAGATTTATTTGTACGAAATAATACAGAATATTCATATGGCATACTATACCTATCCCACTGACAAAGCCATCCTGGCGGTGCTGCGTCTTGTTCCAATCGTTCCAATTCATGACCAGTGTCAGTTAACCATCTACGTAAGTAACTTTTTTCTAAGTAACCTCCCTCCCATGCGACAAACAGTGTCTAGAATAAGAGAAGAATAAAATATGAGAACCATTATTACATTATTTGATATACTTAAATATTACAATTAAAAAGTACACCGAATACGATTTATTAAGTATTATTGTATTCCACGTTTATCAAATACAATAATAAACTTACTTGTAATTGTATTGCCATTAGTTGTACAGGAGACACGCTTTGCTTTCCTTCGGATAGAAATTTTAATTTTTCAAGTATGATCTGCGTGAGTAAGTTGACTTCTTCTTCGTCCTCCTTCGAATTTTCAGGCGAGTCGCATTGGGTATTCGTCTGCTCCTCGGTGTTACTTGGTTCCTCTTTGAAATTGCTTCTCGTACTCTCCACCGTATCTTCGTTCACGCTGTTACATTCCTTTTGATATTCACCATTGAATTCTTTTTGCGATTCGTCATTATCAATACAAAGATTCACTTCGGCATTCTGCGTCCCATTTTCAATTTTGCTTGTTTCGCAATCATCAGTCGTTTTAGTTTTACCCGAAGTGACTGTAATAATTTTGAAAACATATTCTGGTTTATCATAGTGTATGGGAATATTGAAAAATATTTTTGCTTAACATGTCATAGGGACAATTTCGCTATACGAAAGAATGTAAATTCATGTTAAAAGCTTACCATCGAATGCAATTCTTTTCTTTCGTTGAAAACACTTGTTCCGTCCATGCAAGTTATCTAGAAATTTGTTCAACTTCAAGGTATCATCCTCTGTTTTTCCGCATGAATCTTCTGTGTTTGCTATCTTCTCCAGAATTTCTTCGACCTCTTGTACGTCCACGTGATCCTTGTCGATAGTGCTTGCGTTCGTGTCACTGTCGTTGCTATCGGTAACTCGTGTCTGATCAAGCACAACTTGTTTGCTTCTCTGCGATAAAGATGCGTTTTCCGTGGTATCTTCGTTTTGCGGAATCGGAAATAATGCTTTTCTTTCTACGACGACTTCCGTCTCCTCTTCCGGGTCAGAATCTTCATCGTATCCAGGAACCAAAGATACGCGGAAATCCAGATCGGAATCGACGTTCTGTTTACAAAGAATATCTTTCTTGATTACGTTCTCTTCGCAAGAATTCGAAGCTGACTCTTTGGCTGCTTGATTATTATTATCAATGCTAATTTTGCTTATGGTTTCGTCGATCTCTTTCTTGACGGGTCGCTGCGGTAATCCCACTTGGCCTTTCGAGTGTTTGCTAGAATTTTTCTCATCATCCATATTTACATTTACTAGTACTTCTGTTTTTACATCGTCCCTGATGATTTTTCTCTCGTAATCAGAGTTCTTTCGCTTCAGAGTTGTAGGTGGCCGTGGTAACGTGACAGCTGCAGCCAAAGCTTCAACGTTCTTTGACTTCACCGTCAAACTTACATCGGTAGATTTCTTTGTAGATACTGACGTTATTTTATTACTAGATTGATTGTTCTCCGTTGTGTCAGAGTCACTCTCGTCGCTACCGAACGACGTAATCATTTCTATTTTCCTGTAAAACAACATTTTTCTATTCTCCTTCCAAAAAATGCTTTGAAATTATGTTTGAATGACAATTATTTTTTCTGCTTACCCATCATCAGAATCCTCGTCCATCACATCAGACGCATTCGCGGTATCTTGTTCAACTTGAGAATCATGTTTTTCAGCCGTCTCATTGCGAATGTACCTGTTGCGATTTCGAGCCACGACTTCTCTTGGTATCATACCTTCTGGTATATTTTCATGGGATTGTTGATCTAAAATGTTATTTAATCAATTTTGTCCACGTTGTAGTTGAAAAACTACTCTTGAAATTGGGAGTCACGCGAGGAACATGTATATTCTACTTCGGCTACGTCGTTAATTGCTTTTTACAACAAATAAAAAATACGAATAGAGAATTCCAAATAAAGCAATTTACATGCGATGGACGAGAAATCGACCCAATGAGATTCCTGAGCTGCAGATGGTTTTGCAATGGTACTTGTTGTTGCATTATTTTTTGCACATCGAAGCTCCTCTGGCAATTCCCATGTTACTTCATTGGTTTCTATGTGCCAGTAATAAGGATAGCCTGATGACTCGTCTAAACATTCCCGCCACACTAAGAGAAAAACATGTTCATAGAAGTCATGCAAATCACAAAACACAAACTCAGAGGTACATAAAAATAAACTCTTTGCTATTAAAACTTCATATAACTGGTATACTTTTACGTTACTACAAGAAACTCTTACTTTGCGCTTGTTGGTTTGCATGTTGTGCCGATTTTACGGTTGCGTTTGGAGGAAGGGGATGATTACTAGAGTTGTTTGAAACCAACTCTGTTGGAGCAATAAGTTGAATTTCCTAAAAGCAGACCGTTAAAATTGTGGATCACATAATATACAATTCACTCGGGAATTATTTCTCGTGAGCGGGGAGAGAGAGAAAGAGCACCATATGGCCACTTACCTTGAAAAAGTTATTGACCTGATCATCTAACTTATGAACATCTTTCTTAGAATCTTCAGTATCACTGTCTGAATTGTATTGACATAACAAGTTTGCCAAAGGGTTCGCAGGTACATTTTGGCCAGGTTGTCCGCTAGCTATTTGTTTACTCTTACCTAGATCAAGAATGGAGAAACATAACTGTACTTCATAAAATCCTACTTAATAATTATGCATTATCATTCATCAACGAGTATTCTTTTTCTTAGCTGTGAAAGTTTGTAATGAATGTCCAAGTTGTTCTAGAAAATATAATTATTTATATTACATAGAAAGTAATGTAAACATTGAAAACTAATGTCTTCGCTTCGGGAACTACCAAATTTCTCATGAACGGACAAGCCAATATGTAAAATATAATTCAATGCTTAGCGTGAATATCTTTATAGAATAAGTAGAGGATAAACTGCACGATTCATTTTAGTATACAGTTACAATACATTAGCATGTATACAGAGCATTCAAGATGAAAGTTTTTAGTGTGTGTGTGAATAAACACTTAAACAAATAGAAATATGATTTTACTTTGCGGATGTTCCCCGTGAGGACTGGCCTGCCCTTGATTAAGCTCTAAAACGGGCCTTCTCTGACGTCGCTTCATAATAAATCATAAACAACGTTGCGCTTATTACGCAGAATAGGAATATCTGAAAATAATGCGAAATGTATTTCGTATAATCGCAATGTCTTGATCACAAAGAGCACAGTTCTTGCCCATGTATTCTTTTTATATACGTACACTTAAAACTAAAATATATTGTCAGGCAACTAGCACTCATAACCTCGATATGCGATAGATCTACTCAGCGTAGACTTCTAATGTGCGGTAACAATGATAAATTAAGTAGGAAAACGATTATGCAACAGGCACCTGGAGTCCAAGAAACCATGCTACTCCATGAACCAAGATGTATCTCATAAAAACGTACAAAAATGTTTAACATGAAAAACGCGAGGTTATGTCAAACTATGTCGAGCATTTAGCCTGATTTAGCCTAACTTTGCTGCTCTCGTGCATGCAATACTGTCAGATTGTGTTAGATGTCTAACACCGACCCTAGATTAAATAGAACAGAAGGTAACATGAGAGTAAAAAACTGAGTTTGATTTATCAGCGCTCTCTTGAGAGCGACTGTAACAACTAATTCTCCTATTCCCTGTGATGCTGCCGTTCGTCTGCGTTCGCCCAAGATTGTAGCGCCCGCATTTTAACCGGATCAGATATGAATTGATTAGTCAGCGTGGTATTATTCAAAATCGTCGAAACTGGATATCGTAGCAATAGACAATAAATTAGTTCAGAGCAGTCCAGGGCAAATCAATCTACGCGAAGTGGAATGGCCACTCGTACTCATAAATTAAATGTTCTCCACATAATAGATTTAAGGAATGTTATTGTTTCAAAAGTGCAGATATCATAATACTTACAGAAAAACGTCACGATATTTCCGCATGGCAGACCTGTAATTTCCCTGACATTTGACTAATATTAAATCAATGATTGTAATTTCAAAAGAGGCGTGTTACATGGCCATTGTAGAAATGAGAGAAGGCGAGTGTAAACCTGGTAATAGAAATCAAACTCGATACCCGTAACTGTCGATAAGATAAAAATAGAACATTGGTGGAAAAATTACAAAAGGACAACTGTTGCATGTACGGTTTACAAGAACGCATTCGCTGGAAGTTTAATGTTCTATAGAAAGTCTGTGGTAGTATTTATCATGTCTCACTCAATTTTACGAAATTCACAAATGACGGAGGGTTTGGGGAGGGATATGGCGGTTATGGTGGTAAATTTAAATTATTTCGAACACTTCTATAATTTTGTTCGTTATATTATTAAAAGTATATATCGTAACAAAGTGGTCTCCAGATCTTATCAAAGTTAAAAAAAATACAAAATGATTGCAAAGTGGCAAACATAATTCTTTACAAAAATAGCATTGTAATGGCTTGCGATCTTAAGTAAAAGTACTTAAAATGCATTTAAATGTTTGTACACAGTTATGTATTGATTCTGATAGTATACTCCATCAGTCTCAAAATCTCTGTATGGTCTTAAACTAGAATACGGATTCCGTTCATAATGCGCCCACTTTATTTCATTACCCAGAACTGCGTTAACTCTGGACTGTTCTTCTTTCGCCTCTACCATATTGTAAGATGTTAAGATAAATGGGCAATTTTGTTTCGCGATTGCTTGCAAAGATAACGTCCATGTGTCTTTCTCAGATTCAAAGTCATTACATTCATGAATACCAGCATTATATCCGATGATCAAATGGGGCTTCAAAAATGAAGTACTCCTGACATATTGCTCATACAACATACCAAAGATTTCTATAGAAATCTGCTTCTTTTTTAATAGACAATCTTTACAAAGATTGAGGGGTATAGTTCCGTGAGTTAATTCAGGCCCTATCAGTATGATCTTGATCGAAGTTACATTCACTAACCAATGTAACAAAATTTCCCATAGTTCAATACTATCTATCTCTATCATATTTGCTGCAATAATGTGTAGAATCGTGTCACCATCTGAGAAAAAATATCCAAGCTTTTTAGTGGCATAGAGTAGTGTTAAAGGCCTTGTAAGATACTCTGCGTTAATTGCCCATTCTGCCAAAGATATCTGTAAACCGTTGTGATATTTAAGACAATATTTTAGAAAATCTCTCATATCGTTTGGTAGACTAATACAGGTGTTCCAACATAGCACTTTCAACTCTGCTACTCTACAATTGTACGTCATTAAGTTCGTGTCCAAATTATAACACAGTCGCAAAAGAGTACAAATGTCTGCATGACTGAGATCATTCTTGTGCTTTGGGCAAAAGCTGACACAGGGGCAATTATGGCAATCTTTTAATATCTTTGGGTCTCGCTCGTGGCATACAGTGCAAGCTCTAAGGAACTTGAACATCTGCTGCTCATAGTGATGCAGTTTTCGTGCAATTTTAACTCCTACTAGGAGCATAAAATTCATTTTTGTTTGCACCCATATTTCTGCAGAACAGTTTTTATGGAAAATACTTGACTCATTATTCGCTAAAATGCTGCATATTGCTGCACATAGCTCTTTGTGCTGCGGCCAATGTTGCCTTTGATGTTCTGTGCTACAATAAGAGATCATTGCACAATTACCGCATCTTTTCAAAAACACTTCTTTTCCAAAATGCTTACAGATGTGACATGCGTTCGCATAGAAAGCAAAATTGTATTCGTACACCATTTTTGGTACAATAATGCTTGTATAAAAATGCATAAGTGTAAAATGTAAGTTCGTAGAAATGTAGAAATTTGAACAACGATTCAAGAATATTACGGAAACGTTTTTATCTTTTTCGTACGGTGTGACGGTGTATATAATAAGGACTCATCATAAATGACATTGCTTCAATCGACTGTTCGAACTTTTGCATTATTTCGTCGAAATTTATGTTATCATTGTTTATTCTTGATATTTTCTATCTACATGTCGAACAACAGTACTCGAAGCGACTCGACAGTTGCAATCTTTCGAGGATGCCCCGTTTTTATTACTTTTGAACAATTCGAGAATTTATATCCACTCGACTGATTGTATATCCTGTTCACTATTTTGGAGTCCTGAGGTGAGTTCACAGTCAATTATACTTAATTTCGATCAAAACAACAGTTTCACAGATTTCTGTTGAATTGATGTTGGTTACAAAGGTTATAAACACTTCTTTTGGTTTTTAACCGGTGACACCATCTACAACTGACGGAATGCACTAGCACGCACACTCAAATATTTACCGTTTGCTTTTAAATGTTCGAAAATAGTCGGAAAGCTTGAAATGGGAGACCGAGGAATATATTTTCGCTGAAATAGACGTGCAGTCTAACGTAGATCGGAGTGTTGTGGTATTTATTCGGAAGAGGTGCGTTTGCCTGAGAACTCTATTAGTGAATGCAGTATTTCTAACCTTCAATTCGTATCGTACGACGAGGAACGTCATAAATGATGTTTATCAAAATGTTTTGTAAATCAGATTGAAAAACGTTCGTTAAATCGTGGGTCATAAATCGATGCATCATATATTTTCGCTATGAAAGTAATCAAATCGTTCGTTGCGTTCGGTTTCCATTAAAGTGGGGTTATAATAAGCACTGGAAATAAAAGTATGTACATATATAATTCTATCTTTGATCGAAAATATACGGCGCAATTCTCATTTCTTTTGTGATCTTCTTACCTAAAATTCATTATGATAAATTGTATCCAAATTAATTCATACGACCTGTAATGTTTTGTTTTCACAGTTTGTGAATTACCTCTCTTTTCAGGACTGTACAAAAATATGATTACCTTAAGAGGAAAATTGAAAAAGGATAGTGATATAGCAAATTCAAAAAATAGGGATTATAACAAACGTGTTTCTATTCGCGACAAGTTACTGATTAAAGAGGTATTGTCATATAATAATATATAGCGATAGCTCTGAAGATTTTGACATTAGATAGCAAACGATTGATACGTTGCAACTAAATGAACTGTATTTTGTAGCTTTAGAGCAATTTGCTTATCTCTGTTAATCGTCTTCACTGTTCGGCATTTATGTAGGTTCAAGAAATGGAGCAAACGTTACCGAACTCGTGTCAGGTTACATTCGACGATCCTCATCGCCTTCATGAATTTACGCTTTTGATTGTTCCTGAAGAAGGATATTGGCTGGGTGGCCGTTTTTTCTTCCAGATTTATATATCCGAAGATTACAATATGGCAGTAAATACATCTTGTATGGCATGACTGTAAGATCGAACTCATAGTTCCAATGGAAGTAACATCATATTCTTCTAGCCACCGAAAGTGAAGTGCTTAACAAAATTATGGCATCCCAACATAAGCGAGGACGGGGATGTATGCCTTTCGATATTAAGACAAAATAGTATAGATGGAATGGGGTGGGCACCAACCCGTAAACTCAAGGACGTCGTATGGGGTGTGAATTCTCTTTTCACTGTGAGCTCTCAAGAATTTCTGTATTTCATTATTGTTGATATTTTCCAGAATGTCATGTCACTGTTTTATCTGTTTTAGGATCTTCTAAATTTTGACGATCCTTTGAACAGAGATGCCGCCGAATTGTACGTAAAAGATAAAGAATCTTTCCGGAGTAAGGTGAAGGATTATGTCATGCAATTCGCGAAAAGATGATTTCAGTTAAGGAACAAAACGACAACGATATAATTGTACATTTATCGAATTAGTTTTATGGCTGTTTAAAAAAGAAACCCGAAAGTGTATCAGAAATTTTTTTTCAAGTGGCAGGTCATTTTCATATTCAGTGTTTCGTTACTAGTCTTCTGATCCTGTGGAGATTACAATCATTACTTCCATTTTTATTGATCATGTGTAGCTTTGGATTGTTGTATTACGTTGCAATAATGATATTGCGATCAATTATTCACGCGTTACTAATGGTGGTACAGGGAAAGAGGAGAAAGAATGCTTCACGTGTACAATACACTTATCCTCTTTATAGAGCATTGTAATGATGGAAGATCATACTTTGTAAATAAATTCGATATTTAATAATACAACCTCTTTATCCTTGACTTTGATCCTGACGCGATGAAATTACAATGTCTCGCATTAGCGCAGCGGGAGAACGTTTGAATGCAAACTGTTGTTTCTTTATTATTTAGCATTTATTGATGATGCTATTAGAGCATAATCATCTTTTTTTGTACAATTTCAAAGGGCTCGGTTTGTACCTCGATTCATTAAAACATGGGTCGCGTTTCGCGTTACGTTCGAATACAGATAGTTAAATTTCTTTTTCTTCATAGACCTTCCGATCTATGGACGAGCAGGTGGTGATATCTGTTATAATAATTACACGTTGTAACAAATAAATAATAACAAAAAAGAAAACAAGGAAAGAGAAATCTTGCGTTTCGATTTCCTCTCGATGATTCCTGTTTTCATTCCTCCTTGCCCTTCGCAAGACTGACTAGATACACGCGTGAAATTTTACAGTCACGTAAGGTAAAGAAAATTGGAAAATCGCAGCTTAATCGTAGCCTAATCGTTAGAACGTGGTGAGCAGTTCTTCCTGTATGCTAGTCGATCTGATGAGTTTTTGGGTGGAGCCCAATAGACTTTCGCTTGCCAGACTTTGACTCTCGGAAGCTTCTTTCGATTTCTCTTCGTGATACTCTTCGTTGTACTCCTTCAGTCTATTGCCTAAGAAGATGGCCCTCTCGCGCTTCTTGACCATATAGTCCGACGGCTGTAACCATCTGTGCTCGTGACACTCCTCTGCCAATGGCCTTTTGCTAAAATAAGAGATCGTGCCAGATAGAAACATCGCGAAATACTGAGAAAATAAAATTTAATAAACGCTACGAACCTGGGTGCCCGCTTGAAGACCAACATGAGGAATCTTGTGGCCTCTTGACTAAGTTCTTTGAAAAGATGCTCGAATCTGTACCTCACGAATAAGATATTCTGTCTGGTTTCATCGGGATCCTTACCGCGGAACGGTGGGACACCAGAGAGAAGTATATACGTCAGGACACCGACCATCCAGATATCCGTTTGCGGATGTGCCGGTTCCTCGTTGTACACCTCGGGTGCCCTGTACTCGGGATGACCAGCTTTCGGTACCAACGCACCTAATTTACTGACAACCCGAGCAGAGCCCATATCAACGAGCTTGATCTGGACAGATCTGACGGTACTCATTACGACGTTGTCAGGCTGAATGTCCAAGTGACAGTATCCTCGCCAATGGAGGTACTGCAAAGCGTCCAAGATCTGCGATATAGCGGTGGCGACACAATTCTCCGTGAACTCGTGTCTGCTCGAGAAGTACGTGAGTATGTCGGCACCCTGAAGTTTTTCCAGGATGAATAGAGCGACCGGGGAACCCTGGGCCTTGTACGCCGTCTCTAACATGGCTATTCTCTCGTGCCTCAGCGAACGGAGCGCCTCGAATTCCCTGTTGACTTGCTTCTCCGTCTCCGGACGAAGGTCCAGGATCTTGGCGACTATTACGCGATCCGATCCCTTGTCGACGCCCTTCACGACTGCGGAGAATTGTCCGCGGGAGATCTCGGAGATGAAACTGTATTTGCTCGAGAGTTGGGTCTCGGTGGACCATTCGATGGGATGATCCTCGACAGAGTAGTCCATGTGTGGCTTATCCTCCTCGAGCATCACCTCCTGCCCGGATTCCGTTAATTCCTGGAGATGTCTCATCGCGCGCGTTATCTGAACTTTCGGACATCCAACGGGTCTGGTTTTCACGAGTTTCGAGGGGATGCCCTTCTCGCTCCAGCCGATGCGATTTCGCGCTGCCAGACGGAAATTGTAGCTGGTGTCTGGTTTTAAGTTTCTCACTAGGTAGAACTCGTGGTCGATGTTGGAGGCGATGTCAATCCACATGATCGCGTCGCCTTCTTTCATTTGAAGGTTGTAGCACAGCACGGGAGAGTTACCGTCGTACTTTGGTTGTTTCCATCTTAGAAGCACTTCGGAGTCTGAAACGTCGGAAGCCTGGAAAATGAAACGAAGTCTTTGTCGTTCCTTTTGTTTCTTACGTAAATATATATTTTAGAGTTTGCACAATAAGTATGGAAAGAGACTTAACGTTATTTCAAGTACTTGATTCAATTAAAGAGATTAAAAACTGAATTTGGGCCCGTTTGACTCTCAAGGTCCCAGGCGAGCGCTGTATATGCGGCGTATACGTCAACCCGCCATTGGTATTAGGCTTTACTTATTACCAATTAATTATTCGTCCTACCTCGGGAGAATCAGGTCCGGAAGGAACAACCGCTTCCACCAGCCTAGTTCTGACTACCGTCTGCCCAATAGAATTCCTTGCCACGACTTTGTAGATACCCACGTCGTGTTCCTTCGTTGGATTAAAACTGAGTATAGATCTACCGGCTTGGTCTTCGGTGATCCTTATCCTATTGGTTTCTTGGATCATCAGATCGTTCTTAAACCACTGGATCAGTGGTTTCGGATTTCCGACTGCCAGGCACACCAGTTGGGCAGGTTTGCCATCCTCGATGGGTCGGATTTGTGGTTTCTCCCGGAAGAATGGCAGGTGTCCTTCTTTTTTCGACTCTATCATCGCCTCAGCTTCGGCATAACTGTCGAGTCGTGTGCCCAATTCGTGTTTCAAGCGCCTCAACGTGAACGTGTCCGGTGGACCGTATCTGTTAATCCTTGCTCTTCTCTCGTCGTCAATTTCTTCGTCCATAACGTCTGTGAAACGCCGACGCTCGCGTATAATTGGCGTCTGAAACGAAAGCAGGAACAGTGTAAGGTACTTTCGACCGCTACGTATGTACTAAGCGTGATTTAATATAAATGGAATTTACTAAATATTATTGTGCATACCCTCTCCTAATTTTTAAAAGTTCTGAAAATTTTTAAAGTTGAATATTTCATATTGAATCCCGTTATGTCAGTTTTTAGGTGTCACCGTTTTATTAACACGAAATATGTTAATTTTTCTTCGTGTTAATTTATACCCACCCTCCAGTCGAAGTTTTCATCGGCGATAGTGCGGGAAAATCCTGGGCTACGATTGCACGCGACTTTCATGTATTCGCGCAAACGCACAGGGAAATCGGTGTCTCGAAGTTGAAGAAGATACGTGTCCGGTCCATTTTGATAACTGTAAAATTAATTTATCATTAGGTTGAACGTCATTATTTCGCAATTGAAAGGAACTTTCGACAGCGTTTACTCACTGGCTTTCACTAGAAATTAGGCCAATTTCTGTGTCGATCGGAGGATACTGATGTTCCCAAGCTTTGCCTATAGGCTTCTTCAATGGGCTATAAGTTCTGTCAACGCTCGAGTCCGGACTATATTTGTGTCCAGGTGGGTAAACCATTCTGGATGGATGCTCGAAGGCTGTACTCAACTTACGTCTACGGAACCAGGTACGGCAGGAAGCACTGCTATACCAGTCCCTGTGAAATATTCAAATATAATTTAAATATGATTTAAAATTTGAAATTTAAATATAATTTCAAATAATACTATTTTCGTGATTTGACTAGCGACGAATAAATTACGTATTGCTCGCAAAGCGAAAGCGCTATTAAATTATATATACATACCAATTATTATTACCGCTAAATTCATTCTTCATTTTTATTAAATTATAAATTGTAAATAAAAAAATTGGGCTGTTATTTTTAGAAGAATGGATGTAACAGCGAATCTATTTGCATAAGAGATATCGCGAGGACAGGTACCTTTACTATTGTTTAACACGTTAAACGCGGAGTCGGGTTTGTTTGACTTTCCGGTTAGGCGTCTTATAAACGTGTTTATGCTGAAATACTCACCTATAAAGTTTATAATAATTCTTGAGATTCTCCGATGGAATTTTGTAAAGATCGATCGGCGATCTGTCGGCATAGGCGAACCACGGATGAGCAAGAGCAGCTTTCACGTCCAATCTTCTTTCGGAGTTGTAAGTCAATAACGAGCGAATGAAATCTTGGCCGTCTTCGGAAATATATTTCCAACGATCATCGAAGTCCCACTTTCCTTCTCGAATCTTCGTCAGTGTCTCTCTGTCGTTCGCGCCTCTGAATGGTGAGATTCCAGAGAGCAGGATGTACGTGATGATACCAACGGACCACATGTCAGCGGCATAATTCACTCCCTCGTTGTTGGTCACTTCCGGCGCAACGTACTCGGGCATTCCGTATGCCAGGGTCATGAGTCTCGTGCTCGAAATCCTTCTAGCCAGCCCGAAATCGCAGATCTTCAGATCGTCGCCTCCCGTATGCGAGATCAACAAATCTCCCAGCTGAAAACGAAAATGCCATGGTGTGATTATGTCAAACGATAAAATATATTCTTGGTGGGGGAATATTCATAAATTTCGCCGCATCCCACAGTAGGACAAATTTCAAAAAATTTTCAAAAATTGAAAACAAATGAACGAAATTCTTTTAGAACGAATTCCTTTAGAACGAAAATAATTCTGGCTTAAATCTAGATCATGAACATCTCTGGATCATTCGGATTTTCAAACTGTTTTTTACTCTATCAAGTGTATTTCGGGTCGTAAAAGTATTTCACAAGGAATCACATGTGTTTGCTTGCTTTAGAAATAGTTTGGAGATCCGGAGATTCGGAGATGTGCATGATCTACATTTGTTCCATAATTCTAATTAGAATAAATGGACAAGCTATGCATCACAGAAAAAACGTAAGGTACGTCCTTCCCGCTTATCCGTATATACCCGAGCATCTTTGTTACGTACGGATGTGTAGGAAGAAACTTGCAATGGAAAACGTCCAGGGTTTAATGAGATAAATATAGAAAATACAATTTCAAAATGCACACTCACCGTGAGACCCAGGTGAGCGTAGTGATTAGTGTGCATGTACTCCAATCCCCACAACACTTGCCGAATATATCCAGAAATTTCCACTTCGGTATAAAACGGTTGCTTGGTCAACGTGTCGACCAGTTCACCGCCGGCAGCCCTGTGGTGATTTTAGTTAAGGATTTCATTGAAATACCATGAATTTTTTACTCGCCAATCGAGAGTCTCAGAATCGAGTGAGAAGTCTAATGACGATACGAATATTTCTTTTCGAAGGATACAGTTCTACCACGAGCGTCAAGGATCGATCATTTTCATAAGCATCGTGTAATCGCAGCAGTTTTCGATGATTTAAATTGTTCATGATGTCCATCTCGTTGTACATGAACGGTCTGATCTCTCCGCGTCCGTGCATCACCTTCGCCGCATAATTCCTACCGGAGTTCCTTTCCACCGCGTGATAAACGACGCCCTGTGTACCGCGTCCGAGCTCGTCCCCTAGATCGTAGAAATCACTGAACGGCTTGTCACGCGGTTTGATGTCGGCCTTCCTTCTGTACGTTCTGTAACTGTACTCGTGTTCGTTCTCCTCCACGTGGAACATCACGGAACACGAGACCGATCCCGCCACATTTCCCGCGCTGATCGAGTAAAGACCTTCGTCTTTCAGGATGGCTTCGTTGATGATCAAGATCGAGGTGTCCGGCTCGATGAAGTCGATCTAAAAATTAAATCCCAATTGATAGAGATCGAGGAATGAGGAAAGTGGATTCGAAGTTGATAACTTTGATGCACCGGGTGGGTGATGGAAAATTTTCAGTTTTCGATTGATTGTTTTCAATGATTAAAAAAAATGGTCTTGCACCACTTTCAAAATCAATCGTTCATATATTAATCGAGTCAACGTTCTAACGGCAAGCGTACCTTTATTCTAGACGAGGAAGCGATAGGCTTCCAGTCTTTGTACCACTTCAATTCCGGATAAGGTACCCCGGTGACCCTCGCGACCAGCTGACCGGTCCTCCTCAGCATCACGACAACCTCTTCCGGTCGCTCGATAAACGTGGGATACTCCGCAATCTGCAAACGCACTCTCTGCCTGGCTTCCCCATGCTCGTTAGTAGCCACGGCTTCGTACATCCCCTCGTCTCTCTCGAGCATCCGATTGATGAACAGGGTCGCCTGGCCGTTCCTCGTGTAACTCTGATCGTATCTACCGCCCGACTCTATCACTTGATCGTTGAAGTAATACGTCATCCTTGGCTTGGGATAGCCGTAGACGAACCAGAAGAGACTGCAATTGTGATTCTTCACGCCGTACTGGGTGTCGTGTTCCTGACGAAGGAACCTGGGCGCCTGGGCGTAACCGTCGTGGGGTGGTCTCTCGATGTCGAAGTCCTTGGGGAAGTACGGACTGGTCTCCGGACGGAAATCAATTCCGGGCGGCAGATAGGGGAAGAACTTGGGTGGATCGGGTTCGAGTTTCGCCCGATACGTTTGGGCGAATGGCGATGGATCGCTGATACCGTATTTATTTTCCACCCGGATGCGGAATTTGTAGTCGCGGAAGGGCTCGAGGTTCCGGATGTCGCAGACACAGCTGCGGATACCGGTGCGCGCGGTGAACCAGTCGCCGTCCGGCAGTTCGCACATTTCCACGAGATAGGTGACAGGGACACGGGGTCCGATGGGTATGGATGGCTTCCAGGAGAGGGTCAAGTGGCGATCCATCATTCTGCTGATGATCGGACGATCGGCCAAGGGTAGGGGAATACCAGATTTTCGATACTTGTCGTAGTCAGCGTATTGGTCTGCCAGTGGTCTTTTTGGTCGATCCTCCAAGGCTGCGATTATATATAATGTTTGTATATAGTTAAAATTTGTGTATAGTATATGTTTATCTATTTGAGTGTTCGGAGAGCATGTTATAGCGTTCGATTATCAAGAGACAAGGTCTTGTCTCGGGTCAAGTACAAGTACGCGAGACTAGACCTTGTATCTTTTCCGGATTCGAATATTCCAATATCAGAACGTTCGTTTATTCAAATTTCTAAACATTCGAATATTTAAGTCAAGTCTGTCAAAGTTTAATCAATGGGCTCTGTTCTACTGCCGTTCTATCGCCTGCACCGAGTGAAATAAAATAGAACGAAGTAGGACTGAGAAGTATACATAGACATTGAAGCATCAATTGTTGAAGGGGGAAGTACTCTGAAAACGACATTCTTTTTCTTTGCTTTTTGGATTTTAAATGCGTTCAAGAGTATACTGTTAAATTTTTATGAAGAAATTCGAAATACTTCCGAAGTTATAAAGATTTTAATGGATCGGTTTATTAGTTTCAGAGGTATCATGTCATTCAGATGAAAAAAAGTTTCTGAGAAACAGGCATCTAAAGTTTCGAGCAGTACGTGCACTGCTACGGTTTCTGATGCGTTACAATCTTTATAATTTCCGAAATACTATGAGTTTCTTCATACAAGTTCAACAGTATATTCTTGAACGTACTTAAACCCCAACAATGAAAAAAATGGCGTTTTCAGGATACTCCCCCTTAAGGTAAGGGGCCCCTCGTCCGATAAGCTGAGCTTAAACTTGGACACCAACCTGAATTACGTACTCGTTAACACGAGTGTATGAATACTAGAACTTTGAAAACTCTGGTTAACTTTTATACATTCGCAGATTCAAAGGCGAACGTAATTCAAATGTTCGCGTATTCGAACATCGTCCCTCCACTATTCGAGCATGAAGCATTTCAAGTATACATACATGTATATGTATTCGAAACTCACATTCGTAAACCAGCTCCGCGCTGCAGGAATCCTCGCCGTGAGGATTAACGATCTTCAGCGTGTATTTGCCAGCGTCTAATTCGTCAACGTTGGCAATGATTAATCGCAGGAGACTGCCTTCTTGCTCGGTTCTAATTCTATCGGTTTGCCATATTCGATCACCATTACGGTACCACTCAAAATCGGGCTCCGGATTGCCGGTAATGCATGCCGTAAACTTCGCAGGCATGCCTCTATAAACCTCGCAGTCGCCAATTCTCTTTAAGAAAGACGGCGGCTCCACTTTCTGCATCTTTCCGCTGCAGACGAGAAACAAAATGTTCAGCATCCTAATTTCTTATTTAATACTGATTGGTAAACTATCAACCAACTGGTTAATGCGAATTTGTTCTTAGATTTCTACTCAAACGTTATGAACGTTTCATTAAAACAAAATGTATTTTACATAATTTTTTAGCTCCTTCCCTAACCGATCAAAACGTATTTTAGATCCAGATACGAAACATCAAAATTTCAAATTGAAGGCCGAAAGTTTCCGCCAAAACTACGAAAAACCATTTAGCTCTAGTACTCCGAATGTTTGTCGGTTTGTCAGTCATAACGAATTTTATAAATAACCAGTTATTTCGCCCGATCTGATAGATATAGGTATGCGTTAATTGTCAGCAGTTCTAGTGTTAAAACGACGTCAGTACTGATACCATTTCAGACCTGAACGGGTCATTATCTCAAACGTATCGCCAAACTTACATCACCTATCAAACTAATAAACTGAAACTTACATTTTGTCGACAACCGCCAAATTCGCGACGCAATCAGCCTCTCCGCCTTTATTAACAGCCTTGCACTTGTAAAATCCTGAATCATCGTAAGTGCAGTCCTTGACGTACAAACAGCAAGCATCACCGTCGCGCTTGATCTTATACTTATCGTCGTCACGAAGGATCGGCTTCTCGTTGAAGTACCAAGAAATCTCGGGCTTCGGCACACCGGAGACGCGTGCCGGGAATTTCGCGTCGAACGTCGGTAATTGTTGGAGATCCGTGAATTTCTGCGTAAAGCTGGGCGCTTTGAAAATCTTACGAACGATAGCATTACCCTTCGTCGTGTCCTCGCCCAGAGGATTCGTCAGGCGACACTCGTAGACGCCCGCATCGTTGGGCACGCTTGGATTGATCTCCAATCCAAACTTTCTTCCGTCGCAGGTCATCGTCAAACGTTCCGACGGCTTCAACGGCTCGCCGTTCTTCGACCAGCTCACTTCCGGTACCGGATTGCCGACGAACGAGATCGAGAAACTGAGCGGCTGTCCCTCCTCCACCGACGCGTCCCGCATAGGGATCATGAATCCAGGTTTCTCCTCCGGAACCTCCGAGTTGAGTTTACCGGCGACGTCAATGGTACCTTTGCAGGATGCCGTCCCTTCGGCGTTGCTAGCCACTACCTGATAGTCTCCCGCGTCTTCGGGTGTCGCCTTCTCGATTATCAACGCTTGACTTCCGTCCGGTTGATCGACGATCTTGACGCGTTGTCCGTCGGGCACGATCTAAAGTGTACGAGAAATTGGTTGAGATTCGTGGTAGAGGGTTAAGGAGGCGGGGTCTGGTTTGCAACGTGTAAAAAATCTTTTTTAAATACAGCTACTCGATGAATCGATTTCAATCGTCACATGGCGTTGACGACAGGGCTGTAAGCAAATTATGTATGTCAGGTTGTTACTTAAAAAGCTGTTCAATTAATAATAGAGGAACGCGTGATATCTGCTTAAAGTTTCAAGTCGATCGGCCGAGAGATAGCTGATTCGAGAAAAATGCGTTAAAAATTTTACTTCTTACTTCTATCCTGCGCGGCACCATCGACAAAATGGATAAAAGCTCGTAACTTCGTTATTCTTGAAGATATTGAAATGATCTTTGAGAACAACATTCCAACGACATTAAACTTTTAGAAATGTAAAAGAAGAAAAGTCGATTTTATTTATCCCGCTAACCAAACCTCTCCCCTTAAATTGATGGAATGAAAAGTTCAATTTGGTTCTCTGCAAACCTCTTCGCCGTTTTTGAACCATTGTAGCTGCGGCGCTGGTTTTCCTAATACTTTCACCTCCATCTTTGCTGGGAAACCTTCGACCACGTTCAATGGTTGGAGAGTCGCGGCGAATTCCGGTCGCTTCTCTTTCTCCTCTACCTCGACTTTAGCGGTCCCGGTAATTTCACCCAGTGAATTGGAAACGGTTAACGAATAGACACCCGCGTCTTCCGGACGAACGCTGTCGATTCTAAGGCCGATCAGACCGTTCGGCTCGTTCACGAAATAGATTTCTTTGGTCGGTCGCAATGGTATTCCGTCTTTGAACCATTGTAACTGTGGATTCGGGAAAGCGTCGACCTGGGTTTCGAGTTTGAGCGGCTGGCCGACGACGGCACACGTGTCCTCCAACGGCTTCGAGAACGACGGTCTCCTTCTTTGAGCTGTAATTGATTTATTTATAGTAAACTAGCGAATAGCACGCGCAAAACTTATCAATTTGTATCTATAATCGATGCTTCTGAAGCAACTTGTCAGAAGGCATAATTTTATATTTATATAACTTTCGTGCGTGAATGTTTATTTAAAAACAGGTACTTCCTCGCACTTCTCAACCCATAAACCATGTTTAATAAAAATTTTAATTTTCGCGTGTAGAATTTATCGTCAAATATGTATAATCTAATTTATTTATATAATATATGGTGGCACTAGTGTGCTCCGTTAAAAAAAATTCTGTATCATAAACGGTTGAGTACCAGTACCGTCACAAACAAATATCTTCGGTCACGCGGCCAAAAGGTTGAAAAACGCTGCTGTCGCATCCAGGTTACCGCTCCCACGCATCGGCAACTTTTGAAAAAACACTCGATCGACGGTTTCTACTCACGTTTAACGGCGACGGCGCACAAACTGCTTTCCTCCCCGGTCGAGTTCTTCACAACGAGCTTGTAAGCTCCGCAATCGGTGGGCTTGACGCTATCGATTGTGAGCTTGGTGCTACCGTCCGGAAGGGTCTCGATTTTCAGATGCTCGTCCGGCACGATTTTCTCGCCGTCCTTGAACCAGGCGATCTCAGGGATAGGACTGCCGTCCACCTTCACCTTCAGCAGAAGCGTCTCACCCTCGTCGACCTCCGCGGACCTCGGTAAAAGAGGTTTCGCGAACGTGGGCGTGATTAATCGCATCTTCGTTTTGCAACTGGTTTCCGCTTTTCCGGCGATGCTCGTCGCTTCGCATTTTATTGTACCGGCGTCGCTTTGGGAGAACGTACTGATGGAAAGAGTGCTGTCGACAATGCCATCCACGTTGGTCACCACTTTGTGACGTTCGTCATCATTCATGGGTTCGCCGTCTTTGAACCACGCGACCTTTGGCTTCGGGATACCGGTTACGCGGACCTTGAGAACGAGATCCTCGCGATGGCTGCACTCCACGTTCGATAGTTCGTTCAGGAATTCCGGGATTTCGGCTGAAAAGAGTGATAAATTAGATTTCACGGATTACACGGTCCGTCGAAACGGCGCGGAGCGAAACATTCTGCAAAAAAATCAAATTCTCGATGTTCCGAAAACTACGGTTTGATTTGCGAATATCCGAATGATTTATTTTCGTCAGTTGGATTCGTCGAAACATATCGAGGACTAAAGATTAATCCACCGTTTTAACAATTTATGTCAACGATTCGTTAAAAAAGGATTACAATTTTGTATTCTGTCTTCGGAACGAGTAACGGAAAAAACAGGTTCTTGATCGTAAATCAGATTCATCGAACCGTAACGAAGCCAGAGATTGACCCATCGTTCTAACAATTTATCTTCGTTACCAATGAATAATTATCAAAGCTTCCTACCGTAATATCGAAACGCGCATGTTCGAAAAAGAAGTTTTAAACGATCGCTCTTGGCACTTACTGTGTGGTTTCAGTTCCGCTTGACCGGTCGCTTCGCCAAGATAATTCTTAGCTGTCAGATCGTACGTTCCACCGTCTTCGACTTGAACGCTCTTGATGATGAGCTTGTATTTATTGTTCCTCTTATCTTCTTCGAAACTGAATTTTGCCCCCTTCTCCAATTCCGTGCCATTTTTCGTCCACGTCATGGTTGGCGTGGGGTTACCTTTAACGATGACTATCCATTCGAGATCATCGTCGACCGACGCGGTGGCGTTCTTGAACTCCTCGATTTCCGGGCGCAAGAGAAGATTTAGGAAAGCCTGATCGGTTTTTAAAAATATTTTAATCAGATCGAAATTTCGTTCGTCCTCGAACGACAAGTCTCTAAACGAATTTCACGACTTACGCTAGCTTCGGCTTCGCCGTATTTATTCTTCAGCTTCATCGTATATTCCCCGGTGTCGTCTTTCGTACATTTTGGCACTTTCAGCGTCAGCGTGGTCTCAGTCAATTTATCCGCAACTGGTTTATTCTGAACGGTCCATTTAATTCGACTGTCGTCGGGCGCAATCTCGTCACCGTTGTGGAACCTTTTTGGGCAGGCGAATATTCTTAGAAAATGGTGCTTAAAGTTTATGTTAGAATTAATCAAGAAACGGTAACGTACCCGACATTCCGGACTGGTATGTGTGATAAAGATTAAGATGAAATAAGAAATACTTGGCGAAATTCCTGACTCGGCTAATTCCATGATTATTTATAACACTTTTTAGAAGTTTTGAGTAGAGATTGTAAAGAAACATAGGCAAGATTTTTGTCACATTAAAATCACAATATTCTGTCTCCTAGTCGTAGGAAACTTGATAATTTTCATTCTTACCAAATTTTTTATCAGAAATTCTTCGACAATTTTTTACGAATAAAAATAGATATAAATAAGCTTTACGCTGTGGAAAGACATAAGATTCCTCTTCTTTCCAGTACAGAGCTTATCCACGTTTATCCTCATTGGAACATATTTTTTTTGAATGGCTTCTTAAATCTTAGTAAACGGAAATATACGTATCGTGAGCTCGACTATGTTTCTCTTATTACGATTAAAATAATTATTAAATTGAGACGTTTGGTACAAAAGTGGTGTAAGTAAACTTTGTGGTTTAACTTCACATCCAGATAGATTAACCTTCGCAGAGGGATGCAAGTCTAGCTTCTTTAATTTCTGGTATTTAACTATTTTCATTTACACCACTCTTGCGTTAAACGATTCAATTTACGATATGAAGCCGTCTCGTTTAAACAATAAAGATTCGTATGAAAATTACGCACCAAGTTATATCGGGAACGGGATCGCCGGTGAATATCGTCTGGAATTCGCAGGTATGACCTTTGGCGACGTCGACGTCGGCCAGAGGCTGGGTGAACCTTGGCTTTCGAAGTTGATCGATGGTCTCGACTGTCAAGTATCCTTCGGTGGTTAACTCGCCGAGCTTGTTCGTCAACATGATCGAATAAACGCCTTCGTCCTCGAGGGTTGCCTTGCTCAGCGTTACCGAGAAAGTTTCACCCGCACAAGCGAGCCTCACGCGATCCCCGGTACGAAGGGGTTTACCATCTTTGAACCATTTTGCATCGGGCCTTGGTAATCCGGTGGCTTGGATCTCGAAGACCACCGTTTGCGTTTCGAAGATCGTTCGATCATCGAGCGTGGAACTGGTGATGTGAGGGGGTGCTAAGTGGAAGAAAACGAACCAATCAGCGTCTTTCGTGTCGAGCATTGTGTTTAGATTGAAATGCTCGTTATTGGAAAATAAAAATTCCTGTTTGCTGCCGTGCATCTAAAGTACCGTCGTTGCGCTAATTTGTGCAGTGTTTTTGTTAATCGGATGTAACATTACGAATTTTCCTTTTGATAATGCCAGACAAGTTTCTCGTGCAACGTTCACCGACGTTGTTTGATTTGATTCGATACATTGTTCTCTCGCAATTTTAATGTGGTAATAATATTGTCTGACACTAGGGAAGCATCGATTTTGAAACTTACCTCGTTGGAAATGACGAATGACTCTTTGGTGACGGGCGACTGATTGTGAACGTTGCGGAAGCGATACGTATTTTGGTTGATTTTATAGAAGCGTTAACAAAATTTAATATTTTCTTAGTGACCATGATAATTAAATTTTTGCGATTAACAATTATTACATAAAGATTAGGGTTAAATCAATTGATTATAATTGTCGGATTATTTGATCGTAATTATAACGTTATGTACATACAGTGGCTGCTATCAATATACGGAAAACAAAAATTTGATTGCATCTTTTCACGGAATGCACCGATCATGATAATATTTTGCCGAGCTTAATTTATACATTTTGCTGATTTGCGCGTTTGACCAAATTTGGAAAAATTGTGGATTTCCGAAATTAGGAGCAAATTCGAGGTGTGTGCCTAGTATGAATTTTTGATATCGCCTTGAAAGAAAAATTTGAAAAGTTTCCATGCTCGTCAAGTTGAATATGTGGATTATGCATATTTAATTGATTTTGGTTGATTTTGGTAAAATGGCAAAAATTTATCATTTTTTAAAATCGATAACTCCTCATCCAACGAACCAAATTTAATTAAATGTCCACAGTATGCACAAATTAAGGAGATTTCTAAACGGGATCTTTATAAACGGCATCTCTGTTTTAAGCTCACGTACAAAATTCGAGAATGTCGCGCTTTACGAATTTATTCGTAATTTAAAAAATTCTGTCAAAACCGTCGGCGGGCAGAACATCTGAGCTAATTTCACGCACAATTTCATCGTGATCGATGAATTCTGGCGAAAGTTATAATGAAATTTTAAGGGCCCGGATATTTCTAGGAGCCAGTGTACATTTAATCATAAGAACGATGCTATAATCGCATTGCAATATTACAATAAACGAATCCGTCTTTTGAAATCAATAATCTTATGATCCGATCATGCCGTAAGCGTGACAAATCTCCAAATTCGAAAATAATCTCTCGAGAAACCTTGAATCTTGTTGCACGCTTCAAGATTTAATGACATTAACATTAACGTGCAGAAGCTTGGCGTTTACACATACACGAGGGTTCACACGAAACGTAACGCATTCCGTGTGAAATATATACGAGAGGAGCGGGAATACAAGGGAAGCGTTTCAGGAGAGACGATAACACGTGCTGTCATCGAAGCGAGCGATCGTCAAAAACGAAATACGGTGTGGCGATTAAACTATCGATCGACGTTCATCGATCCGAAAGTGTAGCTCCATTTTCGGTGCTCGTGGAGCAACCGCGATCGTACCTGACTCTCTGCTAGATTCTTTCTCGAGGATATCGTCTAGCACGCTACGTTGACGTTTAACGCGATTCAGAAGATCCTCGAGTTCCTCGTCGACTTCGTCGTCGCCGCTCAGAGCAGCTTTGATCGAGTTGTCTCGCGAAATCGATCTTCTCACACCTTTCAACGACTCCACGGAATCCATTCTCTCGATCCTCGAACTCTGCCTCGATAATCCGTTTCGTCCTTCGATCGCCGTTCGGGGCTGCTCCAAATCCTTCTCGACGATTTTTTCCGAGATCGAGTTCGCCCTCTCGATCTTCGAGTTTTGTCTGGATAATCCATTGTGCTCTTTGGTCGCCACTCGAGGCTGCTCCAAATCCTGCACGACTATTTTCTCCGTAATCGAGTTCGCCCTCTCGATCTTCGAGTTTTGCCTGGACAATCCGCTACGATCTTTACTCGCCACTTGAGGCCGCGGGAGATCGATCTCGACAATTTCTTCCGCGATCGAGCCGGCTCTTTCGAGCTTCGAGTTCTGTCGGGATAATCTTCGGTTCTCGAGCACAGGACTTTGCGATCGATCGACGGAACGTTCGATAATCTTCTCCGATAACGATCCATCGTCGGTTCTCGAACCTCGCCTGGACGTTCCATCCTCCTCGAGCGTACCAACTTCCGGTTGTTGCAGGCTCTTCTCCATCGATCGTTCCGTCGGTGTATCCGCCAACGATTGTTCCTCGATGATGGTCTCCGTGAAAATCATCCCTCGGCCTGGTCTCGCGTTTTCTAAAATATTCTCGTCCATGGAGCTTACGTATCCGTTGAATTCGTCGTAGGAGCCGTTCATCATTTTCTGATCCTCCGATAATTCCGCGAACTGCATGTCATCGGTGCTCACGTCCCTCGAGATCGCTTTCAAGGTCGACTCGTCGTCGGAGACGGTGACAATCGAGACACCGCGATTCGCGCGTATCCTAGTTCTGTTCTCGCTCGCCTCGGAGAATTCTTCGATCAACACGCCGTTCTGCATCTTCGGTTGGTTCTCTTCTTGTATCGTATAGCTGTAGGAGGCGATCTCTTCGACGCGTGGTCCGTCGGTGTTCAATTCTTGACACTCGACCTTGGTGGCGGTCATCTTGCTGATAGAGTGGCTCTCGTCGGGACCTGTGAATCGTCTGCCTTGTCACAATACCTTCGACTACTACTACTAGACGGAAGACGACCTCCGCTACGAGCTTCGTCGCGTCATCTTTTCTTATTATCAGGGTTCTTTTATTAATCGATTCAGCGGTAAATGTTGCCACGCACAACTGCTTTTACTCCGTCTTAGGTTCGTGAAAGCTCTGGCTGTCGTGGCGTTATTTGCTTGCGCGCCGACGGATTTCGAGACTGAACTTTCACCCGACGCGGACGTTTAAATGACCCACTAGCCCTAGATATATTTATCCTTGTCCATAATGGCAAATTGAATGTTTTATATATGTAGAATATATGTAGTGGTAAATATTTATATTCTAATAAGAGTAATATATGATAATAGTGATAAAAGATTAGTTTATGCAGGTTACAGAACCCACTCAAAGGGTAATAGTTTATCATTATTTATTTTTTCTCGACTTGAATAATTCTGATACCAAAATCCGGGTATTCGTAGAAATTCAAATTTCACCGCCCGAATAATCTGTATATCCGAATATTAAAAAAAGACCGGATTTCTGACCCAACTCTTCTATCCATCGGCCGCGAGATAAAGCGCGTAAGTCGAGAAGAGCGACAAAAGTTCAGTGACAAAATTCTCATCGGCAACGGCTGTTATATGAATGTGTAAATCGTGATTGTCTCAGCGTGCGCGATATTACCTGTGATCATAGCTTCGTGGGTCGTCGTGGAGGCCACGGAGATTGTAATCGTGTCACCCTGGCCCCGTATTACTTGGACGCTTTGTTTCTCCAGTTTGACCCGACCTGAATTTATCAGAGATGGTTTTTTGGCTACGATCTACCTCTACGCTTATACGGCTACCCCCTTTTAATTCTACGAGTCTGTACATAGCGGCAAGGCCATTATCGTTACGTCTTATCTTGCCGGTGACGACGACGGTGTCGAGTGCTTTGCTAAATAGTATTTAGTAAATACGCAGCCGTTCGAGGGCGACGTTGAAATAGTTTCGCAAAAAAAGAATGTTGTACGTTAATGAAGCTTCGACGGATACTGTTAATTGTTTACCCATTAAGAGCGACAAATCTCTATCAATGCTATCCGGGAATTGTTTTACTAACGAGCAATTTCGTGACCGAGACTCTCGATTTCTTTGGCCTCGCTTTTTAACGCGTTGATCTCTACGTCACCCATATTTGGGCGTCACGAATGATACATTAGTTACCTTGATGTTAACTTTAAAAAGATAATATTAACGTATCAACATTATAGCATTGTCAATTTTAATCAACTTAACATTTCGCACTTATAGTACGACAGCTCACGTGTCACCCTGATATAGGTGACATGGAGATCAACGTTGTAAACGATATATAATATATATTTATGTCAGGAATTGCAATCTCTCAATTAAGTAACCGACTTACATTAGTAGAACAAGCCCCGGTATCGGTGAAAATCTTAACGCCCTCCGTTAAGACAAAAAAATTTTCTTTCGTACGACAAAAATGCACCCGTCACTTTTCCAACTCTCGCAAAAATCTGGTCAAAAAGCTAGAATACATCGATCGCAAATCGCTGACTAAAGCTTCGAAGCGTATGTCCGTTGCGTTTCGTATCGCGACTATGTATAGCGCAATGAAGTATCTACATAGCTCACACTTTCACGCCTATACGAACGATCGTACGTAACCGCGCACGACGATTACCTTCCGGTCCCGATTCCTCGGCCTGTTGCTTCTTCGCCTCGACTTCCTCCTCCGTTACTTTCTTCGATTTTGTCTCTTCCTCGTCTACCGCAACCTTCTCGACGGTTTCCTTCTGTAATTCCGTCTTTTCCTCGACGGTCTCTTCCGTTTTTGCTAGAGAATTTACACGTTTTGGGAATCGTTCGGGGGATAACGTTGTTGGATTTACGCGTAAAAAAATTGGGGGTGCGTTAACACGAGAAAATACATATATATATGTCACGAGAATGCTTTTAGGAGACACAAGAACGTACGAACATGTAAAAACACGGAAAAAAGGTAAATAATCTTGAGTGTGGTTTCGATTGAAAACTTCGTTAACGACTGACTGGGGATCCTTGAGTTCTCGCACCGGGAACGACGGGGACGGAAACAAAAAACGTTGGAAAGTTTCGTACCTTTGCTTCGGTACTTACCGAACGACGATAAAATATGTATGACGATTTGCTGTCGGTTCTCTCAAGAATTACAAAATATAGCGCTGCTCCATCGGTGTAGATCGATTAAACTCGAATATTATATTAATCGATTAATTAATTTTCTTTATGATAAATTAATTCTCTCTCTTAAGAATAATCATGCCAGACGATGGAATAGCGCATCGTTTAACACGTTCGTTACCAGCCGTCGAATTAGAAACGATTCGACAATTAATTTGAAGTTGATTCTTTCGTGAATTACTTCGCGATACACGACATAAATAATATTGCGTTCAACGAAAACACTTCCACGTTATGCCTATCGAGTACCCTAGTTAAATGCGATTCGATTAACCACTTGCGCTGGCAGCCAATTGACGCATGCGTGTGCCCAAACACTATGCAGTAATTCGATGTGAGCCGTAACTTGAAAAGAGAAGACTCGGCAGACTAAAGGAAATAACTGAAACGAGATGAATTTGTTCCTCAGTTTTCCTGAGTCTGCACGTGTTCGGAGAACAATCTGAATTACCGAGCCGCGCGCGTTATTCTTAACCCTTACAGTGCCGAACGAATATATCATTGTTACCAGCACTCGCGATAAGTGTCAACGACGATATATCGTTGCGCGTGCGACGGCGCCTCATTATTTGCATGGCGAGGGAGTTCTGTCTTAAAATAAATTGGAAATTCTTAAGGAAAAGTGGCTCGAGATAGGCGAAAGTCGAAGCTTCGCGTTTCAAAATGATCCTAGATAGAATGCTCCAAAACTTTTGATCATACAAAGTTATAAGATCTCAAAGTTCTTTAATTTTTTTGAGTAACACACGTCAACTTGGCTCGATATTTTCCCTTGAAATACAACTTTTCGGCCGGCACTAAAAGAGTTTATCCCAAGATTAACTGAGTACCGACGTGTCTGGCACGTTGATGCCGTGTTTGCCATGTCAGGCCTTTCCAGCCCAAGTGGTAAATATCAACGTAAGATAATCCGGAATACTTAAAAACAAAAGCGTAATCTACTAAGAGATTTTCGAAGATCGAGCTCTGTAGCGAACGCGTTAAACGTCGAAGAATGATAAAAAAATTGGGGCGGAAGAATGAATTCTTACTCATAACGATGACCTTGCTCTTGCTCGTCACGAAGCCCAATTCGTTCTCTGCTCGAACTTCGTAAACACCCCCGTCGGAACCTTTGATCAGGGTGACCGTGAGATCGTAGCTCTCCTGGCGTTTACTGTCCCGCGTGATTTTAATCCTGGCATCAGCCGAGACCTCCTGGCCATCCTTGAACCATTTGACCTCGGGTTCCGGTGTGCCCGCCACCTCGAATATCAGCTTCATGGTGTCCCCTTCCTTGACCCTTTGATCGGTGAGCTTCTTCAGGAGCCTCGGTCGCGTGTTCACCGTTAGCTTCGAGCTGCTCTTCGTCTCTCCGTACTCGTTCGTCAGCTTGCAGGTGTAGGTTCCCTTCAACTCCGACGTGACGGTCGAGATGACGAGTTTGTAAGACTCCGCTTCCTCGATGCAGGTGAACTCTTTGCGTTTCTCGGTGATCTCCACCTCACCGATGTACCATTGCACCTTCGGCTTTGGATAGCCGTCCACTTCGACTTTGAACTCGAGATCCTTCGTTCCCTCGTTCGCCGTGACGTCAGTCATCTTTGTTTTGAATCTCGGTATACCTCGTACCTAGGGTGACGTTTAGCTTATGAGAAATATGTGGGGTTGTCACTATTTGGGGAATGAAAGCGTGCGAGCGGAAACGTCCAACGTGGATCAAGCGACTGTTTAGTTTAAGATAAGTGCGAATGGTCGCCAGGATTACGTATGGTCGTTGTGTGTGAATATGTGTATCGAGTATGCATGCAGGACGGAGAAAATGAGAAGAGACGTGAGCGACAGTGTCGAGTGGTCCGCGGAGAGGAAATATTGTCTAGCAGCGTAGTTGCGTAGATGCGTACTGCTGTCGCTTTCAAAATTGCGTCGATTTGTAGCAGTGTCGTTAAGTTATCTTATTAAATAAACATTATATATTTAATCTTTCACGATTTCCAATTTTTAAACCCATAAATATAACCCTCCTTTCGTGATAACTAAAACCGTCGATCAAATATAAACTGTACAACGGGTATACACGATGCAAAATGTACGAATGAAAAACTACATTTACAGTCTCCACGAACGCACGAAACAATTTTCCGCCCAAGTCTCGCTGCTTTAACCATCTCTTACGAAACTACGAATCAGCGTAAACATTCGCGGTCTGGCAATCACGTTCGCTCCTTACCTGAACTCTGGTTTGATCGGACACCGTTCCATGTTCAGAGATCACTTCCACTCTATAGATCCCCGCGTCTTCGCCGACAGCACCCGCGACCTTGAGTATATACTTATTTCCCTCGCGAATGATCTTCACTCGGCTATCCTGAACGACGATTTGATCGTCCCTGAACCACTTGACGGTCGGCGGCACCTCGGATGCAATTTCCACGAACAACGTCAGCGCGTCGCCCTCGTCAATGATCTGGGACTCGCCCAGTGGCTTCGTGATCTTCGGTGGACTCAACACCCTCAATCCCCAGATCTCCGTCGTCTGATTGATCTCGTTGCGCGCGACTATCGAGTACGATCCAGCGTCGGTGAGACGAGAATTTTTGATAATCAACTTGTAAATATCGGACTCCTCCTTCACGATGCTTATGCGATCGCTCTCACGAATTTCCTGGCCGTCCTTGTACCACTTCACCTCGGGCGACGGGGTGGCCTCTATCTGCAGGGTCATCGTCGCGGTTTCCTCGACGTTCACCGTCATGTCAGTTTGCTTCTGGATAATCTTCGGCGCGGACTTGACGATCAACTCGATTTGCGTGGTGTCCTCGCCTAGCTCGTTCTTTGCTCGGATCAGGTAGACACCGGCGTCCTTCGCGGTCACTTTCTTGATCACCAAGGACATGGACTCTTCGTCCTCCCAGAGATACTTGTATCTACCGCCAGCTACGATCTCGTGTCCGTCTTTCATCCATTTGATGTCCGGTTTCGGGTAGCCCTTGATCTGCAATTCCAACATCGCCGAGCCGCCGACACTGACCTCCGAGTGCTTAGATTCAGCCCCGAGTTTTGGCTTTTCCGGATCTTTCATCAGCTGATTCACGGCACCCTGGACTGTCAGTTCCGCGCTGCAGCTAATGTTGCCTGCGTATTGAACGTAAACGTGACGGGATTTTTGTGCGCAAGGGACGTAGAGTTGTAGATAGATAAATGATTTAATTTTTAAATGCCACTGTAACCTGTGGTTTTTAAGATTCGAAAACTGAAAACCACTGAAAGGGATGTAACGTTATAGATAGATAAACGGTTTTAAATATTTGAATATTTAAATACCACGATTACCAGTGATTTTTAAGATGTGAAAACTGAAAACGACTGTTATCCGCGAGTTTTAAAACTCGAAAGCTGAAGACAGCGATCATCGAAGAAAGTTTTCATGCTAATCTAGATACAGTCTCATCATTATCCGAATACCTGTGCTAGTTTGAGCGACACACGTGTAAAGGCCGGCGTCCTCGGGCTTGACGTGTTGAAAGACGAGCGCCAAGGTGTCCTCGTTGTCTTGGAAAAGCACTTTGAACCTTTCTTCGGGATCGAAAGGTCGGCCGTCGCGTAACCAGGTGAACTGCGGCTCCATACCAGGCTCCAGAAAATCCTCCGGAAGGTAAAGCGCTTTATCGTCGGACACCGTCACCGCTGCTTCGCAGGAAGCTTCACCGTAGCGATTTTTCGCGGTGCACGAATATTTCCCAGCATCCTGTTTCTGGACGTCTGCAATCACCAGCTCGTAGAACCCGTTGTCCGCTCTGTCAGTGACGATCTTTATGCGCGGATGATTTGCGTCGATCGGAACATCATCCTTGCAGCTAAACAGATTACAGGACTCAAACGTAATTTTAGTTTCGTACGTTGCTTCGTTTTAACGCTTTACCTACCGCCGCTGATGACGCCAATGCATCCGGAAGATGTTTAGAATTAGGCGATTTATAGCAGAGCTCGTAAAACGGTTACGACATTGTGTGTTGGTTTTCGAAACAGTTAAAAGAACCGAAATAATCTTGAAGGAATTGCAAGGGAAAAAGATCCTTGTCGATGTAAGTCGAAGCCTAGTGTGATCTTTAAAAGTGTTTCTGCTAGAATCTTTATGTAACCGTTATTAACAATTATATCCGGAATCGTTTCAAGCTCTGATTTACAGACTGCTGGTGGATATGCATTGGCGACAAAAAGTCTATTCATCGATTCGCGGTAGGTAAAGCGTTAATTGAATTTTTCATTGATCGCGAGCTTACAATTTCATGTCGGGATTTGGATCTCCTTTGACCTTGATCATGAATCGAAGGTAAGTGTTTTCCAAGAGCTCCGTGTCTTTCAGTCGTACCAAGAATATGGGTGCGTTGGCCTCTGCTCTTGCTTTCTTTTCTTCAGGTGTGACTGAAACGTTTGTTTTAATCGTTGAAACTCATTCTCGTTGCTGTTTCGATGTTTAGAAATTTTACGTTTAATGGATCGTGTGCCACGATACAAGGTGAATAACCTAAGGAAGCATCTTTTATAAAATCGTGGCACACAGGGGTGTAATCAACTTACGTTTTTGCACGATAAGCTGAGAGGTGCAAGTGGATTGGCCCTCGCTGTTCATAGCACGAGCGATGTAAATACCGGAATCCGACTCGAGGACATTTTGGAGCTCAAGTTTGAACGTCTTTCCGGTGGCCGAGGCTGTCACACGATCGGCCAGCTTGTCTTCCAGCGGTTTGTTGTCCTTCAGCCACTGCACCTTCGTGGTTGCATCGGTTTTGAGCAAAGTGCACTCGAAAGTGGCAACTTCTCCCGCTGTACAAACAAATTGCAAAAAGTTAACGTAAACGTGGACGATAGACATGCCCCTCGAGATACTTTGTTGGGACATTGAAAGCAAATACGAGTGGAACTCGTTCCTACATTACGGATTTTTGTAAGCTTGTCCGTTTTCATCGAGATCCTAGCGGGTTATTCAAATATTCTTTTCTGCAAATATCAGGATTCGAAGCGGGTCCGTAGACACAGCCTTGAGTGTTCAAATTCAGTATCATTTATGGGACAGCAGTGAAGCTTTCGATAACGTAACTATTTGTGAGTCGTAATTGTTCATTTTCTGGTATTCTTTGCAAAGTCTTTTTAATACAAATTTTTTCGGTTCAACAGCGGTGCTTCTGGCGTTTACTTTCAACCGCCTTTGTTTCAGCGACGGTGATAAGCGTACTACAGGTGAAAATACCAAACGCGTGTACATACATTGTTTTGCTATAAACGAGGGCTACGGAGTGTGCGTTCACCTACGACAATCTTCGTTAAATCGGGACGAATAATGGAAACGGTTAAAAGAGTCCACTACGTATTACTACTCAAATTTTCAAGAAGAACAAAGAGAGAGAAGAAAAGAGACAAGCTAGTACAAAGCAAACCTTGTTAACCCATTAAAGTTCAAATCATTCTAATTTTAATTATTTTTGAACATCGACTCAACAATAATTAAACGTGAAAAGTCAGCAAATGAAAGATTTCGATGTTAATATTTATGAACCCTACCAAAGGGCAATTATCAATAAATTAACCAAACTTTAAATAATAATTTCACATTATCTTTCAGCGATGCCTTTAATGGGTTAAAAATCAATGAATCGTAGAAACTATTGAAAAAAATTTCAAGAGCATCGCGAACGATGCACGTATTGTCAGTAATATGTGTGTCGATGAAGCGCAAGTGTATAGTGTGGTAGTGTAAATAATAAAAAGTACAATAAACATTGAATATTAGCGTACGAAGCTCAATCAATCGCCTAATGGCACGTGTAGAAGCATTTTACTCAGCCCGCTACCAGAAAAATACAAGAAGAACATACAGAGTGTGCCGATAGTACGGTACGAAAAAATTGCGTATAGTATAGTAGATGATGAAGATAGTAGACGAATTGTGTCTCACTTTACCTATGGCGTGTATCAATGCCTTACTTTCTCGTATCGCTAGAACAGTAAAAATGTATCGATCATACTAATGTATCTTATGTGGTGTGTTCGAACGAATGTTTACGATGGCATTCCTTCCGTCAAGGTGGACGGAAATTTTAATAGAATTCTTATTCAACTTTTCCATCACCGACAGATTTGATTCGATTATCTAATTAATAGGGGAGAACTTTGGTAATTCCTCGAATGTAGGTATCTTTTCTGAACGTGTTTCGAGATATTAAAAATAAATGAGCCGCCTGCTGTAAAAATGGTTCAAATAAATTTTTTGGAGATTAGCAAGAATGGTCATCCGCTATTCAACTTTTTTCAATACACCATCTTTGCATGCTAAGTATGACCAGAATAATACAAGAATTACATTTATTAACATATTAACGATCGGTCGATGATTAGATTTATGTTTCTAAATATCAGAAGAGAGACACAGAATTAGTTTTCCTACGATAAAAACCTCATTTCTTTTAATTTGAACTTTTATCAGCGCTTCTAAAAGATATGCTTCGCATCAGCGACCTCTTGTCTATATTTATTCTCGACTTATAATCAGTTTTGGAAAATATTCTTAGTATCAGAGCATTATTTCTCTCGCGATATTAATCAAGCTTCCCCTGTACATAAAAAAGGCCACAGTGCTCTACGATCATTAAACTTACGTTCGACATTGGAGCCCTCGAGCGTTCTTACGAACACAGGTTTTCCAGAGTTTTCCAGGCTCGCCTTTGTTGTACTCGTATTCGTTTCCGCCGTACCACCGCTCGCCGTTTGATAACTTTCCGACCTTATTGCGCTGCTCGATGATTCCACGTACGATGCTCCAGTATTCTGGGTACTGGACATCGACGAGTACTCTACGGGATTAATGGAAGAAAAGAGTTATGCCGTGGAAAGATCTCCATCGAGAAAACACTAGCGAGGAAGAAACGGTAGGACAGCGTGTCCATCTATATCTCTCTAATTAGCATATAAACGAGTCTGCGCAACATTAGATACGCTCTACTAAAAAACGAACCAAATCGAGATAACAGTTACCGTGCACTCCACGCTGCACAATTAACGTATGCAAAAACCAGCGTGGCAGCGACAGCAAGTATAGTGATACGTCTTTGATTCGTACGCGTCGTTATAATATGTCTTGTATTAGTTCATAATTTACGTCTGTACGAATAAAAGTCGAATTACCCTTGTTGAGCTGCAGCAGCCAAATTGACACTTTTGTATATCTTTACGAGAGTTCCAAAAGGATATTTAAAATAATAAATTATACACGGAGTTTCTGTGACAACTTTAACCTTTATCCGTGGTCAGATACGATTCGTTTATGCGCTACTCGCGTTTCAAAATACTTAGAACTGTTTATACTCATCTTTACTCTAATTCTTTAAAGTTTGGCCGATTGTCAGAGAAAGACGCTCCTACGTACCGTATATTTCATCTTATTTACCTTCGACGACTTTGGAAGAGCTGCTGTATCGGCTCGACGAGTATCTTCGAGACATGTCTGCCTTTTCTTCTTCGACTTTGGCTTTCTTGACGTCCGCGCTTTCCGTCACGGTTTCCTTCCTCTTCTCCACAGTCTTCTGTTCCTCCGCTTTCGGATTCTGTTCTGGATTCCCTGGATTCCCTTGTACCTTTTGGGGCCCTGGATTTCCTTCGGCCTTCTTCGGTCCCGGATTCCCCTCGACTTTCGGGGGACCTGGATTTCCTTCTATTTTCGGTGGACCCGGATTTCCTTGGGTCTTGATTTCCTCCTTAGTTTCCGGCACTTCGGTTAATTGCAAATCGTCAGCTGCGTGTTCGGCGAGCGCTACCACATCGCTGGCGTATTGCCGGATTTCTTTCAGCCAGTAAGCCTTCACAGGATCTTTGTGGGCCACTAAAGTGATCGGATAAACGTTGCTAGCCGGATTGTGCAATTCAAACGATCGTATGTCCTCGGGATGATCCTTCACTTCTACTTCCGGTAACTGAAATTAAACATACGCGTCTTCTTGAGATTCTTCCGAAACATTTTTATTCGAAACCTCTGTCATTAGAATTACCGAGCTGTTCCAGGTTTCTCTTAAAATATAAGAAATTAAAAAATAACAGTATAGTAGATTTAGGAAAAGATATTATAATCAAAAACATTCGGTACTTCGAAATACTTGCGCCACGAGTTCCGTGGTCATTCGTATATAATTTTAATCTAGGATTTTCTGTTTATCGACATATTTCGTTTTTTTTTAACAAACGTCTTTCAATTTTTGCATCCATCCAAATGTACTTACTTTGATAATATCTTTTAGGACGAAAACTGATCTATCTTCCGATATTCGTCTGACTTTACACACGAGTATGCGTGCTTTGAACAGAAACAGATACCTTTCTTTGTTTTTGCCGTCTTTGTCGATCACTGTGTACCACTCCTATGATCACATAATATTCGTTACTTTAACGGGACACGATAGAAAATAATTGTTTAATCCCGGTAACAGGGATAACAAAAGGCTGTACTAACGTGCGTAAGTAACCTGCCGAGTTTATGTATATTCCCTTTGTATCCTTCGATATTACTAATAAATTTATTATCCGTTGCCCTGTGAGGGATTCCTAGCATCAACTCCAAAGCCTTTTGGAGGTCGTCGCAGTTTTCGCCTAGTCGGGTCGAGTACTTCACCAGCTCCTAAAATTGCGAAAGAAATTTAAACCTTCCCGAAACTCGTTTGAACAAACGAAGAACGACTCAGCTTTACGAAAATTTGTAATTTCAATTTTAATATGCCTCTGTGTATTCCTGTCCGAAGCGCTTCGTTAATAGATAAAAAAAATGTTCTCCTTAAACTAATCCGAAGAATCCTGTACGACAAATGACTTTGATTAACCTTTTATAAACCTTTAACAGTTTCATCTCTATCACGCGTGTCGTGTACTACACGAATCCATTCTTCTCCCTTGGATCGTCGGGATTAATTGTTTTATTTATCAGAACCCGAGCAAGGTTTTCTACGATGGATGTAAACTACGCGAAAAGACTAATGATTGCGAACGAAATTTAATGCATTTCTCAAACTCGTTCCATTAATCGAAAGAAGATTTAAATTGACGATAATTTTCCATTGAAATTTGAACGCGCCTCTACATATTTGCGTCCAAAGAGCTTCGTTCGTCGATAAAAAAGAATTCAAATTTTCCTCTCAAACTCATTCCAACGTTCGCGTTAACTAGCCACCAAGTTGTACATAATTCAACAAAGGAGTAACGTCTCTACCACGCGTGTCGTGTACTACACGAATCCACTAAGTAACGTCTCCCATGGAACGTCGGGATTAATTGTTTTATTTATCGGAGCCCGAGCACGGTTTTTCCACGACGGACGAAACGCGAGGGAAAAGATAACGCGCCGCGATGACCTGTTTTTAGCTCGCTAAATCCGTACGGCGCCCACACGTTCGCACACCACGAAGAGACTCTCCGCCGTGGCATTACAACTATACCTCGTGGAACTTTGTAGCTTTCCTTGATCTATATCGACGTTATACATCACGGAGTAAAGTGACGCGATCAAAGCTAACGAACGGACGAAACTGTACGGACGATCGCTGGCCTCGGGAATTCAACGTGACACCAAAAACTCTCACGTTCCGTGAACTCGGTTAACGCGCAAGAGGCCGAAAGGTTGACCGACTTACCGACGATAAGTTCCCAGACGATAATTAATTCCTCGAGACGGATTTTCAAGGCGAATCGAGAAATATTTTAGCGCCGGGCTATTTTTTGCTCGGCGGAATCAAATTTGGGCGCAGATATGGGTCACGTGTGATTTTCAATTTCAGAAGTTCCGTCGAACTTCGTCGAAGTGAACTTTTCTGGATCGACCGTGTAGTTTCGGTAGAGGCGAATCTACAGGGCGAGACACTTGAAACTGTTAGTCCGAATAACTTCCACGTTTCTGGATAAAGGGAAAACGTATTTGACATGCCATCAGTTACAATGTATCAAAGTACCAATCGTAAGCAAACAAGTTTTACTCGAAATGCCATTTGTCGTAATTAGATACTGTGAGTTATTAAAAGTCTTGTACGACGTATTCGATCAAATTAAAAAGTCGATAAATTGAAATAAGGAAAGATGTAATTATTATAATTTTGAAGAATTTAATAAGGACGAGAGGGTATCGGGGAAAATTACATCGCTATGCGTTTAATTCGTTCCGGAGCGAAGCCGATGTTTCGAACACCGAGGTGAAGTTAAAATTTAGGAAACTTGTCATCGACGAGGCATTTTGTTGAGAATGTGTACGTGGTACCTAGGGGTGCGCCTGTGACGTACCTTTTGTTTATTTGCAAGGCTACGGAAGTTATTCGGGTGAACTGTTTAAAAACTTTCGCCATGCGCGTGGGAAAAGTGACAAAATTCAGACCCATAAAATTTAAGGAACCACACGTTTTAATCAAGAGAAACAAACAAACGATATAATATAATATCTCATAATTTTCATGAGGAAATACATTTGTTCCGAAATATTCCTACGTTTTGTTAAGCTTTTGCTTTAAAAAGTTCATTTTCCTTGGTTACGTTCCTCGAAAGAACAATAGCTTTAGATTGTGAGACGTGTACTTGCAGAAAACTTTAATAATGGCAAGCCGTGCCATTAACCGCGAGTCAGTCTGTTATCCTTAAGTGAACGAACCCGGCTTTAGTCAGACAATTCGTATTTCCCATTCGAGCCGAGAAACTCGAGCGAAGAAATATAAATAAAACGAAGATGCAAGATAGATATCTCGTGTAAAAAAAATCAATATCAACGCCTACGCGTATATACTCAACGGTATTGAAAGATCGACGTTAAACTTCGAATGAAAACCAAACGATGTGAAGAATACTATCGGATTTCAACGAAGTCTTCGCACGTCGTTTCGTTATGTGGCTGCTTTATGCACAACTGCTGGAATGCTTTCAAGAGATATACCGGGCATGCTATATTTCTGTCAAACACCCTTGAAATGTATTTCGGAATTAGATTCACGCGTTACTAATTCTTTGGAAAAGAAGAGTGAAAATCGCGATGCCCAGGTAGCCGTTCAAAAGCGACATTTATTTCCTAAACGAATGGCTAACTTTTTAGACATTCTTCTCTTCTTATCTGTTCCTCTTTAAATACGCGCGAAAGTCGTGTTAGGTTATAACGGGGGGTATGCAAAATATTGTGAAATATAATCAATTTAAACGAACAATCGAGGATCGTCGGCGAACGTTACCTTTAGTAGGAGCTGGTAGTCGTTTATGCGTTGTATCGGAAGTTTCAAATGTTCCGATAGACTTTTGTCGTCGCGGAGAGTCTGGCTCAGTTCCTGTAAGAATACATATATTTTTTTTACTTAAAAGATACCAAGATACCCATACCATCCGCGGAGAGTATCAGAAACAATCTTGGGCGTTGTCATTTTGATTTCGATTCGAGAACTGTCAATACCCCGGGTTTCTGATTTTGGGAAATGATAGGTACTCTGAAAATCTGCTGGAAGATTGATAAGAAATCGTTCTCCTCAAAATCGTATAAAGTCGCGGAACAAACGTTTTTGGAAATTGAATATGAAACGCAACTATGTTCGTTGGTAATTCGAAACTGTCACTTTGTCTTGTGAATTATCGTCACATTTTTTCTCTCGCGAAAGCACCAATCTTTGTTTTCTCACGCGCCGTATCACATTCTCCCGAAAGAATATCGGCGACGCAATTTCGCCTCACGACACGGCGAAAGTTCGTCACTGTAATTCGACACCAGGACGCGAACACGCGTATTTTTGGATGAGACTGGATTTTCCACGCACAGGAAGTAATCGCGATCGATCGACGATGCACGCGAAGATCTCTGACACTGACATACAGGAAGTCCACCCAGGAACGTCACCGTAAGAGTCTTTAATGGATAAAACGAATCAAAGAAGCGACGCTAATCCGTTACCACTGAAACACCACTCCTTCGAAAACACACCATGTTCCCAAATACGTGATTCTTCGATACAATTGCAGGACGTAATATCCAGTTTGATCGAAACTAAATCCGAGGCGCGGAATTGAACGATTCCATCGGGAACGTTAAGAATATAAAAATCGCGTAAATCGTTCCATTTACAGAAATGAAACGACGAAAATATTTTTATTGTCGACCAATTCACCGAGATTTCCTTTAACGTGGGAACAAAATTGTAAATAAAACGATGTTGGATCACCACACGATCCGTGATAAGAGAGCGAGTCTGAGGGAAGGTTTACACGCACCTTAACGGAGGTCAAGGGAGGTAAACACCGTGATTCGTGGTTTCGAGTCGTTGATTCGAAGAGGATAAGGTGGCTGATCGCAGACTGGACCAGATCTCTGCTCTTCCCTCTCGCTGGTTCTCTCTTCCTCGAGGGGGATCTAGAGTCGGTGGTTACCGAAAAACACCCGCCGGGAGAGACCAATACGGCCACGGCTATACTTAGACGTCGGACGGACTCGTGGACTGACCACTCACAAAAACAATAAGAACAGTCTGCGAATCGCGGGCATCTTTTGCACCAAACTCCGTATCCCGATTTCCTTCCAGGCTTGAATTCGGTATTGGGATGACGAAAGATTGATGGAGAATCGTTTCGTCGATCTTTCGATTTTCGTGGGTGGGAAATAAGGGGAATCGAATGGATCGCGATCATATGAAATTGATGTCAAATCTGTTGGGGAAACGAGAAGACGCGAGTCTACCTGTCTAGCAAGCAGCTGTTTACGAGTATTCGAATATTGGAATATTTGAAAGTTGGATTATGCGAATATTGAAGTATTCGAATGTTGGTGCACTCAAAATTCCAGTATAGAACATTAAATATTACCGTTCAATTGCTTGAATTTCTTTATTGGCACTATTCGAATATCAGGTTCAACCGTTTGAGTTTCTTTATTCGCGGTATTCGGATATCCCAAACGTGGACCAATGAGATTTCTTGTATGGTAGGCTTAGCCGGCATTCCTGAGTTTCAGGAACTTTGAGTTATCTCCGATTCCACGGCAATTTCATTTAATGGAAGAGTTAGAAATATAAACATAAATGGGGTATAAATAAACGAGACGAGTAGACCTGCGCTACTCGACCGTAAACGCAATTTCCCGAATGATCCGCGGGACGTTTAATGCACCTAACGCACCCACCTTTGAAATCGGACACGATTTGCAAAGTAACATCGGGCAATCTAATTTTAATTTCGGGTCATTTAATAGATGTGCACGCCGTGTGAAAATCGCTATGGACTTTGAGTCAACCTCCAGAAATATCGGTGCGAATCATTTTTAAAAAGGGGGAACAAACCTGAAATAACAAAAGGAATGCTATATTTCCAGTCACCCACGCTTCTTATACAAAATTGATCCCTCGATCGCAAGATCACATTATTAACAACGGTGTACGTCGACGATCGAATCTATACGATTCTTTAGATTTGAAAATTATAATATAAGTGCATAGATACCATTCTAACATCGGTAAAGCAAAAAATATAGCCACTGACGTTTCATCGGTCAATTTCGGAATACAGGACAATTAATTAAATTTCGAAACTGACATTTTGAAACGTGACGTAAAAAGAAATACCTACGTACTTAATCAATATTCAACGTCGTTTACTTTAATTAATAACAATGAAATGTCATTGACCATTCGGACAAATTTTCTCTTTCCTACGGTCAACGATCTTCTGCCGATCGACGTTTCCCCGTATGCGTAACAAAAATTCGAAAACTCGAAGCCAGATACATTCTTTACATCACATTTCAAAATATCATTTCTCACGTTCGACAAACTTTCCCAGCGCCGACGGTACTGACTTATTACGCGCGAACGACAATGTTCTTTTTGTACCGGTATTAGACGCTGTCTTCGCTGTCATTGCTCAATGACATCAACGGTGACGGCTTTAACCGATAACGTAGCGCTCTCCTCCCTTTCTACCCGAAACACGCGTTTCGCCACGAGACTATCGTGCAAGTAGGAGGGACGAAAGATATGTTCCGCCCGTTAAGAATAAACCAAGCTATTTCGAGGGCTGGACAGACGCCCGCTTGCCCCCGCCCGTTACGTAATCGCGAAATTTCCTTCGATCCATGGATGCCGAACGATCCGCCATGGAATATCCTGGACGATCTTTCGTCGCGCGTTAGATCAAGGGACTACGCGCGGGAATTGGGTTAACGGCGTAACGAATTGAACGAAAAAAGAGCGACGAGTTTGAAGCGGTCGAATAAGGTTTGGAATCTCAGAGACATGGAAAAGTATTTTAGAAGATAAGGGTTGAAATAAAAAGAGAGCCAAGTGACGACGAAAACTGTCGAAACGTATTTCCCTCGGGAAGATGCGGAATATTGAATACGATAATATGGGTTTCAAAGATTTCTAAATAAATGGGAAATATTGGATAAAGATATTTAGAAAGTTCGAGTCTCGATGGTGGTCGCACCATCGCGTCGTTGAGGATGAATCTGCATTTCCGAATCTGAATTAAGACGCCAGATTGTGATCAGCACTGGCGTCGGGACGGTGTACTACGAATTCGATGAACCGGCGTCTTTCTTACCATCGGTTTAAGATATTCCGATGGACATGGAGTTTCGTTAACTTTTCGTTTGTCTTCGACGGCTTTTCAAGTTACGATCGAGCGATAGAAATATTTCGGGGAAATTTGTCTTTAAAATAAATTTTTAATATAACGCACCGTGTCGGGCGTTCAATCCAAACTTCCGTTACGATAATCTCTTTGCCCAGTATTTACATTACAATATCGAAAAGTATAGTATCGAAAATAAACTCACCTCAAAGTATTCTCGTACTGCATCGTTCATTTGAAGGAATTCCTGAGCGGCTGGTTCGTCTCTGCAATATGCCACATGCTTGTCGAAATCTCTTTCCTTCGAGAGTAAAAAATTTTCGATTCAGTTACGGTAACGCGTTAAGAGTAACTTTCTTATATTTCTAATCCTATTTCTATCGAAGCAAGTGAAGGAAATGTCTACCAGTGCTACGAGAAAAATGTGGAAAAGCCTATCACGGTTCTTAAAAAAATGTCAATGAAAGATCGTAGGTGATTTCGACAAGAGATGATCAATGTTACGGATTCTGTTACAAGATTTGAATTGTTTATCTGTCGAGATACTTATTTGTCGCAGGATACTCACCAACCGAAGGAAAGTTTTACCCAGCATACGTGGCTGATCAGCATAGTACTTGACACCCTCGATCAACACCCTGCCGAACGATCTAAGTAAGGTACAAATTAATTTTCACGCCAAAAACACACCACACCTACGTGCCGAAGGGATTGGCTCTCCACTTTTTTTCCTTCGATGCGACATACAAGGTGCAATTTTCACTATAATTCTGGATTTGTGCGTCTAAAAGTCAGGATTTTCTTACACCCCTCGTGTCGTGACGTCATTTTTCCATACGACAACAGCATCACCGTTTGGAACAATTAATATCGATTAATATTATCATAACTCTTATTAATAATATTATTAATACGCTTGTAGTATTACTAATAAACGATTCTACAGCAATAACGTCAGACCATAAAGGGTGAAGATAATATATTATTAAAATATTAATTGACACGGGGACAGGCTACGAGTAAACTGAAATCTAGTTATTACATTTACCTCTTCGACGAATAACGATCGGATCCGTGATTCTCAAAACGTGTGCCGCGAAATTTCCTATTTTATATCTTAAAAGACAATTTCGCGATTCATCGGGCAAAGAACACAGTGTACACGAGTAACGGAATACTGAGAATCAACGGTGTAAAAGAAACTTCGAATAATTTCCAGGAATATTCGCATTTCTTTGCTCTCAGATCACGTTACGGTCGAAGGGGCGAGATTGCTTGGGCAGACTCGATCGAAGCGTGCTCTAGGAAGCATAATCCATCGTTACTTAACCACGTGGGATAGGGGCGCGTTTTCAACAACAAGAATTGGAAAGAGCAACACTTTCGACACACCACTGACCGGTTAAATACTGAAGATCACAAAACACACGATCACGCAAACTGGGTCTCAATCGCTGAACTTACGTCGTGCGTACTTCGCTCTGCTCGTGGTAAAGTAATGTATGTGCGTACATTCGCGCGAACAACGTGTGTATACGATGCGTGTGTGCGCGGAGTATATGTATCGTGCTCGGGCGCGTTTATTCTATTCCATTTAATTCCAATTATCGCGTGGATGAACGAAATTTCAGTTTGTTTCGTGTTTCTCACGGGTCGTAATTACATTATAATTGGACAGTCATTTTCCAGAAGAGTAAAAAGAAAATAAAAAAGAATTATCTGACAAGTCTTGTCTAATTGTTCTTGACGGATGGTTTGAGTATTGGTATGGTAATGAGTGTCCAGCTAAAAGCGTCGCATTGAATTCTTTGTTTCGTTTCGAACGTGTTGAGCGAGTTATGTACATACGTGTTATGAAAATCGGCGATTTGCTTTAGATTCGTGAAGATAATTTCTTTGTTGTCGCGCACGATGCGTGGAACATCAGGATTGTCGAGAGGCTTCAAGTAACGTTCAACGACCAGCTGAAGATCCTTGCCAAATTCTTCCTCCGTCTCGACCAATTCCTTCACCACCGCCCTACGATAATCGGTAATAATGAATAATGCTGTGCGTCAAATAGGAAAGCGAACTTATTGTAAACGGGGAAACGAACTTACTCCCTTCGATAGTGCGAGTCTTCGGGTCGATGTTGTCCAGCCGCGGTGTCCTCGCTGAGAGCGGTTTGCATTAGGATCGACATGGGCAACCATCCTTCCTTCGAATCGGCTGTACGAACGTACACTCTGAATAAATACAAAACGCAAATTACGATACGTCGAATTACGGGAGAAATTAGCGCGGCACGGTAGGTAAATAATTTATTATACTGTTTTCAATAATATATGCTTCGAACCAGCAGTTCTCGAGCTGTATCGATTCGCAGAAATTTCCTGCCGATCAGCGAAAACGTTACGAAAGTTAGAAATTTCAATAAGTATACAACTTTCGTCGTGTAGTATTAGATTTATTAATTAATACATGAAATAATATAAGAAATAATAGCTTTTTATTTCTGTCTCAGCGGTTCGTGAAATAGTTCTCCTGTTTTCACCATTTTTTACAGTCTTCCACCACCCCTCTTTATGTCCTCGGAAATGGGAAATGAGCCCTTTTCTTCATTAGACATAGCCGGTGCCATCCGCCCGGTTGCGGCGCGTTACCGCTTTATCGCCCGTGTCCCTCTGGGATTTCGTGCACTCCGCCCGCAGGTGTGAGATGGTATGATCAAAGGTGTTACCACTGTTCCAAATTATCAGAGTACCCATTGCAAACCGACCGGTTCGAAGATCGAATATGATTATCAGTACTCGAATATCTGGGTTCAAGTTTTCTTACGCGGTTACTCAAATTTGATGTCTTATATATTTGAATTCAAATTAAAGAACCCAACGTTAAGTAAAGTTATGAATACGGCGGAACATCCGTTAAGTGGGCTTTCTCCCGTGAACGTGACAAAATTGGTCAAAATTCATGAATTTTGTTTAAACATTTTAGTACGTCTAACGCTATCATTCGTTTTTGCAGTTTGCTTGACCTCTTGTTGTTCATATATAGGAATATTTTTTCACACAGTTTTACAGAAGAGTTTTTACAGTACAGTTTTAGTCAATTGATCGTTGATTTTATGCGGCCCACAATAAAGGGATATTTAATTATATTTAAATTATATTATATAAAAATTATATATAAGATCTTTTTTGACATACAAATTACATACAGGGTATCCAATTTTAAATGACCCGCTGAAATATCTTCGAAATGGTTAATGATTTGAACTCCAACATTTATTCGTTTTTCTTTCTACAAAAATGTTTGTAACGTATCCCTTAGTGGTCAACTTAACTTTAAAACCCTTGTCACCACGCGTTTCCCTTGTACGTATTAGTTCGCATAGCGTGAAGGTATATCGCGAACGGTTTCCGCGTTGCTCGCCGCGTCAACCACGTTTGGGTGACGCGTGAGGTTTACAATCAAACGCGTACAATCAAGGTGAGGTTTCATACTATAATAACTTTGATATCCAGGTTATTAACGCGCCGCGAGTGTCATCCAAATACGGGTGACGTGGCAGTCAACTCGCCGAAACAATTTCCACGTGCACGACGGAATGGAAAAATTCAAGGCCTAACAGGTGGAAAGTCCCGCCAACAGATTTTGCGTTCCGTTGAATGAACGAGAAAGCCTGTCGTGTTAGTCACTATGCACAAATATAACTTTCTACCACCCACGCACTCGCGCATCTATCTATACTTTGTAATATGACGAAAGACGCATGGATATTTACCCCCGCCGCAAGGTTTCGCGGGTAATTAATTATATCCCGGTCTATTTCGAATAGCAGAATACGAAGATGATATTCGCCAGCGCGTGTTTGTCATTACCAGCATAATGTTAGGAGAGATGCGTCGTAGACACGTGGGATGAGAATCTTACGTTTTATTTATAATTGAATTGCTATCGTCGATTTGATAAAATTACCGCACGCTTTGCTTGTAACGCAGCCAACTACGATAAGCTCGAATAACTCCCGGAGTATTCAATGATTAAAAATTATTTCAGATGGCCCTGATATCTTTTCCTTTTGTAAGGCTTTCGATACGGTTTTATTTTTGGTCACTATGACAATCGATATTTTTTTTAATTGTATTTTCTAAAAGCATGATGTCCGAGGAATGTGTGACGAAAAAATAGCCAAACGGACTGCAAAAAGAATTATAGCGTTAGACGTACCGGAATGTTTAAAAAAAGTTCATGAAATTTGACTAATTTGGGCCGTTCACAGAAGGAAGGTCCCTTAAGGGATAACGTCATCCTAAAATTGTTCGAAAATCGATGAAGTTTCATAAGCTGCATGAGCTGCAGCGCTCAGTTCAATCTACTGTAACTTTTGTTTCAAACTTAATATTCTAAAAAGTACAAAATTTAAGAAAATCAAAATCAAAATATACCGTTTTTCTGAACATTTCAGAGTGCCGTAACTACTTAAGAAACGACGAAAGATCGATCGGAGCGGAGTTAATTTCTTTGTCCATTGATCGAGAAGATTCAACTTTCGAGAAAACGGGATATTTATCTTTGAGAAAGTGCCGATTTAAATTAATCTTGGCAAGTAGCTAATTTCCCTGTCGTTTGAGAAATATAGGGAGCAACACCTCGGCGTAGTACATAGTAAATGGTTCGTGGCCCATTGAACGTTGCCACTGCCAACAATCGCGAATCAATGTTTCAGGCTTGAACCTCACCTTTACCCTAATTTATTTTCAGAACTGGCCGATATTTAGCTTTCCACGGACCCAGGACCACGGGTTGGTTCTTGGCAAAGCCGATAATACGAGTGTCTTACTTGCGGGATTGCGCAGGCGATTTTATTTAGCGATCTTACCAGCGTATTATCAGTGTCACGTTCCGCCAAATAATTCCCGTTGGCGCGACAGAATTTTGGCCTGCGTTTTATTAAATCTCGATTACATTAACAAAATTGTATACAATACGAATTGGAGTATATTTTGCAGAAATTCGAGAAAAAGTAATGGTCCGTGGTTCGAATCTCGTTTCCGCGGAACGCTAGCGAACGCGTTAAGACTAGAACTAACAAAACCAATCATTTCGACTGATTTGAAATTGTTATTCAAATTTATAATTTTTAAGTATTGGAAAAGTACATTTTTTAATTGTATAAACACGTATAATGTTATGTATATGTATATTTCTTATCGTTATAAAATTTTTATAAAATACGATTAAAAGTATTTTTCATCAACGTATTTTACAGATAACCAGTCATTTTGCCCGATCTGGTAGAAATAGCTATGCATTAATTGTCGGTAGTTCTAGTGTTACGCGCAGCGAAATGATTACAGTATCTTCATTGGCGCGCATCAAATTTGAATTATCTTCGCGAACTGTAGATTCCGCGTCTGCATTCCGCAATTCGTCGTGGAGTCAACCACGTTCTTTCAACCGATAATTTACGCGTTATTGGTTTTGCTTCTATTCTGGCGGGCCGCCAATCACAGAAAGATACTCTGCAGGATATTATTGCCTTGGACATTTATAAACGTTTAATCTTCATTAACGTCATCGTAAATCGCCGAAACGAATTTATTCTGGAGACGAGCAAATTTGAATTTGCATCGTTCACAGCCTTAACCTTATGTTAGCAGCGCTAACAACGTTGATTCAATGTTGCCTATACTTTTTGCTGTCGAGAAGTAGTAATTGTAATTTCTCACGCATCGCTGTAATATGCGACGAACGCGACGTAAAATTTTCAAATGTTCTCATCGCCAAAGCGATGGAACGATTACGGCGACTTGATCTTACGTTAGACTGAAATCCTATGAATTCGCTTTAGCCGCTAAGCTCGAATATAACTTTCTACCACCCACGCGCTCGCGAATCTGTCTGTGTTTCGCGATATGACGAAGAACGCGCGGAAATTAATCCCTGTCGGAAAGTTTCGGGTGATAATAAACGGATTTATTTTGGCGTTCAGTTAGTTGGAATTTGGAATTCCTCTGCCAGTAATATTGGTAACATTGTAACTTTTAGTGGCTGGAAGAAAATATTCGTTTTCAATGACGCGTTCCATCAAAATTATAGTGACTGGAGTAACAAATTTTTGTAATTTATCAGGTGGGGATAATATTCACCTATAAACGTTCATTCATATTTCATTGAATTTTTCGGTAACAACCTTGTTTATAATTATTATTAATCGCGCTTCAGTGAAACTGTAAATAAATGCAGCCCGAAAAATGGAAATCTTAATTTAAACGCATTGTCGGTGCAATTAAACGTTGACACATTTGTTTGCGGTTAATTTCACGCAGAATTTTCCCTGAATTTTACCGCGTTTACTAAAAATGTAATTATTCATTCTTCGTTGAAATTTGGCCCAGCATCGTTGACAAAAAAACAAACAAAGTCGTTTCCACCTAATCCGTCGCGGAAATAAAATGCAACGGGTTCATCGACTTGTATTGGCAGCTACGCTGATGTTATTTTCACTGAATTTCATCGCGTCTACCAGTAACGTAATTTTTCATACCTCGCTGAAATTTGCGTCGGCTACCCGAAACATCGGAGTCCCGGTATCGCCGAAAAAAAATTATCAAACAAATTCGTTTCCGTTTAATCTCACGCGGGGGTGAAATACGACGAGTTCATTGGCTCCGCCGTTAACATAATGTTTGTAGGCTACTGTTTGACCGAGGCACCTGTCGTTGCTATATTTTGCGCACGGATTTAGCCATGCGCTTCAACGTAAATGCGTTCACGCTTCGAGTCGTTCGTATTCAATGAACGTTACGAGCTGACAATCAGCTCCCTCGCTCTCTTTCTCTCTCTCTCTCTCCTTCGCTCGTCTGCTCGATCGCACCATTCGATCCCAGTAATCGATATTTCGAGGCGGAAACTTTATGATTTTCGCGCAACCGCGCTCGCCGGCCGTATATTTAAACAATATCGTCCCTTGATTCACGTGTACGCGAGTATCGATAGATTCGGTAGCGACGATGCAATTTAAGAACCAATGGACGACTTTCGAAGCGGAATGATATATAGACTGACGCACCTGCCGAGCCTATATATCAACCGCGAATACAGCCTTGAAGACTAACGATGACACGACCTTGGCGATGCGTTCGGAGTTCAACGGTGGTAGGCGTTTCGGAACAATTCGAACGATTCTCATCGACGTCTCTCGTAGGATTAATTTGACTCTTTTCCTCGTGTTGTAGCAATCAGGATTTCGATGTTTCAACGAGACCGAGGTCGGTGCTCCAGAAGAGTTCTGCGTACGATCGACCATTTTGTTTAGTTTTCCTCGGCGATATACTTTTCGTCCTCTTACGCGTCCTCATCGTTTTACCTTACGTTTCCTTCGTTGAAATTCTCACTCATACGCGTTCCAATAATCAGGTTCATAGGCCGCTATAGTTAATTTCAAATCCCTGCGACCCGTGAGATTCTCAAGATTATTGCAAATAACGAAGAGAGAACGAAGTCTCGTCTCGGGAGCACTCGTCGCGTTGCCACGCCACTGCTGTTCTTTTATTTGGCAATCCGACGTCATTGCCAGACCCGATGCGTGGGTGATCGCAACCCCACGCCTCGTGTTTCGCGAAGATAAACGGCGTTCCACATTTTCCCTACCATACTTTACCTCTGGAGGTTGCTGTCCGAGCACGACCTTGAAACACTTCGCGCCCGAGGATCGCCGTGCTTGCGTTGAGGTCGAACCGACAATTTGTGGTACGCGGCCGAGTTGTCCAGAGTGTCGGCGATCTCGCCGATATCCAATTCGGGATCCATTTTCGGTTTCCTATAACATGGTCAAGCGTCCGAAATAGAGCAACGCCGATCCACGCTGACGCCGGGCGTCTCTCGTTAGGCGTACGCTGATCAAGGGGGTTGCGCTCCGTTGCGCTGCGGCTCCTTTTAGGCGAACTTCATGCGTATTAATTGTTATTTGGCAGATTAACGTCTCCACAAGCTCGTACTGTTAATTCGTAGTCAGCGGCTCGTTAATCGTATTAAATCACTCGACATTCGTTTATTAGAGTTTCGCCGATTCGTGCCACCCGGTGAAATTTTCCACTTGTTCGGACACTCGGGACTGCCGTCGACGTGTTTCATAAACACGCCCCCGAGGGATGCAGGCGAAACGTTGTTCCGCGTAAAAATATCGCTGAGAAAATAAGCAGAGGTTAGCTTCTACGGGGCGATGATCTTTCACCGTTTGACGCGTTGATTGACCGTGCGAGTCTTGTCTTCCTTTTCGTGATTCGGGGGCGCGCTCAACTTTGCTCGTGGTTAGCCTTTTTTCTACGCCAATGTTTTTGCCGTGATTCGCCGTATAGCAGATTCTCACGATTTACGGTCGGACCAGTGGCCCAGGATTAAAATGTATCGCGAGTGTATCTGCGTTGGCTTAAGGCTAAAGGCGCACCGTGATTAATTCGACGTTTTTCGATTCTGTATCTGACGGAATCGATCTCTTATTAAAAGTGTATCTTAGCTATTTTGGAAACAACTTTTAATTATGGACCTCGAATTTCATGTTACTTTTTACTCGAAACACATTTAACCCGTGCAGTCATTGCAAACGAAAATTTCAAGAGAGTGAATTTTCACTCGGTAGACAGGAATCGATTACTGATACAGACTCGTTCGTACAAACGGACCAGCGTTATGGATTAGGCATTATAAGTTAATCGAATAATTAGTTAAAATTTGTATAAAACAACTTTGCGAGGCGCTATGCCGGGTAAAGCAACCTAATCTAATAATTGATCAATGAAACATTACGAAAAACGTAAAAAAACGATGAAAAATTTACACTCACGGTACCATTCTAGGAATCAACTGTGACTCTATAAAAATTCGTGTTCAAACGAAAACAGTTTTAAAAAAAATACGTGGTTGAAAATTTTAAACGTATGCGAAGACTGCACCGCCTATAGCACAATAGGGTTTAACGTATTTTAACCCGTTTGAGACGAAAAATTTGCAAGACTATCCCCAGGAATGAAAATTTTTGGTCCGCTCACTATCATCCCACGCGCGGCGCGTAACTAATCTCTGTGGTTAGAAAATGCATTACGAGCACGATGCGTAATCGGTCAGATGCAGTTTAAACGCAAAATATGCATTTTCCCGCGTTGGGGAATTCCGTCGGTCGCAACTATATGTAACAAAGCGTTGAGTGAACACCGTTCATCTTAACTCAACGTTTCGTCAGAAACATTTCCGCGTTCAGCGACCGGGAATCGGAAAGTGACAAATCGTGTACAACATCGTTATCGTTCATACGTGCGCGCATTCTATAATATATACGCTGCGTAGCGAAGATTATTTTCGGGCGACCACACGTTGCACACACGGAAATAGATTTTGACGCACGCGAGCGCGCTCGGATGCGCGAAGTCAACGATCCAATCGAAACAGGGTGGAATGATATTTTTAATTTTTTTGCTCCACGCTTTATCGATCCGTCTGAAAAGTAAATCCGCTTACTTGGCTGGATCGGCATATTCGAGGGCCTCGACGATGTCGCCAACGTTCACGGAAAAGCCATCGCTGTCGCTCTTGTAATCCTTCACGACGATGTAATTGTCCAAGGATTTCTGAAACAGGGAGCGAAAGACGCATCGATTAGAAGTGATTCGATTGCGACGAGGTGTGATCAGAAATTAATGTTACGTGCGGTAACGATGAGACGCGAGAGCAAAGCGAACTTCACGACCTACTTCACGTAAGGACGAAAAGAGAACCGGCAGGAGAAACTCCGCTTATTCTGTAATTCGCAAATCTTTTCCAAGAATTATTGTAAAAAGAAAAAAGAACGTATCGTAAGAGGGTCGAGACGTTTATTGCTCATAACGAGAGGTTCACCCATATTCATTTCAGTTCCATCGTTATAAAAATGATATCGTCAGAAAATAAATCGGGTCATTGCAAATACGATAATTTCATCCTAGTTTCAAAAAGCTTTTCCCGGAGCTTCTACATTCCCTCACATAAAAATAACAATAATAACCCCAACCCCTTGTCGCATTACCCGTTCGCCGTTATTGTCCTGCTGAAAACTGCTCAATCTCCTGAGGCTCGGTGTATTTTCTCTGCTAGCCGAGTACGCGCAAGAGCGATCGGACCTCGACAGAGTGACCCCGTTACTCTCGTGCCTCTGGCAATTTCCATTAGCCGATCCGTCCAGGCTACTCGCGATCGAGGTGGTACCGGTGAACGTAGATATCATTTCGGCGTCGAAGTCCTCGTCCTTGGCAATGGGACAGCAATACATCGAGAATCGATGGGCGGTGGGTCGATTGAGCTTCAACGCCGAGAAAACGTGAAGCGGCTCGAACCGATGGATACCGTCCTCGTCGAGAACGGTGTAAGCTACCTCGCCGGTGAGCACCGACCTCGAGGCCTCCCTCGGGACCACCGCCTGCATGCCTTGCTTCAGAATCATGAAGATCGAGGACGGTTTGAGACTCCGTCTCAACAGAAATTCCTCCATCGCCAGGCTGTTGTCCGAATGGAGCAGGGAGGTAGGGACGTCCGCGGAGGATTGCAGCGGTGCTTCCTCCGGGACTATCATCAGAGCGGCGCTCTCGCGAACTAGAGTCCTGAGACGCGGGTCGGTCCTCGCTAACTCCGGATCGCTGCACAATTGATGAAGCGCGCTCATGAACGGTGGCCTCTCCTCGGCCAATTTTCTCATCACCGTCAGCCTCTTCAGGATGTCCAGGGTCACTCTGTCGCTGGCCAATGCACGGGTGGACTTCTCGTCGCTGAGCACCGCTAACAGACTGCCAGCGGTGGTGGACATGCCCAATGCTCTGGCCAAACCGACTGCCTGCAGTAGCATTTCCCTCACGATACCGCCATCGTCGTTCAATAACTCCTTCACGCGAATCTCGCTGGATTCCCGAACCGCCTGGACGATCGCCCTGTGCACGGTCTCAACCGCGTCCCTCTCCGTCGCGACGCTCGACGCTTCTTCGGACACTTTACGTAGCACCCGGGAAACCAATTCTGGGTCGTTCTTGGAGATGGTCCTGAACGCTGGGAGTATCAGATCCGTACCGTGTTCCTCTTCGAGGATCATTGACAATCGTTCCAGAACGACGTCGTCCTCTAAAGATCGTCCGGTCACGGTGGATCTCAGTACCTCGACCTTGCTGTTCCTCGTGTCGAATAATTCCAAGAGAGTCGACTGGCAAAGAGCACTTCGGTTTTGAGGGATCAGAAGTATGCGCAGAACTTCCTCCACCGATTGTTCTATATCGGTACCCCGTTGACGGAGCAGAACGTTGAACGCTTCGCTGATCGAGGAGTAAACGAAATCCTGTTTGGCATCGTTGCCGTTCTCGATCGATTCGTTATCGACGATCGCTAGAATGGCGGCTGACATAGCGGATTTGATCGCGTCCCTCAACCAATCCTCGTCCTCGCCGTTGTCCTGCTCCTTTCTGTCCCCATAGTTGCCGTTCAGGGTAAGCGTGGATTTAGTTCCGTTAGTGAAATTCGGACCCTGGTATGTCTCGTCCTGCTGTCGTTGCTCCCGTTGTTGAGCAATGTTCTTTGCCAATTGGGCAACGGTCGACACTATTTGCGCCATTTTCACCGCGGTGGTACCGTGCAATCCGAGTTTCTCCGCCATTACCAAAGATTGTTCCAAAGCGACCGCTTTTGGATCGACGTCGATGTCGACGGCAGGTAGATCGGCGAACACCTTTCTCCCCACCGACAATCCTGCTTCCGATAATTGCCGAAGCATTCTGGCATCGATACTGGTCTCACCCTGATGAGACTGAACGTGAGGATTGTAATGAAGATGCTGCGGCCTCAGCAGACGCAATTCTTCGGGGGTGACCTCGAATCCTTGAACGGAGAATTCCACCTCACCCTCCGGAGTGTCGGTCAAATCAGGGGCGACGAAGCGTGGCCCCTCTTCCGTCTGAACGATCTGCCCGGGCACGAAGGTCACTCCCAATTCACCGGATTCAACGACGCGTCCCGGTACGAATCTCGGCCCCTCCGGGGTGTCCACCACCTGGCCAGGTACGAATCGGGATCCTTCGTCCTCCGTGGAGATAACCTGGCCGGGAATGAAAGTGGGACCAACTTTGGTCTCGACGATCTGACCGGGCACGAAACGTGGTCCATCCGCGGTCTCCACAGTTTGCCCGGGGACAAATTTCGCACCGGTTCGAGTCTCGACCATCTGGCCAGGGACAAATTTTGGCCCGCCACTGGTATCGATCACCTGGCCGGGCACGAACTGTTCCCCTTTCTCCGTCATCACTATTTGACCTGGTAGAAAGCCATCCTCGGTCATAATGCCCGGCACGAATCTTGGTCCGTCTTTACCCCCGCGGACCAATTGACCCGGGACAATCCTTTTGCCGTCGGGTAACTTCTTCACGCTTTCAGGATAGAATTCCACGCCTCTCTCCGTTTGCACCATGTGGCCAAAGATCTCGCGCTGTTGCGTGGAAACGTTGGCCGTTTTGGGATCCACGGGTATACCGACCGGTCCGGCATCGTGGAACACAACGTCGTCGAATTTCGCCGCTGCCGCGAACTCGAAGCCTTCAGCCGTGACGCTCGTTCGCCCGGGGAAGAATCTCTCGCCCTCCGGTGTCTTCAACAACTGACCCTCGACGAATTTCTGACCCTTCGGCGTGTCCAACGTCATACCAGGAACGAAAGTCACATCTTGGTCCGTGGTTTTAACGATCCCCGGTACAAACTGGCTCTCCCCGGACTTGGAGACGACGCGTTGACCAGGTACGAACTGAAGTCCTTGGGTGGTCAGGACCGTTTGGCCAGGTACGAATCTCGATTCGCCCGTCGGCGATTCTATACACTGTCCGGGCACGAATTCCCAATTGTCGTTCACTTGCACGCTCTGCCCTGGAATAAATACTTGCTCGCCACGATGATCGGTGATCGTTTGACCCGGCATGAATCGCGCTCCATCGGGGGTCAGGATCGTCTGACCAGGAACGAAGGATCCATCCTCCGATATCTGACCGGCCACGAATTTCGGACCTTCTTCCGTTAATACTGTCTGACCCTGAACGAATCTGGCCCCCTCGTTGCTATGGAACGTCTGTCCTTGAAGAAACCGATGTCCCTGTTCCGTGGACAAGGTTTGACCGGCAACGAAGACGGGGGTCTCCTTGCCGCCCTGCTCCTTGACATTGAAGATCTGACCGGGCACGAGAACCGGCCCGTCGGGTGTGTGCACGGTCAAGCCAGGGACGAAAGCGGGACCCTGAGGTGTCTGCAGAGTCTGGCCAGGCACGAAAATAGGTCCTGTCGGCGTCTGTACCGTCTGCCCAGCTATAAATCTCTGTGCCGATCCTATGTCTAATTTCAGACCTTTGATTCTCTGCACCGTTGTCTTCTTACCCTTGCCGATGCTCTGCACCAGCTCCGGGATTTCCTCAACCCTGGGCAGTTCCTCCAGCGCCTGTTCACCGGCCCGCAAGAGCTTCACGCTCACGTTCGATGTATCTTTGAGCTCGGACGCTGGAATATCGTGTATCGCCGAATGGAGGACCGCGTCTGGTTCTACTTTTAGAGGGGTCAATGGTTTGACGACCGAGATCGCTTCGAATCCACCGGTACTCTCCGAAACGGGCGTCACGCAACAAGACGTCGCACCCTGCTCGACGGTCCGCGGCTCCACCTTAATCGGCACCGGTAATTGGTCTATTATTGGCTGAGCGGTCGTTTGGCTCGGATTTTGGAAAGAGTTCCAGTCCAATGTTTCCGGCAGGGACTTCGTACCGTCTTTCGGCGAGCTCGTCGCCGTTATTAAATCGCAAGCTCTCACTCTGGCATGCTCCAACTCGACGTGCTTCCAGTTCTCAACTCTCTCCTCCTTCGCCTCCTCCCTGATACTCCTGAGTTTCAATTGCTTCGTTCTTCGGAGCTCCTCCTCGTCGGCAGCTTTCTCTTTGTCCTCGAAGATCTTCTTCGCGTAATTCAGCCCGGCCTGTCTCTTCTTCTTCCGTTTCCTGGCCTCCGCCTCGTGCTTCTCCCGCTCCTTCAACACCTCCTCCCGCGGCCCAAGGCCGTCGAAGAGGTTCTCGAAGTCTTCCAGATTCCTGAAGTCCACCGAGACATTCTTGCCCTGCTTCAGCCTGAAGAGAACGGTGTCGCAGTCTCTGGAGAGCATCACGTCCTTGACGTCTCCGTCGCGGACCGCGGCTTCCAGCCTCGACGGGAAGACGAGGCTGCATCGTCGTTCCTCCACCGTGTACACGAACTTCGCTGCTTCCTCTTCCGGCGAGGGTTGCTTCGTGTCCAGCAAGTCCCTCAGGGCTCTCTGTTGCTCACCCTCGCCCTCGAGGATCGGAAAAACGTAGCGATAGTCCTTGAGTATGACGTGCTTCTTCTTCTCGCCTAGGACCAGGCCACCGGTGTAATGATGGGGACCCAGTCCCGAGGCATTCGTGATCTTGCATTTCGATTTGTCGTGAGTGTGAACACCCAGGAGGACTGGAATGTAATGATGGGTGGGTAGACCGTAAGATTTCCCGGTGATGCGACAAAAACGCTTAGCATCCGCCGGGCTGATGGGCGGTAGTAGGGGGAAGTAATTTGGTTTAGGGAGACCCCTACTCTTCCCGGTTATCCTGCAGAAGGACATCGTTTCCCTCTCGCCGTGGTATCGTCTTTTCTTTTATTTACAAAATCATAGATGCAATCCTTTGTCTCGTGTTTCGGATATTACCCTTTGACACCTCCAACGAGATTTCAAGACGATTTCTCCGTAATTACTCTAGCGGCTATTGAAATATTTTGGTCCTTCCTTTAAGATTTCTGCAATCTCGAGGCAAAGACAATGGGGTTCTTGGAAATTACTTCTAGTCTTTGAGGATCGACGCCGGGTATCTTTCGAGTATTTTTTTTCTCTTCCTCTCTCTCCTGAGGCGTAATCCAGGCTTATTATTACTGGCGTTAATGGGACGGGACTGGTGGTGATGGAATAAATTGCTAGAATCTTGGCATCCCCACGGCGCGAACCACGAATTTCTGTTTTCTATCGTTCAGCCGCGACTTCCTCTTGGCGTTCAGTCTGCTGTCAACTAACGCGCCCGGTATCGACGTGTGAATCAGATTATATTGTTCGTATCTCGCCATCATTCTTCCACGTAGAAACAAACGCGACCTTTCGAGATTCCCGTTACCCGAAGAATATTTCCCCGAATCTCGCGAACACGTTCCCCGGCAAATTCTCTGAAACCACCGATTCCTCGAGTCGTTCTGATTTTACTCAAATTCTTTACAACCCGTTGATTCCTCCCGCTCGTTTTTCTCCCCACTGTCAACGAAAAATGACCAACGTGCTATTTAAATGAGCACACGCGCGTAAATCACGCGCGACGGTTCTTTCGTTATTACCCCTGGCCTCCTTTTCGTCGAGTTCTCGACTTTCCCGAAAGTACGATTTTTCCGTCTCAGTGACCGTTATCTCGCGCGACGTTCTTTTCGAGGAATCTCGAAATCAAACTCTTCTCTCGATCTCTTCACCCCTCCCTCAGCGAACATCTACACGAAATACCATCGCCACGAACTTCGTGGAATGATTAACGATCGATACGCCGAGAAACTGACTTTCGGCAGAAATTTTCATCCCGACATCCGTTCCCAGTCCCGCGCCCCCCGCTGGAGAGCTCCGACGTCGTTTGAGGCAATTCGAAATTCGTTCGCGTGGCGCGTGCGCGGCCCGAATTCGACGTCGACGATCACAGCGTATATATTCCCGACGCTTATTTTTACCGTAATTTTTCCTCCGTAGCGACTCGCGTCGTTTTCATCGCGCGCTCGTTAAAAAGTTTTTCGTCGAAGAAGCCGCCACCGGCCCGTCGCCACGACGTACGGTTTATTTTTACGTGCGGGATGCCTACGAGGATTCCGTGGGTAGCTCTCCTTCTCGCCCCGTCCCCTGGTAACCGGCCAATTCGACGATTTCCTCGTCGGTGAGAAAAGAGGTGCCACTTCTTCGTGGCACCGATCGCCCTCGGGCGGCAAACTGACCCCACGACTCGTTTCCTCTCGCTCCTGCGGATTCTTGGCCGCCTGGTATCTTCGACTCGTCTCCTCGATTGGCGAGGGAAGATCGATCAACGACAGACGTTAGCCTGACATATTCATCCTCGAATTGTCAAGCGGTACGTCTCACACGCGTTCCGCCCTCGCGTTCCACGTTTTTTTCCGACGGGTACTGCTCTGATTCTTCTTGTTTTTCTTCTTTCTTTTCGCCTCCTGCAATTTCGCGAGCCCTGTCCTCGCACGCTCGTGGCTCGCGGATAATTTTGGCAGAAACCGCGATACTTTTGCAGATGATTACGATGCTATCTTTGGATTTGCTCGTATCGTTGGGCACGCGGTGCTTTCGAGCCTGTATTATTTAAATGCTGATCTTTCGTTCAACGTTATCCTGGATAGTTGAAAAGCTTGAAGGATTATTTCGATTATCTGGACGCACTTTGAATCAGGTTCTTCTTGTTTACCGTGGGTCACGGGGTAACGCGTCCTTCATTCCTTGTCGATTTAACTGAAACTCAACACATCTGATTTATCCTCGCTCGCAATTGCGCGCGGTAGGCATTCCCACCGTAGTCACTTTCACCGATATTCGCGAACCACCACAAGTATCCATCTATTTTCACGCTGGTGCACTGCACTCTATACCAGTTGTCAGACTCTCGCACCAAGACGGACGATAAATCACGAAAATTCTCAAGAGAAATGCTAAACCGAGCGCGCGGCAACGTCGATCACCTGTTTGCCTAGCTACCGCTCTTCCAACGGTCACGCGTCGATCCTTCGATCTTTCTGCCGTGAATGATCTACCAACGTTCTCGTATCGGGGATATTAAAATTGAGATCCTTCCACTCATCCTTGACTCCTCATCGTTTATTAATATCACTCGCAGGAATCTTTAAAACGATACGAAAGAAATAACAATAAACTAATGATCGTCGATCGTTGAAACTTCACGATTCCATTTCAATGTGTCGTCGGTTTTCTTCGCGGTGCGTCCAGCGTGATCGCGTAACGTCACTCAATTTTCTCGACGACCGGCCAGTTTCCCTTTGCTTCCGGTACTCACTCTCTGTCTCTCCCCTTCTCACGCACGCGTCTTTCTCACGATTCACCCTTCTCTCCGTCTCTCCGATTAATTCCCGTTATCACGTAGACGAGGGACGAGTCGACACGCGTGTCATGTCGTTCGGGTTTCCCGGGTCACTCTGCCTAACCGAAAAGTGTATGTATTACGATACGCGGCGAACGCCAGACTACTCGATGTACGAAGTGGCTAAGAGCCGTTTGCGCGACGAGTCTCTCGGCTCCCCACGACCAGAAATAGCTACCCTTCTTACACTTCTCCAATACATCTTTAGAACCGAGTACACGGATCGGGAACTCTCCGTGACGCGTGCCGAAGGTACCACGCATACGCGTTCGCGTATTCCGCGGATCCGGTGGACCTTTTCGTGTGCGAGGGAATCCTCCGTTCTCCCCCACTCTTCGCGGCAATTGTCAATTGCGGAGGAAATTTCTACTGGATTTCTTCAGCGGAGATCAATGTGGTCGTTGGGGGGGTCGCGAGCTGGGAGAAACGTTTGTTCCAATTTCCAGAAATTAATTCATTTTCATTTTCTTTTTGCAGAGTAAATGTGTGAACTTTCGTAATTAAGATCAGTTGAAATCTAAAAGTCGTTCGCGTTGACTAACGCTAGGTCTACCAAATCAGTCAAAATAACTAGTTTTAAATTTTCATTTGAATTAGTTTTTAACGATATGAAAATTTAAAAAGTGTGCATGAAGGTATTTTTCCTTGAACAGCGTATTTTATAAATAACCAGTTGTTTCGACTGGTCTGGTAGAAATAGGTATACGATAATTCTAGGTAGTCCAAGCATTCATTATTTTATAAACGCTGAACGAAAAGAGACAATGTTCGTGGTGCGACTTTGACTGTTGAGAAAGCGTTAATTTTTAAACACAAAAAGGTATAATTAAAAACGATCGTTTAGATACAGTAAGGCACTAAAGATCGTCATGACGTGTACAAATTCGATTTATTGAGAAGAGGAAAAGACGTGGTTAGTTCATAATTTCGAAGAGTTTCAAAAAAGAGGAGGATACTGGAGAAAAAATTATTTCATCGTACATTCACCTCATTTTGGACTAAAGTCGACGTTTCGAACACTAGTTGCGCGCTCAGTGAGGCCAAAAGGAAGTAACTTTTTTACGATACTCCCCTCTTTTTATAAGTCTTCCCCTCTTTTATAAGTCTTCGAAATTATGGTAACATCTTTTCTCCTTTTCGTTTAATCGACATTGTAATTTGATCGTGTACGTCGTAACAATTTTTAGTATCGTGCCGTTAGTATCTGTATTAAATAAGGACCGACGAGTTTCTTAGAAAGTTCGTGTTCAAACGTAGAAACTGTTTAGCCGTCCATATTTTACAAACGTCGAGGAAAGAGAGAAACATTTGCGCCTGGACCGGGATCGTTAAAAATGTGGCTGCTAGGCAAACCGGCGCGTGTCACAGTTATAAAAAAAACTTTACGTGTTAATTGGACTGCGGAATATTTTCTGAAGTTATGTATTTATCGGAAAGTAATACACGAGAACAAAATTTTGTTTAAAAATAATGCAATTTAACCGAATTGGTGTTTGAAATTCGAAAGTAAATAATATGTGACACGCGGCGCTTTCCTTACGACCACGGAAATGATTATTTATTTCTGTCTCCCATAAGATTTTGCTTAATTTCTGAAAAACTGAAGTCACAGTTTCTTGAAATGTTAGCGGTCAAATGCAGGTATGTTAGTCGATATTCTTAACACTTCGCGTTCCCGAATTATTTTTCGAGCGTCGAAGAAAAACGACATTTGGTACCGTAACTTCCATTATTTGGAGTAAATTAGAGATTTTTATTAAAAAACGAAAAAACAATTGTTCTTATAGCGTATCAAACGTTGCGACATTTTTGGGACCCAAGTTTATATAAACTTTTTCTCTGATTTTTACGCGTAAGGAAGAACTAGGAACACTCTGCATAATTTGTCGAAACATTTAGTTAAATAGTTCTTCGTTATCCCCTTGGCGTACGTATAAAACGTACTTCGGTGCTATCGGAAAGTACTACTTTATTTGGCTGGGCCCAGCAGTTATGTAAATTTAGAAACACGCAGTATTTAATAATATCATAATATAATATCACATAATCATATTTCTCGGAGACGCCAAAGTCTACGATGACGCGCAAAACGAATGACGTTCCCCAAACTCTCTATTCAATTCTCTCTACTAACTCCTTGGTTACCCCTTGGTTAACCCTCATATGCTATATACACGTACGTGGGCACTAACAGTTTTCAGTATTATTCATCTAATAACAGACAAGAATTTTGTTGCGTTATAAAAAGTGTTTTCTTGAAAGAAGTTATAATTTTTTCATTATAATGTCAAATACAACCTACAAATGTATACGCGTACGTGAACATACGAACAATGTTGCGCATGAGAGGGTTAAGAATCAATGTCTCTCATACAAAGATTCTCAAAGAAACACGTTCGACGTACAAAAATATTGGTCGTCGATATTCATGCGATTCCGCGTCGTCTCATTACTTGACAAACTTGGGGGAGGAAAAGGGCAATGTTGATACAGGTTATTTTCGGCATTTCGATTGTTGCCACAAACGCCTACCCCGTGCCCACTTTCTTTCTTTAGGCACGTTGCGTCATTATTCGATGTAAATCTTACAACCGCGAGGTATACGAGCGAGAATCTATTTCCGGCCAGTTATAACGCGATATAAAATATCGCGTCCAGTCGGATAAACCAAAATGATCAACGACGATGTTAAATAGCGGTTCAATTGAAAAATAATCGGAGGAGCTAGAAGGTGAGAAATAATTTAGGCGCCGCGGCGCATGGAGATCGATTTTGCGCGGGAGTGACCGATGTCGCGTATGCGGTGAATTTATTTAATTCGTTGCACATCGAGCAACGCAGGTGATATAGCACGCGATAAATCTGGCTCGTACGTGTGCCGCTATCGCAATTTAGGTAAGATGGATGCGACACCTGTTACCATTTTTCTGCCACTGTCACGGTTCTCTTCAAATCATCGTACACGGTCCAGTACTTGCTTTTGAAACGATAATAAATTTCGGCCCGTACAAATACACGCTGAGTACCGAAATGTGGAAAGTTTGGTTAGTTTTTATTGACAATGGTACACCTCTCTTTACGTTTACTATTTAAGAGATCCTATGCGTTTCTCGGTTTTAATAAATCGATTTTTGTATATAGTTTGAAAGGTACATCTTTTACATATATTTTAAGTTCACAAATCTTGTATCTAAAATATTGTTGAAGTTATACTTATTTGATCCAATCTAGTCAGCGCGCTCAGCAATGGCGCCTGACGAACATTAAACGCGTTTTTCTCGAAATGCTGTTTCTCAAGGTGGTGAGCGTGATAATTACCACACCGAACGTCAAATTCACTTTGATATGCATATTCCTAATTAGATTTACTAATGATCAACGAGGCCTTTTTTCAGAACTTTAACCATTTTTAAATTAAACCATTGTTGTTGATGTTTGTAAACATATTCTCGGTCGCTCAGTTCTCTCTGGAGCATAATTAAACAATTTTATAAGTGAAAATTCAATTTAATACTCGAACATTAAAAATCTATAGCTTCAATATATGCCCATCGATCACCATTTTCTGTATTCCTATAATTTTGCAAATTTTGTATTCAATTTTCCAGAAAACAGTGTTAAAATGGACTGCAAGCACCACTGAAAATTGTACATTGGAATCCGCTTATCGCGATCGCTGTGAGACCTAGGACTTTTGATAACAATAACTGGCAGAAACATCATGTTATTGAACACAAACTATCACAAAATAATACAACCTACTTATATTTATCCAAAACTACATATTTGTAGCACGTATGATTATCAGAATTGATGACAATAGCATAGTTCGTTTATAATAAGCGATTATTTTAAATAATTTTATATGATGCGGTTTTGAAACAAAACGGTACTAACTACTAGACACTGTACTAAAATACTAGAGATCGCTGCGGGTCTTCTTTCATCTATGCCATTTCGTATTATGCTGAAATTAAAACTGTCATTTCGCAAAGTCAAATGTCACCGTCTGTCTATCCGAAAGCTAAATTTAGCTGTCCGAAAGAACATCGCGCGACCGGGAACGCGTGAAGTTTTCTCGTCAATGTTACTGATTACCGTTTCAAACAGAAATTTAATCCGTTTCGGTTGTTAAATCCCTTCTAAACCCGCGGCGCGTCGCTGGCAACTGCAATTGTACGGTGAACAATAATGTTTACGGTGAAAAACGACGAGAACGCGCGTCATGTAAAGTTTAAAGTCTAATCCGTGCCAGCTGACGGTTCCGCTCTCAAAGGTAGAAAATGTCCCCTCTATTGCGACTTTTCGCGAGCTTTTCCGTACCATTGAAGAAACACGGTTTAGTTGGACCGCAGGTCCCGATCGTAAAGAAGCATTTTGTTTGGCGGTAATTTCGTCTGATTTACGATAATGATTCTACTCACTCCTAGACAAGTGTACCGTTCCTGGCTCCAAGGTTAATATTGATTTATTAAGCGTCGTTCCTGTCGCTGAGATAAAACGACCGTGTCGTAATAATTTAGCGGACAGAAGACGAAGTTTCGGTACGATATGTACTTATTGGGATTTAAATCAGAGAAAAGAAAGTTTAACGGAGGTCATTTTTTGAGCCGACTCAGCGTTAAACGAACGTTTTGTCAAACGAACCGAGATATTATGCTCTTGGTTATTTAAACGTCACTATTTTCAGTTTCTTTGTTCTCCTGACCAACGCTTTTGTTTATTCAAAAAAAGATTTGCGTAGGCGTTTTCAACTAAATCCCCGAGCGGGAGGAGTTTGTCGAGTATCCAAAATTATTTTTCTGTGCGCGCAAAGGGTCAGAGATCAGATATTTTATTACGCCGTGGAATAATTTCTATTTAAACTTCTATTTCTAATCTTAAATATGCGGAACGAACTAGTTTATTATCTGGTACAGATATCTGCAAAACTGCCTCCCGAAAATTAATGTCTAGAAAAATATCTGATCAGAAATTTGCATCTAGAGGAACAAATGCAATAATTTTTTATTTAATTGCCTTCTATTTTTGATCGAAAACCTATGTTTGGAAGAACATCTCATCGAAATGTATCTAAAAGAAATTCGACAACAAAAGCTTGCCTAATTATCATTAGAAATTTTTACCTGGAAGAAAATCTAAACCAAATTTTTCCCCAACTAGTATATTATCCAACGAAAATAACGGTAGCGATACATCATTTAAAGTGACAAACGATTACCAACGTGCGTTGCCAGGCACGCGGTACGCTTGATTACCGCCATGACGAGAAGTGACTTTTAAATTCCCTCAGGAATGTTCTTTCCACTAGCAATTGCGCATCGCGCGTACCCTCTTAAATAACTAAACATCGCTTCGCAATTGACGCGACAGGGCGCCGTTATTTATCGAGAGTAAGTAGACGTTAAGCTTCCGCTTGAAGAACGATCATCGCGTCTGGTTATTGGCACTTTGAAGCGTTCCCTTAATCTACGATTTTGACATTCTGCCAAAGTTTGCAATTTCCTGCTGGACGCATCTTAAAGCGTCAACGCCGACGCGTGAATCACATTATAAGAATAATCGGAATCCCTGATAATGCCGCCGATTTTCGGCCGATCGCGCTATAAACCGATTCGTAATAACGCTCGCGACGCGATGAATATCTCGCTGATGCTATAAATCATTCGACGATTCTCGCGAGGAGAAGCGACGGTAATAAATTCATCGGATCGCGTTGGCTGTTTTAAATATGATTCGATTGAATTACTCAATTTCGGGATCGAAATAAATGGCGTCGCCTTGAAAAACTGCCACGCTATTAGCGGGGAACTTGTTCGATGAACCGATTTAGCGCGTGATTTATGATCAAACGACAGCCAATTCTAAACATAACTTCACCGCGATTACGAGTGATTATGTTATTCGTAGGTAAGTCAATTAAGTGGATCTAGACATCTCGAGGTATGCCAGTCGATTAAGCCTAGAATGCACGTTGGGCTAAGAATAAAAACAATACAATGGGGTCTGTTGAATGATCGGACTTGTCATCTGTACGGTACTACCTGCATGTGTGTATTAGGACTCACAAGAAAACCTTAACGACGGTGAGGACGAATGCAATAACTTAGAAGCGCTTTACGAAGGATTGAAGTTCAAATTAGTTCGTTAAAGTCCAAGTTTTCATTAACGTGATAATAACAATTACAAAAGTAAAAAATATAAAAATTGCAATGTGGGTGTTTGCTACCCACAACCTAAAGGAAGATAATTTATATTACTCGAATCAGGGATTTTGTAATTATTAGGGGGAAAAAGTGCCGATGAAGGAATATCTTTGAAACTTTATCCAAAGTTTTCATCTTTTTAAACTGTCTGATTATAATATATTACTTTATGGTTGCCTTTTATCTAATTTTTCTATGGAGTGAACTATATTATTCCCCTTCTTTATACAAAATATTCCTGGTCCTAAAAAATCTGTACAGGTAGAATGTAGTATCTCTTCCGGACTATAACTCCATTCAACGACCACTCAACGGCACCGATGCGTTTCTGCAAAAAATCGCACTACACGATTATATAACTTGACAAACGATGCAGAGCTTTACTTCACATTTTTTCCTATCAGCAATAGGAACAGAGTCATAATTCGGTCCAGTTACTGAGCTAATAGTGTAATGTATTTTACAACAACAAAAAAGAAACAGATATCCCGAGTGAGGTCTAACGAACAGCAGTCGCGCATGCCAGAATTAAATAATTAAACTTACACCAACGATACGAAACTGCATCAATCCGAAGATCGCTGTAGCGCAAAGGCATAAATCAAAATCTAGTTTTACGTCGCGAAGTAAGACAATTCGAAGTTTGATTTTCATATAATTCGAATGAAAGATGAGCGTGTAGTTCGGCGCTATCTGTCACCAAGTATTAAGTGTCAATAAACAGCAAGACTTTCTCCACAAAGTATAGGCGAGGCGATGAACGAGCAGTGGCACGATAGTTTTTTGATGTATTGCCAAAACCTTGTGAACGTCGCGCCGAACGAACTTTGTTCTCGCACGGCAAATTTTTAACATAAGCGGTTAAAAGACGGTCGCAAAAACATATTTCTATCGTGAATCATCGTTTTTACAAAAGATCCGCTTCCCCCGCGCGATAAATTCTCGTGATCAACGACCACCGAAATACCTTTCGAAGGACAACGAATCCCTGGTTGTGAACATGAATTTTAACGAAATTAATAACAAACCTGGCAAAATCAACGCGCCAATTCTTTTAAGAGAACGAAGTAATTATTATTAATTGTGTCAGAATTATTTATATTATTATATTTTGTCGACAATACAATTAATTGTACCATGGTATTTAATCAGTAGTTAATTTTAATATAATTCACATACATATATATATGAACTATATTAAAATTAGCAACAAATTAAATACCACGTTACAATTGCTATATTTCGTTAGATATAATGTATTAATTTCTATTATTAAAATGTATACTGCCGTATGCTATATGTCGATGATTCAAACCGGACAAAATTACTTTACTCTATTCCGAGAATCATTGACCCATTGCAATCGCTCGAGTTTCTTCGAGAAATGCGATTCTAAATTAATTCGAGTGTCTCGAATGCGCTTTGAACAAAGCTTTACGCTCTCTCTCTTCTACTATCTCTACTACGATTTCATTTGAATACTTTCGCGATCTCATCGCATCGCTGACTATCGTCGTGAAAAACAAAGCCCTCCGCTAATTACGTTCGGCGTACCGAACAATTTCAGACATCGTGCAATGAATTAGAGCCTAATTAAGGGTGAAAACGAGACGTTTCGAAATCGAGAGGCACGCCCGGCATGAAGCACGATGGACGGTAACAAACTGTTTTTCCAGGAAGCGTGAAACACCGACAGAATGCGTTTCGTATAAATCATGTCGAACGAAGTCGAGAGAATTAAAAAGAATCGGTTTGAGAGAACTAAGGAGAGAGAGAGAGAGAGAGAGAGGGAGAGAGAGAGAGGAGGAGGGGGGGGGGGTGAAAGAAGGAGAGGAAAGATCGTCGACAAGAATGAGAGACGTGTTCGTGCATTGCGGGAGTAGTTGGAATGGCGGTGAGTTCTTGGTTGTCTTCAGGCTTTGGCATCGAACCAGATATTCTATCTACCTTCGTGGTGCGCCTTGGTTTTAGTTTAATTTAGATGGTGGTATCGTGACGTAACGTATTTAGCGTGAAGGCATATACGTTTTGTTAGTTGCCATTAAACGAATTATTCGAAAACGTTTGACGGCTGAGCGTTTCGACGTGTTATCGTTGTTTTAATCAGCGTTAAACAAGCATCGCGTTGGGAGACGCTGGTCTCGCTATTCTCCGCAAAAGCACGCTATGTTAATGTTCTCTTTTCTTTTTGTATTCTAAAGAAAAGAAAGCAAATGAAGTTGGAAAATAAAACTCACCCTTTGTTGGAGTAAAACACCCTCTCTTCTGATTACTCGAGTTATCTCCGTTTCTGCGGGAACAAAGAGATATTTCTATGAAATATAACGAAACCTAGGCATACGGTGTTAATCTTTTGTACAGAGTGATCGATCCAACATTTCCGCGTTGAATATTTTTTAATGCAATTTTGGAAAGTTGTTTTGTCGCAGGTTATATAGTTTTGACAGAGAAATATAATACTGTTGCTTTATCTGCTTTTACCGTGGAATTGAATCAATAGAAAATAACGCCGAACGTTTTACTTATTGATTTAATTGAAATATTTGGTTGATTAAATAATATTATTTGTACTACGTTTTCCATGGAATAATAATTTTTGTACTAATAATATTCCAGGTTATAACGTTAGATGGACCACCCAGTACGATCGTGATTATTGTTACCTTGTTTCCTCTTTGTTGTGACCGAAGTGTTGAGAGCCATCTTAGTGTATTCCACGTTACATCATTATTCTGAAAAAAGATGTAGACCCGTTTGTTAATGCATTGTATTCGCGTAATTTGTGGAATACTTCCTTAATTTTTCGATATAGGCGTGTTTCGTTATTCTACCGCAAGCATTTCAAGTTGTAAATTCCATCGCTATTTATTTGACGCTAGTATTAATAAAAACATTTGTGCATTGATAAAAATAATTGATTTCAAATTCTTCGATATAGACGTATTGCGTTAATCTACATTGCGAGTTGTGAATTCGATTGCTATTTATTTGGCCGTTGTATTGACAAAAACATTTACTTGATTATTTTTCGATATAAGGGCGTCGCGTCAACCTAGTGCAAGTCTGTCAAGTTGTAAATCCGAACTCCGAAATCCGTATTGTACTGTATTGCTGTATTACTGTATTACTGTATTGATAAAAAGAATCTCAATTTTAGTTTTTCGTAACAGTGCTGCCACCTCAAGACGATACCAGCAGCGCGAGGTCGAATATGAAATTTTAGTTAAGACGTAAACCGACCGTTTTCCACGCAAGTGGTAACTTATCGACTTAAAAACGCTGAAAAACTGCGCTTCTCAATCCATCGTATTCGCCCGTGCCCAATTTGTACAACGATAGTTTACGAATTGAAAAATGATCAATGTCTATTCCGATTTTTGGTCGCAGTAGCGCGTGATCATTACTGGTCCGTCGATTCCCTTTGATAATTTTGATAAATAATCGAAAAATTGGAACGAATAGAAGAACCGTATTCGGAAGAAAGTCCGGGTAACTTCGTGATATTGAAAACTGTCGATTAGTTCCATGATATCCAGATCATTTCCGAAAATTGATAAAGCAATGAGAATAAAACTACGAATAAGTTTTAATAAACTCAAATAAGCTTTGCGTCAGCGGAAACAATCATCCTCGATCTCTCTTCTAGAAGAATTTATTCAGAAATATTAATAACACCGAGTAATTCACCATTTCCAATCATCGCAAACTTCATCGGAACTACTCTGTCTCTTAAACCCTTTGAAATTGAAAATAGGAAGATCCGTTACTAGTTAAAGAATCTTCGAATGAAAAATAGAAAGATTCGTTACTCGTACAAGAATCTGATCCAGTTTGAGAGACTCGTCCCCGTCTACCTGCGAAATCACAGCCACCTCGACGGAGTTGAACTGACGATAACGAGACGCGTTCCTCGGACTAAACGATTTCGAGAAAGAAACGATCCTGAACTTCACCCTTCGATCGTCGATCGAGTATCGACGGAAGGAATAAATCGAACGTTATACGTAGATGGATAAAGTGGCGTCGGTGGATCAACCTTTAGTTTGAGCGAAATCTATTTCCGACACGCGGCACCCGTATTCGTTCGTCCGATTGGCTGGCCCGGTATCACAGCGCGGGGTTGGCCGCATTTTCATGTATTTCGCTTCTAATCGGGTCACTTCCGCCATCGATTTCGACGCCGAAGATCCTTCCAGGGTAACGTAAAGTCACGAACAAATAAACCGCGCGCCAGACACCCCTGGGTTTTACGGCGTACGATTATGGGTTCAAGAAACGCGTGCTAGAATGTATTATTGGGGCCCCGATTGGTAAACAGCCTGGACCACTGGCTTTGATGCACCCTAATCAAAATATACCACGCGAGCGTAATTGCGTTGTCCCAGTTTTCTTTTTCTTGATATCGCGGACTTTCATTAGTTTTAACGCAAAAAAGAAGTAATAGTTAGCGGTCGATCTTTTTTGAGGCTTGAGGAGGGTTATGATATGATAGGGATGAGGATTATTATAACCAATTATCATACAATCGAAATAATCATATCATAACAATCGAAATAATCTTGGGAGATTCTAGGTTATATCCGTAGCTGTAAAGAGAAACACTGCCTGTTATAATTTCTGTTAAAGTTGAGCTTTTACAAACAGATTTTATATGTTAAAAAAACGTAATTAATTGAGGATCGATAAGTACAATTAATGTTCGGAATATTAAACGAAGATGTCTCCTCAGCGGCACGCGGCGTTTTTCCTTCCAATTACAAATATGTATATCTTGTATAATGCCGTTAGTAACGTTATGAAACGGATATATAATCGATATAAGTCGATTCTGTAGAACTGGAACAAAAACTGACGTAAGTCAGAATTTATTTACCCCATATAAGCGATACAATACCTTCTCGGTTTTTTAAAACTGTTTTTGGTACGATTATTAATAGTTACATTCGTAACCGTTTCAGGTCCTGATCTTTTCTACTCGTTATACCAAAGCCAGTGGAGTATTTTCTTAATGCTCGATATCTTAATCGAGGAGTTGAGAATCTTTAGTGTCAGAAAATTCAGACAAACTCAGTTTGTGGTTTTAAACAGAACGGCTCGATAAATACTGTCGATTGAATGGAAATTAATAACTCGCTACAAATATGTATCTTTGAGATAGATCAAATATTATAGATCAAATATTCCCAGCATGAGTAATTGTATCGCTAATTAAATCGGAGTTCCACGAATCATATGTAATAATATCGCGATATATGCGAGGGTGTAAATAATTTATTATTAACACGTTACGACACGTACGGCCAACGTTTACATTAAGACAAACTAAACATTATTTTAATAAAAAAAGAGTCTATTGCGCAATTCGCTATTTATATTCTTTTTAATAATAAAATATTTTTATTAATGAACTATAGAATTAACGTGAAATTTCTCATCTATTAATATTCCCAATCAGTCGTTTCTTCGTTAAAATCGATCATAGATACGTTCAGCTATCTCGAGACACGTTTGCATACCCAATGTACAAAATATTGTTATTAATTAATAATACAATTAAGGTAAAATTTATATCCTATTAATACTCCAAATCGATCGTAGTTACGATCCAGTATTTCGAGACACGTTTTGCACATCCCGCGTACAAAATATCGTTATTAATCAATTATAATATTAACGTAAAACTTATCCCTCATTAACATTCCCCATCGATTATACCTTCGTTAAAACCAATTGCAGCTACAATCCGTTATCTCCAGACACGTTTGGCGTAACCCGCGTACCAAATATTCCTATCAATTAATTATAGAATCAACGTAAAATTGTTCCTCTATTAACATTCAACAACCGATCGTACCCTCGTTAAAATAGATCCTAGTTACGATCCGGTATCTCGAGACACGTTTTACAAACGCGAATTGCTTTCTTCTCGACGCTCGCCGAAGTTTAGTCGTGTTGCCGCGAGGCTAAAAACTTGGCCTTCGTACGACTGGACCCGCGCTTTAATTCACTGGATGCTTGACTCTCGGAGAAACTGTGCCAGGAAAATGGCACAGCTATTTTACGATGCACCTTGAGCACGTAACACAGAATTTCCATTCGGCACGAGTTTATTACGCATTTATTACGCGCGTATCCCGGTGTCATCGGCTTACTCCAAAGGGCGGGCCGACTAGATTACGGACACTCGCGGGACCTTGTGTTTCTTTAAATAATAACGTTTACGCGAGGTCACGGCGCCCAGAGGAGATGGGAATCTTTCGTTTCGCTGCATTCTCGCGCTTCACGGTCGCGCGAATGTATAGTTATCAAAGATTTTCCGCAGAATGTAAACAAAACTTTATAAACGTCGCGAGAAGGACGCGGGACTCTTCTCTCTCGCGTCAGGAAGCTTATTTAGATTTACTTTTATTTCTGCAGAAACTAACGTTTTTAATTACATTTCTATCGATGCCTTTGAGAATAACCACTGCCGCGGAAGTGTCGGAATGTTTTTACACGTTGCAAGCTTCTCCTATGTAGATTTCTCTACTTCTGATTAATTGTAAAAGAGTTTGTCTCTAATTATAAATCCTTTTCTATTCAATTGCAAAAGACCGTTTTGATTATTTGTAAGAGGTAGACGTTACAATTATCTCCGCGAATTATAGAAGCAATTTATAGCGATGCACGTATCGTCGATCGCTAACGAGCGCGGTGATAGGAACGAATTCCTTCTCTCGAAAAGTTTGAGAAATTTTAACGGCAAACGAGGGTTCAACGTCGGTCGCGTAAAATGTACGGAGTAATGAGTCATCTTCGCGAAGAGTGAGTTATCGATCATAGATCCTCCGCGCTGGACGAGTGATAATCACTAGAAGATTTGTTACACGCACGCCGTTCGCTTCCGCATGGCAAGTTGACAGCATTCCATATCTGTCAGCTTGACGACAGCTCGACGACCGAGGGATAGACACGAAAATTATGCATAAATAAAACAGTTTTTTTTCTTCTTCTTTTCTCGAAACCTTTCGGAAATTGCACATTGGTCACGCGTGTCTTAACGATTAATCAAGAGACAAGGTCTTGTCTCGGATTAAGTACAATTAAAATTTCTCCAAACAAGCTCGGTTCTGTCAACTTCGCGAAAAAACAACGTGAAATTGTCGTTAGACTCGAGAGTTCTTAGAATAGCAAATGTATCTAAAAAAATGTTTCAAATAATCGATGAGAACGTCTGTCGTTTCTCTCGATATTATTTAACGACCATTAACTCTTAACTCGATTTAATAATACCACTAATGTGACGATTCAGTAATTTCTGCAATTTCACAAGTGTCGATTGTGTCAACTTTTCGATCAATAGCACAACGTTCGATTGTTAATACTTCGCTCATTCCTACGCAGAAGAAATGTCGTTGAACTTTTCCTTCAATAAATGTAACCATAATTACGAAATTCGTCGATACTCGAATGTATTTTATTATAGCCAACGAGACAACAGCATTCTTAACTCGTTGAAATAGAATATGTTTCAATAATACAACTATGCTGATTCTGCAATTTCACAAGTCTCGATTCTGTCAACTCTTTCATTAATAGTATAATGTTATACTTGAACGATTGTTAATACTTCGCGCATTCCGACACGTAACAAATATCTTCGAACTTTTCATTGGATAACTGTGACCATAATTCCGAATTCCCTCGATACTCGGATTTATTTTATTCCAGGCGGCAAGAGCGGAGCACTTTTTAATGAATCCAAACGAACCGATCGGCAATCTTCTATTCCTCGCGCAGCAGCGTAGCGTTGTCGTTAAATTTCCAATTATCGATACCTCAGACTTCCCGATACTCAAACTCCCCAAGAATCTTTTCGTCCGATAACATCGAAGTTCGTTTTTCAATACTTTAGTTTCCATTACCTTTACTTATTCCCTCTGGATCGGCCAGCCGCGAGCACCAACCGTATCGCGTGATCCAAGGCCGTACGCTCAGAATTTCAACATCCCAGCCCCCGTCGACGTAATCGTCCTTACGCTTCAATCACGCATCACTCGTTTCCGAGCATCGCGTTAATCATCGCACGAGCACGACGGCTTATTCGCATTGCATCCCGAAATAATCGAGGAAAATTCGCGCACGAGAGACATCGTCCAAGGCCAACGGCGATCGGGTGCGCAAAATCCACGATGTCTCTCAGAGGCTCTCTCTTACTCTCTCTTTTCCGACGATAGGGAAAACAAACTGAGGGGGAGGGAGAGAGAGAGGAAGGAGTATAGAATAAGAGAGAAAGATACCCTCCGAACGTGCGTCTCTTTACAATCCCTCCGATAGACGTTCGATCGTTCTATCCGTCGAACGGAGCCCAGCACGATATTCAAATGCCGCCTTAATGCGTTCGACACTTGCACAACACTCACAAAAATAGCACGTCGAGAGGAGCTGACACAGCGTTGTGTGTGCGTACGCGTGTACGTGCGTGCGCGCGCGAGTTAGATAGATAGATAGATAGAAAGAGAGAGAGAGAGAGAGTAGAGGGGAGGAGAGGAAGAGGAGGTGGACAAAAAAAAACAAGGAAAAAGAAACGGTGTTAAACTCACCTCCAGGAAAGGTATCGCAGCGCGGTGGTCGCGGCTCCAATTTTCGGGAAACGATCGACGGTGAGAGCGGTGTCTCGCCAAGAAGCGAATCACTCTGAGATCTGCGCGATCGATGGATCGGTCACTGGATATCGTTCGCCACTTTGCGCTCGGAATCCCCGAATAAATCCCCCGAGGCGGTAAGGAAGCCAGCCGGCGGCTATCTCGAGACTGCTACCAATGCCAGCGGTAAGGCGTCCCGACGCCCTCCACGCTTCTCTTCTGGCTCTTCTTCTTCTTCTTCTTCTTCTTCTTCCCCGTCTTCTTCATCGGACCGTCCGACGTCGTCCTCCTCGTTTCTTTCTACGGTTCGCTTGGTGTGCCTCAGCATTTGTTAGAGACGGGCGATCTCTGTTGTGAATTTGTCGTTTCGCGTCGCGGGGAAACGCACCTGTCGCAGAGGCATGAGTTTTCGTCTCGATTAGGCTGTCGTCTCCACGACGGCGCCAGTTAGGGGTTGTTAACCCCCGTTCCCGGCCGACTTTACGGGTGTTTACGAGATACGAATATAATCGGTGCGCGCGATTAACGTAACGACGTCAATTGTACCTACGATGAAGGATTATGAGGGCGGGAGAAAATTGATATGTCATCCAGACGCAGTAAACTCGAACGATACTGTAAAAATAACATTGGAATTTATCGTATATCTGCGGACCGTGGTTGGATCAAGAATTCTCGCGGTAGTACGGGGACTCAGGTATACAGGAAGCGTTAATACTTTTAAAAGAGACTTTTAATTGAACCCTCTCACGCGCAACTTTTTTTTCTTTTTTTTCAATTAGACACTTATTTCAAGTACAAATATAAGAATACTACTGAGAATTGTTAGTGTCCACGTAGGTTGTAAGAGCGTATGTAGAATCGTGGAAAATAATTAAAATCTGTACTCTGTTTTTTGCTTCGACGTTCTCCAATTTATTCCGTGGCGAGTACTTTCCCGATTTTCGTTTACATTACCGACATCGCGACCTTTGATATCCTTCCTCACCTTTGACGCGACGTTGCATTCGCGCCAAGGGTTAGTTAGATAATTAGCGAGAGCAAGTTGCACAATCGCGAGTTATTCGAACGATTAACCGCGTCGCGGAAAATAAATCGGCACCTTGATCTCCGAGTACCCGTTACTTCCGTCCGAACCAAGCTTCCACCGATCTCCCAATCGACTCGCGCTCCGATTCGCTTTCGCAGAAGCATCTGTACTCGCGCCAAGGGTTAATTAAATAATTAGAAATGGCCGATGGCGCAATTGGGATGCATCGATCGGTTAAAAATAATGGAGATTTCGTCACTGAACTTTGCAAACGCGCAGATATCAAGAATCGCATTTCGCTTGTATAGGAAGTTACGATTTGTATTACAAAAATAATTTAATAATCGAACAGGACTAATACTGTATCCAGTGATTTTTAAAAATAAGTTAAACACGATGACTTAGTCAAAGATAAGCGTGGTACGATTAACGACGTTACCCGTTGATGTAAAGCACAACCGACAAAGATGAATTACATACGATTCAAGAAAACTGATAATAATACATCATCGCGTCAATGGAAATATCGATTTTAAAAATTTGATAGACGTTTTGGAAACGTGGATTCATTCGAGTTGTTTCACATGTCAGTTTAAAAAAAAATATTGAAGTAACGACTGACATTTGATGCGCGCCACTTGCGGCCCGATTAACTGGTTTTTAAAAAAGACACTTTAAAATCAGAAACATCATCGTGTCTCGGTAAGTTCCTACAAAAAAGTATTTCGAGGATAGTTGAATACAACTATAGGACAATATTGGCAAAGTTTTTTGTGGAATAACGTTGGTTGTACCTCGCAGAATCGAAATGTCTAAAGTTTTAGGTTTTAAGCTCAAGCGGTAGATAGTGGTAAATTGATTTTAAAAGCGTATGTCTCGATTGTAATTCCAGTTGATTTTTTTTCCTTGAGATTTGCTAGACAGCTATGTACCGTTTATTGTACGTATTCTTTAGTCGCATTCTCCTCCGCTGAATTCTTTATTTTTGATCGTTTTTAAACTTTCGAATATTGACGATTTCTGTGACTATTTAAAAAAAGATTTTTGGCCAAAAATGTGCTTGCAATGTTCTCTCAAAGTTCAATGGTCATAATTATTGCGAAACATGCACGTTAATTGAAGAAGAACTTACGAAAATAATTTTTTAAAAATCATGGTCAATCAAATTGCCGCCATAGCGAGCGGAAGTGTGACTTTCGGAGGCAGTGTAAAAGAGAATGCAACTCGACGGCCGACCTGCTTTACGTCCCCGAAATTACTCACGGGCGTAATCAAATTAATTGACCCAATCGCGTCTAACTCCGATCGCGATAGAATGCCGATGGCCACAACCATTACGGCTATAGCAATCATCGAAGCGATCCCCGGCAGACGAATTAAGGGGCTTTTGAGATCGAGAGTAAATGAGGATGAAACTCGATGACGCGCTGTTCAACGTTCCCCGTGCTCGTAAACAGGATTGCTCTCGATTTTATAATCTTCCCGGCGAATACAAAGCGTTTACTATGCTACCAGACGGATCTGACGAAACGAAAAGAAAAACGACGTCGTGGACCCTAAACACAAGTTAGCGCGCTATCTTCGGCACCGGACACATTTGTAAATTCGTCGCCAGACGAAGGAAGGATCGGTTGTACTTCGGCTGGTTCTAATAATAATCGATGTTCTTCGGGTCTCCAGGGCTTTCACTGACGGTCCGCGCCGATACGTTTTATCCGCGATGCGTTGTACCGACCATAATTTCTCCGGCCAGCTAGCCATCCCCGCCTTTTCCTTTTTGGACCCTCACCACCGACTTCTGTCCGGCGCCGATGGTGCTTCAACGGATCGTTTGGGAGTCTATTTGCGTTTGCGACTCGGTTTTAATACGTACCGCACGAGAATGTACTTAAATACAGTTGCGGTCTTACCGGCGACAAAATATGAGGAGCTCGGAATCATCGGGACGTAACACAATTTTCTTTTTCTCTCTTTTTCGTTCGTACAGATCGCTAGGATTCGCAGTTCTTAATTAATTTAAGATATAGCGTAAAAGCAAGTGAAACTCGACGCCTCACCTACTTTATGTCCTCGATATTCCTTACGCGCGTCGTCGAATTAATTGTCTGCATCGCATCTAACTTTGATCGCGAGAAAATGCCGATGCTCGCAACCATATAGACTATAGCGATCATCGATGCGATCCCTGACAGATAAATTAAGGGATTTTGAGATCAAGAGTAAATGAGGATGAAACTCGACGGCCCGCTGCTACGGTGCGTCTTCCACATATCATTGGTGCACAAGAATAGTGACACAATTCAAACATTGCCATGTTCGAAGTTATTGTGAAAATGTATAGGAAAATCAACACAGCAATAGGATATTTTTATGTGGAAGAACAACATATTACTACACACTTTCAAAAATCACGACTAGAAACCGGTTGTGTCGTAATTTCCTTAAGTCAAAACAAGGCAAACAAGAAACTTTTAAATGACAGTCCTGAAAAATCTATTGTTTTGAGTTGTGTCATTGTCCTTGTGCATGAACGATATGTGCCCATGATTATGAAAGGTAAGTGAAAAGAATAAAAAAAAGTGTGTTTATCAGTTATCTGGCTTCACATTTTTAAAAATCAAATAATGTGATAATAAAAACAGAAACAAAATGTGGAAATTCTGTGTGATATTTAAAGAACAGATTTTTTTTTTTAATCTGGTTCATAATTGGTCATTTCCTGGTCATTGGTCATGATCCTGAGATGCCACATGCCGTTGAAGAAGCAAAAGATCCACCGTTCACTTTTTCGCCGACGAATGAAATCAGCGGCATCGCAAGCATCTTATCAAAATCACCGATTCAGGTCCAGATTAAAAAAAAATATATCACACAGAAAAATTCGTGTCCAGGGTGACAAGGGGGTGAAACCACTGTTCACAAATACTGCCACCGTTTGCTACAGAACAGAGATAACGCTTTGAAATGTATAATGGTAGATTCGGAAAGATTTACTCTACATAAATCCGTTGACGGAAAACATATAGCCTCATTGGTTCCGCTTTTTGCAGCTTCAGTCCAGGAACTTTTTTAATACACCATGAATGTATGGCGGTAAAATATTTCACGCGTTTGAATATCCGATAATTAAGTTTAAGTGTCTCAATCAAAGCACTGTTAAGTAATTACGATGTTTAACTATCACTTAAGCAAATCCTTCGGAATACGTGTGTCCACTATTAGCGAACGTGGTAGCGAGAGTGCGTAGTAGCAAAATGAAATATTTTCACTCGAGCGATTAAGGGTTAATTCTTCGAAAATAATTTCATCTCCGCCGTAAGTGAGAAAGATTGAAAGACGGCGTTGTACGTACAGACGCAAGAGGTAAGCTTAAACTCCATTTCCGTGTTATTAATGCAGGGTACTTCGCTTGTACGACATTCATACGTAATATCCGACTAATTGAGGCCGACGCGTGTACTTGGCGGTAATCCAAGGCGCTTTGATCCCACGGGGATCGCGAAACGTATGTACATATACGTGCAACGTTCATACGCGCGTATTTAGTATATTTATGCGCGTACGTTTTTTACAACGCGTGTACCGATCGAAGGAATACCATTTTAGAATTTACTTGTGAAGTAATAAAGGAACTTTGGTTAAGTTTGCGATATCCCAAATTTGCCACTAATAATAAAATATTGTCGGAAATGTTTATTGAAAATGAAAGGCGTATAAGTAGACAAGTTCGTTTTCCATTATAAAAAAAGATTCCTGCGTCTCACTCGTGAAACCAATTTTTATTAAAGCGATATAAGTAATAAAATAAAGTGAAAGGTAGTTAAATTTTGCAACGTCCACAAGTGAATTGTATTGAGACGTTAACTGAACTTTAAAGAACTTTATGATCGTCCCACAGTTCTATATTATCTTATAATGTCAATTGCATTGTATAATTATTGAAATTGGGATCCTATAGATGAACATATTTTTATATAACACTTCGACATTTGCGAAACTGCCATCAATATTCTTAGTCTTATTAATTTGGTACGCACGATTCACATCCGAATCCTGCCAAAAGATGCAAGAATGCGTCGGTTAATGCCTTTATCCGACATGTCAACACCATTATTCTCATTTATAGCTTCTAAAATCCATGAACAATAAATCTTTATCCCCACCCTGCGATGCAAACTCATATATTCCGCTAACTTCAAAAATCGATAATAAAGTTTAGTATCACGGATCGCGTCGGAATTTCTATCGCGAACTTAGCCGAGTTATCCGCCAAAATAAGTAACGAATCTCGATAATCGCGAAACAAACGGCAAGAGCTCATCGGCGAGATTTGAGCATCGCTCTTTTTGCGATTCTTAATCAGGGACATGTCAGCGCGTGACAATTATCACGTTCGAACGGCCGTTCTTACTTCGCTTCGTCGACGAAGTAATTCCCTGAGGATCCATAACCAGTAGCCAGAAGCTAATTAGGACATAATTGAGATGATTGTCGAGGGTGACGACTGAGCCGCAGATTCAAAGGATCTGACTTTACATCGATTCGATGGCACCAGAGCCAATTTTCGGATTGATTTACCTCGCGGAGGAATGCAGCCAAGTTTAATTAGGTAATTTCAATCGACATTGGTAAAACTCCTACCGTCCCTGCTCTTAACGCAACGCCGATCAATTTTTCAATAACGAGACAGATTGACCATGGTCATACCGCTGTTACTCACCACAATTACCCTCGAAGCCAATCCCGAGAAATTCTCGTCCAACGTCGGTAATGATCGCGGGATGATCGATAAATCCTCCGAAGGGGATCTCTCCTTTTCGAAAAACTATGTAAAATCCGTCGACGACCACAAGGGCGATACGATTGTGCGACGACGACAATCGAGCGGATCTCGGAAGAACGTCCAGGAGCGTGATTCGAAACTACGTCGCGGTAGTGGAACGAGCTCTCTGGAAAACAGGTTTCCCAGATCGGACGCCAGGGGACTTGCGAGGAAATTCGCGAACGAGGCTCTCAAATCCCCGAAAATGCAGGAGACCATGATGAAGTTAACGCGCATCACGACACCCGGAAGCGGTCCTTACGAGGTAGCGAGAGTGCCAGTAGTCGGGTCGAGGCATAGCGCGGCGAAGTCGAAGATCGCGAGGAAGGCTCACGATAAACCGTCCGAGCGCAAAGGACGGAGAAAGAAGAAACGAAAGAGGCATAGTTGTTTCCTTGATACCCATACTGGGTGTTTATTCCTAAACTTCGAAACTAAATATCTCGGAGATCTAAAGCATTTTCAGGAAATATTTTGAGCGCACAAGTTTCACGGTTCCCACGTTGAGATAGGACTGGCGTATTTACTTTTTATTTCATGGACTTTTGATTTCTAAAACTTCGTAAGACCGTCAATTGTATCGACCCGTTATTTATAACAAATTCTCAATCCCTTGGAGCAACCGCGTCGCTTCTTAACCCACTTGCATCATCGCTCTAAGTTAAGTTGCCTCGTCGTATCACCGCGCGCGCGGTCGATCGTATGTGCAGTAACGGGCGACTCGCGGATTTTTCCGCGCTCGGTGATAGCTGACAGTCACGGCTCGCGGATTATTCCGCGTTTCGATGCAAATGGGTTAATAGTCCAGGGGTGTACCTGCGACGTGTTCTTACGTTCCTTAACACGTTTACGCTGGCTTGTCCACCCGTGGACACGCGATACTATGCGTTTCAGGTACATATGTTCACCAGTGGTTAATACGTTTCAACATTTCATATATCAAATACAGTCGATATATTCAATATTTTATATTGGAATATATGTTTATAAATCAAACAACGTAATACATAATGGATCTATATAAAGATATTGCATATACTGCGGGGTTGAACGTTTTAATTTGACATTGTCTTACATTTATTTTTAAAGTCATTTCGAAGGCCTTCCTTTTTTCAAGCAGTAATCTATATTCAGTATCTTTTAAAGTCGCATTCCGATAAAAAAAGAATGACCCGTATAAAAGATTCTTCTTCTTTTTCCAGTAGAATAAGAAGATTGTTTTCTATTTGAAGGAAGAAGCTTGCACGTCGGGTAGCTTTAAAAGCGTCCTACAAATAAAAAATAAAAAAGATACTTGAATTTACCTCCTTATAACCCTGAAGCTTTTGTATCTGATATTTTTCCCGGAAATGCGTTGTTTTAGAGATGCTATGGATTCGTCGTTTCGCGGCAATGTAGAATTTCGGCGACGATACACAGTCGCAACAGGCACGACAAGTTATTAATCCTTTCAGCACCGTGGTAATGCACAATCGCGCAATGTAAACGTGACATTATTTTTCGTAAACGGGTTATTCGTTATTATTATTAACGGGTTAGTCATCATTTTTCGAACTTCCTCCCTTCAAATTTATTTATAATTACTACGCGTTTAATTGGGTTATTGTGTCGTAACTTTTAGTATGTTCGATCGTTGATATTACGAACGAAATGCGTTTATTAGTTTAGAAGCTCTTAATTGTTCATAATCCGATAACAAACATTTTAATTTAATAATACATTCTTTACTTCAAAATTGCCACTAAACCCTGAAAATTCTTTCCTCTAAAGATCGTAGTTTCTACGATTCTTCGATTATTTTAAAGGTAGCAAAATACGTTAGGGAACTGCTGATTCGCGCAATCGGCAAACAAGAATTATAACATACCAGTAATTACGATCCAGTAATTAAGATCAAGCCGTTTCCTTCGTTTCAGGCATCACAGGCGATTTCGAAATGACCACAATCAATGGCCGAAGAGAGGAGCTTCCAAGGTAGGTAAGCTTCGTTCTAAGTTTCACGAATATTGGCAGAATGTTCGTTCTGCCAAAATCAACGTTCCGACAATTTCACTTTATTCAGAAAATTTTCGACACCAGAAGAGACACAGGAATGAGCACGCCGACGAGAGACGGCAATCAAAATTCAATTCTTAAACGAAATCGCAGACCGATCGATGAAAAAACCCACAACAAATCGTCGAATACCAAATCGAGCGACAAAGTTCACGTTATGAAATTACAAGAGCACGATTACGTGGATTTCTCCACTACTCTGGACACCGAGTTTCCTGTAACCGCGATCGCGGCGCGAGAACACGAACGATCGACGAATCGCAACCAAAACGAACGCATGATCGATAGCATAATGAAAACAACAACCAAAGATCCTACGAAGAAGCATCCTGTCGATCGAGGAATGGAATATTCCGACTATTACAGCTACGACGAAGTGCTCGACGATATAGCGGCGAACAAGATCCAAATGAGAATCGACGAGCCGAGAAACCCTAACGATCGATATATTCGACAGACCGTGAACACGTCAGCATTTTACGATGACGATCAAAACGCCGGAAACGTTCAGCCTTATTATCCTGATTTTAATAAATATGGCACGGATATCGGTAACGAGGATGGTTCGGTTAATAATCCGGATAATTTTCTGAATTATCCCCCGATCGATCGATCGTCGGGATTAAATCAATATTCCCCGTTATCCGGAACCGATCAAGATCCGTCGTTTGATTATCAATTGAATTACTCCCCCGTTTTCGGGGACGAAAACGAGAATTTGGATCTGGCGTATCCCAATACGGAAGAAATGCCACTAGCTGTTCAGCCAGAAACGTTCGACGAAGTTACAGTTTCAAATTTTCCGAATAACGACGAAATTCAGCAATCTGTCATCGATTTGCCTCGTTATCCCGAGGGATTGAATTATTTAAATCGCTACGAGAATCCTGACGCGAACGAAGCTGCAAATATGAATCACGATGAAAATAGCGTCGAATCGCCGATGGAAAACAAGCAGAGCGGTGATCAACTAAATTCAATCCCCGAGGTACACCGATTATACGATAACTTCGATGTACCGCCGCTACACGATCGGTACAGCAATCCGGAAGTGAGTAACTTCGAACTGAGTCAAATCGGATTGCCCCATTTTCATTATGACGCGAAGATCCAACCGGAAGTGGAACGCCCGAGACTGACGGACGCTGGTAAAGAAACTTACGGAGATCAATGGGATCCCGTTGCGGAAAATCCTCGATCCTCGAAGGACTTTGAAGGGCCGCAATTATCCGATCGAATTTCGAACTTCGATAACGATAGAACGATTCAATCGCTGGCGGGCAACGCGAGGATAACGGGATTGAGAGTAGCGGGGGATGAAACTCGACAGGCCGCTGTTCAACGGCCCGCGTACTCTGGTAAACAGGATTTCTCTCAATATTATAATAATCGATACGGAAAGCGGGGAGAGCAAATCTTGAAGAGTTTCTCTTTGCAGCCAAACGGAGTTCGCTACACAGAGAATAAAAATTACGATCGACCGCACGATTTCCCATCGATAAACCTGCCCAATCCGATGGAGCAACCTTTCGGTAAAGTTTTGGAAAGCCTGGGGATCAATGTTAACGGGAACTCGAGTGCTCCGAGTCGAGAATTAAAATCGGACTTAAACGAGAACGCCGATCCCGCTCCAGTCGAGAATAATCCGATAAGGAAAGTTAGCGGTCCGAGTTTGTCACCGACTCAAACTTCCCTCGAACGACCCGTGGAATACATCTTGAGCCCGAATCACGGGTGGGGAAAAACTCGGCAAGAGTCGGGAAGAAATCACGAAGGAAGTTCGACGAACGAAGAGGCTGAAAACGAAACGAAGAAGCTTAACGACGGCGACAAAGTAAACGAAAAACATCCGAGGAGACAATTAACGCGATCGGGAGGTACACCGCGAAAGGATAATTTGGCGCGGTTGTTGGAACAGGAGCGAGAACAAAATAAGAACGCTCCTGCCATGACGAACGAGACGAAAGAAGTCGCTAATCAGATACTCGGGACGATAATCGACGAACTGGAGGACCTCAAGCTGGGCCACGCGAAAACCAATAACAAGAGGGAAGGTACGCCTCGAACACCTTCGATCGATCGAAACTGGCATTCAACCGATTTCTCTTTTCAGGATTACCTTGCCGTTTGACAGGATCCTGGACGACAGCTCAGGCTGGAATAATGCTCGACATGAAGATCGTTAATCGCACCATAGTGGTAACACTCTCGCGACTCCCAGCCCCGCGATTTCACGAAAGCTTTTTCAATGGAACTTGGAATATGACAGGACACATCCCGTTCCATCGCGGCGCACCGTTTACGTTGACTGCCGTTGATAATCGAACTAATTCGATAGCGGTGTTCGTTGGTACGCAATGTTTAAAACCGTCCATACAATGATTCGTTATATTCTTGTCGTACTTTTGCGCTGTATTTAGATCGCTGACATTAGGTTGGTAAGTAAGTTCCCGCCGTTTTTTATTTGATTCTTTTTCTTTCTATTTTGTCTTCTAATGGCAAAGTGTACGTATCTACTCAAAAGTACTTTTTCTGCTCTACAAATCTGCTATCGTCAATTTTCTTGGCAAATTTACTTTACCTTCATTTTATGCTCTATAAAGTATAGGAAAACTTCCGACAAGTGTCGTTCAAACTTTGTTCAGGTAAATTTAATTTGCCAAGAAAATTGATGATACGCGGTTTGTGGAACAGAGAAAGCACTTTCGAATAGTATGATCACTTTGCCATTAGCAGAGAAAATAAGGGGAAAAAGAATCAGATAAAAAACGACGGGAAATTAGTTACCAATCCAATATTATGTGGATTATGCGCGCAAACATTATAAATTTGCATAAACATCGGCAGTCTATTTATTAATAAAATAATTAGGTGCGTGCAGAGTGTGCCAAGGTGTCGACACGATAGCAGGGGTATGGTCAATTGCTCGTCAGCCGAGAGATTGCAGGGACTTTCAGATCGCCACTAGCGTCTACAACGATGTATTTCGTAAAACTATGTTGTCGAGTATGAAAGAAAAACATCACGTTATCGACAGTTCCTCTGGAAATGCCACGAATCCGTTCACGACGACTGCGAAAAACGGAAAAGGGAACGGTTAGAACGAGGAAGTCGTGGAACAGAGTCCGTATGACGCGGAAGACAACGAGATATCAATTAAAGAAAAGAAGTTGGACGCGATTCCTAAGTTAACGACAACACTTCTGACGTGAATCACGGAAAAGAAACGCTTTTTTGGTTTCGTCGTAGCGACGACTGTAACGGACCGTTCGTGTATCGCGATAGAAACGCTTACGATGCGTGCGCGCGTAAAATATTTTATATTATGTTGTAAGTAGCTTTTAATAAACACCATGCTTTATTAAACCACCACTGTGCAGACGAGTATATAATAAAGCGAGTCGATTATTTTCTTTATCGGACGTTTACGAGTTTCCAAATTTATTACGATTACATTTGCACGATCGGTTATTTAACCTACGAATTAATTTAAGTTTAATTTACAAGTTGTGAATTACATGGAAGAGAATTTGAGGACTCCTCGCGTATCGTTATTCGATTTCTCCTAAACACTGACGCATCGTGTCCAGACCCAACACAAAAATCTGTAATCGTTAATGGACAGGAGAAGAAATATTTTATCCATTGGTACGCCGGGATAAGAGTTCTTTCGTTGAATTACCTTCATTACGCCAATCTGTTCCTCCTCGTTTATATTAGTTATTGGCAGCGATATACTCTGGTGTCCGGATCCTAACGCGTACTCCCTTATGTTAAAACTGGCGACGCTGAAAGCAACATTCTTATCGAAATTTAGTAAACGTCACACGGTAATATGGCGAACTATAGCGACAACTGATACCTGACTGTTCCCGAACAAACGTTCGTTGCTCGCAAAAAAGGTATTTTCATCTTACCCTACTTCCACGCACTCTTTAACGTCATTTTCTTCGGGATTGGGCTCGCTGACGACATAGAACTTTATGTTTGGATCCGTAGATTCGTCGAGCATCGCGCGCAAGCTGTTTCTCTCCATCTTATTGGTTGCCTCGTTTACCAGGAATTCTGTCGTAAATTCGTTTCTTATCTCCCGCCCGTCACAGTTTTCCCATTCGAGATCTCACGATCGCACGTGTTCGTAAGGACAATTTACTTTTTCTGAAGTTGTATGTCATCTTCTCGTCGGGTACTTTCGCCTTTGCCACCGAAAACGTTTCCATGTCGGCACCGCGATGTCCAAGGAAAGCGTATTCCACGTAAAGCAGTTGTATCTCATCGTTCTGCATTATCGAGCTCGCTGGGTCGAGAGCGATATTCGCTATCTCGATGATTATGTCATCCTTTCCGTGTTGCTGCAACGTCACGAGGATATTGAGAGGAGTATCCTCGCAAACAATTTCGACGGTTTCCAATGAAATTTAAGGGGAATTAACACTGCCCAATGTTTTTATCCCGGTTTTTCGGGTAATGCGTCTTGTGACGTCAGAAGCGAGAAAAACGTTGAAAAATAAGCATTTCGTAGATTCCACCGTGTAGCTAAATGAAACAACATCTCGCTCTGAAAAAGGTCTTAAACTAAATGTCCAAAATTCAGGGGTCAATCACTCTATAATAGCACAATTTCAGTGCAAACTTTTTGCGATCACGAGGAGATTTCACGATGGCAGCCAATCAGGTGGCCGTCGCGCAATTTCAAGCTATTTCTCCAATTTTGGACGTTGTCTGGTCGAACTCAGTAGTTTCACGGAATTTGTGGACTTTTATCCTTCTTCTAAGTACTTTTCCAGGGCGAGATGTTGTTTTATTTAGCCACACGGTGGAATCTACGATTTGGTACGATTTCACCACGTCTCTCTCCCTTTTTCTTATGGGGTTGTCCGTTCTCTCTCTCAGACATAGTAGGCACGTAAAACCTCGTCTATAAACTTACTAAAGGGTTATTGCTTCCCCTTAAAATATCAAATTGCGACAAATAAAAGGGATAACTTCATACGTCGCTGTTCGTGTCATGCTTGTCGCTCTCATTCTTCCTTCCATTCTTGTTATTCTGATCGCTATCGTCTATGTTGGCACCTGAAATGTACATTCGTAAATGACTCGGCGATCCCAATAAAGTCGACTCGCAATTCCTCTTCCCTCATTGCTATTATTAAACTTCAATTACTCATTGTACTGCTGAAAGAGAGCAAACTCCGCTGCCTGTACTCGTCCCAATTTTTTTTCGAGATCACCTCGGCGACGTCGTGGATCGTACTGTCACCCGCTTTAATCGGCTCGGCCTCCTTGATCGTCGCGACATCAAAGATTACAACGACGTTCAAACGAATAATCCTGAAAGTCGAGCCTTACCGTTTCCATCAGATTATCGAAGTTCATCGCGCTAGCTTTCTCTGTCCACTGCTCTTCTCCTTGCTCCTGTTCCTCGTCCTTTGTCCTGATTATTTATTTTCATTAATATCATTGCCAAAGAAAACATCGAGTAAAACAAAACGTAACAGGAGGGCAGAGATAAAGAATCGAGAACCTACTTTACTTCGGTGGTTGCTTCGTCTTTCTTTTCCTCGGTGATCGTATGCAGATTGTCCTGGACGTCCATATTATACGGCGATTCCAGGAAGTTATAGACAGGACCGGCGCTGTCGTAACCAAGATCATCTCTCTCGTTCGGCTCCGTCTCTTCTTTTATCGCTGTCAACGCGTTTCGCCCGAGTGTACTCTGCATCGTACTTTCTTTCGTCTCGCGGGATAATTCACCTTAATTGTACGCGACACGCGTTAAATAATAGGAAAACGATCGTGTTGACTTATCCGATGCTGGGCACAACCGTTTACGTCGCTACGACGTTACGACATTTACGAAGTTTTTCAAGTAGACTTTTTCACCTTAAATTCATACTGCTTACGCGATTAATTGTGCCCATGATTATGAAAGTAGTTTAACAATAAGTCAACAAATACAGAAAATGAGTTTATCAGTTTGTTTAGTATCATATTCTTTCAAATCAAATAATGTCATTTAGAAGAAAACGGGGAAAAAATATGATTTAGAGCACTTTCATAATTATGGGCATAATTGTCTTCATTGGTATATTTATGGTTGTATGGATGCACACGTAACACATATTTTCACTTTCGAGATGTCGCTATTTAAAGTTCCAAACGTCAATTCTCGGTATTGGATTCTGGTTAAAATTGCATTATTTCTTCCAATGTACCAAATTCGTTTGCGTATATTTCTCTCTGTCAAATACTCAAATTCCCACAGTTCGATTGTGTAAACTTAATTTTCATTAAATCGCGATGCGTGACATTTTTCTTTATAACCACAGATATCACCGATGTTTCTTACCTCTACGACAATGTTCAGCGTCGAAGCGCTACTTTCAACATTAAAATAGCAACAAAAATTCCGAATGGTACGATTTGTACAATGATAGAATGACGACGGCTTCATCGGTCGCTCATAAACGCTCGGAGAATCCGTATCTTTAATAGGGACGGATAAAGTTTCTGGAATTTCTTCCATAATTTTGTCGATTACGCACTTGTCTCGATATCCAGGTCTGCTTGTTCAAAAGGGTCGATCATTTCGATGGAGGCATCGCGACTGATATACAATGGCGTATCCGGATCCTTCGGCAACGTTAAAGCGTTCAACGAAGAGCTCGAATCTTTTTGAATCGAATCCACGATCGATGTACTCTGTTCCGTATCTACGCTCGTGGTCTTAATGTATTCCGGCGCACTGTACAGACCGCATTGCTTCTTGAAGGCCTCGACCTTCTCCACGTCGCAACTCAATCTCGCCCATAAGGACAATTGACCGAAGTTCATGCCCAGGGAGCACGGAATTACGCTGTTCACCGGTGCAATGTAGTGCAGCTTGTTCTGGGGATAGTCGAGTATGTCTTTGATGCACAGTTTCGCTCTGGCTACCACGTAACGGTCCTCGTTCTCTCGCACAACGTTGGTTTGGAAGATCACGTATTCCGACAGCACGTAGTTGAAGAAAACGAAGAGGTTCGGTATGCGATAAACGAAAGACGAATTGAAGTTCAATTTGGCGGACTTCAGCGCGGGTGTGTAGGCTGTCTCTTGGTCCCAGATGTCCCAACTTATGTACAAGGATACTTTCGAGATATCGTCTTCGCGGAAGAGAATTTGCCTCGCCTGGTATACGGTAAAGTAGAATAGAAGCTTAATACATTTTATGCCAAGCCCTGTAAAAGCAAGTCGTTAATCGTAAACATAAATGTACAGGGTTGGATAAATGTATCGATACACCTGATTTCTGACTAAACTAAACTGTTTTTTGTTGATTACTCTTAAATTCAATTTTTGTATTTTTTTTTTATTGTATTCAGTATTTAACGTTTAAAAAACTACAAGCTACACACCCACCAAACCCTACCGTTCTAATGATAACCTAAATTTTAACAATTTTCTACCATTGTAATGGTTGAAAAAGTATCTATTTGGAAATGTAAAAAATATATGCGAATGCATTGGTAATAACATGATTGTAATTATTCGCGCTATCATAATACTAACAGACGTTGAAAGCTGTAGGCACAAAATGTGAATCTCCATGAGGCCCTGGCCGTCGGCGATTATTAGCGGAAATGAATCTGGTGAAGATTCCATGCTCGGGATGTCCATGCAGTCGTTTGGGCAGTTCACGCTGCAACCCGACGTTGATTTTTGCATCTCGAGCATTGCGTCGTCGTTCGGATACCGATGACCCACGCTTTTTAAAATGTTCGCTCTATCCACGATCTTACTCGCCTAAACGTTCATATTCATATTAGGTTTCGTCGTTAGATTGATCAAAGGAAAATCAATTTATAACGCAGGATCGCGGTTCTTACGGGAGTTCCACACGCGTTATTTAACGGACACTCGGTTCCCAGAAGTTCTCTACATTTCTTCAATTGCTTCATGTATTCGCTTAGTTCCTGGTTATTATTCAGTGGGTCGGTTTTCTTCTCGGGAAATCCGGTATTTCCCCAAGGCCTGTACGATCCAGAGTTACCATCCCCCTGAATCGTGCTTCAAAAGAAGATATTTGGAAAATCACTCGGATCAAATTGCACGAATGTCTCTTTATCAAGCATCGCGAAAATATTCTGAAACTCATAATACGAATGCTAATATTTTTGAATCCGCCGAGTAATACGTATCTTTTCGCTAGGACCAGTGGTCCGAATATCGATACGCTCGTTGGAAAGGATCTTATAAGCGATTAAAGCGAAGAATGTGTCCGAATGTCCTTTACCGTGTCACGTAAACCGTGCTGCCACCGTCCCGCAAAGGGGAGCCAACATCCACGGCGCTTGTGATTGGCATCGATCGTGCTCCAGTTTGCAAATTTGAGCTGTTCGATGTGGAAATTGCGATCGATTGCACGGAACAGCTGGCGCAACACTGATAACCGTTATCGGAATTCGCGTAACACCTTAGTCCGTCGTTGCAGGTACAGTCGCCGGTTTCCATGAATCTGCCGACATGATTTCGTCCTTTCGCATTTCTATCGTATATCCTTCTTTTCGATCGATCCTGCCGCAGCTTATCCTGATCGTTCGTACACGACTTTCTCGCTCCGCAACCCTTTCGCGTTACATCGGTAGAGACGCGATTTGGAAAGTTCTGCTTCTTCAGATGCGCGTCAAGGTTTTCCTTCGAAATCCGATTGTCCGTCGCGTCGACGTTGTTGTTGATGTCCTTGAGGTGTTGAACGTTCGCCGGTGAAACTTGACGATACAGAGTCGCGGATTCGTCGGGTAATCCGTACATCGAGGAATACTCCTGTAGGATGTTAAACAGGAGCGACAGGATTTTGCTTGGATCGATCGTCTGACCTCCAAAATTTTCAAGAGTATACGCATCGAGTTTCTGGTTTTCGTACTTTTGGGGAGAAACTGGGATTTCTCTGGTAGTAGGCGCGAATGTTTCTGTATCGCTGTAACACAATCTACAATTACAACTTTATAGGAACCATGGAGTAAATCAAATTATGGATTACAACGCTATGGAGATAGAGATTGAGGTAAAATTAAACCGTATAATCGAAAATTCGAATAACCGAATGGAAAGTGCAGGGATTCTCGAGAAACGTGTAACTTTCAATATCAGTTATTATTCCGACATTCAGATATAACACAAGATATTACACACCGATCGGCACATAAAATAACACCGTTGTATTCCTGTGAAACAACGGTACATCGGACAACGCGTAACATTACGAAATTACAAGCGCATTATCCGACGACATACGATAATACGAAATTATTGACGTACAAAATCCACCAGTGATAATAATAGTTCTCCGAATTAAATATGATCTTGTTTCAATTGACACGTATACTCAAATTTGGAAGTACTTAATAATTCATTGGCATTGATTCGCATCTGTCGCACAGTTCCCATTTAATTCTGGTTTCTCGTGATAACTCTCCCACGTATAAATTTGGAAGCTCCGAGACTCTACTATATTACAAATTACAATACAATGACTATATAGCTGAGGAAATAACTTGCCACATTTACTACAATATGTGGAAGAACAATATCAAAGGCGTCCCTTGAGATTATCGACCTAACGAATTATAGTTCAAATAATTCGGTCAACTTCCACCTATCAGTATTATTTCGCTACGAATTATTTAGTTGTTTAACCTTCGGTACGTCGCATGGCGCGTTACCGCAATTTGAAACATTCCAATATTTTCAATAATCATAGGTACAACGAACCTTTCGCACAAACTTAAATAAATAAATTATTACATAAATACCTTCTAAATAAATTAGTTAAAAACGCAGCGCGTATATAAGCTTACGTAACTCATATAAACTAATTCTTTCGCTTACGATACGAAAACATTTTTGACTCTAGGTAACTTTTCACTAAACCCTGTGACCAACCGAAGGTTAATAATTTATCGTCTCTATCAACGAATCCTGGTATCGTATCCCACTAGAATAACCGAATCGCTACAGAAACAGTCTCCGTCAGCAGTTAGAATCGCCGAAGAGCAGCTTTTCGAGGGCGACGACTTGCCTGTTCCTCCGATTTAAATCCAGAATGCCATTATAATCGATAGTGGTGGAGGCATCGTCACGAGCAATCCTTGCAGGCTCCGGAGGTGTGTTGATCTGTGCCTGCTCCAGTAGTTTCAACATCTTTTCCGGCGTCAAGGAATTCTCTGTCATCGTTCCCGCTTCGATACGCCCTTCCGCTATCCTCGATCCTTCCTTCCACGATCGTAATTTAACGGGCGTCATTGCCGACGTCCCTTGCTCTACCGTGCTAACGGACACGATCTGAAACGCGTATTCCGTCTGGCAGCATTTGTCCGACGATTTCGAGGCATTTCGAGCCTTTTGGTTCATCGTTTCTTCGAGTTGCAAGATTTTCTCGTACGTTTCGCAACATCTTTTACATTTTTCCACCTGACTCGCGGAGTTCTTGTACCGTTCGGGCCGATCGTTCTCCGCGGACACCTTTTTCTCCGATTGCTTTGGCCGCATTTGCATTGGGGAAGCCGATTCGTGTTTCTCGGTTGGGGTCTGGAAAGACTGTGAATTCGAAATGATTAACCAGCCGAGAATTATGTGTTTCTTGATTCGTAACTGAATTGCGTAGAATTGCAATGCGCGGGAAATATTATTAAGGCTGTTGGATACCTCTAGCGCGAACCGTGTGTGACGGGTGACAGTAAACGCACAGACAATATTTGAAATACGAGAGCGTCAGGGGGGGAATAGTATTCCCCCATTGCTCTTACGCGTCGCAAGTCCCTCGAGCGAATTTTTCAGAAAAATGGGCGAAGACACGCATCGTTTGTCGGTAGTGCAAGCCATAATTGTTGACCGCTTTTAATGAACAATGGCTCGTTTGAAAGATGAAGGATGATCAACAGGTAAAAGGTCTATTTCCATACGTAAAGTGGTCTTATACTTCAGCAATTTTTTGGATCGCTGATTTTCATGAACAAAGATCTTATGAAAATCGTGTTCGATTGAAAGCCTTTGACCACCCTTCATCTTTCAAATGAGCTGTTCATCAAAATCGGTCAACAATTACATCCTGCACAACCGACAGCGTAAATCCTTGCAAAACGATAGCTATCGAACGCCCTTAACAGTTAAAATATGTCGCGAAGTATTTATTCCATTAATAAGCGTTTCAGCTTAACTGTTTGATTCGTTGTAGGCATTTGTATTGTTTGACAGCGTATAATAGAATAAATATTTCCGATTTACTTAAACTTATCGAGTTTATTATACGCAAGGGAAACTTTACATACGTCTCACGAAATACAATTACCTAGAGAAGTTGTACACTCACCATCAGCTGCACCGTTAGCAAATCTATATTTTTCTGTAGTTCCTGAAGTTTCTCGAGTAACTTCTCGTTCGCTGCTTGCAAAGCTACGATATTCGCATGCTCGGCATTGAAAGCCGTTTTCAATGTCTGCTGATCGCGAAGCTGATCGGTAACCTTCTTCTTCAACTCCGCGTTCTCTTGCTCGACCTGACCGTAATTCGAACTCAGGGCAATGAGTTCGTTGTTATGCTGCTGCAGTATCTTTATCTCGTTTATCAAGTCTCTTATCCGTTCATCCTTCTCGCGTAACGTAAGCTCGGTGTCCTTGGCTTTCAATATCTGCTCGTCGATTTCCGATACCCGCTTCTTTTCCGTCGCGAGAGCCTCCTTTACCTCTTGGCTGTTCCTAATCACACGAGCATAATGATTTTTTTTCGACGGCATAGGTCTTCGTACTACAGGGAAATTCATTTCAGAAGCATGTATTCGAAAGGTTAAAAATGTCAGGGGTGTTGCGCATATAAAAAAAAGAAACGATTCGAACGCGACGATACCGCGTTGGTAAAGGTTATTTGTTACAATAATATTATGTTACGACAAAAATGTAACGTTGATTTTCTAAAGTATTTTAATTGTATTGGCTTGTTTCGAAATTTTGGGCATTCTTTTTTAATCTTTGAATTGAAAATTATTTTGTTTTCATTCTTTCATTGTTTCCGTCGGGATATAGTTAACGTCTCGGTATAATAAAATAAGCGAAAAAAGTCTTTCTTCTTGTCACCGTGGGACGCGTCTGATCGAACGTTTAAGTTCAAAATTCTGTCCACAAGAATCGACGAACGGGCAAAAGAGAATGCCGATGGCGACGAAAGTAGAGTTCGGGACGATAAATGAACGCAATTTGCGGTGTGTCGCGTCGCGTAGAGTTATGTAGACTAGTGAACGAGAGAGACGCAAATGAGACGTTGAGCGTACTTCGTAGTATCCTCGAGTGTTCTCTTGAGGTCGTTGATTTGCGCATTCAACGACTCGTTCGTGTTCTGAGCGGCTATCAGTTTATCGTTCAGCTGCTTCATTTGTCGCCAGACTCTTATGTACTCCACGTTCTCCGCAACCTTCTCTCTCTGGTTACTAGTTGCGCAAGACGACAACTCTTTCTCCAGTTGAGCGATTCTACATGACATCTCTCTCCTTTGGTTCTCGAGACTCTGTTCAACAGGAAATTTGATGATTGAGCATACAAGATGAAGCAATGACCGTTTTGTAATATTAGATATTACGTTACAACCATAATCGCTACAGAGAAAACAATTCCGACCCTCTCGCTTCTGCAAATTTAGTCTACGTAATTACATCGATTTCGCGGTACATCAAGAGACAAGGTCTTGTCTTGAGCCATGTGCAAGTACGCGAGAATTAGACCTTGTGTCTTTTATTATCTATCGTAAAGTTAACCTTCCCTTGATATCACAATTCTGACACCAATCTTGTTATTATTATTTCAAAATTTTTCTTTGTATTAAACTATTTTTGGATAAAAGTTAAAACTGAGAAACTGAAAATGGAAGGAAAAATCAATTATTGAAGCAATTGGTGACACCTCCTCTCGATGATCACAGAACAAAAATTTCCAAATGGGGGTCCCTCAACACCCCTGTTACTAACGGAAGGTTAAATCAAACGATATTGTCGTAAACATCGAACGAACGTAAATGATCTAAGAACCACCGCAGCAACGTTTACTCTTTATCTCGCATGGCTAATAAGATCAATTTTTATTTCTCCTGTACCTATACACGTGGCCCCGCACAGATTCTCTAAGTATGAACATGTGCAAACCCGTACGCATATTAGCACGTTACTATCCACAGACCTACGCTAAAGAAACTCGAATGTCCACTCGCAATACACTCGTATTACCTCAATTTTAACGAGATAATTTTGCGGATCGTTGTCATCGTTTCCAGTTTCCACGATGCAGTGACAGGACGGAATCTTGGTGCGACTGCTCTCGCTTCGACAAGTTCTAAAACAAGGATCACGGCTCAACGATCTATCGTCACGATACGCCGAGTGAATCATAGAGGATCGTCGTTTCGCCGGTAATTCGACGTCGTACTCACATACGCCCCGACGACGGCCTCGCCTGCGGATTACGGCTCCTCGACGACGATCTACCAGCTATCGTGTGACTCAACAGCTGATTCCTCAGGACGGAGATCTTGTCTTTCAGCTAGAAAATGTGATTACGGTTCTTTCTCTCTGTACCCTCTGTTCTCGATGAACGTTAAAACACGTCGAAACTCTAAACTACCTTCGCGTTCTCGAGTTCAAGGTCGATTATTTTATTCTTATCGCCGTGGACATCCAAAGCAACCATGCACGCCTTCGGGTTATTGGAAACTCTCATTAGTTTCGTGGCCAGTCGTTTGATCTTGTCCTCCTGACAATTGGATAGTTTTTTCAGACTACTAGCCTCGTCGAGTAGCCGTAAGTACCTGTCTTCCAATTGGTACCGATCGAGCTTGCATACGAAGTGCCTCTCCCTGGGATCTTGAATTTTTTTTATTGTTGTTTTTCACATGGAATTTATAAAAGTCATAATCGTTCCCGATATTTGATACTCGTGATCGAAATAATGATTAACATCGGGGACGTCGATAACGCGTACTACTTCTAACAATGAGAGAGTTACATCGCCATTTTCAAAACTAGAAAAAATGGTAAACGACGATTGTTCCTTGATTCTTCTCAATCGTACCACCGTACACTGGGAACCTCCAGATGATTATTATTGCTCAATTCTTATCGTGGGATAGTATTTTTAATCGTTTAATTGGATAGTAAATCTGTTACGAATCAATTTGTCCCATTCCGTATTCTTCGTTGTATTTCATGAATAAAATGGTACGAGTGGCGATTAGCACGAAATTTTTCACGAGAATATAGCGTTGGGTACAATTAGATTATTTTGACGATTAACAATTGACGAAATCAGTGCCAAATGGCAAATTTTACATGCGTTTCATACTTGTAATTGAAAAGGTAATCGCAACGAGATTTAATTGCAAGCTACGCTTAAACTGTTAGTCGCCACTGAATTCAGTTACAACTATTTTTCGACGTTTAACAGCTATTGAATCGCCCCAACTAGATATTCAATCGGCTAAATAATCGATTAAATACTTGATTGAACAATGCCTGACTCTGGTTTGTATGACGGTAATGTTATGTATGTACGAACCTATGCTACTGCGGCAGGTATCCGCGCAGGAGCCTTCTTTTACGGGCAAGATGTCCCGATTCGGATCGTCAGCCATCTTTTCAAAATCTCATTATACTACCTAGAAGTTATATTTTTGTACGAATTACACAAGCTATTTCTGTGTTGACGATACGATCGATTCGATGTCAAATTGGTCGCGTAAAACCTGCGAACTTCGGATTTTGCGATATGCCGTAGAGGAAATATCGATGAGCCATATGAATTTTTTAAAGATTTTTTATTTCAGCTTCCAAAAAGTTGTGGAGCTCTAATAAATGAGGTCATTTTTTTCATACGTTCGCAATGTTTGCGATAGAATAATTTTCTTTCGTCAATTAGATTCAGAGTAATGGTAGTTTAACATGAATTTGTGGTCTAGCTGAGAAAGTTTATTTTTCAACTGTTAATTCATAACAGTAAAAAAAAGACTGGTTGTTTTAATTATCACGGAGGCCATACAAGATTATTAAAAGAATGTGTACATATAAAGTAACATATTGAAATAACTTTTCAAATAAACTTTCGCTTTGAGTTACGCTACAAGTGCATTTTTTCGTAATTGCCGATGCTCCTCCTGAAAATTAAATGAATGTTTCTTTTGTATTTTTGTGATTGTGAAAGCTGAAATTCTTGTCAAACCACCGCCTATTGTGAATCTAACTAAAGAAAGAAAATTGTTCTGTGGCAAACGAACTGTCTCGTTTTGCTTCGCGGCAAGAAATGTTTAAAAAAAAAATGATTCAATTTTTCACAATTTCCATAACTCTTGGGTAATTGAAAAAAATAAATCTGTGCAAAATGCAGGTAGCTAGTGACCGTTTCCTTTAAAACCTATCTCAAAATCAGAATTTCGAACATTGCAAGTGACATATTTGCCATGGAATCGACCATATATATTTTTTTTATTAATGATACATAATTGTCATATTTAATACAGAGGTTGAACAAATGAAAAAATGTTAAAGAAAAGCAGTAGGCGATTGGAAGGGATAATTATTGTGGTAAACAAACAATTTTTTTTCAAGGCAGTGTTTTTTATTATTTTTATGATCTTTTATTTTATTCATTATTATTATCTAGGCAACGATAGGGCAGTGGGTAAATCCGAGTTTTATCGAAATCATATTTACGCCGTTCTTCCGTCATATATAAGCTTGTATTAATTTTGGTGTAAATCATAGATGCCTGATAACTTAAACAATACGTATAATTCGATGAATAATTTTCATATACACGCATGATTCGTATTTGCGCGACGAAGAACGACCGATTTTAGCGAAGTTACAAAATGAGTAGGTAAGTGGACACAGTCTAACGGTAAATGTTCCTCGGAACGCTCGGAACTTCTGAATTCCTGCTTAGCGTAGTGTGAGTGAAAACTAGGGTGTTCAGATATTTCCAGAAAACTTTTTACGCGTTATTTATAATCGCGTTTTTATTAATATTACTTTCTTTCTTTACGATATATTATTTAAAATGCGGAGGGAAATCGTATCAATCCTTTGTATCACACGTATTTTGAAACTACAAATTTAAATATCCGGATAAATGCGCGTTAGAGGACGAATATTTGAACTAGATTCAATGAATATTTGAAATCTCAGATTTTTCGGATATTCAAATACTCTTATATTATACATATAATTATACAGATTCTTCAAATATGTAAATACTTCGATATTCAAATGATATTTTCTAGATATTCAAAGGACTGAACTCTTGAAACATCCGAATATTCCAATACTCAAATTACATTCGATGGATATTCGCTTTTTCGAATATAGAAATAACTAAAAATTTAGATAATCGTCGCAACCCTGCGCCACGTACTGCATTCGCGGATTTCCGGCGCGAATGCGCGATGCGGTGCGCCTGGAACCCGACCTCCCATTTTTAATTTCTCATTTCGGTGCCTCATTTGAATTTTGGCGGGCAAAAGCCACGTCAGAGTATCCCACCAGCTATCGTTTGTCAAAGAGTAACGCTCGGAAACTCGACGGCCGATGTGCTTCGACAACGGACAGAAATATCACTGATAAAGCACGTTATCGTTCCGCAGCGAGAACCACGCCTGTTTTCTGTCCGCGAACGGGAGGCCACGAATACCATCCAAGGGTTATGCTTCGCCAAGGTTCGTCGAGCACAGTGGTTGTCCCTGAACGAACAATCGCAATCGAGATTCACCTCGAACTATCTCCGCATTTTCCTATAATCCTTCCCGTTTTTCCTTACAATCTTTTTTTGAATCGAGAATACAAATAAACTCCATCGAACTATCCTTCGATAAAGAAACAAGGAATAGCATTTGGAGTATTTAAAACTTCGATAGTGGTTGTAATATGTATCTGAACTTGTAGAAGTTACAATACGAATACTACATTGTCGCACTATTAATTCTAATAATTGTACGGACAGAGTCTTCTGGAAAGGCACTTATGAAATAACCCACGTGAGAGGAACGAGTCATTTTAATAAATATCTCCATCCATGCCTCGGTGGCTTATTCGAAACACAGCGGAAGCTTATACTCTCGAAAATCGAGCATCAAAGCTTCCGAGATAAAATTTCAAATCGTACTATCCGTATATTCGTTACATTCCTGGGACGGTTATCCGGATCGATTAATTATTCCGCGGTGGTATACATGCGCGCAATATTCTCATCGCGACAGAGCATTTCCCGTTAAAAGAAGGAAAATGATTTCGTAGAGACGTTTACCGTGATTACGTGTCCCCGTTGTGATGCGTCACCGGGTATATGGGGCAGTGCTACGAATACGCCGGTACAACCTGCACTGCACTAACCTTGGTTTGACATCGCGGAGTGTGCGTGCCAGTGGAAAGGTAAGATGGCGGCGGACGGAGATGTGATTCCCGATCAAGAAAAAGTACGAATAGTTTCGGACTTTATACTGCACTCGCCGCCGGGCGAATTCAACGAGGTTTTTAATGACGTGAGGGTCTTGTTGAACAATGACAACCTGTTGAAGGAGGGTGCGTCCGGGGCATTTGCTCAATACAACAAGGATCAGCTCACGCCTGTTAAGGTACATCATCATCATCGACTCTTTTCCGACGATCTTCCTCGATTTTTTATGATAGTAGCCCCGGTACCGCGCGGTATTCGTGTCAATCGCGGCACACTCTGATCCAGGATGCAGTGTGATCGTATTTCAAAGTATAGTAAAGTTACGACCCGGGGATACACGCGCCCCGGGATTTCGACAGGTGACGTTGACTTCACAGTGAAATTGGAGCGCGATAATGCTCGCTCGGGTGCTGTGACTATTTACTTAAAATATCTTCGGTTCGGTACGCGCGAGTCGATGAGTGAAAATATTCATGGAATTTCGGGCGATATCGCACGGTCTTGGAGGGTTAATTTTAGTCACCTGCCCCCATCTGGTGAATCGTAACAGGGAAACGTGAAAGATGGATTTTTTATTTGCATCTTTTTTGGGTTTTATTAAACAACGATTTCGCGTTAAAAATGTGAGACTGTACGTATCTCAAGGTGGGAGGAATGGTTGATTAAGGTTAGATGTTGGTTCGCCAAGAATGTCCTGCAAATGAACTTCTTGGGGTCTAATAATCCGGTAATACTAGTTCTATGTTTTGAAAATATTTAAAACGAATAGCAAAGGGTGTTGTAGCATCGAAGACAGGTTGTATTAAGTCGGTTGTATTAAGTTGTATTAACTCTTCGTACATATCACCAACTCTTTAAAGTATGCTGAATAATAATGAAAGACTGGCGCCGCGTCGACTAATTTATTCAACATACAACTTCAGGTTGAAGGGAGCGAACATTCTGCGCTTATAACGGAACACAATGATTTGGGTGGGCAAAGGTTTTACGATGGTCGTAGTAAGCAAAGTTTCAAGTACGACCACCTGAGAAAGGAGGCGCAAGATTACGAACCATACGAACCGGATTCTGTAGCCGAACCTTGGAGGTCGGCCCTTCAAGAAGAAATAACAACTTATACCCAAAGCCATTACAGACACGGCGCGTGTTCGGTTTTTGGAAAAAGCCAAGGAGGTATTATCAATGTTTCCATGCGTTGCTTTAAAGGGTGTACATTGAAAAGTAAGAATGGTGAACAAAGCAGGGTTATTTTGTCTGTCCAGGTAACATTACATTAACAGCTTGCATAGAAGACCATCAATTTCAACCTAAAAATTTTTGGAATGGACGTTGGCGTTCGGTGTGGACCGTGAGTTTTAGTCCAAGTTCAGCAAGTGCAGAATTAAGAGGTAGCCTTAAAGTACAAGTTCATTACTACGAAGATGGGAACGTACAGCTGGTCAGTAGCAAAGAAGTAAAAGAAAGCTTACCGATTTCAAATGAAAAGCAAACAGCGAAGGAATTAATACGACTTGTCGAGGAGTCAGAGAACGACTATCAAACTGCGATTTCGGAAAACTATCAAACGATGTCAGACACAACCTTCAAGGCCTTACGAAGGCAATTACCCGTTATGCGAACGAAAATTGACTGGAACAAAATTGTATCGTACAGTATTGGCAAAGAGCTTAAAAGTCAATAGAAATAGATTTTTTTATATAATATTAAGAGAAATAATTAAAAAGCGCATTTTGCTGCATGGGTGAAGTCTGGAGGTGTGATGTGCATGGGAGCAAATATAACAGTGCTATATAACATTCGGTTAGAGATGTTTGACTGAAACTCATGCATGCCACTCAAGGTTCCTCTGGACCCCTTAATGTATCTTGTTACGAGAGAAAGCAATAAAAAACGACATCATCATAGTCATCAATTGCTTGGAAGGAAAAGAAAACGAAAAAAAGACCATAGTCGTTTCAATTATAGCACGATTCTTTTTACTGATTTTATGTATGTTCTACATCAAAGATTTCTAACTGCTCAAAATATACATTTACCATTTTATACCTTATACTTTTAATATAATGTATAAAAACACCCATCTTGGTTGAAAAAAAACGTCCATTGATTCGCAGTATTCAGAATAATATTCAATTATATGTATTAACCTTTAATTAACGGATGGGTGATACGTTCGCTAATAAAATTATTAGGATTTGATAATTTACACTGTTGGGGTAACGGGGATCCTTGGTCTTACTTTTTGTAAGCGTTTTAATTAGAACTAAATTTAGTGAATTAAACCACGCCAAATCAGTAAAAGATAGCTAAAATCAAACGTGAATTAGAACCATGTCGGAGTGGAAGAATGTAAATTCATTAGCGCATTTAATGGATTCATTCAGAGTTCATCAAGTAGATGGTAATCTAAACCTGTTAGTATTGGACAGATATGAATTGCCTGATTTGTATTTGTATGATCTCGTGCAATAATTAAGTTTGATTACCAACAACATTTTTTAGTGAATGGCATTTATTGAATCTATCGATCGAGTTTTATTCTTCAAATTATCGTCTTATTGATAATCTTTGGATGAATATATCATTCGACTCCATAATTTCTGTACTCCGCGATGATTTGGTATTGCGTAAAGCCAAGTCGTTTTACTCGTTTTATTACGTTTGCCGTTTAGAGTTGAAATTCTATACTGGAAAGTTCATCGCCATCGGTTTATGCCGTATCGATAACGTGGTATTAACAGTCGGGATATAGTATATATACGGACAATGTTACAAAGTAGAAGAAAAAGTGCTGCCCAACGTTCGCGTATTTGGTCAGACTAAACGAAAACCATCGAGTTTAAATATTTGGATCAAGTGAATGATTGAAGTCTCGATTAATTAGTTGCACAATAATAAAATTCCTTCTAACACTTAAGCCTTGTAACACTTAAAGAGCACAATGACACATCTCGTATACCTTCAAAACGAATAATATACCGTACTGGTTTATCATGCTACTTACATAGCATGCTGGGGCCACAGGTGATGTCAAACACGTATTATCAAATGGAATAGGTATGTCTATGTTTGATTTGCAATCTGGTACAGAACGCCGTTAAGTGTTCATACCATTCAATACACAAAAATATACAAAGGATAAACGTAATTCTTAACAAATATCGGTGGGCAAGGCCTACTATTTTTGTCCAACTTTATATTTCATAAAGTATAAATTTATACATTTTTGTTAAGATGTATTGTTTTACGATAAGTATGTCTATTGCGGGCAGATACGTTGCAAAGTTTAATAATACCGAGTAAAATAAATGTTAATCATTGCAACTTAATTTCTGTGTTAATCATATTGTAGTTGCTGTACGAATCATTTGTATCGCGTAGAGATGTCGGAAAATTTTTTGGTGCTATCGCTTACCACACATTACACAGCCAGACATGTACGCGAAAACGGAAACTAACAAAGTACATAATGCATTGTACATTGTAGAATGTAGCCTATAGCCTGCTGGAGCCTTAATCTGTTCACTTTATGTTGAGGAGGTATTATGTACATATGTTATTTGAATGAATGAATGCGACGAAGCACACTACAATTTGACTCTTCAGACATTAGGATTCGAAACATGCGTGTAATATTATTCATGTTTTGTAAGTTACTACGTAATTCAAAGTATTTTATTTAACTACACTATTTGATAACTTTTTGGAAGAACTCTTTGAAACGGTGCACATACCTAAACACTTTGCTACAAGACTATAGTTGGTTTTGTCGGTTATTTACAACCAAGAGTAATGAGAATCGATTGACACGCGTGGGGTCGATATACGAAATGTTTACTATATTAAATATCGCAATAATAAAATTTTACATGTAAATACTATTGCGGATATTATTTGAGCATTATAATTTGTGTTACGTATGTAAATTACAAATGAAGTGTTGAAGTTTCGAATCTTATCAAACTTTACAGAAAATAGTTGCCTATGATAATAAAATTAGGTATTATCCACAATCGAGTGTATCGTAAAATAAGAAACGCATGTCCTTATGTAAAAACTTAAACACAGAATACATTTATCAGTTAAATTATGTATTATTAAATGTTATTATTGATTAAATAAAGTGAAATGACACTTTATACTTGTACTATCAACTTTAAAAACTGTATATCACGTTTGTTATGGAAAATAGATCGTACTTCTCCAGGCAATTAACATATTTATAATCTATGTTTAATGTCGCAATTAAGTAAACATTAAAATTAGTCTAAATCGATTTAAACAAAACATTCCTTCTCAGTATACATAGATCTAGACCACAGAGGTGCTGATGGTAAAAAAAATTCAACATATCTCACGCACCAACTTTATTTATGGAACTCCTACAACAGAAACAACAAAAGAATCTGGACGTAACAACAGTTATATAAACAAGCTTTATACCACTGTAAAAAGTAACCTCAATATTTTTAAATCCTGATATAATTCAAACAGATACACCGGAAACTCTGCTGTAATTAAATTAATGACAACTCGCGATCACTGTCGATGTCTGTATCATCGAACTTTTTATTCTACTCATCAAATATTATTTAATATTCTGAACGTAAATAATCACAATGCAGATGTACGTACATACTATCAGTACGTCACTAAAAACCTATAATAACGACACCGATTACGTTACGGGAGTAGTAGAAGGCGCTTACCTGACTTCTGTGGTGTTACGAGTCCCAGAGAAATCGTTATGGACATATCAAAGAGAGACCCACGGTCGAAGTTTGAATTGGTTGGCATCAACAAACCACTCCGCGTGGCTTGACATTTGTAGTCAAGTTTGTTTACAACGCTGCCGTTGCTAAGGTGACCAAATCCACCGAGTCACGTGACTTTACTCACGTGATCAAAATTTTTGATTATCGGCATAGAAAAAGATTGAATAGATCGGAGGCAGGAAGAGGCCAGTATATCAAGTACGAGTGTGCTGTGCTATATACCGAAGGGAAGTATTAATTAATCTTGTATAACACTTAATTTCACAGAGATATTTTGGACTAAATCCGACATGTACGTTAAGTTCTGTTATTCTATCCTCTGATTTTTGAGTAATTTGATTAACCTCGATTTTCAAGATAGAATGTAAAGGTATGATACCAATTTCAATCTGTCTTTGCTCTACGACTTAATTTATTAATATTTTAATTTTTTAAATTTGGCCCCAAATTTCAAACTCAATCTTGCATCTCGAATTTAGCGCTAGTAATACGAAGCATATTCAGAAGGGATCCAATACCGCATTGTTGCCAACTCATGACATTGATTGCTGGTTAAGTCTCATGAACCGAGGAATTCATTGCTGCCAATTACATATGTTGTACTCATTTAATAATGAATTGAATTATGAACGTAAATTTGATTATTAAAGAGTACATTGTATATTTTCAAAGAAACATAACAGAAACTATGGCAAAGGCTCATTGATTAAGTAAAAGAGACATTTATGTGACACTCCGATAGGTGAAAGTTATAGGCGAAATGGAAATTGAATACAAGTTTTTAAGAGAAATAGATTGCAAACAAGGAGCTGTAAGATCTGTACGTTTCAGTGGTTCGTACACTCTTGATTTTTCGGTTATCATTACCATTTTAGTTGACCCATTTGTTTTCATTAACCGCACTAGATGTAAATATAACGAATTTCCAGTTGATGGTGCGTATTGTCTAACTTGTGGGTCTGACAGAAAATTAAAGTTATGGAATCCGCACAGAGGTGTTGTCTTAAAAACGTATGGAGGACACGGCGACGAAGTAATGGATGCATGCGCGTCTTGCGATAGTAGCCAGATTGTCTCTTGCGGATTAGATAAATCTGTGATCATTTGGGACGTGTCAACCGGATCGCCGGTTCGTCGATTAAGGGGTCACGCAGGCCCCATTAATACAGTAAGGTTTGTATTACGAGTACACGAATCTATCGTTTTGCACAATAATCGATGGTAAGCCTTTTCTCGTAATGGCAGGTTCAATGAAGAATCGTCGATGGTAGTTTCCGGATCGCGAGATAATTCAGTTATGTGCTGGGACGTACGATCTAGAGCTTATGATCCTGTACAATGTTTGGGTGAAGCTAAGGATTCTATTTGTAGCGTCAGAGTGACGGACCATGAAATATTATCAGGCTCGTTTGATGGAAAAATACGGCGGTACGACATTCGTGTGGGGGAAATGTATTCGGATTACATGGGAGGTCGGTAACATGAAAATTCAAATCGGTTATAAAAGTGTATCTGAAAAGGGATGTATACGATATGAATACAAATAAATTTTTACGAATATTTTACAGATGCAGTGACATGTGCTAGCTTCACAAGGGACGGTCAATGCATAGTGGTTAGTTGTGCGGATGGAGTAGTCAGGTTGATGGATAAAGACTCGGGAGAATTACTAGGAGAATTTACTGGCCACGTAGCAAATAATCTGTGTTTGGAATCGAGCGTCGATGCTCAAGACACTCGAATTTTGTCTGGGTCAGCAGATGGAAAACTGTGGATATGGGATCTAGTGACTCAAAAAGTGATCGCAAAACTCTCGGGATTCAAACCAACGAAACACCCTACTGTATCGCTGTGCGTTCATCCTCAAACAAATTGCTTTATAGCCACGAACGGGTCTAGTGTATTAATGTGGGATACTGTATCGAAAGCGCAAGAATAACGCAAATATTCCGATAAACTCAATTGCACGATCGATTGGGTGCCATTGAATACCATCCTAAACATACATTGTATCATAAATTATAATAAAATCGCTCGATAACAATTTTTTCACTTTAAACGAAAATTTGGAACACGTGCCAGAAATTCATATCCTAAGAACATCTTACAAATGATGAAATATTCACGAATTTTGCGATAACTTGGTTCAGTAAAAAAATTCCAATTTTTTTCGTGTTCTTTAACTAAGAATTACGTATACGCACGGTACCGGCAAAAATTTGGATATAGCGCAACTGCGATCTCTCTCATCTGCTTGCAACAGAACGGAGCAGAATATGGGCTACGTTGAGCTGGGTCATGCTGTACAGTTACAGAAGCAGATTGTACTCAGTGATCCACAAAACTTGGACCGCGTTCCGAACTCTGTAACTGTTAAAGATGAACGTAAAACAAAATTAATTTATTCAATACAGTATTTCCTACGAAATCGATTTGATACGAAACTAGTAATATTTAATAACGAACTCGAATCCCACAATCGTCTCTTCAAGCGAAGTTACCAATCGCATTGCAAATGTAATTAATGTAACTTGATATTTCGTCAGTAGGGAATGAGGGGTGATAATTAGACAGGAAGTACAGTCGAACAATTGGCATTCAGCGTAAAAGGTGCTCCGTTTTCGCGTTACATTCCAAATGTAGTCTAAATGAAAACCATTCGATACAAATTGGGTGGCGTAACATCCCTTGCACGAGATTTCTATTGCAAGGGAAAAAACAAATCTTCCCACGTTGACCAATCGCGCGCCCTTTACCTCGATCCTTCGACAACGAGGAAAAGAACTTCCTCACCACCGCCCCGTTTCTTTGCATCGCGCTGTAGGTACGCGCGTTAACGTTCCGCGCGACAGGGGCCGACTTGAAAAAGGAAAAGAGAGGCGACTCGCAGAGAAGAGAGAAAGAACAGGAGGGAACACCTGCGCGCGCAGGTGGCGCGATGTCGGTGCGTCAGAATCAGTGGCCGGCACAGTCTCGCCTGGTCTCGCCCGGGTGAGGGAACGAGAAAGAGAGAGAGAGAGGGGGAGCAATTCCCGAGTGCCAGAAGGAAACGGATTCCTTGCGCAGGAGCGAGAGAGGACGACGTATTCGGTCGGGGCGCGAGAGAGACCGGAGGGAAGAGGGAGCAAGAAGAGCGATATACAAGCGAAGAGACACGGAGGTGCTCGTACACGGGGCGGGCCTGCCAGTCTCAACCACTTCGTGGAGTGCACTTTTTATTCTCTCCCTCGAGCACGCAGCCACTTACAATTGTCGGCGGCTTTGCACATAGAAAACAAGAGCGAAAGGAAGCCGTTCGGTCGCCCAATGCGGAATACAGAGGCAGCCGGACCGCGTGGTCGTCGTGCCAGACTCGACGGGAAATAACGTCTCCACCAGCGGCAGAGTGCGGATTGTTGTTGTTGTTGATCGATCTACCCCGGCTCTCGCCGGGTTAAGTAATATACCGTATACACGTAGCGGGGTAAAGGATACACCGTCCGTAATAAAATAAAAAGAGAGGAATCCGCTTGAAAGTTCGCGGACAGGGTACTGGTGGTACTCGGTGCCAGTGGGGTGGCGGTGTGTGGTGGTGGGTGGTAGATACGACGAAGGACACGGGTGTGCGAGCAAAGAGGGTTGTTATGGGGCGAAGCTGTCGTCTGCTGTTGGGATCCTCGCCGCTGCTCTTGCTGATTATACTCGGCTTCTTTGCGGCGGTAGATGCCTTCTCCACGGACAGTAAGTTTTGCCTTTTGATCGTTGAATCGAACGAATGGGGAAAGTGGGGGAGCAAAAGAGAAGGCGTGAGAAAGAGAGGGAGAGAGAAAGGTGGATCGAGCGAGAGCGAGAGAGCGAGGGAGGGAAGTAGGCGACGTTACTATCGAAAGTGTATGCGAGGTACGACTCACCGTCGATTGACAAAATGTGTATGGGGATTGTGGCATGCGCCGGTGTCGCTTACATAACCGAATGTCTCTACGCATACACTGTCGATGACGGGGGAAATATGTTTTGACGAAAAATCGCCGATCGTGGAACGCGGGAAAGAGATATAAAGAGAATGCCTGACGCATGTATGTACGTACAGGCTGGATATCTACGATCTTTATAAAAGGGATGCTGGTGGTGCGGAGGCGCGTTCGTTAAAATGGGGGAAGGCCGCGATAGATGGAAGCACGTGAAGATCTCGCCACACTGCTTCCCACTCGGTTCCTCGGTTCGGGGTGTTCTTGGAAATTGTGTGTAAAGAACGGAAGCATCTAATTAAAGTAGGAAGGAGGGGAAACAAAAACTTGGCGATTCCCCCGTAACTACGGAATTCGCGTAATTTTCTCAGGAAATACGTGAATCTCATTTCTATTTTTGGCACGAGGGATGCTAATTTCATTAAATTAATCTCACAATGGAATTCCCCTTCTATTCTTTCCACACTCCAAAAGAGCGGCACGTTTCAAAGGCGATTATATTTATTCGCTGGAAATGAGGATGCTGCGTAACGTTTTTGGATAATTTAATTAAAAGCGCTGATCGTCGTCGTGGGGCGGAAATTTCGACGAATTAGTATTTGATTAATTAATACTGTGCAGCGTATCGAATTATATCCCGGATTCGTTGAATGCGCGAAAAAGATTTGAACTAAATTCGGTTATATCGACAGTTTTTTTTCTACATACGTACGTATATCGGACGTATACTTTTGTATTTACAAAAATTCACGGAACCATTTTTCTAAAGACATATACGAGGGACGTAAGGTAGCGAATGGCTAATGGGACAAATGATAGTCGTTAACGTCGGCACTGACACAATGTTTTCCTGGATCGTAAACAGTGATAAACAATACGCGCGAGAAACTCGAGAGCTTTCAAATATATGTAGAACTAAATGAGGATGCGGTATGGTTACGAAACGCTTGCCATTCTTGTTAAGTATTTACTTCGTACTATATATTCGAGACAATTCAGAGATGTTTCATGTTGTAAACATGCGTTACAAGACCGGCTAGACCAAGACGCTCTTTATTCGGAGTAATTTTGAATAATAAAGTTGAGCAGAGGTCAATGGGAATACGCGAACAGCTTGTAAAATGGAATCCGGTATTAATTAAGTTATTTATCTTTTATTTATCTAGTTAATTCAATTTATTTATCTTTTATCGTACCGCGCATGCAAACTGTTATTGTTGTTAATATAATGCTGGGCTCGGTGGAGTTTGCGAATTTTATTAACATTCCGAAGCGTGTTAAATTGATTCGTATTATAATTGGTTGATAATTTCATCGATGGGACCAGAGCTCGTTACTTTTATTTTTATCCTCTCGAACACGAATCTCGATTTTGTTACGTTGTTACTCGAAAGATATTACGAATTTTATACTGATCCTAAAGAGAAAATTTCGAAAAGTTGTCTTTTGACACCTTTAGTGGAAACAGTGTTAAGAGTCGGCACAGAATTTAGAAACAAATTTTAATTAATTTCCTTTCTAAACACATCGTATTTAATGTCGCACGAGTTTTACAAACAAATATTCAATTAACAACTTTCTTTTGAAACACAAACTGACAAATATATGTATAATCGAGAAAACCATCGTGCTTGAATCAAGCTAAAGTAACGATCTCGTAACTAAAGTAAAATAAGGAAACGGAGTATCCCGCGGTATAACTTTAATATTTTCAGTATAATCCTCGTGTTTCCTGATGAACTTTACACTCGGCGTGTAAAGTGAACGATCAAAAGAACGTCCCGAGTAAAGGAGTATAATTAACTCAAAGTCCGAAATAAAACACATAATATTCAAGCTGAATGACGGGTTTATTTTTTTTACGAAACAATTCCTTTTAGCATTATTATCATTAGTCGCACTTCCGGTTGGGCAAATATTTGGAACAAAAATTAATGAAACTACGCTTCACGTAGAATACTTTACCATGTCTGAATAGTTACCACACGTTAATGTTTCAGATGTACATATACTTCTAAGAAAAAGTGATTAATGTAATTACAGAATTATGTCGCTTCATTGATTCAACGGTTTTCCGTTCGCCTATCGATAATTCATTGTAGCACATTTACTCGCAGATTCCTTTATTATTATCGCATTTAGTGATTAATATTCACGATTGGAAAAAAGAAGAACATGAATATTAATAATCTCGAAGTGGTACACGCGAAGCGTTGCATTCAGATTCTGGGGATATTTTTTCGCAAGGCAAAGACACAGTGGTATCAGTACCTCTTTATTAAATTAATCCTTTGCACGAGAAGCAACGGGGCAATCATTGATGGTTACCTAGTACCAATCAGCTATTTTGTATTGAATTATATTGAATATTATTTTCTATTCGTTTACAACGAAAGGGAACATATATCTGAATAATATCTGCATAATTTTGTTAAATGAATTCTTTCTAAAGGAAGAAAGTGGGGAACCAGTGACCTTACCCGGTGCGAATAAATTTGTATTCGTATATTTGTATATATTTATTCAAATACTTTAATACCTAAACATTCAACTTTAAAATATTGGAATACGTGAGAGATGTATTACGAGGGAAATACCATCTTCTTAATGTTTAATACTACCATACGTTGCATACTATTCCAACTTGCAATTAGTATAATTACTTTTACGGCAAATCGAGGCGCGCAAAATTGATCTCGTCTGATTTGCTCCAACGTGGCCGCGGGTCTTCGCGTAGACTCTGATTAGCATCACTCGATAATTTCTCTCAGGAATTCGCCTGGCAAAGAGAATCAACGTACTTCGCCGGAAATTCATATCGGTAATTCCCAACGACACTATTTCGTGCATTGAGCGTGGCAGTGCTCGATCGCGAGAGGAGCGGTGAAATGATATTACAAAGCAGTACCGTGCAGATTTGTCAAATCGACTAAATGCTTCGTATAATTATGTCGGCGCCTGAACGACTACGATTAATGGTATTGATAAAGCGTTCGATGAACGGATTGTTAATTAAATGTGCAACGCGGAATTCCTTTCTTTCTAGTGACTCGAGATTCGGAAAATGTGCCGTGATAAAGCAGGGGTGGGTATCGATGCTCGATTGAAAGTTTTAATTGAATTGGATTCACGGCAAACTGTACCGGAGAGATATTCAGATATACCTGAAGCCGACGAACGAAGTTAATATTCCAAATGATTTTCGCCCAAATGAAAACGAACGACGTTTCACGCGGAAGCATACGAAAAAAAAAACGTTTCCTTTCTCGCCGGATTGGAAAAAAGTTGCGTACTTTTATTATCCCAGGTTTTATTCGATAATGAGCATTATCGGCTCGGTTTTGCTAAAACCATCGTCGTTTCCTACCACGCTTTTTTACGGAAAAAATGCCGGTACATTTGATACGCCATTGCGTTTTCGATACGAGACCGATTAACGAATTGGATTTAAATTCGATAGTGATCGATTAAAAATATCGCAAGAACGAGTGATGTTTTGAAGATACCATAATTAAAAACTTTTAAAATACCAATCATGCTAGGTGTGACCGGTTTCATTGATTCGTTATCTACACCGCTATCAATTCATTCCGTTTATCCGGTTTGGAAGAACGTAAGGTATCATTTTTACATCCATCTTTTGCCAAAGCCGCTTTGACGTTAAAAATACTAATCTTGTTGGCTTCCCGAACAACGAGATTAATTCCTGCCTCTTCGTTCTCATCGGAAAGTATCAGGAATCCACGTATCTTTCTTTCTTGTCTTTTTTCCCCACTTGTTTCTGGGATCGAGATAGTCACGCGTTCATGCCAGACCGTACGTATTGATCTTCTTATCACGAATCTCCGCTTTTATCAAAGCGACGTCGGAACAGACATAAGAGAGATACTTCGCGATTCTCTTTCTTAACGGTTCCTGGCCTCCCGCGATTGTTCAAACATGACGTGTCGCCGTGAGGTACATAAATCATACATTTAAATCTTGGAGACTCGGTGATGGCAAAATCGAGTGCGGTCTCGCGCCTGGACTTGATCGCATTAACTGGCAAGCAAGGTTATCCCATTGAGTAAGTCGCAATTCTCCTTTTCAGCCGATGCACTTGCGCGTGCAGTTCAGCTCCATGCATTATTCTATCGGTCAACGAGTGGGGACGCATTAATTCTTAAAGAGTTACGCCACCTTGAAATTGTCAGAAAATCGAATTTTCTTTTCATTCTCTTGGAGTTTGTACTTTTCGGGATATTTTAAGCCGAGTTCGGAACAAAAATTCTGAAAATTGACGGAGTTGCAGTGGTTTTAACGGAGCATACGCGTAGCGTATGCCGCGCGACTAATCTCATACTTCTTTTGCGTTTCTCTCGAAACAGCGTTTTTCGGACTGACGGAACAAAAATCTCGAAAACCACTTTTCCGATTTATTTCAATTTTGGTACACATATTCTTTATAAGATTATCTATGATGTAAGTAGCACAGGATTTTTTCGATACGGTTATCCATTTGTTTATAATTCAAGTTTTAATTCAAGATTTGTGTTGGGCCCACAAAATTGATAGTTTTGAAGTAGCGCTCTATTTCTAATATCACGAAACGCAACAATATTTACTTTAATAACTATATCAAATCTATTGTCTCTGCATTATACCGAGGCTATCGCATCATTATTCTGTGTGACACAAAATTATACGACCTTCGAATTACCACCAGTCAATTTGATGCTAAAATAAAATTAAAAGTTTTGGAGTTACGGTTAATAGTTTATCGGGTGAAAGCTCTGGCTTTTCCATGCATGATATAACAATTTTTGTTTTTCCTAGTAATTGACGGATGTTATAATAGATCTCAATATCAATATCAGTATCAGGAAATCGGCTGAGTTTACCCTAATAATAAACGGACTAAGTTTTCAAAGTCCTGGAGCGACGAAAAACATTTCTGCTCTAGTCTCACCACTTTATCGATTGCTATATGAATAGAAGATTCTATATGGGATATATGTATGAATTTACATAAACATCCGCGATCCGGTCACGAGAGTCAAAACCATAATTAACCCCTTAACGCATCATTTTATTAAACATATCCGAATTTAAAAACTCAGAATCCCACAAATGTATAAAACTATATTCGTTTGAGTGAAAATACATACAAACCTGTCGAACGAATTAATCCGTTTCAAATCTGACGCTAACAGAAAAATTTAACTCAACTGAGTATATGTGGCCTGACGGTGAACGAAAATACAGGGTGAGTTTGAAAAAGTTATAACTTGCATTTGGATAATTGATCTTTCACTAGAATACATAAACCCAATGAGTTTTACTCGTTGCTACACATCACACCTAGCCATTTGAATTTCCCAGTGATGCTCCATAAACCACAAAAAAAGAAAATAGAAAAGATTAAAAATGAGCAAGTTATGACTTTTCTAAACCCTTCAGTACTTCAATAACCTTGCAGTTTAGCCTCCTGGGGTCGAGGTAACACAGTTCAGTGCATGAAGTGGTTGAAAATATTCTTTGAAGTAAAAAAGCTCGTAAAGGTCGAGAATTAAAAACATCAAAAAATGACCGACGTCGCAATTCGCATAAACATAAGCAGAATGCTTATGCATACTAACTATAAGAGAAACGATTTACGTCGGTATAAATCGGTTAGCGTCCTTCGTTGATCGAAAAAAACTTTTAGCAAATGGCGATAATGCGTTGGAAATAGAGTGAGAAGGCGATAACGAATTATAACAAATTATGCCAATAAGCGTTAACGATTGTGAGTTTTATAATTCGTCGTGTCTCGACGTTCGTTATCTTCTCACCCCTTTACATACGTGTGGAGTATATAGCCGATAAAGGATAGGACTACGCGAAATATTAATTGCGCTGGATATCAGCGACTAATTAAACGGTGATTATGTCGGGAATGGTTTTCATAATTACACGAACTTGTGCTCGAAATCCGAGATTAAATTATCCGGGGAATAATAATTTCCGCGGTTCTTATTGGCACGAGGCTGTGGAAACTTTAACCAGATAGAAGCATCGCACGCGTAGCTTTTTTTCGCTGTAAATTATTTTTAATAGCAGTCGGCCGGGGCAATAAATTCGTTGACTTTGCGCGGCAAATGTACAAAGTTCAAACTTTTTCACTCTTCCTCCGCGAAGCCGAGTAACGATCGCAGACAGTTTTTTTTAACGGCAAAAGTACCGACGATTAACGTATGCCTATTTCTATGAAATCAATTGAAATAACTGATTATTTTTAAAACACGTTTTGCGGGAAAAAAATCGTTATTCATATTTTTTCAGTTTTTGTATCGTTAAGAAATATAAAGGTGTCCAGTAAATGGTGGTATCCCGTTGAAGACACGATATCGGAGATAATTCCAAGCAGGTTTTTTCTTATCGAAAATTTCCTAACTGCATTGGTTAACGAGGTATCAATAAAAATCGGGAGCCAATCGGATAGAGACGCGATAATTTGACACGTTAACTGTTGGCGCGCGCTTACACCCGCCTACCTCGATAACCAATCATTGCCGCCAGCGGCTACCGCGCCCTTCTCCGATTCGCTGTAGTTTTTGGTTAATGTCGCGTTAACGAAAGCTCTATCAACAATTTTGATAAGGAAAAACCTGCTTGGTATTATCTATTGGTACCATCAATTATGGAACACCCTGTACACATAATACTATACCTATTTATACTACTTAGAAATACACTTTTCACATACCTAAAAATAGTAAATTTGAATGACAATTTAAAACCAGTCAAAATGATCTGTCACTGGTAGTCCTAGCGTTAAAAATGGATTCACTCGTGAAAAGCTGTTTGTTCCACTGATCTCGACGAATGACGTTCAACGTTATTTTTCAAGTGGTTTCAATCAGTGTGCCCGGAGAAATCGAAACAATGCTCGCCAGTCATGCGGAGGAATATCGATTAACGAAAATATCAGCGTTTTGCGTATGACTGGCGAGTACAGCGTTGTAACGCATACATCATCTGCATTCACGATATAGTAAGAGCGCCGACGATAATTATATTACGATTCGAATTTACATGAACATAACGGCATTCAACGTTACGATTTTGTATTCCTTACGCGTATCCCCAAGACCTACTGCGATGAAATTTAGCTTTTACAAGATTCTTCATTTCACATTTTATCCCACCCGCTTCTTTATTGGCTGCACTTCTTTTTCATTACACTGAGAAAAAGGTAAAGTGGATCGCGTACATACTCTTTCCTCTACCCTTTCGAGGCCCTTCAGAAATGTGATCCCCGTGCAGAGGCGAATTCGCTAATTAGGCGTTGGCGTTCCAAATTTCATTAAAATTCGTAATTTTACTGTTTCAGGTAAGCCGGCTTGCCCTTTAAGACAATTTCGATGCGCGAATGGCAGGTGTATACCCATTTCATGGGTCTGCGATGGATCTGACGATTGTACTGACAATTCTGACGAGACCGCCAAGGAATGTAAAGGTGAGCGATATGACCAATAATACAAAAGGTGTTTCCCAGCACCCTCCGCCGATGGCTTCGCGGATAAAATGGCACGAAACTGCAAACTCGTTCTTTTTATTGCGCTCGATAAAAAAAAAAAAAAGAGAGAAAGAACGTGACGGTGAAAAGTGGGGATAGCCGAAACGGCTTTTCCCTCTTTTCTTTCCGCTACTCGAGTATTTTCCGGAAAGCAACGAAAACAATAATTCCACTTAAAAGTTTGGAGAATCGAAATACTTCTGGTAAACGTTGAAGCGTTACGATTACTGGGGAAGGAGGCTGGTAATCGGAATCGTATTAAAAAAGCACGGGCCCGTAAAACGTATTGTTCCTTCGAGCGTGATTTACGTGCGCTTGCTCTCAAATACTTCGAACTGGGTTATGTTTTTTAAATTAACGATGTTGCATTAAAGTTTCGTAATGCGGTAACGTTCTTCGCGATACTTGTAATTAAAAATTGTTGATCAAATTACTATACCTACTTGAGACGGTCTGCGCGAAATGATAAACAAATCCTCAGGAAATTGTCGACGGCTCGCGGTGAAATATTGCCGAAACTCGTCGTTAAATTTACGCGATGGGTGCGTGGAGGGGACGCCAATTCAATAGTTTTAATCCCACCGACACGTACGAGCGTTCCGCGGAACCTTACTCGCGCGCGGTTATAACGTACGTACATTGTTTAAACAAAAGTGTTTAGTTGACAAATGAGACATATACGAGGTATTTACTGTCGTGACGGTAGAGCGTCGTTACATCAGATAGCAGTAGGTTTCGGTATGTAACGCGAAACTATAATTAAAGTAGAGTTAAATATATTAGCCTCTTGGCCGTAAACACGCAACTGCGGCCAGAGATTAATCACCCGAGTTTGTTTACAAAACCCGTTAATAGACGGTATACTGCTGATACTTTGATTATGTTTTCATTTGTGTTTAACCGCTTCGATACTGGCGACGACTATAGTCGTCGGTCGTTGGACACTCGCTGGGAACTGGCGACGACTACAGTCGTCCATAAAGAACTCGAATCAATTCGTAACTTTGTTTCGAACGGGCTGCAGCTGTCTTATCCTTCATTACGAAGTTTGAGATATTTTGTTATATGGTTTGACAATCGACGATTTCGTATAGCTCACAGTTCTATAGTACAGTAACGTACTGCATAACGCGGTAGACTTATATGGAACATTATTTCTCTCTACAGGCTGTCCCGTAAATGGTGGCAGCCCGTTAAAGGTCCGACACCTGCGATAATTCCAAGCAGGTTTTTCGTAATCGAAAATATGCGTAAAGCCTTAAGGCACGGTTTCGGTACAGCGACAGATCGCAGACTTCGTCGTTGTCTTCTTCTTCCACTTTCAGGAAGTGAAATTAACTTCTCGCGTGTCACGCGCTGACAATGAGTCGTCGATGACTGCGATCTGTCGCTCTAGCGAAACCATACCTTTAGATAACGAGATATCAATGAAAACCGCGGAAGCATTTGGGATCCACTGCCTTAGATACATGCAGAGAGCTCGTAGCAGTAGAGTCTTAGTAGACTCTAGAGGTCGGCAACATTTTTCAAACACCGATAGTCGATGTATCGATAAATCAAAATTTAAAACATCGATTATTTTAAATCATTAGCAAATACATTGAAAAATGTTTAGATATTTTCGTACTTTATTTTTTTACACGTTTTGGTACCGCGATTCGGCACCTGTACAACTTCTCCGATTGACACTGGACTTTATGTTTATCCTGTTAACTAAGACGATTCGAACAATTTCGACGAGAACAAGACTATTTGGAATTATCATGCGTATCGCAATTTCAACGGACTATCACTATTTACGCGGCACCGTGTATAAACAGAAAACAAAGAATATGCAAACAGGCGAAAGAAAGCGGGAGTGGGAGATAGATAATAATAGCAATCGTCTCGGGTACACGTTTTTTCGGGTACCCGTATATACCTCCAATCCTCGCAATCCAATAGTATTCGGAAAACAATTGTATCACCGAATTCTAATTTCCTCTGTTTGCCTCGCGATCGATGAAAAATCGACTTGCAAATTGACTTACAATTAGCGACGCTTCCACGAATCCAGCAATAATAATCTATCGATACCCGCGAAACCTATTTAAGGAAGAGATATTTGTTCGGTATTAAATTCGAAGGAGTTATCGATGAAAGAAAAAAATGTTGCCAGTGTCGAGTGCAAAAACACTCTCAATGCGAATGATTTGATTACCGATCACTTTTTCCTCGTCCAGGAAACGATAATGTGCGTACCTTTTAGTAATCCATAACCAAAGAGGTTAATCGTAGACTTGTTTACGATCGATTTTATGTTCCGCGAGTTCATTAATTATAACTTTCACGAGTTTTTCTAGTCGGCTCATGACTGAAACATTAACACAAGACTAATAAATAACATTATAAAGATTTTACGCAAAGCCACAGGCTCTTTCATAATCGGAATTCTTCTCCAAGGTACCGTTAATTACAGATCCCTCTCTTGTTTTCCTCTGTCGATACTTTTGCGGAACTGTTTCCCGACATATAATCGTATATTCTTCGAATTACTCCAATCAACGTCCCCGTGATTCGTAGGAATAATTGTCAGTCTTACGATTTGCGTTCTCGCGCCGTGCGAATAATACATAAACTAGTGGTCCTCGAACTTTTCCGTCTGGCGGCGGAAAAAAATCCCTACATCCCTATTATTAGTAGTTTATGTTTTTTTTATACATTAACAATTGTACATTTCGGAGCACTCACTTTAAGAACCGCTGGTATGAACGATAGTTTCGTGACCGTGCGTCGATGGTAAAGCGGGCAATTTCGCGATATCTTTTAACCCGGCGATCCATCGTTAACGAAAAATCCGCGACACGGTTTACGTTGGAGATGTATAGAAAAACGAGTCAAAAAAAAAGAAATTGAAATTTTAAGTTTGCGGAAACCCAAACCAGAAAATTATGGTGCGTTCCGCGTATGTCAAGAACGCTTTAACCTTGTTTTTAACGCTGGAACTACTTACAATTAATGTATACCTATTTTTACCAGACCAGTCACAATAACTGATTAGTTATAATGTACGTTATGCAAAAAAAGTCTTTATTCATATTTTGATATCGTTGCAAAATATATACATATTGATACTAGTTAGAAATATACTTTTTTGTACAATTGGTAAATTTAAAAGACAATTTAAACACAGCCAAAATGGTTTGGTAGTTTTTACGTTGAAGATAAATCACTTTTATTCATTCCTTCGAGTTTAATTCTAAACGATTGTCTGTCCTCAAATCAATATAATTAATTTGAGTTAGAAATTATGAATTTAATGCGACTATGGGGAAAAGTATAATGTCAACAAACAGTGGCAACAGCAAACTCGATTATTCGGCTCGTCGAGCACAAGAGTTTTAATGCGAAGCGTAATTTCAGAAGACACCGACAAGATCATTGCGAATGTCATGATAATTTGAAATTCAGTTATCAAAAACAAACGTAAAACATTCTACCGATAATATTAATGCAGGTATACTAACACGATCTGCGGATAATCTTTAATCCTTAACGATTGCCAGTTAATATGAAGATTCGACGCAATGTCGCGGGCTCTTTCATAATCGGAATTATTTTCCAAGGTACCGTTAATTATAGATCCCTGGGGCGCGCCAGCTAGCTTCTTTCTCGATGCAATTACTGCATCTTCCAACGTTATCTCGTATATTCTTGCATCTCCGATTATCGTGTATTTGATAATTGGGAAATATTTCTAATTTATTGCGTGCGCAATATGTTTCTACACCGTATCGTAAGCCGTACGCAGCTTGGACTCATTTTTTTCGTAGATACGTACGAACCAAGCGCGGCCTCTCGGTGAACTTCCAGACACACGGTATTATCGAAGAAAAATTCTTTCCTATCGCGATTGACCCATTATCGAGCGTAAAGCTTGCGATTCCTTGAAACGAATCCGTGTCTATCATAAAATGCGTGCTAAGCGCCACTCATTCATATCATGAAGTCGGAGCAAATACGCTCGTAGACCGAAGCTTTCAAGGACGCGCATTCTTGGTTTCTCGTGCAGGGTACACGGTACACGAAGGTACGATTGAATCGCAGGCAATCGATTAAACGACTTAAAATTATGTTATAGGATGGCGTAATTGATAATCGTTTAATAGATATCCTATAAGCAATCGGAGTCGTAAAGATATTTTATTTACACCCTGTACAATACATGGCTGTACGCTTCCGACCAGCCATAACGCGTTATCGTTTGTTTTTTTTAATGCGATTCCGCGAAGTTATCGAAGTTACGACTTTATGGAGCGGTGTAAGTTTTCCAAATCATCGTTGTGTTCCAACGAATCACAATTCAGCAGTAATTTTATTTCAGTTAGCCTCGAGGATGTGCAAAGAAAAAAGTTAAAAAAACGAAGTCAAGAATCGATGACAAGAATGTTTTGCGTTTATTTTTAGTATCTGAATTTCAGATTATCATGGCTATCGTAATCATTCTGCCACTGCCTTTTGAAATTACGCGCCGCTTGACAACTGTTGTACTCGATGGGCCGAATAACGCTGATAGCGCCGTTGTTAACATTATACTTTCTCCCGTAGCTGTATTAAACTCATCATTTCTAAACTAAATTAATTATATTGTTATAATTTGAGCGGAGGCATGCATTCAACTTAAGGGAACTTAAAGGAATCAATGAAAATGATTCATCTTCAACATTAGAACTACCATACTATTTTGACTGTGTTTAAATTGACCATTTTTACGTATAAAAAGTGTATTTTCATGTAATATAAATATGTATATATTGCTTAACGATACAACAATTTTTTAAATATGAATAAAGATTTTTTCTTGCGTAACGTGTTTAATAACTAACAAGTCATTATTATGACTGGTCTGATAGAAATATAGAAATAGGTATACATTAATTGTCGACAGTTCTACCGTTACAAACAAAGCTAAAACGTTCTTGACAAACGCGGTACGTACCGTAATTTTGTTGTTTAGGTCTCCGTGAACTTCAAGTTTCGAGTTTTCAACAAGTTTTTTTTTCAAACATCCTAAATCTAAACCGTGTCGCGTATTTCTCGTTAACGATCGATCGGTTTGTTACAAAAACATCGCGAAATAGCGAGTACTTATTACCATTAACGCGCGCTCACGAACTTATCGTTTAGACATTATGCGTGACACGCGAAGTCGAAAACCGGGACAGTGACAATTCGTACGAATCATGGGAACGTTGATTGCAATAATTAGAAGACTGTGCGATTATAGATTATAGATAGAAAAAAATAAGCGGTCGTCCTTGACGTTTCTACGGTTTTCTCCGTTTGGCTACTGGATCGACACGACGTAGGTAGACGTAGGTTCCTGGCTATCTTGCGTCAGAAAAGTTAACCATTTCTAACAGACTTTTTTCTACTCTCCACCGTCGAGAAGTGCAATAGGTCTGCGAAAGATCCGTATGCAGATTTGCATTTCAGGGAAAATCGATGCCCGCGTCGCCAATAATCGATAATTCATGAAGTTGACTTCAGAACACCTTGAATAGCAAGAATCTGGTAAATATTTAAATATTTCGTACGTAAGAGCGAACCTAGGTTAGCGATAAAGAACGATGAATAAGCATTCGACAGTAGTGTTCCCAAAAGAAAAAAGCCCCCTACGGTTGTTCGCAGACCTATTGCATTTCTCGATGATGGGCAGTCGAAAAAAGTCTAGCAGAAACGGTTAACTCGTCTGACGCAAGACATCCAAGAACCTACGTCTTGCCGATTCGGTAGTTAAATGGTGAAAAACGTAGAAATATCAGGGACGTGGCAGAGTTTCAAAAAACAAACAAAAATTCATTTCGCACGAATATTCGCGGAATACAGGATTCGTGTATTTGTCAAAAAAGATACGCGTCGAAGAGAACAATGCGATTTCACTCTTTGAAGCACACGGTTTTAAAGAGAAAAAAAGACTCAAGTTGCAAAGAATTCACTGCAGCGCGCAAACGGTGTCAACGACTCGCTAATACGTTTTGTCATGTATAAATTTTTGTTTTCACTTTTTTTTACGCATTTCTCGTTGGTTCGCAGCGTTGCGAACTGAAAGAAAAACTAAACAAAATACTAAAACGTACGACTGTGAGTAACTTTAACTTTTCGATGTAGGTTAAAAAATATCCCACCATACATGAAAAGCTGAAACAATTTTTAACCCACCTAACCGCAAAGAGTTAACGGAAGTAGAATAAGAACGTTCGAAATTTCAACAAAATAATTAATTCGTTAAATATGCGACACGCGTAGTTTTTCCACGCTATTGCAGAAATATTTTTAAAGGCTTTTTCCTTGTCCCCGATAGTCGAATAGTTCAGAGCCCGAATGTGTTTCTCTTTTTCTCGGGCTTCGATTTATCGCTATAAATAAGAGACGACGCGGCGCTTGACTCCAAATTAACCAGTCTTACTTGATTAGCGGGACGACCAATTCTACTCCAGATTCTCCTTTTGTCTCCGATTCGGTCAGTTGGTTTGTCCTCCGGTTCCCAGTATCTCCTTCTTTTTCTTCATCCCGGGTCTTTTGTCCCCTTCGCTTCGAAGCAACGTGGTCCGAGCGAAAAATTTATAACGGTCGGTTCCTAAACAATGATAAATCGTACCGTGTCGCGCGCTTATCGTTCGATACTGATATCGCTCTGTTTTATTGTAATAAAAAACGCTGTACATACCTATTTTAGCGCATCGGATAACCTTGATCGAACGTTCAAAAATGTATACGTAGTATTTTACATATTTATGTTACTTAAAATTACACTTTTTTATACCCTGAAATGGTAAATTTATTATTTACTTAGCGTTAACGCTAAAACTACAAAAACCAGTGATTTTCACGGATTAAAAATGTTCGTACAAAAGGCAATAAAATAGTAAAAATAGTACATTTATAATTGCCAATTATAAATTTACTATTTTTATTTACGAAAAATGTGTATGTCTAAGTACTATTAATACGTGATTCTTTATTATATATATTTTTAAACTACACAGAAATTAAAGAGTTTATTTTCCTCGCATAACGTATATTTATAAATAACCAGTCATCTTGAACGGTCCGGTAGAAACAGGATATACAATACATTAATCATCGGTAGTTGTAGCATTAACGAAACGGAGTATCTGGATTTTTCTACAAACTGAGTCTTTCTGCCTATGTGAGTTCAGTTAAACGAACTCAATCTTCCTTTACCCCGATCATTCTAATCCTTCCATCCCGACTAACGTTCCATCTTCACGTTTTCAAACTACTTTCAAACGTCATCCTGAACCCGATCTCTCGATAACTCGATCGCGGATGTTCACGCAAAACGCCGTGCTTTCCATACCGATTTCGTGCCGATCTCGCAAAGCAAATCTAATAACTATGCCCCAAGTGTATAATATATTCATCTACGCGTCTTACCGATGAAAGCGATAACACGTACATACGTATAACGCAAAACGTACGCTATCAAAAAACTATGCTTACGTATACGAATTTCCGCTCGAGTCTCGCATATTTATCGATGTCCCCTAAAAATACGAATTCACGTATTTTTTCCTCTATCGATAACAAACCGCTAAACAAAATGCTATATGTATATTCCTCAATTCCAACGGACTATAGACGACGAGTTTAGAGGGCCGATCTGACTCGGCATTCTTCTGCCCTGCCAAAACTCGAGTCCGTTCGCCCTTCTGCAAGTTTTTCTTTCTGCTCCTTTTTCTTCGTCGTCTTCTTCGTCTTCGTTCTCTTCCCCTCCCCCCTCTCCCCCACCCTCCCATCCCGCTACCCGTGCCTAGGGCGAACGTAATTTGTAGCGCAAGGCCTGCACCGGTTGCATCAGTTTCTCCAGCGCAGAAAACCGATTCGGCGTCTCCCACAGACACACCCATACCGACGGGCTTTCGATACCATATAATTATGGTGAAAGCCAGTCGTGCCTGCTGATCGCGATGCGGTGTGTAGGGCAAGCACGGCCAAGTCAAGTGGTCGACACATTGGCGGCCGCATCGATCGTTCCGTCGGGTAGCTCTTCGCGAGGGTATTCCTTCCTTCGTCAGCTACTTTCCGCCGGCGTGCATCGGCACTTTTTTTTTCAACCGACACCCTCGATTGATCTCAATTGAGTGAGAAATCGTTAACAGCGGCCGATTGGTCCGCATTCGATACAAAAGTAACTGTGGCGCGTTATTCGCGCGCTTTCTCACGGCGTGGATCCGAATGCGAGTTTCGTCATACGCGAGCGACTGCACGAGCGCTCCAGAACGGAATTTCAGCCGGGCGAGGGGAATAAGAAGGAATTGTTTGACGAATGATTAAAGTTAGATGATGCGGTACTCGGTGACGCGGTGAATTCAAATGTATTGTATAGTTGGACGTTACTGTTGTAATTATCGGTTGTAAACGGGAAAGAGTCGACAAGGGTGTGTGCGTGTTTTTTTTATCATTTCAGCACAGTTGACAATGGAATGAATTATAGTAATTTTAGAGGAAGCATTTGTTCGGAGTTAAACTCGCAGAAACTGTTAATGAAGATGATTTTGTTCATTTCAGTCGTAAATAGTACCGTTCTTAATATTATACTGTTTCCGTTAATTGCGTTAAATTCATAATGTTTTTAACGGGATGGATTGAATTAGTATGAGAGGAAATATTTTTCACAGTTAAACTCGAAGGGATGATCAATGTCAACGATATCGTTACCAATCGCTTCCTCTTCGTCCTAGAACCGATAATGCGCAAGCCTTTTATTAATCCAAAATGAAAGTGCCTTGAAAAACTGTTCGATAAAAGATTGAGCTAACGCCAGATTGCTCGCTAACGTGATTCTCGATAACACGCTGAATGCAAATATATCGCAGGGGTATACGTTATTACTCCAGTTACCGGTTATAAACGAGACTGAGTCTGCAAAGCAATCTATCTTTTTCATTTCCCTCCCACCCGCGGACAGAATGAAAATACGATCAGAAGACACCCCAATTTTTCCTTTATTAATCATATCAAACGATCGATCGTACACCACTTTCACGAAGTTCTAAAACACACAAAGTATCATCCAAATATCGTTCCGATCCGAGGAAGCGTAGCTCAAAAGTTAGTCTCGTAGTAATTAAACTCTGTTTATTTAACGTTTTGCGCCGCTGGTGGGCCGTCGAGCACAGTCAGACATCGATGTACAGCGATTCGTATTGCGCGAACAGTCGCGCAGGACCGTTTAATTCTGAAACTGTTGATAAGTCGCGGAACAATTGTCCGTTATCTTGACGCGACGGTTATTCCCCGCGACGAAGCGGTGCTCGATGTATTTTATTCCGACCTCTGCTATTTCACGCGCGACGCGACACTCGTCACCTTTGCCGGCGCTGAGGAAAATTGAAATTTCTCGGTCCAAACGAGGGACGGGAGATTACGACGGTGGAAAGCTTTGATCGCACGCCATTCCGTATCTCGGACGTAGGCTCGTCAGTCTCATAGACGTAGATTTCAATTCGGAGGGAGCATCGTGTGAGTCTGGAGTGACGGATATTACGGCGGGGATTTTATGGCGGGCATTTTACAACTACTACACGAACCTCGATGAAAAAGTAGTTCGAGAGAGATCCCTGCGAATTGGTCCCTCGCGAAGGGAGAACCTTAAAGGCGAGAGGCTCGTGTGCGCGGATCGAAAGTACGCGCAAAGAGATCGTATGGCGGTTCATGTAACTTACGCTTCGATACGCGGAAACGGTGCGCGCGATTATATAAAACATCAACGTTGCTCTTCCTGCAGAAATTATGTCCTGAGATGCCCGATGGGGGTTCCACCGGAGTAACCATGATCAAGCTTTTTTCTTCTCGGACCACGTGTATGTATGTGTTTGCTGCGTAAGGAGGGCCGCAACTTGGTAGGCCGTGCTATGCGATGTTTTAAAAAAAAAGGAGAAAATAATGTCTAAAGGGGTTGAAGCGTTTGTATAAATAAAAATTAAAAAAGACAAACTTTTATTCGTTTTAGATTAATCTTGGTGGGATGTTGGTTGAGTATGGCTGAGCCAGAGGGATGTTTTTGTTGGGGAGTAATGAAAATGCGCGAATGCAGGAGACTTGTTTCCATTGCGAACCATGTTTAACAAATATTTACCTCGCTTTTTACGTCACTAAAGCTCGATAGGGGTCGCGATATAAAATAAAATCTAGTACCGCGCTTTTCCAGGCTTCGGTATAAACGAAAACTTTTTATCTCCGATACGTATTTATCAAATTTCAAACGGCATTGCGAACAAAGTATTTTGTTTTGCCTCGATAGTTCAAATCTTGCTTCGCCTCGCGGGAAGAAAAACAAGTACGATTATCGGATAAATGTTTATTTCGCATAATCGCAAAAAATTGCCGTTTCCCTTCGTTTGCGAAAGAGCACAAAATATATATTTTTCGACCTCTGTGCGCGACGGGATGCTCTTTATACGAGTTTTATTTACCCCACCAATTTCCCCATTTTCGCGCGCAAGGATAAAGTTGTCGTGTCAAACGTTGCGACGATAAAAACCATTTATTCGCGATTGCTTTGCCGTCAATTAGAGTGGCGCTACGCCCGGGCAATCGGTATTAACAATTACGCGATCTCGCGTGCGCTACATTATACGAAATATCGACCCGACAACGGAAAAGAAAACGTGCGTACGGTTTACCGTACGATTACTCGACGACGTAAAAGGCTGAAGTAGACGAGATAATAATACGTACACGCGCTATCGCGCCGAGAGTTATGCGAATCGCGTGCATTTTTTACTTTTACATTTGGCGCATGCAATTCGTATGGAAAATAGTGTCTCACTCGATAGACCTTTTCCTGGCCATAAAAAAGAAAAGCTCTCGTCGATCTATCCAACCGAACGAGGAAGGCAATTGCGGATATTCAGAATTAGTACGAATTTCCTTGTTATCTAATTGCAAGTGCGCTGTGCTCTCGCCGTTTCGTCTTGTAAGGTCACTCGGATATAATTTATGAAAATAGCAAGTTTGAATGGGAAATCTTGAAAGGATCGGAATCCTTCGAGGACGACGCTCGAAGAGCTAAAGTTTTTCGAACCGAGACTCCCCTTTAAATTAAAACGTTACGTTGGACAAAATGAACGCAACGCGTTTTACAATATTACGCTTTACGCGAGGGAACGTAAATGGTATGGGGTATTCGGAATGCGACATAAAGCAGAATGATATTATATTTATTTGAAGTTCGAAATAATTGGCGAGAAATTAGATCGATCGATAGGAAATAATTTTAGGACAGCACATCCGGCAAATCCCTCGGTCAAACTGACGTCGTGAATTATGGAATACTTTGATACGAGTAAAAATGGACCAGCTATCGGGTGGAAATCACAGTTTCATTGATATTATTTACAACTCTGCCGATCCACTTGAAAAGTCGAATGGGTCATTGTTTGAATCAAATTATTTTTAAACGATTATTCTGAATTTCTCGTCGAATTTGACCAGCGATCATTTGTAGTAATTATTAATTATACGTTGGGTAGATTGAACGGGAAAATGATCCGTTTCCGAATTATTTCGTTGTTTCGTTTTTAGTCAATCCATCTTTTGTCTTATTTGGTATTTAATTATATCCGTTACGTGGTAACGTTGCAAATAATTTCTAATACTTTCACCCCGACCGTCTGAAATAATATTTTTTTAAATCACTTCTGATTCTCTTTAAGTAAACATTTACTTACATCAAATGAACTTTGCGTTACCATAATTTATGTTGAAGATGCTGAAACGGAATTATTGTGTATTATTTTAATTCAAACTTTTAACTAATTGGAATGGAAAGTTAGTTTGAGTTAAATAACGTAAGGTTGTTTTTTTCCAAAATCATTTTCAGGAGACGACAAAGTATACCACATTGTAAATTATTCGGAGTAAATTACCTTTGAAATAAATATGACAAAGTACTCGAAATAATTAATTATTCGAAGTAAATTGCTTTCAGAATGAAAATGACAAAGTGAACGGAATAATTAATTATTCGGAGTAAATTACTCTCGAAACAAGAATGACAAAGTACTTCAAATTACAAATTATTCGGAGTAAATTACTTTCCGAATGAAAATCACAAAGTGACCCAAATAATCAATTATTTGGAGTAAATTATTTCTAGTGTGAAAATGACAACGTACTCCAAATTGTAAATTATTTAGGGAAAATTTTTTTTTTCGGGTAAAAACTTCACAGAGTACCAAATTACAAATCATTCGAAGTGAATTATTTTCCGAACGAAGATGACAAAGCACACCAAATGACAAATAATTCGGAATAAATTACTTCCAGAATGAACGTGACCAATCGCTCTGCATGTATTCATTATTTCAAATAATATTTTTCGCACTGTATCGCGAGTAACGGAGCCGCAGTTCTTTCGGGAAATGCATCAATCAATTCCAGGCTCCCCTACGCCACTGATCCTGAAATGTAACACGCGTGTGCACGCGTGCATATAACACCGCGCTCGTGTAAGTGCATTCTCGTCGCACGACAGGCATACGCGCCGCATACGGGGAGGCGCCCCGTTAAAGTAGGAACGCACAGCACAAGACCGTGGCGTGTTTCAGTCCGCAAGAATCTCGTTCCGTATCGCGTCTCAGATCAGAACCGATAGAACAGAACTACCTATCGCTCAACGCAGGGGTTCCCAAAGTTTAAGTATCGTGCAATTAAAAATCTTCTTCGGAAGACAAGTTTCCAGATTGCTTTTTTGATTTTTTTCAAATCATCTTCAATTAATACTGGCCCTGGTATCGCAAACCACCGCCGGAACATGTGTCTTGTATGCAAATAATATTAATGTTTTTCGTGCATTTAATGCCAGAAGTAGATATCGAGGAAATTTATCAAATCATCGTCAATTAATGGTAGCACTGGTATCGCGAACTACTCCGCGAACATGTATCTTACGTGCAAATAATATTAATGTTTCTCTGTGCATTTAACACCAGAGACAGATAACGAGGAAATTTATCAAATCATTGTCGATTAACACTAGCTTGGTATCGCAAAGTACCGCGCGAACATGTATCTTATATGCAAATAATATTAATGTTTTCCGTGAATTTAAGGCCGGGCACAGGAGTGAAACGTTCGCGCGTATCACATAACACGCGACACGATGCACTAATGGACTAGTTAGAATTGTGTGTTCTCACATACGTTACCAAATCATTTGCAATGGCCTTGCAATACGGTGTTTATTTACGCGCGTATGTTTCACGTCTGTACCTGGCCTAACGCCAGAAGTCGATATCAGGGAAATGTTGCGGACGTATTTTTTTTATCGTATCATCGCGATAATATTTTCGTGATCATCCAGATTGAAATCTGTAGGGTGAACCTTCGACAACGTCGTCGATGGTTATGTTTAATTTTGTTCCGCTCTTGCGCTCGATTTGCCAGGCTTCCGGTATTAGCGTTTCGTTTGAATAGAGCTTGGTAGTCTTGCGGGTTTAATTAACCTTATTCGAACATTTAATTTAACTTTTGATTGTTGAACGTTGAATCCTGGATATCGAGGATCGCGTGGACAAGCGTGACACAGTTTCCACATTAGCTGACGAAAGAAACCATTAGGCATCCGTAGATTTGAAAAGAGTATAACCACCGAAGTTGTTTTTTACTAATATCAAGAATACTACTAGAATAATGCGTTCTCTCTGTCGCAAAGGTGGGATCTGTATTGCGATCACTTGACTCTCTGATGTGTCGCATAAACATACGTAGTACACATTAACAATTTTCGGTATTATTCCAATGTCTGTACTTGAAATTATTATTTATGTGAGAAAAATGTTATGCACGAGAGGGTCAATATTTAAAACTTAGTACTGAATACGTTGATTCGTGGCTGTGTGAATCAAGGGGTAAAAAACGTGACACAGTTTTGGAGTTGACTCGCGAATGAAATTTTCATAGTTTCGACGAGAAGGTAAGAATGGAGTTTATTTTGGCTGATATAAAAAATGTTATTAGAATAGTACGTCCTCTCGTATCGCAGAGGTAAGAACTACCTCGAGATTCCTTAACATTTTCCGGCCCGCTTTGGTACTAAATGTCGCATCATTGCTACGAGAATCGAGGGGTACAAAACGTGTCGCAGTTTTGGAGTTAACTCGCTAAAGAAGTTTTTATAAATTCGAGAAGAACGTCACCACGGAATTTATTTTAGCCGATATCAAGAATATATCTTAATCATGAAGAGCACAAATTTCTTCACATGCCTGCGCAGCATTTCTGCCTCGGAACAAACCAATTCCAACAGTTTTTACACATCTACTACTGTCAAATGTCAGCTTTCATTTGACGCTAAGTATGAGCCGATCCGACTTATATTACCCGAGACACGTGACTCTAAAGCCATCTAACGAAACAAGGGTTCCATACGTTTTCGACTACGCGACATTATTGGATAATGTACACGATATTATTAGAATAATACGTTCTCCCGATCGCAGAGGTGGGTTCTGCCTTGCGATCACTCAATGTTTGTAGCACGCGTTAGCACCGATTACTAGCGCTGGGTTTATTTACTTTTTCGATGACTCGCGTCACAGTGCCTTCATGGACAGCGTAATCTGTTATCAAACGCGTGTGAGTTAACTTGCGAAATATCGCGGCGAACACTTTGGACCGCGAGAATCCTGTTTTGTATTACGTCTCCGATTAAAACTGACGGAATCGCTATCGATCGGTCCGGTCGTCTCCTCATTCCCATCCCACGTGACTGACATTGTTTTCTTCCCACCAGGGAAGAACTCGGAAACTCACTCGATTCTCGATTAGGGATTAATTAAATCTTTGGAATTTCTTTTTTCAATTTTTCTAGTGGGGTGGGGGGAGTTTCAACAGCTGCGCGATGCCGAGTAAAACTGATGGGTGGACCGCGTGGATTCTGAAGTAAAGTAATTTTTGCGCGCGGCCAATTGCATCGCTTCTCCGCGGATACGACTTTCTGAATTCCTGTTCTATCCACTCCTTCCGCTGACCGCGCAATGATTTCTACGTTTCCCGGAACGTGGGTCATTGTTATCGATCATCCGCCAATCAGCTTGGGAAATACATCGAGCATCGATCTTACGCAAATAGATCGTGTTTGTAATAAAGTTTGATAGACGTTCGTTCGGCGCGTGACCTATCGTACTATTTTCGGTCTAATACTTACGATTGGTAATGCGTTTGCTTTAATATCATACGTAAAGTTCGCGATTAGTATTGGAAAGTAGGTATATAATAATGCATTTGTGCGACAATTATTTTGATAATTGATAATGAATAATTGAAGAAACGCAACTTATGTAGAATGGGCCGTTAACAACTACCACTTTTTCTGGCTTTGAAAGTGTAGGAGTCACGGGGAATTATTTTTATCGCGATAAGGTCGCCCCTTCTCTGCTGCTCGACTTTGTTAGGGAAACTTTTCTCTAACTTCTACAATTTTAAAGATATTTAAGTGGCAATCGTTATTTTGTTGTAATTATTATTCGCCCACCCAGTGTAAGAATGTGATTACACTACCAGAGGGCAGGTTAATTTGCATGGTATCGTGCGTCCAACGAATGTTTTTATATCGAGAATGAGACAAAAATAATAACATGACAATCCCTTCGACAATTACTTGCAAAATTTATAATGATCAATTTGCGAAACGCGAAGTGCATAACGATGCGTCCCCACGGTATATCACGGATTAATTTCTGCGATTATCGCATACCACACAAACATTCAATATTTCCTTTATATTCTAAAACTTGAAACGTCCATGAATCAGGAATTGCTTAGCCGTCAAAAGTTTCGAGTATACCCCGTGCAGTTCTGTTTGTTCGAACGAAGTTATTCTCGCGTCTCGGATCACACGGGTGGCTCGGATTTAATATCGAGATTTTAGTCCACCTCGGTGTGTTTCGCGAGAGCCTAGTTCGAGGCTGTGTATCTATGTTTGCGCGCTGCATCGACGCGTTAGGTTAACTGAGAAGTTGGCTCAGCGTATCTGGGTTCAACCTAAATAGGTAATTCAACCTCTATAGTTGCTCAGCCATCGTGCAACCATAATCCGAAGAACTGGAGTACTCGCAAAAAAAATTATATTTCTACGTTCCCCGTGCGAGCGGAGCATCGCGATGCAGATTCCCTAATTATCAGGAAATTGGTAGAAAAAAAAAAAAAACCCCTCTTAATTAGGAGGCAATCTCTCCACGTTCGAGTGACTTTTCGAATATCCGGTCGAGTAAAATGATACTCCACCTAATTTCCGTGTAATTTAACTTCATCCGGTCGAGATATTTATTTTAGCAACACGATTCGTCTTCACGCTACCCTCGCGATCAAATGAGTAATATTGAAACGTACTTCCTACCGAGTTGTTTGTTAAACGGCCGTGACGTTTATCGGAGCTGACATCGCGAGAAATTGTATCTCCTCGACTGACATCGAGAACTGCACATTTTCCCTTACGGTCTATACTTAAAACAGCGCTGCAACCATTTTATCCCTTCCATAATGAATAACGGACTTCGATTCTCGTTAATCATTCGTTTTTCTCAATACCATTACGTTCTTCCCTTTCACAGAATTACACATTCGCACCGGTCGTCTATAAAACCAGAACCGCTCTACCGCGTCCCGGTCAAGATAATCGTTTAACAAAAACTGATATCCCGTCCCCCGCCCGACTCTCTCTCTCTCTCGTCCCTCGTCACTTAATCCGGTAAGAGTATCTCTTAAAAAGAAAAACCAAAGTATCGTAGCTCGACGCGACGCGTGGCTAAGCACTCTCGAGCCAATCGCACGGTCATTACATAAAACGGGTGATCCGATGACATCGGCATTAACGATCGTCTCATTGCCGCGACATCGTTTTTAATTTCGTTTCTCGTCAAAGTCCACGATTCGTGCGCGCCAGTCGTCCGTACACCCGATTCAGCTAAATCGCCGACGGCTCTCGGCTAGCCCAGCAAAAAGGAACAACAATCGGCTTTGATTCCACCGAGCAGCTCGCTTTTCCCCCCGTCGCGACGGCGCGTCGATCGGCCGTGCACGAGCGTCCACGCATCCGCCTGTTTCGCGTGTCCGCGTGTGCGTTGCGTGCCCTTCGTACGTGCACGCTTTCCAGCTAACCCACCCGTCCCACCTCGGGGCCCCCATATATAGGGGCCCCTTAGCCGGCAGCAAGCTTACAGCATCCGCGTCCACCACCGTGAGTGCATCGTCGTCGCGAAACGCGTTCCTCGGCACACCGAGACTCCAGCCGGAGCGTATCGCTTCTTTTTTGCCCCGATCGACGCGTGCGATTGTCGCACGGGTGGCGCGGGTACCCGCGGGAGACGAGTTTTCCCGGAGCGGTGACAGCCCCTGCGCTAACGGGAGAAAATTCGAGGGCCAAGGGGGAACGTTTTGCGGTCCGCGGGTATTTCCGCGCATCGATCGACAGTATCCATGCAAATGTGACTCCCGGTGGAGGGATAAAACTGTTTATTAAAAGTCATTGGATTGTGATTCCGCGACGTATGGAAAGAGAGAGGGAGGGAGCGGTCGGATTCACGCCCTGGGAAATTAAAATTCCGCGAAAGGGATTCGGGAAGTTGTCTCGCGACCGGACCGAAGCTCGCCGATCGATTCTTCGAGAGATTATTGTTGGCCGGGCAATTGTTCTCGAAGGGCGGCAGTGGTAGTTCTCCGGATAATCTAGCGTCGGGACAAAAGGGGGGTGGGGGGGTGGGCTGGAGGGCTGGAGAACGGTTTTGTGATTGGAAGATCACGGTGGGTTTTCGGGACAAGGACTTCCCGAAGAACCTCGAAAGATGCTCTGAATAGATTCTCCCGTGTCCCGCGGTATCTGCGTTTTTGCCCCGCTGGCTCGTCCGGTACAGTTTGCGGAAGGATAATCGTGCGAATACGGGAGAAACTTTTCCCCCTCGGAACTTTTAATACCCCCTACGGACTTAAGTATCCTACCGAGAATACGTCATCTCAATTGTCCCTTATCACCGATTCGCTTTGAAAATCCGTGATACCGAGAAACGCCCGTCTTTCGGAAACATAATTATTCGTTGTAAAACCGACGCGAAGAAAGTAAGCGCGTAGCGTGAGGTTTCGTGTAGAGTATCAACTTCCGGCAAATTACTCGGCGAAGCTGATCACGCGAGTGCCTATGTACAAATCGTGTTACGCGCAAGACGGAAATGTCTTTTCGTGAAGCCATGCGGTTCAACCGGGGCTCGATGCGCCTCGCCATCGGCTCCCGATGCACGTGCACTCTGCTGCAATTCGCGTGCATCCTGGCCCTGGTAGTCGGCATCAGCGATCATCCTCGGTACGGTGGACTTTCAGGTCCGCAGGAGTGCACCGACACGGAGTTCAAGTGCGGGAACGGCAGGTGCATACCCGCGATATGGCACTGCGACGGGGACAAGGATTGCCACGATGCCTCGGACGAAGATCCGGCGGTTTGCAGTGAGTAGCACTCGTTATTATTCATTACCTTTAATTTTAAGATATTGTGTAAGACAGTGTGTCCGCGACTCACGCGATTCATCCGGGCAGGTTGAAAGATCCCGTTAGTCGAATATTTATATGTATGTGTGTTGGATATTATAATTATGTTACGACCATATTATAATATCCTATTGGTATAACGGTCGATTTCTAAATTCATTTATTACACATATGTGTGTGTGTGTGTGTGTATGTGTATACAATTTTCTTTTGTTTCCAACAAATATTTGTCTGTGAATATACCACTCACAAAATACAACTTTTGTACAGACAAAAATCCCGTTCTGCCAAATAAAAACCGAATTTCACAATTCGGGATTGGAGTTCCGATTCGTTCCTACGAATCCACATAAAATAAATCTGCATAAGTCGAGGACTCACTGTACCCGTGACGTTTAACATTTTGACCGCCCCGTCACTCGTGGCACCACTTAATGTATCGTCTTTAAAATTTGTCTTCGATTCGCATCGGTCAACGGAAGATCTTACAATTAGTAGATATTTGAAAGAATATTCACTGCAGTGAATATTCCGATGAATTCGAAATTTGTAAACAAAAACGCGCGCGTCTTGTCGGAGGTTTTCTTATAAACTCGCGTGGCAGTCAAAGCGTTAAACAATATTTATTCTACTTTGAACTTTCAACGCTACTGTTCTCCTCGTCCGTACCTCGTGTTCGTATTCGTTCGATTCGCGGTGACCGAACGAAGTTCATATTTTAGATATTTATTTATTTGAAATATCAAAAATAAATACTGAAACATAGTATCCGGTGCAAGTTATTTTCATTTCGGGTTTGGTATAGAACCGAGGAGAGCCGAAGGGTTGAAAAGAATGCACGATAAATAATAGTCGAGAGTACTTAAATACGAAATACCTACATTCTTCATTTTTTTTAATGGGAGTTTTCATTTGCTCGCTGAGAGACACGCGGGTATACTACGAAAAAAAGAGATAAGCGTAAGAAGAACGTTTATTCGAAGAAATTTTACTATTGAAAACTGGATTCCGAATGTGGAATGCAGTGTTTTTTATCATGATTATAGATGCATTATTTATAATATATTTCGTGTTATACTTAAACCGATGGGTGTTTAAAGTTTCTCGTATAACGTAAAATTATGCTATGGAGGACAATATATATGTGCCATAATTAAAGCTGTAATTTTGCATAAACGTTGATAGCGAGTAAATGAATATATTGTATATATTACAAATTTTCTAGATCGTTGCAACGAGGTATATATCGCTACCATTCCTATAACACTCGAAATTGGCGAAATGCCGTTAGCTATAATAAACTAATATGTAAACTAATAATCGAGATATCACCGTATTCCGTATCAAAGAGCTATTTCATATTTAAGTACTCGTCAATATGTTATCGCTTAATTGGAATATTCTCCCTTAACCCATCCAGTTCTTCGTAGAGCGTAAAGATTGAAATTTATTTGATTTACTTTGCCGACGCGCAAAACGCAGATCTCGTTAAACGAGATATGTTAATTCAAGGCAATGGACGACCGCACGTCCGTCGAAACATATAAATCTGACGATCGGAGCTGTCGATGCGTATTATAAAATTCTTATCCCGGTGTGTCGTTATTTGTCAGAGATAGATCGTAATCCGATATCACGTTATTAATAATAACGGATCGCCGCGATTTCGTACCCCATTCAGGGATTAAAATTAATTCGCTCGTTTTGCGTACCACCGGGCTCGATAATTAATATTCAATTATAACGGGCCCACGCGTAAATGCACGGTACGTAGCCCCTGATTACTTTTGCCTTTCGGTAATCGCTCGTAATATTCTGATTCGGTCGCAATTATTTACAACCGTCCGGCTAATTAGATGCCACGAGCTCGTTTCACGCGACATAATTCGATATTACGTGTAAATCAACAATGCTTTCTGTAATTAGTACATCGCGGTAATTACAGAACGCGCGTTACTTAATCAGGTCGCGCATCGTTCTGCCGGCTGACTATTAGCGAGGTTTTGTTTTTCCGCCAGTCGGTAACGCGACGCTGAACAGCCAAACGAATTTTCTCGTGTCGTCGCACCTTTCTTTTGGGAGAAATAAATTAAACGGAAATTTCGGACGCGCGCAATTGGTGCGTTTGATACGATTCCCTCAGCTGCACGGACGGAGGTATGTGAAAGTGCAACTTTGAGGACCGGTTTTGCTCACCTGATGCATTAACGATCGTTTCGAACGAAAGCTACCGTTAGTTTCCGCCCGATGTTTTAGGGGTATCGTTGGGAATTTTCCTCATTCGAGGCCAGACGAATTTTCGATAATCGCGTTCCAGGAAATTTTTATACGCGTGGTTCACCTTGATACGAACCGGGTACACGCTTCCCTGGCAGCACGAAATATTGCGCAAACATTTGTCACCCGCGTGGACGTGGAATGCGGATGATTTAATTCGAAATTAAATCGGGAAAACATTTACATCGAAATAAACGCGGAAGCCAGTTTTGTCTGATTTAAAACAATTTTGTTACGCCTAGGAAATTGAAAACTGATAACCGGAATCGAGATGGTAGTTCGTCGACAGAAAAAAAAAGTTCTTCAACATGTTTATTTAACATTTGGAGTACAGAGCCTGTTTTTCAAACGCGAACGATCCAGTGGGGCGGTTAAGGCCCGCCCCTCGTCCACTATATAGATTCATTAAAGTTATTCTTAAGCTCTTCGAGGAGACTGTCGCGGATGTGTACACTTAGTGTTTTTTAATTATAATTTTCCTTAGTGAACGAATGAATAAAACCGTGTCAAAAGATTAAAATCTGCTAGAGAAGTATTCATTGTTTAATCTCTTAATGACAGAAACAAAAAACGTTACGAACTGCGCTCCAACGTTATTTAAAAAATGTTGTTCCTCGTGAAAATATTTGATTATACCAAATTTGCAATGAAAATCGGCTACCGGAGGGAAATGTACTCGAACAAAAATGATTTGCAATGTCACTATACAAAAAAAATTAAATGTGAGGGAACCAAAATCTCCCGCAGGGTACTCCAAAAGTTAAAATTGAGAGAAGGGGTGGAATGCATCAAACGTTTGAAGATGTATTCGTAATAATATTTCACGCAACCAGGGTTACGGCTGAATTGACAGTGAACGTAGACCGCGCTCGAGATTTTATGGAAATTCGGTGTGCAATCTAAATTCTAAATTTCCCTCCTAACGACGCCATCCGGTTATTTCGAAACTAAGATCAGCGTGCAGCCGATCTGCAATTATGCGCCGCGACGGGAATCATAATTACGGACCTTCGGATCGCCACTTACGTCGTAACGCCGTATTCTGGATTCTGGTATAGACAATTTAATAGTTCCGTATTAACAACCGTTGGAAAAAAAAGAAAAGCGGACTTTTTAACTCCAATGTATGAGCCGTTTAATGCAAAAACGGTGTAAGTGAAAAAATGTAAAACTGGGTAATAAAGGGCGAAGTAAAAGTTGGGTAAAATGCAATAATATCGATAAACGTTAAGTCCCTTTCGTGGAAGCTATTTTAGAATTATACCTTACTCCTACCTTAGAACTGGAATTAGAGGAATTTAAAATACATTTATTGACATAAAGTAGAATTTATTTAATTCCATTCAATAATTGTAAATGTGACTCATGATTAATTAAGTGGTCATTTTTATTTGTAATAAAACCACTCGATGGCATGAACGTGTTAAGCTTTCGAAGTGTGACCAAATAGGCAACAAATTGCTTTACACCACCTTTGCATTAAACGTTTCATATTTAAAAGACAGATGATGATATACACTACTAGTCATACGTATTAGGACGCTTTTAACCAGGGACTGAACGAAACTATTAAAATTATCAACTTGTTCTGAAATAACGGTATCTTTTGGAATATTATATTTTGTCTGTTCTAAGATTAAAACAGTTACACATAGAACAAAGTTTATTGATACAAACTTTCATTGAATTTTATTTTGTACAGATCATGAACTTTTATTTTTTCACGAGTTTATAAAAGCTTTGGGCAAAGGGGAATTTTCATTTTTCTTTGAGATAAATTTCCATTAAACGGGCGAACAAATCTCTCGTTACGAGGTACACAATGATTATTTAGGAACATTGTAGGTGTCTGAGGAAACCTTAAATAATAATAATGATAATTAAAAACATTGTTTTAATTTTTATATACTACCTTGAAAAGTAGATATGTGTTCCTTGAGAATATTGTTTAAACCTTGAGAAAGAAAGTTGAAGTGTTAATAATGTGTCGAAGCGAACTTAAAACAGAAAAGAAAGTATTTAAAGTTATATAATCTATCGAAACGGTATAACAATCGATTGGCGATATTTGCCAACGTCAGTTTATTTTCAAATGAATTTCAGGGAATTTACCCAATGAAAAATTGAATTTACTACGCTGCAATTTTCCAGATGAGATCCACTAATTATATAATTTTTTTAACAAAGCATTCATCAATGTTTGTCAATTTTCATCTGATCTTTCCTCGTAGAATATTGTGGTACCGTCATACGAAGAAGAAAGTAGAGACATCCTGTATATTCGCAATAGAATTCACTAAAAAGAAAACTGCAATTAAGCATCGATAATTTTCACGGAATAGGAAAAGTTCGCAAACAATGGCAAGTGTCCTAATACTTACGTCCGACGATGTACAAAAACGAACAAAGTTACGCTATTCGCTACGAGAAAAAGATGATGACACGTCGCGTCGTTGGCTTTCTTCTCCACGAAGACGTTAACGTAAGAGTTAATTGCCTTGCGCGCAGTTTTTTTTCTCACGATACGTTTCTTCCGCAACCGGATGTCATATCAGGAGCAACGTCTGACTTTGATTCATCGCTGCGCTGAAAATTCGGGTCAGGTTCGCAACGAACTCGTTCGCTTTAAAGGATGATTCTGCCAATCGGGGAGGAATCGATACGGTTCAACGCCGGGTAATTCTCTGTAGCCGGATGTCTCGTTTCACCGTTAATTACATTTACAAACAGCGCAGCATTGATGTGTACTCTCAAAGGCAACGGGGGTACGTTAGATTTGCATAAGCCCTTGTGACGACGCGTCTTGATAGTGTTCTTGATTCCGGTCAATACTAATCGATCGTTCTAATTGCGTATGATGGGTCTACGAAAATCGTGGGGCGATCGTTGTCATTAGATCGCGAATGTTTATGCAAAATCAAGAGACGAGGTCTTGTTTCGGGCTAAGTATAAGTGCGCGAGAATTAGACCTTGTGTCGTCTCAGGAAAGAACGGACAAGGGTTTTTGAGGTGATAAAACAGCGTTAAAAAATGAATATAAAAAAAAATGCAATACTCATGTTTTCCATAGGCGCAACTAGATCTCTAAAACATGGGGTGCTAAAACTGTAAATGTAAATTCCTCGCAGAGTCGTGGGAGGCTTCGCATCCCACACCCCTATTACTAGTACTATGTATACATGTATATGTACATACATGAGCTTAAAGTTGCAAACCTACAACAATCATTACTTCAAAGCTTTTTATACACATTTTAAAAACATAAAATTTATGGTATTTCACTATAATTATAATAGTTATGACCTAAAAAAAAGGGGTGCTAAAGATCTTTTTGCATAATAATAATACTTTATTTGATACCTTACACCAAGTACGGAACGTGACTTATATATTTATGCATTCCGTTAATATTGACATATTTTTTCATTCAAATTTGCATTTTAACATTTTCGAGTATCTTTCAGGGGTCTAATCTATCCGTCCCCGACTTTGGAACTCGTTGGGTATTGTGGGGGTCACCGGTGACCGGCGACGCCAAGATTAGTTGAAATGGATAATTCGAGTAAACGTGAATACCTATCAATTTTTCAATGTTATCATCGTTACTATAATGGAATGATGAAATTAATGCATCATAGGGCAGTCAAGAATAGTTTTATTTATATGTACAAGTAAACTGTGTATATGTACCTAGTTTTTAAAAGCATTTTTTGTATAACGCGTTGTACAGAAACGCGGTGTGGTTCTGACTTTTGTTATTTTCTTATTTCATTCGTTTGATTTTGAACTATTTTTATGTTTCACCGGTGACCCCCGGTAAAATAAATCGATAAAACGCCGTCATACCGTCCAACTTAACGATTCTGGATACAATTTCATCGTAATGTACATGGCATTTCAAGAAAAGTGTTAAATTTCAATTGAAATTTTGGCATCGGTGAATCAGATAAATTTAACTTTGCGTGACTTTAAACTTAGTCGGAACGATTTTTTTAGATATTATTAATAGAAGGAAAATAATTGACGCGCGACGCAAGCGAAGTAACTTTTTGCAATGGAGGGATTTCGTTAATTCCGCGTAGAGAGTCAGTAGAGGTATTAAATTGTCCCAATTGGGAAATTGAGCGTTCCTAAAACAGAGCTCCACGATGAAACTGAAAAAGAAAAAACAAAATTGGTACTCGTCGTCCCGTACTATCCCGTTTTATTTTCAAGATTTTCTCTCCCTCTTTTTTTTACTACCACAGTTTAATCCCAGCCTGCCAATTTGTTCTTTTTTTTTCAACGCGTTACTTGCCTGACGTACATAAACTTAAATTAACTGACCTTAAAAGTTATGGTTTGCACTCTGCGAACATTAGTAAAACTAAACCTCTACCGAACCTCCGCGTGGGTTAATAGTTCCAGCAATTTCAACAACCATAACGAGACGCCAGAAATTGGAAACGCGTTGAACGATAACGATGAAGCAGGCGGCGCTATATAAAATTCTCTTTGAAAGAATTTTTTAAAAATGGCCCCAATTATTCGCTCGTGTCGCAATTATTCTGTTTCCGCTAATAAATATTATCGAAATATTTGCTCCGAATACGTTTCGGGCGTAGCGCATATTTTTCATTTAATTGTCACGATTATTGGAAAACCGGGCCAAGAGTTATAACGGGGTCGGAATTAGCGGATGAATCGTATCGCGGGTACGACTAACCGTTATTCCCGTTGCTGGTTAAAAACAGTCGAAAACAGTCGCGGCAATATGCAAATGCCTAGTGTCAAAGGCTAATGAACATTTCAATACCACCGTCGAACGACCTTTCGTCTACTACGCTTTAAACAAACTTTGTAGTTAATATGCGCGCAAAATCGGTGGTGATCCGCGGACGACGGCGTTCTGATTTACCTCCAAAAGTTTATCCGACACTGCGCGCGATTCGATTAACAACGACAAAACTTTGGGGCGAAACAATACCGTGCCGAAAATAACGAAATATAATGCCCGCTTCGTTCTACCGTATCGTAAATAAATTCAAACAGGAATTTGTATTTAAAATTGCACAAAAATCTATCCGCGTGTAAAGAAATGGGGAAATAATTCAATTCGGCAGTTTGGAACGGTTGGTTCGCGGGCACCTGTCGCCCCGCGAAAATGTTCGAAAACATAAAAGTTGGAAGTTTAAATAAAAACAGAAATTGTATTTTGTAATATTAGATTCCAATAGTAATACGCAAAGTACTATTATAGGGTAGATTTGGCTAATATCGTGACGTTAAGCACAGTTTTTGTTATAACATCCTTAAATTACAAGGAAAAACAAAAATGTTTATATCATGGAAAAGTCACAGAATTCACCCAATAATCTATTAACCGTAACTCCGAAATTCTTAATTCTACTTCAGCGACAGATTGAGTCCGATGCTAATCATTCTCACGCAGACTGCTTTTACGGCATATTAGTGACATATATGCATTAATAATTACGTGAATGTCACGTTATTATTTTCCATCGATAATAAACCAGGTTTGAATTAATTAACTTCAGCGGCACGAATATTCACAACATTACCAATATTGTTGGATGAAATTCAAACTCGAATTACTCAACTAAAGTAGTACAGACATTATTCAACACTATTTTTATTATAACTACCTGAAATTACAAGGAAAATCCAAAATTCTTGTATTATGTAAAAGGCACAGATTTCATCTGATAAACTCTGTAATTTTTAATTTTACTTTACAGTCAAATCAATTTTGATGTTGATGTAGGTTGTATAATTTCGTGATCCACAGAATAATGCTGTGATAGAATTTCCCGTACCGTTATAAATAAAGGCTTTTATTTCTGCTTTATAACTGTCAGCGAAATATTTCTCCTATTTTCACTGGAGTCGTGAGTGTAAAAACTAAAAACATTGAAAACCACCGATTTAACCTACGCTACGGTTCGTAATTGTTTTTACAAACAATCTCGAGAGTGCTATTGCAGTATTAACCCTTTTAGTGTCGACTGAAAAAGTTGTACCCATGCGAAATATACCGAGCCAAATTTATCAACGCTATTCAACAAAATGAATGATCTTTGAAATCTTGCAACTTTATATGATCAAAAGCTTTTAGAGCATTCCCTTCTGTTTTCGAAACCCGCGAGCCATATTTTCATACGAATTTCAAATTTATTTTGAGACAGCGTTCTCTCTTGCAATGCGAATAGTAAGACGCCATGGCACGCACAACGATATATTGCGATGTTGGCACATTTCGCGAATATTGCTAACAACGATATATCGTTGTTAAGCATCAGAAACATCACGCAGAAACATTCCTGTGCGTATAATTGCAAACGTAAAAACGCGTATTTCTCCCAAAATCCGCGACACGAGAAAATTGTTCATAACACTCTGGTAAACTGTATACAGAGTATCCCATAAATACTGATAGTCCGTTGAAAGCGCGATACCTGGGTTAATTCCATACAGATGTCTCCTTATCGAAACTATAGACAAAGCCTTGGATAACGAAATATTAATAAAAATCGAGAGCGAATCGGAGACGCACGCGATAGCCGGCGGCACTAGCTATTGGCGCGCGCTTATACTCATCTACCCGACAACCAATCAGCGACGCTACAGGCTGTCGCGTTCATCACCGATTGATCGTCGTTTTCGGTTAATATCTCGTTAACTAACGCTCGACGAACATTTTCGATGAGACAAAACCACCTTGGAATTATCCCAAGGTATCCGCATCTTCAGCAAACTACCGCAATTCATGGGACGCCCTGTATATCACCTACTCTCGCGCGAGCGCGAGGTGTTAGACATCGATTGAATTTTTGAAACAAAAAAAATAACAAAAATTGACGAAACCAAATGCGATCAAAGGGAAGAAAGCGTGCGGAGAAACGGAGTTCCAGTGCAGCCCGGGGGTGTGCATCCCGAAAACCTGGGTCTGCGATCAGCAGTTAGACTGCAGCGACAACGACCTGGACGAGGCGAATTGTCACAGTAAGTCGTCGATAAGTCTAGGTTTATTCCCGGACACGCCGGAAACGGAAGCCAAGGGGTAGAGGAAAGAGAGCGAAGCTGAAAACTGCGGAACGAGCGAGAGACGAGATTATTAGGGACGGAAGGTGGTCGGGTAGGGGAGGGCAAGCGTCGGAATCGCGGATTGCATCCCTTAACCGTTGAACTCGTTTTCTATCAAAGCGGAATTGCGAATCGGCCACCGGAAGGAAATAAATTACCGGGAAAGTAAATATCAGCTTTTGAATTTTACAAGAACGTTCTAGAAAAGTTACCGTCGGTTCCCACCCCCTTTCTCCTCTCCCCCCCCCCCCTAAGTTTTACCTGCTCGCGGGAGTCGCGGCCAACGCGTCTCAACGAAACATGGTCCTTCGGAATCTTCCGAGTTGTTTTTTTTTTCTTTACTTCCAATTTCGCCGTCATTCAAGGTTTTTCGGTACCGGTAAACGCAACGCCGGTGTTCAAATATTAAATTCTCTTCCCGTTCCTCGCTCATCGTGTCAGCGTTAATACGGCAGATTTTACTAGAATTCCAAGGAACCTCGTCTTATCGGGTGCTAATAGCTGAAACGGTCCAAGGTAAAAACGACGATAACACGTCTGTCCACGGGGAAGCGATGACATTGACGGCGGTGAACCATTGAAACTTTTCTATGGGAAAGATCTCGCCAGCAAAACTTTGTTGACGCTTGTCGTCCGCATATTTGTTCAGCGTCGAGCACGCTGCCGTCACTTTGGACGAGTCGAATCTACATCTTCGTTAACGCTGATGCGCATAATTAACCCGGACTATTTTTCTATCCATCGAGAATACTCAAAGTCGTTTTATCGACCGGTGTCCAATTTTTACTCGTTTCTGGTCTCAATGAAGTATACATACATATGTATATAGTGTGTATACGGTGACATTACTCTGGTTTGGTCTCATTGTCACATTTATTTTCTACCTTCCGGGATATACAAAATTATTACAACCATCGTATTCTATTTCGAATCGGATGAGGTTAATGCGCGTATACCGTCATTAGGCGGCTGTCTAATTAATTCGGATCTCTTATCGCGGTATCACTCCCATTGTTTTCTATCTACCGATATTCAGTATCACTTGTTAGTCAACGAAAATTCAGTTCCAATCCATTTCGAGCCTCGGGCAATGTGAAAGCTTTGAACGAACTAATTAACCCAAAGTCCCGTACCCGCGCTCTTCCTCTCGTCTCCTCGAAATTGTTTTCTCAAACGAAATCAACTTCTGAGAAATGCAGAATAATTGTCATCAATTTCGACACGATGCCACGAACCGTTACGACATTCATTCGGAGTGCGTCGGTACGATTTATCCGAAGAATACGGGATTTTTATCGTCCGCGTAAGGGAATCGGGGCGTGGATTATGTCGAAATTACGGCGAAGCGACTTTTATAAACGCGCGATCGATTTGGGGGATGCGATTCGCGAATCTCGAGGCACCTCGCCTACCGACGAAAATAGAGCACGACGACGTTCGTCGTCATTGTGCTGCGATAATGGGGCCACTGGCCGTGTACCTGGCACCTCGTCGTGCCGCGGAATAATAAAAACCGGTCCAATCGATTGTCATCTTATAGGGACGAAGAATTGCACGGCGGAACAGTTCACATGTCATACGGGAAACGGCGAGTGCGTGGCACTTACCTGGATGTGCGACGACAACCCAGACTGTTCGGACGGTTCTGACGAGGCTGAGTGCAGTAAGCTTCTGCACGTGGGCTACTTTCTGCTTATGCTTCCCTTAAAGGCACACTTTGTCTCTCTGAACTCTTAAAATACGACTGGGTTGATGGCGATGGAAATGTGTGCGTACCCCGCGTTAACCGATTCGGAGGCTTAACGCTAGAACTTACCTACAATTAGCGCTTGAACCAGCGGCAATTAATGTATGTACTTACCTGTTTCTACCGGACCATTCAAAATGGCTGGTTATTTATAAAATGCATCATGCGAGACAAAAGACGTTTATTCAAGTCTTTTTTTTTGTCAATTTTTATATCGTTAAAAAATATACACATATTATTAGGGTGACTCATACGTTTCTTCCGCGCCGTGTATTCATTTCGCATAAAAAAAGGAATACACTTATGAGAGTCTCCATTATTAAGCGTGTTTATACTACTTAGAAATACACGTTTTTATACCTAGAAATGACGCATTTAAATTAAAATTTAGATCTAATCAAAAGGACTGGTTTGGTAGTTCTAGTGTTAAGAGTGGTGATTCGAGAGCAGGACCCGAGTGGTTTTGTACTTTACGTAATGGATGGTTGTTCTATAATAATTATGTCACCAGCTTTGGATGTTTAATTACAGTGCTATTTTGATGCAGTGATCTGCATTTCAGATAGTAAATGCCCGGGTCTGCTCGCGAGGCATGATTAATTTCATCGACGCGATCGGGGGAAATTAATGTAACGATACGTGGTTGAACTGTAATTACGTAATTACCGAAATTGGTTGTTCATTAAGCGTTGAAAAATGAAAAACTAACTGTTTAACGTCGAAAATAACGCGGACTGAAATTGAAAATTGGTTTTCGCTTAAAATTTTATTCGCCAATTATTAACGATTCGCGTGGAGGGTCGTTTAACGAAACATCGTTGCACGAAATTATTGAACAACGCGAGGGTGATGGACTATTAATATTGCGTCAGTTTGTGCTTGTAGGGTGCTTATTAGGGCGAATATCAGAACATTACCGAGGCTGCGTTATAAAGCGTGAGCCAATAACTGAAATGTCAGCTCACTTGTATTTTAAGTAATAATGTAATACACTGCGTGCCCGGTTATCTTTGCACGCTGCACGCTTTTTATTCACTGATAATCGTTGCATGTACTGTAATCTTGCCACTTCCCCGATATCGCGGGAATTTCGGTGTAATCTTTATTATTATTTATATTCGATTAATACGCTTACCGTGCACTTCTCACATTTGTGTATTTATTTTATCCTGGTTCTTAGTGTATCAACGCTCAATTCGTTGAAAAAATTACAAATTCACTTGAAATTATGGAAGACTAAAATATAGCCGCGTTTGCGGAAACGTAAACCGTAATGGGTCTTCCCCAAATCTTACCTAACGGGGCTTAAAGGAGAATTAATGATTCATTGTGAATGAAGGAAACTTGAAACCCCCACTACGAACGATTAAGCGTTTCAATCGAAAAGTAGAGCGTTGGTACAATAAGTCTTTATGCTATTATTAACTACACCTGTTAATAAAATATTCAGTTGTTTTTAACGTCATTCTTTCAGTGCATGCATTTATCTCTCGTTCATCAAACGTTCCTACCACCCTGGACTAACGTGTGTTTCTTGAGCTGCGTTTACAGTGGAGCGGCATGGAAAAAGTGTCGACATAAGAAAAACGATGCGTACAACGGAACAAATCAAATGAGCCGTATGACTAAAGTGGTGTAATTAAAAAAGTTGAATATTGGATAACGAGAGACTAAGTAAAAATTGTGTAAATTGTAATAATATTGAAAAACGTTTCATCTATTTTACGTAAGTTACCGTAAAGTTATACCTGAACACCGTATTTACCGACAGCCGAGTAATAGGCTTCGCGCTGCCATTGTTTGTTGAGCGGTAGCCTAACAATAGGCGTTCGGTTTATTAAACTATCAATTTAGTAGACTAAAAATTGGTTTTTCTTTTCATTATTAAACGCATTCCCGCTCGTATTGGCAACAATTGTACTTGTTTTTTTAAAACTCGGTATAAGCGTTTCTCCCTCAGAAATAAGAAACAACAATCAAAATGTGGTCTTTATGGATAATTTGTTAGAGCATTCTGCTCATTCTATTTGCTGGCCAGACAGCGATGATAGCAGGGAAAGCGATATTTGTATTATCGAAGAATTAGAGTTCAATTTTTGTACATATCCACTTAAAACACTGGCGATAAGTTATATGTCAAGATAACAATGCCGTTCTTGCCCCAAAGTCAAGATACATATTCAATACTCTTTTAACTTACACCGCTTTTTTCCGTCCATTCCAGTGGACACTCGAGTTTTCACTCGTCTCGCTATTTAGCGAGAAACTAACGAAGCTAGACTCACGCCACGCCTGCGCAAAACGAAGCGAAGATGAAGCTTTCGAGACGCGGTGTTAAATCAAATAAGCGTCAAATTCGCGCACCACCTTTGCGTCGAACGGCTCGTGTGCACACCTGTACAGATTTGATTCGTTGTACGCGTCGAGTCGTTGCTCGACACTTCAATTCCCGCTCCACCATAAACGCAGCTTTAAATGGATTTACGTAACAGGTTAAAGATTTTCTTTTTCAATCGGCACAGTTACAAAACTCACGGGACAGTTTGAGGAATTCCGTTTGAAACAAAAGCTTTGCTAACTAGTAATCGAAGGGTCGCAAAAATCACACAATTTTTCATCAATGACTTTACGTCCGGCGCAATGATTCGCATCATGTTAACGTCGATGCTGTTTCCGTAGTGTTTTCAGTTTTATCGTTACTTTCCTCCCTACTTTGCCCCACGATAGCATTAAGTGTCTTTCTAAAAAAAAGCCATTGTTTGTTTTTATACAGGTTGTCCCACAAATGGTGGTACTCCGTTGAAAGTATGTACCTGAGATAATTCGAAGCAGGTTTTTCCTCATCGAAAATATTCGAAGCCCCTTAATTAATGAGATATTAATGAAAATCGGAAACCAATCCGAAATTAGCTATTGGCCCGCGCTTAGACTCGTCTACCCTATAACCAATGACCTACCGGTTCCCGCGTTCTTTTCCGATTGGCCGTCGTATTCGGTTAATATCTCGTAAACTAAAACACAACCAACATGTTTGATAAGGAGAAACCTTCTTGGAATTATGTATGGTATCGCATTTTTAACGGAGCACTACCATTTATGGGACACCCTGTATATGCAAAACGTACCGCTTTTTTGGCGTAGTTGCACGTTCCGAACTAAATCAATGTTACGTTCAACGTTACGTGACTATTGTTGATGATCCAAGCGAAGCCGAATCTTTTTCTTTTTCCTCGTTGCATTTTGTCAAACTAACGTGCACATACGTGTTTTTTTTATGTATAGTATCTGTTACGCGGTTCGTTGAGTAGTGAGTAGCTTTTTACTGTGCGTTAAGTTCTGTGTTAAACCACGTCGTAGCGGCAGTACACTGCACGGCACTTGTCGTTGATCAAGGAGCGGTTAATTACCTTGCTTAATTACAGAGCGCTGCTAAGAAACTTATTTCTTCTGCAACGTTCTCTCGAAAGTGCAAATAGTTAATCACATAATTTAAATGTAGTTCGCGCTAAGAGCAGTTTTCGACAAGAAGAAGGCTCGCCCCGTAAACTTTGTTAACGTGGATTTAATTGAACTAATTAACACGCCGGCTCTTAAGATTTACGTTTATCGGCATGTCCATTCAACGCTCGTGTTATGAAACTGAGCAAGACGTGGGAGGATCGAGTTTAGAATCTGTTTGTTCACGAGTAATTGATCTCCCTTCGTCGTTTTAACGGAGCAGCGTTCTTTTCGTTGACGCGACGAACGTTATTAAACTCGACTTTGCAAACGTGGGCCATTATTAACCGGCGTTGTCTGTCTCGTTGAACGTCTCTCGCTCAGATGACACCTGCCGATCCGACGAGTTCACCTGCGCGAACAAACACTGTATCCAGCAAATCTGGGTCTGCGACAACGACGACGATTGCGGGGATGGCAGCGACGAGAAGGATTGCGGCTCGATCAGTTGTCAGCCTGGCACCGATTTCGCTTGTTCGGAAACTTACTGCATAACGTCGCGCTGGAAATGCGACGGTGATTACGATTGTCCGAATCATGCCGATGAAATTGGATGCAAGGTACGATCTGGAAACTTTGTCCGGCGAGATCGCCTCGCCACTTCGAGGACACGATTTTGCATTCGTTAACGTTTCTAGAATTTCTCGAATGGCGAGAGGCCAAACCATTGCAACAAAAAAGATTTCGATTGCGACGACGACGTTACGTGTATACATCAGAACTGGGTATGCGACGGCGAGAAGGATTGTCCGAACGGCGCGGACGAATCACCGGACCGGTGTCGCTTCGTTACGTGCAGACCCGATCAATTCCAGTGCGAAGATCGCCGTACCTGTATATCAGGTAAGCGTATCTGACTTTAGTATATATCATTCATTGACCGTAAAATGAGAATTACACATTTTTTACCAATATCCGTCACGTTAGAACTGATCGTTATCGACGTACGAGATTGCCGTTCATAACCGGCTCGCTTAATACATATATATATGATATATATATATATATATATATATATATATATATATATATATATATATATATATATATCAATGTAATCACAGCTTTCATGTGTTATCAATAATTTGAAGGAAGCTTTTAATCTTGCCGTGGTTGTGTTATGTATCAAGTTTGACCGATCGAGAGAAATTAAACTGTATTCGCCGAATAAATAGTACTCGTCTGTTAAATTTAAACCGTCGGTGAATATGAAACAGGAAGGATTGATTTTAACATAGAAATGAGATTTATAAATACCGTTTAACCGACATTGGTGAAATCCGTTCGAAGCGGAGTCATTTTTGTATCAGAACTGTAAATTAAACGTGTGTACTGTAACGGAACAGTATAGTAATACATAACAAACCATTAATAAGAATGTTTTGTTCAATGTTTCTTTTTAATGGATGCTAAACAGATAAAAATCTGTTGTGATATTATAAAGGAGGTTATAATAATAAACCACAAAAAATGAATAAGAATGTTTTGTTTAACATTCTTTTAACGAATACCAGAAAGGTTGACTAAAATGAATAAAAATCCCAGTGAAAGACGTAAAAACAATCAACATTTGCAAAACATTCCATTTAAACACGAACGGGTTGAATTCCAGAATAAAATTCGTCTCCCGTCGTATGGCATTATTGTGTTGAAAATAACTCAGGCACTTTGCCTCGCGTACCATAAAAATCCATGGACGTCGCGAACAATAACAAATATTAAACTTTTACCTCATGCCCGCAGGTCATTTACATTGCAATGGTATACCCGAATGCGATGACGGAAGCGACGAGAAAAATTGCACCCGCAAAGCAGGCGCGTGCAATCTCTTAACGCAATTCGATTGCAGCGAGGGTTCGTGCATACCTCTTGAAAAAGTGTGCGACAAGAAGCCCGATTGCATCGGGTGGGAGGATGAGAGCGCCGAACTTTGCGACGTGAACGAGTGTGCAAAAAATAATGGCGGATGCTCGCAAAAGTGCATCGACTTGCCGATCGGTTTTCGATGCGCCTGCAATCCAGGATACAGGCTGATCAACGATCGAACTTGCGATGGTAAAATATTTTCCTTATCAACTTATAACGTATTGTTTGGACCGTTTATTTTGAAAGTGGTGCAAGTCCATCTTTTTTTTTACGCTAGATTAATCACAAACTATGTGATATCTCATTTTTTGAAACGGACTTACACCACTTCCAAATTAAACGGTCCATTTATCACTGCGTTCGTATTACCTTGTAAAAGTCCGACATCTACCGTAACTGAATAATGTAAAATCGTATGCCGCTTTATATTTCAGATATAGACGAGTGTTTAGAGCCTGGGAGCTGTTCTCAGTCTTGTACGAATGAAAAGGGCGGCTTTAAGTGTAGCTGTTACACTGGTTACCTTAAAGATCTTCGAAACACGACTCGCTGCAAGGCAGCGGAAGGTCACGCGAGTCTTCTCTTCGCCAGAAGGCACGATATCCGCAAGGTCGCTTTAGACCGGCAAGAAATGACGGCCATTGTCAACAATACCAAAATGGCCACGGCCTTGGACTTCGTTTTTCGTACGGGAATGATCTTTTGGACTGACATCAGCGAGAAAAAGATCTACAAGTAAGCCCTTGCTCTCGTACACGATTTTTGATATCACTTTTATCGCTCTGCATGGAAGTCTTCATAACTGATGTTTTTTAGAGCTCCTATAGACGAAGGTAACGAGCGTACAGTTGTCATCGACGACGACGTTACAACTTCGGACGGCTTGGCCGTTGATTGGATATACAGTCACATTTATTGGACCGACTCCGGAAAGGATACCATAGAATTAGCGAACTTTGAGGGGAACATGAGGAAAACTCTTATTAGGGATCACATACGAGAACCGAGAGCAATCGCTTTAAATCCTTTGGAAGGCTGGATGTTCTGGACCGATTGGAGTGCCGAAGCTCGTATCGAAAAAGCGGGAATGGACGGCAGCCATCGAACGGTAGATCCTTGAACAAATCAAATACGTTTAACGCGATTGACGAAAGTAAGAGCAGCGGTTTCAAACGATTAAACAATTGCAGGTGATAGTCGATAACGACGTCAAGTGGCCAAATGGATTAGCTTTGGATTTAGTCGGCAAAAAGGTCTACTGGGTAGACGCAAAATTAAATATAATAGGATCGTGCAATTACGATGGCTCGGGTAGACGAACAGTTCTTTATTCGCCGGATACTCTGAGACATCCGTTCAGTATTACCACCTTCGAAGATTACGTTTATTGGACCGATTGGGACAAAGAAATGATATATAAAGCGAATAAATTTACCGGCAAGGATGTCGAGCCTGTCACGTCGGGACGAACGCTTCAACATCCAATGGTCGTTCACGTGTACCATCCGTACAGACAGCCCGATGGAATGAATGAGTGTCAAGCCGTCAATGGTCATTGTAGCCATTTGTGCTTGCCGGCGCCTAGAATTAACTCAAAATCGCCCCTTCTCAGTTGCGCTTGTCCAGACGGCCTAAGATTATTACCCGATGGCCTAATGTGTGTAGAAAACGGTAAGTTAGACTGATCGTTACCATTAATAACTAATCGTGTATCATATGTATTGATTTTGAATCGCACGTGACAACACATATCAAGGGAATGATGGTAAAATAGTGAAGATGATGCATGTTATTGGCATAATTTTTTATTAATGCTTACGATGCAAGTTGATGAGAAAATTATACAAGAAAGAACTGGTTTGCATCTAGTTTCGCATCAGTTTTCCAGTTTTGCACTCAATATTTTTCGAAAAACATTGACACCTCGTTGATCATGCGATTATCGTTTCGTTATCTCGTCGTTATAAGTTTATTATTTATTATGTTCTGCATCGATGTTGCATGAATATGGGATATTTCAGTAACTACGACCGTAGCACCCACGACGCAAGAAATCAATAAGCCGTTCAAGAGACTAGAACCTCTCAACAGTACCACGACTATTAGTAAGTATATTTGCATGATTCTTCTTAGCCTTATATTTCAATGGCTCATCGAACATACACGTTCGTTTTGGAAACTTGGTACACCTACACATACTCATACAGTATCGATAAAAGTGATATAAGCTTTAAACGGTGCACAACCATTTTATTACTGTATATGGTTATTGGATACAGTAATACCCCGAAGTTACGCGATAGGTGAGTCCGACGAAAATCGCCTAAGTCAAATTCGTTCAAATCAGGTTTATTAAATGAATGTAAATCTGGTTTAATTGGGATTGAGAACTAACAAAAACACTAGTTTAGAAGAAAAAGCATTTCTTTATTCCTATTAATACAAAAAGTTGCAAAAATTAATGAATTATGTAATAGAATTATTTCGATGACGATGGCTTCATAAAATCTAATCAAATCATCTGACGACACGTGTCCTTCTTTTTATGGCGCTGAATTTGTTCGTAAATAGCAAGCTAACCATTTTTGTATTCCTTGCTTTGTAGTTATGACACGTTCTTCGTGCGAGTCTATACCTTCCAAGATTTTCTTACTAGGCGCAGAAGAATCAGAGTTACTCCGTTTGGATGACAGTTTTTTTGAGGGTTTATAAAACGTATAACAAAACAATCTCAACTTTCGTCGATCGTGGAATCGTAATCGTGCACGTAAAGTTTTCGCGAAATGCGTTCAAATGCCAAACGAAAAAATCAAGAACCGCGTAAGGCCGAGTTTGGCCTAAGTCGGGATATTACTGTGCTTAAACGGACCCGTTTTTGTATAATCTTTCCAAAGCTGACCTTTCAATCGGTTGCACGATAGAGGAATTACTGTTTGCTAATAGCACGTTACCGCGACGCTGATTATGTATCGATCAATTTAATTTACGTGTACTCTATAAATGATCGTTTGTAGATCCCGTACATGTGGGAGATGGAGACGAAAAACGTGGCCTTGCATCCGAGACGGCGGATCCCGGCTTGGTTGCTGGTATAGTGATAGGAGTGGTGTCCCTAGGACTCTTATTACTCGCTTTAGTAGCAGTATTGTGCTACAGGCATTACCTTCATCGTAACGTTACAAGTATGAATTTCGATAACCCCGTGTACAGGAAAACCACGGAGGATCAATTTAGTCTTGAGAAAAATAGGTTTCCGCTCCCAGCCGCTACAGTTGGAGAAGAGGTAATTACGTTTAGGCGACTATTTTATTTAACAAGTCTATGATTTTATTACGTCGTTTGGATTCATTTATAAAAGTGTCCGAGTAATTCATTGTCAGACCCTTATGAGATACATCAATAATACTTACGATCTTGTGATTAGAGTTGTGTTTATATCATAATAAGATTCGGTAAACCATGTACACATCGAACCAATCAACGTTGGCTCTTGTTTTAATATTTCATATTCCACCAGGCCCAGGAACCATTAACGAGTCCCGGAACTAACGATTACGTTTAAGGCTCAATCTGTCAATGAAATGGGCTTAGCAGGCTATCGAACTGATATCGACCAAGTAACGAAAACATGTAAAAAGCGATGAAGCGCATTTACGTCGAGTGAGCCTGTCCAATTGCACGCCTGCGTCTGCCCGCCTGCCTGCCAACTCAGCTGTGATTATGTTTATTTTTTTGTACTGTGTCTGTTTGTTTACAAATTTTTGCATCTTGTCATTCGACTATATTATACGTATGTGCAACATTTAGATTTGCTCCGAGAGACATAAAGGGAGAAATGTTTAGGTGAACGACAAATCGTTGCCAAATAAGTGTTTAAGCGTCAGAATTCAGAATCCGAAGTAGCTTAATTAAGGTGTTGTAATTCCTACTTTATAATGTTCTCTCTTCGGTTACGTAACATGTAATATAGTGCTATTTATCGTTCTACTGTGGGATCATTTCACGTCTACGCATAAACTGATATATATACATAATATAATATTTTTATCTATAGGTGTGTACGTAGAACTTTTAACTTGTTATCGTTTCCTTATTTATTCTTTAAGATTGATATAGGTATAATCCTCCGTTGTATACTGTTGCATTATTAGAATCACATGTATATAATACACAAAATCAAATTATTATCATGAAAGTGATTTATAAATACACAATTTATATTAGGAATTATATCGGACTATGCAAAAGTTTATACAATTCTTCTTCTTTTTTTTGAATCTGTTTGTTCATTTGTGATACGTCTTAAAATATATCGCGAAAATCATTTATAGTGCCAAAAACCAAGCGTTCCATATACTTGGACCCCGCGGTATCTAGAAACCGAGAACCTCTCTTTTCCGAACCATTATAATCTTTGTTTTCATATCGCGTAGTTTTAAGGATAGTAATACTTATATTCAATTAAAATGATAGTTAATGAGATAGCATTGAGGCATGCAACATACATAATTCGTTTTTGTATGTGAAAACAGATTTCTCCTTTTATGTCATTTATGCAATACAAGCAGTGCTTTGGGCACATTCACAGAATTGTTTAATAGTCGCCTGTGTTTTGACAGGTGGCCCATATCACGATAAAGTCACTGTTCCCACAGGCATTCTGTTAATGTCCTAATTGTAATGAAATAGATTGAAAACCAATTAGATGTAATAAGATCAGCTCAATGACACTAAGCGTGACTGTGCGTCTGTTAAAGTAAAACTGTTGTTTAGGTACTTCAACCTGCTAAAAAAAAAAGAAAAAAAAATCAGTGTATATGTATAGAACTATTGCCACGGGCTTAAGAGTTTTACTTACAATATATACTTTATGGTTAATATATTAAATAATTAAATGTGAGACATACGTTCTTTTAGATAAGATTACTAAGAAGTATAATACAATTAGGCTGAAATAAGAGCTGTGTACGTTAACGGGTAGCAAAGTCTAGAACTTATTGCGCTTTTACAAATCACGATAAAGATACGCAAAAAACGAAGAACTTTGTTTCAATAAATAGGAAAATTGGTATATCTTAAGATTGTAATGCGCTACATGCAACTTGTAAATATTTTATTGGATATTGTCCGATCCATTTCTATATTGTACTGAAACTCTAAACAGTGACGAATCGCTTGAATTGATTATTAACTTATTATATCAGATATTGAACGAAGACGATAATGGAAACTTGCTGCCTGTTAATAGAACACGGCTCGATTATGAGTGCGAGAAAGCAAAGTCCAAAATTATAATATAGAGGCTCGGTGGTGATTTTAATCAAAAAGATAGGAAGAGTGTGGGTGAGTATCAGTTGCAATTAATTGTGTGAGTCACAGGGCATAACTTGCCGTAGCCAATCTATCCGCCAAAATCGTGTCAAACATTATTTCTATGCAATATATATTATCACTACACACGCATAATATAAATATATATTATATATATAATTTATTATAATGATTATTGTATAAATAAATATACAAAATAAATTCACACTAATGTCATTATTATCGTACCTATGGAGAGTGTAAAATGTACAATTTGTAAAAAAAAGTGATTTGAAAATATAGAATAGTGAATCATTTTTCTCCCGAGTTTGTATATCACTCAGATGTCAACTGTAGCAATTCGCTTCTCGTACGAGAAGCAGGTATGAACGTGTCAGTATATATGTAGATGTAGATGTAGATTTACAAGAGAAAAGGGGTAGAACGGCAAAAGTGTAATTCGAATTTGAGAAGATTGTTTCCAATCTGTAGATTAGATCGAGCAATACTCAACCTTTTTTTTCCAAGCCACACACATATGTTTGCTACATAACGCGAACCGCAATCAATACATTATACTATACAATATAAAAAAAACATTTAAATGTGTGCACGCGTTTATTTAAAAATTATTGTGATTTTTTATATTGATATAAACTGTGTCTGTGCGTGTTTCGGGCTGTCCACAAAATCTTGGCGGGCCGGTGGTGGAGTATGATTGGATTATCTATCGAGGCGATCGAGAGCACCATCGATAGTAAGAGACTATCGAAAGTGCGATAGTACTATTGATAGATTATCAACTACTACTATATAGATAACCGGTAAACTCAAGTAAACATTTGGAAGTACAAATAATGTTGCACCAGGTACAAATAAACAATGAGTACTACGAACTTTGAAAATGTTGCAAAGGCCGAAAAATCTCGACAGGACAATTCTACTTCCACGAAATGGAACGCAAACGGAATTGTGTTCCGTGTCTTTATTCTGGTCACATGTTTCAAAATATTGCTCATCCCCACGTAGTATGTTATCTCCAATTTATTTCAAAATTTTTAATTATGTATTTCGTTTTTATAAAATTGTGAATAGGTTTATTTACTTCAAACTATAACCTCCAAATTTGTATTAAATATTTCTGATAGGTAAACTAGTACTATAGTTGTATTTTATTTTATAGTATCATAGTAGTATAGTTTAACATATGAAATCTATAAATTCCTAATATAGTGTTGGGTTTGCAGTCATTCCACTGATTTCGAAGTACACCGTAACTGGCTGGCCATAACGCACAGTTTACCAATTAACGAATGGTATCTTAACGATAAATCTCAATGGACTCTGGATTATCCACCGTTATTTGCGTGGTTCGAGTACATTCTCAGCCACATGGCAAAATTAGTTGACGAGAAGATGCTAGATGTCAGAAACTTAGATTATGCGTCGCGCCTGACCGTTCTTTTTCAAAGGACTACTGTGATATTCACTGATCTAATGTTTGCCTATGGAGTGAAAGAGTAAGCGCTGTAATATAACTATACAACGTAGATATACAACAACGAAATGTTTTCAAAGAGGCAAGAGAAAGATGTGCGGACGTAGTAATTTTTTGAACAAAAACTTGAAGAATTAATCGTAAATACATATTGCAATAGGTTGGGAAAAGTATTTTGTACATCGTTTGACAGTTACGCTATTTTTATACTCTTATCGTTCTGCAACATGGGATTGTTGGTGGTAGACCACATACATTTTCAATACAACGGATTCCTATTCGGTATTTTGCTGCTGTCCATTGCATATGTTTCCAAGGCAAAAAGCCACGTAAGTAGCAAAGTATTTTTCAATTTTTATTCAATTGATTCACAAATGTTTAAATCGCAGATATCTGTCCTCCAAGGAGCTCTATGGTTTGCCTTATTGCTAAATTTGAAGCATATTTATCTATACGTGGCACCAGCATTTATTATATGGCTGCTTAAGTCATATTGCATGAATAACAACCAATTCTTCAAGCGTACGTTCATTCTTGGTATCGTAGTAATGATTCCTGTAATTCTCTCATTCGGACCATTTATCTCTCAAATACCACAGGTAAAAGATTTTCACCATGTATCATTTTAGGTTTTCCCTATTTTTACCATAGTCCTAAGCTATATCTTTTCAGGTGATATCAAGGCTTTTCCCATTTAAGAGAGGATTAGTCCATGCATATTGGGCAGCAAATGCTTGGGCATTGTATATAGGTGCAGATAAAGTACTCTCAGTGATTTGGAGGCAATTAGGCTGGCTACATATTACCAAATCAGCAATAATGACAGGTGGTTTGGTGCAAGAGCAATCGTTCGCTATATTATTAACGCCTACCCCGATTGTAACATTTTTGCTAACACTTTTTGCCATTTCCGTAAGTGGTCAAGTTTTTTCCTAATGCTTGTTGCTCGGTTAAATATCTCGAAATTATTATGCAATGTGTAAAATAATTTAACGTTTAAGTCCTACAATGACATTCATAGATTCTGTATTGAAATCTAATGTAAAAATTACAGCCTGCACTATGCTATCTGTTCTTCAAGAAGGACAGTAGTGTAAATCCAAGACAATTCGTTAGATGTATAGTTATCTGTGGTCTGAGTTCTTTCATGTTTGGCTGGCATGTCCACGAGAAAGCTATTCTAACTGCTATTATTCCATTATGGTAATTAAAGGATTTAAATAATTAAAAAGATAATATAAATATACTTAAATGCAAAAATTATCAACATAAGTATTTGAAATACATATATATGTATATACATTGTACAATCTTATAAATATATTTATGTTAATACATTTTTCAGCGTTTTGGCTGTGACAAATAAAGAAGATGCTAGGATATTTATAATTTTGAGTAGTGCTGGACACACTGCTCTATTGCCATTACTTTATCCAAGTAATTTGGCACCATTAAAGTTGTTGTTACTTCTGTCATACATCATCGCTTCAATGCTAACGTTGACTAGCCGATTTAAGCAACATCTACTATATTATTACGAGTACGCGTACATTGTTGTGTTACCATTATTAACGATATACGAAAGTGTTTTGCACAAACTTGTATTTGCCGGTAAACTACCATTTTTACCATTAGCACTTACTTCCATGTATTGCGCAGTTGGGATAAGCTATTGTTGGTTATCTTATTACCGCGTCTTTTTGCGTCAATGTAATTCTGTTGATCGGAAAAAAAAGGAGAAATAAAATCAAAGGTACCGACTTATTTATTTCAATATCCCTTATCGCCAGAATTATTTGTAATTAGATAAGAGTTAGTTTTGTTTCCCATAAACTTCTTGAAACGTCACTTCTAATAATAACTTAAATGGACAATCGATCGGAAGGAAAGTTTTACAGCTTTCACTTTTGCGTAAACTGTTTCGTACAAATACAGCAACGTATCTATTATTTACCGATTTAAGAAACAGTGGAATATAGTCGTCACTAGCAAATTCAGCATTTTTTCGTAAAGGATTAATAAAAGTAAAGTCATCTGATAAAATCACATAATATAACGAAATTACAATTATGTATTAACAAGGTTAAGAAATAAACGAAATTGCACATTGCGTTTTCCATGGACAGGTGAAATAAATATAGTAGAGTCTCGCGAATCCAGACATCGCTAGTGCAGAGGGGCGTCAAAAAAAATCTGGATCAATAAGGTGTTTTATTTTTTATCCTAAATTAATTCGTAGGTTAAAAAAGTAGGCCTACGTTGTAGTGCCGAAACTCAAAAAGTCACTATTACGGTAAAAACATCGATTTTAATAGTTTTACCAATCTGAAACTTGTTTTATGAGATACGCTCTCATCAAGTCCGGAATATCTTAGCGAGACTCAGCGAGACTCTATTGTACTTTGTTCAATTTCAATTTTCCCGCAGAGAGTTGACAAAAGCGCCACCAATAAAATAATCAAACTCACAAACTACTGTGCTGTCACTGATACTAATCCAAGAGCTGCCCGAATACAGTCGGGAAAAATGGCGGCCTGGATTTCGAAAAGCACGGTACTAGCAACGAGTGAGTTTATCAATAACCCTTATCCACCTTTCTCATTTCGATGATCCCGCTATTGCGATAATACATTCACGTTTTAACAGACGATTCATTGCGCGACACTGGGTGTCACATCCCTGTGCCGATTATTATCGTAATTATATAACGATAACGACCCTGCATTGTGTGATGCAGAGTGCCACAGTGTATATCCAGCGGCTTACTCGATACAAATATGCGAATACTCGTCGTCCCCGAGGATCATCAAGAAGCCGTCAACGGCCAGCTTGAGAAGGGGAACCGGAGGACGTAGCTCCTTTAATGGGATAGTGTGCACAGTTTTTGGTGCGCCTGGCTTTGTGGGGCGGTACGTGTGTAACAGTCTGGGGAAGATTGGTACGCAGGTAAGTAGCAGTTGGATTGATTAATACGACTATTGGGACTTTGGATGTCACGAGCGCTAAAGGTAGAATTGTTTTACAGCTGATCATACCGTACAGAGGAGATCCTTATGAGAGCGGGCCTCTGAAGCTCTGCGGGGATCTGGGCCAGGTTCTCTATCACCCATTCGATCTGAGGGACGAGGAATCGATCGTGAAGTGTATCAAATACTCTAACGTGGTCATAAATTTAATCAGCAGGGATCATGAGACTATGAATTTTACTTTTGCGGATGTGAACGTAGAGGGGGCTCGAACGCTTGCTAGGTTGAGCAGAGAATGTAACGTGGAACGATTCATTCACGTTTCCAGTTTGAACGTAGAACCGCATCCTACAGTATGTTAAGGAGTTATCATTGAATTGAAAAGAAATACGTTAGAAACATTCTTCGTTGATTACAAATTTCGTTTTCCTTTCAAGCCAGTAGTTAAAACCGATGGTTCGCAATGGCTCAAAACAAAATGGCGAGGCGAATGTGCGGTAAAAGAAGAATTTCCGAATGCTACGATAATACGACCGGCCGAAATATATGGGCAGGAAGATCGTTACTTGAACGTGTACATGGGTCTTGTCAGGCGACACTTCAGGTTATTTGATATATTAATAGAAGGTAACATCAATCGTACTGTATCAAATATCTATACCGAAGCGTAATGTTCCATAGATGCATACCACTGTGGGAGAAAGGTGAGAAGACGGAGAAACAACCTGTATCCGTGAGCGATGTAGCAGCCGGCATTGCCGCCATTGTCCGAGATCCTCGCACTGCTGGTAAAACTTATCAGTTTGTCGGGTACGTGTCTTTAACTACAAATCCCAATGTCATTGGTGCAGCACTATATAATTTAATTGTTTCCAGACCGAAACGCTATAAATTAGCTGAGTTAATCAGGTGGTTCTACAATTTAACGTGTAGAGACATAGGTGAATCTGGTCATCATATAATCAATTCTAAATATTTCCCACTTTTCTACCTAAAACTTCACCTTGCCGAGTTATTGACCTTGAGTCAACCGTATGGGAACGTAACTTGGGAACGTTTTGAGAGGGTGAGTAAATATAGCTTTCTCTAAGTTGACGAGTGTCACGTTCCAAAACACTTACTAAATTTATTTGATCCAGGAACACATAACCGACAAAGTACTAAAGGACCTGCCTACTCTCGAGGATCTTGGTATAACTCCGATAGACATGGAATCCAAAATACCATGGGAAATTAAACCATTTAAAGAGCAATCATTCTACATGGAATCTATACGAGAATTCATGCCACCACCTCCACCAAAAACTGTTTCATTAGTATCGTAAATATGTCCGTGTTACATTAAAATTAGTATAAAAACTGAATGTACCTCCCGTGGAAATAAAAGGTATATGGTTTCAGTTATACGTTACGAGGTTCCTTTGCTTAGCTATAGCTCAGTTGAAAATTCTAATCTTTATAGTCAATTACCCCAGAGAAAAATAAAGACAAGAATAGTTATTCATAATCTCAAATTCCGATGTTATTACGATGGCACACACACTTGAGGCGTTTCGAGTAGTAAAGGTAAACTCAATAAAAAATTGTATAAAACAAATTTATAGTTCACGTTAATTCTGAAGATTACTCGAGACTAGTAAATAAAAATAATAATCACTCAAACTAATTAAGATGGCTGAGTAGGGTCGTATAAGCGAACGGAGCGAGTGGAATATATAGAGTCTGCCCGGACTAACTCGCAATTCATACGTTAACTACTCTCCCATAACGTTTGTACTCTTCTTCGTTATACATTCGAGGTGTTCATAATCAAACTCTAATTATAGTCTGTTATTTCACCTTACTCCATTCCGATGGTAAATTATTAGTGGGATAAACGGGGGTAACAATAAATATATGCGTAACAGTGATTTAATCGGTTCTCTTAGCACAGTGTAATCTGACAGATTCGCGAGGATCGTGTTATCGTTTATTAAATGACAGATCGATCTAGCTACAAGGAAAGGTTACAGTGTCTTCTAATTATTGTTTCCATTACACGTTATATGTTAGATGTTGGTAAAAAATATAAGCTAGTTTGGTCCTCGGTTACTATGCTGACCGAAGGCCAAGCAGATTTTACATTACAAGTGGCAAGGGGAAACTGCATTCCCTTTTTTTTTCTCTTCGTAGTTAAAAGCATAGTGTCGTTCTGTGTTTCTCGGCTGAAAAACGCGACCGAGAAACACGACGAAAATTCTTGTCACGCTCAGCCTTTTCTTTGATAATTCGAAAGAATCGAGGAATCAATTCGACAAATCTTCGCTACTGGATGAGACTTGAAAGCTTTTCGGGATTTACATACTAACGAGTCGAATCGCTGCAGCAAGGACTTAAGAGATAATCTTATATTCAGCGTACGGTCGAAGATTTTATTTTTACGCTTCTAAAATTTATAACTGGCACAAATCTATCATAGATATTTCTGCTACCGATCACAAAATAAATATGAAATTGATTTCGGTCTGTTAATCGGGAAATTACAAAATTTATTGTGTTATCGTATAAGTATAATTTCCTATATTATAATATAAAATCATTAATTATATTGTACTACTATAATAGACCAAACGTCCCGAGTTACCCTTGTAACAGGCCACTTAAAATACATATTACAATATAATACACGTTACCAAAACATAATAATAATAATTCGCTAGTAACCGTAACGAATATAGAACACAGCTTTACGTAAGATACGTAGCCAACTATGATTACTTAACGAACGAGTCGAAAATCCTTTAATCCTTTAATTCGGAAAGAAAAGAGATTTCTTGAGTCCTCCCTTCAGCGTTACATCGCAAAAATACTTCCTTATACGCGAGGGAAGCACTTCCTTGCGAATCAGCGATTTACTAAGAAATTCTGCAAATCTGCAGCTTCACTACACGTACACGCAATAAATTTTACAGCGGTTTTATCGGAGTGGTTCTTTTACGCAAGGAAGACTACATACACATAGATCGTTCGTACGACGAGTTAACTCTCGGTGGGGATTGAAACTTATCCCAGTTCTTAACTTTATAATACGATGGTTGAAAAAGTTCTCGATGAAAGCGACTATCGTCGTGTTAAATTATTGAAAAATGCTATCTCGTTAATGCTACGCTACAATTTCGTAAAATTGGTCCAACGGGACGTAGTGCGGGAAGAAATAAACACTAATCTCGGTGGTCCGTTACAAAAGTCCCAGCGATTTTCAGATCTTAACGCCGCGTCGTGACCATAAAAGACCGACAGAACTTTCGTGGCCACCTATTCGTTTTAAATTAATAACTATTTTTCCATTGGACAGACCTGGACACTGTTTAAAGAAAATTATTTTCAAATGATCATTCGGATACTTTTTCCTTTTACGCGATCGTTAGTTATCACGCATCAGTAAATAATTAATTTCTGCGCCATTTCCGTATTTGATTTATAGTCAAATCATGTTCTATCGCAATTTGTGTAAATACATCTCGTAATTAATCTTGCAAACTACGTTACCATTCTACCAAAATATAATATTTTGTAGCTATAGAAAATAAAAAAAAGATCTGTAAGAAGTTTTTAAAAGTTATAATAACTGTAATATAAAGCAATTAAAAAGTTCTTATAGAAGTTTGTACTTAGTTCTTAAATTGCTTTCACCATAGAAATGCATTGAAAGTATTTCTTTCTTCGATATGCCCAGATCTGTTATCAGCCAATTAATGTGTTATTTTTTTCTCAACGCGTTTCTACTATTAACATTCTATTCTAAAATTTTTAATCCGTGAAAACTTGTACTGCCTATGCAATAATAACACCGCAAGTTTCCTGTGACAAAAATTCATATATGCGTCTTTCTTTGGATCGTCAAATGAAATACTTTAGCCATAATGGATCCATTCTTTCGAAGAGTTAACTTCGCGTAGGATCAAGCTTGAATTATTATTACATTATCGCCGTTGCCTTTTCTTCAGGATCGCGTGAACATTATTTCTCGACGGACGAAGGATTCTTATAGATTTTAATTGATACCCTTAACTGCTACATACTTTCATTATCGTTAACGAGAATTGCAATATTTACCTGACTCTCGCTAGCCGACTCTTCGTTTCGCGTTGACACGTAGTTCTAAATTTCATTTATAGTGCGCGAAGATCGTAGAAACGATAATGCGGATATAATAATAATTGGAATAACATTCTGCCAAGAATACCCGAACGCGATTAGGGTTTAAATACTTATAGCTTCAAATTACTCAGAAAACTGGTTTAAACAAAAATTATTATACTGATTTAAATGAACCCGAGAAGCTTGAAATGACAATTTCCTGACCCTCAACTATTAACTAACACTGTTTCAACAGCCGCATCGCGTAAATAAATGTCAAATATTGCATTTCAGATACGCAGTCCGAAATATTTATTCTAATTAATTATTTTGCCATTTTTCGTTCGAAAACATACCAATTTATGTTCAAGCGAAATATTTGGCTTTATGCTGGCAAAATAATTTTTCGAGTAGCAATTGAAAATACTTTCGAAAATGTACTTTTCGCAGTATTCGCACTTTCAATGTTTCAACGATCTTCTGTTTCGACAACGAACGAAACGAAGACCCCACGTGCGATCGAGTGGCAAATATGCAAACAGGTCACTCGTTTTGCGATCATCGCTTCAAATTTAATTGAATAAATCTGAAGCGGATGCAGGATCGCCGACCCATTAACACGGGCCAGTTAAAGCTCGTAGTCACATGCTTAAGATTGTGCGAGTTACAATATGTATAATGGAATACAATGATTCTCAGGAAGAGTTCTAATGGGAACGGTTAATCTCGAAGAACACCATTACGTTTACTTTGACGAACAGTTTTCTACGGCAGTCCTTCAGCTACGGCCAGCCACACGAGGCTCGTTTCTTCTTAACCCTTTCCCGTTTTATTATGTTACCCCGAGTATATTTATGCGAAATAGCAAAGAATACTTTAAAAAAAGAAACGATCCCGAGTACACTCGGACGGCATCGAATCGAAAATGCGCTTACTCCGAACAGCCCGTATCGAAATGATATTCTTCTTCGTATATTATGCTGACCGTTCGGAAGTTAAATTTAAAGATCTGCGATTTCAGAAGGAAACGAGTAACGCGATATATCTGATCTAGTGCATCGCCGTGGATCTCGAGTATGTGTCTTTTTCCCACGATCGAACAAACAAATAACGACATTGTTGTAACGGAAGTTTGATAGTTAGTTTACCGTCATTAGATTCGTTACGCTAAAGTTGCGAGGATGGCAATATTTAAGTCGCTTATTTTATTATACGCGTATACAGAAGTGATTTAAATTTGCTCTGAAATTTATCGCGGGAGTGTATTTCATGACGTACATTAATAACGTTGTTAATAATATAATAACGGTACACGGTAAATTAGACATTAAACTTATCAAAAAATCGAGCGCTGCATCAAATTTGAGCAATTTGCGTGGGCGGCTGTTAATAACGCGGGAACGCAATTTATTGAATATGAAATAATTGTACATGAAGTTGTACGGAGATTGCCTACAATTAGTCAAAAATCGCATCTGCTTGTAGAATCCGTCGGCGACGGCTATTCGCGCAATGAATACTTTCACTTTTTTCCTCATTTCACGAAAAATAGGAGCCAAGTTTATCACCCGTATTATACAAAACGATCCGCTGTGTATAGAAGTACGAAAAATTATCTAAGACATATCAAACACCTCGACTTTCAAAAATTGCCATAGAAAAAGGACCTAACGAAACGAATTTCGCGTCTTTCGGGCAGAAAGAGTGTTCCAAGCGAGTAACGTCTTTACCGTAAGGTAACTTGGAGAGTAATTAATAAAGGAAGTCACTCATCACCAACAATCGATCATAATTACCTCCCTTTCCTTCCCAATAATTAACGATAAAACAATTTTAAGTATGGGATACTTTCCAATGCGCGCTCGGGTAAACGCAACCGACGATGATAAAAATGATTGTATGCGACGAGTCTTTCGATGAATTATTTAACAGAAACGTCGGATGTTTCTATCACAAAGAAGATGTCAATAATAATCTTTCCAGAGACGTTGCGCGTGGTACAAATTATGACCACGGATGATACGCTATGTACAATGAGTAAAAAAAGTATTCGTACGCCAAAATGTCCGTCTGTAAACACACTTATTTGACTAATAACAAATAACTGATATAATTATCTAACTCCCAACACGTAAAAATACTTATATCTATTTCTATTTCAACTCAGGGGTATAATCCAATTAATCTTTTTAATTAAACAAAGTTTCCTGCAGTCTCGAAAAATGTTTTAACGAGACTTGGGAAAATAACTGATCAAATTATTTAGCTCCCCAGCACGTGGAAATATATCCATTTCAACTCACGGGTATGATCCAATTAGTCTTTTTAATTAAACAAAAATTTCCGCAGTTTAGAGAAATACCAGACGAAACTTGGCAAAAGATGAATCAACTTATTTAACTCGGAACACGTGGATATACTTATATCTCCAATATTTCCAGTTCAACTGACGGGCATGACCCGTTAAGTTCTTTTAATTAAACAAAAGTTTCCGCAATATCGAAAAAATTCTTAACGAACGTACATCTCTGCGAGATGTAAAGAAAATATAAAGTGTAATTTGCATGCGATAATAACGATTAATATCGGAATAGCATCACGTACGAATAGTTTCTTTAATCACCGCGATACTTCGTTAACGGCACCGGGAGGGCTCACTGAAAGAGGTTCACCGTGAACACGAGGACCAGGAATAAGGTCGTGGGTAACGAGAAGACGCCAACAACACCGGAGCCGAGATTGTCCTGTACCACGTTATCGTGGCACCTGGCGATAAGGTCAAAGTCCACGAGATTCATCGGCTTACCGTTGTACTCGATAGGCGAGATACAATAATTCTTCCTCTGAAACTCGTCCACGGTGCCATTGACGAAATCACTCTCGAGTATATTGTGCGCCTGACAGTCGCATGGAAAGTGATTGTCCAGGGCGCTGATGGAGCCGACCTCGAGTACGATGTCCTTAGCCTGCCGCGGTGCCTCCAGCACGTGATTGCCGTGAAATCTGAGCAGCTCGATGGCGTTCTCGTATCTCAGGTAGAGCCTCTCTATGAGATCCACTTTGTTGTTGAATATATTGAGCCGCTCCACGTGTGAGAGACCGGCGAACGCGTTCTCCTCGACGATGCCCAGATCGCTCTCCTGGATGTTCAGCGAGACCACGTGGGAGAGGCCGCGAAAGGTGAAGGATTGCAACGATGAGAGGTCCATATAGGTGAGTTTCAGAAGACCGACGTGCTGGAGCCCGTCGAAGGCGTCGGGTTCGATGGTCCTGATGCCCGACGGGAAGATCAGCCGCACGACGTTCGTCAGTCCGGAGAAAGCGTGGCCCTGGATCCTCAACAACGGATTGTTGCTCAACAGAATGAGGCGTATGTTCGAGGTGCCGGCGAACGAGTCACCCTCGATGTATCGAATCTTGTTGTTCGCCAGTAGCAACATGGACACGTTCTGCAGGGCAGCGAACGAGAACTTCTCGATGTAAGGTAACGGCGTGTGCTGAATGGACAGCTCGCGCAGCTTGTTCAATCCCCGAAAGGCGAACGGACAGATCGTGGAGATGTTATTACCATCCATGGTCAGCTTTCGCAGGACTCTGAGACCGGCGAACGCGTCGCCTTTTATTATCGGAAAGTTGTTTTTCGTCAGCGACAGCTCCTCTACCGTCTGCGGTAGCCGCTGCGCGGGGATATCTTTTAGCCCACCTGTATTGCAGAGCACCTGGAAGAAGCGAGGATCGATTCTTCCGTGCGTGAGTTAAACACCCGAGAGGGGTAGGTATCGCCGTGTGTTGCGAGTAATCATTGTCAAAAGTGTCGTGTGCTTCGTTCTTGAAAAGATCTATCCCGTACCTAAAAGCATCGTTTCGTACGACTCTAACGTGAAAATGGTGTGGTGCGTGTGTTCCTTGTGATGTACTGGTTCGAGTATCCCGTCGATGTATTCTAGATTCTATTATCTTGGTCGTGTCGTTGGATTCGACTGGATCTTACTCTGTGTGATTTTAGTTTCTATCTTTCCCTCTTGGCAAAATGCTCCGTAATTAAAATGATCGTTTCATCCGATCGTGCGTAAATTAAAATCGTGGGAGTGTTTCTTGTGACGTGGTGCCTCGAGTATCCGATCGATGTTGCTTAATTCGAGTAGATCTTAGTCCGTGTGATTTTAGTTTCTACCTTTCCGTCTTGGAAACATGATGCGTAATTAAAGTGATCGTTTTATTGGACAGCACCTAAAATTAAAATCGTGGGAGTGTTCATATCGTGACGTAGTGTCTCGAGTATCCGATCGATATTGTTTCATTTGACAAGATTTGAATCTCTGTGGTTTTAGTTTCTGCCTTTCCCTCTTGGAAAATAAATCGGGAATTAAAATGAACGTTTTATCCGCTCGTACGTAGAAATGAAATAGTGTCTCGAGTGTCCTATCGATATTGTTACATTTCACTAGATCCGAGTTCGCGTTGTTTTAGTCTTTACCTTTCCCTCTTGGAAAAATGCTCCGCAATTAAAATGATCGTTTTATCCGATCGTACGTAAATTAAAATCGCGCGAGTGTTGGTTGTGACGTAGCGTCTCGAGTATCCTAACGATGTTCTAGTCTCATTCGACTAGACCTTTTTCCGTGTGCTTATAGCTTCCATATTTCGCTCTTACACAAATGCTCGGTAATTAAATTTATCGCTTTATTCGATCGTAGGTATCTTGTCGATGTTGCCTTTAATTACATCGTGCAACGCGTAGTCAGTTTCAATGTTACGCGACCTCTGTGTGATCCGTGTCCCGATCTAATTCCGTGTGATCCTAAAGTCCATTCGATTCTGTGTAGTTTCAATGTTCTCTGTACGCTAACATTATTAATGTAAAACGTATACGCTATTCGATACACGAGCGAGGTATTATACCGTCGCGTTCATCGTGACGTGTGATTTGTGACCCTCAAACTGCGCGGTTCAATTTCAATTAATCCCCCGGTCGCTTGGTTCAATCTTGCCGTATCTCTAAACGCATCTTTAGTCGCTCGTTGTTGCTCTTTGTTTTCAGTTAAATACTTTGCTCTCAACGGTGAGGCCGTTTTTTCGTTCTTTTACGGGTCGGCGTTATTTGCGAATGATTACCTGCTTCGGGGATAAGCAAATGCATTCTGTTGGACAGTCCCATTGTTTTGCCGTTGTGGTTTCGTGTTCTAGCGTAAGCCTCGAGCTCACCGTCGCTGTCCACAGCAGGTAATAAATGCAGATCTACGATAGTTAAAGAAGAATGATGATAGCATCGAGTAATAGTATGTCCCGCGAGAATGCGGCCACGGCTCTCGGGGAGTTACGCGCATGCATTTTCAAATTGAACTTATTTCTAAAGCGTCTTAAATTCAAACTTGTTTTACTGATATTGGTTTTCGTCGATGATATATGTATATCGAAACCTTCGCCCGTTATACGTGATATTGAAAACGTTTTACACGGTTTTATTTGAGTCGGTATCTCCGTTTGTTTGATCTGTGTAAAAAAATGAGTATTTATTTTTAATCCGCTTCTATCAAGCCGATTCTCTCTTAATTTTATACGTATACGTATTCATACGCAAAAAATCTAAACAAATTTATATCACACAAACAAATTTGATCACATATCCGTTTTCGCAAAAACGAAACAACATTTACCTAATATAAAGTTTTCTTTTTTCCGTTAACATTTAAAAAAATTCTTTACGATAAATACGATACTGCCCTCCACGTTCTAATTATTTTAGTATCCAATGAATTATTTCCAGTGTTTTTTATATTCCCTCGGTAATAGTCAAAACTTTATATTTACACGACTTTCTATTTTATATCTTGACCGTTAACGATTCATGATTTTTCATTAAGTAATTACCCTGATTCGCGTAACGTATTCCTTGATGGTACCGATACGCTTTCAAGTCAATGCACGTTTCGCGTAATTCCAAGAGTCTCGTGGTTCCCCCGAATCCGCATTTGTCGAATTTAAGACATTTTAGAAATAAGCACACAAGAACGTTAATTGCGGCGGTGCGAAATCAAACTGGAACGGTCGTTTTTTGTCCCTTTTGCGAATAATAACAAATGCATCGTACGTAAAGAATACACTTTTTTTAAACAAAAATCAATAGGCACAGGGTATGTACGTTTAACAACGCTTTCCTCGTAAAACCTAAAACCGTAAAGCGTATAGCTACCATGGTTTCCAAAAGCTAAAAAACCTGAGCATTAGAATTTCATGTCGCACCTCTGTATTTCCGCAATGCCCATATGTAGCAGCTATTTAAACTTGATACAGCGTAAGCTAAGGTAATCATAGCAAAATTGATATAATATTAAAATAAATACAACTAAAGTCGTATCGTTCGTAAGGATAATTATACAAATTGATCGTACTCCGAGAGATCGCGTAACAATTAACGTTGCTCTATTTATTATCGACGGTATCATTAGCGGTAACGGAAAAAGAAATTCTCCGTGTCAGCGAAAAAGGATGATTTACAAGGTACAATGTGCTTCACTGTCGCAACGTGCTCTAATCATCGCGTTCCATTTCAATCGTCGACTTTACGGGCATCAGGATTTATTGATTGGACGATTATAGAAAGATCCTCAAATATTTAACGTCAATCTCACGTCACTCTTAATTGTCTAATAAACTCTCCGAAGCAACTCGTCATTTCGTCAGAGCAAAACCTGAATTATCGTCCAACGTAACCACCAAATTTACGACTAAACGACCATCAGAAGCTAATGGAAGTTATCTCTTAAAAATAAAAATAAAAATAAAAATAAAGACAGAACCGTTGGGGACAATTTCACCCGTACGTTCCCTCTTCCCATCGATCGATAGAAACTCAAAATTACCTCGCGAATTCGGGAGGAACGCTCCGATTGAAACACGTCCGCGAAAGATAAAAGAGGGATAGCGACGCGAATGCAAGTAGGATAAGCCAGGAAAACGTACGAGTAGGCTCGCAGTTTTCCCTCCGCATGCAAATAACCGTGTAAACGGAGCGTCACACATACGCAACGGGGTTGCCTCGCACACCGAGGGACAGACGGTGAGAAGAAAAAAAAAAAAGGAAATAGGATTCGCATTTGTACCTGCGCTCTGCAATACATCAATCCCAGTGTTTTTAGGGCGCATGCCTCGGCATCCAGGAAAACGACACGAGCGGCTGCCGATGTTCCGGCGTGTCCCGGAAAAGGAGAACCTCCGGGAAAAACGTTCGACACCCCGACGCACGGCACCGGTTTATTAAACACTAGCACCAATGGGACGAGAGACGGCACCGTTGCTCGACGAGACGTAATAAAAAAATAAAAAACGGGGGGGAAGAGCCGAGCGCGCCTTCCTTTACTACTCCGCACGCAGAGCGAGGCGAAACAGGCCGGAGAAATTTCGGTATCCGTGGCTGCATTCACCGGCTGGGCTCGAGGCTTTATTTCTCCTTAGCCACCCTCTCCTACCCCCGAGTCGCGTTCTGCGCAAGCCCATAATTATTCTCCCCGTGCGCGTAACCGGGAATGAGCCTTATTAGAGGGCCGTAACTATAGACGTCGAGTGACCAAAAGAAAGGTGGACTGATTTTTCGACGATCTTTGGCCTTTCGACAATTTGTCTCTTCTCCCGCACCGGTGGGGATGGAGGATAAGGGATGATCGAAGAATTACTAACGAATTTGGATCTTGTATTATGTCACGTAGCGCGTTCATCGTGTTATCGTTTTATTGAAGAGTTGATATCTTTTTTTAGGATAAACATCTTTGGATAGTTTGTAATTATTATTACCGATTGGTTTTCATTGCCGATTGCATATTATTGGGAGGTATAGTTTTATCTATTGCGATCATTTCCGTTCTTAGTTCCTTCTTCGCGCGAGTGAACGAAAAAAGCTGAAAGGATTTGTAACAACCTTTGATTTTTCAAGAAAATTGTCGATAATGCCTAAGAGAAGGAAAACAGGAGATGATTGAAAAATTTGTAACGAATTGGAATCTCGTACTATTTGACGTATGGCGGTAATCGATTTATTGTTGGTTGATAATTTTGGAATTTGTTTGGAAAGTTTGTTATTATTGCAGATTGGTTTTCAGTGCTGATTACATATGATTTAGAGATACAGTTTTATTTATTTGCCAGAATTTCTATTCTTAGTTCTTTCATTGATCAAGTGAATGGAAAAAGCTAACCCGATTTGCGACAATCATTGGTTTCTTTTTTTGGAAATTTGTCGATATTGTCTAGGGGGAGGAAAACGGGGGACGATTGAAAAATGAATACCAAATTCAGTTGTTGTACCGTTTGGTAGCGTTTGGTAGAGCTCGCATTATTGTTTTGTCGTAAAAATTGTATTCATTTCCCTAAATCTGTCTTTTCCAACACTATGATTTTGTCAAAGCATGCCAGTGAGCTGGACTGATTCGTGACCATGTTGTACTCCTCTCTAATATTCTTTTTTTGTTCGAAAGTAGGACGCCGGGGATGATTACAAAATTTCTAGGGAGCTTTGGGCGTGGTATTACTATAGAATTAATCATTTCTCAGGATTACGATGTCTCGAAAATTTCGTTCCATAAAACCTTGGACGTAATAATTAGAGCGCCGAGTGCCTAGATACGCTCCTATCTGGAAGTAATAATAAGAGAATAATCGTTTGAGCTTACTCCAACTTGCTCTATATTGCAACGGTGAGAAAAAAGCTTGAACCGAGTGCAAAGAGCTAATAGACCAATGTAAATAGAGCTTTAAACCTGCAGTTACATTTTCCATCCTCGTAGCTTGATTGAAAATCTCCTGACTCCCAAGTTGACTTTGGTACACTCCCTCTAATACCGTATCGATTAAGAAAAGAACTCATAAAAGGAGACTCTGAAGCCTGACTGAAATGCAGAGCTTTATTAACTTCTATTTTTATATTGGTGAACCGTCGAGTACCTGTTACCAATGAAATAATTAGAATTAAATTTGCACGCAAAGTGGACGAGTACTTTTGCGATCCACTGTACGCAAATGGCGTGAATTTCTAAAGAAGAGTATTTGCACACCTCGTTTTTCTGAGATAATCAAAAACAGAAAAGGAATATTCCTGTCTGGTGCGCAGTTACTTCGCGGAAAAACGAGATACGTGGAAAACGCTTACCTTCGTTCACGGCTGTATAAAGTTAGCTCGTAGCTGTATCGTTTCGTATAATAAATATACGAAATCCGTTCCCGTTTCAATCGTGTTTTTAATTGATTCGACAGAAAGCGTAATTCGTTGATTACTCGAGTTTACCTCTTTAAACCTCCAGTACCTCCACTTCCATTGTACTCCGCGCAATCAATAATAAATTACCGACAGTATATATTAATCGTGTGCGTCCAGGAAAAGTGATAGATCTCGAAAATTCCTCAGGATAATATATTTTATAACAAACTTGTACAATTCTAATAACATATGTCCACATAGTGGCAATGGGGAAATGACCCGTACGGTGGTAAGTGTATATAAAACTTACAATTATCAAAGTGCGATTCTCGGTGTTTATGTACGTGTGTCTTCGTGTATGTGCATATTCAACGTATTAAAAATCAGTCTTAAGAAATAATACGACGCTAGCTAGAAAGGCAACCATTCTCTTCTTATATCTCATTATTATTTACAATACTAAACCACTAATTAAAGTTTCTAAATATCCTACGGCTCTCTCTTAAGGCATCGAAGATTGCGTCTACGCAGTGGGTTAAAATCGATATTAAAATTAATCTATACGAGTACGAACGTCGAAGTTTTTATTTTTTTCCTCGCTCTCCCTCTTTCTCTTCTTCAATTTCGGGCCACTTTTGCAAAAACACGCGCGAAGATCGTTTGAAAAGTGGGATCAAACGCAACGATGTTGCGTCTACAAATTTTGTCAGTTCCAAAATCTTCGATTCGAATCTAAAAGCATCTATCGTGCGTGCACGTGTACTTCCCCTTTTTCGAAATTAGTATTTTTGTCTCCTCTGCTTAAAGCGCGTCTCTGATGCTTGGAAAGCCAGTTTCGCATGTCAATCTCTTATTTTTCTTTATCCTTCTGTCGTTGAAAATAATCTTTTCGATATGTTTCCTATCTTCTTTGCAGATAGATATCTTTATATTTCTTCTGATATGATTGAATTTAACTATTTACTAAGCTCTTTGAACACAACTACTTCCTCTTATTCGCCGATACGTTTACGATTTAATTATCTCCGCACTGCTCCGTGTATTCGTGCATTTGGCTATTTCTTTGTTTATTCTTCCTTCAGACTATTTCTATTTCTTTGACTATTTGTTGAATCTTATATAGTTTGTTGCTTTGCGTCGAAGCTAATCAGTCATTTTCAGTTGGCGATCGCTCTTTGATTTTACAATCGCATTGCGATCGACGCGCAGGTACTGTGTTACACGGTCTATTGTAAAACTATTGCTGGAGAGAAATTCAAGTTTCACCCGTACACTTTTGTCAATCGCGGAAGGAATATAAATCTTAAAATGTGATAAAACTTGAATTCCCTCCTCGCTCCGCGTTATTTAACATTATTTAAACTATTTCAGCTGTGGAATGCCCCATGCCGAGGTACAAAGTTTCAAGGCAGCTTTGGTTTCTACTTATCAATGAGTATCCTTGCATAAAGCGCAGCAAAACTTGTCCGAAGCGGAGTCTGAGCGCAAATGGAAACTTCATTGAAAGTTTTCCAGTCCGTGGAATCTATCGAGGATTTCGCCATAAGCTAACCACGCTAAACGAACATTCCAACCGCCGTACGCTCCATTACGAACGAGTCTTGCCGCGCGAAACTTGGCATCGAGAGGTTCATTACTATTATCGTTTACAGGGACAGATTGCAATTTGTACTTTCACGTAATATAATCTGAGATCCGTAACGGTTCGTGGTATCGGTAAGTAAGTTATCATTCTTGGAACGCAAAAAGTTTTCAATAACGAACGATCCACCGTTATTCGTTAAAGATTTACATTTGAACGAAATCTTTCGATGGACGTACCGTTTCTTGATTTTTATTACAATCAACGCATCTCCTAATAATTTGGATAATTCCAAAACGATTTATTGTAGAATTGATGATTTCAGTGTCGAACGGGTGCGTTACATCACGCGTCAACGATTACTCAGTCACTTGAATTATTTATTAATAATCTGTTCACGGACTATTGTTTCTCGTAATGAACGAATGACGTTGAGGCACTACCGTTTTATGCCAAGCATAGAAACGTGCTCCCGTGACACGTTATTTATCAATGACTTTCGTTATTCATTAAATCGAGTACTTTCCAATATCCCCGATACATCGCTTTCGCGATAAATACGTGAACGTCTCTGGAAACGTGGTCGCGATCCTGAAGGGCTATTCATCCGTATCGATCGTTTAGCGGTGCGTCGAAGGGAAGTGTGTTTAAAACGGGGAAAGATTTCGTTCTCTCATTACGCTCGGCGAACGTTTACCGCGCGAGAGTCCTCAAAGTAATCTCCAATTTTCAGACGTACGGGTAAATCTAGCGCAATTTCTTCTTTTTTCGCGACGAACTCTCTGAAGACCCGACGATTACAGTTATAAGAAACTTCTATAATAGAAGTACGATGCAATTTTGCGCGACTTGACGCGATCTTAAAGTAAACAGAAAAATGTATCGTTTCGATATCCGTTTCTCAAGAATGAATAAAATAGAATTCGAAAACGCACCCGTCTCCCTTCATTCGTTTTTTCTTTCTGTCAGCGATCTATAAATCGCTATCAATCCGCCGTTGGACGGCCATTTTAACATTCAAGAGACAACTCCAACGACTCCGTATGGTTAAAACTATCATATTTAAAATTCATATATGTCTATAATATAATATAGTTTTTATAACTTATATAATATATATATATAATTTTTGTGTGTGTGTATATATATATATTTATATATATCATCGTCTGTAAAAACACGGCTTCGTCGAGCTGGTAACGCAGGTTCGGCTCATCAGTCTTAATGTTAATGAACGATCTTGTTCGTTGTACAATGAGGTAGTTCGTTCTATGTACTATTGTATGTATAGGTATAATATTGAGCAATATTGCAGCTGTATCCCAGGGCCATGATCAGTAACGATAATGTAATCTTATAATTACCAACAAAATTAACAGCGATATCTCAGTCGTTAACGAAATTATTCGAAGTGTACAACTCTCTCGATTATATATCTCCTCGTATATAATCATGTCCTACTGACAGCATTTAATGCTAAGATAGGATTATCTTCTAAATAAAAAAAAGAATTGTCAAAATAATATACATTCTTCTCCCCTTCGCGTCGTTATTTATAATCGATTAAGACTCTCTCTCTCTCTTTCTCTAATAGTACTAAGATACGTCGAACACGATTGCAAAAAAAGAAAGAAGAAAAGGAAAGAAAGAAGAAGAATCAAATCACAATGGTAAATAATAAATCGTATTTATACTCACTGGTCCGAAAGTGTTTAAAGCTTAATGCAAATCATATTTTGCAAAATCGGTTTATCGCGGGAAACGATCCACGAGGTGTCCCTTTCGCGGAATTTCAATTTTCTCTTTTTTTGTTTTTGTCGCCACTTGGAGGAAAGCTAATTCCGAGGCACGCTGACTTTTATCATCGTGGTCCAACAAAGCAGCGAACATCCACGAATATTTAAAAACATTTCGACGAGTGGAAATATTGACCGTGAAAGATTATTTTTAGGAGTCTCTCGCTGGCGGAAGAGCGTCGTCCACGCTAATTATAATCAAACTTTATTGCCGTTACATCGAACATCCGGTTTGATCGAAATTTTGATCGTTTAACGGTTAAAGTGCTCCCGACAAAACATGCGTCGTTTCTCGCGTCAAAATGTCTTTCCTCTTCCTTCGAGTGAACGAATTATTCGAAAAATCCGTCGAAAGTTTTGAATTCGGCGATCGTCGGCATTAGGCTTTAACAACTTTGGAACGCAAGTGCTGGTTACGTTCAGTCTCTTGAATCTAGGACGCATAATCAGTCTTTTCTGCGGAGGTAAAAAAAAATCACAAAGAATAGGATCTTAAGGATCCGTTCCTGTCTGTCGGTTTCGATGATGATTCGCGCGAATGCTTCGTTATCGATACGTTATATGGCTTACAATTACGATCGTAATATTGATAAATATCAATCCCTGAGTCTCTGAAACTCTTCCCTCTGACGACTGGTACGGAACGAAGAACAGAATAAGCGGAGAACGTCGTTGACTTAGTTTCGATTATTGCGCCTTCGTCGTTTAGCGTTTGCTCCTCGTCTTTGCTTTACGATTACACCGTAATCTACGATCAACATGGTGTCCCAAGAATGGCGAAATTCTTCCGTTCAAATTTCGGCGATATCCTCGTTCGATGATTTTCCCTCTCGAAATTTCGTCAATGTTACCGGTTTGTCTCAAAAGTATCGAGAAATATGCAAAAGTTTTATCACTCTTTTCCAAAAAAAATAATTTTCACGCAATTGATTAACCTTCTTTCATCTACCTGGCAACTATTATTATATAATTACAACATTATAAATTATAATGCATATAATTATAGTATACGTAAACTCGCGCAGTGCAGCGTAACGAAGAAAAATCAATACCTGAATCTTTAAACTCCCCGATACTTTCGTAATAATCCATTCAAACGTATCGGAATCCAATTCACGAGGAATCGCGAGAATCCTATTTAAGGCCCGCACAATAATTCCGTCGCAGTTAAAATATTTCGCCTACCCGTCGACGTCAATCGCTGCTCCGTGGAACACCATTCCGTCACTAACACCTATCCTAACCGACCGTCCCCCCAAGTTACCTAACACCTCGCCCACGACGTTATAAACCGCGACAATAGTACGTCTAGTTGCTACCAATGAGAAGTAAAAGGAAAAACAAAACAAGAAAAGTGAGTCGCGAGGTTTAAGGTCCATCCATGCCATAGTTATCGCGACGGCGACGGCGGCAACGGCGGCGGCGATGACGCAACGTATAACCGAGATGGACCTTAAACCGGCGACCACGAGATCAAAGAGCCATCAATTGTGATTGCAGGAGTCGGAGCCACGATCCTCCTCGTCCTTGATAACCGACGTGGGCGGGACTATCACGCGAATATCCGACTTCCGACTCACCGAGAGATCTTCCACCTGATCGTCGTTATTCTGCTGCTTAATCGAGTGTACGACGGGGCTGGGGCTGCAGCGGGATATGTCCAACATCTCCCCGTCCCTACCCTTGTAAGCCTCCATGATCGAGGCGGGGTTCTCGATCACCGCATTACTGTTCTCGTTCTCGTTCTCGGAGAGGGCGCCCCCGTATATGCTGCCGTTCGCATTGCCACCGATGCCGTAAGGGAAACAGGCGCCGCTGCCGTTCGAGCTCCGCTTGAAGGGTCGCGACGTCGTGATGCCCAGCTTCTTTACCTTGTCGTAAAGGGTACGCGACGGCACGCCGTACTTACGCGCTGCCTGAAGGGCGCTCATACCTGATCGCACCGCCTCGATCGCGGACATTATGTCGTTCCTGGTGTACTGCTTGTAACGCTTCCATTCCGGTTTCTGCGCCGCCACGTAATTCACGATTCCTGGAATGAGATACGGAAACGTTGGTTCGAAGTAGGGGGATGATAAAGGGGTAGCGGCAGGGTCAACCAAACCACGACGAGAGAAATCTTAATAGGAGTCAAGTTTTATTTTTAACGAACTGAAACCAGCGAGCAGATTTTAAATAAACTGTTTAAAATACATTTATCTGTTCTCGATAAGCTACTATTTCTATTCTATAAATTTTTAATTATCTACTTATAGAAGTTTAAGCTTAAGTAAGCCATGTTGGCTTCAGATACGTAATTATATATATTAGGGGAACCGAAGAGTAATGTCGTTTTTTACCTCAAATTCAAAACAAGCAAATCTGGAAAACCAATTGATTTATCGATCCAGCAGTGAACATTTAGACGCTAGATGATGAAAGGTTGTTGACAACGAGGGTGATCACATCGTTGATTAAAAATAAAAAGTCGTTAAAAATGTACTTGTTTGAATTAAACGGCATTAGTTTTCGGTGCTCCTAACATATGCTGGGCTTTTTTTGTTACGTAACGCGATGGAACGGCGTTGCAGCACTTTTTTCACGGTATTTTTAATGTTTCAAAAGTAATTAGACAAACTTTAGATTCGACATCTAAAATTTTAAAAAATATGATAAATTTTGTTTAATATTTTATGCGCTTCGTGGCGTAGGAAAAGTTGCTTTAAATTTCATTGAAACGATATTTGAATATAACTTCCTTTAATAAAAAGCTTGACAAGAAGTGAGTTCCGACACCCTTTTTTTGAATAGCTCTATGTATATGTATGTGTATATACAGAGTGTCCCATAAAGAGCGATAATCTATTAAAGGTGCGTTACTTGATATAATTCTAAGCAAGTTTTTCCTTCCTAAAGCGCCTCAGTTAACGAGATGTCAATGAAAATCGGGTCCCAATCGGAGCGGGACGCGACAGCTGACGGCGTCAGCTATTGGCTCGCGTTTAGTCTCGACTACCAGCTAACCAACCACCGACGCAACCGGCTAGCGCGTTTTTCACCCATTGGCTGTCGTTTTCGGCTAACATCTCGTCAACCGAAGCGCGACGAATATTTTTTATAAGGAAAAATCTGCTTGAAATTATCTCAGGCATCGCATCTTTGACGGACTACCACCATTTATGGGACACCCTGTATAGGGTTGTGAAAATTTATACGCTATCTTTGAACGCCGGTAAACTTTCCCCAAATGACAATTTGCCAGATAAAACACTCCCTACCAAATACCCGCCGAAAACCTCTCGAAACTTAAAATCGTCAACCACAGATATTCAAAAGGCTCACCTGTCTTGGTATCCCCGGCGTAAGATTGAGGTGACTGTTTCTCGTCCTCGTCCATCATGGACACGTCGGTATAAGGACTGTGTGCGGGTTCACCGTGAAGCAAGTCGGTACTGCTGCGCCTATCGTTCTCGTTCGACGAGCCATTGCTGTTGGCGCGAAAATGATTCTCGTGGCTGTCCGGATGCAAGAGGGGAATACCCTGCGAGCTATCCGCATGACCTTGGCCCAGCACCGTCCTGAGGATCGGCGTGTCCCGATTCATGAGCATGTTCGAGAGCTTCTTACGCTTCAACGGCGAGGTCTCGAAGCCGTTGTCGTAAGAGCCGCCCAGCATCGAGGAATGTTGAGGATGCGGGGCCTGCTGATGGCTGGGACTCGTGTGGGAGAGGGGCATGCCCGAGAGGGCCCACATCGGCAGAGAGAGACGATTTTGCGCCCTGTCCACGGGTGATTTACCGTAAACGTTGTAAGCGTTACCAGTGGAATGTGGCGGCGACGTGTGCCCGCTGCTGTGAGCGGCGCTACTCGTCGTGCTCGTGCTGATCGCCGGTGGTGGTGACATCGAGGTCTCGACCTCCTCGCGACGGCCTTGGGATCCATTCTCCTCCACCAGACCCTTCACCTTCAGCACCTCCGCGACCTTCAGCAGGCCCCCCAGTTGCTCCTGCGCAACGTTCACCTCGCCCCGATACATGTACTCGAGAATCGCTTTTATCTCGGCGTATTTCACGTCCTTCAACACGACAATGGGATGCTTGCAGGGCAGATCGATGAACAAGGTTTGGAAGTACGACGAGCACGCGGCCAGGACCATTTTGTGACATTTCACGGAAGCGCCGCCGTCTACCGCCAGGGTGACGTCGGTGAACGCCTCGTTTTGGAGAAGCTCGTCGAAGACGGTCAGTAAGTTCGAGCGATGATTGTTCCAACGGAGACAGTACTGCTGCGAAGTGCTCGCCATTTTTGATTGAATTTCCCGCTTCACGGTGATCCTGGAAGCACAGTTTGCTCTTTGTTAAAACGTACTACGTATACATTGGACGGTATGCATTGTCTTTCGGTCAATTAAATGTAATTTAATTGTTCGTTGACGTATTTAATTAATATCACTTGTTTAATTTATAATTCGGTGGTATTGGCGGTGGAGCTTGAATTTTTTATCGATTCTTCAGCGAAATATAAACGAACTCACTCGATGAGATGAATTTTTATCGTCAAATCAATTAATTTCTTCAACCCAAAGGACAAAGAAGCAGCGATGAATAATTTAAATACTGACAAGTTATTTATTTTTAAATATTGTGAAAAAAAAACGCAATTAGTTTCTATTGAAACGTGGCATTATTACTTCAGTTTCATTGTTTAACGATGGTCGAAGGGATGGTAGAAACGACGATAATTGCAGACTGCAGTTTTCTTTTTGTCAGGTTGTACCCCACGTGAATGTTCTTTGAGAACGTTATAGATTGCTTTGTGGCACAGTCAAACCCCGATTATCCGGGCTTACGATAGGTCGAATAATTGAAAACCACGGATAATCTCAGTCATAAAGAATTAAGTTTACCCGTAAACGGTTACGCTGGGGTCTGGAAAACCCCGGGGACATTTTAATTTCGCGCCAAGGGGTGAACGGTAAAATATATTTTTAAACGCGCTGGGACTAATATCGATTACTCGAGGGTTCCATAAACCCTGATACAATGACCGTATAATAATTTGCATAGTTCGACAATTTTTGAAAGATATCTACCGTGTATTAATTATTTGGACAATCTTAAACAAAATGGAAGAAAGCCTTCTAGATTCGCGGTACGGTGAGCGCTTACCGAAAACGAATATAAAAGTTGCGGTTAAAAATCGTGAAACGAAAATCAAGAGTCGAATAGGAGCAAAACGAAATATTTGCCCACGCGTGAGAGCACCGAAACTATTTCCGATACCCGGTACTATTTTACCATAATTTTTACCATCGTGACGGTTCCTTCCGCGGGTCAACGACTTCTACCGTGACCGACCGTAGATCAGATAAACGCGTTTCTAACGTACGCATTATTTTTATATACACGAGTATACATATATCGTTACGGACGCTAACGCGAGCGTGTATACATACATATAAGATATACGAGTTTTGTTCCAATACAAACAATATTGTTGCAAATTAAAAGCATCGCTCCAACTCAGCGCGATCGTCGATCGCTATTCCTAACATTCTACAATAAAACTGTTTCGGATGCAAATCTAAACTGCTCCGAACTTACTACGCGGCTCGATCGAACGTAGCGAATCATTTTCCGAAAAAAAACGATGCCACGAGATACGTCCGTTCGTCAAAACTGTCGTATCGTTGAAACAAACAGGAGAAATCGATAATGGTCGTTAGACCAAAATGGAATTATTTTTCGTACGTCCCGTGAGTCACTCCCGTGGTACTACCCCCTCGTTTCGTTAACCGTTCTAATTCGGGGAAAACGCGTAAAAAACTGCCAATAACGCGCATGTGTAGAGGGCACTCGATGCGTGCAACGCGTATACGGAAGTTAAAATTCGAGGAGGATAATCGATTCTCCAGCCGAGTGGAGGGTTAAACGCGCAAATATATTCCGTCCATCTTCGTTAACACCGAATCACCCAACGATCGCGGAAGTAATCGAACGCGCGCTTTAGCGTTTAAAAAAAGATTATATTGAATCGATTAAAATAATTGCGACGTTTATTCGTGTAGCTGTACTATATCTATATCGAGTATTATTGTCGTGAAATCTTTGCACGCTAGGCGCTTGGTTTTTTATTTTATCGCGAAACGATATCTTGCCTGAAGGAAAATGAGAAATGAAGGGAACGAGAAGTAACTTTATTTCACTCCATTAGCCCCGCAGTTCGATTCATAGAATTTTGAAATCTCTTACTTTCTAATCGTATAGACATAACGGTACGAATAATACGCTTGCATACGAAAGAGTTCGCTTCTACCGAAACTCACAACTCGACGCTCAGAAATTCCGGAATTCGCCGCTCCAACGTTTAACGTTCCAACGTCAAAATATTAATGAATATTAAATTGTCTCTTGATTACGATCGTTGTAACTGACTCGCGTTTCGGTAAGAGACCGTTATACCAGTGTAATGTATTTTCTCATTACATTTGAAGGGAACGTTAAGTAGCACTCACCAAAATTTGGGAAGAGCAACGATAATTCTATTAACGAGAGACTGTGTCGGTGATATGTATTGTATTATTACCTCATAGAATTAATTTAACGCTTCGTATTAAATGTTTCTTATATTTCGCATAGCTTATGAAAATTGCTCGTCATTATTACAATTAGGACAAATTAGGGAAATCGTGACTCCAAAAAAGCAAAATTCTACGTAATTATAATTCGCACGAGATTATTACGCGTGGCACGTAATTACGGATGCAAATAATTTTACCTCCATTAGCAAAACCAATACGAGTCCCGGCAATCATAATCCCGGAAAAGCAAGATTCTACTCGATTTCAATTGACACGGGAGTATTAACCGAGACCCCAAATTACGAATGCAAATAATTTTACCTCTATTATCAACATCCACGCTTCCACGCCGAATAATTCCACTCCCGCGTTCAATTATTGGACAGTCGTGTACGAAATCACTTAATCGTCAAGAACTATAAAGATAAAATCAAAAATCGAGTTTCCCCGCGGAAAGTACCCTCGCGCGGTCATATGCAAACACCCGGAAACCGACTCTCGATACAATCGTCAAAACTATCGCGGCGGCGCGAGGGAATAGAAATTCAGTATAAACGATATCGCGAAAAAAAAAAAAGAAAAAAAAACTTACTTGACGAAGACGATGGCCTCTTTCTCCGAGACGATGGCGCCGCGACGGCGTTCAAATGGCCGCCGAGGAGTACGGTAGGAGACGTACGATCTTTGCGTGCGTGTGCACTCGCATTCGTCACTCGTGTAAATTTCTTCCTCGATACCCCTCAAGACACCCCGTGCATGGGGCGCGGGGGCGCGTGAGCGCGCGCGCGCAGAACGGAAGGATCAAAACAAACCACGCGTCCCTTCCATTCTCGCGAAAGCAATATTCGAGTGAACAAATGTGCAAACAGAACCACCGAAATGCCACATTTAGTTACAACTACCGCTTTATAGCTACACTCCGGGGGATAGAAAACTTTCTTCTCCCTCTCTTTTTTTTTCTATCTCTCTGTCTCTCCCCCTCACTTTTTTTCTCTCTCTCTCTCTCTCTCTTTCTCTCCACCGCGTTAATTACTCCCACGAATCGTCCCCCTTCCTCGTCCCACGCGTTCGGTCCTCAGCTATTTACGCACATTTTCTGCTCGCGCCCTTCTCTCCCTTTATCCCGTGTTATTCGCAACCCCGTTGCGTGTCCCTTTCTGTTCTTTTTGCTTTCTCTTCCTCTTTGGCTCTGATCGTCGGTCGGACGCGATACGAGTGCACACCCGCAGCAGGAAAAACTCCAAGTCTCTAGCGCGAACGGAAACCCTCTCCCACGGCCAACTCGGCGACCACTGACGACTGACGAACAGTGCGTAGAAGACGCGCTCGGCCGAACTGGTCATGGCCTACGACTCGCATAGGGGTGGCGAGGGGTGAGAGCGTGGTAGTGAACGCACCGTCTCTGTCTTTCCCTCCTTTTTTTTTTTTTCGTCGGGACATCGGTGCGTCCGTGTGCGCCGTGGCAGTGGCGTAACCAACGAGGAGGCCGCGCCGAGCGAGACAGAGCTGTCGGGAATATTCTCAATGGGGGAATATTCACGGTGACACGGGCGTGGGATTTGTTTAGAATGCATCGCGGTTTGCGAAGAAAATTCTTTTATCGACTCGCAATGACGCGCGTAGCGATTGGAAGCGTGAATCTAATCGGTGATTAGAACCATCCGAACGAGTCACGAAAACGAGGAGGTCTGGAGAAGCGTGGAATATCGGTGGGATTTTTTGCGACAGCTTTGGGTGGGTAATAATTGTTCTGCGTAATTTCGTAGTTAAAAACGGAGCGTAGATTGCGCTCGTACGTTTAAAGATTCGACGATTCAGGAAAATATTGATGTGCGGCACTGGGAATATTTTTGCGTTCGGAAAAGAAGAATCGTTAATTTTTTCTAGTATTTTTGTTACGTATCAAAATTCGTTTCCTTTTTCCACCATTGCACGATTCGAGAAGGGATATCGATAATGAAACGAGGAATACCTGAAATTTATATAATCACGCGATCTCTGCTTAAAAGAAATTCTATTTCGTTATCTTCTATTTACCATCGTGAGAGAGAAAACGAAATTTATCCATTGTCAACGATATCGCAAGTTATTCGGATAGCTCGTCGAACTTTTTAAACAAATTCTCGCTAGTCGACGCAAGCTCGAATAACGCGAGTGCTCGATAGCGTCGTCGATCGACGATCGATCCGATCGACCGTGAGCAAACGGAAAAACGGCCGAAAATAATGCAAATTCGAAAAAGTTACGCCACTGAATAGCACGCACGAGGAGACTTGCACAGCCATGGTTGCACGATCGGCCAATCACGCTGCGTCTAGGCCAATATCCTGCGGGGTATAACGCACACGCGTGCAACACGGTGCATGCTTCGAGGCGCGTGTGCGTGTGCGACGACGACGTCCCCGGGCGTTTGTGTTCGTACACCCACGTCTTTTGGCCCGTATAAATGGCCGCGTCTATGTGCGTCGAGGACGAAAAACCCGCGTGCGGCTGTATGCGTTCACCGAAAATTGCCACCACGCCCTGGCTTCGATGCGTCCGCTGATTGCGACCGTGCACGCTTATAAAAACCTTTTTCAAAACCTCTCTGGGAAAGCGTGGAACTCGACGAAAACGCGTCGCAAAAGTTACGCCGCCGATCGAAATCGTAAGGTGGAAAAAATTCGATGAGAGGGACGATCTTTCCCTTGAATTTTTCTTTGTTCGTGGCGACGTAATTAACAATAAATTGCGATACGATGTAATTATGCAACTAGGATCGAGTACTGATAGAAACGGCGAAGCGACGATAGACGGTGTAATCGTGAGCAACGATAACGTAATAATTCGTCGTCGCGTAGGTTGAAAATCTATACTGAAAGTATGATTTAAAAAATTCAATTAATTAATCTCGACAGAGAGTTTTAAAGAATAATCTTAATCACCCGCGAACGTCTTATGAAAAATTCCGAATTCTGTGCAATTAGTAAAAAAATGTACGGTTATAGCCCGCCCCGATCGCGGGTCTGAAATATCATTAGAGTGATAAACAATTGATGGAAAGAACAGTCCCGCGCTAGTAGTACATCTGTGTTAATATTTGTTTCTTAGTATTCATCACTGGCGTTTCGGAGCCACGTTTTTCCTGGCGAATATGACGATGCATGAATATTAATGACCGTCGCGCTACGAGTGAAATGTATAATTTTGTACAAAATTCTTCCTATCCGCGTTTAAAAGCGCTGAAAAGGAAAATTAAAAAAGATTTCAGTTGCGATCGGTGAGATTATTCGCGCGACGTTGCTCCCGCTGTTGTACAAAAATCACGTTTCTAACGCACGGGAATGTAAAAGCTTCCTGTTTACCAGTGCTCGCAAAGTGCGACGGTAAAAGCGGCCGAAAATATGCGCCACGATGCCCCTTATCTCGAGAAGTTCGTAAAGCGAAAGAAGAAGACACGATAAACTAGACGATAGCGACGCGGCCCGAAAGAAAATCGTCCCCGGGCCACGTGTGTGCGTTTCCCTCCGCACACACAACCATTGCCACCACCAACGTGCCGATGCATGCGCGCGCGTACTGGTGGTAGTGAAATGTGCGTGAATGCGCCTCTGCCAGAGGCTCTTCTAGGCGAAGAAAAAGACGCAGGAAAAAGGGGGAATGCGAAGCTGGTAAGGTGAATCCTTGTACCGTTGCGCCATCGAAAAATTCCATATTCGACGGACCGGCTGCGATTGTGAGTCTACGAATTACTAGGATTCAGGAAAATATAGATTCTGGATGTAGGTGAATTCGATTAGTTATTGCTAATGACGGTACGAGACGTTTCGGACGTGTAAATATTATAATGAACTTTGGAAATTTACGATTCGAGAAACGATAAATTCTAGATGTAGATGAATTTGATCGATGCAAGATCGTTATTGCAAGTGCTGGTATGAGACAATTAAAGCGCACAATTTCTAGCGAATACGATCTTATATATGTATATCGATAGTTTATGAAAATTGTGACTCAGCGATGGCTAGATTCTGGGTACAGGTGAATTCGATCGACGCGAGATGGTCATTGCTAACGGTGATACGATACCTTTGGAAACTAGAGCTCGCAACGAACATTACAATTAGTTTATGAAAACTGCAGATTTGGGAACACGAATTTCTATCGAGATTCGATTTTTACGGCACCGTTACCGCTAATACTGTTAGTATTTTAACAGAAAATTCAAGATGCGTATTGAACGGGCCAGTTCTTATTTCAAACGTTTATTTAGAGTTGCAACTGTTTTAAATGTTTTGCAGTAGACCCAACAGAAATATTATCTCGTTGATTTAGAGACAAAATGAGTCTTGCTCGAAACGTATTTGTACATATTTTAGATACATTGCAAATGTACGCCTCGCACCTGAGTTTTCATTGTCATCGGTTCTATTCAAGATCGTACCCTGTTGCGTTATTATAAAGCAGTTACAGTTTAGACCACGATGAGTAAGGGCAACACGTATTACTATGCTTTTGGAGAAGGGTCCACTTAATGGAACGTTCACCCTCTACTCCAGATTTAGCAGCGCCTTGCTTCCTCTCGAAAATGGCTGTATTTGGGTAAAAAAGAAAGAAAGATAAAAAAACGAAACGGCAAATGGCAGGAAGCTCCCCAAATTTGAAGGGCAATCGCAACGACTTTAATTCGGAGACCATGAAATAAAAACGGCAAAGTTAGACGATTCCGTGGCTCGTACTTTCGGCCAAACTACGTAAGAAAAGATCGTGCACGTTAAAACATATTAGTGATAAGTACGGAACGTTGCACATTATCTATCGTGAGCAAAGCGATGATAGAGGGATACCAACTGCTTGCTTATCGGCTCTACAGATAGTACGGAAGTTTCGATTTCATATTCTCGCGTATTTTTTGAAATCATGATGCTTCCACGCCCAGATTACCGCTAAACGTCGATCAACAATTTTTAGAGAGCTAAACGACGACAGATGGTTTTCACCGAATACGATTGAAAAGTTATTGGAGATTCGTGAATTTCTACAAATTGCAATAACATTGATAAAGCTGAACCTGCGCGCGTTTGTATGCCTGGAAATTGTAATCAACTTCCAGACGGGTTACAGAGTTCAGATTCGATAAACAATACTGCCGAAACAAAATGAAAACTCCACAATCAGTCAAATTCGATAAACTGTACTGTCGAAACAAAATGAATATTCCACAATCCTTCAAATTCGATAAACGATACTGTCAAAACGAAATGAAAATTCGACAATCCTTCAAATTTTAATTCTAGGGCCGGTTATCCTAAATGGAAACGTTGGCCAATTGTTGAATTTTCCCGAGCAAAGTTAAAGAACAATTCTGAACTAGGTTCAAAGAACAGAAAAACAGTACATTTATCTTTTGTTTCCTTTTACTATCAAAAATTCCTGAATAAGAAACAAAAATTGATTATCTAAAGCAACTGAAATGATCTAAAGATCAACACCCTAAAATAAAAAATTACAATACCCAATAAAAAAAATTAAATTCGGTCCACGGAAAACGATAAAACGAATAATTCTAGTCAATAATTTCTAATCGAACAATTTTTAATCGCCTACAGAGTTTTTAAACGGCCCGATACTTTTAAAGGCTTTGAAAGGCAATCCAGAAGAAAAGTCGCTGCAGGGCCGAATCGCGCGTAAACCGTTACGTGAATCGCCCTGTATAACTACACGTATAACGCACAGGAGATTCACGTAGGTGTAAGTTTTTCTATGGGGAACTTTACACGGGTCTAGGCCGCTCTCGTGAGGCCCTCAAAGGTAGATGCAAGCGGCTTTCGATCCTCCTAGGAACCTGTTTCTCTTCATATGCGTTTCCCTATCGTCCTCGCGGTTCATCTACGACCCTATCGAAAATTCTGACTTTCTCGCATCCTCCAGAAAATATTCTCATATTCTCGCTCCCACGAAATTCCTTCGGATCAAAAGAATTTCCACGATGTCGAAATAGCTCCGTTATTTTTCATACTTGTTAAATGCGAATGGGAATAATTTAAAAATGATTGTTTCGACGCAACCAAATTTTGTTGAACGCACGAGGATACGAAACGAATATCAATAAAGTCAATTTCGTTACACCTATTAATAGATTTATGGATCAGAAACGTTTATTAAACGCTGACCCCTATTTTTCCCGTTAAATATTTTGAAAACCCAGTACAGTTCGCAAGGTATGCCAGTTCGTTAGTAGTAATAATTAAAGTTTATGCAAAATTCATGTCTTCATAGTAAAACGGTACAAAAAAGTGGAACTCGAACTTTCGTTACTAGAGGATTCAAAAATTCGATCTGGTTACGTTAAATATAATATTGTGCAATCCAATAGCCATACACGTTATATTCTTCACTTAAATAACGTGTGCACAAATACACTAATATATTTATACCTAGCGCCTAATTGGCACATCCGCTTCACCATATATCGGTTAAACATTTGGCATGCATTTTGCATAAACACCGCAATCCAATAATGATATAAATTCTCAATTCTCCCGCTTCGCGCATCGGTTTACTAATGCACTCGCTCGCGGAATGCACATTTTTGAAATTCCAACCAATAATTATTGTAACCAAATAATAAACAATAAATCAATTTAACTAAATGATCCTCGAAGTCAAACACCTCCACGACCTTTGGTTAACCCATTTGCATCTTGAGGAAGAATGAAAAAAAGGTCCTCGTTACCAAATTTAAAAAAATTATATTTAAGTAAAACAAAATTGAGCGTATTTATACGCTCCGGTGGTAGTGACCAGGAAAATGAGGCGTATATATACGCTAACGATGTAAATGTGTTAATGAAATGGTTGCGTAGCCATTCGATTCGCAATGAACAAACGGACGATCAGGAAACGCGTTACAGGTGAACGAGGCGTTGCTGCCGATAGTTGCGGTGAATGGCTAAGCCGCCGAAAGGCAAAGCAAATCTTAAACGGCAGAACGAGGTGCATTCGGTTACAAGGAATAATTGCACTTGACGCCCCAGAGGGGGGCGGCCAAGGGTTCCCACCGGACCAACAATACTTTTACCATTGTACGGCCAACAATGTATCAGCAGGTAGCTGATCATCGATCGGGGTCCCCCTCGGTCAATGGCCTTGCAATGCACCACCGAACGGCGAGGGATTTTTTTTATACGAGTACGTACAGGTCTTTTCATGAAGCGTATTGCATTTTATTCAAATTTTATATTCACAGTGAACGTGGGTTGGTAGATACGCGGAACTCGTACCGTAGAATTGTTTCGAAAGGATTAGAAGATGTAACGTCACCGTGACACGGTGTAACTTACACTGCTGACCAAAAGGATTGGACGGAGTGATTTTTTGCGCGTAATTCGCGTTGAGATTAATCGATCGCCGTGAAACGTTACGTGAGAAGGGAGGATAGTACAGGAACAGGATTTTATGATAATTTAGTATTAGTCCTATCCCAAAAAATAATTAAAGGTAGTGAAAACTAAAATTTTACCTGATCAGAGGGATAGAAATTGCATCGTTAATATTCTTCTTAATTTCCCGTTTATAAATCTGCGTAGTTTTAGCATTAAATTGCGCCTGGAGGAATTGAAACACTCAAATATTACGAAAATGGCGACTCTTATATGTGGGGTGTACTTAAAACTTATGTATAATCGTGAAATTTATTACTCCAATTCGCTCCGACATTGGTGCCGAAACGTAATTTAAAAAGATAAAAATTCTGTTATTCGCAAAATACGGGGTTATTCGAATTTGAAAGTAATAAACATCGTGACTTCGAGGAGTTTCAAAATGTTATACTCGATCGTTTCGATCACCGATGAACGATTAAAAATTTCAATCGCGATCGTTAATTCGTGTGAATCGAATGAACGTCGCTCGACCCTGACCGGCCAGAACCATCGTGACCGTTGCATTGAAAATTCGTAGGTTCTCGGTTATCTCGGGACACCCTGTACATTCGTGACTTACGTGAAACGCAACCGCCTAAGTTTCCTGGGCGCATAATCGAAATCATGGGCCATAGGAATGGCGGAGTGGCAACAACGTTTCCCGGGTCGCAATAAAAAAATAAGTAAGGTGTATTCTACATATAGGGCGTAGGTTTATCTGTGGTAGGGCGAGTGTCAGTGGGTCGACACCCGCAAACCGGTCCTGATCACGTGGAATGTGAGCCCATCGCAGCGCGATGTTGCCACGTATATGCATGATTTCCCAAAAGTGCATCCAGCAGGGCCCTGCTGCGTGCAGACACGCGTGCACGCATGCACACACGCGGGGCTCTGCCCTTCCTACGATTTCGGGAAACTGACTCTAGGTTTCACCAACGAGACGCCGAAATAATATTCCACGACGTTTTTCGGGATTCCCTCTAAAAGCTTGGAAATTTACACGATTTTCATAACGATTTTAACCGTTTTCGAATTACGCGCCTACGTTTGACGAGATCGAATAAATTTTGCAAAATCAATTTTTTCTAATATTTTCATTGGGAACGCTGAATTGTATTTTAGAGGGAATGCAATTTTGATTTCGCTTTCGGTAAAATGCAATTTTGCGTTATAATTAATTTTCTTCCAATTCAACTTCTCTACGTTTGATCCTGTTGCGTCGATTATTATTTCTCTATTATATTAAACGCGTAATTTCAAAATCATTAATCCCTACTAAATTACTCAATTTTCAAGACAATCGTCACCGTCGAATAGCGCGGCTACGTTTTCAACATAAATAATTTCCCAAAACTTATCTTATCATCGATGACTAGCATTTTAAAAGAAACCCAGGTAACTACAGTTAACTTGCGTTAATATTATTATTAACATACTTCCCCCGTTAAGTAAATGTTAACTAAATAGTCATTCGCTTATCGATAAAAATTCCCTTTCCACCGTGTTAGATTATCATCGATTTTCTATGAAGAAATCATTCGATTCTCACGCCACGAATCCAAGTGAATTTTCCAGCTATTCCTAGGCGCATAATTTACGCATCTATGCGTGCACTATTCTGACTCGTTGGACAACCCTACCCTCCAAGGTCATCCTTCCCGTATTCTCCCGCGCCCTTTTTATACCCTAACCGAATGGGATGGAAGAGTTTTTATAGCAGCGTGTCCTTGGAGCACGACAATGCCAGCGTGTTTCCTGTGAGGCACCTGTTGTCTAGCTGCTCTTTTCGTTGCCACGCCTAATGTGCACATTCGATGCGATCGAAACTCTTTTTTTTCTTTTGCCTTACCTAACGCCTTTTTTTTATATTAATCGATAGCCTCGAAGCGACTCGACGTAACGGAGAATCTATTCCGGCGCGGAAACGCTCGCGTGAAGAAAAACGCGAAACTTTATGAAACAAATCCTGATGGGCTTAACAGATGGGATGACTCCGTAATTTTCTGGATGATTATGAGTCTTACGGAGCCGGAGAAAGATCGACGAACGTCGTGAAACCTCTGTGGGAAATGATCCCGGGAAGATTTGGAAGATCGTGACGCGTTTGTTTAAAAATCGGCTCAGTTTCGAATAAATGTATACTATTCCTTATTTCGTTATTGGACAAGTTATATATAAACAGATTTTCTATTAAAATGACACTTAACATCGAAGATCGATTAATAGTTAAATTTGTTCAACTGAGAATTAGTATACCTAAATAACTGCCTAAATATCGGTAGCCATCGTAGTACAGATACACGCAAAGTTGTTTTGTTTTGAAAATACGTTAGTTCGATAAACCATTAATTATTAATATGTATAAACGAATAAATAGCAATCATTTTTTTACAGTATTTTGGCTATCCTTAAGAAAATCACGTTGGTCTTTGCTTTTGTACGTACAAATACTTACAAATCAATTGACCTAAAGAATTAACGAAAAAAAAAAATTATTTGTTAAGTACAATTTTGAGTTTAACTCTAATTTGACATTGAAGTAATTAATAATCAGCGCGCATTTAAATCACGCAAGCTTCAAGGATTAAACTGCTAAGAATATTGGTTAGTCAAAAAAAAATTATGAGGCAACCAAAGTAATTAATTACCCCAAAAGTCATTTGTCACTGTGTACTTCAAGTAACAAATGACCCGTAGTTCGCTGTTCCAACGAAAAGTCATAGAATTGAGAGTTCGTACAATGGAGTATTATAATCCGCGTAAATTTCATTTTGGTGGATCGGAAAGAAATGTTCGGTGCTGTTTTGGTCATCGAAGAAAGTCGTTGAACCAGATTACAGGAGCATCGACCACGAGAGTCGACGGCCGGTAGAAGCCTGCGAATAGAAACCTGTTTCTCTATGATTGCGAGTTCCACGCCCTTACCGAGGGCCTCTTTCCTTTTCTCTCTATTCTTTCTTCTTTTTTTCCTCGGGAAGCCTTATATGTGTTACAGGGTCAATCCTTGGTAAAATGTTGCGGCACAGAAGCGTTGCGTATAATAAGGGCCTTTCTAACAACCGAACGAATACACGAGAAAATCCTTAAAGATCTTAACGGAGACTGGAGTATCTAATTTCTTTGTTGTATCCTTTCCGTCGATTGTTACGTAATACTTAAGCCCATTAATTGTTAAATCAGGCTTTAAACGTCGATGTTAAAGTACGTCGATTTAACGCGAAAATGGAGATATTTGTCTGATACGATAAATACATTTATTTGCGAATCCAAAAATTAAATCGGTAAGAATTAGCGATAACCCATATAAACAAATTTTGATTGTTTAAAAACGACCTGGATTTGCGATCGTCATTAGCAATTTTTATTGGTCAATAGCAAGCGATCGAAAATTCGAGACAAATATATTTCACAAATGAGTATTCTAAATTCGGTGTCGCACTTTCCTAAGGTGACCTAAAACATATGATTTGAGTTGATAATTTATTTGACACAAAATAAACAGGTCACTGCATTATCAGCAGGGAGTTGGTCCATGTTTTTTTACGAACTGGTTACTGTGTCTGCACTGCTGCGCCATTGTTCAAAGACGCGAAATTTGAAATATTCTAACCTAACCTGAAAATAAATTTTAGCAGAATCGCACGTTTATTCCACGCTCAGGGCATACACATCTAATTAAACCGTTTTAATTGTAATCTATTAAATTCTTTCTTTAAGTATTAAATATGAAGTCCGTATTATTAATTTTAATGAAAGGTTTGTTCAGTGTAAGAATTCCAGACATAATTGAAATAATGGCGCAAAAAATTTGGCTTGCACCTTCAAATTTAGAGTTTTATTAAGTTATATTAATTATTTTGACTCACCGGCTCGAAGTTCCATTAGAAATTCACAGGACATCCCACTGTCGTTGTATTTTGAAAGTAAAACTTGTTTTACGAAAATGGTTCGGTTTATATGTATGAATGTTACTCCTACTAATATCGAATTTTGCGCCGTAATTACTCGTACACGCGTTGGAGTTTCGATTTCAAGTTAACTTGGCATAAAGGACACTCAAATCCCCTATCAATTCTAACTTCGCGATTAAAACAATTGTCGGAAAACGAATTTTCGTCGCGCAAAAAGGAAACATGCGACTACCACGAGATGGCGCCCGTAAACTCACAAACTGCGATATTGATTACGAGACGATCTCAATCTGTATGTAGAAACTGGTAGAAACATCAAGGAGACAATTTCAAACTTGTCATAGTCTAACCAATTTTCTGTTATTGTATTTTGCAAAATATTTCAGGATTGTAGTATGCTGTGCACCGTTTTTTCAGCCGGATTAACATGAACGCGTTAGCGCAGAAATTAGTTTCTGACACGTACGAGGAGTTCGCGAAAGATATTGTCACTTTTCAAGGAGAAGTAAGTTTGTTTTCTGGCTTTTTACTATAGCGTAGACCCGGCATAAATGCTTTTTTTAGTTTTTTTGCTGTTTTACAATGACTTTATTTCTTCTAAACAAAAAATGGTATACATTAGCTGCGCATAATTCGGTTTTTCTAAATAGTATTGGCTATTTTTCAGTATCGTTAAATTAGATAGGTGTTTCTAGAAGTTTTTTTACATATGTACTAATGCCTGATATTTCAGTATGGATGTAGGACTACGTTTCAAGAATTAAACGAGGACCGTTTAAGGGAGAAATTATGGGAATCTCTATTTCGTTACTTATCCAATAACGCTTATCAGTCCGTTCATTACAATTGCTTGTCAACTTTACGAATTCTTAGGTAACACCATAGCGCTGTATAGTTTCATAAATGATGTAAATACTTTGAATATTTTGATAATAACGTAGACTTATAATTTAACTTAATTTATGGCATCGCTGTCAAAAACATTTTTATGAAATAAACATTATTTGTCTTGATCAACACAAGCGTTGCTAATTGTTTTTACACCGTTTGCTCAATCACAATCGTTAAATAATGGATATTTGGCAAATTACCTGGAAAATATATAATCTAGATGTATGGAACTATAATACCCTCCAATACGTGTTTAAAAAATAGTATAAAATAACTTATTTTCCTACGTTAACTCAGCCGTGAGAAGACCAACTTGAAACAATTAATCTCAGAAGAAAGAATAAAAATCATATTAAATAATGCGGCTCTATCAAGCACTGATCCACAACAACAAAATTCCTATAACAATGGTAAGGCTTCCGTTTTGTTCGCCTAGCGTACACATTGATAAAATATCTAAGAAACTTGACATCTAACTAAAACAGAGATAATTGAACTACAAAATACTACGAACAATTGATCTACACTAGATACAAAATAATACTCAGTTTCGCATTGATTGTGTTTCCAGTTACAATTGAGTCTCTGAAATTGCTATGCAATCTTCTATACAACAGTACAGTTGTACAGGAGATACTACCAAAAACTTCTTGCCTACGATGCTTGATCCACCGCATGAGGAACTATAGCGAAGCAGTTCCTTACGAGGTGATCTTATTCGATACAAGAATTTTGTTTCTAATCACTGCGTTAAATGTTTCCACACGACGTGTTGTGAAAATGCAACTCAATGGCGACGATTGCCTTATTAAGATGTTGGAAAACACATGCGTGCAATGTCAGAAATGTGGGACAAATACGATTGAGGTATATTAACATTACGCACAGATCTTTTTGGAGCAACAAAGATAAAAAATATTTAAAATGCCGAACTTTCGCTAAGCTAACAATATTTTAATAATTATTCTATATAAACATTTTATTAAAGTAATTCTGTATCTCAATGAAGTTGTCGCCTTAAAAGTTTTCGCGAATTCTGATTTTTAGGCAGAAGCTGCATTGTTGGCGTGCGAAGTTTTAAAAGCTTTGTTCAACTTGTATATACAATCGGATGACACCAACACTGAAGAAAGGAAAAACAAAAACCTAGTCTCCATTCTACATATATTGCTGACGTATAAATGTATGAAAGAAGACGATCTTCAGAGGTAATTCTGTGTATATCGCGCATCCAACTCTAGAATGACACAACACCAGAAACCTCAAGAAACTATTTTTTAATTCGATTTTCTTACGACCGGTGATGGTAAACATTACAATACGACTGAATGTTTATTGATAGAATCGTACGAAAAGAAACATTTCAAATTTTCGGTTATTATAAAAATCAAGTTTTAACTATAGATATTACAAATTAAACTTGATATAATAATGCAGACTAATAGAACACATTACTTTACATTAATGGTATAGTTTTAAAGTGAATTTGTGAGATTATTTCTATTAGAATTACCATCTTTAATATTCTAATGATTTCAGCAACATTGCTAATATCCTGACAGTGATACCATATGATTGTTACGCGCCTATTATACCCACTCCAAGCGAGAATTGCCAGCAAGTATTTCAAAATGTGGACATGACTGCGGTGTCCGTTTTGCTGAAATTTTTGGATCGCAGATTGAATTACAAAGAAGACTTGATAGGAAATCTTACCCCTATCGTTACTACGTTCATCAGACTCGTTAAAGGCCAGAGATTAATACGCAAATATGTGCGGCTACAGGTATAAGAACCCTAATTGCTTACAGTGTAAACCATTCGGCCGATAATTTTTTATTAACACCACTGACGAACTGCGGTATTTATCTATTTATCACTGCATGTTCAGTAATAAGGACTTTGATTGCGAACCAGAGCTTCGAAATTTCAGTGAACTTCTGCATTTTTACTTTATACAATAATCCTAACAAAATTCTAGCATGTTATTTATTGTAAAAGGGTCAGATGGTTTAGAAGTTCCATTTTACAAATTCTGCAACGACAATGCTAACTGATTACGGTTTCAGATCTTACCACCTTTAAAGGACGTAATGCACCGCCCGGAAGAAGGAACAACCCTGAGAGCAAAGTTATGTAAACTGTTAACTTCCCCTCTCACGGAATTGCGAGACCTCGTTGCCGAATTTTTATTCATACTCTGCAAAGAAAACGGTGTGTAACAGTTCAGTTACCTTCAACACGGGATAAGTTCATCTCTCTTCTCGAACAAAAATATTAACAATATAACGTGTATATTGTTAGTTAACCGTATGGTGAAATATACGGGTTACGGGAACGCCGCTGGAATGTTCGCGAACAAAGGTTTGCTGGGTCAAAATCGAGGGAAATCTATTTACTCGTCGGAGTCAGAGGACAGCGAGACTGAAGAATACCTGCAATATAAAGAGCAGTAAGTGTTCAAAAGAAATATGTACACAGTAGAACGAGGCTTATTCGCGATATCGATACCAAACTGTTTTTACCATAAACATTAACCTATGTCCAAATAATTAGCATTTTGTTAAAACATCTTTTGTAACACTCCTAAATTTATGATCTTTCATTTCATTCAAGAATTAATCCGGTAACTGGTTGCTTTGAACCGTCAAAACCCGACCCATTAGCAGGAATGACGGAGGAACAGAAGGAATACGAAGCTTTGCAACTAGTAAGTCTCGTCGACAAATTAACGAGGTTTGTACCGCAATATTGACACCGTTCCATATTACTACGATTAATTTGCGTAGAGGTCCTTTTTGTAACTCAATGGTTTGTTTAAATAAATATACAGGGAGGGGCTGGTGCAGCCATGCCGTATCGGCGAAGACGGAAAACCGAAACCCATAGAACACGTTCTGGAGCTTCAAGAGGAATTACCAAAACAACAGTATAGTCACCGTGATTCCGATTCCGATTGAATTTAAAAAAAAATAAGACACGCTGTATATAGTACTTGTACGTAAAAGCTATTTATCATATAAAAACTTTTATCTAATTTTAAAGGCCTAGGAGTATTGGATAAAAGTAATTTTCTTACCTTCTCAAACCGAACCGGTTGTCCGGGAAAGAAGTTATCCACCACTTTCGTTCTCTAAGAAGAAATTGAATTGCTCAAAACGACATTCGTGTTATAAACTGACCATCGTAATCGCCATATTTAAACCCTATCGAAAATCTATGACAGGTAAACGATGACGGTTTGGTAAAAATGATTACAGAAACCGCGAGCAACTGTTTACACCGATAGATTAATTCAAACGTTGGTGGTATCCATGGTCAGACGTTGTCAGGCAGTTATAAACTCCAAACGACACACTACGGAGTATTAAAAACGCCTTTACTAAAAGTTCTAAACGACGTTTCCAATCAATTGTCCGATGTAATTTTACATGTTTTGACTTTATTAAATATATTATCTTGAAAATGAAATGATTACCCTTTCTTAATACACCATTATTAAATCTTAACAAATTCCTTAACAAGGCGTTCTATCCACTTTTCGATAATACGTACATGCGAGAACTTTAGGAGCAAAAGAATCTTACAAGCATGGTCGTTTCCAATCAATTGTCCACGACTGTATATATTTTTTAACGTGTATTCGTTGTTTAGATATTAGATACAGGCGAATACACATTCTTAGAACCTACGCTATATTTCACGAAGTGAACACAACCAAAAGGGCTAACGAGAAAGAACATGTCACGCTGCATACATACCTGGAATACACTAAACATTCAGGAATAGTTTTGTAACGAGTTCGAAATTGCGCGCCCAAGAAATCTCGCTGAAATGGGCAATGAAGGGTGAAGAAATGAAGGACACCAGAGCACGCTTGGTTTGCTTACTTTATTGAAAAAAGAACAAAGAACAACATTACAAATTAAACAATTGGCAGGAAATAAAAAATATAACAGTTTCCAAAATCACATGAAATATTTAAACATTACAATTTTGGTAAATTATGTTATGTGCTTTGTGAGCATCACAATATATTATTATTGCATTTGCAGCCTATGCGCAGACAATAACGTATGTTTCTACATGTTTCAAAGAACTGCATAGTTGAATAAACGTTGAAAACGTCTTACCGCGGGGCGTGGCGGGCAAATTGACAGGTAAATGGCGAGAAATCGAGTCAATACGATAAAAACAACGGTCAACGAAGAAACATCTTTACATATTTGAGTTTTTCTTTTCATTCTAAGGCTGATATATGTATATATATATATATATATTTGTTTATATAATATATAATATATCACTGCCCGTCCCGCGAGAAGACCTTTCCAAACATACGCGACACATTTGACAAATATATAAGTAGCAAATGTTTCCATATATCTTTAATTACGTAATAATATAGTTATGTAGATTAAAATATTTTTTGTTGTTGTTGTTGTAAAAGTGTATATAGATGTGTATACGTATAATACCATAAATTTGAATATTTCATATAAAAATGAAACTAAAATTTAGTAGGTACGATGTAGAAGAAAAGGAAAGAGGAAAAAAAGCAAAAACCCGCATTTAAACAAAAGGAGAGACATCGGGTTATATATGTACATACGTATACGCATGTGTGCACAGGATGTGCACACCTACATATACGTGCATACTTACAAATGTATATACAATATGTATACATACACACATAGACACACACACAGACACACACACATATATATATATGTATATATGTATATATATCATATAAGACTAGGCTTAACAAACTTTGGAGGAGTGTGCCGAAGGGAGGAAGGGGGTCGGAGGGGGGAGGGATAATGGTATCAAATTAAAATCAGATGCCGAAGAAATCGTTTTCAAGGGCTCAATCGAGAAACCGATATACGTATATGTATACATATATGTATGTATGTGTGTATATATACATATATTTATATAAATATCGAAATACTTTGAAAACGAAGTTCGCGAGGATAATTGTATTATTTAATCTAAAGGCTGAGTGGTTTGGAGAAGGGGCGGGTAGATGATGAGGGTTAATGGAGGCGGGGAAACTGACATTATTGATGATTACACGGCCGCCATACGTGTATACATACAGCCGCGCATGTAATTCTAAATAATACACTTTACGTTACAACGCGACCATGCTCCTTGGCATCCCATTAGCATATAAAAAATATATTTGGAATTCACGCTTTTTCCATATTGCATTACGATTTACCATTTCTCTTGTCTTGTACTATCCTTATACAGTTTACATTTTGAAATATAAGCGATGTCGGAACATTTTTAAAACCTTTCCCTTTCGCGAATAATCCGTCTAATAAAAATACCAATGGAGGTTTCAGGAAAACATGGTTTACGCACAGCGGAACCGCGGATTTTCTATTTGGTTTCATCTTTTTTCTTTTATTTCATTCTTGTCTTGGATCATTTTTTTCCTTTAAACGCATGCGCAATACTTATGGATACTGTGTTATGTAGATCCTATCGTTAAGACGACATTGCTTTTTTATCTTTGTTAAATTCCGGTATATACGGAGTCATAGTCGAAGTTTGGCTCGGCGTTCTTTCGCAATTTTTGTGTTTCCAATTTCTATTCGAGATCACCCTCTGCCCGGGGCTCCGAATTCGCGTTTTCTTAAATGATAGCTGATTTTTGATTTTCTGGCGAACATTAAAGACGAAGAAATTATCTTACTAACTACCTAGACAAGCTCGTAAAACGATTTGGACTCCGAGTCGATCTTGCGGTTCTAAGAGATCGATCGATTCCAATGGAATTTGTGGAGCCCTCAGGAAGGATCTCTTCCTCGATCTTCGATCTCATTTAACCCTTTGCGACTAGAGATGCTTCGTCGTGAAGGAGTTTCCCACTTACAAATTTCACGATCAATGCTAAAGATCGAACGATTACTGTGCGTTCCCGTCATCGAACGGTTAACCATATATTTATCAATAATCCATATAAAGCCTAAAGAATGTAATCAAGAAACAATAAAGAAAACTTTGGATCCTCCTTCGTGTTATCTAACTCTAAAGGATTAAATGCAGTATCTCTCCTATTCCCCCAACAAAATCGTGAAAGCAACGCCGTTCCAATAAGAAAAAACCGATCGTGAGAATCGTTCTAGCCAGGCTTGAACTTTCGCAAAAAGCGATCGCAAAAGGGATGTATAACGCGATATCGCTTAGAACGAATCGATTATAAGTAGTTTCCTTCGAGGACATTTAATTATTTCTATTCCCAACAGGGGGGGGGGGGGTATGTATCCCCTCTACCGAGGGGGTGTTTATTCTTATCTTGGGATGGAGGCTGGAGCTTCCTCGTAAAAAAACGAGCTTCTACGTTTTTGCCTTTCGAAAGCGAAAAATACAGAGAGATCACGGAACTTCAAAGGTATGACGACCGCAACGAATTGCAAAATCGCCGGCATACCGATGGAATGCAACGGTTTCTAAGTGTGTCCAAGTGGTCAATTTGATATGTCAAAGAAAATATCTCCGAAAGGAACGTGTCTCGTTAATATCAAAGTAAACGCGGCTTTTTCTTGTATGTTTAATATGTATATATGTATGTATATATATGTATATATAGTTGTGAGAAAAGAACATCCTTCGTCGTTTCTTCGCCCTCTCTCAGCCCGTTTTTAAGTATTATTACGTCAAGTAACTAATGCGAATATAAATAAAGCTAGAGGCTTATTAAGGAATGAAACCAAGTTACGTTACACGCGACTATACGTCTCTCTTGTTACTTATCACCTAACCATAGAATACATTAAACATTTGTACTTTAACTGACTAAGCAAGGATTTTAATCGTTAATTCTTTTATTATTTTTTTTTGCTCCTTCTTCCACGTCTTCGCGTCTTAATTATCTAAGAGAACCAGGATACCCCGTAAAGGCGCGAACTCAAAAGAACGAATATATATATATGTATATATATATATATATATATGTATGTATATAAATAAATCTACGAGGAATAAAAATAAAATCGCAAGCGACGCGCTTTCGTTTATAAATACTTTGAATAGTCTGCTTTTTCTTTTGGCACTAAAGAATTTAATTGCGTTATCAGATAAAAGTTCTGGGATTAAAACTTAAAAGAGGGAGGGCGGGGGTGAGTCTGGAATGCGGTTAACCGAAAATATTCAAGTCAACATCTGTATTCGCTTCTTTTTAATCCCTAAATTGCTCGTTTCCTCTTTCTACTGTCCACTTGATAGGATTTCCTTTCTTTCCGCTTTTTTTTTTTTTTTTTTGTGAAATTAAGGTAAATTTTAGAGGACGAATAACGAGCAGCGCGGATTCGCTAATAAATTTACCGTTTAATACTCTAACCACGAAATACTTTCTAATTCCCGTTGTTGAAACTTTCGTATGGTAAATCTTTACTCCGAAATATTGAAACAAGTATCGTTCTAATTTACTTATATTTTTTCTTCCTCTGGAAAACTTTATTCCTGACTAAAATGTATGCCACCGGAATTGTCCTCTCGTTACGAGTCAAACAAATCTATCGTCGGTGTAATGTCGATCGCCTAAAAACGTGTTCGACGAATAGTAACTTTCGAGTTTGCGCGCAGAGAGAAAACAAAAACATTCGAAAGCTCGTCGTTGGCTCGAGGGAAAACGTAATTAACAAGAGTCGAGAGGCAACGAGACGAAAATCGTGTCCGTCACATCGATCTGAGTATTCCAAACGAAATAAAGAAATAAATGGGGGAAGGGGGCGCAAAAAGAAAAACAAAACACGGAAGAGTAAAACGACAAATACGACAAGAACGCAACTAAAATGCAAAGAATCGCGGGGGCGAAGATAAATAGGAGCGGAATCGTCGAGCTCGCGAGACGCAACTCTCCCTTTTTCACTCTCACTCTTCTCCCATACCTATGTCTATTTCTCTCGAATAAATCAAAAGAAGAAAAAAAACGGGGGAAAAAACGTGCGAAAAGGATAACTATCTTACGCAAAAACTATCATAATAAATCGACTGGAAATAATTCTAGTTTCTCGAATAAATCGTTACGAATAAAAAAAAAACACAAGAAACAGCGGAGGTCTCGCGCCGATTTTTCCAGCGAAGTCTGACGACTCTCGAATAAGTACGCTCGAGTAGCGTCCTAAACAGCCGATAGAACACATAATGCCTCGATAAAGATACAAATTAACGACGTTAAAGACGACCTACGAGAATGAGTAAAGGAATGAAAAGAAAACATCGTTTTTCTTTAAAAAAAAATGATGGGTGAAAAAAGAAGAGAGAGAAAGTAACGATAAATAATAACGAAGCAACGCGTATCATCGTAAATCTATCGAACTTTTGTCCTTCCTCGAACCTGCCACTTTTTTTTTCTTCCCATTTTTCTAGCTTTCGCAAACTTTTGTACAAATATACGCCGAGTAATGCTCGAAGGAAAAAGATATATATATATATATATGTATATGGATTTTCTCTATTCCTTATTTCTTTTTCTTTTTTTGTCGAGTTGCTTTTGCAACGCTTAGAAGTCATGCTCGATAAAAGAGGTTTTCAGCAGATCGATTGAGCTGCCAATTATTAATATTTTCTTTTCGTTTAACGTAACTGTCGGAACAACTTTCATTGTTATGCTCCTTTTAGCTAGTAATCGGCCACAACACGGCTTCACCTCCGGCCGTGATCTAATCAGCAAAGACATACTTTTTTTCCAGGAAACTAGGAAGACTATGATTAACCGTAGGCTAGAATTCAGTTAATGTTGCGTCGTGTGTTGTAATCCTATCATTAATGTATATGTATAATATATATATATATTTATATATATATATATATAATTGTATGCGTAGATGCCCCCGTTGATATCCGCAAAAATTCGCGAGTAAATCTTATATATCGTACAATGTGATGCGATCTTCGAAATCAGGAACATATTTTTGTAATTACCGTTACGATTTCCGTCGGTTTTGAATACGCGACACAAGTTTCTGTTTCTTTGTTTCTTTCCGTCTTTACGGTCTGGCAGGTAAACACGCGTGTGTGATTTATGCGTTGTATATCATAATATGTAAGTTGCAGCAATTGATAACGTTCGAATGCGATTGATAAACCATTTACATCGCGGGTCTTCGATCTAGGAGATTCGAGTAGTCCGTCAACATTTTCTGGAAGTATCAAGAGAACGCTGTTCCTCGATAGACCAGGCAATACTTTGAGATTGGGGAAAAGTTCTATTCGAAAAATCGTTGTCGCTGGTATCCGAAGGAATATTTTTTCTTGAGCCGAACGATTATTGTGCGAAAAAAAGCATTTCTTCGTTAGCGATTTTTTTCTTTTAGGCGGAACTTCTATCGGAGTGGAATATTTGTACCAATTTGATCGTATCGGAGTGATAACGGAAACGTAATGTTGATGTCCGTCGTACGCTCGGTCTATCGAATACGCAATGGAAATCAAGATATTCCAGTACATCAAAAGTAATTTGTTCAATGTTTCGAGTGTACTCTTTACGTTGCCGATCGCAAAATCACACGCGAAGATCACTCGACGGATCGTCGGAGCTGCCATCGAGATCTAGAGATCCTTGATTCGAATCACGAAATCAATGGACAATTGTTATTAATTCCTTCTAAGCTGCACAATGATAGCACGTCATCGTAAACGAACATAAAGAACGTCAGAAGAACCGAAATCGTGTCGAAGAACTTTAGGTGGCACCTAAAAAAGGCCTTGGAAACTGTGTTTAGCGATAAAAACATCGTATCAGTTTAAAAGTAATACGAAGAACATATATCGAATATTATTCAATAAACTGACAGTTTTTTTTTCATTCGCCTCGAAAACTGCTTACGGTCGATAGGGATGATATATCCTTTTTTTTGTTTTTAATATTAGTTTAACAATGTAAGCAGAGTTTATGTATTTACGTAGAGAGTGACTATTATAATTCTATACATATTAGGATAATAAGACTTTTGAGATTGTAAAAATCATCAAAAAATCTATCACAATTACCATTTACGTAACAAGTAATTCTCGTTTCTTTTTATATTATTATTGTAATTTAAACATCAAGGCAAATAAGGGGTGAATTTCAACAGTGGCCTAAATTAGCCAAGTAGTCTTCCACAGATAAAAATATGTAAATAGAGTAAATCTATACTAAAATATTCAAGTATATATAAGGTGAGCGTAATATAATAATTTTGTGAGGTAAAAGACCCTCTCATTAATGGTCATCCATTCGTTACACTATGAGTTCATTATTATTTTTTTTTTAATATGACTGGCAAAAATTTTGCAACATATCCTCATTATTTTTTTTTCCTCAATATCTTTTTTTTTTATACTCAACGTACCATTAGAGACCATCGATGGCATTATGTCGGGTGTTATTGTGCATCAAACATAAATACACCTTCCACATGGCGTCGCTACCAGCATCTCGTTGGTACTTTCTAATTATATTTACCTAGCAACAACATCAGAGACTCTGTAAGGACACAACTTATCCTGACGATACTATTATCACAGGCATTATTTATATAACTCTGCTAACCATGACTATTAAATACTTCAGAATTACTTTTTTTTAATATATATAAAATTAAAACTTCTAATAATAAAAGATGATTACGACTGATTAGCTTAGGTGTATGTACGTAGGCTTCGTGCAATTTTACTATGAATGTTATGCGCAAACGTCTGAGTAGCCCTCTATTATCGTCCCTGCGTTTATACCCTCTCTCACAAATTTCATCCTTTCTATCTCTCTCTCTCTCTCTCGCTCTCACTTTCTCCATTCAAAGTTTCCGAACTCACTTTGACCCTAACCCGTATCTGTCTGGCCGTTCTGTTGCTAACTCCTCGAATCGGATCAGCATCAATTTTTTTGTCCCTAATGCAAAACAAATTCGTCGAAGCTATCCAAGTAGAAATATATATATATGGATGTGCTTTCTAACATTTGGTATGGCAAGATAGTTATTCACATTTAATCGTTATTGTAGATAATAATTGTAACACAGTATAGCGATCTGCCGAATATATCCGATGTATATGTTGTATACACATTGCATTTTAGTTTCAATCAAATCTTAAGGCTGATCATGTAAACAACCCTAAAAAATATGTGTATTTTCTATATATGTATGTGTTTTACGTGGATTTTCTCCCTTTGCGGATCATGTTAATATATACATAAATAGAAGTTGTTTAGCAAACTGTACGTTATTTTTTTTTACATCGATATAGTATCGTCCCTATGATACCGGTGGTATATTTGCTTACGAACCTTGTATAATATATTACACGTTCGCCCCGTAGCATTGTAAAATGTCGGAACGACTCTTGTAATTTTTTTAACAATACATTTACATGGTATGGATATATTATTCGCTAGCACCACGAACCAATTATTCACACACGCATATATATATTATATTTATATGGTGGACCATATTAAAGCATCCTGAGTAAATATTGTAACCATTACGTGTCTCGCCTAAATTTTTTGTTTTAACAATGCACAAACGGGATCTATTATCAGTGGCATGTCTAGATAATTGTTTCGATTTACCATCAATGCAATGCTGTGTACGAGTTCTTGCGCTTTCGCAAGACATTAAATGTTTGATTTTCAACGTATCGTAATCTATTCCTTTTCACATTAACGTCGCCTCTTATATTCCTCATTCTCGCAACTACTATTTCTCGAAAAATGCACGGAGAAAAAAGTTACCAGGAACATAGCTCGTGTATTTTGTTTTTTTTTTGTTTCTTTACTAAGCTTCGTGCCTGCCGTAACGAGGAGTACCATTTTTCTTTTCAGCGTTCGTTTCTTTAGAGATATGATATGATAAGAGCAGGAAGTACTACCGTGTCGCAGCATGCAACATCTCTTTCTTCCGCATTAAGCACAAGAATATTTTTCGATTTTTTTGTTTTCGTTTAAATAACTCCCCTTCCCTTTCATCGACGTGCTTATCAGATTATCTATGACCCTTAACGAAACTCTAGAAACTTAGCGTGTCTACGAATAGATCTCGAAGTAACGTTCGAAAGAGAGGAGAACTGCTATAGTCTTTCTCCATCTCTTTCATCGGATGTGTCTTCGGGTTCCACGAGGAACCAAGATGACGAAGACACGTGTCGCTTCGAGCCACGAATGGAAAATCAGCGTGTAAATGGTGCTCGTCGGAGACTAGAATAATTTGATTTGTAAACATACCTAAAATACTGACGTGTCGAAGATGATGCGGCCGATTTTTACGGAAAGCCATTTTTTCTGCAAGTTCCTTCTCCCCTTCTTCCTCTGTATCTCTCCTTCTTTCTTCTTAATGTGATCATGTCGGCTCCTGTTGGATGCGGCTCATTCTCTCGCTACTTCCCTTTCTTCTAACTTCGTTTAATTTATCTTCTTGGCAGTTTCCCAAATGCAACTTGCTAAATTACTATTATACTGTGTTTTTTTTGGTCGGAGACATAACGTTTACCTTTTCTTCTTTCAACTTTGTTACTTTCATTAAAACAGGGACGCATTATACTTTGTTACTTTTTTTTCCTTTTTAACGACTATTAAAGCTGCACGCTGCACTTGTTTTCTATTGCTTCGATAGGCCCAAATCTCATAGAACTCGATGCCACGGGCATTTTACCGTTCGTCTTTCACCGAGAGTAGAGCGGCTCACAAGGAAGTTATCCACTCGCAGAAGAAAATTATGACATACTTATTGGTCTGCTTCCTCGCTTCATGATATGTAAAGAGTGTTCAGTACGAGGACATGATGATTATTTTTAGCCAACGTTACGATGTATCCCTCCGAAGTTATTTTCAAGCCACAACATCGAGAGACCTATAAAATATAGTTTTACAACGTCACTCAAACATATATGTGAGAAAAGTGTAACTACTACGTTAAAATACGACCCATCGTGTGAACCTTGAAGCGAAGATTCATGTTATTTGGTACTATAAGAAATTATAAAAGACCCGTATCGTGTCTTGTCCATATTCTTTATCAAGAAAAAAAGCATGAACATATCCCGAAGAAGTTTACCTTGACATATGGACATTCGAATTCGGAAATTAAGGAACCGTCTCTAGAGAACACAGCCACATGAAAACGATTGCCATGCGAATCTCCGATCAATACATCCCCTGCATCACTAATATCGATCCCGTTCGGGAAGTTTGTTACATTGTCACAGCCAATGCGACGCAAAAACTTGCCTTCCTCGTTAAACACCACGACACAGTGTCCTTTGAAGTCGCAAACGAAGTATTCTTTACCTGCAAATACGGAAACGAAATTACGTAAAAAAGAAACACTATACTGCACGTACGTGACTCGTATGAGCGCAAAATATTTAACTACTTACCACTAATAGCGATATCACTTGGCTCTCTCATGTATTCGCTGCAGTCGAACCATCTTAAAAGATCTCCTGTATCGCTGATCACGAACACAGTCGGCGATACACTGTCAACAGCCACAATATGGCCTTGGCTAGTAACAGCTAGGCCAGCTACAATGTCGATGTAACGAATTGCTATTTTTTTAATGAAGTGACCGTTCTTCGTAAATATTTGCATCCTGGATCGTTCGTTTCCACGGTCACAAACAACAAATTTGCCGCTGTTTCTCATCACGGCAACTTTTCTGGGATACCACAACTGCCCTTCTTCCTTGCCAGGAACACCAAATTGAAATTTGAAAATACCAGTCTTTTCGAATATCTGAAACAAACACGAGCCGGCCGACGGTGTTTTAATTTCTTTCGCCTTTATTAGCGTAACAGCATTAATGAAAATGGATCAGGCAAAAATGAGTACTAATGATATTCAATTAACACGCACCTGAATTCTGTGATTATTTGTGTCGGCAACGATAATGTCCTCATCGGTGCCCAAACAAAATCCGTGGGGCGAATTGAACTGACCTTTGCTTGGCCCTAATTGCCCAAATTTGCACCGAATATGCATGGGCGTTAACTTTGCATTGATCGAACGCGAATGAGCATAATTTCCAGATCCAGAACCAGTTACATTACCGACTGAATTGCCCACAACTACGGGCATGTTGTGCATGGAATCACCTATTAATTCGTCTAAAAAAAGAAAAGAATATTGTTATTGCCAGACCGATAGAGATATACACTTGGAAAATATTAGTCGGCTGCTATAGCGAAACAAATCTTACCAGCACCCTGTGAAAGTATTGGGGAGGTGGAAGAGGATAATGATTGGAATCCTCCGTTTAAAAGACTGTTGGCAGCTAAGCTCAAGTTGGGGGTGTCTACTATAGCTGGCGACGGACCACGTCCCAGTACTAAGCCACCACCACCGTTAACTGTTGTATTCCCAAGATCTGCAATAACGGATTAATTAACACCGTTCATTTCTTTCACGCTGGCGTGGTAAATATTCGGAAAAATCAAAGTCATCGTTCTATCACCTTGATTCCCAAGCGAATTTCCCAATTTCGCAAGAGCTTGTAAATTATTGATAGCGTGGCTCGCGGAACTTAAATCTCCAGCAAACAAATCTGCCAAAGTGAAGGACGGAGTTGGACTAGGATTCGAGCTAGGCCCAACTACACTAGAATCGCCAACCATCTCAACCTTCTCAGCCAAACTGGCCAACTGTTGTAGATTGTACTCTTGAATACTAGTGAGGCCATGAATAGGACCTGATGGAAGGGAAACGGGTGGCTGTGGAGGTGGAATATTTTGTGGACTGGATGTAGGAGGTATAACGAACGAAGGTTCACCTTCGAATGAAGATTGCATCGACGCAGGAAGAGAAATGGGAGAGCTTGTGCTAATGGAATTTGGACAACCCATCGAGGTATGAACAATTTGTTGGTTCGAAGAACTCCCAGTCACAGTTGAGATCGTATCAGAAACAGACTTCGTGATCGGCGGACTGTCAGTATGAAATTGACCAAATACCTCCTGCAATATTAATAATTGTATTCATGTCTTTAATTATAAATTCTTTTTCTCATCATTTACAAAAATCTCAACGTTTTTATATGATTTCTTTTATTACCTTCACGGTCTTTTCGAACCGGTCATAATCAGTCTGAAACTCAATGGAAAAAGTAATGTTCGGCTTTGGTGTATTTTTGATCAGATTCATTAGTTGTGTGCCAACAATACGACGAAGTGCTAAGATTTCCACTGCATCGCCGTGCTCAAGGAGTCTCGAGGTAAAACGGCAAGCGTCTTCAATTTTCTCAACGGTCTTTTCAACGCTGTAGAAAGAACCAATGAATGAATACGACACGCTTGAATTATGAAATCCTAAATGTAACGATGTTTTACTAACCAATGAAACGTATCCATGATCTCCAATTCTCGATGAGAATGCAATTTCTCAAGCTCATCCAAGGCACTATCTCGACATTTCTCCAAAACAGCCTTGTAACTTTGAAACGTCTCAATAATCAGATCTTTCGCTTGATCGTGTTGCGCTTGCAATTCGCTTAAAGCATTTTCCAATTGAGCGGACACATGATCGCAATCAGCAATTCTTGCTTTACTTTCATTCATCAGTTTCATCAATTCCTCTTTTTGGCGTGGCTCTGCATCTGCTAACCGTTCGTACTGGTGATCTGGAGCTTTGTGCTCGACGAGTAAACACTCGTTGCATATAGGTTCCTATTTTTTAAAAATGTAGGATGAAGTAAATATACTAAACTAATATGTAATAACCACAGATAACACAAGAGTAACATTACACAAAATGTAACAGCACAATATCTCGGATAATAATGTGCAGTGGCAAATCAGTTTAAAGTGAAATAATTTTATGAATACATCCATCCCTCCATTTACATGGTACTTTTTTGCATAGTATTAACTTGCATGACCTTATTCTATGTGCTCAAATAGGTTTAGTTCTCAATAATCTTTGATTGAATCCATTACATATCAGAGACACGCAACCTGTTACTTGAACATACTAATTACAGAACTCTGACCCTTTCTGTATTTTATTTGTGATGAAAATGTTTAAAATTTATTTCAGTTTTCTGAAATATCAAATTTGTTGATCCGTGCGAGATAAATGTTTTTAAAACTTATACCAGGTTTTGTTACCATGTTTTTTTCGTACCAGCAAACTCTATTTACGTGATTTTCAACCACATAAAAAAATCCATGTTGAAGGGATAGATAATCCATGCAAATAGACAGGTGGGTGTAATGATTTATGTCCCATAAAATATATGTAATGTTGTAAACAACATAATTTTTTAAACTGGGAAACGTGATTATCTACATCTAAGCATAATCTATTCCACATTGATGTGAATTACATTGTCAAGCTTCATGTGTTAAGTTCCAAATCAATTTAATAGGATACATAAATTACAATGAACCAAGTTTGATTAATACTTCAACAATCAGTCATTTCCAATATGATTACGATCCATACAATGTATGGGCCCAGATATTGTCTGTTTAAGTACATTATTGTAACAGAAAACTTACATGGCATAAATATATGTATGACTTATAAGAGGAAATGTGATACAAGGAAGTTGATTTTAAAAATAAATAGGATTTCCTTTTTTTGATGTATGTCATACAATCTGTAAGACAAAGTCGTATAATTACCTGGCAAGTGTAACAGTAGAACTTCATATTCTCAGCAGGATGAAACTCGCAAAAAATAGGTTTGTGTATTGGAATAGCTTCGTTAGATTGCTTCAACTCTTCAAAGGCCACCACCTTGTGACTTTCGAAACAGCGCATGAACTGATGCGCGGTATTACAATTCGGGCACAAGAAGTTGGCACAGTCTGAACAGCGTGCTACCGCGCTCTCTTTGGCCTTACATGAGGTACATAGTACAGCCATATTCTCGATCGCGGACATATCAAGTATATTGGTTAAAACGTAGTCGCAGGTGAGCGACGCGGCACCCTTAGAACTAATGGAAGTTTCTTGATGACAGAGAGGGCAACATAAGATTGAGCCGACCTTGGGGTCACCCGCCTCGTCCATCAGAAGCTTGTCTAGGCAAGCTTCGCAGAATACGTGAAGACAAGAGAGTACTCTCGGCAGGCAGAGTTTGCTCATACACAAAGCGCACTGCTGATAGCCAGTTTCTCCGGTACCACATGATATCTCTTCGAGGGCATCTCCGGTATTAGATGAGTCGTTGCAACCGCTTACACCACTAATGTTTCGTTCGCTAAAAACATCTCCAGTATCAACGTCGTCGTTTGCCGTGATACCAGATGCAGCTGGAACTGTCGGTGTTCCCGAGGGAACGGCTACCGTGGATGATGCCATCCCGCGGTTTGACCTCCTGTTTATATGTACCAGCGATTACCCTTCCCGTTACGAATACTTCTCACTAACTTATTACGGGAACCGGTGAAACCGAGCGTTCGTAGTTTATCGTGCCGCTCGAACAAACGGGACGGCGGTTATCTATAAAAAAAGAAAGAACCACAACCGTTTTTCAAATAACATGAAACGAGGGCCGAAACATCGTAGCATCGATCGCACGAAAACAAAACACTGCGTCACAGTCAGAGTTCCCGGGGAGGAAATAAAGTCTGGCGTAAAGAAAATAATGGATAATTCGATGTGCCGTAATGCGCACTGGGAAAAATCGAATTAATGCCGCAGATGCACAGCAAACGGATTTCCGTCGTGCACCTCAGAGTTCCACACTAACGGATATTCCGTTTCTTTCTTTCCCTCTCTCTCTTTCTCGTTCTTTCTATCTCCGTGCCCCCTCTCTCGCGCACACCAGCTCACACGCTCGTTCTTTCTCCCTCTCGCCCCGTCTATCTCTCTTTCTCTGCCCCGAAAGTGAAATCTTTAACGAAGTCTATTTCATTTTGTCTCACACGCGCTACGAGGTTTTTTCGTTTTTAAATCTCGGTACCTCGATTTATGCTACACTTTCCACTCGCCTCGAGATGCTTACCACTGGGGGTGCTCGTATTAAATTTTCGGTTTCAGCACAATCAACGTTTCAGCTCGCGTTACGGGACTGGTAACAAACATTATTGATCACGCGAATCCCGAGTCCCTCGTGAGATTGTACACGGCAATTGTTTCAATTTGAATTGTTAACGAAGCCTCGACCGCAAATGTTTCGGATTTTTTCATATGTAGAGCGGAGGAATAAATCATTCGAATCGAGAAGAGTTGACCCCAATGCAGGAGCCCTGCAAACAATTAATGTAATGATGGTACACTTATAGACCATGGACGGGGCTCGGAACTCCCCTAAATCCGTCGATGTACCGTACTCAGCGCTGCGTTATCAGGGTGACTCTCTTACTAAGCACTACTGCCGCCAGATTTAAACACTAATTCTTCATACAATTCGTAGTTACACAAAATTAACATCAACGAATCTAATAACCTCTACATTGGACGAATAAGATGAACTTGCATGACACAGCAAATCGTTTATGTTTATTTCTGTGGTGGAGTGAAATTAAATGTAGTGTAATTCAACAAAGCGTCCAATTATGCTTCCTCCGTTCTATTATTTAAATTACACGTTAATTCATCGAGATCACGCAAACGATAAAGCGCAACTTTCTTTAGATCCTATGGAAATAAATAGAAACTTCGGACCATCTCAAAAAATTTATTTGTGTTACTTTACTCACGTATACTGACTGTAATCCAGTTCGGAAAAAAGTCACGTTGACATTGCTTTCCTTCTTTCTTCGTTATGAAAAGCGATATTTTCCCAGTAAAACTATGTCTGCCTCGCACAATTCAATGGACTTTCCCGCTATTTTTTTCACCGTTTTCATGAGGCGAAGCTTTTAGATCAGGGCTGTGCCAAGGTCGACGAAAATTGGGCGTTACTCGGTCCAGGGGAACAAGATAATTTTTAAACATCCACAATAACTTGTTACGTTATTCAAATTGTATTTTGTTTTCGAATTTTTTAGATAACTTGAAAGACGTCGGTATAAAAACAGATACAAAGGTTCTAAGATTAATCAAGTTTGATGCGATCAGTTGAATCATTGGCCGTAGAATGTAGTGTAATAGAATACAGTTTTACTTGGCTCGTACGACACAGAAAATTATTTTATAATTAAATTCTACGATTATGTAAATATAACATAACGCCAAGGAGAGACACGTATACCGAAAGTACCAGAAACGATGGTTCTCAACCACGTGACCTATCTTTTTTCATGAAGATATAATTTTATGTCATATGTATATAATGCATATGTATACATACATTTACGTATATATATAAACCACATGCTTTCATATAAACTATTTATCCTTACTTTCAAGATCCATCTAAATCACCTTCGTACATTCCACAAATACTATTTCCGCTTGCGTTAAGTATGACCTCGCAGGAACAATTAATTATCATAGAACCCCTTCCGCTCTGTAGTAAACCAGAATTCATGGACTGGGAGCAACTGGGAATAACTGAGAGCCACTGTGCCCCAATGTTGCATAGTGTATAACTGTGTGTAACGTTCGAGGAAAGCGAAAACGGTATGTCACATGCGCATCCTAAGTTGGAATATACAAATAAAAAAAATCTTTGAACAACGATTAACGTTTTCCCTATAAATAATGCATATTGCTACAGGGGAACCGATAGGAAAATCAAACATCCGGTAGTCGTTTCTCACCTATTTTGTATTTCAATACATTCGGCACCACGTATGTATGTATGGGGGGATCAGGGCGATTCTGTTAATTTTCGATTAATTTAATTTGAGCGGAACACCCTATTTTTCATCGTATCCGGCATCGTCGCTCCTTTTTGGAACGCATGGGAGCAGATATTCTTACGTGTAATTAGATTAACTTACTATTATTACTTAATTAAATAATACGCGCCCCGGTTACTTGCGGCGTGACTTTTTTAGTGTGATATTCACCAAAGAATCGATTCTTCGTGACTGAAAATTGTGACTTTGGTAAGGAAGTGTATCTGCCCTCGCTCTACATACAAATTTCGCGTTGTGCTCGATAAACCTTGGCTACTCGTCGGTAAACATAAAGAAAATAGTTTCAGATCGATTGACTTACTTCTTTCTGCAGTGCGTATTTATTTGCGGTTATCGGTACGAGTACTTTTTATTTAATGGTGAAATTAAGTATATCACAGGGTAATATACTTTACGCTGTTTGCGGGGTTATCTGAAAGAATGCGGTTATTTACATTTTATTTTAATAATCGTTTCTTTTCTTGTAAAGTACCTTTTACATTTCAATTATTGTTACTACTTGTTAATTTGTTTCTCAACAGACGGCAGTTAAATATTTCGTAGGTTTTGCAGATCCCAACTCTTAATAATTATATTCTTTTTGATTAATTTCCTAGACATTACTTCGTTGAGAGACGCTTTCAATAACGGCGTATCGCTTTGTTTCAGGAATATGAAATGGCCAGAATCGTAGCGAATGTGATACTTTATTTAGGAGTTCTGTGTAGCATTATTACTGCCAATGAAAGCAGCGATAATGAGGTCATTGAAGAGCCATCGAAGACAACTTACAAAAGTCCAGAATTAGCTGGCTTTGCTCATTTCCTAGAAACCTTTGATGACGAAGAAAAATTTAAGCAGACATGGGTATTGTCTGAAGCTCAAAAGGACTCAACTTCTGAAGAGATAGCTAAATATGTTGGTCCGTATCTCTTCCTACATTTATATTTCTCACAATCGTTATTGATAGATAACACTTTGTCATATGATTGTCAAACACTTCAATATTAAAGGAAGGGACGATAAAATCAATGCTATATTGTTATACATGCTCCAATTTCAATTTATTGTTTGGAAGTAAAACATATACTTACAATACAATGTATTTTTTGTATTTTTTTTCTGAATATCTTGTTTTGTAGGAATTTGGTCCATTGAAGAACCTAAGAAACATGCGCAAGAGGGTGACATGGGTTTAGTACTCCAGAGCAAAGCTAAACACGCTGCTATTTCTGCTCGATTGGCAAAACCATTCTACTTTAAAGAGAATCCATTAGTGGTACAGTACGAAGTGAATTTCCAAGAGGGCCAAGAATGTGGTGGTGCCTATCTAAAGCTAATTACTCTTGATCCCGAGCACAGTGATTTGAAAAAGTTTCATGACAAGACCCCTTACAGTATAATGTTTGGACCTGATAAATGTGGAAACGATCATAAGGTACAACACCACTGATGAAAGTACCATTTTCCAACGTGTAAAAGATAATATGCATAATCAAAATTTACATTTCTTTCTCTGTAGTTACATTTTATCTTCCGGCATAAGAATCCTATAAACGGTACAATCGAAGAGAAACATTGTAAGAAACCAAGAGAGCGCCTAGAAGACTACTTTAAAGATAAACAACCCCATCTGTATACGTTGATCGTTCGTCCCGATAACAGCTTCGAAATTAAGGTTGACAATAAAGTAGTGAATTCAGGATCGTTGTTAGACGATTTTTCCCCACCAGTGAATCCACCCTTGGAAATAGAGGATCCTACTGATGTCCAGCCCGAAGACTGGGACGATAGAGAGAAGATTCCTGATCCATCGGCTGTTAAACCAGATGATTGGGATGAGGATGCCCCGGCACAAATTGTTGATGAAGAAGATATTATGCCAGACGGATGGCTTGAAGACGAACCACCCATGATACCTAATCCAGATTCTGTCAAACCAGACGATTGGGATATTGACATGGACGGAGAATGGGAACCCCCAGAAATGCCAAATCCAAAGTGCGCGGACGTGCCAGGATGTGGTTCGTATAAACAGAAAATGAAGAAGAATCCACGGTACAAAGGAAAATGGTTACCTCCTTTAATCAACAATCCCAATTATAAGGGCAAATGGAAGCCTAAACTGATACACAACCCTGATTATTTTGACGATAAGCAACCGTTCCGCATGTCGCCTATTGTACGTTTCCTCGTTCAATTATATAGGCGAATATTCCTGCCTTTACTTCCTCCCCAATGCTTACCCGTACATTTACGTCTTGCAGTTTGCTGTTGGGTTCGAACTCTGGTCGATGTCCACAGATATATTCTTTGACAATATTATTATTACTGACAATGAGGAAGTAGCAAAGGAGTGGGCCGACAATACATTCGAAGTTCATCGAGCAAGAATCGCGGAAGAAAGTGTAAGTAATTTTTTATTTCGCTTAACGAGTTCTTACTATAACGATTTTTAAACCTTGATTATAATCTGTTGACGAGTTTAACGCGTCCACGGAAAGAGTGAAACGTCCATAAAGTTTGATATGTGTGCACTGTGCCACGCAGGTGACTTTATGGGGTCGAATTTTGAAGGCCACTAATTATAGGCCAGGCTGGTGGGCGCTTTACTTTGTGTACTGCGCAGTACCAATTGTATTATATGTTTGGTATCTCCTGAAACGAGCTCGCGAGGTACAATGTTTCTGTGGCCGTATATATACTTGCAGTAACTATTTGCTTATTATTTTGTTGAGACGCGAAAGTAAGATACAATAGTGGAAAGAACCTAAACTCAGCTGTACAATACCAGTGTTTATGTCTTTGTGAAGACCTGAAATCCAGTATATCTTAGAATATTTGATGTGGTATACATCCGAAATAACGTGTAGTTAGTGAATCTAAGTTTCGCGCGTATATTCTAACATTTATCGATTTTCACGCTTTTACAGTAATATATACATATATCTTAATTGTAAATTAAATTGTCGTATGTGTTCCTAAGCTTCAAATACTTAAAGAGAATTATTATGGTACCTGTAACTTTCAAAAGCATTTTATCAGTAAGCCATATACTCTCAAAGAAATAAATGCACATAAGACGTCTAGTAGGTATAATTTGATGTTGTTACGCCAAAGGAAAAAGTACTAATATTCAAGGGTGTATCAATACATTTGCATTTGTGATATAAATACTATTCCAACCACAGCCAGTAAAATCTAGTCTAGACATCAATTGACCGGTCGCGGTAGGAATAAGTATACACGAAGCCTTGGTAGGAATAGTGTTAACGTTTACTCGGTACTATGTACGCACATGCATTTATAATAATAATGTATTTATAATAATATATGAATCTTTTTGACTTTACGATTACTTTATATAGTGGAGCATATGGCGCCAGGTCGGCACATTTACCGCGGAGCATCCTTCGATATGGGCTGTGTATATAATAGCTGCTGGTTTACCCATACTCCTATTAGTGTATTGGTGCTGCTTTAATTCCCAGGTATAAGAAGTTATCACATATTTTAAGTTCTTTCACCTTCGACTTTACAGTAAATTGTACTGCATTTGTAAAAGCTAGACAATTCCCTTAAGCTATTAAGTAAAAACGCTTTTCGCTTTTTACATATATTTAGAAAAGAGTAACAATCTAAAATTTGTTCATAGAGATAGATGTAATATTGTAAACACAAATCTACGATATGAAACTCAGAATACAAAACTAATTTCTCAATCTCCCAGGAGAAATACGATTTAAAGGACGAGGACAAACAGCCTTTGGAAACAAACGAAGAGACGGCGGAGCAGGAAGAGACGGCGAAGCAGGAGGAAACGGCGGAGCATGGAGAGACGGCAGAGCAGGAAGACATTGAAAACCAAGAACCTCCTGCCGAACCGGAGGAAGAAACTGAAGAAATAATAGAAAGTGATAAAGTACGCAAATTATATTTTCCTTTGAACCAATAATTTTTACGAGAGATGAAATGTTCTTCTATGTTAAATTGATGTTTACCTTTGTTTTGCAGGAACAACCTGCAGTTGGTGGTGATGGGCCACGGCGAAGAAAACCAAATAAAGAATAGAGTTTATTGAAATTATATGAATGGTATTCGTATTATTAAGATATTTATGCTAAACTATCACATTCCGTGTAACACTTGCCGCTGTTGATGGTAGGATTTTCAGTGTCTAGTACATGCAATATGATCATTAAGGAATAAATCTTTACCTAAAACGATAGGTAACACGATCATCGGAGCATAAAATTATCATTGAGTCACTTTGGAAAAAAAACATTTTCACATCGAGCATATTTCACGTATGAATGGCATACTTGAAGAAATTTGTAAGAATGATGTTCGGTGTAACTACTTATGCCTTAATAATACGTACCGTAGCGACGTAACTTTTGTTATTGTACATTATTTACGAACAATAGAATAGATCTTATTCACAATTGGTGTGTACGGTCTAAGAATAATATATTAGGCGTTTGTGAATTGTGCTGTGTGAGATTCTAACTCGAAGTTCATATGTGAAGTCATGATGTTCAGTTATTAGTTACATAGACGTTTTTATTGTTATTCGATATCTGTTCGATGTAATGTCCTTCTTAAGCGATGTTTCATTCCTTTATCATTAAGTTAATAAAGTGTACGATGTGAAGAAAATGTTTTTATGTACAACTATGTGTTATATTATTTATAGTAATCACCGTCGATCTTGATATAGGCGAAACAATTAAAAGCACGATACAAAGATATTGAGTTCTTTGCTGGGTTTTCTTGTTACAATAAAGTCACTTTATTACTTAACATTGCAATATTTTCAGTCATTATTATAAAGAACTGTATAATTCTAGCAAGGAACAGGTAAAAACAATAGTGCAGTGAAAAATAATATTAGAACGTAAAAATTTGAGTTAGTCGGGAAACACTTCGTCACAAAAAATATTTGGACTATTTTTGGATTTTTGATAATTATGTATACGATAGTTATTATAATGATTTCAGAAACGAAGCATTATCTATTACGAGTCAGCAATCGCGATAAATTTCAGTCTGGAGTACTCGTTCTATAAATCGGAAAACGAGAAGATTATCTCATGTTAGGTAGTCCATTATTTATTCGTGCTTTTCATATAAAATAAAAACAAACAGTCTTATTATAAAGTATTTTGTTCAAACTGTATCAAGATAGGTATAATACAAGAATCAAAAGTGACACATCGTGATGTGAGCATAATTTCTTTAAAAGAAATTATAAACTATATGATCAACCATAAATGTATTATCTTGTGAGACCAGAAGTCACAACTATTTTTGAAAAATTTATATTCCTATTGTTCGTTAAAATCTCGGTCTTTCTAAGGATATTATCTATTGGTATATAATACACATTATTCGTACAAATTACAAACGCGAATAAATATTTCGACGAATTGAATTATGGACTAGTAGACGGAATACTTGAATTTTGAATACATGACGTACAAGTAGGAACTGCACGTTGTGACAATTGTCCAGTCAGGATTTTATCAGCTTCCATACACCTTATACACAGTACATCACCACATGACCAACAATGATGCTGAAAATTTAAAAAAATGGAAGAAAGTTTATAATACAAAATATCTCATTTAACACCAACATTAAAAATATCTCCGTTGTTTTTGGTATAACGAAAACACCCTCCCAAGATGATAAAAAACGTTTGCTGATCTAAATCCACAGATCGTTTCTTTACACGTTTTTTTCTATTATCGATAGTGGTGGAGATATTTCTGGTATTTTAGTTCAGTAGTGCACACTTGAGATTATCCATTTACTTAATCATTGAAATAAGTTAAACTTGATTATAATAGTACTTATTAATGCCGTACTTCTTAAATTCTGACTTGTTTAAGTGCAACAGAAGTAGTTGATGCATGAAACTGTTTCATACCTTTCTATTAAAAGCATCGAAAGTAGTAGCGCATGTACATTCCTCCACATTACGAGGAGATTTCCATTCAAGAGCCACAGCTTTCAACTCAGTTTCAAGTTGACTCGCTTTCAACTTATTCTTAGCTTTCTCCTCATGATTCGACGTGTTTTCTGTTATCGTTTCAAATAAGAGCTCTTTGGAGAATTTGTTATCGTATTTGTTCTTTCCTTGCACGGCTTTTTTTAAGCTCAATGTTGGAGCCAACGAACTCACTTTCTATATGTATGTAATCAATTTTACAAGTATATAATTAACATCCATATTAAAAATTTGGCTAAAATAAGGCAACTGGAATATAGAATTTGTACCTTCAAGAGAAATTTAACGTGATCCTCTAGACAAGTGGTATGATCGTGCATGATTAAGAGTAAATCCTCGTACGTTTCTCTGGGATGAATGCCATTTTCAAACCTAAAGTACATTCCCCGCCACAGACTGAAAAAGTGATTTTCATTTTCAGCAATTAAACCATATAGTTTATGGCCACTAATTTCATTTAACTTTCGCATCGTAGGTGTGCAATTTTTTTATAATATTCAAAAATTCAATTAACATTACGTGATGCCCTGTGGCGCTAATTTCGGCTGAAGAACGTCGTTAGGCTCATCACTATAGCGAGTACATTTGTACAACGGGTTGATATATTCATGCATGCTATTTGCTATATATCCCCATAAAGAATACGTTCTCTCCGATACTCTGAAAATAAACCAATATGTTTTTCTAACTAGACCGACACAAACAGAGTAATTTTTCTATTTGTCAACGCTATCTGTTAACAAAAACACATACCTCAGAGTTTGTCTTTCCCGTTCAGAATTCCCTATAAACGTACCATACTCACAGCTATGGACGTGATCGTGAAGAGTTAACAGAAAAAATTCGTTAAACTGAAATTTATGCGGAAACTGCTGTAATAGCTGGTAGGTTGCATCAATGAATTGCGTGAAAATCGGTGCTAATTCTTTAGTATCGCCACTGATATGACCGCACCGGTCACTAAACTTGTGCCCAAACGATAACCAGTCTTTTTCTATCAGCGCCTAAAAAATTCATTTCTTTATAGAGGAACCATATCCATAGAAACTCTTTTTCCCTGATTATAACACATATTTTTCGAGAAAATAAGGATTAATTCTCAAGTATGGTCAGTCTAATTAACATAAAACTTTTAATTCTTATATTATTCGAGCATTAGAAATTCAACAATGAAAAATGAGAGCTCATTAACTGAAAACAAACTTAAAATAATTAATACCAAAAAATTCTAAAATAAAATAAAAGATCTGTGGTCACCATAAATGTAACTCAATGTGCTCGTGAGGCAAACTAAACCAGAGTGTTTAAAATGATGACAGTACTTGGTAGATTGTTTTCAGTAGTAATTCTTACTTGGAAACCTTGAATTGTTCTATAAAATGGATCTAACAAAAGTGCGCCAAGTGAACAGACTTGAGCAGTACGATCCCAACCATCACTGCAATGCACTACTACGCTTACTCCATTTGAGACTGCTCGAGCAATAAACCAAGCAGTTTCTAATATAGATCGTATATGTTTCAACCATCCGCTGCTTTCAAGACCACCCACAAAACCAGTCATGGAAGTTGTTCGTTGTACTAGATTATAAATTCGAGTGCTTAGAACATGAGTGTCTTTTTAATCGGGCGGGGAAATTAAAACTCGAAGATACTTACAGTCTATCAGCTTGCTTAAACTTGTTCTCATCACGTGGATATTTTCAATGCCAAAGAAATGGAATTTTATATTGTCATAGAAATTCTCATTTTCGTATCCTTTCCCAGCAGCTTTGTTGGCAAAGGCATTGATCTACATCAACGTAATCAAAATGTAATTTATGACACCGTTACAACAATCCTAAATACATGTGTGAATTGTTTTAAACTTACTCGTGGCCGTGTATCTACAACATACATGTATTTGGACTGAGGATTCGTGCGTAAAATATTGTACATCATTTGCTCGTCCTCAGGACATCGTGCGCTGAATCCTGACAAAGGCTGACTACAACGGCAAATAGCGGCCTACAAAGTGGTTTCACATGTTTGACTTTCAAATGTTTTTCCTTCCAAATTTAATTGTCTGGTTTGTATCTTTCGAACCTTATTGGAATGTAAATATGTTAAAACTGGTAGCCTGCCCCTACTTCTAAACTTGGCGCTGCCGACTAAAGTGTTATTGGCGCATGTACTGGGCACGTACAGATACTTTGGATAAGTATCGCACACCTGGAAATTAAAAATGTTTAAAACAGCAATAATTGACACGATTCCATCTAGCGTAAATAAAAGAACATTCTGAAAATCTAAGATATGATACCTCGTAATTTGTATTTAAATACGACAGAGACCACTCTTCGTTTGGAACTCCTTGTCTTTGAAATTCGCTTTGTACATTGAAGAAATTCCATCCAGCATGCTGAGGTAAAGTATCTCTATTTGGTTGGGAATTGAAACAATAGAGATCCTCGATACTCGCTAAAAGGAAATTTTAAAACTACTATAAGAATCACGAAACAAGGTCATGTCTCGAACCAAGTACAAGTATGCGAAACCTAAACCTTATATCTTCTCCAGATTGAACGAACAGAGGCTTTTGAAGTGGTTAGACCATATCAAAAAATTAATTTTTTTAAAAGTGCAATAGCGTTTGCACCCCTATAGTATTCACTTAAATTATCAACTATAATTTTAGTGCATATGGGGATTATACATTCCAATATAATGGTTGTTACCTGGACAAGACAACTTCAACAACGTGAGATATAAATCATGACAATCACGTTCTTTCGGAATGACAAATGTCACTATAAAAAAGTGTTTGCATTTAACGCATAACGGTGAACCAGACGTTGTCAATGGCTGCTTTTCTATGTTTGAGATATGCGCGTATAAAATCTAAGATATAAGCAAACAAAAAATTCATGTATCGACTAAGATAGTAATACTTTTTAATGTAAGAATTATTTGGTGCAGCTTCTGAACTCTTACCCAGATTTTCTTCTTACCGCTACGTTCCATAAATGTAAGATGCGTTACTGTTAAATATAGTGTACCAATGGAATGATTATTGCTATATTTATCTAAAATCCTCACATTCTCTACCTAAAATCATAGGATTTGTAATAATGTTGACAGATGGTAGAACCTAAGAATATCTTGTGTTGATAACCGTTAGTTATAGTAGTATAGTGAATGAACCAACGTTCGTATTCGTGACGTAACATTTATTATAACTGAACCAGTAATCTATCAAATATATTATGAATCCCGTACCTTGGGAATTTTAATTTGATCCATTCTACTATTTTAGAACTTGTTTACACTCGGAGAATCAGTTGATAAGTCAAACTGAGTACCACTGATCATCTGTCTCGAAAGCAGAGGTTGTCAATGTAATGCAAAGTAAAAATCTAATTTTTTTTCAGTCATACTCATTAAAATCTTTCTGCATGTTTGGACCCGTTTAACTAATATTTAACAAAATCATTAAAGATTATCGTCAAAACATTGAATCTACATGAAAATTGGTTTTTAATATTTTCGGATTCGTAAAGGTTATAGATGGCAGCATAGAAAGAATCTCAACAATTCTGTCTGAATCTGACAGGACGCGTCACGAATGTAGCAACAGAGGTACATCTTACTTTTTTTTCTTTGTGTTTGGAAATTATAAAAGATTCAAATAATCTGACGATGAGCAACAGAACTGGTAACGCAGGTAAATCTTTTTTCACGTCTATATATATCATAATTACATTTACATAAATACATTTATAACATTTAAATGTTATACTATTATTTGTAATTGTTTTGTCAACTTGTTTTATCAGGGCAAATAGATCCTGTACAAGAAGAATTAGCTGGCAGAGTACGGGAAGTCGGAAATCAAGCGATGTGGAGCTTATCCAGTTGTAAGCCTGGCTTTGGAGTCGACCAGTTACGCGATGACATTACCGAAACCTATTGGCAATCCGATGGTCAACTTCCACATTTAGTAAATATACAATTTAAAAGGAAAACTACAATTCGTGACATATGCATCTACACGGATTACAAACTAGATGAAAGCTATACTCCCAGCAGGTAAGGATGTAATGCTGATTTGATTAAGTTGTAATATATTTAATTGAAACTCGTATACATAATCTTCTTATAGGCTGTGAAAAGTTACATGCTTAAAAATAATTAGCGAATATATATTATATTATAATATATTCGCTTGAACGATACGAAGAATGATATAGTTAAAAAGACATGGCCATTTGCCATCCAACCCAATCACTTTGGGTACGAATGTTATTGCAAACGTATAGGAAAATGAGGGTTCTCATTTAGATGATAACAAATATAAATCGAACAACTAGTTTGCAAATTGTTATCAATATTGTAATCTAACAATATAATTTCCAGGATCAGTATAAGAGCAGGTACAAATTTCAATGATCTACAAGAGGTGGAAGTAATGGACTTTAACGAGCCAAGTGGATGGGCGGTGATACCCATTAAGGACATGAACGAACAACCAATTCGGACATTCATGATACAGATAGCGGTGATCAGTAACCATCAGAATGGAAGGGACACCCATATGAGACAAATTAAAGTTCACAGTCCCACACAAGATGTCTTTGGACCTCCAGCACCTTACATTCCTGGCCAATTTCTTACCAATGAATTTTTGCGTTACGCAACAGTTAGATAAAACTTGAAATTATTATTGTTTAATAGAAGAAAAAAATCTTGTACATTTATTTAATATTAAATCGTCCTCTTTGTACATTATCGTTATCTAAATTTTAATAAAATACCTAATTACGGCTAGTAACGGGTGATTCATATTAAATTACAGTTCATTGTATCTAAACTCAATAAGTTGAAATTCAAAGAGCTTCTTGTACAATATATGGAAAAAAATGTAAACACGACGTACAGCAAGATGACTTTGGTCTATACAATATTCTCACTTGTGAATTGGTAGCTTCATCGTATGTTCATATTGATATGATGTTAAAATTTCTGCTATTATTTCTATTAATAAACGTAACAAAGTCGCAACAATATGTGGAAACGAAAGAAATTCTAGATGCTGAACTCGACCGGATCACCGATTTTTTTGAAAAACTGAAAACCGACTATGGTATGTAATTTGCAATCAAAGTGGGATTATTCGTACATTATATTTGAAAACATTTCTAGCATCTCAAACCTCAAGTAATGAAACATTGTCTGAATTCGATGACAAAATCGCGGAATATGTTAAAAATGCAACAGATCCAATTCTTAAGCGTAAAAGAAGGCAAATATCTACTTCTTCGGATAGCAGCGAAGGTGTGTATTTAAAAAAAATGTTATTTGTTATACAAATTTTCTGCATCAGGTCAACATTTCTTTTTTAAATTTCAGTATTTACACGATAAAATGTGAAGCTTTTTAAAATACTTACTATTGTTAATGTTACTCCAGTATTTCGGAAGATTTACCTTCGATTCCAAAGAGTTCTTTAAATGCATACTGAGAACTGTGTTCTGTTAAATATTTTAGTAACTGTCCCATATCATTGTGACGTTCGGAAGTAGGAAAGGATACTTCCTGAAAATTATCGAATTTACGCATGTTACTTAGCTCTTCACATTCTTCCTCCTTTTCCAGTAGCTTTACTAATATCCTGTGCCAGTTCATAGATTTGATCTGTAAATGATTTTACCATTCTTCACTTTATTTTGGAGTGTATTTTTAAATGTTTCAGGGCTAATTTCACCAATGCCTCGTAAACACTATTTGTAGAATACAGTTTATTCGACGCGTAATGTTTCATTGCCATTAACTTAACTAGCTCTAAAAGTAGAAAGGATAATAATACTTTTTGCCAACAGTATTCGCAATCTTCCAAGGACCCTTCCATACAAATAACCCCTGGTTTTCCTGCCAAACAGAAGCCCGTAATTGAGTTTTCCTTCGCCAAAGCTGCTATGTCCCTTCTTTTAAATTTACTATATATGTGATGACTATAAATCCAATATCTAGTGAAAATATCCGTTGTAGCTTGCTCCTTATTTTTTTTCATATTAGCCTTATCCTTCTCCTGATTCGTCTTAGAGGCAGCAAGATAACCCTCTCCGTTATCCTGCACCCAAGTGACTAATATATAAATACAAGATTCTCCACCCTGCTGGTTCTCGACAACATTAGTCAACGCTTCATTCAACAGCAACTGTTGAGTTCTGTTTAACAATGAACTCCTGGCATATATTTCTGGCTTCTCTTTAGGATAATCATTTGATAGACTTATTAACAATTCGATCATTCCCTGTTGAAGAAAGAAACATAGATCTCTCATATCTATGTAATGGTACGCCAAAAGATAAGTGACGCTATCGAATTACATATGTCCAACTAACATAGAATTGAGTTACATTCTTACATCGTTTAGCGAAATCTCGATTGAATATTCCAGTCTCTGAGGAACACTCTCTGTGGGGCATTTGATATAATTATTAATATCAGCCAGGACCCCATGATCGGCGATAATCAACTCTTTCGGATAAACCGATTGCAACGCTTCCAATTCGTAAATCTGCTCTGTCAAGTTTTCTCTTATTTCTTCGTAAGCTGACATATTGTATGTCGAAACACTTTTTAAACATGTGGACCCAAGTGTGGGAAATATTAATAATCAAATCGATAGGAAGTTTAAGGAATATTGCAAGATGCGGAGGTTATCGGGGTATCAGCTGACATTGACGTGCAAGGCTACCAGACAAACACGACTGGAGAAACTGCAACACGCGTTTTGGTTGGTTCAACAACCTCAGAAAGCGTATGTTCCGGAGTAAAAAAGTACAGTAGAGTCTCGCTAATCCGGACTTGATGGGACCGGACCCCGTCCGGAGCAGCGTACATCCGGATCAAACGGAGTCAGTTTTAAAACGTCTGCAAAACAAGTTTTGGATAGGCAAAACTATTAAAATCGAAGTTTTTACCATAAAAATGATTTTTTAGTCTCAATACTACAACGTAAGCCTATTTCCTTAACCTGCGAATTGATTTAAGATAAAAACAAGACATCTTATCGATTGAAATTTTGTTGAGGACCGTCCGGATAAACCGGATATAATATCCATACCACGTTAGGACCAATTTTCTTAATCCTCAGTTCTTTGTTTGGAAAATAAAGGAACAGTATACAATTTTCGAAATTTATATAAACTTAATTTGGCGTGGTTTCCCACGATAAAAGGAATGATGATTAAAAAAGGAATTAATAATTTGTCGCAAAGGAAGCTATCATCTTAAAGATACAATTTAGCTTTCAATGGCATATATTTTCAGGTATCTATGTACTAGATGGATTCCAAGACTTCTTTAAGTTAGATTTACCGAACATCCAAGACGTGACGTTCTTTTCGATTGGAGATGGCGCCGAACTGATTTGGTTTGCTGCAGTTTTGAATTTAAAAACAGTATCTTTGGTTCAGTTCCACGTATGTTAAATGCATTATTCTTTCTTTATTATAAAGACTGGTGTGACAAAATATTCCTAAATGAATAATCGTGCAAAGACGCGTGTCCAATGGAAACAAATGTTATGCTAAATCCGATTAAATAACGTAATAACTGCTAAGCAAAAGTATAAAGCCTCTCACGTTTATTCGCAAAATCGACGATCCAATACCCAATTATTACACGAGGATTAAATATGTCGCGTGCAAAAATATAATGTACACGTATATCACGGCACCATGAAAAGTACAGGGACAGGGAATGAATATTAAAATAGAATTAAAATAATAATAATAAATCAATAAAATTAACATAATCCTCGAGTTGTTAGGAATATGTCGATTATGTTTCATTATTATTATCAACCTCAGCAATAGTCGGTTAAATAAATTAACAGAAAATAAATCTCAATATCCTCCCGGGCTATTATTATCTATTGAATTAATATTTTTGCTTGGCGATGTTGCATGTAACGCAATACATTTTCAACGCAGTTTTCGACAATCTACCGATTACCAAATTTCATTACACCGTTACAGAACAAGAATTTTCATCTTCTCGTTGCTTATTCTTACGTTAACGGCACACGAGTAATCGTCGACAGTTGCAACACCGGCGCTCTTTTAATAATCGAAAATCAGAACGACGCCATCGGAATTCTACGTTTCACTAAAAGCAACAACAATTACATCCTGTACCCCGTTCAGGAGCTGGAATCCTATAACGCGAATCACCTAACAACCTGGCACGGAATGAATCAATTGTACTTAGGCATAGCATCATCTTGGAACATTTCCATTTACACCTGGCTGGGCAAACATTTCGATTTGGTGCAAATTATAAATCTCGGCGCCACGAAATTGATCCCGTTTCAGGGCAAAGGATTCATGCACCTTGCTGCGGCAGGATCCACGACCACGATTCTCAGATTTTGCCTTCGCTCGAACAAGTTCATAGCGACGCAAAAATTACCGTCCAGCCGGGATCTCTCGGTTCTTCAGGTAAACGAGGGACACTCGGCCGAGGACTTTCTGTGCCTCTCCACCGAGAGGTTGATAATTTTGTATAAGAGAATTCAAGATCGTTTTGTACCCTTTCAACAACTTTCTTCGGGGAAATCCATTGTATCGTTTACTTCGAACAAAGCGATTTTGCTGTTGTCTTTGATCGAGGATACCGTGGTGACTTATCAGTACGATGGTTGGAGGTTCGTGCAATTGAACGTAAAGTTACCGGGCGTTCGTCAAATTCGACGGGTTGATTTGCTCGGGGAGGAGTTATTGTTGTCGATATACGATAACGATACGTGGTTATTGGAGCAACTGATTTGGGCGCGAAAGAAATCGTGGAAGGTGTTGCAAAATGAAATTAAAGATTGGTGCCTCGAAGCTAAAAAGAAAGGACAGAGAACGCCGAAAAGAATTCCGAAGTTGAAAGCTCCTATTAGAATTTTAAATGGGTATATCGGTCAGCTTTTTGTTCGTACGGTAAGTTGAAACTTATACCGTTTCCGTAAAAACTTGCCGAAACAAAGAGATATTGAATAAATGTGATGAAAAGAGTGAATTATTCCTTGCTACAGGTAAATGAATCGGATGCGAATAAATTAAAAGACATATCGATAGGATACAGAAAATTAATATCGAAAGTTCAGGAACAAAGAAGTATAATAAATCGCAAACAACTCGTTAATGGTCCGGTTTTCGATTCTCTGAGTGCGAAAAAAGTTCAAGTTAAATGCGAAACGATGTGCAAAGTTAATCGTTTGAATATAGACGGAAACGTTAATCCTATCGGAAAGTTGCGGATGACAGGAAATCCTGGAAGACTTTTGCAGTTTGAGCAACTGAGGATTAAGAAAACTGACAATCTGATGTGCCCACACCTCGCTCTGCCTATAGTTAACGTTGCCACTAACAAATTAATTAACGGAGTGTCGATGAGCGATCTGCAGAAAAAGTTGCTGAAAGTCTCTGGCGATCAAGAAGTTTTGGGTAAGTCGTTTAATTTAACGGTATTCTTTGTTCCCTTGTGATATCCCCGCCAAAAGAAAAAGATTGTAACGCGTTCTCCTTCGGGTGATATTTAGTCAAAATGTACTAAGATTTCGGTTATTTCTTAGCTAATAGCTCATACTGCGATATACAATGTTTTGAAGTCAAACAGAACTTGGCACTCGTAATATGTTTAAATTAAAATTTGGAAAACTAAATTTAGTATATCTTTAAAGTCCTAAAGTTAACGTAAAATAGAAAATCGCAAGATATCTCGTAACCCCGACGCGAACGCGTTTAATATTTATTGAAAATAGTCGTACTTGTAGATGGTATTATAAAAATACTATTTCAAGCGTTTACGTATTAATGCAAAGGATTTTCAAGCAGATGTTGTAAGAAGATATGGTCGAAAGTTATTTTGGGAAAACATTCATACACCCTTTTAAATTAATAATTTGAATCTATATGTTTCAGGACAACATATTTTCTCTAGCATGAACGTAACAAGTGCTTTCTTACCCCCGACTATCGCCTCTCGTTCTACGAGGCAAGATATACAGGCGAAGGAGATAAGGGTCAAGGAATTAAATTTAACAGGAGGTGGAATTCTGCTGCCATTAAATGGTTCTGTTACGACTATTACCGGATCGATTAAAACCCCCAAAGTGACACTGAAGGGTGAGGTTCCCTTGCAATGTGGATTCACGGGTGATGCTTTTAAAAATCTCTCGCCCCTGAAATTAATTACCGAACCTATGGCCGTACAAGGCAATTACACTTTGCAAAACATAACGGTCGAAAAAGTGCTAAACACGAACGACTTGATTGGCGACGGAAAATCAATGAAGGAGATTTTTAGTAATGGCATATCGTTGCGCGATAATGTATCAGTGTCTTTAATTCTTTCCAGTGAAAAGATGGTGAGAAATAATCATTTTGGGTAATCGTAAAGCGAAATTGTAAGATCATCTCGGTTTTGAAAAAATTGCGTTTAAAAGAATCCTTAATTCTTTCCCGTATAAACTGAGAACGGTCTACTTCGTGTCTGTTAAATCTAATGCCTTTTAATTGTAGAAATGGAGAAACGTTAATCTGCGACGCCTCCAAAATTGGATCACAACTAATTCTAAGGATACTGTAAACATATGGGGAAGAAAACGTATTCCACGTGATGTGGCAGTCACAAAATTTACTTATGATAATTTACAACTACCCAGGTATCTTAGAATAATTTAACGCTCGCCCAACCAAGTCTGAGTTTTATGTTTTTATATGTGCACTGCCAATGCCGTTCAAAGTTATTGCACGTGTTTTTGGCTTTTCGCAGTTTTCGGAAATATTTAATCCTCAGCCTCTCATAATTGACTATAAGTCTTTTATTGCGTTTAACCGTGCGAACGCCATAAAATGAGTTTCTGTGAAATCCGAGCCTCGAAAACAATATTATTGTCCGGTCTTACCTGGAAGACCCAGGTAACGTAACGGCGCGAGGATACCGTCATTATCTCCACCGCGAGGCATCCCTTCCCAAATTGTTGTAAATCCATCCAATTTACCTCACTTTGTACACTTTTCGCTCCGCGCAAGCAAAGAGCGTGGCCTAAGTTTCCGTCAAGATCATTTTATAATACGAAAATTAGAATTCAGCCGACAGGTATCAAAGATGTTGCGCAAAGCGAAGTTCATTAATTCATCCATTCATTCAATCAAATGGCAGACTTACGATAATGGTATCGTGATTTTCTTTGTTCCTTTGTATTTAAACAACTTCCTATGAATTAACGAACAATCTAGAATTATACATATTTTAAGATACATCGTGAAAAAGGAAGACAAAGGCACTACGAAACAATCGTGCAGAACGCAAATGAATACAAATTTTTGGTTTGATGAAATATTACCGAATATTTGAATTCCACCGGAAAAAAAACATTTTCTGGGTTAAAATTAATCCACTCTTGGCCGTGCGAGTGTTAATTAACTAGAAAATTAGACGAAACTATTTTCGTCAAAACTAATTATTTTAAAATATCTCGTTTGCAAGGATTAATACGCGATTGTGTGGAATCGTTGCTATCGTGCCTCAAATTACATCTACCACCGTAACAATAGATAACGTTATCGTCAAGAATTTGCACGGCTTGAAAGTTTATGGAGACTTGGGACAAAAAGATCTTACTCTCGATCCATCGACTTCATTCCATCGTTTAGATCTTTCTCTTAAAAAGCTATATCGTAAGGCCTACGTGAAAAATATTTCAGTTGATCGTGTTAATAATACCGATATAAATGGTAAAAATTACAATTGCAAAAATTTGACTTGATTTGTAACTGTATCTCTGAACCAGCACAAATTGATATTGTCTTAATTAATTTCACAATTATACAGCGCTAAAGAAATTTGTGGATTTATGGATCGAGCCAAACGTTTTTAAAGGGTCAATCGAGGCTACCAATTTAATGATCGATACTCTTCGAACGCCTATTGAATTTTCTGTAAAACTACCCCAAGTAATAAGAAATATGATATCAAAAGGGGATGTTCGTGTCAAAAATATCAATGGCATCCCTTTGGCCGAATTTTTGGCAAATGCTGTAAAACTGGAAGACATGATATCTTTAGGAAATATAAGCTTCAGTGAGTTTTTGATATCTTATTTGTTGTCAACGTTCAAGTCGACTCATTTATTTTTGATGAATGAAATTTTCTCCACCTATTTCATATCTACGAGTTATTAGAATAACCCATTTATATTAATTTATGGTTTATTAACGAGTTGACCTAAACAATATTTCATTGTTCGTGCCTGTAGATTCTTTGTAAATAAATTTTAGATAAAAGAGTGATCCCACTCGATAATAAATATTTCAAAGCACTAATAAACAATTTCATTCCACAGGTAATGGCATTTCGTCGAATTATACTCACGCGTTTCATATTCCTCTAAATTTAACGCAACTGGGAGTAAATCCTAAATTACAAGGGAAAAGAATTTCTGGGAAATTAGAAGCAAACGTGACGAATTTACCTTTAGTTTCATTAAAACACATCGCGAATGATACTTCGCTCAGTATTATTATTCGAGGTTCTGCCATTTTTTCTGTCGAACCAGCGGTGCAAAATGTGAACGAAATAAATTTAAAAGGTAATTCCAAAATGATATGGATGGCAAGAAACGGTACCACGCTTTCCGGAGAAAATTTGAATTTGAAAAATGCATCGTTGAAAGGAAACGTTGTTCTGAACGTAAGGCTTCTTAAATGATCGGATTCTTTGAGTGAAATATTTTTCGCCATGTCTAATGATGGTCCGTTTTGTTTCCAGAGCCCATTGCGTACGTTAAATTTTGGAACATGGGAAAACGTTTCATCGCGCATTTTAAGTAAAACATTGAAGCAGGAGATAATGGTAACAGCTTCGTTAAATACGATCGAGGTTCCCGCTATCGAAGGCTCGAATTTTTCGATCGTCAAGTCTTCGATTCCAAATTTAAATGATATGTTCGTGAATGCTCTGATGAGAGATAAAGAACAAGTAGTAAAGGGGACGTGGAGATTCGATAACTTAACCGTGTTAGGTAAAACACGTTTACATAATTAAAACAAAATAGTTCCTTCTTCTTGTTCCTTGTGTTATAACAAAACGCGATAATTCATTAAAAACTAGCTCCTCGTCTGATTAATTAATCATGACGCCATAAAAGAATATTTTTAGTATTCGAAAACGACAACAAAAAGCTTTATTTGCTCCAAAATGGGACTGAATAAAAAAGTTTCATTTTAGTTATTTTAAGTTTATCTCTGATACAAATGCCACTGTTATTTTCAAATGCCAATTGTAAGCATATTACTCGATCTAGGAAATTTACAAATGGGACAAATTAATCATATGAATCTCAGCACCGACGTCGTGAGACACGATACTGAAAATAATGTAATAGCAGGAAAGAAATCTATCTTTGAGTTGGCAACCAAAGATTTGTACGGTTTCAACTTTGCCAAGTGGGCTGACAATGTTCTAATGCAGAAAAATCAAAAACTGATCACGATTAAAGGGCACAAGACTTTCAATACTGTTACTTTCAGCGATTTAGGGTAATTTAATCAATGTATCTATTACTAATTGATGGTTTTGTTAATTGTGACCTCAGTAGTGATTAACCCTCGAACAGCATGCATATTTTTTTACGGTCCTACGGAAATTTGTGTTGTCATTGTGCCAAAAAGGACAAGCTGAAGCCCTAAACAGGAAAGTATAAATGATTATCATAAATAAAATGTTCGTGCTTAAAGAGAAAAGATTTTTTTATAAAGTATTTATCTACATTTTTGTTATAGATATTAGCAAATGATTAAAAAAAAATTGGTTGCCATACGAGGATTAAAAACATGAGTGTACAAAATTAGGAACCTTGGTGGGTCTACAAGTACTTTTTACACTGATTTACTTTACAGAGTGTTCGGCACAATAATGGGACGCAGAATAGAGGAAGCACTATCCAAGTCCACAGATCAAATACTTTATGGTCAGAAAACTATTCAAGGATCCCTTAATACATCGTCGATTATAATCGACGGGCTGATTAACGATATGAACTTGACCGACTTAATAAACAACCAATTAAAAAAAAGGCAATTTTCCCAAACGATACGCACCAAAATCGAACTCCAAAATGAGATAAACATTTTTGGGAACGTCACGATCGATGGTCTGTATAATGGAGCGGAACTAAATGGTTTTAATAAAAGTTTCGCGAGCGTGATACCCGTTGCTGAAAGAACAACGGAATTTTTAAAAGTGGCAGAAGCAATTAAGACAGCTTTCCAGAGTGAGTAAATTAATTAATTAGCTCTTTCAATTTCTTCACCTATTGAAGTCCAAGTCATTGTAATTTTTTGTTTCAATTATTTTGGAAGTTGAACTTGATCGAGTTATAAAAATGCTAAAAGTCGGAATATTTGAAACTGCAATCCCAATATATATTAAACAAAACCAAACATGACAACCCAATTTCGTTTCACAGATAGTGCGGTTTATGTAAACAAATTAGAGGTTGTCAAGAAAGAGGATTTTGTTAATATCTCTAGCCAGGAGGTTACTGTTGACGAACAATATCAGTGTAAACTTAGAAATATCTCTTTTCTCTGTGATAAAAACAGTTTGGTTCATCGTGTAATTGGATCCAACTTAACTGATTTTGTGTTGATCAAACCCGTTGCATTGAACGAAGATATGTTTGTCGTTGCAGTAGAATCAGACGTTGTATCTATATACTTGCACAACAAAACACGGAACGATCTTTCTCGTTTAACAGGTTTGTATTATATTTATTGTACATTATTCAATACCAGCGATTGCCTCTTAAAAACAAAACGATGGGAAGAAATTTAACTATTCATGCTTGTTATACATATTTCAAGAAACATTCGCCGACCTTGTCCAAATGTAAATAGCATTCTTGAAATATACGTTTTCTACTTTCAATATTATCTATAAATAATATTAAAACTTCTATTTAATATTGTTGCACTTCTGCGGCTTCCGCGCATAAGTTTTTTCCATCCATTTTTTTCTATAAATTTCAGGCCGTCTAATTTGCAATCAGATAATCGCCAGTTGACTCGTATTTAAAATAGTTAATGTGATTCGTTTTATCAAAATTTCTAGACTTACACATAGAGACGATAATCGATGCGTTGGTGGAGCCTGCGGCATCATCCTTCTGGATCGCGCTGCGACTAACGTTTCAGACGTTGGTGTTACACTACGAACAGTGGGGTGGTTTCCAGAAATTTGTACTACCTGCGACTGACGTGTTTGCAATCAACAAATTGCCGAATGGTCAGCTGTTGTTACTGCTGTCCGATGGTGTTTGGAATCTCGAAGGGCTCGGGAGTCCCGAGAATGTTATCGAGATAGCATTGCCAGGCGAGATACATCCTTTCATTTGCGGTCCCAATTATTACGTAAAACAAACATGGAAAAATGATACGGTTCTAATGAAAGCACGATATGTCGGGGATTGAGGATACGTTAGAAATTTGGAGTAATTTTAAGTTAATGAAGTTTGAGGTGTATATTTATTCGATCGTCTTGATATTTATTATTGTTCATAATATTATTAATGTTATAGCCACTAGCGAGGATTGAAAAAGTATAATAATTAATATATAGTTATATGTATAATTCCGAGTGTTTAATAAAATAATATTGTTGCAATCTGTAGAACGTTTCTAAGTTCTATGCGCTGTGTGTTTCCATTATAAATTCAAAAATATGTAATGCGGAGGGAGTATGGAATAATGATGGAGGCTATGAGATCTCAAACGCCCAGCTTTTTAAAAAAGGGTCCACCCGATATAATGGAAGACAATGCCACCTGGAAAAAAGCAATACAATGTATATCATTATGGACACTCCATTTGCTACGATTATTATTGAATTAATTTTGTAATTATGACATTCCCTCTTTGCCGTTTATGTTTTGAATTATTCCTGGACACCATATACTTTAAAAACGCGTAACTTACGATCATTGCAACTTTTTTGACACTTTATATCCCTTAATGGTAAACGTTAAAGCTCATTTCTTTATTTTGAATTTTACAGTGTATATCGAAACAAATCCAAAAAATATATCCAAAGAACATAGAAAAGCACTACTTGTACACATTCCACAAAAGAATAGAGATGAAACGATGTCAATATTTTAAAAATAATTTCTTGCGAAAGTATAGGAAAGTAGAACCTGTAGAAGTATTTCTAAAATGCCGACCTTAGCTGCGCCTTTAATCACAGTGACCTCTTCGGTGTTATTTGTTTTTTCTTTCTGAACTTCAACCTTCTTCTTCTCCTCTGGTTTATTACCCTTCTAAAGGAACGGACATCTCACTAATTGAATTATTAAGATTACACGCGGATTAGAGGAAATAGCTTGCAAAAAATGTAAAGAAAATTGGTTTTCAAACGCATTCTCATGGGACCCATGTGCACTGTGATTAAATAAATGATAAAAACTTAATGAACTATAACGAAACACTCTTGGACTTCGAACATTGATTCATTTTCAAATAGACTACAATATTGACCGTAACCGTTATGAAACCGATATAAGCAAGAACCTTTTTCACTCATAATTGTTTCGAAATTATTTCGGTTTCTAGAATTGTTTCGGCGGTCTAAATCAATATCATAAGTATCTTCAAGCCCCACACCTGACGTGTGTACCATGAGATCTTAAGAATAAAGTTGGTCTAAAAAAAGAAATAAAAACAATTTTGATATTATTGCATTCCGCACTTCACGATAAAAGTTCGATACTCACGCTATCTCTCTTCACATCTTCGCGTTTCTTTCTTTCGTCGATCGCGTTGTTTAAAGCTGCTTGTTCCGTCGGCGTTAACACCAAGAGTCTAGGATCCATAGCGATCCAGTCGCTGTTAACGGCCTGATCCAACTTCCATCGTTTCGAAGTGTCCGGCTCCAAAAGGTTTACTATCAGCTTTTTCGATTGCTCGCTCAAAGTTTCCCTCACTTTGCTGCGAAACTTCCATTTGCGATTGGTCTGCTGTTCGTAAAGACGCTTTATGTCGGTATCGTCGAACGGCATCGCCTTGTTCAGAATAATGTAAAGGATGACACCGAGCGACCAGATGTCCGAGATCTTTGGATTGTATGGCGAGCCACGAAGGATCTCGGGAGCCGCGTAAGATAGCGACCCGCAATACGTGTCGCTCAAAACATGTTTCCCGCGATTATCTATCACGTAACGGGCAAATCCAAAGTCCGCAAGTTTTAAGTTGTAATTTGCGGTGAGGAGAACATTCTCGCATTTCACGTCACGGTGGGCTATATCCATTTCGTGAAGGTACTGAAGACCTGAAATAATAATCACAGTAATACACATAATATTAATGATGATATTACAATTATTACTAATAAATATTAACGTTATGATTAAATTAATTAATATAATGTTACGTAATAATTGTATTTTTATGTAATAACAATTATTGTAATATAACATCATTAATATGTATCATTACTCGGGTAAACCATAAGCTTTTTTGTTTTTCATATGTTATATCTGTATTGTTTTGGGAAATAAATAAAGTTTTCCTTTTAAACACGTTGATGCATTTTGAAATTTGAGATGACATTATCGAGCAAAACTTCCTGGTAGACGTAATATGTATCACGACGATTATTCGAGCTACGACGATGCTCGTTCTTCTTTTTGAAGATTATAACACGATAAATTCAAAATAAAATGCGAATGGAAACAATAAGACGCAAAGTACCAAGAGAGATCTGTCGAAACCATACGCGCGCTTGGCCCTCTGCAACCGCTCCGTTCTTCAGAATAAAATCAAGCAGATCACCGTTCTCGGCGTAGCGCATGAATATAAAATATTTGCTTCGCCTCTGAAAAATACTATGCACGTGGACCACATGGGGGTGATTTAATTTCACCATAATATCGAGCTCCCGGGGCAAAAATTTTCGAACGAAATCCTTCGGAGCTTTCAGCGTATCGACGACCTTGCAGGCCAAAGTGTTGTTCCTTTCTGGATCGTTTTCCGGCTTGTATTCCGCGAGATACACCTAAAACAATTTGGGAGCATCAACAAACGACAAACATTTCATCGTAGGATTACGATGGTCGAAGTAATTAACTTCAATTACAACTTTGTTGGAAATCATTTATTTTGCATTCATGCGAATTAATTGTGATCTTACATTTTTTTCTTAAATGTATAAAAATTATAAAGTAACCGAAATAATGACTCAACACTAAATCTCGAAAAGGATAGTAGTGAAGAGAAAATTTAAATCAAGAAGCTTCTAAAAGACAAATATACTGCAAAGGACGAAACATGAATCGCGTAAGCATCGACCAAATGTTTAACGGCCAACGATTCTTTTTATTTTTTATTCACCCATTTTAATAGAGATCATAGTTAACCTTCGCGTAAGCACCTTCGCCGAGTTTTTTCAAAAACTTGTAACCGCGTGCGAATAAAACGGCCTCGTCGGATAGCGTTTGATTCAGATCCGTCATGAGACTCGACGATTCTCAGGTGGCATCCTACCGGCTCTGCTACCATAATTCGCAATTAATTTTATCGTTCCTTTTTTATCGCGTGTCCTCCCGAAATCGATCTCACCGTTTGTTCTTAATCCTGGCTGGAATCGATTTAGCTGATAGAACGGGACCGTAAGTTAATCGCTGTCTGACATTCACGTTCACGTCCCGAATGCGATGTGAGAAATCATCAATTTGATCGGAATACCAAAACCGGCTCCGTTGTTTTCATTAAATTACTCAGAAATATTCAACGGTACAGCATTTATCACGAGTATTGTACTCTCTTTTATGTCGCAGCTAATATGTATCAAAGCATTTTACGTTGGACGATGGGCGTCCTCTTGTCGCGTTCATTCATTTCTCATGAAGTATAACAAAAATTTCATCTCGTTAGCGACAGTTCTTTTTCATAATGGTCTTGAAAATTTGTCGATGGGGGGTTGCCCCCGCGTTCAAGGTTTCCTCTTGACCACTTTTCGTTATTGGACGAGATTAGAGCCGGGTAACGCCAAATTGGAGTTCCACCCAGCAGAGATATACCCGCCTTTAGTTAAACATCTTATTAATTTAGGACATTGCACGAAATAGAGATTGACAGGAGAACTCATGACCTCCTTTATAAATTATCTAATAAAATAATGGAACAGCTACTCGATACGGGGTGACTCGCGTGTCGTGGTCACTTATCACCTCACGCCGAATCTAAAGTTACGTATGTCTGTATTAGTGTGCTGTCGTCTTCAATTTTCAATTCGGCTTGCGTTTTAACATTCAATTCCACTATCACCAAGTGCATGCCTTTGTTGGATGCATTAAACGCACACTTTTTTCTGTTCACAGAATAAAAACATCTCGGATTCTTCTGTATGTACTTCTCGGTGTCATTGCGACGTAATTAATTACAATATAAATGGCCTACTACTGTTTTTTAAGAAGTTCTCTACTGATAGTAACGTATTATATAATCCTTGTAGCAGGTATGCTATATATGCAGTGAAGGGTTAATATTATTTCTTGTTATATCCCAACGTTTATGGATACACGAATTTAAATTCAAAACCCGGATATTGCAACGACGGAAATATCCGAACCGGTTCGGCGGTACTCGGCTGGACCCGGTTTGACGCTTCCGCGACAATTCTGTTCTTTCTTCCGTGACCGTTCTCACAGGAAAGAATTAACGTAAGTACGTTGTGCATGATATTAGAGATTCATCCTGATATTGCTTGCACAAAGTGTACCCAAAATGCGTTCCCAGTTTACAAAACGTAGTATGTTAAAATCTAAATACGAAAACGCCTTTTATTAGAAATAATTGCAAAATCCAGCAAAGCCACGTGCTGGCAGGTTATGTTAGAGTTATTTCGTGATTTGGGTTAACCGACAACTAAGTATCATTCCAAAGAAGTGTTTCAGAAATCATTTTATTTTATTGAGCCCGTCGTTTTTATTCGAATAGGTTTCAATTTTTAAAATTGTCCAGCCTTTTTTTGATAAACAGGTCGCACCTAAATGTTTTGTTTTTAATGATAAATTGTACATTTGTAATACAGAATGGCGGACACTGCTCCAGCCGCACGTGGAGGTTTTCGTGGGGGATTTGGTTCCCGAGGTGGAGACCGTGGTGGTCCAAGAGGTAGAGGACGCGGTGGCCGAGGAAGAGGTCGTGGACGTGGTCGTGGCAAGGAGGACAGCAAGGAATGGGTTCCCGTGACCAAGCTTGGTCGTCTGGTTAGAGATGGAAAGATCGAATCTCTGGAACACATTTACCTATTTTCTTTGCCCATTAAAGAGTACGAAATCATTGACAAGTTCCTTGGGCCGGAGCTAAAAGACGAGGTTTTGAAAATCATGCCTGTACAGAAACAGACCAGAGCTGGACAGCGTACACGTTTTAAGGTGACTTCATTACTTTGAGTTTATCTTAAAATACGTTTGATAATTCCTTCCATAATCGATAGATTTTGCTTGTACTTTTATCCTATTACGTTTTGTCTGTCATTCAAAGTATACAACGTACATTTCCTTGTATATTTTATAAGTTATGGAAAATCTCTATGATACCTGGACCACTTATTAAGCAAAATTACTGATTAGAACTTATGTTTAATTTTTAGGCCTTCGTTGCCATTGGTGACTACAAAGGTCACATTGGCTTAGGCGTCAAATGCTCCAAGGAAGTAGCAACCGCTATCCGTGGTGCTATCATCTTAGCCAAGCTTTCTGTCGTACCGGTACGACGTGGTTACTGGGGAAACAAGATTGGTGATCCTCACACCGTACCATGCAAAGTCACTGGCAAGTGTGGATCGGTCCAGGTGCGTTTGATTCCAGCGCCGAGAGGTACTGGTATTGTGTCAGCACCCGTACCCAAAAAGCTCCTGCAAATGGCTGGTATTGAAGATTGTTATACTTCCGCAAGAGGATCCACGTGTACGCTTGGCAATTTTGCAAAGGCAACTTACGCAGCTATTGCCAAGACTTATGCGTACCTGACCCCAGATCTCTGGCATGATCAGGCACTGCGTAAAGCACCGTACCAAGAATACGCAGATTATCTGTCTAAGAACCACAAGGTCGTGGGAGGACAAAGACCCGCAGAAGTTGCTTAAATGAATAACTAATAAACCTTCATGTGAATTGTCCATGTATCTCGTATTTCTTATTCTTTCCTGTCACTTCTATATCATAAACATTCATGCGATTAGCATAATTAAGGATTAATGTTGCAGCACTCCTAAAGTGAGGTGGTGGTTTGTATAGAAAGTTACAATATGTATTTGATTATAATGTAAGCTTTTTTTTAATTACTGTGCAGTACAAAAAAAGTATGGTACGAAAGAAATCATCCACTTTCCGTGGAAAGATCTTTGGAATGCTTGAATTCCTCGTAAGCTTCGTTGAAAGTATCTAGCGTATGATCACATATTCTATCGCAATCCTGCAATCCCTGCCTTAGTATGTCAACTGCTTTCCCCTTCTTCGCTTGGATTCTCAGGTAGATGTTGCCTTCTGCCGGGTGATTAACAAAACAAGCACAAAATTCCACATCCGGGCTAAACAAAAACAATTACAGAAAAGGATCGTTAAATTAAGAAGTATTTTAGGTAGCACTGTAAAACTTACTTTTGGGAAATTATGGTCACCAAAGCATTTCCTAGAGTATATCCTTCCCCCATAAATACGAATGTTTTACATTTTTCAGAGGATTGTTCACCAGCAACCTACAAAATTTCATAACTGATACAAAAAATCCTTTATTATTGTTTCTTCTTACGCAACTAATTAAATTGAGTTATAATTATATATATGTCTATAAACTAACCTCTGCGAGTCGACCCATCTCCTATCTTTATACACACGCGAATTGGATCTTTATAAAATAATTGTGAGATTTAACACAAATTAAATGATCAAACGACTAATACATTTCAGCAGTGTTTAAAATAAATAGTAATAATCTAACCTAAAAACGTGTTATCTGTCCAAACCCGGTCCGAACACTTGTATGAACTTGATTAGTATAGTAAGTGTTGTGGTTATCGCTCTAACGGCGGTTCTTCCAACATTGCAATTGATCCTAAAATGTATTTATAATTAAACATAAATTATAAGATTTCATTGAATTATAAACAGATAAGTTTAACGAGATTGCTCGAACACGTTGTGCAGCAAACGTTCCAGTGTCACACAGTTAATCAACCAAACAAACGTAGCTTAACCTTAACCTACATGTAGGTTACAATCTTTTGCCGAATTGTGTATATTATATGAGTTTAGATATTTCTGAAAGTTATTAGCTGTTGTTCGAAATCCACTGATTAGTGACAAACGTAGCTATGATAAGTTACCGAATCCAACTACCGAAGAGATAAATGTTGTTTGTGTTCTTACATTTCATCTCAAATCGTCTAACCTTCTTATTCGTCAACGGTAATAAATAATCATATTAATAATCCATACACTACGAGAATAACTCTAGAAATTCGGAAACCAGAACGAATCACTAGACGAAATGTCTATAAAAGCCGTACTTCAGCTTACACGCATATTGCGGTTGCACGGTATTAATAATTCAAGAAGATTGTTTGCAACCAAATCAAATGACATGAACTTCATCACTGCTGATGAAAACCCAATTTATGGGACAGAAGATCATATGGATAAAAAATATCAAAAAGAACTTGCAGCAAAGAGAAATAAATCAAGACTATACCCACAACATAGACACATGCTTTTCGATGTAAAACCATATAAGGAATCTAAGGAATGGTATCATAATACAATAAAGTATAAAAGGCGAGTATTAGGTAGATATGGAATGCAAGCACTTGGTATGCCAGTAGGTATAGCATGGCCCTCGCTCAAGGAACTAGAAGATATGAAAGAATATGAAAGAGTTGCTTTTCCTGTTCCCCTTCGTGAGAGGTGGGAACAAATTGCGGAGAATAAAAGGAAATTTGAAGAGGAGAGACTAGCCAGGTACATTGTTCTATCGCCATCAAATTGAATTCGTTACATTTCTAATTAGTATCTGTGCATTACACCATATTTGTTTGCAGAGAAATGGATGTAGTTTCTAAGATGAAACAAATGAAAAAATGGATAGCCGAAGTACAAAACAAAGTCACTAAAAAGGAAGAAGACTTGAGGCTAGCTAAAGAGCGTAAAGAGCGTTTAATAGAAGAAGTCAGAGCACATTTTGGATTTAAAGTCCAAGTCCATGACGACAGATTCCAGGAAATGTTATTGAAGAAGGAGAAGGAGGACAAGAAAAAACTAAAGGAGGCAAGGAAGGCAGCCAGATCAGAAAAACTCGCACAGAAAGTGGCGGAATTGTACAAAATACAAGGTATACCCACAGACGGTGGACCAGTTGCGACACCAAAAGAAAAGGGGGAAACCAACGAATAAATTTCTCATATTTTGTTTTTAAAGCAGTGTCTATATAGTTAATAAATTTAATCAAAACCATCCACGATACTTCATTAATTTCAAATCAATTTCTTGGTCTTTTTTCATAGTACGATATATTAGTTTTGCTTAAGCTATTTGGGAACATACTGTAAGGGATGGGGGCTTGAAGTTCTATTTGGTGAAGGGACAAGGAAAAGCTCCCCACTGCCTTAAATAATACGAAATCAATCTTAAATTGTTACAATAACATACATCGCATAATAAATATTGTATTTCCTTTACTAATACAAAAAACGTTACACGTTACTCTGCAACGGCTAGAAGAAACTATACTAATGTGTAATAAATGACTGACTCGATAAGACACATACATATTATCCAGGCACAATCCGGGCAACATGCGATCCCCGTTTAAACCCACTCGCACGTGGCGTTCCATGTAGGAACTAATTGTAAGACTAGTTAGACAACCGTTCGTACGCAGACAGCTAGGCTAGTCTCCGTCTAAATCTCTGCGACAGTATCGCCGGGTAAGAATCAGCTTTCTTTTGCAAAAAGCGTGCACGCACTTCCGGTATCGTTTTCCACTACCAAAGAGGAATTTTGCTCGGTAATAGTCGCCTGAGACCCGGTTACTTCTGTGGCACTTTGGAACCCACGATCACCCATCGTCGCGACGTTTCCGCGGCTCTGAATCTTTTGCACTTGTAGCTCGTCTATTACGATTAATCGCAGTTTGGTTTTTTCCGAGTGTCAGGCGGACTGTATCTGCGAGGGAGACGTCAATTCGTAGAACTGAAAGCTAAGTTCCTCGCCAAAAAGATTTTCTGGCGTAATGATTTCTGGGTCGACCATGTTCAAGCCTAACGTCGCGGGGTTTAAGTCCGTCACCAGGTAGCCCTCGCTTATGAGACCGCACTCCTCGGCGACGACTTCCTTCGAAACTGGATTTAAAAAGTCTACGAACACATAGATGTTATTGAGATACCCGATTTTTCGTACGTTAGAAATAATTACGACGGTCTTTCAAAAAGTAGTTAAATCTGATTTTGAGACCAAAAGTCTTTGACCCAACAGTGAGGATTTTAAAACAATGTAACGGAAGTCGGTAAAGTTCTTCAACGTTGTATGTATCTTGCTACGCTGTTACGATTATCTTACCGCTTTCTTTTACGGAATAATGAAGCTCTTGCGTTTGTTGGCTGGTTTGGGTTGATCCGTGCTCGTTACCAGAAACCATCATTGGAACGAGATATTGGACTTCTACCTCTTTTTTAATACCACTGAGAATTTGTTCGGCGCAGTGTTCCAATGTTACGGAGTTGACAATGTTTTCGGTCTCGTCTTCCGAAGATTGTTGCGTGATACTAGCAGTCGCTGCTTCCACTTCGTCTATCGGCGTCATTTGGCTATAAAATAAGAGTAACGTCAGTGATTACTTCGATTATAATTGGCGCTGCCAGGTTGCGAATGATAACATTGTTATAAGTAAAATTAAATTGCTTGTGAAGCAGGACGATGTATTAATTACTTGAGGTGTCCATGAGGATTCTCAGTTTCCAGGACGTTCTTCAGAGTTTGTCTCGTGGCAGAATTTGTCGCTTGCGTGGTAAGAATTTGCCGAGGTCTGGAATCTAGAGATCGATTGGCGATAGCCCACAAATGGCCCGCGCCGTGCGGTGCCTTCGATCCTTTTCGGAAGTGTGGATTGATCGAAAGATTGTGCCGCACGGAGTTTTTCCAACGATCATCGTTACTCTTGTAATACGGGAAATGCTCGCTGAAAAAATATTCACAAGTCTCGTATTATAATAGATAAGTGAATAATTATTAGGCTAATCACAGTGAACATAAATAATCATTATTTATTAATTGTTTAAAAATATGTTTGGGGGTAATAAAATGTCTTGACGCAAAAGGATATCCCGGCAAATTCGGTGATCGAATCGTGTTAACGCATTGGACAATGTGACCTTGTAAAATGCATTACAAAATACATATGACGTATTGTTATCGTGTACGGCGGAACAAATGTCTTGATCTACATAATGACCGACAATTTAAAAATTTCCGTCGCCCCAAAGTCACTGCCCGTGAAAACGTCGAGAACCTGCATCCCCATGAAAACAATTTTCTTCACCTGCTCGTGGCGATGTCACGGCGCGTTACGCACCCCCGTAATTACTTCCCCGCTTCGGTAGAAGACAGAATGAGACACAGGAGAGAACTGTGAACGCGCTCAAACTTCTGAATTGCGTATTTATAGGCATCGACGCGATTACGAATACTTTCCTGTATTGATCAATATCAACGCAAAGAATTGTAATTCTATTTTTGTTATGTCTCTGTTAAATTTCCGAATGAGACACTGTTTTATCATGCGCAATTTTTAAATTTGCAATTTTAAAATTTAATCTGAATCTGTGAGCCCTCAATCTGAAGGTTCGCAAAATCACCTCCGTGCGTTTGCGAAAAATGTAATCCTATTATTTCATGAATGAATTGTTTCATGATTCGTTAAATCTTTGGCTTCAAAACGTGCTTCTTTCACTTACAGAAAAAGCTTTCTTTTAGCACTACAATTATTCTTACCAACATATCAAAAATCATATAAATAATTGAATTATCTTCCTCATTTTAGAAAAAACAAATATTTATCTAAATCGTAGAAATATTGTTAATTTCGATATACGTCATAGAAGTCTTGAGAAAGTTCATATGTAAAATACGCAGATATCGATATGTTCCGTAATGGTAATCGGGAAATTAGACAAATTCCGCATCGTGCGCAAAAAAATGGAACACTGGCTTTACTGTCTCATTTTCAATATCCTTTTCGGGCTATATTTTCAAGATATCCATCGCGAATGTAGAGAACGCGTTTCTACGAATTTAGGAGAACGTGGTTAACGTCGCTGCTGGGTGGCCCATCGGGGAGGGTCAGGAAGGTTCTTAGATGGTACCCGTTGGCACCGCTGCCCTCGCAACTTGGTACCACCTGGTACCGACTCCTCACCCATCGCCGTCGTTGCAACCCCCAACACGAATATGCGCACAATTTGCTAGCTTTCTGCTTTCACCTGTTCGATCGTGAACTCGCCAGAAAGGAAATATAGCTAATCGAGCCCCTGAACTCCTTCCCGATCGAATACCAATCATTATTGTTTCCCCCCAATGCGTATGACTGGAGTTCAAGGGACGATTAAACATCATTAATGACTTACGGGAAACCTCATTTCAAACGGAGTGCTGCTTAATTTAAACACTCTCGAACCGTGAAAAAAGGTACGAAAATGAATGTTTCCGTAATCAATGAAACCTTTGAAGAACATAATGTGCTGTACGTTAAATTAAAAATTGGTGACAAAAGAAAATTATAAAAAATAAAGAGAACTGGAATGGCAATAACTGTCAGTGACATTTTACGGAACAATTGACACCTAAGAAATCTGGATGTCCAGCTGGATTGTTGAGACACGTGAAAAACTTAGGTTTGCCAATTTTCTATCAAAAATTTGTAGGTGCATATACGATTTCTCTCCACCGCTCAAAATCGACGCTTAAAATGTGAATCTGTATGTATACCTGCGGAGCAGTGCAATTAATTACGAGATAAGCTAATGTACTTACGAGATCCACTGATAAATGGCCGAAACAGTAAGTTCGCCCCTTTCTCGGAGTGCGTGCTCAATGAGTTCTGTGTACGTGAAGGGTGGCTTTTTGGGACCATTATATCGAGAAGGGCCGAGATTGCGATTGTCGGAATTGGAGTAAGCCTGACTCGTAACCTGATGCACTGGCAATGAGCTGTTTTCGTGACCGCTATTGTAGTTTCTTTTAATATCGTTCACGTACGTGGAACTGTAGCTGCGTCCATTTAATTTTGTCTTGTTTCCTGGTTAAACAGACAATTTATACGGTAATAACACGCTGTTTCAAATAGGTATTCGTAAAATCGTTTAGGATCAATTCTGCCAAAATAAAAGGAAATATATCCTTTTTGAATTTTTATAATGAAAGTCTGAATGTTTCCCTGCCATTATAAACAACGACAACTGTTACAGCGATATTTTAATATTTTCGTAATTGTTGTGGATGTATTAACGCGATAAACCTGTCGGTTCTCGGACAACTGCAATTTAATGAAATCAACGTAAATATTTATATTACAGTTCTCAATCATAACATTCGCCAACATACTTTAGGAAACTCACGTTTGCATAAGAATTAAAGGTGTAAATCCGTTTGAAAAATGTATTCAGTCTCGCATACTTGTACTTGGCCCGAGACAAGACCTTGTCTCTTGATCAATTAACTTTTTTTACGCAATATTATTGCCGCATCTTTAACGTTAATTTGTGACTAGAACAATATGTAGAACTGATTTCTTCGTCCGTTTACTTTACTTGAAATCTGCACCGACAGATTATCAAAAGACAAGTTCTTATCTCGGGCCAAGTGCAAGTACCCGAGAACTAGACCTTGTATCTTTTCCGGAAATACAAATTTTCAATCATTTTAAACGGAACTACAAATTCAACGTTCTCTTGTAAAACACAATCAAACTTTCTCACCATAGTGATTCTCCTTCAGCGGACCCCCGGTAGATTTATCGTCGGCAGATTCGATGAACGGATCCAATTTAAAGTCCAGCAGCCAGGAGAGGTTCCCAGTTTCCTGATCGTCGAACTGCTGCTGGTGAAACTGGGTGTTGTTGCTCGAAACCGTGGATACGTTTCCTTTATTCTGCGTCAGATCCGACGACGGAATCGTTACGATCGGTTCCCAATAATTCGAGTCGATCTGATGATAGTTTGAACCGTCCATTTGCACACTCCCCTGCAGAAGATGCTCGCGTCGATGTTCCGAGGACAAAGACGGCGACGAGGACGTCGACGGCGATGCGGCCGCGATTTCCGCGAGGCCTTGGTGTTGTTGCTCGAACTCGGACATAGTCGTCCAGGTGCAATTCGTCCCGTCTACGAGGAGAACCTCCAAACGTGCCACCGGACACTCCCCGGTGGCTTCCTGGACCGATAGGGGTGAAAAAAACGCGGCCGAGTCGCCGATCATTTGATTCGATGCAATTAGCTCCATTGGCGTTTCGATCTCTTGAAGGTAACGCTTCCGACCGTTCTGGATCTCTTCGCAAAAGTCCTCGATGTCCAGGTCCTCGAAGATCCTCTTCTTCGTGGCTCTAGATTGACTGTCCGATACCTCGCGATTCGGCACGCCTCCGGTACCCGAAGACGGACCGATCATACTGTTGATGAAAAAGGATTACGGAGAAAACGTCGTTATTATTTCCGTATACGAGTAAAGATTGCGACTATTGTTATTGGCCAGAAACAAGACTCTTGATGTCAATTTTTCTCTCAGCGATATTGTTATTTCTAATTCCTTTCAAAGCTTTTCGATCGTCGTAACGGTGCTCCATAGCATACAGAGCTTCCTTAGTCTCTGACGCAGTGTACAAAGTTTCGTTAGACGCACGACATTGTGTACAATTTTCAGAAATTTAGTATATTACCGATCACGAATCTGAAATTTTGTTACCGAACTATACGATGGCAGAGAAGTTCGAGGAAAAAAATTTAAAAAGCTGCACGACTACAAGGAAGCTCTCTATTACATGTGTAGGTATATACTTTACGATTCAAAAGCATTTATCACAATCGACACAGTGTCCCAAAAATCGCAATAGTTGGAAAGCATTTCTCTCGAATGGATATAAATTATAAATTTTATTCGCGTTAAAGATGCTACGCCGACGTTCTATCGCAAAACGTAGGAACCACAAGTTAAGTAAGTTTTTCATTTAAATTTCGTTTCATGAAATGATTCATCAGTTGCGAAGAATACTAAATATCTAGGTAAAAAAACAACACCATGAATGACGTAAAATAATGCAACTAGCGTTAGAAATAGGACAACGTAAAATATAAATGTTTTTCAATTAATTTAAAATCATTTTCGATCATCTTGAAATCAATCGCAAATACGCGATGAACGTTCTCCTAGTTCTACTACATTTTTGTCGAAACGTACCATCGATGGAACGTTATCTCCCAATTGAAAAAAAAAATCACGATCCACGCGAATCGGGCAGCTGCCTACCTTGGTCCTTTCTAGCTATTCCAATATATTTCTTCGAATTATTCCGCGATCCTTTCCACGAACAGGATCTCCTCGAAATCAGTTCTAACTCTCATTATACAAGGATCCTCCGTCGGTCAAGAAAGATCATTGAACAATTTTTCTCAAGTCTCATCGATGGCACCGATGGCTCGCGTCCCGATCGAAGAAAACTTTTCCAGAAAAACTGGTGACAGAAAGATCCATGAAACAACGACCGGTTCAGAGACGATCTTCCATCGCGACACTTGCACACGTCCTTTCTTTCTGTCTCCCTTTCTTTCTCGGTCGACGTTAAAGCCTTCTCCCGATCGTACACGGCGAGTCAGGTGCACTCGGTAAAATGATTTTACCTCACGATCGAGCGCTTTCAGATTCCTACTAAATGATCGAGTACCAGCACAAGACTGTCTTCTGTTTCGTATTTCAACTGCTACGCGGTGAGATTCAGTGGGGGCTTGAGCGCATGCGTACTAACGTTGTGGGAGTTTTAAACGCAGGGGCGTGGGTAAGTGATTAAAACCCCTCGCGGAGTGTCGGAATTTAGTACGCGTATGTGCATGATTTTCGATTTCGTTCGATGTGATTTTTGTGTACAGCATCGTGCGTACAGTGCACTCTCGTGTTTAATTGTTTGGACATTCAAGTACGGATTGGATTGTGCAAAACTCGAAAGTATACCGGGGGCGCAGGAATATATTGCTAGGAGAACTGAAATACGCATTGTGTATGAACAAGATTGGCAATTTATTTGTAAAACAACTTTTCACAAATTATGTGTAAAGTACACCGTGTAAAAAACGGGGGAATCTTTAAAAATACCTGTGTCCCTCACTTCAACTCCTTTTTTTTTAATTATATATATATAAATACATATATCGTCGGATTAGCCCCTGGTAAAATGTATCTTTTACATTCCCGTTAGTTAGCTAATTCGACGTAAGCATGCAATTATCGAGGTACGTGTCGAGAACAGGCCATTCGCCGCATGATATTTCAATATAATAGCTATATAAAGTTCTTACAATTAAAGTGCATCACATTTATATTAACGTCAAACTGCGATATATCGATATGATGTATTGTGTTGAAAATTTGAAGCCTCGATCTGCCATTTTGATCGAAAAACGTAAGGTGTGTGAAAAAGGCGCGTACGCAATTGTATGTATGGAATACACACTGCACATTGCATTCAGATTCGATCAGTTGTCTAATACCGTCTAATACGAACCAAAAACATAAAACAATTTGTATAGGTGTTATATTAAACATTTTGAGGTTAAATTTCTAGATGGGAGAATACATTAGAGTGTACCGTTTCATTTATATGTTACACATTTTTCGTATGACGTATTTACATGCGATGTAAAACTTTTTTACTCGCAGGTTCCTCAAATCTCATAACGGGTATCAGGTATTTATTGTTTTTTATATAATAACTTCGGTTATGTCGCAGTTATCATCAAATCATTGTTCCGCTGTTGTCATAAATACAAAACAGATATATTTGTGGAATATGCCACTGGTGGGGGACAATGGGACCCGAACGAAGCTTGACTAAGCACGAACCTTTCGTCTTTGGCACGACACCCTATGGGCATTTAATTCCATAATCTGCAAATACTGCTCGTGACAGCGTTTCCTACTGTATCATCGATTTATTTCCACGATGGAACATTACAGATTCATCTCGTTGTATCCAATCAATTCAAGATAAAACTTTCTCCGAGTACGATTAGCAAACTTTCCGATTCAAAACCGCTCCGAACTCTCGAAGGTTTCTGCTCGGGCGCAGAAGCGCAACGTGAAAACGTACCCCCGATTTCGTAATTGCCCGTAACGGTTTTGCGTATCTTGTTATCGGTCGTAAAAAATCTTTGTATCTCTAACGTCAAGGTCAAGGTGACAGTCCCTATTACAAAGGAGACAGAAGAAAGGAGCTCGACGTCCGAGTGACTGTACCAAGATACAGAAATCTTCCTTATTTTGAAGTGTACCGTGATTTTTCATACAGAGTGTACTGTGAATGCATGTACTTCGCTGTGCTGCATACGAGACGAACGTCACCAAGAATGACATTTGAAATTTGCAGTTAAAGATCAAACGGCAGTGGACGGTAACGCAGGAGGTATACGTCAAAATTGCGCTACATGGAGCTTTGAGAGAACAAGGGACGTCGGCATGAACATGGACAACGATTTGGATCAGCATTTGTTGCACCAATTCAGCTGTCTAGGTACGACCGATAAGGACGACTTGGTGAAGCAGCTGCAGAGGCTACTGGCTGGCAGCCACCTGAATGATGCGACTGCTACGTTCTTCCTTGACATGAACAACTGGTGAGTTATATCCTTTGTTGATTTTCGTTTTGTGTCGAGCTCGAAATCTACATAACCCTAACGTCGCCATGTTTACATGCATATAGAGTTCGCGTTTGAGCTCTTGTCGTGCTCCCATTGTAAACCTCGGTATCTAGACTCCATGGATTTCTTTTTTCTCGCAAATGCACATATTTAGAAACCTGGATTTATTGCAAGAGGGCTAGCGTCATTGGCATTTGGGGCAATTTAGTATAACTGATAGAATATGAGAGCAGTTTTCTATTTTTTTTATGGATAGTACGAAGTAAAATAACTTTTGGAGTGTAATCTTATGTTATGTTTTTTAATACGAGATGCTGCATTCCATGGTTTAGTGTTCTAAATTATTATTTTTTTTTAAACGTTTGCACCTAATGTTATATTTACAATTCTAACAAATATCGTTACGATGCATTTAAATTACAGGAATCTACAAGCTGCTATTTGTAGTTATTTTGACTATGAGTCTCCATTTAAATTCCTTTCTATGACGCTAATATGCGACAGTACGATCGGCGAAGGAGAGTCTGTTCCACCTAATACAAATTTCAAGAAATGTTGGAACGTACAAAACAGTGGTACGGAAGCGTGGCCTTATGGAGTCCATTTGCAGTATACAGGCGGTGTACAAATGGGGGAATGTACACGAGTGCCAGTGAGAAACTTACGCCCTAAAGAAACAATAGAAGTGAGCGTAGTCCTTACGAGTCCTGCAGATTCTGGGGTGTATCAAAGTAAATGGAGGATGGTGTCACCTACGGGTTCCTATTTTGGGGGTAAGTTCAATACTATTCTGTAGACGTTAAAATTCATGCCATTTGAATACTACTACTACCACGATACTTTGTATTTCCCTACAGACGTTATTTGGGTGATTATCACGGTGAGCGAATGTGGCACTTTGGCGGTAACTCAGCAGCTACATCAGTTAAGTACTTCACAGTCTAATGACGTGCAGATGTGCTAGCCTCTCACATTCAGAAAGTTTCTTTAAAATGACTTTTCGGATGCCTTCAGTTTTCATGGATCGATTGAACGGAAGTGGCGACCAGATCTCATTCCTAATTATTAACTTGGTGTACGAATCGCTTTTTTTTTCGAAATTTCTCATCATTGCTTGCAGTCCTTGCAACAGACCTTTCACACAGAGTTGATAACGAATCGGATAGCAATGTAAAATTGTCGTACTACGTTACTAGCGTGTACTCTTGCTTCTAGCATACTTTTTAAACAGTTTTCTTTTCGGTGGAAACCACAGGAATGATTTCTCGATAATAATGCACGAATCAATATTCTGGACATTTTTACACGATTCGGTGAAATGCTGAATTGAAATATTGTATAGAATTAACATGAATTTCGTTGGGTTTGAAAGCTGCTTACGTAAGGCCTTTTATGATCGTCCATGCTTGTCGGTTACGCCTTTCAACAATTTTCAAAATTCTACTTTGTAATACTCTCATTCCCTCACTCTTTCTTCTTATCTCTAGCACGAATGACAGTAAATGCAAAATGATTTCCGTTAGTTAGACGCAGAGCTGTAACAGGCATGTATGGACCACATTCAGAACTGGTACTTGAAAGAAATTCATATAAATATATATATTATATATATATACAAATAAAAAATATATATATATAATTACTAAGATGCGAGTTTATTAAAAATGTAATTTTTATTAGAAAATAAAGTATAGATATGGCTAGAAGATACAACACTTTAAGAATTACGTCTTTTTATCACCGAAATAGAAATGAGAGGATACATTATTTGTTGGAGTCACGTTATTCTCAAGTCTGTCGGCTCTAATGAATGACAAAAAGAAGTATAAATAAAAGCATGATTTCCACAACGTTATTCACAACGTTATATCTCACCAGTGACTTCACAATCTTTAGACAGCCATCGGCATGGAGATCTTTGCATGCGGATCGTATCCGATTAACTCAAAATCTTCTGGAACAAAGTCTTCAATGTTTTCGACCTGCCTATCGATTTTTAAACGTGGAAATGGTCTTGGCACGCGTTCTATCTGCTTTTTAAGCGGTTCTATGTGATTGAGGTATACGTGGCAATCTCCCATGGTGTGTACAAAATCGCCCGGCTAAAAATTACCATGGAAATGTAAGTAAGATACCACTTGTGTCCTGCTGATGTGAACTTGCCTTTAATTTCGTGATGTGAGCTAACATGCAAGTTAGGAGAGAGTAAGATGCTATGTTAAATGGTACTCCAAGACCCATATCCGCGCTTCTCTGATAAAGTTGGCAGGATAATTCTCCATTGCTCACGTAAAACTGCACCAAACAGTGGCAAGGTGGTAAGGCCATTTGTGGTATGTCAACTGGATTCCACGCTGACATAATTATACGTCTATCATCAGGTGAATGTCGTATTCTATTTATAACTTCTTTCAATTGATCGACACCTAAATAGGGTACCAATAGAACTTATTGTATATGGACCATTCTGTGATGCCAAGAAATTTAGTACGAATACGAACAAAATATTTAATGTGATCCTATCCCATGGCTTGTTATAAAGTGTTGTAGAAATATCCTATGGCTTGAAATAAGTTATAAGCAGTTTATAAACATAAGTTTAAAAGTCCACTTGTATAAGTAATTGATATCTTATAAAAGAATATGAATTGGAATGTAATATTGGAAGACGTCTTGGAATTGAATGATAAACACCAGACTTTTTCATTCTTCAGAAAATTGGACCAACTATGTTCAAATAACTACAAATAACTACTTTCACTAAATTATCAATTGATTTCAATAACATTTAACATTATGTTCAAGATCAGATGTTGGAACATATTTCTAGAAGTATGGTAGCATATGTATTGATCACCTTGTCCTGTATAGTCTGTATGCATGTCTTTGTATTCCGCTCCAAAGTGCCTCCATTGAAATCCATAAATCGGGCCTAAATCGCATTCTTCTCGATCCGTTAATCCACAGGAGTCCAAAAACTCCCGTGAACTGTTCGCATCCCAAATATGGACACCTTTGTCGGATAGCTCCCTGGAATTCGTTGAACCTCTAACAAACCATAACAATTCCTGCACAACAGCTTTCCAAAATACTCTCTTTGTAGTTAATAGAGGGATTACATCTGCAATAAAAACAAATATTAGAATTAATTCTATAAATATTAAAGACTTTGGAAAGACTTTCCACGATTAACTTCATCCTTTCAGAATTGACAACACACTTTTGAACTTATCAAAAATACTTGAAGTCTTCAAATACTTAATGCATACATGCATTAAATTAATAAGTGCTATTTATACTAGTCGTGTAATACAGGTGCGATGACCATCCATCCTGTATTTTAGGATGTCCTTATATTTATTGTCTTAGAAATTTCCAGTAGATTTTCTTATTTGAACAATATTTTTATTCTGTGTGAGAATTACTCATTAATTTCCCCCAAAATATTTATATTGAAAACGTAAGCATAACAAATTTCAAATTGCTTTATAAACTCGATATTAACATTTGTTGCGATCGCATCTATAATATTATTTTAAAAATTTTATTTAACTTGGAATATTTCAAGAAAAAGTAATTAACGTACTGTCTCGTAATCCAAATCGCATTTGCGTTCCAAAGATGGAAATTGTTCCAACACCAGTTCGATCAGATTTCTTCGCTCCTGTCTTGATAATTTTATCGATCAATCGCAAATATTGATATTCTTCGTGATTATCCATTTCATGATCATTCAACGATTTATTTCCATTCATCGCTTTGTTTTTATCGTTAGTTTTGTTCAAAGGTAACCCGTATTTTAGCACGTAGTGATCCAGACGATTTCCCGCTTTTTTGACTTTGTACCACTTCAAGAAATGTGATATGGCTATCGCCATCTACACAAGTATGTGCAAAGAGTACTAATAACGACGAAGTCGCTATTGTACGATAGTAGTTTCTGTCCCCTGCTTTGGCTCGATGTATATTAGGGGATATAAATAACGAATTCTCACGTAACTTAGAAAGGAAATATTCATAAAAAAAAATCGTATCGAGTATACTATAATCGAATCGTATACTCGATAAAACGAGTATCGTACGAGTGCAAATATTCATAATTGTTACAGAATAGAAAAATACTGAATAAGACCTTAATATACTTAGCGTATGTTAGGTGAATCGACTCTTATGTGACCAACTGTGCATACAAGTATGTATGTATGTAGGTACAAACATAAGTGATTTTACAACCAAATTTCGCCACATTAATGAAACTTCGATTTTGATTAGTTTAATAGTTTTTAGACAATTTTTCTACGCATGATTATTCATGATTATCCATGCGCAACATGATGTTATACTTTATGCGTGAATGCACATATGTGTATACTCCGCATAAATCCATATCACTTGAACCCGATTGAATTTTATTTTGATAATATACTAACGTTTTGTTGAGTTACCGATATAAAGAAATTTTATACAAAATTTGAGAATTTATCAAAAAATGATTTTATTTTCTTCTAATACAGCATACGTTGCCACAGATAAGGGTGCTGACAGGTCTGATAACTGTTTTAAAATTGCATATATAGATAAAACAGTATATTTAATAAAAGTACAATTCCTTTATCGTACTCACTTTCTTCTCAAGAAAAGTGTACATGGTACAATACATCATATTAATTAAATTATTAAAGGAATTTTAGTATTTGATAATTTATTTGGAGAATTATGAGACAAAAACTGTAATTTCATGTTCGTGAGTTTCATCGAAACGAGCCAATGAACATGCTTTCTTTCCACGATCCAGAGATGCACTCTGGTGACTCTAGCCGTGGAAACCGTATGTATGTGCTGGTTAAAAATTCAAGGCAATTCAAGGTTAATCGTGAACATTCATTAATGTCAAGCATCGTTGAGTGCAAGTGTTTCTGAAGACCAATATGGCAAGTCATATTGTACACTGTTCAATGTCGAAGCTCATCGAACCGTATAGAAAATGGATAACAGCGAATCCACAGTTACTGGCAGACATCGAAAGCACAGTCAAATGTCTCTCGTACTTCACAGCTGGTTAGGAAAAAGATCAAGTTCGTTTGATTAACAAAAATCTTTGACTTTCATTCTTCAAATCCGTTCTTTCGTAGGCCGCTTTACCAATTCTTCATTCTCTTCGGAACTGATCTACTCGATGCCAAATCTAATAATTTTGTGCAACGATCTGCTGATGTACAGCGGCAAATGTATGCAACTAAAATTACCGCAGTTTGAATCGAAAATTAAAATCTGGTTGACCGTGGTAGAGTACAGCGAAACCTTGTTCGAAATATCTGCAAAGAAGTTGTGGGGCGAAACTGGCAAATGGCTCATGATCATAGTCGTTCAGATATTTAAGTAAGTCATCGATGTATCGAGATGCGTGTACTCCTAAGTTTCAGTTTTATGAATTCTGGATTCCGTACTGAGTTTTTAATAATTCTTGACAGAACCATATTGAAACTTTTATTAGTTCATGTATATAAAGAGCACGTGACAAAGAGTCCTCCGATACCACCGCTCAACAGGGAAAAGTTAAACGAACAAAACGAGGAGAAATTAAAAGATGAATTGCAAGGTTTTACATTAAAACGATCTGGCACTGTTGTTAGAAGTATAAGAAGTACTAGTTCTATAGACATGAGAAGATGGGAGCCTTTGCCTTCTAACGTTAACAATAATCACAAGTTGGATAATACTCCTGCTTCTGAAAAGAATTTAATATTAGCAGAGGTAAGTAGTATATATTTTTTTCTATAACAGACCATGAGTTCTCGTTAGACAAGTACCACAAATAAATGTATTCTTTTCAGAGTCTTTATGTACTTAAACCATTGCTTTATCTTGGATGTATCTCTATTACTGGCCAAAAACAGTGGCCGCCGTGGTTACTGTCACTTGCCATTGACTTAGTAAGGTAAATAGTTTATTATTCTTAATAATTGGGCATTAGAATTTGGGGAACAGTCAGACAACATAATTGTATGCGTATTCTTTTTTCAGTTTAAAAATATTTAATAATGAAGCTAAAGCGATATCATTTAGTAAAGATGATCAAAAAGAATTCCTTCGAAGAAGGCTGGCCCTGCTGTTGTACATACTAAGATCACCGTTTTATGACAAATACAGCCGTGTTAAGATAGATAATACACTTACCGCACTTTCCAGTAATGTGCCTTTAGCTAAGCTCATAGCTGAACCAATCAGGAAATATTTGCCATACTGGCAAAGTATGTATTTCTACATGTGGTCGTCTTAAGCAACAGTGGTTGGAATATCAGAAATTATGTGGGACAAAACTTTGTTATGGGTTGGGACTATGAACGAGGGTTGAGTAGGAATGTAACGAATGAAACATTTTTCTTTATCTTTATGGATATGAATGGTTAAGAATGATGAATAATATATAATACTAGGCGTATGGTACAAGATCTTTAATCATTAAATCTGATATATTAAATGTTTAAGTCGATAGTTTTACAGCACTTATTTACACGAAATGTATGGCTGTAATACAGGAGCTGTAGTTGCTCTATTACTAGTCTCTCTGAAAACGATTTTTCGAATTAAACTAGGTCTGTTTGAGGAGTTGTCAGTGGGGCTACCGAAGAAGACCCTATTAGACACTCCCTGCTATCGCATCATTCCTCGTGTTATATGACATGACAATTAAATCATATAATTTATATAAACATTGGGAACTACCTTCCCATCTGTGGTGAAGGCGCCGGTTACTGAACAATATGACAGCAACAGTTTGGATTAATTATTGTTCTCTTCCAAGTATGTGCACTTATGTACAAGTCTGATTTATAATCACTACAGTCATTATTCCTGTTTTGATTATATACTTATTTTTTTGAACATAAAGATTTTCCTTTATACGTGTTTATGCAAGACCCGTCTTATTTTTTGTACTTTCGTTCTTTCTTAATTATTGACTCGTGTGTCTATTATTCAATTCAATTTTACAAGTTAAATTAGTCACATTTTGTACGATACTGGGAAAAAATTAAAGCGATGTTAGTAGGATTTACGAATATATTCAACATCAGAATCAGTAGTTTCTTAGAAAATATATTTTCCCGTCCGATATGCATTACGTTTTACTTATCATTAAAGTTGCCGTGTTTGAAAATACCATAAAAGCGAATGGCAATAACTTGCAAATATATTACATTCTGAAAGGAATACAATGTAGCAGAAAGTACAAATATGGCCTTTGGAATTACATAGAGTAAATTTGTATTAAAAAATTACTTATTCAACCATCTGGAGCAACGAATTTATAGTTACATCTTTCTTCCCGTGGTTAGCGTCATATACGGACTTAATTACCTCTTTGTCCACGTTCGGAAACATTTCTGAAATCTGTGAATTACAAAAATAAATGAAGACACCATTCCTAAATGCGAATTCGTACAAAAAACGAAAAGTATTGTATCTCATACCTGTTTTAATTCATCTTCAGCATTTGGCAAAGAACTTGGAACAACAGGTGGCATGACGGCTGCAGGTGGTGCTGTATAAACATTAACAGGCGCATATTTTTTAATACCAAACCTTGTTGACGAAGGGACCATCATTATTGGTGGTGCGCCCGCATAAGGGTTGCATTTGGTCTAAAAAAAACATACGTGCTATCAGGCATCATTTGCAGATTAATGTTAATGTTTGAAAAACAGTATAAACTTTCCCGTTAAAAGGGTCAGTTAGCCCAAAGGTCATTGCATTATTCATGAAATGAGTCATTTATAAATATCAAAGATGCTTAGTAACTCTTAACGTCAACTTCAAAAGTATTTGTGTTAATGATCTTTACCGTGTAACTAAAAACTAGATTTATCATGCCCTCTTGATTCTCTCCTTGCTTTCCACTCAGCATGTACCAATCCTCGTGAGTTTCCCCATTTTGAAGAACCTGTGGTGGAATATCTATATGACCCCACGCAATTAATTCGTCCATTACAAAAGAGCATTCGTCGTAAATCTCCACGTATATTTGAGTCACTCCCAGTGGTAGGTAGCTATGAAAACAGAATTGCAGATTAATATAGTTGGCAGTTATAACTACAACGTAATGGCATAACAGGTGGAATTTTGTACCATTGGATAACTTTATTCCAATGTGGGTTCCTTGCTCCATTCGAATCTGTGCACGTTTCGTAAACTGAGTGACCTACTCTTAATCTGACATAGGGGTCCATTCTAGTCATTCCATAATTCTTCACTAATTTAGCCTGCAGGAATTGTCTTTTTGAAATTGTGAATAACTGTTGCATCTCCGGGCATGTATGCAACCAACAAAACTAAGTTGAATCCAGATCTTTTTTACAACAAACTTACCTGAGCGATCGTTATGCTCAGCCTGCCTACATAGGTCTGCACTTGCATGCTTTGCATCTGCATCTGATGAGAAGCTAACGCTATTTGTTCGTCAGCTGCCTCTTGCTGCTGCTGGGCATTTCGTTCGTCAACTCTGAGAAATCCTTGAGGTAGAGGGCCAACGAAAGCCTGAAAATTTGTATTCTCTTATACAAACATTGGATATACATTTTCAAATTATTACTAATTAACTATTAAACATGAAACGCTATTATGATTCTGAATCAGTTGTTCAAATATGCATTTAAACTACCTAAAACATGTTAAGACAAATGATGAAATTAAAAAGTATGATGCATTTCTAAAAAAATTGCAAAATAATATGCAATCAGTAAAAGCGCAGATGTTCGCGACTAATATATTTTCAAGATGCGGTAAATGATAAAGCTGTTTCAAATTTTGTTTCACAATTGTTTTTCAGTAATATATTAAAATATGCAAAATATAATACAATTGCTCGTCGATACGCTTGTAGAATAACATGAATTTGCATGAACATCCGCAGCCTAGTAATCAGAAATATAGAATGACGATGGTTTTCCACAATGACAGAAGTTAGCTGTAACGTAAGATTGAGAATTTCCAAATGTAGGTATATATTGCTGTACATATAAATACTATGTATGTACATATAGTGTTTGTATCTCGTGTCAGGTGTTTATTATTAAACGGCACGATAAGCGGTTGTCTTCAAACTTCTAAAGTTCATACCATTTTTGGAGGTATTGTGATTAAAGTCTAGATAATTTCAGTGTTTTGGAGTAATTTTCGTCTGCTTTCGTCATCGCAATAAGCACACAGTATGAGTCGCATTACTTACCCGTTTCTTCCATTCTTCGTATAAGTCCGATCGCCTGTCAGTTTCCATAATGAAATCGTTGGAATTCCTTATGAATTCAATCACCTTACGCGTTGTTTTTCCACGGTATTACTTATTTTAACTCTTTGTGCAACGAAACTGACATAATGCAATCTGACGGTGACAGCACGCCATCTTAAAAAGCTCATAACGGAGACCAGTTTACGTTTGCGCTTCAAAATAGGTGTACGATAACCAGTGCTAGCGGGATAATCTAAATTTAATTTTAGAAATGAATCGCGCAATATTGATTTTATTACGTGTTCAGGGATCTGACTGGAAATCGATGAGAGCAATGGTTAATAACAAATCATTCTCCGAACAAGGTATAGAAAAGAAAAACAAAAAAATATATATACGCATTGATGTATATAGGGTGAGAAAAACCGAAACCTGATCAATTTTTATTCAGCTACAATGAATAACAATTTGTAGCGGCCTATCACGGACGTAAGAATCTTTTTAAATATACAAAATTTCGCGTTATCATCGGATAATTATTCAACCAGTTGCCATGATTCGTATTATAGACATATAAGAATATTAAGACGATTGCAAAAAACTAAACGCTATAGAAAATGAATGTACCAATATCATAAATTATCGCGAGTATAAAAATAAGCCTGCAAACCGATCGTATTCCTGAAGATAGTACGGAGGTTCATAATAAGAAAGCGAAATCTACCAGTGTGGTTTTCGCCGTTACAGAGATCGATTGTTGTGAACAAGTACTTTATATTTTATTAGTCTTCACATATACATCATTTACGCAGACGGTGGTATAATACGTAATAATACATGTACGTAAATTAATGATTTCTCCAGGATGTTTTCTAAAAAAGATTCTATATTACTACACACGTAAATCGTAAGAACCGCGCGGAGGCCATTTTGCAGCTGGGATGCAATTCTCTCCTCCTCTCACTCTATCGCAAAATAAAAAATCATAAACTGAGAGGAAGTATGTAAAAAGGTATATACGTGGTGGATATACATAGTATAGGTATACTCAGGTACACTTGACAGGTCGTTCGTCAGCATTCACTGGCGTGACGTCGGTCCTTCTCCCATCGAGGGCTATTGAGAATCATCGAGGACCACTTTGAACCGCTCGAAAATCTTCCCCGTAATAGGTCGCGCCAGCGCCGGTAGACAGTCTCAATTCCCATATTTCTTCGATTTTCTCTTCATAATCCTAGCCGCTTTCACGCTCCGTTTGTGGTGGTAGGTCTTCCTTCAGTGGCCAAACTCTTGGCGGACAAGAGGAACAATATTTTCTGGTGTATACGAAACTGCAGCAGGTTGTAACGAAATTCTCGAATCATGTCACACCAGACTGGAATCAAAGGTGATTATCAAGTATCGATGATACGATAATGAGTTATAATAGGATTGTTCTGGAGCATTAACCTCTGATTTAAACTAGCATCGCGAAAAGCTCGTAATGGTACGTTTATTTCAGCTAACGATGCGCTCAAAAAGTTATTCGCCAAATGCCGTGATGGGAAAATACGGATTTTGAAAGTCTCAATAGAAAATGGTAAGCCGGGTGATTCATTTTTTGTCTCCATGATTAGCATTTTTCTTTGCATGAAATAACTTCGATTTTTGTTGCTTTTTGAAAGTCCGAGAAAAGTCATTCTGATATGTAGATTTTCTTTTGGCTCAGCGTGTCTACAGTTTTTATAAGAGATAAAATTCTGTTTGATTTCATAGAGGAACTAACGCCAGCTGCTTCTACCAAACCGGTGAACAAATGGCAGGAAGACTACGATAAAATGGTCAAGCCACTGATCGTCGAGAATCAGCCAGCTTACATTCTTTATCGTTTAGACAATAAATCTCCGGATTCTGGGTATGACTGGTTATTTATTTCTTGGTCACCGGATATTGCGCCGGTCAGGCAGAAGATGCTTTATGCGTCTACTAAAGCTACCTTAAAACAAGAATTTGGCACTGCGTCAATAAAGGAAGAGTTACATGGCACAGTACCGGAAGATATTACTTTAGAGGGTTATCATAGACATAAAAGGAACGACGCTGCGCCTGCCCCATTGACTACAGCGGAGGAGGAATTAGCTGAACTGAAAAAAACCACTGTCATTACAGACTACAGTGTTGAAACGCGACATCAGACTTTAAGTGGCGTCGCGTTTCCAGTAACGGATGAGGCGAAACAAGCCATTGCAGAGCTGGGCAAAGGTGTACACGAGTATGTTCAATTGAAGATTGATTTGGAGGAAGAGAAAATACATTTAGTTATGGCTGGGGAAGTTTCATTGGATAAATTGCCAACCAAAGTACCTTCGGACGCAGCTAGATATCACCTATATAATTTTAAGCATACTCACGAGGGGGATTACTTGGAATGCATAGGTATGTACTAGAAAATTAGCGGCAGTGGATCTGTGCTCACTGTTGTACGTTTGTTACAGTATTTATATATAGCATGCCGGGATACAGTTGCAGCATTAAGGAAAGAATGTTGTACTCGTCTTGTAAAGCACCCCTTCTCGATCTCATTCAGTCCCTCGGTGTAATTATAGCAAAGAAGGTGAGTAGATTTCAAACTTCTTTCTACAACGATCTTTATTCTTTTGCTTTTGTTCGAAGGACAGTTAGAATATTACATTTACTAGGTTGTAGTATTATGCCTTTGGCAAAGCGTAAAATTTGTTTTAATTGAGCACTGGTTCTGTTTTTGACATTTGGTTATTGCGTCTGGGCCACTGTCTTCTATTTCTCCTTCTTGCTGTCGTCCATTGTATTCCATGTTGAAGTTACAACAAACTTTTATTTGCCTATCATATATTTAGCTAATATGTTTTTCATCCTTTTCTTGATTACAAAAAGCACCTTTTACCTATATTTCGCTGCTACCCTCATCTTTCGCATTACTGCTGAAATTAAAGTATTTTTTTTTTTATATAAATGTAATGAATCCCAGTTGGAAGTAAATAGTGGTGAGGAGTTGGCAGATATGTTGGAAGATCCTCCAACCATTAAAGAAACAGCAGCGATAACTCCTGCAACTCCGTCAACGCCTTATGCCCCTACACAATCTATACCTGAGAAAAAATCAAAGACGAAGCGTTCTTGTATCTTGAGTTAACCGATTCAATTTATTTTTCTCTGCCATTATTCGCAAATGCTTTTTTGCTCGTTAATAAGTATTTGTGATGTCTCGTACATTGGATATCTTCCTTCGTAAATTCTGAATTTGTGATAATATGATATTGAGTGTGTTATTTAATACTAAAATGATCTAATGGATTTTCAACATTTCATGTTAGAGCATATAGTTACACTCGTTGCACCCAGGTAATTTAATAAGAGTCAGAAAATCTAATGCGTCTTTGCAGAGATGAACTTTTATTAATAAGCGATGTTTATCGATATTAAGTATTAGTTGGTCAAAGTGATACGTATACTTATGTAGCAAGCCAGAGTAGAGAAAACGGTGTATTTTTCTAAATTTTAAAAACAAAATTTTCACATTAAGACCTTATCGAAATGGCATTTTATAACTACGAGAGATTTCATAATTTATAAGTATGATTCTATACGACCCACTTCTTGTTGATCTATAAACGCAGTGTGGACAAAGGTTCATCCATACCCAGAGTACTATTAAAATTCGACTATGAGATTCTGTTGTTTGATATTGAAAGTGAAGTCTCTTGGCTCATTTTTATATTCAGCCCTGTGTCTCGATTGTCAGTAATTAACAGACAGGCAGTATTTTAGTTTTGTAAAAATTTGACTCAATGTATAACAATTTTTTCGCACAGTTCCTCGAATATGTATATATAAATATATTCCTTCTTATAGTTTACGTCAGTGGTCGGCAATCATTTGCAGAATTGAATCAATGTGAATTGCTGAAAATATGTTTACAGACCAGTGATCCAAATGTTAAACATATTGTTTATTAACAAACATATTATGAGGTTTGTTATAATTGACAGGCTCATTGTCGTGACCAAATTAGTTGTATTAAATACCGAACAGAGCAGCTCTTCCCAAAAGCTTTCATGATTACGGATGAACAAACTCTATTTAAAAAGTTATACAGAAAAAACATAGCAGGACACCCGTCTATGGGTCCCTGGACATTTTCCTTGAGAGGTCTGTGGACCCTAATATTGGAAATGAAAAATATCGTTCTACAATTTCAATTTACTTTTTTATGTAGAATCCTTTCCGGTCGTACCACGAAGTACTTTAGTATATAAAATTAAAATATCGTGAGTAAAAAAGATTATTCTTATACACGTATGTAAATCTATGGTGTATCAACGGTGTTGGAACGCACACTTGTAATAACTAATTATGACTAAGTATTTTTCTCGTAAATAGTAGTTGGCCGTGGGTTGCGCAGTATTTTTACATTTTGATTCAGTGTTCAGAACTAGATAAAGGGGATCCCAAGTTTTGCACTTTTTAAGCACTAAAGTAAAGAAAGCCAATTAGTAGTGCAAAGAAATATCTCCTTCTGAAACTTGAATTACGATTTTTGGAATGGGTCCGCGAAATTGTTGTCACGAGTCAGATTGCCGACCATTGGGTTCATGTGATTCCTTATACTTTGAACGTCTTTCCCTCGGAAACGTAAAAATCCAGTGGGTTGATTGTCGAATTAGTTCCTAGTCCTATGAAAAGTGATACGTATCGTAAGTCTCTGTTTTTCTTTCTTTTTATTGTTAATCTCGTTAAGGGGAACCCGGAGGCTTCACTCTCAAATTCATTCCAACGCACATATAGGAATTAGCGATATAGAGTAGAATGTTTCTAACAAATATCTGTGGTAACTTGCATACCGTATGTGATGATTAGAGAGTTAGGGAAAATTCCATGTGCTCTAGATAGCTGATGCCACTCACCTAACTTCTCTGCGTAATTTAAATATGAGAATTAATATAGCAGCCAAGTGATAGATGTGCAAATACCACATAAACTTGTGGATATATTTTCTTTGCACACAATTATCATTTACAGACACAAACTAGTGATCTACTAGTTACTGTTTACATATTAAATCCTATATACATGTATATATAATTATATATATATGTGTATATATATATATATAAATATTATATTCTATATTGTAAATGATATAAAATATTACATTTCACAAATATGTGTAAGAAGTAAGACTGATCTTGGCAAGTCCCATTGGCTGTATAGTCTAGAAACTATGCAAAAGATGATTGAAACTCGTGTAGATTTGTATGATTAGTCAGTTTGCGCAATTTTCCTGTATCTTCCAGTTTTTCAATTTCGCAACTCTATTTATTATTGTGCTTCTTGGTGTAAAAATTAAGCGTAATTGGTAACTAATTTATTAATTCTCGTTATCTGCTCGCGGGGACGAATATGAGACGTTGAAGAAATGTAACAAAATGAAAAAAGAAAATCGATATATGCATTTAATAAATTATAGCGGTCGCACGCAACTGGTTGAACCGTTTCATTTTGTTAACGGACTTTGCATAGTCTATTGTGATAAATTGTTTGCATCTTCCAAAAGAAAATGTATTTTAAAAGTTATCAGAAACATTCCTGGTGTAAGCGAGAAATTGTATAGCGGATGGGACTGTAATCCGATAGCCAGCAACAAAATATTCGAGAGGCATTCTATTTTTTGTGATCCATATTTTTTTAACTCTCGTAGCTTTTTATAAACTTTTTAAAAATTTTCGTCTAAGACCCAGAAGGAACAGTTTGCCGAATGAAAAGGGTTTGGCCTAGCTTTTGAACGATGATAACGAAGTGCGCCAAATTCATGTCAGACTAATGTCGCCTGTTTATTATTTTATATATAATCAAATGTTATTAATGCGACTTGCAGTGATTTATTCTTCCTTTACTATTATATATCTGTTAACTATATCGTAACGCTTTAAACTACTCAAATCGGGGTTCGAAAACGCGTCATTGCTAGAAGACATTAGAAATTACTCGTGGCTCGAATCTCGATATACTACTCATTTACGTTACTTTTGATAATCGTGTAGACACGACGACACTTACCTACGTTCCTTTTTTTCTGGTCCTTCATACTTTTTTTATATTCAACGAAACACGGAATTTGGCACACGTTTCCATTACGTAATAGTTACGAAAAAAGATGGAGAGTAACAGTTTCGCACAATGCTCAAAGAAAAATTATTTATAACAAATGTGTTCTGTATTTGAAAATTTCAACGCACACTATAGCCTGGGCATAAATTAGTTCACGACATATATTGCACCAGGCCTATTCTGTAAGTTCTAAGTGTAATATGATTTCTCACCTGTTAATATATAATTATAGGTTCATTATGATCAAATAAATTGTATATCTTGCCAATATTAAACACGCTACAAATAATAAAGCATTATGCAATCGAATCGTACGAATTGTTGTTTTAATCTTTGTCAATTCGAACATCAAATACATCGAATGTTTACTCATGCATTTTTCTTCCGACCATCAACTTGTAATGCATTTGTATAGAATTCAATAGGATTCTAAGGAGCACATGGTGAATCAATCCTTGGAGGGGTATGTAATTACAGTTAAGACTTTAAGATATGTTTCATTCAGCTTACAGAATAGGCCTACCAAACTTAAGCTTTTATCGTTGTATATCACGCTATCTCGTATGTTCGTTAATTTTGTTTGGTAACTCCCATGTCGATTTTTCCTAACTGGCTTTTTCTCGCTCCGTAAATAGACAGTAATAGATGCTTCTCCGATTTTAACTGTGATGCAATAATTATCCTTTACGATGTGTTGATTGTATAGCTTGAAATAGATGACGGAAGAGAACTATCTGAAGGATTTTTTCAAGAGGAATTACATCCAAAAATCAGTTTGCATCAGCCAAAATTCGCGAAACCTAAGGGTCCACCAGGGAGAGGCGCAAAACGCTTAACCAAGGTTCAAGATTTAGCGGTTTCCGAGCAAGAAATTTAAGTAGAGATGATTTTGAGTTTCGTCACTGTAAGCGAATGCGGTGACAACATTGCTACGTGTGTACACGCAAATTATCGTGTTCCAATTCGTGCGAATATTGTACTTCGGTTTTACTTTGTTTCCTTCCACCGGATAGTATTATTTATTTTCTCGATTTGAAATAGATTACTTTTACGCCAACTGATCATACGTTACCGAGAAATGGATGTAGTAAACGTTTGCATTTGTATTATCAGGCCTATTCTGTAACTACAGCTCCGACAGCTGCATCATGCTTTATTTATATATTCGTATAGTTTAATGCAAATCCTGCATGATATCCGCGCAGGTTATTATGGTACATAGAAAGATGAATAGTGTAAATAAATAAATGTCAATATTAAGCACTGATTATATTACGCGATGAGATATATTTTCGTTGATGAAATATATGTCAGAATTAAAGATATTATCGTTGGAACTGTTATATAATCCGATTTACAAATTTTGTTCCGTGATATAAGCAGAGACGATCGGAAATTTTTGTATTCAACGTCACGTTGCAGTATACGGTGTGTTATGTAATAATAATCGCATTACTTTTAATGTTTGTTAAATAACCAGAAATTATATTACATGTATAAATACACTATGCATACATTTTCTTGCAAATTGATTTCACAAGCGCTCTTTGCCGAAGTTCTCACGTTTGTGGAACTTTGTCTTTGTGAGAAGTCTCTAATTTTTCACTTTCGTTCAATTCGTATATGCGTCTAGCTTCTGGCATATCCGACTCCATTTGCCTGGCTATTTGTTCCCGTGATGCTCTGGAAAAATCAAGTTACTACATTGTGGCAGACTGGTCTTAATTACTAAGTTCAACCAAATTACAACATACTGATGTACAATCGGCAAATACTCACTTCTCTCTTGCCAACACCCAACTATGTTGAGTAGCATATATAGCGTCCATCTCAACTCCCGCTACATATAGAATCAATACCGTGCAAGCACCATACAGTCCTCCTAACGTACTACCAAGTACCGCACCAGATATCATACCCTTTAGTCCCATATTCATTTTATACAGTGCACCTGTCACTGCACCAGCGCCCATATAATTTAAGACTTCGATCTTGCCTCTGTACACATTCGTGCAGGTCGATGTAGATCTAGTGCCAGAAATAAAACCATATGTAGATAACATGTGGATAAATAAAATTTCAGATATAATGGTATCAAGTTGCAAAGACATTCACTTGTTTGCGTTTGTTTTGGTCATATCAGATAATGGTGTACGAAAAGAACAAACAAATGATTCTTTTACAATATGAAATACAATTGAACTCTACGAAAGTTGAAGATATCTATGAAAAATGCTGTTCTAACGCATATAAGAAGCAGAACAATCCAAGTTTCAAGCCAAACTTTACAGCTCCTCTTCCAAACGTGAGTGTAAATTTGTTTTGCAACTGTCGCTTTGCGTCAAACTGATTCTGAAATCTAGTAGCTGTATTCTCAGCTATGAAATCCTCGGGCACGTTCCGTGCTGCAACGATTCCACCTAGTAGGCAACCCGTGACTGTGCCTGACAGTGTTGTGGTAATGATAGATTGCACTTCTTTCGACAGGTTCCCATCTCTGGAAAAGAAAAGCAATTAATTTGAATCGTCGAGTGTACTTGTTGAGGCAAACTTTTCTTCTAACGTTTTTTCTATATTTTTTTGGGATCACTTCTGAACTATTTATAAAATATCGAGTGATATACAATAGCTTAGAGTTCTACGCTATTGTTTTGTTACTTTATAAGCGAGATAAAAGTTTATATCCATGACTTTTACCTTGTCAGCTTAGGATACTTAGAATCTCGTTCATATCGCTATTTAACGTTCTGTATTAGGTTTCCTTTCACACATCATGTTATTTGTTTCGCAAAGTAATCATGTTTCCTAAAAGCAAACAAGGCATAAGTCAGGATTGAAAACTTTTATTCCGAAGCATTATCGTATCTGAGCGTAGGAAAAAAAGGATATTTACTGTGTCTTAAACATTTTCCTCAATCTGTACATAGCAATCTCGCCTGGTACTAATTCTTGGGGGGTATTCATCTGCGGTGGCGGTTCGCGCACCGGTTTATCAGCACCGCTGGGAATTAAATTGAATGGGTATATCGAGCATAGAATTCCCCCTTTTATTGTAGCACGTAACATGTTTTTTTTACTAATGAACTTTCCTCTCGCTGTTCTCGTAACTTATTTGTTCGAAGTGTATTTTACGGTCAACAAATATAAACAGGGTTACCGTTTAAACAATTACTTATTAGACATTTAACAAAGTGAAGGCGCACCGGGTATTCTCTCAATTACACTTTCGTATGTTTGCACCAGTTTGCACAATACGAATTTGTGGATTTAATTATTATCGAATATCTCATAACCTCACATAGTCTGGTGCTGTCTGGTGCCCGGAGCACATGCAACTCGATCGAACTCGATTGTTTAGGAATATTGAAGGAGGTCCGATGGTAACTTATGATCGATGTATTTTGAACTCGCAAGCGTTCGACTTTGAACGTTCGCAACTTTACCGCTTATAATTTCAAATTTTTTGCGAATCAGTCATCGCTAATTTGAACAAATCTTACTTTTGTGCTTGAATTTCATTATTATTATGGAATATCAGTAAGTACTGCGCAATTAGTTTCATATTTTCCTTGCCGTAAATTGTTAGTACTATACGTTCCTTGATATTGCTCCGACACATTTTAATAAAGTTACTTTGCAGTGCATCGATATGTACTTTAGGAAAGAAAATTGTATTAGAAATTGTAAATTGCACATATAATCTAAATAATATTGTCTTTGTACATTGTCAGGAATATTTTTTTATATTTTACTTTTAATATAATCTAAAAATCAATAATATGTTAATATTGATTAATATTATTGATCGCATATGGGCCGATGCTGTTATCCGAATGGAATTTCATTTCGTATAGTTAAGTGAGATTTAAGATTACATAAGTTCACGTAATAATTTTACTAACAGTATGAAAGTTACATGCACTTGTATCGGACTTTTTTAATATTCGTAAAACTGAGATAAGGCAGAACGAAACAAATAATGCCCAGTAAATTTTTCCATTATTTGACCTATACGCAAACTGTAACGCAACAGACGTAATTGTAATGCCAAGTAATAATAAAATGTAATTATTTTACCGTAAGAAAGACTCCTTCTTTCTTAATTTCAACAGGACGAGACGAAGTGGAATTATATTAAAAAAAGAAAGTAAAGTAATAAATTTTCTTCTTTCGTCCCCGGTTTCGTGAAATCAAAACAATGTACTGAAATTACACGTCTCGCGATGGGATAAGAGCGACATAATCGAAAATGACATCTGGTTGCAGCGGAACGCGAACAACCAGATAGAGATGAATGAAAAATAGAGAATCAAGTTCTCTGTCTCTATTTCTCCAGCCCCAACCCCCTCTCTGTCTTCTTAACAACAGCGGTAGCATGCAATTACAACATTGCGAGTCTCGCAGCGGGATGAGGGTAATACGGTTAAAGGTGAGACCAGCAGGTGCATCCGAGGATCCTGCACGCGCCGGCGTACGAGAACGTCCTGACGTAACGACGTTACGTCAGAGCGTGACTACAGCACGCAAGAGGGATAGTACGCGTGGGTGTGCTAGAGAGGATGATGGGAAGGGGTGAAGGGGGAGCCACGGAGAGGGTGGAACGTCAATAGGAGAATCCTTTCCGCGGCGAGTGGGAGAATTGTCCGAAAAGTGGGGCGAATGTAGGGGTTTGAGTGGCGCGAGGGTGGGTTGGAACCAGTGCTGTAGTTCAGCGCTGGTCAAAACGATAGGATGGGGTGATTCTGTTTCTTTTTTTATCCAATTCACTTTGTATCTCATCGATCGTCGTGAGATCCTAATCATGGTGGAACAACAGTAGAAGGACGCGATTGTAAGACAAATTAAATATTGATCTCACTTGGGCAAGGAATGATAAAGAAAATTCTTTAGGGGCGAGATATATTTTTGAAATGTGCAACTTCAAAATTTCCTCAGTTGTATTAAAACAATTCAGATGCTGCCGGTGTTATGATTTAGTAAAAGTAATAATTTTAATTAATGGTAGTTCAAACGTGATAGACAGTTGTTTAATAGCCGACAAATACTGTATAAAAGGCAGTATCCAGTTCTCCCGTTTTGACCAACACTGTAGATGATCGTATGTGGTGATATTCTAGATATGAGTTTCCATACACGCTCCTCTGCCTTTTTAAAAAGTCAAGGATATACCTCGTCTATGGCCCTTTTCATTCTTTCGGTGCTTCCTAAAACTTCGACATGTATACATTCTTTTGTCTCCTTTCAATTTTTCACATTATTTCCCAAGTGGTGGACACGAATGCTGGAAATTCTTTTATACTCGGTGTCATTAAATTTGGAAAAACTTGCGGAATTAGGGAAGATGCGTATGAGATATGGACTGATACTGATTTCCATACTGGTACTGAGTTAGTATTATTTTGTTCTATTTTTTCGAATTGTTTTTCGCAGTACTTTTTTCCAAATTATTTTAAAGCAAATAATGTTTGTATTGCATCAAGTTCCTCTTTGATGAAGATTAGTTCTGGTTAGTTCTGTCGTGCAAAACCATTAGAGTGGTTTTCGGCGCAGAGTAAATGATTTTCAATTTTGTCTTACTATACGGCCGATGCATTTACGTGAATTATCGCTGAAATATAATCCAGCGATCGTAAAACACCAAGCGTTTTACTTTCAGATTGATAAGTTTTAGTATTTTTTCCCAAATTGTGCACTACGATCGTTGAATATAAATTCTTTACGTTAAATTCCGAAACCTCCCTCAAAATTGAGATCGTTGACCCACGCGAATCGATTCGATGATCTATATTGGTACTATATATTTTATTTATATTTCATTCGTTCAAGATCAAAACATGGTTCAACAAAAATTATCCAATCTGAACCTGTAAAATCGTTCCGAAATTATCCCAATTTAATCGTAATTACGACTACCCTAATGTTCACAACTTTGTTTGTCTTACTCGAAGTGAATATTTGTCAATTCCCTCCAAGATCCTTCAACTGCTGTTTAATTCTATTAAAAAATTAATTATCGTTTACCACAAAATCATTTTTACCATCCACGTCCGACAACTAAGGCGGATCAAAACAAGCCCTGTCCATTCAACCAGCCCAGAAAGGCAGACACGACGTAGATAAACGTATCTAGATAGCACGTCTGCGTACACCATTGAGCGCGGGGTGGATTCTAAGTCATGATGCGGCAGGGGTAGCTCGCCCACCGGGGATGAAGCTTCCTTCGCGTAGGGGTGGCGCGCAGTCCCGTAGAATCCCCGTGCCCCGGGAGCGAAAAGTGCATCTGTACCGAACGTTTAATCGTACCCACCCCTGGTAGAGTAATTCCGAATTTCTGTTACCTCTCGACTTCCCACCCTTTCTAAGCTGGTGAACGAGTATTTACTCGGTGGTACCGTCAAATTGGGAAAACGTCGGAAATAATGCGCGAATGATTCTCGAGGAATTTGAAGGGCAAACACGTTTGTCTCTTTACTAGCTTTGTCGCGGTTCGTCGATGAGCAAATCGACCAACCATCGTTACGGAGGATCAATGTACGGACCTTTGGGAATGACTATGTTTCGAATTCAATTGCGTGGAGTATAATTCAATTACGCGTGGCAAGATTCACGGCGTAATCGAACGAATTCAAGGGCGACGACCGTTAACAATATTTTAATTATGAATAGAAGAAATATAGAATCGTCGTGAATGTTTACACATATATTACTGCGATGGTTAATGACTACAAAAATGTATAACTCAATTAGGTGGCGATGTTAAATTTCGATGATCGTGGTAATCATTTGATTATATTATACATTTTAACTACGGAATTTTTTTTACCTGCAGAGTAGCGGAATAATTAAGATGTTTTATTGTATTCTCGAGAAGTTCAAATTCGGAGTTAATTTTTTTCTATACGTAATCTCAGAATTTTTAAGACTCGGGCACCCTCGTCGATTATACGTCACCGTGTTTTATCGGTCTAGGAAGGGGAAGCGCGGCACAGCATCAGCGACGTATCATTTTAGTGGGGATGTTTGCGTGGGCACTAGTGACGGAATCGATCGTTACTTTTCGACTGAAATACTGAATAGCGCAACTGTTATTTTGGATTCACGAATTCCCTGGTCCAGTTCGTAGTCCTCTCTTATTTAACTACGTTTTTTGTAACCTCAAATTCATTCGACATAATTTTGATTCACACCATCTTTCGTGTTAGATTTCAACAAATGGAATTGTGTTACCGTACGAGTTACACGGTGATAGAGATTAATAACACGTTCTCGCCGGCATGTACCACTGGTGGTACATTTATGAATGTCCGATGGGGCGCCCTGTACCACCGGTGATACATGTTGTACAATTGTGCGATGTGAATGTGTATAGTCAGCTCAGCAAGATGAAACAAAGCGTGTAGGAAAGCACTGACTCACAACGAGGAATCCGATTTTCGCCGGCGGCATGAATGTTTTAAATAACAATGGTTTACCATTTTTTGTTACGCGTGTTTCTCATATCACTAGAAAGAAATGATTGCTACATAAAAAATACATATACAGAACGTTCCAGAAATAGTCCGTTAGAGGTGCAATGCACGGAATAATTTCAAGCAGGTTTTTCCTCATCGAAAATGTTGTTTGCGATTTAGTTAACGAGATATTAACCGTAAACAATGACCCGTCAGAGAATAGCGCGACAGCCGGCAGCGTCGGAGGTTGGTTACGGCGTAAATGAGTCTAAAAAACGGGTGGTGAAGCGCGCCAATAGTTAGCGCTGCAAATTAACACGTCTCTCTTCGATTGGCACCCGATTTCCATTGATATCTCATTAACCGAGCCGCTTAGGATATTTTCGTTGAGGAACAACCTGCTTGGAATTATCTCAGGTACCACAAATTTAACGCTCTACCACTATTAGCGGGACACCCTGTATTTCACATATGGGTAAGCCCCAGCCATCTACTCCTTCTGACATTTCTTCTTTTTCTAACGCTAAATTGTTATGTCGCTATGGTATTCTAAAAGTTCATGAATAATTAAGAAATTATAATCTGCGGTAATAGTTACTCACAACCCCTTTGCCCGGCATTTCCTAATCATTTCAGTTGGATATATTTCTCGTTCCGATTACATCAAGAGACAAGGTCTTGTCTCGGAGCCAGTGCAAGTATGGAAAAACTAGGCCATATATCCTTTCAGGAAAGAACGAACGGGTGTTTTCAAGATACATTTTTTACCAAAAAATTCTCCGAACTCATGAGAAATGTTCGATTCGAGTGCAAGCTCGTACCCATCGCTAGTCTTGACGGGTGAATCGCGAAGGGGTAGTGGGATCCAACGAACAGGGTGGTGGTAGCAAGATGGTGGGGTAACCCCTCAGCCTGGCCAGAGTAGGGGTGGGTAGTGGCGCGGGTAAGGCAGACAGAGAAAGAGAAAAGCGAGCGTAACCCCACGGAGCACCGCCACCCGTGTGTGTCGCACTAAAATGTGACTCTGACCAGCACCGGGAGTCGTGTGTGTCGTGAGAGAGAGAGAGAGAGAGAGAGGGAGAGGGAAAGAGAGCGAGAGAAAGAGAAGGACGGAAAGAAGGAGTAGGAGAGGGTTAGAGTAAGGGAAAGACTGAGACAGATAGAGAAACCGAGAGAGAGAGAGAGAGAGAGAGAGAGAGAGAGAGAGGAGAAGGAGGAGAAACTTGTGTGTACCGGAATTTTCGTTAGTTTAAAAAAGAAGGTGCAACTACGGAGATAGGAGGTGGGGGAAGGGGGAGGAAGAGGAGGAGAAGGAAAGTGAACTCCAAACGGCGACGGCGACGGCGAGGGTGACGGCAGCGAAGACGACGACGACGACGACGACGACGACGTCAACCAGGAGGAGCACAAGAGACGTCGCGCCGACGAAGAGGGTGGAAGGACGTGCTCGTTCGGCCAGTCGTCGTGGAAACGCGGCCGAGCGACCTCGAGAACGGCGCCCGTCGCTGGCAACGAAACATATCATTTTATCCTAGTTGCAGAACCGCGCTGAAAAAGTCTGATAGAAATAGAAGGAAGGCGAGAATCGCGGGATTGACGTCCAAGGGAATATAGGAACGGAAAGCACGAGAGGAAAGCTGGAGAAAATAGAACGACAAAGGGAAAAAGAGGGAGAGTGAGAGAGGCGATAAAGTGCGAGTGAGAGAAAGATATATATATATATATATATATATACATATCCATCGAGGAGAGGGAGAGAGGTAAGAGAAGAATACACAGAAAAATCAAAGGAGAAACGAGAAACTAAAGACGAGAAATTGTGGAGAGAATGGAAGCGAAGGGTGCAAGGACGTCCCGCGAATGAAATTGAGACTCGCACGCATACGCTACTTACTTCTACGGATAGATAGGCCATTATACAGACGCATAGAACGCGTACACGCATAGATGTTACGGAGCGCGACTGTGTACCTGACGTAACGAGCATCGGTCGTTATTATTATTATCGTTATCGGTCGCGTCCTCACGACTCGCCGAAGGGTATACGACAAAGGGGTGAAACCTTGGTGTTACGAGGAAGATAAGAGGAAACATCGTTCCGAATGAGAGTTCGGGATTAGTTACGTGTACGACGTACAACTTCATCGTGAACTGTGATTCTTTGTGCCGTGGGAGAGGGGTGGTGGTATTCACGACGACGGGGTAAAATAGACGAGGTAAGACAATTTCGGTTTTTCTCGCGAGGGAACCGTTTCGACTCGATTCACCCCGATTTTCGTGATACTTGGCGCGAGCTATCGATTCAAATGCGTGACGAATAATCGTGGAGTGTTACCCGCTCGTTCGTGTATTCCTTAAGAGTCACGAACTCGCGAATCGTGCGAAATACAAAGCCTCGGGTGTTAGCGGTAAATGGATCGTCTGTCGTATACGCGAGGGAACTTTGCGAAACTGCTCCTACCGGTTTTTCTAACTTTTTCGAATAGACGAGGAGGCGGTTGACGTTTACTTGCTTCGTTATGGGTACGAATCCGCGATTCTTCGGACGTTTCGACGGGATCGAGGTGTATTCGATTCGTGATGTTTCTTCGTTAGAATTATTCTCGATTATTAATTAATTCTTATGTTTAATTAGTCCGTGGCAAAACATTAACACCTAGTGTTGGAAATGTTCCTGGATTAATATTATCGCTAGAACTACTGGCAATTAATGTATATCTGTTTCTACCAAATCAGTCAAACTGACTGGTTACTTAGAAAATGCATTACGCGAGGAAAATTAACCTTTAGCCATATTTAAGAAATATGTACATAAAATTATACATATTTATATTATTCAGAAATTCATTTCTTTCATACATCAAAAATGGTAAATTTGAGTAAGTTTTAAATGAAAATTTCAAACTAATCAAAATAACTGGTTTAGTAGTTTTAACGTTAAGTACAGTCTTTCAGAAACGAACGAAGACCCGATTCGTTCTCGAAATATTTCCGTTTCGATATTTTATGCTGTACATCGTCCTGCGCGTGTAGATAGAAATAACACGCGATCTTTTAAATAAAATCTAATACCTATTAACGGTTCGCGGAAACGAGTCTTTACGCAACCCGTCCCGTAAACCGTTTGCCAGAAAAAAGAATGAAATTTTTACTCCAAAGTAAACCAGAGTTGTTTAAATTGGAAAAACGTCGAATGGATTGCTGGTGGTAAACGACGTTCCGAATCTGTGGTATTTTTTTAGCTCACCCGCACGGGACACCGTGTAATTACATTAGAAACTTAATTTTATTCGAGATCGAAATATTCCAAAAACGGCGAAGGAATTTTACTGGATTTCTCGTCGATCTTTAAATTCTACGCCGACACCTTTCCCGTTCACCGTGCATTGTTTCCGTGTATCCTGGAAAAACTTTTAAGCACGACCGCACTTTTCCTCCACGTTATCTTTGGATATTCTTCCAGACTCTGTAATAGCTACCTCGCGTGATTTATATTGCACGGAGAAATTCTATCTCGAGGTTTCTCGTCCCCGCATGGTATCCCGAGAATTAAATTTACGGTATTAAAGATGTTTCAAATATAAGGGGTCGCTTTTTAAAAAACCACTCTCCTTAAGGAGAAACTTTGCGTACGAAGGAAGAAAGTTGGGGTCGAAAATTCAAGAGATGACACGGCATTTTTTTATTCTCCTCTCGCGGGAATATTTTATTTTGGAATTTCGACATTCACGTTCTCGGGCGACACTTTATTTTGAAATTTCGGGTTTTTCGCGAAATGGTTTGCGAAAACTTTGAGAATCGGTTTAAGTAGCATTTCTTTAAAGGTAATTGTTGACTTTCTCCAACTACTTTCTTTATTAGTCGTGATGCTTTGTCATTAAATGTTTGTTCGGTTCCGCGTTTAGCGTCAGAGTACAGTTTTTAAAATTGATAATAAGTACAAAATTGTGAATATTCCGATTTCTTAAAAGATTCGTTTAATCCGCTCGTCTTAAACTAATCGTGACGTCCACAATCTTCTTACCATTTTACCGAAACTAATTGCGCCTTGAAGTCGAAGGCACGTGGAATTACACGAAGAGGGAATAATAACGATAATACAATTATCTTAAATCGCAATTATTGTTACAACTATTGCTTCGCACGGTATCGATAAAGAGCTCTATCTTCGTTTCTAGAAAATTAGGCAACTCAATATTTATTAAACAATGAAACAAAATGCTTGGCCCACGAATTTTTACATACATATTGATGCGCGCAATTTCCGCGGATAATTGAAATAATTCCTGAAAGCCACGTTAAAGGAAGCATCTGGACTATCTGAACTATCGCATTTCCATGACCGATCGACCAAACAATTACCCTACTGGTCGTAAACACGAAGAAAGAGTTCGTACGATTGTTCATAGTTGTTCGCGGCCACGGACGATCGTCGAAGACACGATAAAAGTGTCCCCTTGCACGCAACTATCGTTTCACAGCAATAATTCTCTCGATCGACCCAAAGAACTAGCTCAGAACTCACCCCCACCCCACATTGGTCAAAACATTTGCTCCCAAAGTATTCCAAACGTTGATAAAAATGTCACGTTTCTTTCTTCGTACCGAGAAATGTTTCGCTCGATTCTTTAACCCTCGTATAACGAAGCTGGGGTCGTATTATCTACAAACTAATGCTTTTGCTTAAACTCCCCATAATTTCTCTACTAGATTATTAATGTCACGGTTTAGTATTTGTTTCAGTTAATTTAGCATCTAGAGTTCCAAATGAGCACGAGTCCTACAATTTCACACATCGACGTGTATCAATATTGTGCAATAATTTGTTTTATTCTTATCGTTCATTGTACGATTATATAATGCGCGAAACATAAATCTTTTTACCTGCCGACGTTAACTTTTAAGGATTAATGATTCGTCCTGTGCGTCATGATTTCTTAAGATTTGATACACGTTGCCAACACTTGTATTTACATACACTTCAGTGCGCACCAAACGGGATACATACGTTAGATATTAATGGAAGCTTAAGTTTCATTTTAAGTATTGTGCATGATTTATCGATGCGTTTCGATCTCAGCGACGAAGCAGCCCGATTAAAAATAGCGATTCGAGTAAAGCTGTTCGCACGAATGTTGCAATTCCTTTCCATCGTCGCATTCAATTTACGCTGGTATGCCGTGACTCCTAACGTGATATTCGTATATCGCGAAAACCTGTTCCTATCGATCAGGTATTCGTACTACGAATCTTTTGGCTTTCCCATGAAATTTTATGCACGTACGCGACACGCGATTGTTCGAGTTATACGTTGCGTCGCGTCGTTGATATTCGCGTAGCGCTCCTACGTGAAAATGTTTCTGCATAATTCCAACGTCGATCTTTCAAAATATCAATACTTCGAAACACCGAATATGGAGAATACAAAACTGCAAGTTCAGATAACCACGCATGATCAAATATAATGGAAACAAATAAACAGGGAGATCAAGCTAAATAGAATCGTGTAATAATTTTATATTGCCTTTGATAAAAGTGGAACGAAAAAGTAATTACAATTTTTATTGATTTTAGTCCACAGAGTGGAATGTTTGTTCTATTACAGCTTTCCGAGGGCAAGCCATTTACGGTGATCATTGGATTGCAGATTTGATTAAAGGTATACATTTTTCGGACAGAGAGAAGTAGTGAGATTTAGATAGAAATGCATTCAGTCGTTAGAGGATTCTAAAATTGTATCCCGAAAATGTGTGGTAAATTTTCTTAGGACGAGGTACTCTTTCTTCAGCAACAAAACGGGCGTACATGAAATCCGCAATCTAGCGATCATAACAGTGGCTGTAAAGAAAAGACGCCGCGTGTGACGTGTACTTTCAGAATACAGTCATTTAAAGTTCCGAACACCAATTTATATTATTAGCAATGTTACCTTATTTTCTTTATCCGATGTAAATGTATATTTCCTTTGATTTGCATAGTATTTTTTATTCCTACGATAAACGTGAATAATAATAATAATAAAAAAATGTAGTAATAACTTACGGACACATTATGCAAAACGACGGCAGTCCACTGAGATTACGTTGATACACCGTATCGTGTAGCAGTTTGGTAGTTTTTTCAAAACAAGATAAATTTAATTTTATTAATTAACACATTCATTTATTTATATCTTTTTCCATTCGGTGCGTTGTAATTTATAAAATACAAGTTACATGGCGTATTTATCGTTCGTATAACATCGCGCTAATTTTGGTACAATAACAATATAAAATATAATTCTAATGTGCAATTTAAAAAAGAGTTCATTGTTTTTGGTCAAATTTTATAGTATTTATTTAGGAATGAAGATGAATAACGAGAAGGTATATTTTCGTGCGATTGTGCTTCGTTTATTTTCACAAGGGAAAAAACTGGAGTACAAACGGCAAAAGAGATTTCTGATGTCCACGGTGATAGTGCTGTGAATGAAAGAACGGTGCAAAGGAGTTTGAAAAGTTTCGTGCTGGAGATTTTTCTCTTACCGATGATAAATGTTCGGGCAGGCCAATCGAGATTCATAACGATCAAATTACTACTCGAATAAAAAATAATTCACAATATACCACATGACAGATTGCCGAAATATAAGGAATACCGAAATCTGATTTTGCGAACCATTTTCAACCTCTTGGTATAATTTGATTTCTGTTTCTTACCGAAAATTACGAAATTACTTATTGGCCAACCCAATACATAAGTTCTGTATTTCTGCGGTTCAGACTGAATTTTTTTTTTATTCATCATACGCGGCGGTTCTCCTTACAACCACAGGTAATATTTAACGCCACAAATATGGACGTGTTAAATATTAACAGAAAACGAACGATAAATAGCAGCCGTTGAATTACTAATTTGATTAACTCAGTAAATCCGTACGCTTGCGAGTACTCCGATCCGCCGATACGCTACTGATTTTATCGTGGACCTTGTTTTTTTTCAGTGTTGTTTGTTCGCCACATTTCCCAGTTTCCCGTTATCCCCTCCGAGAAATTGCGAAAAGACCATTAGCGCTGTTCATAAATTTGTTGATGTATCGATAAGTTGGCGAGTCGAAGGGAACACGCGAGCAGTGATCGATGCAACCAGAATCTTATCGTTCGTGCATTCGAGAGAAGCGTGTTTTATGCACTTTTTTTTACTGGGAAAACCATTCTTTTTTCTCCAGGGGTATCGATGAAAGATAGCACAGACGTCGTTTGTACATATTCTTGACGCACGAACCGATTTACAACTGGCGATATTTCAAATACTTGATTTTTGATTAAACAACGTTTGACAATTTCCCGTTGACAAGAGTGCAAATATCTTCGCTGCGTCGAATCGTAGAAAAGCAATTAAATTACAACGATGTAATAAACACCGGACGGTGTTCGGAATGGAGTTTTAAAGATTTTAGAACAGACCGGAGTTTCAAGGTTTTTTTTGTTAATGATTTCAAATTCGAGCTGGCCGTGACTGTTAGACTCGCGAGTTTGAATTCGGATAATGCAGAAATTTAGATTTAGGTCTAAACCAAAGATTGCCAACCTCTTTTTGTTTGTAGATCCGCTGAGTTCTAACTTTGTGTATGTGGACCTCCGTATACGCATATGTAACATTCCGAAATAAAATATTTTGTTGTACGTTAGTAAAACCTAATAATTAAACAATTCCTAAATTGTTCTTGTGGAACCCCTCAAAGTTTCTATGGACCTCGATTGGGAAACACTGGTCCAAGCCAATCAAAGTACAATCCAATCGAGGTCTAAACTTCGAGGGTATTTGATAGATGGTCTGTAGCGATAGGTTTAACATATTACATATATTTATATCTTTGTTAGCAACACTAGCGAAAAGGGAGAAAATTCTGCCTTAAAATAAACTGGAAATTCGTGGGAAAAAATGGCTCACGGTAGAGGAAAGTAGAAGCTTCGCGCTTAAACATGAGCTTAGTAGAATGCTCTAAAACTTTTCATCGTATAAAGTTACAATATTTCAAAGACCTTTATTTTTTTCGAGTAGCGTGCATCATCTTGGATTGGTATTTTTCGCTCAGGTACAACTGTTTTGGTCGACACTAAAAGGGTTAAGGAAAACTAGCTCCCTGCTTGCAGGTTCTCTTCCGCTAGCCGGCTTATCGATACTTCAACAAATTTATGATCGACGCTAATGATTTTTTCGCAATTTTTCGGAGGGAATAACGGGAAAGTGGGAAATGTTGAGAATAAACAACACTGAGCAGAACGGGGTCCACGATAAAATCAGTTGCGTATCGGTACATCGGTGTGCTTGTAAGCGTACGGGTTTGGCGAGTTAAAAAATTGGTAATAAATAATGAATCTTGAGAAAGAGAAGCTATGTAGAAGGGACGACGCGCATCTTGTTTTTGGTGAAAAGATCGTGTGGAGAAAACTGGAATTTTCGACGTTGAACGCGATGATAAAGGTAGCGAATGAATCAGTGAATTTGAAAGACTTCGGCAGCGTATAAAATATGAACTATGCTAAGTTACGACTAAAATACAACGGCAAATATCTTTCGAAAATATATTCACCGTTTTACTCGACTCCTATCAATTCGAACGATTCTTTCAAAGCATATGAATTTTTGGTTTCCGTTAAAGCAACACTGTCGAAAAGTGTCAGTGAAGATATATCGTTCCACGTGCGATGTTGCCTTACTATTCGCATCACTGGAGAATTCTGTCACAAAATAAATTGGAAATTCGTAGGGAAAAATGACTTGCCGATAACTATCGTCGCGTTGCAAAGTTATTTATTATTTGACGGTGAACAGTTTTTCCGTTCTACACGTGGTATCGAATGCAACGAAACGTATCTTACAAGGAGAAAATGGTAGAAAAATCATCGAAACGCGAAATGATTCTCATTTCTTCGCTCGCTCGATATTGTTTTTATAGAAAATCTGTACCTCCGTTGTGTTTAATGAATCTGAAACAGTTTTAAACTACTGACACAACGTAATGGTGGTTCCAGTGGAAGCATGGTCCCGTTACACGGGTATCAGTGTTATCCGTTTGTTTAAACTTTCTTAAAAATCTTTAAACTTAGTCGGTGGTCTTATTATTTCATTCTTGGTAAGATATGTCTTTTTTTCGTTATTCTACTTTCGCGTTCTCCTTCGAATGGAAAGATAGTAAATTTCATTTCTGGTTAGTTTCGTGCGTTATTCGACCCGTGTAATAAATAAGTTTCCTTCGCATTTCCCGTTGCGATAAATTAGAAAAAGTTTAATTAACCTTGCAGCGTATCTTTGCGAAACGCGAAAGCTGCTAATGACACGCCCTGCTGATTTGGCAGCTCAATTATATTTCGTAGCACGGTAAGCGCTTTAATAACGCGGCCATTTGATTGTGACGTTTAATCGCACTGATCATGAAACGAATAGGATTTGCGCCTTTAATTCCAACATTTCTTCATGCGCGATTGCGGATTCACTCAACGGGCCGATCGCGCGATAAAGTGCAAACGGATTTGGCTGATATCGGATCATACTTATATTGATTAATTCGACAGAAAAATCGTGGTTATTCATACGATAGAATGTGCAACGTTTGTTTGCAAACAATTTAAACTCTATTTAAACTCTAAATATCTCGAAAACATTGAATTTTAGGAAAAGTATTGCATTCAAAAGATTCCTAGTTTCAAAGGGGATTTGCTATTATCCTATTTATATTTTGTTTGTCGAGTGCTTTTTTAAGGTTGCTTGTAGCAACTCTCTTTTTTGTTTAAGTAGTATATTCTTCTTCGCCGATTCTTATACCACGGAAACAGAAAGAAACTTTTTGTATGGGTCGTTTGTTTATCGGATTTCATCTTAAACAGATTCATCAAAGAAGAAAGTTCCAATAGCTTTAAAATCACCCAAAAAATAAAAATAAATCGGATAGCGATATTTCCCCCTCGGAATCGTTACGGTTTCGTATTTAATATATCTCCCGGGTACGCGTTGTTCTTCAGACATTTAAATTTGAAGCTTTCAACGTATTTACATTTAAGTAGTCTATTACTGCCACGCGTTAAGATTAATATTACCTGTATTTCCTTTAAAGAGGACTAAAAAATGAACCTGGATAGAGCGATTTTTTAAAAGATTCATTTGAAAATTTGTCAAGGAGCAATTGTTGAATTAGAATTGATTCGAGTAATTAACGTTTTACACGATCGACTCGCTCGGTCGATTTAAATCCCTTACATTATTCGACATCTAATACGCTTCTTCACAAATTAATATATAGATTGTTTAAAAATCCGTTAATAATGGGTCTTTGATAATACGCAAAAGAAACGTGATCGATCTTAAAATAACGAACGGGTCTACCCCTTTAAGACCGTTGAACCAAACTCGCTACCACGAAGATATTCGGTATTCTTTATAAAGTTTAAAGATATGCGCAAAAGCAACGCTCGCGGTGTCATGTAAAAGAAACAAGATCGATTTATAAAAAAAACTTGCGGTTCCACCCCTTTGAAAACTTCACAGAAATTTTATAATTGAAATTCAAATATCCGTTCGATCATCGTGGTAACCGTCTGGCAATACGATTAATCGTTTAATACGTTTCCCGTGGTGTCGTATCGACGATTTTTGTATTGAGTTTGTACGTAAGTTCGTAGCGTTTGCGTTTTTACCTTTGAATTCAAACGTTACAATATTTGGCAAATTGTCTACACTGTTCGAAATATTTTATTTATCGTTTTCTTAATAACCGAATTATTTTCAAATTTAAGGCTCACAAAATGGATTACCAGGCGTTAAAAATCAGCATTTTTGACACCTACTATTTTTCGTTTTGGTCACTCTTTTTGAACTCGGCAAACTATTCTCGAGCTATTGATTCGCCTATGGCATCATTTCCGTACACAGCGCAAATGTTCCGTGTCATTTCGGCGGGTTTTCTGAAGAATAGCAGGTGTCGAAAATGCTGATTTTCACCGCCCGGATATTCCATTTCATGAGCCGCGAATTTGAAAATAATCAGATTAATTAAGGAAACGATAAACAAAATATTGTACAGCAGGAAAAGCGCTTTCGAACAGCGTAAACAATTTGCCAAATAAAACACGTGTTGTTTGAATTCAAAAGTAACAAGAACGCTCTACGGACTTGCTTACCAACCCAACATCATACATACGCATATTACTTTTAATAAAACATACGCATACCCAACGCGTACGAGCTCGTGTTTACGAGTCGTGTAATTCACGTCGGTAAAAAGAGTAAACGCATGGTTAGGTACGCGCATTTTCGTGCTTGACCCAATTGCTTTCTCCGTCGGATCTTTGCTGACTAAAAATAGAAAACAAAATATTAGAGTAATATGAAATATAAGCACGCGTAGAGTAACGTCCGAAAGTCGTACATTCTTCGTGGCTGAAATCACATACCGATCGTTGAACTGCAAATACAGATAGATGATACGCTTCGTATAACCGGGAACCGATTCACTGTGAAAAATCGAAATACCAGAATAAAATATCTCTATACGAAGGTCCGTTCTCGTGAAAATCGACTTTAAATATTAGTCAATATTGTGGTATACAGAGTGTTCCGTACATGGTGGTAGTCCACTAAAAGCGTGATACCTGGGATAATTCCAAGTAGGTTCGTCCTTATTCAAAATATCCGAAGCGCCTAAGTTAACGAGATATTAATGAAAAAGGGGAACCAATCAGAGAGGGGCGCAGTAACTGGCGGTTCTAGCTAGTGGTGCGCGCTTAAACTGATCTAACCGATAACCAATGACCGGCGCTACAAGCTACCGCGCTTCTCTATGATTTGCTGTTTTTTTTAAATAACTATAGCGCAACCAATATTTTATCTCAGGTATTACACCTTTAGTGACTCTAGTGACTTTATTTGGTTGGTGGTAGGGTGCCATAGTTCTTATCAAGGCGATGAAATCACATTTTCACTGTTTCGGTGATTTGAATTCGGGCGAATTCAATCAATAATTAATTAACCGGAAGCAACAGGAGCCTGTGAATTCTCCACACACTTATAAGTGAAATTTCCATTTCATTATTCGCTCGTTATTCGAACTGATTTTGAGAGGCTGCGAGCGAAGAAAGCTTGCAGTCTGGCAACGGTCCCAGCAGAGGAAGAGGTGCGCGGTCGCCCAGTGCTCTTATCTTTTCAGAGACACCCACTATCTCGAAATTCCCGATACCATCGGCAAATGTTCTCATCGTTCAGAGGATTAATTCCGTGTTCCTGACGAAATGCTCGTTGCACATTAATTATCGATTGATCTCCCCCGAATTCAATCACACGATATGCTTTCTGCCGCTGGGTACCTATATCTGAAAACATAACTAACAGTAAAAATGTGATATCCTAGCCTTGATAAAGACTATCACAACCTACCAGCAAGCAAATAAAACTGGATAACCTCCGTCACACGATGGTAGCGTGCACACTACTCTTCAAGGCATGGTTGCAAAGTTACAGTTCTTTGATACTGCGACATTCATTTTGTTACACCCTATATTTACCTTCTTGTCGCTTATTGCGCGTATCTTAATGAAACCAGGAATGGCGGGCTCGCAGGCTCTGCAAAACGAGCGATCGTATATTTCCCTTTGTTCGTGACCTCGATAATCAAAATAAGAGCTTCGGTTCGCGGTACACCTTGCTACCACGTTAGTTGCGCCTCGCCTCGCGTTTCGGTAACATCGTTATATTCGCGCATCAACGTAATACCATACTTTCCATGGGTAATACGTCGCTTCGCGGGGAAAAACATTGCTTTGGTCGGTTTATCGCGCGTAGCGAAAGTTACGACGTGAAAAATCGTGAAATGCGATACCCGCGACGCTTTCCTTTACGCGACTCACACGGGTACTTTCGCGTACCGTGTCGTGCTCCTTTCGACGACGGAAGACGTTGCACGAGAATCATGTTACGACTTCCGCTGATAAAGGTAAACAGGCGAAGGAGTTTTCTTGAGACGCCCACTATAGTTGTTTATGAAACGGGATTAATTTGTAGTCGGTGCCATTTGTCAGATGGGTTAACGGGATAAGCGGAGGTTAAAGTCTAATATTAAGTCGTGGAAAGTCTCGAAGCCGTAGAAATTATCGGGAGAAACGAGCTTAAGAAGTAATCGAATTCACGCCGAAGAAACTCGTCTATTCCGTGTACTATGTAGGTTAATTATAGTTGGCGAAGAACGTAGCGAATATATGGAGTAGATAGGAAAGAAATAGTATGTAAGTACAATAGTAGCGTGGAGGTACGTGTGCGATTGTTCGCACGAATATTTGGATACTTAAAATTGTATTATCATTTTTTGCAGAATAAAATCCGGTTGAAATTTTGCGCGAATTCAGTCGAAATATTTTACGTTTTTGACTCCACTGCTGTCACTGTTTTCCGTAAGAATCTATATTTGCGCAAAATCCGCTGTCTTATTGTCACCAATATCGAGGCACTGATCAAACTCTCTCTTATCAAAATCTCCAGTCGTAAGTTAGTCATAAGTAGACTCTGGATGTTTATAAAAACTGCATTATTTTGTACGTATACTTCATGTATATGTATGGCATTTGCTTCACAAAATCAGTTTAGTCAGTATAAAAATAATATATTTTGCACAAACATCCAGAGTCTAGTCATAAGCTAGAATCCTTTGATTCACCACTCGCTCGCACACCTATCCTTGTCGCCGCGTCCGACATCCAAAATCCTTGTCACCCCTCATGAATTTCCGCTCGAAAACAAGTTACCCGTCATCCCATCCACATCCTTTTTCCTATGAAAATAGTATTCCTTAAACCTGCCGTCACACGTCATCCAGAGAATATCCTCGAAGTGAACGTCTTTAGAAACCATGTGAATCTAAAACTCGCATTGTCCGAGTCTCACGAACATCTAAATCTAAATCAATGGTTCCTAAACTGATTCGTTTGTGAGGGCACTGAAATCATTAAACCAAATTTACGACACTCCTATTATTATTATTATTATTATTATCATTTGCGTTTTACAATTAATAAAGAATATATTTGGCTTTGTTAGATATAAACAATTCAAAGCTTCGCGGTAACCAGTTTGGGGATCACGGATCTAAATTATAGACTATTGTTAAATATATCTTGAAACTTCGGTTTGTTAAAAGTTCTCGAAAGCCATTGCGCAAAACCACGCCGTTGTGCATTACAATTCTAATAAATTTTGAATGCATATACAGTCAGTACCAAAAATATCGTCACTCTCGGCAAAATGCACCGACCGCAATGAAATGTTTTACGACCTTCGTTCAAATATCTTGCTCGTTCACGGGTCGTGAAACAACAGTGTGACTCGTTAGTCTGTACATACATGCGATACGTACGTCAAGAGACAAGGTCTTGTCTCAGGTCAAGTAGTTGCAAGTACGCGAGAACTAGATCTTGTACCTTGCATATTTCATTCGATTTTATTTATGCGCCGAGAAATTATCGATCTTTAAACGTGTTACACAAGTGGTCGATTTTTAATGAATCATCAAAATTACAGGAGTTTTTTCTCGAGCGTCATATTCCTTCGAAAACACGAACTATCGATCATCTTCCTGATGCACTTTCCAAAATTATTAAGCCCAAAGTAATTGTTAGATAACGTCTCGTCTTAGTTGGTTTGCTGTTGTTTTCAAATACAGATAACCCTTGTATAACGTGAAAGCTGGGAAATAGTTTTCATGGAGAATCGATAACATTGGCAGGACGTACACTGATGTTGCACTTTACAGAAAAATGCTATACGCTACGATAATGGACGATCGTATGTTCGCTGCAGTTCCCTTACTTTATATACACACATAATTATGTCAAACTCAAGTTTTTGTGAATTCTTTTCAATAAAGTGTACTTTTTAATTATCTTGAAATATACATATTTGATGTTTTATTTGAGGAAAGCAATATTTGAAACGTGACCCCTCATTTTGTGCGAGAAGTGAGATTCGCGATATACGAGGGTTTCCTGTAATTATGCATTACTTCATTCGGGAAAATGCGCGATTCTTTTCCGAAACGAAAACGCTAGTCTAAATAATTTATTATCGCAACGTGTAATTTATTTTTCTTGTTGTATTTCGAGTGGCATGCACTCACGGTTTGACGTATAGTACCATAATTTTGGGCACACTCTCCAAAACTCCGGCAATCTAACTATCTACAACTCGTGACGAGTTAACGTTGGAAAATCACCAAATGGTTTAAACTCCAAACTACTTACTCGGTGCAATTCGAAACGAAGGCAAGAAGCTACCGCGTATATGGTATTTCGAAAAAAGAAACGACCGTTAACGTAGCAGGGAACAAATAAAAAAGACAATTATAACGAATATCCGTTTAAAAAACGTTACAACGACTTTTTTTTCCTGACGAGCCTTCTTCTTCGCGGGTACACGAGGTTTCCATTTCTCCGTAAACTACGCGGCGATTTTTCAATCCCCATTAAAATCTCTCGGCACATAATCTCGCCGGCAAAGGCTTCAAATCGATATAGGGTGCAAAATCAACAAGGTACCATCAAATGACATCGGTTGCGTTTCGGTTTGTAGGCCGTGGCGAACGTCAGCGACCTCGTTACATTCGAAATACCTTTGAAACTCGAGCATCTAGTCGGAATGGACGTCCTCCGATGTTTAATTATCGTGCAGGAATTACGTAACTAGAAACGTCGGTTGCGGGTCAACGTGTTTCGCGAAACGTGGCACGCTAGTTCGAACAAATCTCGCTGCCCGAATTAATTTCAAAGGACGCGCGATTCTTTTTTTCTTAATCGCAAACCTCTTGTTGAGTCCTCGCTATGAACCGATTGTTACGATAATCTTGGATAAGAAATTATGACAAATGAGTTCTCTTTACTTATCTTAGTTATATTCGAGAAAAATCTTAATTTTTGGATAGGTTTTTTGTGGCATCGTTTCACGATGTTAAATGAAAAAAAAGTAAACTTCGTAATTGTCATCCAAGAAACGTAAAATAATATAAGATTAATAATACGTACAAAGTAATAATAAATTAATATACGAAGCACCGTGGGCAATCAACCAAAATCGATTCGATAACTATTTAGATTTAAAAAATGTAAATGAAGTACTTACAGGCACAACACTTACGTATAACATCCAACGGTGAATAAAACAACTTCATCTTATTATTATTAATAATTATTTAAACTCAGTCTCTTCGACCCAATCCGCCAACATTAATATTCTTCAATGATCGTAACGTTCAACTTTCAACAAAACTATGGCATCTCATTATTAATAAATAATTATTTGCACTCGGTCCCGTTGACCCAATTTATAATAACCAAGAAATCCATGAATCACGGGCAAACGGGGAAAAAGAATTGTATGCCAAAGAATTCTACAAACAAAGATTCTTTTCCTTCCTACCTGTTTGACAGAGGTAAACGTTGAACGCTCGAGGAAACGAGACGACCCGAAACAATCGGACCGTCACGACGGTTTGTTTTGCATTATCCAGCGGGAAGATCGAGAACACGGCGAAACGGAGAGTCTTTCTGGGTGGGCCGGGATTTCGATTTTTTTTGTTAAGAAAACTTTTATCATCGATGCACGACCCAGTTTCGAAAGGTGTGTTCATGCCGAGAGGCAATGAATCCCGGGGCCGCGGCAACACTTATCGTTTCTAATTGCTAATCACGAACGTTGCCAGCCATTCCGCGATTATACGCTGGTAGGTGCTATTATTCGACTACTATCTGCCGTGTTCCAGTAGTCGGTTGCGCTGTCACGGCTGAAATCGATTCCGCGATAATCCCGATGCACCGCACGCGAATAAAATGGCCAATGTTCCCGTGGGCTTGGATTTTATACTTGACGGGACACTTGCGACGATGATCGAAGATTTATCGGAAGAGAGTCGGTTCGCTTCGTTGGATTAGCGAGTAGATATTGCGCTACGAGGGCGATGTCTGCTGTTTTATTTGAAGTGCGAAATTAGCGAAACATAAACGCGAGATTACCGGAAGTGCGAGATCGAAGGGCAGCGACTCGTACGAACCAATAGTTACCGTTACACCTTACTACATCCAAACTGAGCTTCTCACCATTCTTCGTCCGTCTCTGATTTATCGTTATGATTTCTGAACCTCGTGTCTCCTCAGCGAAACTGCGCGTACCACCAGACACATATTTATCTTCGTCGTCTTGGAATACTCGAGAACGAGAACCGAGGAACTCTCGTGCACCGGCGCCTGTTGCTTTTGCGCGTACCATCTCTCTCGGTAGGCGAAACATTTTATCAGATATCGAGAATCGCTTAGGTGAGACCCCTCCACGAAGGGATTGATATCGTCCTTTCTCCACGACCCGTATCCTCCTCCATTCTCGAGGTACACCGTAACGATGCCCAGTCGCTTTATCGACATCCACTTCTAATTACCATTCGACGCGTCAATGTTCGAAATTGCGCGATAACGTTTCCCCCGACAAGCGACGCGCGAGAGGAAATCATCGCGGTCGTCCGATTAACCCTTTTCGTTATAATTTAAAGCTCGCTCTCGGTATCCATTGTTCCGGATCAATTTTCACAAAGTTCCGCGAGGAGGGTGAATATTTTGCGAATATTGGAAAATACTTTGTTTCTTTGGCGTAACGCGTAATACCCATCAACGTCTCGATTATCGGCGATCCTGTACGAAGGTTATTTCGTATTTCACGGTACGGTTTTACTTTGTGCAGGGTTTCATTATTCTCTCGTCGCTTTTTTTCCACGCTGAACGTTGCTTTAATGTGGTTTGGTACTTCGCGTTGGCTCGGGGCGTCTTTCGTGCCATTGTAGTCGAATGGTATTGCGATTAACGTTTAACCCTCTCATGCGCAACTTGTTTTTGCTTTTTTTTTCCACTTTGTTGGATACTCATTTCAAATACAGATGTTAGTATAATACTGTAAATTGTCGGTGTCCGCGTACGTGTACGCGGCGCTTGAACGGGTTAATCGTTGCTGGTAGGTTTCGCATTATTATTCTATTTATTAAAAATAAAAAAACACGCATGAAATGAGCTACGATAACAGTGATTATGATACAATTTCGTTAAAATAACCCAAGAATGTGATAAAACAATGGAGTCAACAGCGTTTGTCGCTGTTACCGACAACAGCATTTTGACGCCGTAGCGAAATGTACCTTTGGACCTCGAAGTGCTCGGTTCTGAGATTGCAGAAAATTTGATGAAAGTTTAGATATATAGATATTAGGAAAACTAGGCTTTTTAGAATGTGAACTGGAAGGGATGAATATAAGAATAACAGAAATGGTAAAATAACGATGAGAAAACAAGACATTGGAAGATAAGTGAATCAGCGAGGATGCGCCGAGAGTTAGTCAGAAAGGGTGGAAAGGTTCTTCAGGTTTAAAGTATTCCTTACGCTAGGTTACGGGTAATCTTAAAGGTACGGATAATTGGATCGTTAGTACGAAAAACAAGATAGCAATGGATGAGTATCCAACGGTGGTCGTTAGCGACGGTTTCTTGTTTTTCCTGAACACTTAGCGTGTCCAATTATTAATTTACGAAATACCGTTTGTTCGATCTATCTTTAGCGTGGCTTCCGTAAAAGTCACCAGTGAAGAATACGAAGATACGAAGGACACATCTTGGAAAGTATCATATCTCATGATCATATTTAACGATCTTGCGGTGACAGGGTTGTGGGGTTAATATTGCGGATAAATGATTGCGCGGTGACGTAGCGTGGTAACGGCGTGCCCTGGCCTGAGATTTTATAATGGATTCTCCTTTCGCACATCAATTCGCTTAACCGTTCAGCTACCACAGACGAAATATCTCGCGCTGCAAAATCGTTCGTGCACTGCCACGGGCAAGATATCTCGCGACACAATACCTTTCGTACAGCGCCACAGACGAGATACCAGGCAACTTTATTTTTATGTTTTTATATCTGAATATCACCGCTTATACTGTATCTATCGTGGAATAACTATTTTGGTTTTCAATTAGCTCTTCAGGAATAATGTTAAATATCGCTTGTCGACTGAGAAATTTCATTATAAGTTATAGTGATAGTGAAAGTGACAACGAAAGAAACGAAAAAGCAAGTACGTTGCATATAAGTAGGGATGATATTCATTATTTGAAAGATTGCAAAATTTAATTTTTTTCGTTTTTATTTTGTCACTGGATATCTCGTCTGTGGGACCGCTATGAACGGCGTTACGGGGTGTAATAAGTGCCAACACGAATAACCGTTTCAGTATCAGGGGGTGTTTGAAAAACCGCATCGGATATTGCCATTCAATATTGTCTTTATGTAACTGCGAAGAATGCCATGCAATGTAATCGTGCTGTTATGTTTTTTCGTCTATAAAGTAGCCAACGTAAAATTTGCTTATTATGCCCATAGTTTGAGTTTAATTGAGAAAAAGTAATTGGATAATCAATAATCGGAAACGAGAGCATTGTCAGTTGAGCATTGCGACCAAACACTGTGGCACTTTCGACACGAAATCTGAACGGCGCGATCGCGCTTCGTGGCACTCAGTTCAGTAAGAAACATACGGGACTACAATAACGAGACATACAGACAAACCAATGTCCGGGCATGACCTGCGCCTTATTTCAAGTATTCGAAGGATTTGAAGCGCTCGAAGCATTCGAGCTATTCGCACCATTAGAACCGCAGTATTCACGCCCCTGGCTATTATCGATAAACACAAATCAGTTTCTTTAAGCAATCATCGTTTGCTTATCTTCGTCACTTTATTTTCACGTACCATTTGTTCCTGCTTACTTCTTGTTCCCGTTTGCCACGAAAATCAACGCATCGAGTTTAGGTAGAAATAAAGATTACGACGACGAATTATCGTGTCCAGCTTGATACGGAGTTGCCATGGGATTAATAACGCCAGTCACGGTTGAGGGAGACTCAGAAAAATTATGCTCCCGGTGCGCATGCTTGTTTTTTGCCATTGTTCCGTGATTATGCTCTTTTCCGCTAGAAAGTGTTGTCCTGAAAGTTTTATTAATTATCCCGAAGCACGAAGGTTCTCGGCCGATTAATTATCTTCGGCTTTTTTTTGACATACCTTTCATATTATTGCTTTTGTGAAATTCACTTTATAAACTTGTCCTAAGTACAATTAGTATTGAGGGGAACTCGGGCGGCTTCGCCATTTTGTATTGTTTTCACTAAACTGGCTTTTACTAACTTTTGTTAAACTCGTACTTTGTACCATCGGAATCGGGGAAAATAAGAATCTATGCGTGAGATATTAAACATAAGCTGAAGACCCAACACCATTGCGAAGTGTCCCCAATTAACCGTTTGAACGTTACGGACCTTTGCAAAAATGTGGTTGAGAAATGTAAAGTTCCGCGACCACGCCTCTGTCGTTTCGCGTAAAAAAGTGTTATAAGCGCGATTATGCTGTTTTTAAACATATCAGCTGTAAATATTACATTGTATTACCACTTTTAAATATGAAAAACGCTTATTTCCAAGTAGTATAAATACGTATAATATTATGTATAGTATAAACATATCTTTGCAGTAGTATAAATACAAATCGATATAAATACAAATTATATTATGTATAGTATAAATATATCTTTGCGCCGCCAGTCACCGATAACATTCAAGGCCTCTGAAGCAAGTAGTGCTGGTTACCTGTGACCCCCATGGCACTCGACGGGTTGATATCAACATTTTAAGAACTTCGCTCCACGATTTTATTTTATACCATTTATTTCTTACTATTCATTATATTTTAATTCATCGTGTAACTTATACAGTTTTTTTTACGTAAATCTTCTATCGTCGTAATATTGAAGTTTATATCGTATTTGCAAAATATTGTTGTCAAAGGATAAAATATTTTATCGGATCCGAGGAATAATTTTGTTACTATCGAACGCGCGGTGTCAAACGGTGTAAAAGTTGCAAAAACTTATTAGGGCAATCTTGTAACGTAAACTTTTTTTGTTTCATCGTTTAGCAGGACCCCGGTGCACCATAACTTTCATTTTTATTGGCGCTTGTTCGATCCAATTTAATGTCGGGATAAAAATGTTCCGTGAACGGAGGAAAAATGATTTTAACAAGAATTCGCGTCACTTGTACGTCGTATAGATTTTTCTATTCATCGTAATCTCGGAATGGTTTCCAGTCCAATATAAGTTAAAATTTAAATCTGTAACCCGTTATTCGTTAAAATGAAATATTAAACTCCAATCTAAATTTTGAGATATTTTATTAAAACATCGCATGGAATCGTATATTTCCCGATTTGATGAGTCCCGTTGAAATTTCCTTCGTCGAATGATTTCGTTGGAATTTTATGTTTGAAATTGAAACAATCGTGTTATCGTTAACGCGTATTATTATTAGCCTGGGTATTCTGTGTAAATACGCCTTTCGTTGCGGAAGACGGGGTGTACCTTTAACAAAGTAAACGTACTAAATTTATTCACAACACATTTTTAGTATCTTTTATCGATTGAACAAAATTGTTATTCCAAACCTGCTCCTCTCTTTATCTTTTGTAAGAGTCTATATGTATTTGCATAAAATCCACCGTGTAATAAATGTGAAATAGATAAGGTTGGTTAAAAAAAGCATAATTCTTTGTGAAATGCGTCGAAGGTGATGAAATTCTGTACGAGCTAGACAGAATAATTTTGAATTCTTGCGAATTTTCGAAATTACGACCGAATTCGCAGTGTGCCATTGTTAAATTCTGTATGACTTCCAGAAACAAAACTACGAAAGGTCCCGTTTGCAATGCTCGTTAATCTGTATGTACTCTTGAAATTTCATTTGATTTGGTTCATGCACTGAGAAATTATAATAAATCTTTAAATGTGCAGAAAATCGTCGACGTTCCAAACATTAAAATCTCGGTGGTTTTTTGCTAATTCAAAGATGGATAATTCTTCGACGAAAGAACCAAATCGAATGCGTTTTTCAGCATGCGTAATGCAAATTGTAATTCCAAATGACTCGCTTTGCAAATTTGATTCTAATTTCAAAAATATGCAATCTTGAAAAAAGGTATTCGAACTAATCTCGTACCAAATTTCATAGGGATTAGTGAATTTTGTAAAGATTTACTTGGTTCATCCACTAAGTAATTATAAATATTCTTCAGACCGACTGTATACGTATTCCAGATTTATTATAATGTAAAGGGTTTTATAAATACCTCGATATTCATAACAATTAGACTGCGGATTTTACGCAAATATAGATCCTTTCCGAAGACAGCGTGAGAAGTCGGGGGTCCGAGTAGTAAAACGTTTAAATTGAACTTACACAAAATTTCACCGCGATCGACGAATTCTGTAAACAGTTACGATAAAATTTCAAGTGCCATATTATTTGCGTGCTCGACTGTAGTCCATAGCACTTTGAAACGTGATGCATTTGAAGTGACCCAAATTCGTGGTTTAATGATAATTTACATTACGATGGTACACCAATGATGTCAGGTCCCCATCGAAAGCTCTAAAGTGCAATCAATTTATTCACGCAACTAATTTACGTTCCCACCCAACGGGAGGGATTGTTTATCGAAGCTCCGAGAAGTCCATTAAACCGTGGCTCATCGCTAATGCACGCTCGCTATTCGATTCCTCGCGTTCTACAGCTGCGGTTCTGGCGTTAAACGTTTTCAAGAATATTTACATTGGCCTTGTATTTTTGGAGGAAATAAAGGAACAATTAAATAAAGATTAAACAAAGTAACAGTAAACTTAATTTCTTCCTTTACTACAGCATCAAAAAATCAAAGGTGGAAATGGAAAATGTATTAACGAAAAAAATTGTCGCAGTATAACCGAAAACAATTCGTTGAAAGGCGTGGTTCGTTACGGTGTAATTTTTAATCTCTTTCAAAATTTTATTCGAAATTTATTCCGTACCGTTCGTCATCGCTTTTGTCAATTTGAATTTTACCAAGAGATAAACAATCGACTAACAGGTTACGGGACGAATAATCATTTATTGCTTGGCTCTATATGCTGGTCGATAATTTAAAGCCCAAGAAGCCATAAAAGTTGATTGACGAGTGCGTCCACTGGTGAAATAGGATTTTCGGAATGACCTCGTAAAACGATTTATGCGTACGTTTATGTTTCGCGATAAGCAACGAGTATGGCTTTTATTCGCTCACGCGCTATAGTATATTATTCGATAATAATAAAAGGTTTCATTACAATTTTAAACGAACCTGTAAATCTGAACGATAATAAGGGTGGAATGAATGTTATAACGTTACTTAACACAATATTAATTAAAATTTTGCTGAGATAAAAATTAAATGTTAATTAGTAGAACTTGAGATTATTTAATAACGATTTCCAATCTCACCATTGACGAGCGGAATGTTTGATAATTTGTTCGCTGACCATTCTGCATTTTAAATGTCAAAGTTATATCCGGATGAGCACCTACGTAGTTTGTAGTCGAAAAAGGATGCAAAAAATAATTAAGTTATAGAATAAGAATGCTTCTAACCAGCAGTTATATTGCGTTACAAATTAAAACATACCAATTCGCTAATTGTTCTATATTTGAAATTCTACTCGAAATAGGGAAAAAAATAAATTGTTGAATAAGCATGTTTCTAATCTGTCTTCGCCCGTGTAACGTCCTGTACATATTTCCAACATTATAATTCATAGAATCACATCCGGTCCCACGGCGCTTATCGCCTATAAGATGTCACTCATTCCCCGAATGCTGACGCCAGGACTTTTAGACAAAGACCTGCAGCGAGGCCCACCGCTGCGCGGCCCCGCTGCAGATCTCTCGAGACACTCTCAGTCAGTCACCGTAACGATACACACGTCGCCTCTCGCTCTGTACTTCTTTCCAAACTTGTAACATTCTTTCGCTCCGCAATACACCAAATAGTCTAATCAGTGTTTCGCATTACTCGCCGACCACACTACCAATCCCCATCACAAACTGGTGGCAGCGTTTTTCGTCCCGCAAATCCGAAGACAGGACCGGACAGACACGCACGAATAAAACAAATAGGACAGGAAAAGACAAAACAGATCAAAGGACAACAGGCATACGAAAACCGGACTAGACACACATTCATGACACGCACTTTTCTCATCATACTACAGTAAGTAATTTACACTATTAAAATTGAATTCGTGACATTTTTGCATCTCATAAGTGATTTTGTTTGTACATGTGAACCGTGAAAATTGACAGATTCTATCGTTTTTCTTGCCAAACAGTTAATTTAAAATAATCTAAAATTGCGCTCATACGACTAAGTGACATATTAACCGAAACACCGCGCATAGAAACAATGGCTAACTCTACTATTACCTTCCGCGACGTTTATAACGTGATACCCTCTTTCGATGGGAAAAATATACCCGTGGAGAATTTTATTTCATCTTGCAATAGGGCCAATAAAGCACTGTCACCGGAAGACAAGCAAAAATTTTTGAACATGATACCTTATAAACTCAGCGGCACAGCACTTTCGATAGCCGACAATAAAAACCCAGAAACCTTAGAAGCACTTTTAAAAGAACTGAAAAAAGCATTCGGAAAAATTTTAGATGTACACGACTTAGAAACAGAATTAAATTTAGCTTATCAAACTACGAATGAATCGGTAATTATATTTGCAACACGTATAAAAGAAATATCTAAACGAATAATAGACAGATTAACGGAAGTGTATAACAACCCCGAAAAAAGACCGTTTCTTGAAGCAAGAATTAAAGAGGAGGAAGAGAAAGTAAAAAGATCATTCACAAGAGGATTATCCATTGAAATTAGCATACATCTTTTAACACACGGAGAACAATCACTAGACAATTTAATCGATCAGGCCCATACAATTGAGCATGAAATCTATAAACGAAAATTATTACATGGTCATCGTAAAGAAACGGAATCGTATGAACACCCCCGTGCAAAAGTACATTTCGCAGAAATACCCGAAAAATATTGTGAATTTCACCAAATACACGGACACGCAACATTAGAGTGCAGACAACTAAAATTTAATAATGTAAAAGAATATAACAACTCACACCGCGAACATTATAATGATTCTTATGACGGAAACAGCTCATACGACAGATACAGATCACGGAATAGACAAGATGCACATAACAAATATAATTCACAGAATAGACAAAATTCACGCGACAGATATAGTTCACAAAATCAATATAATTCACGGGACCTATATGACTCACACGATAGATATAGAAATAATTCACGCAATGCATACAGAGACAATTCGAACGACAGATATAGAAACAATTCACGAGATAGATATTCCAGCAATAATTATCGACAAAACTCACGCGATAGATACGATTCACTGGACCGATACAATTCACGCGACAGATACAGAAACAACTCACGCGACAGATGCAGTAAAAATTCACACGACAGATTCAGAAGTAATTCACGCGACCGGTATTCAAACGACTATTCACGCGACAGATACAGAGAAAATTCATATGACAGACATTTGAGCGACTATTCATACGACAAGTACACACATAATTCACACAATAACTACAGAAATAGTTCACGCGATAGATTTAGAGACAATTCATCCGACAGATTTAGAGGAAATTCACGCTACAGATCTAGAGAAAATTCACCCGACAGTTTTAGAAACAGTTCACACGACAGGCATTCATATGACAGTAGACACAGAGACGATCCACCAGACAGAAACAGAAATAATTCACGCGATAGACAGGGAAATGAATCGTATACAAATTTTCCAACGAATCTGAACAGTAATGAACATTTAAAAAACTTGACCACCGCTTCACGAGAAAGCGCGGCGTGAAGCAACCCCGGAAAGCGCTACAAAAATTTCCTAACCAAAATCTCGACGATATTGCAATTTACGCAAACACACTTTCGGAACACGCGATAAAATCACACCATATAGAAAATGAACCGACTAAAGCTGGACTGACTTTACAGACTGATAAATGTCAATTAAAAAAAGAAGAAATTACGCATTTAGGCCACACAATTAATAAACACGAAGTAAAACCGAATTTAAATATAATTGATGCCATTAAAGATTATCCAATTCCAAAAGACAAACAGATAGACGAAACACAAAATGCATTTGATGTTTTAAAACAAAAAACTATTCAAAGACCAATTTTATTAAACGACTACGATTTCGAAATTTGTCACGAATCCGGAAAATTAAATCTTGTCCCAACACCCCAGAAAAGACCACACATCCCCATCGAAACGAAAACACAAACAGACGCTGACACAAATAAGGAACCACACAACGACAACACAAGAGCGAGCGAGAGGGCACAAAACACCACACACACTATAGATGAGAGCAACCGCGACATATCATCGTCAAGCGACGAAGCCGAACAGATACAATGGAAAACGACCAGAAAACGCACAAAGGACACAACGGACCAGGATTCACAATCAGATAATCAGACCAAACGCAAGGTATATAGGAAAAACGAGAACACTCTCGCGACAAACGAACACAGCACACACGCTAGCAGCACACTCCCACAGCAATGCACACATCTACCGGACGCTCAACCTGGAGATACGCACACACGGGAAAACAAACCTAGCGACGCTACGCAGCAAGAATACAGCGCACACGCTACAAATGCACCTCCTCAGCCATACACACATCTACCAGACGTACACGCCCAGCAGCGACGCACTTATCCGCTCACAGACGGCAACACACACGCTGGAGATACGCACACGCAGGAGAACACGAATAGCAGCGCCGAAGAACAATGCCGCGACAAACACCGCGAGAACACACATTGCGAACAGACATATACGCAAAAACGGTCACCATCACCGAAAATGGAAAGGAAAATCGGAGATAATATTACTGCACGACCACCTGTACAGCCGAACTTCAGGTCACCGTCGTCAAAAACGGCAGAAAATATCGAAAGGGAGAAAGTTGCAACACCACCAGTGCAACCCAATTTTAGGTCACCTTCGAAACAACAAGACAAAAAAACGCCGGACAACAAAAACAATGACGACCACGAATTGCCAAATTCAGCACAATGCATCCAAAATTTAAGCGAAAACAACACATATAAAATCTCTCCCAAATTACCGGAAGATGATAGCCTTGGAAAAATTCCAACACAACCAAGACAGGATGACATTGTACCAGGCAATCGGCATACGTCACCTGACGTCGAGCCCACTTTCCGATCACCGACACACACACAATAAACACTACAAATTTAGTTGATACACAGAAACCACGACCTGGAACGTCCAAGGAACCACGACCCTGTATGATAAGCAGATCCACAATCAGGCACGTCAAAAGGACCACGAACGACCACACAAGAAAAAAAAACCACGACCCAGCATGTCCAAGGAAACGCACACAAAAAAATCGACAACTCGCTTTCATAATAGTTTCATATTTTACTTTCAAAACATATTTTACTTTCACTCTCTCAATATTCACAACAATACTCTTTAACCCTTCCTACCCACAAGTCTCCTCATACTTTTTGGTCTAAAAGACAAATTTCGAAAAGAAAAAAATTAATCAGGTTATTAGAAGAAAACAATTAAAAAAAAAAGTAGACAACACTTTTGCCCATAAAAACCAAACGCACCCATTTCGGCATGACCAGGAAACAATAAAAAAATACAACACCGATTAATAAAGATCTGGCAGAATTGGAATTAGACACAAACAAATCCATATTCGCTATTCTTTTTGCAAAAATCGGTTAAATACACCCACAAATTCTAAATCCAAAACAAGTTTTACTGAGTGCCCAATTAATACAAAAACAGTCCCAAATACAGTTTGTAATTATTTTCATATAAAAAAAAATGGAACATACCATACAAACCATACGAACATCTATCAATCTGTAAAACATTCTACGCTTGAGACTTTCTTCAATTTAATAAATTTAAATTAATGCAAAGTTCAAAATACATTCCACGCTTGAGACTTTCTTCAATTTAATAAATTTGAATGAATGCAAAGTCGAAAATACACGATATATTTGCAATTAGGCAAATTTAGACCAACGCGTAAATGGCAATACAGAACGAGAAATACAATTAACAAATCAAACTTATTGGTTAAGAATTAGGATCAGTAACGCATAATTTTAAACTTGTACATAATCTCCAATAACCACGAGTCAAATTAGAAACAGTAACCGTAAAAGCAAAAGAAATCGATAAAATGACCCACTTAAATCAACACTTGTCATATTTGGAAAAATAGAAGTCACATGTTCAGACCGTTTTCTACCACACGCTGTAGTGCACACGACACCATACAATCAATTCAAATTTCTTTTTCTCACTCCTTTTCTCTTTCCCTTTCTCTACAAACACCAGCAACCCACATCCTTCTATCCTACCCCAACTCTGCAATAGATGTAGACTGTTACAGGAAAGTTATAACAAAAAATACATTCGGACATATCCAATAAATGAGGACATAGTACAACACTTACAGAACTGGATAATAGAACAAACAAAAACAATAAAATACAAACACAATAGGAAAAGGAAATTAATCAAAAGGGACAAAACGAATTACAAGAATAAGTATAACAATACAACACTATGAAATTTTTAAATCAACAACCCACATCACATCCTTTCATAACCACCCACCACCTACTAACAACAGTCACACTAACGAAAATTTAAAAGATGTTACAGAAAATAATCAAACAAAATGGAAATTTGGACATAAATTCTCACCCATAACACAGGCCAACGCAACTACATACGGATACGTCACAAATTGGATATAAATACACACCATCATACGCAATAGACAACTGACAGACCGAAGACTCAGCGGGCTCCCGCCCGCCACACAGATGACACCACACGAGCTACCGCTCGTGATCGCCCGCCACACTGATGACAACACACGAGCTACCGCTCCTGACCGCCCAACACACACCCCACGAGCTACCGCCCGAAATCATTCGCTACACACCCACAGCGAGCCATCGCTCGCACCCGTTCCCATTTTGCAAATTCTTACGAATTAATCCGACGCAGGAGCATCGTTTTCCTAAGGGGGGGAGTGTAACGTCCTGTACATATTTCCAACATTATAATTCATAGAATCACATCCGGTCCCACGGCGCTTATCGCCTATAAGATGTCACTCATTCCCCGAATGCTGACGCCAGGACTTTTAGACAAAGACCTGCAGCGAGGCCCACCGCTGCGCGGCCCCGCTGCAGATCTCTCGAGACACTCTCAGTCAGTCACCGTAACGATACACACGTCGCCTCTCGCTCTGTACTTCTTTCCAAACTTGTAACATTCTTTCGCTCCGCAATACACCAAATAGTCTAATCAGTGTTTCGCATTACTCGCCGACCACACTACCAATCCCCATCACACCCGTTACAAATGAAAACTTACCCTTACTTACCATTTCCATATATCGTGGAAATAATGTAACTTTGAAATTCTATTTTCCAGTAGGTCTCAAAATCGGCCCAGCAAAGAGCTGTTTTACTGACACCCATATTCTGTTTTTCGCTTTTTCGAAATTATGCTTCTATCAATGTAACTGCAAATAGGTACGCAGCGTAAGCTATAATAATGCTCCGTGCACAAAAATTGTGAGATGTAGCAGTTGCGCGAATTCGTTTTACGTTAGTCGTATGTTTTCTCGCACGATTGCTGTAATATATCGCATTCGTGTTAGAATGCAAAAAAATGGTTATTTTTCTTTGCTTTATCCATTGTTTGATAACGGTATCTGTGCTTCTTACGCGGTGCAACCAGCATCCATATCCAACTACCACGACTGCGTACCGACGTTTCGGACAGAGACGGATGACTGCGTCTGACAGCGACACACAATATAGGGTAATACAAGGGAAATGGTTTAACGTGTACTATGTATGCACGTATACGGTCCGACCTGCCTTTACAGAGCGCAATTACGCACAGTCATATTTCATGGGATCCGGTGGCAGTGTCAAAAACACCGCGCGAACGGTGAATTACGATTTCTGTTCCGTGCGTTGTGTTATAAACATGAAAGAAATAGCGAGGGCTATCAAAAACAGGTAATTGCAGAGTAATTCTTTTCGAGATTTGTTAAAAATCCTTTTCGTATTAATACGCGAGTATTGGTTTTCAGGAATTACGTTTAGCCCTCTGTATTTCGAGTTGTAAAGACAAAAAAAATAGGGCACGCGGACTGTGGTGCACGATGAGTAATTTCTTACGAATTCTGCCACATAATTCCTTTTTTGTTCCATCGGTTAGCACACCCCAGTGATAACTTTCATTTTGACTAACAACTGTTCGAAGCAATTCCAATGTTGGGATAGAAACGTTCGGTGATAGAAGGAAGAATGATTATAATAAGAATTCGCGGTACTTGTACGCCGAATAGATTTTTCCATTCATCAGTTGTCGGAACAGTCATGAGAATCGAAACAATTTTCCAACAATTATAAACGAGAAGAATGTAGTCTACATACATATATCGAGTTCCGTTGCGGCTCTACAGAACCGAAATCGTGTCGGTTCTAGAATGGTATCATAATATGTTACCATAATGGTTACATCACGGTTATAATACCGTTAATACCGTTATTACTTTTAGAAAACCGATATAAAACCGATATAGAACCGAAAGCGAAAATTAGTAGCTGTAATTAAACGTACTACATTTAAAATTCTATCATAATTTTTCTACATTCGTTTTTTTCATTGAAACATTTTGCGGGTCAAGAGGCTTAACCAAGTTTTGAAAAATTAAATTCGGAAAGCGTCATCTTCAAATGTGATATGTCGTTCGGAAAGAAAAATATGAAAAGTCCCGTTTGTATACTGAAAATTTTATTAGATTTCGTTCGTCCGCCTAGGAGATATCAATTTTTAATAGCTTAGCAAACGACTGATACTCCGCTGCCGAACTAAATTATGATAGATTTTGCGATGTCAATTAATATCAACGATATTGATTATCAACGAGTGACGATCAATTGTTGCGCGATTCTGTTCGCCCGATCCAAAAGAATCACCCTTAGGGACAGAATTAATTAACGTTTCGCACAATAATGAATTTCTGGTGGAGACTACTTCTGCAAGCACTCTGCTTCAGATATTTTCCTCGTCGATTCGTGCCATTTTTCTTTCAGCACCTCTAGGCCGAAATAATTTGGGATCGATAATGTAATATTCGTCATGCCACTCACGTTATTTTTCAGAATTCTTTTCTCAGGAATGCCAATGGGATATTAACGAAGAAAATCCAATCAGTCGAGTCCAATTCGAAACTTCCCACGCTGACATTTTTCTCTGACGGCCCGTGCCATTTTTCCCATCATCCTATTGTCGAAAGAATTTACGATCGACGTGATATTAATTTATACGTATATATTTACTAATATGTAAGAATGCCAATTGGATAACAGGAAAATTGACCTAATAGATTGGACCGATTTATCTGACCACTTTGAGACGAACAGAACGTTAATTAACACTGATAGTTGTCATTTAACTCCACGCTTAAGCTTTTGCAAATTAAGTCTCCCAAATGAAGGAAATAATGCCACGTTATTCGCTAATTGTATTTAGATTATACTCAATAACACGATAACCCACTTGGAAACGGTTTAAAGCAGTTTGCAACGCAATTCGATAATCTCGCGTTTTCTTTGCTTTTTCATTGTTACAAATGTCATTGGAATCAACGGAAAGGAATTGGAAATGTCGGAATTATAGGTCAGTTATCATAAATGGATGAGCTTACGGAGGATTGTTTTCGTCTCGTTTCTTTTTTACGTGGTCGTGAGTTGGATAAATATTTTGGCGAATTCTGCCGCTGTGGACGAGTTTGCGAGTTTACGGAATGTAGGTCAACTCCACGATGGTAGGATGAAATAATACAATCGTTGTTTTTTTATCTCATCAATTTAGAAAAGTTACGCGTCTTTCGCGGGATAGTTGCGGTACACCGAGAGGTAAAATAATAGAACCGCCCCTGCTGTACGAATCGTTTTCTTTTCTTCAATTCGGACAAATCATGCCTCTTTCGAATGATAACTGCGGTACACAAAGAGATACAGTAATAGAACCGCTCTTATTTCTTGTGAATTTCATTTTTTCTTTTAGAAAATGGATCAGGAAACACTTCCCACACCATTCGGTAAGGCAAAACGTGCTGATACGGAAAATTAGCTTCTCGGTCCATTAAAGCATGGTAAATAATTGTTTTTAACTGCTGATTCGTATACTGCACAAATAACTTTCTTATCTCCCCAAAAATAAATACGAGAATGTTCCGTTTCTTTTAAATTACGTATGTACAAGTTAAAGCTTTTATCTCGAATAGTTTTTATGGGAGCGCAAGCGAAGCTCCGAAATCCCGAAGCTCGTCGGAACATTTACGTGGACATTTTCAGAACCGCTATTACTCCGACTCCCTGGATTCAAAATGAGCTGGCTGTGGAGCGTTTGATTATAAATGGAGAATTTGGATAGCTTACGTCGAAGGCAAGCTCCATTAACTATTCAAGAGTCAATTTTATCGTCTCATTAAACCTGCGAGCGACGCGAGATAAATGCTTCCAGTTTCGTTTTCCACCCTCTTTTTCATCGCCAATTTTTACCCTCGTTTTAGGGTAGCGATAAGCTGCTCGATGTCAAGCTTCGATAATCCGGCAACGGTTGCTCGCTAATCCTACTCCCGTTTCTTTTATCCGTTAAATTTCCTTTCGTTGCTTACCATAACCGCGTTATCATCCTAATAGCAATTACCGCGTCTGCCAACAGTAATCAATGGTAATTGCTAACGATTACGCTATCCGGTTGGAATCGTGTTAGATATTAATTAGAGCGGCTGCCAATGGTAATTACGTCACGCGTCGATAATCGTATCGCGCATCGGCAAAACAAAAAGCTCTTGAACTTTATTATTAAATCGATAATTATTTCCGACGAGCATAATGTGTCACGAATAAAGTAAATCAAACGTATGGCTTTGTACGCGCGGATACACGGTAGTTTTACTTTGATCTACTAAAGTATCATACTAGATAATATTAACGAGATAATTGTTTATCCGACGGCGATGTTACTTTGTTTAACCCGTGTTCAACAAATTGACCATATCTTTGTTATTTTCATAAATATATTAAGTTCTCGCGTACTTGCACTTGACACGGGACAAGACCTTGTCTCTGGATCATAAGTTTGCACATGATACATTTTGCATTGATCTTCAAAAATGACATATTAGATAATATTGACGATTTAATCGTTTATCCGATAACGATGTAAGTTTATTCCGATGCATGATAACTGTACACTTCGAAGATACTCTTATTTGTTTCGAGCAAAGAGCCTTTAACGTGGTCTTTAAGTATTTCTAATTGTCAATGTACCGATTGTAAATGTAAAAAGACATACGGTTCTGTGCGCGCGGGTAAAAATTCTTTTGATGTCACGAATCGAGACGAGAGAATGGAATACAGATTCGTACGCGTGTATCGAATTCCTGATGTTCCAAGGTGGGTCATACCATCGGTGTATCAGGTGCACCGAAACCCTACAACGCGAAACCAGGTCAAAGGGGGGAACAGCTGTGCACCAGTGGCAGTGGCGAAACTAGATCATTCTACCCCCGGACGAAGAGAAATACGTAATCGAACCCCTATCGCAAAGAGATTAATCGTCCTAGTCGAAGTCTTTGCCTTTATTTTATTCACTTGTGCGCGGGATGGGACGCTCAAAGGAGCTCATCCGAGCAACTCTCACATTTTCGGGAAATAGAGAAAATATTTTTTGTTTAAAATTTCTTTATCCGATTATTCGCGTTTTCTGTTAGGCCTGGGTGTATTAGGTCGGATACGGGAGTTTCCACTGTATTTTGGAAACATTAAATTTATCAATCTCATCGCGTCCAAGCGGTGTTTGAGATCCATGAATATTTAAAGATACTGTGAATTTTCTTGACCTCTATTTAAAGAAATGAAATTAAGTATTAGGAAAAGTGATTTCCCGATTATCCAAACCGAGTCTTCCTATTATTTCTGATACGGAAGGTGTTAAGGCTTCCATAAAATCCTTAATTTCGGTGCCGTTCCAACTTATAAGAAACTTTCATGCACTGCTGCGTGCCAAATGTTTTTGTTACCATAAGGCGCTTTTCGCATCGGCATTGGAAGGCAGATTTTGTCAATTCATTATTAATTCCGAAGTACGGGCACCTTTTTCTGATGGCCTTCCAATGTCCCCGTCAATACAATGGCAACCTCTTCGCAGCGCTCAACGGCAAAAGGTAATAAAACATTTGGCCACCAGTCACTCAGTTCGCGAAATTCGGGTTCCCCGAATTTCGGGCATAACGGGACTCGGTACCCCTCAGGTACCCCATCGACCACCCTCTCATGGTCACCCACGGGGTGGAGACTCCAAATTACCCTTGCCAATCAGAATGCATATTTTCCAAAGTCTCCACCCTCGTGGATTTTCTAATGTGGACAACGAGTGCCAAGAGAGGGGCGCATGGTTTCTTGGGAGATTTTTGCTGCCCAAGAAGTCAGTCACCTCTACGCAGTCACTTCAAGACAGTCACATCAAACCAGTTACAACTAGTCGATTCCAACAGACAGTCTCTTCGATCTTAACGAAAACCCATACATCATACAGTCCACTTTAATATTTTGTTACCATCGTTTCATATTTATATCAGTCTTGTAATTTAAGTTATAGTTCACTAGCCTATCTCAATATATATTCATTTTTTTGCTTGTTATAATCGAACATTGCTTCATTTAACACCATTCACATATATATATTCTAATCCATCTTATCCTCGCGTGGAACATTACCATCTCCGCATTAAAAGGGAAATTCCATGCAGCCACGGCTAAACAGAAGGTTCTACTGCATTTTGTAAAATATTATATTTATCAATCTCATTCATGCAAGCGGTGCTTGAGATTCATAAATATTTAAGGATACTGTAAATTTTCTTGATCTCCATTTATAAAAAAACGGAATTAAGTACCAAAAAAGATTATTCCATTACCTGAGAATTCCATTACCCCAATATTCGTGTCTCCCGATTAGTTCGTACACGGTAGGTTTTAGCATGTATTAAAAAACATGAAATTTATCAATCTCATTGCGGGCAAACGGTGCTCGAACTTTCGTTCACAGCCGTATCACTCGGAAGCTATAAAACTTTTACGCGAGTTTGTAGCATCTGCGATAGTTCGAAAAATATGTGCATTGGCGGGAGAGAAACTTCGGAGGGTGTGCGGTGACTTTTTGTCCCATAAACTCGACTCTCGTGGATACGAAAAACTACGCGTCCGTTATTTCCGGCTATTTTATACGGCCACGAACTTTCATCAAAATTGGAGTCAGAGGGTTCGCAGATGTTTCTCACGAGTCTTGACCCGGAAACTATATTGAAATTGAGTACGTGATGCCTGCGCCGCAAACGACTTACCCCACCGTGTACCGCTCTTCGCTATCGCATTAGGATTACCTGATATTTTCGACAAAATTGCAATGTTATTTTTCTAAATCAATTCCATGGACGTCGCTCGACCGGGGATATGTGTAATTATAATGAATTCCCTCGTGCCCGTGCGCCGTATAAGTAATTCCTTTCGTACCAATACGTACACGCGTTTCGATCAGTGCTGAGAGTTTCATTGGAAACTACTGCAATTACCTTTTGAAATCGTTTCAATAGCGATGAGTAATGCGTTTGATGTATTTGCTAGCCGTAACCTTGTAAGTGTAAGTAGTTAGAAACGCGCGTGCAGTGAATATTTCATTTCTGACGCCGTTACCGAAATAGTTGAATAAAGTTATAATTCTTAATTAACTCATTACTGTACAATACCGACGGTCTGTAGATGGACCGATACTAAGATGTATGCAGAATCTTGTATCTGTTTTAAGTAATCGCTTAACTCTCCGCGTTTGAAAATACATATTAGAAATATTTCATTGATACCTGCGCAATAAAATAATTCAAGGAATATTGGATTTTATCGTTGCTTTTTATGGAAACTGCAGGAATAAAAGTTTTATTTGAAATAAACTATAAAATATAATAGTTTATTTCTTAACATTCTGCAGGGTTGAAATGCGATTATTTAATCGACTATTTTTATTAATCGTTACTCATTACTGTACGACCGCAAATGCTTATTTCAAAACTTGGCCGGGAGACATACTATAAGTAATACAGCTAACTTGTCAGTATTGAATGGATTTGTTGACCACGAAGTATCCCACGCCTAACACCAACAAAAATATTTTTCCTCAAAATTAATGATCGATGTTTTTTTAATTTTTAATTGATTTTAATTTTATATTAATGTCCAATGTAATCTACCATAACGCTACGTAATAAGCAATGGAGAAGATAGTCGACTAAAGTTAAGTTAAGTAATTAAAAATTGAAGTTATAACTGCTTATGTTTGATCAAATCTTTTATTTATGATTCAGCTACGAATCACCAATGCTATCTTTACTTGGTTGTACGAAGATTCCTGGAACTACGTCCAGGATATAAATAGAATAACTATTTATTATTTGTGTAAGCGCAGCAACCCAGTGATTCCCTCGCAAGAAGTTGCGTCACCTCGAGCTCTGAATGGCGACTAATGCTTAGGATGAGGACTCTATTCCCCGGGAACATTGGGAATGTCGGTATTTCACGTTTGAGCGTGGAGATGGTAAACTTTCCCATTTCGCCCGAGATGATTAAATCTTCAAATTTGGAATTTCGACGTTGAACACTCAAGTCGTTTCTTGTTTGTCACTGACAACTTATTGTCGTAAGATCGAAAATAATTACGTCCTTTACATCGGAGGCCCTAAAGTAGGATAAATATCTTCGAAACCTCTTATCGATCACTACAATACGCATTTTTAGTTGTTTATTTACTTGTTATAAACAAAAAGCTTTTACTATTTTTTTGCACTTATTCTGCAATTTTACATTTTACATTTATGAATACATGTAATAACAATTTTATAATAATATAATATCCATACTTGTGATTTTTAATCAATTTTTTCATCGACCCCCAACAATGTTATATCGACCACTTTGTCGACCCTTGCCCTAAAGCCTCCCCGCCGTAGTATGTTTCAGTAAATCCGTCGTGAGTTATTATATTTGATTATAACTGAATCCTGACCTTCGATTTTACAATATCGTATAGAACGTACGATCAATTAATATTACCAAAAATGATTTTCGATGAAACACCCGGTATAATTTCGTACTTAATAGTCGAGCAAACGATACAAATTGTTTACCATTATGCAAAGTAGTTGAGCTCGGCTTTCTCTCTAAATAGTTTCTCGTCCCTGTCGAGGTGAGGACGTTTTCCAACGTAAGCCGTACACCGAAGGTCGACCCGAGAACTCGAACGAGGGTGCGACCTAGGGGTTGGTTGGCCAGGAGCCAACCCCGAGCATATTACCCGTCTTCGACGGAGGATAAATTCACGGGCAAGCTCGTATCTTTCTTTCAGCTGTTCCCGACGCGAAGATGAACATAAATTTTCCGCTTACGTATTGGATTTAATTAAATACTAAAATCGCGATATCGCTATTGTTTCGGACTATTGGTAAATCGGGAACAGAGTGGGATATTTGTTGCTTGCACTAGAAACTGAAAAGTAGTATCGTAAAACGGGAGTTATTCGAATCAATTGGGGAACGATTAAATACGTATGTATGTGGATAATTGATCTCGGGTAAACTAACCAGATGTGTAAATTATTTCTCCAAGAATAATTCTATTTTTTCCTTGGTAAATTTAAATCCGATGCAATGCAAAAACTCGGGTATTACATTTATTCACGTAACCGATATCTATCCATAGAAGGTCGGTTTGTGTATGGAAATCGTTTTATCGGAGGACCGATATGCCGAATAATTGAATTAGCATCTAGTTGCTTAAAAAGACACATCATATCAAATGACAGATTATCCGAACAACGATCGTGTTTCGTACATTTCGCAAATTTTAAAAGTTGAACGTAATTTCATCTACCAGGGAGTGAAAATTAAAATTCGCTTCGAGCAGAGACGAATATAATAATCCCTTCGCATAGAAAATTAAAATAGGGACGATCCAAGATTCAAAGAGTTCCATTGTAAGAACGCGCGACAAAGGACAGCCGATTGGTAGTTGTGAAAAGGTCAGCAATCCTCCGTTACGTGGCTTTGATCCAGGGTAATCCCATCTGGACGCCATTTTTAAGAAGGTTTCTCCCCTCCCTCCCGCCGGACAACGAGAAACTCAATTTTCTCTGGCGAAACTTTATTAATCCATACCCGATGCGAAACAATACAAACTAATCACTCCACGCGGATTAACAATAAACGATCCGCATCGCGATGCTCGGTTTACCGATAGTTCGCGCAAATTGATAACGAATTTTTCAAACGGTACTCCTCGAAACGGAAACCTCGATTTAGTTCAAGGAGGCTTATCGTCGATCGGAAGGGTAGCGGGCAGCGTCAGCTACTCGACGTATAGAGGGGATACTTTGACAGCGAGTGAGGGAGCAAAGGGGAGAGCTCTCTTTAAAAAATATATAAGCCATAAAGAGAGTAATAAAGACCGATGAATACACGGTAAAATCATTCTTCGGTTCGTGCAGAAAACCGATAGGATTCTCGCGTAAAAGTGTACCGCCGTAAGAGGCCCATCGACGTTGCGATTATCGCGGTTTTTATGGGGGAGGGTATAAACTACCCTCGCCGAGAAACGTGCTCGGACTCGTAAAGAAAATTGAAGTTTCCTCCGTGACTCGGCTCGCGAGGCCACATCTCCCTTGCCACGAAAAATATTTCGCGGGCGAGATACGTGAGGGACGGACATTCAGCGAATGGGGGGGGGGGGGGGGGGGGGGGGGGGGCGAACAGGGGTTGGATTGGCAAGAAGTTTTGGACCAGCTGTAAGTAAATCCATACAGCCGCAATGTCGTTTCTTGCCGCGGCGACCTCGTTAAGCGCGTAATGGGTAACCGATATCCACTGCCGGATTAGAGGTATCGCGGCTGAACTGAAATTGCGATCGTCGATCAGCTTAACGACCCACCGAATGCGAGATCCACAGGAGCGTTTTATTGCAATCTGGGGAAAAAATTATCACCAGATTGGTGTATTGTTCCTTGGGTTTTAATTCTTCGTGTGTCCTAATTAGGATCGCGCGATTTGAAGGTATTGCTTTATACCCATGGTGTTATGTAGGCCGCCATAAAGTTTTCCGACCGATATGATTATGATATACAAAATCACTAATCCGCTCGAGTATTTGCCAAGTACACGATGAACTGTGTAACTAGGTGGGAAAAAATGTCTTGAGCGGTTCTGTGATCAAAAAAGTTTGGGAAACACTGCTTTAAGAAATGAAAATGTTGCGTTTCAATTTAGGATAGATAAAATATTGAAATAGAAACTTAATTGCAAAGCGTTTTGCTCTGACAACATAAAAGAGCAATCGTGATATTACATACCACGAGAAACTCGTCTTACTAAATATCCTAATAAATATTATGAATATTAAACATTAATGTTTCGTATATTTAATATTACACATTGTTGGGTAATCACGCATAGAGGGCCATGACATCTGATCCTCCCCGCTCATTGGTTGGCAGCTTCCCAACAACTATCGATTATGTATCGCCGACGATCGATACTCGCCGACGGCAGCGACAGAGGGCGCTCGCTGCCCAACAACCAATCGAATGTCTACTTTTACCACGGGCCCCTTTGCTCATTTAGGCGGCCCTGGGTACGCAGGGCAAGTTTTCCATACTTCGTCCCTGTTCTTTCGATCACCATTATTGGTCTCTTTTTCGTGCGCGCATAACGTTCTTTCCAAATGACATCCCAAATTCTATTCTCGAGCTCATTATAGAGTAGTTAAGTGCGCATTGCTCGTGCTCAGTGCACAGTGAAGTTCGTGTTCATTGACAAGATTCATTAGTTATCATTTTGTGTCATTCGCAGTCCCAGATCATCGATCATCCAGTTAGAAAAACCACCTGTCGCATCGAGATCACGCAGCTTTACACTCACGTTCATCAATAGGTATTTTTAAGTAAATCTATGGTTTTTTTTGTCAACACTGTTTCTTATTTGACCAGCGGGGTCCACTAGATTCTTCATTTCATGTTCAACCACGCGGTATCATTTATTTTAGAAATAAAGGCTAGTAATGGTAGAAGTGAGCATACTGTTACATTCAAATAGTATCGCAATCTCGTGTTTATGTCTCGCTCTCAAATACCACGTGCCCAATGTTTTACAAAGGCATATTTATATATATGTATGATGCAATGCGTAATGAACTCATTCGATTGATATTTTCGGTCGATTAACTTACCCTTTACTATGTATATATAATATCTTTAATATTAAGTACGAGGAAGTTATTAATTACTAGCATATTTCGGTTCAGCGCCGTTCTAGAGTTTCGACGTAGAGGCCGGAGAAATTATACGTTCTTTTTTCATCCTCACGCGGGTAATTCTAATTACTTCCGCCGCCCACGTAATCACTTCGATCTAGATGCAAAAATATCAGCGCGAATTCCTTACCCGTAAATATTCTCGAATGCAATAAAAGTAAATTAGACACACGACTGGGGAGGCGTACGCGTTCCTTTTTTTATTTATGGAAAGGTCGCATTACGGGTAGGATTCTAACGTGCTTTCATATTGGATATTTCTGTATACCAGCATCTTTATGGATGCGTAAATACCTAAATGCGTACGCGTACAGTGGGGTTTTAACGGTAAATGCGAAGTTTTCTAGTACGAACGTCCATAACATCGTATTTGATTTATTTCATCTTTATTTATTTAGATGCGCTAAGATTTACAACGTAATCTGATCAAAGTTCTATTTTTCTGCAAAGAAACTAGTGTGTTTTTATCAAAATATGTTTTAATAAATGAAAAGGTAAAACATAATTATTATTGTCACTACTCTAATTATGGGCAGAGGTAATGTAAATTTGTAAGCTTTTGAAGTTAATAACGATCGTAGGGATATTAATGCAGAGATTCACGACGAGAATCGACCCAATTTCGAATTACCACTCGCTCTATCCGAATACGTATTCCAAACAAAATACTTCATAAATTCCCTTTGCTATGCTCGAACTATCGGATACGTCGATAGCGTACGCGAACTATTGGTCGTTAATATTACACATTCTTTACGAGACTTCGCGATTTATTTCGGATGTACGTTATTTCGCGAGAATGTGTGTGCGGCCCTCGTGCAAGGAATGGGAATTTATTTGGAAAATAACTGTGACCCAAATTGATGGGAATGGGGCACGACTCGTACGGGGCCTCGTTACGGGACATTTAATTTTGTTCGCGTAGCATGCTCGGAAACAATCGAGCCTTCCGGTCCCTTCGCTGACGCGCATCTACGTGCCTCTCCTTCGATAAATAGTTAAGGATCCCAGTGGAGGCCGAGGAGATACTTTAACCCTCGAAATTCTAGATTACGAAGGCTCCGTCCGTACGGCGCCAGGAGAAATGTTATTGCGCCTTTCAGGGTTTTCTTGCTTCGCGGGAAGCACGATAAAGCCGGGCGAATATTGGGACGCGTGCGACGCGGCACAACACAGCACAGCTCAGCACAGCACAGGAAAAAACTACGCGGCCTATGTGAGCGAATATTGCCACACAGTTTTTAGTCGCGATTTAGTTAAATCAGTTGAGATGAACACAGTGATAGCGAAATATTAATCGATTTAAGTTCTGAATCCGATTCCGATGAGGAAATGGATAAACTTATGTTATTGTATTCGTTAAAAAAAATGAAAAATGTTGTTGAGCAGTGAATTTATGATGAAAATAATAGTAATACTAGTAATCGTTTTATGTGGTTTACCATTCTTTAGATTCAGTTTTCAATTTTGCCTTAAGGGCGTTGGATACCCTGAGCAAAACCCGTGCGTGACTTCAGCGACGGGTGGCGGACAATATGCGAACTACAGGCGCTTGAGGGGAGTAGTGTCCCCACTTTGCTCTTACGCGTCGAAGTCCCCCCGGCCCGCTGTACCCCTTACGTCCCGCTCGGGCCCACCGACAGAGTCAGATACGCACGCACACCTACAGAAACCATTCGCTACTCCGGTGCATTTCATGTCAATGAAACACGTGTTACCAGCTGTCATTCTCTGATCCATTTCAGTTACGAATAAGCACCGTTTTGATTTTGGTAATCATTTCTGTTGTGACTAACAATATAGGATCACAATTCGATAACTAGTATCAAAATGGTATAATTTATACAATTTGACCATGACTGAAAAATCACGTAAAAATGTGAATCCATATAATATAATGGTAGGTATGTATATGGATCAACTGTCATTGCATTGCATACGAAACTCAAGAACTCTGACATAATAGAACAAATTAGAATCAAAGAGGTATCGAATAAAGCGATAGTAGCTCTTTGCAAGTTGGTGACATTTTCCGAATTGTCATACACTGCCCAGATTTCACCATGTGGAGGTCGCTATTTTTGAAATCCAAAGTCAGAACTAGCGCGAAATACACCCGTCGGTGTGTTTTCCTTCGCACTTGTTCAAGGCCCCTTGAGAAGTGCCGGGACCCTGTGGATTTCGGTAGGCCTTGTTTATACCCGCAACGGCTAGGCACTGCTAGACGTTGAAGTTCTTTGAATTTTCACTGCACGAGAAGGAGTGACCGCGACGGAGCGAGGGAGGAAGAGAGAAGGTCTTTTATGTGGCGAAAATCGGGGTTCGTCCAACGTCTAGCGGTCCCCGGTATAAGCAGGTATAAGTGAGGCCTGCTGAAATGTACGAAATGTACGTGCTACCTTTCTCGGTTATAGAATGCTACGGTCATCGAATGCACGATATGACATTGTTACGGCGTAAAGTAACGTATACCTGTTCGATTATCCCTTTTATCTGAATGTAAGTCACCGGGATTTTGTCACTACGTTGGGAAAACCTAGGATTTTAGACTTCTCAACAATGACAAACACAAGAGTAACGTGAAATCTGGGACGTACTTGTTTCACATATTGTTACAATATTATTGTAACAGTATTATTCTTTAATTATTCACGTGTTTCGTGAGAACTTATGTATGTATGTCTAACTTTCTTAAAAAAATTTTGGTTTCATTTTTTTTCCCGTAATAGGAAAGATTGACAGAATAAAAATTGAATGTTTATTTGACGATCAATCTGACCGTGGATTGTATCTGCGAACCAGATATAATAACCCCCCGCTGTGACTTCACGGCGGCGCGCCGCTGAAGGCAGTGCATGGATTTACGTTATAAATTCTCCAACCCGTGTTAGATATCCGATTTGGATAATTAATGGCTCTTTTGATAGATAAAAGATGAATATACAATCGTTATCGTTCAGAATTTCTGTAAATGGCTTTTTTCTGTTCCGGAAAATGTTTTTAAACTTTTTAACGCTCTTTTCTCCACGAAGATTACATTTTTCCAAAATTCTAAAATATCATGCGCATTCCTTCATGTTTTATCTTTCAAATGAGTCCTTGATCATCGAAATTGGTCAAGAAGCATTCTATGGGAAACGCAGAGCGTTATACCCTTACGATACATTGCGTGGTGGAGACGGGACGGAAAGTCAAAAAGGCCCGAGCGGCTCGAGTTGGCTTATTCGCATGAGTTTAGAATGGATCAGAGTTGTGTGCCGTCGGTGTGATTTTCCGCTGTAACGGTAAACACCTATACATTGACCGCACGCCTAGCCAACTTACACGCACACCAGCTCATGCTTGTGCGTTAGGTTCGTAGTGGGGGAAGGAGTTTCGGCTCTTCCGCCGCTAAAATTGGGGTCGCTAGCAGATGCAGAATATTTTTCAGGATTTTTCACGAAAATGGGCGAAAACACGCATTAGCTCGTCGGATGCACAGGTCGTAATTCTCGACCGATTTTGATGAACAATAGCTCGTTTGAAAGATAAAGGATGATCCATGCGTTGTCGAGAAGCCGAATTTTGATAAAAAATTTCTTTCCATGCGTAAAATTGTCTTAAACTTTAGCAATTTTTTGAATCACTATTTGTTGATAAAAAAAAGGTTTTATCAAAATTCGGCTTCTCGACAACGCATGGATCATCCTTTATCTTTCAAACGAGCTATTGTTCATCAAAATCGGTCAACAATTGTGGCCTGTGCATTCGACGGCGTAAACCCTTCCAAAACGGGGGGGTATCCAACGCCCTTAATACAATCTGGATAGCTGGTGTCAAATAATACAATGTATTGTCGAACGAAAAAACTGCCTGACGCGCGCGTAGGAATCTGTGCCGCGAACACTGTGCGGCGTAGGTCGACGCGCGGCACAGTACTGTGCTGTGCTGCGTCGCCTGCCCTGTGTCCCAATATTCGCGCGTGTTGTGCTGCGTCGCACGCGTCCCAATATTCGCTCGGCCTAAAGGTACGCTTCCCATGAGGCGTTAGACGCACACGTCTGACTTTCTATGAGTTTCTCATCCTCGAATTACTTGGAGTAAAAAAATCGAATGTTTACAGCACAATTTCGGGGTCGCTATGTGTCATTACTCGTATCGTTCTTGCTTATTCGAACTTATTTCATTCAAGTTATCTGTTTCTAATTACCATTATTTGTGTTTGTACCTGATACGAGTGCGATAAGTATGATAAATTACTTTTAGATCTAATATTACAAGATGAGAATTCTCGAGTTATTAAAGTTTATAAGTTACATCATTTTTCCACAGACCCACAGAGAATTTCTGCTGACCGGCGGTTTAAAACCGCTGCTCTATTTAACTCAAAATCAAAATTGCTCACGTTTGAAACCACGACCCTTAAAAATGGAAGTTCAACGGGATGAAAAAACACTTTTGAGCGATTGCGGTAGTCCGTTAAATGGTACTCTATGTTTGCACAACTGTTTTCACCTTTATTCCCTTTTGAAGCATTCCCATATTTTCTCTCCGTTACATTTGGAAAATCCCTTTGGCAGGGGAACTGACGAGCCAGCGATGATCTTTGAATTTTCCAGTCCATCGTATCGAAACATTCGCTCCCAGTCGGCGAATAAAATTGAGGAAACTTTTAAGGTGTCGCGATACCTATAACTAATATCTCGTAAACCGAGTTATATTAGTTATTTCAAAACTCGTGCTTGGATCGCAAGTGTATAAGCTTCTAAGATTCCAAGGATTCTGGGAGGATTATACTTGAGAATCAATATCATCTTTCCTGGTGATATCAATTTTCCAAGAAAACTTTCAAGTACTTTGGATCTATAATCGCGGAGCATTGATCGACTCGAAATCGCGATACGAGGAATTACATCGACCGTCGACACCAGTCGAAGGCCCATTAATGGAAATCGACCTCCGTTTGCTCGTATAAATCCAGAAAAATTAGTCACCGGCACCGACAGGAATGGCTGCGCGTGAAAACTCGTTGAAGACGATTAACCGAGAGCCACGGCGAAGCGTGGAAATTTTTCTGGAACCGGCACTTGGTTAGTCGATCAACCGCGAGCTATGCTTTGAAATACCGTGCAGTCATCACCGGTTTTCTCAGAACCGTGAAAAGAATTCACGCTTTGGAGGTTTTCCGATTTCCTCATTTTCTTTTGCTCAGGGCAACGATTATCAACCTTCTTTATCTCGTGGCAGGCGCTTACTAAAATACCACGGCATATCAAAAACGATGTTTTACTTGTACAGTAGACCCCAGTATACCGCGAATTCTTATAACATGCCAGAAATATTGCAACTACCGTTCTCATACGACGCAAATAATTAAACGCAGGGGTTGAATTGAAATGCATTACCTCGGGTTATACGCGTTATGGGAAACAAATTCTCATACAAAGGGGAGTTCACTGCAAATGAATTAGTTTATATTTTCAACCGCGTTATGTGTTTGTAGTATTTTTAAACGTCCGCGCCTAAACTACGTTGGCCCTACTGCACTGCACAGGAAAACGAACGATCGTCGATTGTGTTTCCGTTAGCTTTGAATCGTGTGCAGAGAATGTACACAGACAGGCAGAGTCCGAGAACGAGAAGGGGTCTCGTCTCTCGTCATTACGACGGGTCCACATATTGAAGCCAACATTGGCGCCAACAATGTTAGTCCAATGTGTCGATCGATAAAATAGCGTTGGAATCAACATTGGCCCCAATATTGGAACTTATCTGTCACTCATCCATCGCTACATGTAATTAAAAAACATCTTGCGGAATACCCGTCGACCTCCCGCGCCGAACAGGTTGAAAATAGTCGATATATGGGGCAGTGGTTTGCAACCTAGTAGGCGCGGACTATTGCCATGGGGGGCGTTAAAATTTGTACGTATCTGTTATAGCAAAACCATGTTATTATTCTGGTAATTGTAGCTTTCAGTTTATTATGTAATAACAATTTTATTATTCAAAACGTGTCTATATTATTATATCTATTAAAAAATAGAAGGTAAGGGGGCGCGGAAATTTTTTTTTTTCGTGGTGGCGTAGTAGGATAAAGGTTGGAAACCACTGATCTAGGGTGACGAATGTGGTTAACGAATATTTGATCTTCGAGCATCGCGGGAAGCGTTAGTGCAATTCGGATTTCCCGCCTCTTTTTTCGCACCTTTTTAGTTCGGTGGGTGCAATGGTGAGTTACGCGTTTGCAGTTGTCAAAAGGCCGTTTTTCCTTTTGCCATATACATATATCCGGATTACCGCGTGTTTCCAATTTTCCTACGTATTTACGATTGATCCTTTTTCCGTACGTCGTGATACACATATTTTTCTTTTTACAATTCGGTAAAATATGTACACTTCAATCACGCATAGAATATTGATATCTTTTTTGCATTTATTCGCTTTTTTACATTACTATACGAATAATTCAAATGGTATCAATAACGATTTATAGAACCGTCAATAATTTAGATGGTATCAATTATGATTTATTTAAACGCGGTGTAGGAAACGAATTTTGATATATTTGAAAAAAACTCGAAATGGAAAATTGGTATATCGGGAATACTCTCACTTGCAGATTGTACCGATTTCGTGACGAAGAATAATAATAAAGAACGTTCATTATATCACTTTTATTTTATTCTTTATTATTTGTCGTTATTTGTGTTTTAACTCTGCGTCCATTGATGCTGCGTGTTAAGCCTAAATCTAACAGGAATTTACAAGTTCTTGAATTTTTAGTGCATAGCACGATATATCAATATATTTAAAAAATGGTAAAAACCGACGAATTTTCGGGGTGTCGCTTAGCGTAACTAGGTCCTGTTAGATTTAGGCTTTAATATCCTTTACTATCATTATGATTCGTCACGAAATCGATACAATCTTCAACCGCCAATATCCCCAACATCATTTTCCATCTCGAATTTTTTTCGAATATATCAGACTTCGTTTCCCATTGCTTTCCCCTTCAACGTTCCCCTGTTCCAGTCGTCTAAGCAATCCGCGTACCTCCGTCACCCTCGTTTTATTAAACGATATCGCCCCGCGTCACAAATCACTTTTCCGATAAGAACACATATTCCGCGATAACTCAAGGAATTCTTGGGACAATAGAAAGATCGCTTTTCAAGAGGGACACGGATATTCTCCTCGTTCGCGCGGAAAATGGAAAACGTCGAAGAATAAAAATGCTGCCAGGTGTTTTGGATCAGGAATTCCGCTAACGGCTGATCTAAGGAGGTAATTCGAAATTGCATTGGCATCTACGGCGATTGGAAAAAGTTCGCGTAAATTCATTAACTGTTACGATAAACGAGTTTGACCGCTTTACCGTGTACGGAGTTTCCGTTCGAAAACTTCATATCTACACGCATTTTCGGGAAAAGTTTTCAATACGAAGGTTTCACGGTCTCAAGGGAAAAATATAATGCAACTATCTTATTTGTTTATTATTTATTGTACGTTTATATAGTTACGCGAAGGTCAATTTTCTTTCTCCAAATAGAGTTCTATTGTTTTAAAACGAAGTTAGATGAAAAAGTGACTCGGACAAGAATTTCCTCCTTTTCCTCGTAGAAAAGTATCTGCCCAGAAAAATATACAATAAGTTTCTATTTAAACAATGTCGATTTACGAATAACCTTAAAAAAGCCAACGATTAAAAATATAAATAAGATAGTGATATTTCCCTTTAAAATTGTGAAACTTTTGTTCTCAACATTTTTCCCAGAAATCTGTTGCTCTTCAGATATTTATATACTCACAGTTTTTTTTAACGAGCACCTTGTATACGTATTTACAATTAAATCACATAAACATTGTTACCAACATACGCTACGGAGGTACAATCGTATTAAGTATATTAATAACGACGATTGCTGATGAAACTTCCGAAACAATATCACCGCACTTGAAACGCGTACGATGTAAAACAGAAAATTGTATTGTTCCCGGTAAACTTAGCGAACGTACGAGTGCGGAGTACTTTTTTTTACGCCCATTGTACGTGTCGGGTCCGACCGAAGTAATTTTAAGGAGGCTATACATACGTCCATCAACATTTGCTCCACACTCATCGTGTGTTTGTGCATCCGCATGATTGCGCTGAACCTCTATTTTTTTTCTCTCCACGATCCGACGGTTATTTTTCATCGTGGTCGCTGAACCACGCCCTTCAGCCACGAAGGAGAAAAAATACTGTTTTCCTTCCCCGTAGCTGTTTCCTTTTACCCTTTTCATGCGAAACGCAAGGTCGATCGTATAGCACGTTTGTTCGGACCCGACGAAGTGGCTTGACGTTTTGCCGGTATTTTCGTGCTTGGCGAACATATTCGACGTGCCTTGCGATAAACTTTTAAGAAACGACATTACCTGATCGTATATATGCAGTGTCATAAGTATTATGTTGGACCTTAGCTATAAGTAATTTTCCGAAAGTTCAAATTTTCCTGCATCCACCTCCTGTTTCAATCAACAAAAGAACGGGTTGTTCAAAAATTCGGTTCAATCCGATAATTGATGGGCGACCCCCAAAATAATAAAATAATAAAATAATAAAATAATAAAATAATAAAATAATAAAATAATAAAATAATAAAATAATAAAATAATAAAATAATAAAATAATAAAATAATAAAATAATAAAATAATAAAATAATAAAATAATAAAATAATAAAATAATAAAATAATAAAATAATAAAATAATAATAATAATAATAATAATAATAATAATAATAATAAAAGCGCTGTCGCGCTGCTTGACAATTATCTATCTGGAAATAGAAAGACCGCCGGCACTTGAACGGTTGAACCAAGGGTTCGCTACTTTTGTTGCTTGTGGACCCCCTGGATCCTAGTTTTACGTATGTAGACCACCAAATACGGATATGTAATATTCCGAAATGAAATATTTATTTGTAGGTTAGTACGAGCTAGTAATTAAATAATTAAACAATACCTGGATTGCCCTTGTGGGCCCGCTCAAAATATGCTATGGACCTCTGGGGGTCCATGTGGACCCCGGTTTGCGGAACTGGGCTGAACCAGCGACGTTGACACAAGTCTGCAACCAATTTAACTTCGTCCAACGTCACGGCATAACGGTACGATGCTACACACGAGACACCAGACAAATTTATTTTTATGTCTTTATATCTGAAGGTCGCTTACACCATATCTATGTTGGAATTACTGTATCAGATTGCGTTCAGTTCTTCGCGAGTGATAGTGAAGATGGCTAGTGGACTGAGAGGTTTCTTTGTTCATTACTGCGATAGCGAAAGTGACACAGAAAGAAAGAAAAATTCAAATATATTGTATACAAGTGACGATAATGTTCCATTGTTTGATACACGGCAAAATTTAATTTTTATATTTTGTCGGTGGATATCCCGTCTGTAGCATCGCACGGACGGTTTCCTAGCGCAAGATATCTCGTCCGTGGTAACGTAGCGGTTAAATTTCCGTTTCAGTTCCTCGGTTCTATCCGTCCGATATGACCGCGCATTTACATAAAATCCATAGTCTATTTATGACAATTTCAATAAAAAAAAGGTATGGTATAGTTATCTTCCACGCCAGGTATAAAAACCAATGCCCGGAGGGGAAAAAAAGTACAGGTACTTCGGCCCCCCTTAGCGGGTACCTGTATTCGCGAAACGACGTAGCGTCACGATGTATCCGTCGCGACGGCGATGACAAAGCACGGCGCGCACGGTTTACGCATTTGTTATGAGCAGTTCCACGACTGACGAGGATCACGCGTTAACTCGGCGACTCGAATTATTGCGCGTTAACGTAACTCGTCCACGCGTTCGTAACAATTCCTGTTCACTTTTAACGAGTGCTCGCAGAAGTCACCCGGTAACTAAAGCAATAAGCCAACACCTTCATCCTCCGCTGTCTACTTCTAGTCTGCTGTGCTAAATGTAATTTCAGCCAAACTCGTATGGAATTTTATCAAAACATTCAAGAAAACGAATTATTCGTGGAATCATTTCACACTCGAAAGGAAATATAATTGCAAGCGGAGAACGCGCGTTGGTTATAAACAAAAAGAATGTCCTGGTTTTAGAGTTGAAAACAATGGTTACCTTATCGTTCATCCACACATTCTGCAACACATACGTCCTGCAGTACATTCATTCTACCATACACTACAGCACCATTATTCGAATCGTCGTTGTCCTTGGTAAAATTACAGTCGCATCGTTGTTCATACGATACAATTGCGATTTCACGATTGGCTAGACAAAATTGTTCTGTCGGTATATTAGTTTCCCCTACGGCTCCGCATCGTTTTTCCAAACACAGTGAAAAGGCAGCTTTTGAAAATCGTGTTTCCGGAAAACGATTTACCCTTGCAATCGAAACTACGAAAACGTAAAAAGGATTTGAGGTAAAATCAAACGAGTCGAGCTGAATGCGCTTGGTATGCGATAACAAATCGCGGTAACCCCGTGCTCGCAAATTCCTACTTAAGCTCTGGAATTTGAAATATTCGCCGACGACGGAGAATGGAATGAGTTATCGAACTATGAGAAAGTACGGCACGATAGCGGTAACTCGTGCATCCATCCAGTTAAATTGCACCGATACGTCTCGCGTGCCATCGTGTTTCTAAATTAAAGGGGGGAAAAAGTCTGGCGAAGAATAGCGGTAATCCTTATCGATCGAGCGTAACGATTCTAACGTTCGTCCGAATATTTTGCCTAATTAATGGCACGCCACTCGTACATATTCGTACGCGAAACATTTTGAGCGACACACGCGAATCGGGAGAACTAATAATTATCGGAGTTGCCCTTATACCTTGACTTTCTAAAAACTTAACTCCCACACCCCTATCTTGTGTCAATCAACAAAAAAACGAACCATGCAAAATTTTAGCTCAATCCTACATTTGAGGTCACCCTCATCGATCATGGAGTTTTGATATTTTCACCCGGAAAGTCGCTTTTTTAGCTAAACAATTTTTTGTTATTTATTAGATGGCATGGGATTTCAAAAATCACCAAATGTTTGTCGCGTCAATTATGTTATGCGATTTTTCAATAATATTATTAGATAAACTTAACTTGGAGGAACTTACAAAGAGCTCCTTGTTAAATAAACTTAACTTAACTTTGAGAGTCGCCTAGCAGTGGTCCGATTGAGCTGAAGTTTTGCATAGCCTGTTTTTTTTTTTGTTAGTTGGAACAGGATTAGGGGGTGAAAGCAGCAAAATTGTTAACTTTCGGAAATTTACCTATAGCTAAGGGCCACCCTAATATCTATACACCCGACATCTATTTCGCGTATTTTGGTAGGTTTTTTGGGGAGAAAATCGCCAAAACCAATAACACCGCTCGACTCGGCGCGACAAAAACTACGGAAATGCGGAAAATGGTGATTGTCGTTCAATTATTAAACACGCGATTCGTCGCATCGAGTGCTCCGGAAAATGGTGATTGTTGCTCAATTATTAAACGCGCGGTGGACGAAAATGGAGAAAAAAAACGCGCCGCCAGGGTACGCGAAAGTTTAGATTTGACCGCCGAACTTCCTGTACATTTGCTCAAACAAGTTTCTAACCGAGCTTCAACCACAAGATTCAATTAACCACACAATACACAGAACGCTCTCGAAATAAAAACTGAGAACATCTTTGGAAATCATACACTGTCTAAATCGAAAACTTGGTACTCTCAGACGGTGGTCAAAATTAAAATTCTAAATTACTACAAAATAAACTTTGGAACTTGGATTTGTTCAAAACTCTTGGAAAACCCATTCCGTGCAACCGCCGTTGTCCATTATAGCACTATTAACGCGTTGCTCTCGTGTAGTCATCTTAAAAAACTTCTCTCGTTTTGGAAAACATATTTTCAAATATACTTCTCCACATTTCATATATCATTTTGCGTTTCGTTTAAGAATTCCCTCGAATTCGTACAAACGCAATGATGGTTAATCGTATCTTGCAGATAAGCTTCTCGTCTACAGCCCGTAAACATCGACATTGCGTTTTACCGCTCCGTACGAGTGATCGAACTCGATAATTACTACGACCCGACGGCGTTCGCGATTATCGATTTCCGAGAAATCCATGCGAGCGTGCGACCTGGGGTTTACGTATTTTTAGCGCATCAATGGCTCGTCGTCGTCCCAAACAACTTCTTTCGGTATCTGACATTTTCGCTATCAGAAAGTTGTAAGGATGATGTCCTTTGCTTCGCGTGGCTCGTTAGTTTGTCACGTTTATTGGACGATGACGCCAAGCTCGTCTGGTCTCCCGAAAGTGCTGCTTTCTTTTTTTGTTCAGTCGGAGTAAGAATATTTTGAGTTACAGAGGTTCCACCTTGTTGACCTAACGAAACTTAATAGCCTATGAAGATCAGGGTCTGTAAATTGAAACTCAGTTCATGCAAATGCGAGTGCTGACCCACTATTGGTAAACGAGATGAAACGGATCCGGAACCACCTAGATATGGAGGTAACAAAATGGCGCTGAGTTTAGTTTCGTCCCGAAAACGTTTGAATTATTCAATATAGAAAATATATCTCGTTTCTTCGGAATGAAACTACAGCCTGAGTTTAGTTACGTTCCTTAAGATTTTAAGTTTTCTTTATGTGGTTGGCTTCCGCATTTACCACGTCTGAGTTTGGTTCCCTTCAACTGCTTTACGTTAGGTTTAGACCATCACCGGTTTAAAGATCCACAAAACCATACATCAGACCAAAAGAAGAATTGTTTTCACAGTTTCTGTAAGACGCCATTATTGACTAATTAACGGTGATTATTAAAGTTATATTACCATTGCTTGAGAAATGAATCGAGTAATCCGAACGTTCGTACGTGATTCTAGGAACCCTAATTTTATTCCCACCACCGTGGAGGGTTCCTCGAATCTCTTCGCGCAGGAGTTAACGTGGCACCTCTACCATGGCCGTTTATCTTTCCACGACGATACCTCAGCTCGGTCGTAGGAAAGGCTCGAGTACCATAAATAAACAAATGTATCGCGCGTCATAAATTTTCAGGGCATGCGAATCCCTTATCAGGTTACACCAGGGAAACGATCTATCGTCCCTGGGTCTTTTGCACCTCGCCCTTTCGAACGGCAGAATTCAGATTAGGCACGTTTTAAATAAGCCCCTTGGAGGGTTGAATAGCAGGGAAATTTCTACGAAGAAATCGGGTTCCCTGCCATCACGCATTTCGTTTCTACCTTTTCAATATTTTCGAACGACACTTACATGGCGGGATTAACGAGCGTTTTGGTAATTGCTTCGTTGAGTATTCATTACAGTGATTACGATAGTTATTTTACCAAAGCTAATTCAGGATAACGTTATTCGGCGCTGAAATAAAAATGATTGGAGAACAGCAACATATTTTTTTACAATTAAAAAGATTGTGTTTGGTTTCCCACCTGCCACCAAACATAAACAAAAAAAGATGCACGCATTAAAGTGTTAAAAATTATTATCAGCTCTCCGAGCCGTGCTAACGTATCGTAACGCGAAAATCGGTCAGTTCGATATTTCGCTAACGAGTAATGTCGAGAAACTCGACTTCTGTATACAGGGCGAGCCTGTGGTCGACCGACAACGTTTAAAGCAGTGATGGGCAAACTTTTTCTGAAGTGGGCCAGAAAACAACAGAACAAATGGAGTACAATAGATAGAAACAATAGGTAGAGACTCTAGGCGGGTATAATCTGGTCCGCGGACCGTATAGTTTGCTCATCCCTGGTTCATGGGATGGTACAGGGGGTTGAAACAAACATGTTTCGCTAATAGTTATCGATGCGTGTTGCCAGGTAGCGTCGAGTACGGCCTCGATCAACAATATTATTGTATGTTTTACACCTATTTTTTAAAATGAGATTAAGGAAAGGATTTTGGGTTCGCCATTGGGGTATGGTTAACTTATCAGAGTCCTAGCACATTCCAGTTCATTATCGAATACAATTGCGAAGTATACTGAGTTTACTTTCGAGCGTCACGAAACTGAGTTGGTCTGTACGAATTTACTCAAGAATTTCAATAATGGACTTGTTATTATACAGGGTGTCCCGTAAATGGGGCGATACCTGAGATAATTTCAAGCAGGTTTTTTCCCAACGAAAATCTTAGTTGCGCGTTTGTTAACTAACGAGTTGTTAACCCAAAACGGCATCCAGTCGGAGAAGAACGGAGTAGCCTGCAGCGGACGTGGCTGGTTGCCGGGTAAATGAGCCGTAGAGCGCGCCAATAGCTAGTGCCGCCAGCTATCGTGTCCTCTCCGTTTGGCTCCCCATTTTCATTAATAATTCGTTAAACGTGGCGCTTTAGATATCCTCGATAAGGAGAAACCTGGTTGGAATCATCTCAGGCATCGTGCCTTCAATGGAGTACCACCATTTATGGGACATCCTGTATACGAAGTACGCGGATAGCCAACAACACACCCTACCGCTACTTACGGACTATGGACGAAGATAGTACCTAATAGACACAGCGTGCACGCCCTGATTCCCACATGCGGAATATCAAAGAATAAGAAAGTACTGAGATTCTATTCAATTTTTAACGACTTGCCGCGTAGCGCGACAAGAACCAAGGAATGCGTTCGATCATTCCGACGATTAGCTCTGTACGGGTCATAACTTTTGTCAAAGACCGTGTTATTCTATACCGTTAATACCTCCTTGATACGAAGTTTCGTAGCGGAAGTTAACGCCGTGTCTGAAACTATGCCGCGGTTTAATGTCTGAATCGCAAACTACCATGGCGCAAATACGATTACACGAGCTCTCATTAGCCAAAGTCATGAAAGACTTACAGGAATTTGTGGCAACAACGTGTATGTCCCTATTTATTATTAATCCTTTAAAATATTAATACTGTTAATACTGATTAAACAATCGCGTACCTACGAGGATTGACGATAATCATTGAACGCTTAATATCTACACATATAACGCTTATCGATAGCTATCCGATTATCTTAATTGTAGGAAATTGGAGGGGTCGATTTCTGGGGTAAATTGATCGATTGATCTCTGGATTTCGAATGATTCGCATTTTAATTAAGGATGAGAATACCGGCATTATGGTCACAAAAAAGAGAACTCGTACCGGCTTTTGGTATTAAAATTATTATTCACGTTCGTACGAGAATGTCGCTCATTTGAACTCGGCGTAGTGAACAACCACCCGCTAATTTTCATAAAATGCATTTGGTTTATTAACGTTCGAAAAAACAGAAAATTATCGGGAATTTGAACGGAAAAGTATTAACCCTTTGTACTCCTAAGTCAACATTATGTTGCCAAACTAATTTCGGCTACTCCAACGTCAAAAGAAATACGTGGGTTAAAACAACGGGGTTAAAAAACATCATAAACTGAGCGTACCTAATGGATTAGTATTATTAGTATTAGCGACCCAGTAAACTCGTATGAACATTACGTGTTCCATATTACTTTCGGCAGTTACAACCCCCACGAATCGAAGAACTCGGATTAGAGGCGTTTTAAATAGCATCCGCGGAGGGACTGAAACGGGAACTTTCTCGAAGGATTAAGTTAACCCCACCCTTCAAACTTTCGAAAGGAAAGCTAACGTTGGGCAGGGTACAACGACGAAGACAGAGTGAAATTCCTGGTTTATACGCTACCGGGGGAGAAAAGAGAACCCGAAGTAAAGAAGAGAGAAGAAAAAACTGAAACAGGGATGCAGGGCAGAATTAAATTTGCATAGCATTAAAGTGGATCTTAGGCTAGAGTGTTTTTCCGGTTATATCGAGCTACTCTAAAGGGCTGCCGACGCGTCATCTTCCATTTTCCGAGTCTCCGTGGAAATTACGCGCTGTCTGGACCGATCGATGGCGTTTTATTTTTCTCATCTCTCCACAGCTATTTCGTTGTTTCGCAGCGCCATGCGTATACTCGTTTACGATTCTATCGTCGCCTTTGGATTTTCCGCGGATTTAAATATCAAACGGAAAATGTTTTTTGGACGGGGGACTTTAATGCTCGATGTTACCGAGCCACGATGAATACGTAATGGGCTCAATGTTAAAATGCATCGACTAAAACGCAGCAGCTTTTCGAATATAAATTCTACGCCCCGGGTAAACCAGGAGTTTTCTTAGCCAAGTGGGTGAAGCGCGTGCGCTGAATATGCATAATATGTACGCGGATAAGAAGCGTAATGGCAATTTGCGAGCCGCTATCGTGGCATCGGTAAGCGTAGCTTGGGTGGTTACGCGCTAACTAGCCGAAAAAAAATGCAACGTCGGTTGCGCGATGCATTTTTATGCAATGCGAGCACAGATATCAGCGTAGCCGAATTTTCCCAATGACAATCGCGTACACGCGGTAACGCAACGGAGAAATTCAGATTGTAACTAATTTTGAATCGCGATTACGGCGATCTAACTGACACGTTTGTTAAAAAACTTTTTCCTCAAATTCCGATCTTTTTATTAACCATCCTCGATTTGTTTATTGGGCTGGTCGAATAAATCGGACGTAAGTGTGGGGATGTTATTAAGATAATAAAATACGGTTACAACTCCGCGTGACTAACGAAGGGTGGAAGTAGAAGGGTGCGCGCGCCCTTGCATGGGGTGGCGTGCAGATCTTTTTGCACCAATTTATTTTGCCCGTAACTCGTTACATGCGCGGCCAAGGTTCAAAATGAGTTCTTTTTATTCGTAAATTTGTATTACGACTTCCACGGGTTTATCATTTCGTTCGTTTTGCTGCTGCAATGCAAAAAAATGCGCGCTTAGTAAGCAAAAACAAGTTGGATGAGTATTATATAAATTGTCCCTACGTATTACCCAGGCACTGATTTTCAAAGACTATGCAGGTTTAAAAGAAACTAACTTGTATAATTTTCGAGCTATTAAAGTGCAAACGCGTACGTTATGTAATTAAGCAAAAACATAAAAAATATGAAATTTGTAATGTTCGCAAGGCCAAACACCGTTTTTGCCATCGTTAACGAGCATGTCCGGTGCTACCCGCTCTTTATATTATGGCCAAAAATGACAGTCCAAAATTTTTGCATCGTTGCTATTCAAACGATCGATAGAAGTTGTTGCCGTTTCATTATAATCCTTAAAACCGTTCGAAAGTTTATTATAACAGTGAAAACATAGGATTAAATCAGATATTCACAGATTATTTGCGTACTTCGTTCAAATGCCCGGGGCTACCGAAATTTCGCCCATGTGCTGTAGAATATCCTCGCGACACAAATATAATTATCCTAATAATTGGCGCGATTGTCGCGAGACTTTTTGAATATTCGGAAGTCACGCCAGCAGGTGTGTTCGGACGAACGACAATTAGGCTCGCCTTTATCACAATATTCTCCGAATGCAATCTCGAAATCTGACCGTAGACAAAACGAAGCTGCCGCCATGCCGGAGGGGTGAGCTTTTAAAACCACGTTTGTTTGTCGTCGACTCGTATACGCGTCATCTCTTTTCCGGCAGCGTTGTCTCCCCGAAGGTAAAATCTCAAACAGAGCGAGCCTGGCTTTGGGTCGCGAAAAGCGCTGCTAATTACGTTACTCCCTGCCGCGAGGGTAATTATTTGGGTAACGATAATTTCCGGGGAAATTTTCCGCTTGCCCTTTTGCAGGGCGGAGAGCAACGTTCGGGGACGGTGAATTTCAATTAATTCTCGGCAACGCGGAAGCTCAACGACGGATTCACCTTTGTCGCGAGATCGTTTTTATCCGTCCTCCCACATTGTTCTATCGCGTTAGGGAATGCAAGCGTGTAAATACCGTCGTTATCGAATGGCGAATGGATTTCGCGGAAATTTTTACCATCGCGCAGACGTTTTATGAAATTGTATCGATGATATCGTTTCGCGTTATTTCCAGAAAGTAAGAGATACTGGACGATTTGTTTTTTCAGTAAAATTGATAAATGTAATAATCAATAACGGTAAATGTATAATTGAGCGTTCCTCTTATTTTTCTTCGAATTGAAACATTAATTTTACTGACGCAATCGAGCCGCGATTCTTCGGAATATTTCAAAAAAAATCAGGTCCGACAAATTGCGATTTAATTCCGTAGTTAATCCGAATTGTGCGATACAAGAAGCGAGAATTATACGACAAGCCTGACTCTTGGTTTTTATGTTTGTCCATAATTTCTTACCACAAGTCACACACCATGTTATCTCGGGGAGGAGGGGTGGGCGGCTAAAGGGTTAATATATTGCTTCGCTTATCATTATTTATAAAAAAAAGACGGCGTCAGACTGAATATTTTCACCCTACATATTGGACTTAAAAATTATTACGTGTAATACTGTTACACATAATGGCCTTTATTTTAACCTCAACGACTCGCAAAGTATTCTCCAATCTTCATGGGTTAATGTATCGCACCTTTTATTATTATTCATCAAACACGGCGTCAGATTCAATATTTTCACCCTACATATTGGACTTAAAAATTGTTACGCGAAAGAATGTGATAGATAACAGCTTTTATTTTTGCCTCAACGACCCACAACGTATTTATCTATTTTCATCGGTTCGCTGGTGTAAAAAGGTTGACCTACTAAATTATCGAATCCTAAGTTCGAAATCGTCGAACCTACGGACACCAGTGTCGGAACCACCAAACTCTTATAAATCCAGATAAGGATTTGAAAATTTTTCCTCCAACCTCGTTTGCTCTTTCTTGGTAACAGTAGAGAGATAATAGCCCGGCACCAGGGTTAAGGTTATTCTGAGAAAGGACGAACAGCGAGGAAAAGTGGACGCCTCGCTCTTGACGTCGAAGCAAAACAAGACGCGGGCGAGGAAGTTTTTAAGTGGCACGAAGAAGGAGCCGAAAATATCCGGGAAATCCATTACCGCGTCAAAGTACGAGCGTCATTTTTATACACCTCGGAGCTGCTTTCACGGCCAGAATGTGCGCCGAATAATTTATTTCTTTAAACCTCCGAGTGCCTTTTACGCCTCGGCTCTCTTCGCGAGCGATTATCCTGTCTACTTATCCGTTTGCATAATCCTTCGTTCAGCGGAGTTTATTCATTCTCGCGTAGTAGTATCGCGATCGACGTGTTTGTCCTTGTTCTTGAATCAAAAATCAAAAATGGGTAAGAAAATCCTGACCGAAAAATCCATCGTGCGGATTTTACAAATGAATCGACGCGGGGTAAGGATAGCGAAGATAAATAAAATTACCGGAGATCGCGCACGGTAAACTTTCGTTTCCCGATATCTAAAGGTCGAACGTTGAATCGCGAAATTATGAACGATAGGTTATACAAATACTCCGCGGTAAGTTGGACCGTGGTCCGATTCTATCCAGAATCTATTTTCAAACGACTCCACTTTGGATCTAGGCGATCCGGTAGAATAATTCTTGCCATTGTCCGAGTAACCGCTGTTATTCGACAGAGGCGATTGTTGGAGTAACTTCTCCTTGTTGGAAACCGACAAAATGTTCGGCAAGTTCGTAGCGAGTTAGGAAGTACTCGATGTTATCGTCGCTCGAGAAAATCACCGTTAAATCTGGAAAGGTGAAAAATAATTTACCGTCGTTGCTCGACCGATGACAGACAACTTGTTCGTGCGGTACGCGAAGAAAATCGTTTCGTCGCGATTCAGGCACAAAGATTACCTGTGTTAGGGAAAGTTGTACGAAGAATGATTTTCTAGCAGTTTTCTTTTCGTCGGAGGGTTACTCTCCTTCGTGGAAGTAATGTTTAAGGGGTCCTCCTCCTGTAGATGGGAGGATTTCTTTTTATTGCATTTTCATAAAGTATAACACCTAGGGAATGCATTTTCCAAATTTGATGCTTCGTTTCCAAAAATTCCGCTGGCAATATTCATTTTCCAAACATTGTGCGTTGGCACGCCATCCATGGAACTTTAAACGCGTTTTTCTGGAGTTACAATTTTTCCAATTGGCGGGTATAAATTTTTAAAACCTACACAACGGATTGCTCTGAAATTTTTATAGGTGTTGCACATCCTAGTGGCTCCTGGCTTTTCCAAAATCATGGTTCTAAAATATCAATGTCATATTGTATTATTACAAAGCTGAACCTGCATTTTCCTAATTTTCAATAAAAACTCTGAATACATAAACTATAGCAACAATCTTCTCGACAAGAATAACTAAATAAATGTAATTTTGGTCCAACCTGAGGGCAACAATCAATTCCACCAGCGACATACATTTTTAAACACTATTTCATTGTGGGCCAAATAAAACCAACATGCAATTAACTAAAACTGTTTTAAAAAATCCCACGTATGACCAACAAGCAGCCAAACAAACTGCACAAAAGAATTATAGCGCTAGACGTACCGGAATATTTCAAAAAATTCACGAAATCTAACCAACTTTCGGCCGTTCGCAGAAGGAAGACCCCTTAAAGAACGAGGGACGGTTCGTTCAGCCGGCGCAGACAACGGCGTCGACGAATAAAGAATCGATAATTCTCCCGTCCGACTTACGTGAAAACGCGCGTTGTACCTACTCGGGGTACGCGTCGAATGAAAATTTTTCCAGCGTTATCCCCGAGTAGTTGCTCACTGTTTGTTACCCGTATCGTTATTACTTACGTAATGTACCAATCCCGCTCTCGCACTTCTCTAAACGTAAGTTAGTTCTAATCTAGTATAGGAAATATTTTCTACACTGCCGAATTCCTCCGACTCCACTGAATCCCCACTGGATTGCGAAGCTGTCCTTATCACCGGGTCTAAAATCCTAGTCATCAGAGAACGCCCTAGACTCTCCTAATCAAAGAACGGCTTCGTGTTCGTCAGAAAAAGCTACAGGAGGCGGTTCGTTACGAGCAGTTCACGAGCGGTTCGGGTAGCAAATGTATTCGCACCATATAATTTTCCACCCGTACGAGTTGGCACGCTGACGGAGACACGTGTGTATCGGTCAATTAATTTCAAATTAATTCCAAACTTTACCGATCTATCGAGAAAATAGTTTGCGGGGTTCTTGATACGAGCACTACCAGAAATAATTGAACGTAAGTAGTGTACGGGTAAAATGAATCGCAATTACGATATCGTTACGATATTGCACCGCGCGTAAAAATAACTCAGGCGTGTATCGGGGCCTTGGGCCCCGATATTCGTTTGTGGGCCCCCGGCCTTGAGGCCTAGGTACATCTGTTTATTTCCCGGTTCGAGTACGAGGCTGATACAAATGCATTAAATTATGTCCTTCGGTTTTGGGTGAATTGTCTATTTTTCGTTACAACTCGACGTTATCTGTACTGGATACGAACGTGATTGTGGGGGCGCATCAACGAATAACGGGTCACCCGTGAACGAACACCGAGAGAAAAGTATTGATAACAAAGTGTTGTATAGCGGTTCAGTTTTTCAAGTTTCGGATTTAGCACGTTAACTGGATTTATTAATTACAAAATATTACGCACGGACTTACTGGATCACAAATGTACGATAACGAAATTATTTTAAGAAATCGTAATTACTCTGGGCTCATCCGTAGTGTCGAGCATCTGTCGAAAATTGTGTGGATACGATTTGGAGTTCGGAATGATTTTGAAGAAGTCTTACGACATTGGGTTTTAAGAAAACTATTGTTTAAACGAAAATGATATGGAAGATATGACGAGTAATTCATAGAAAGCGGAAAAGTAGCGGTTGGGAAAAAGGACATTCGAAGTTGGAAAATAGATGATCCCTTGCGGATGTATAAAGAAGGGAATCAGGGGAGTCGAGAGGTTTTGACATACAAAATATTTATTATGCCTAGAAAATAGAGGAGATACAGCGCTCGATTAAAAATCCATGATAACGGATATCATGGGTACTCAACAGAGATAGCTTTTTTTATATTTCTTTCTCGTTGTGAAAAGAAGAAAACGCGGGAAAATCTAGGCCGAACGAGCGACGCGGGTGAGACAGATTTTAGATCGTACAATTTTCGACGCTCTTTCGACGCCAATTTCATTTCCCTCCCGTCGAATGGATCGAGCGTAACGCGATATAAAATCTCACGATTCGGACGATACCGGCATATTTTATTTTTCCCGTCGATGCTACTTCCCGTCATCTTTCGCGCAAGCCCCGATACGATGACGATCGATCCCGTGGGATGTCTTGTCCACGCTCACGGATGGAATCTTCTCTGCTTTCAGGAAAAATGAAACTCTATTTTATGGACCGTGAGAAGGGCCTGGAGCTCTTCGGGAAGTTCATACGAACGAAGAATGTTGATAATCTTCAGGGTGACCAGTCCAAAGCGGGTCCCGAAACGTTACATCCGGGCGATTCCAAACAGAAATTACAGGTAAGTCGTGACGGCGCGAGTTCTCGTCGCTGGCGCGTAATATAATCCTATAAGTCGGTTAGCGTTGCTTCAAAAATGAATTCCAAACTTTACCGATTTATCGGTAAGTTATGACTCGGGCATTAACAGAAATAATTGAACGTAATAATTACGATAACGAAATGAATTTAAAACTACGCAACTAACGTTACGCGGTTAACCTGTTAATAGGCGATGACGAGTTAACTCGTCGTTTGCACGCGCGGTCCTAACACTGCTACTCACTTAAGAAGTGAAATACGTTTCCGCCAGCGGAGAAGAATCCCACCGATCGATTAGTCTGCGAATCGAATCCACGCTGATCCCGCGATTATTATTTCCAGTCGTTTAGCTATATATACTCGCGTTTGAGAGTTAACATTTCATGCGGCTAGCTGGCTATACACTTTTGGGGTGTGTGCCTCGGCGTGTGAGTCAAAACAGGGGTCGAACTGGAGCAAACTGCCGCTCGCCTTTGTAACTGCTGAATTTCAACTAACCCCGAAATTTATGGCTGTCCGATTCTATATTTTTACCCTGACATACGTATGTCCGCCGACACACGTCTAACATTAAGTCCACCCCCAGCGAACCTTCGGATTTGATCCTTTAAGAAAAGGGAGGATCGCGTGTGTCTGTATCCGTGTAGTTTCCACTTGCACGTATCGATCGCGGCTATTTTTAACGCAATTTTTCAACCCCTCACCGTGGATTCATACAAATGACACCTGCATGTATGTTTGTAAACCGCGTAATCGACTCTGTCTCGTCGACATTCTTATTTCATATGAAAAACGAACGAACAGACACGATTTTTTTCTTCGCGTTGTAGAATCTTCGAAATTTACGTAACATTCGACTTAAACCGTATTCGGTAATGACTTTTGTTATCAGTTATGGTATTTTATCCCAGCAATTTTTTACGCGTATTTTGGGCTAGAATAAATGGTATTGTGATCGTCAGAATATTTGTTAGTAGTGCAGATTCGAAATAAAAATCGAAAGTTTCATAATTTGTTTATTAACTTATATGGGAGAATTGTGGCATACGAATACGCTTCTGCCGCCTGTACCTCTCTGAATTAAGCGTGATTCATACTTTCGGTGAAATTGATTCTGAAACATTTTCTAGTGACGATAATAACTTCGATACACGCGTGGATCAATAGAAACAGTACGCGTCGTATACTTGGAACTCAAGCATTTTAAATCAAATATATTGTCAGCGTTAGAACTTTTGTTAGTAATGGAGATTTGAAATAAAAATCGAAACTTACGTAATTGTTTATCAATCCATGTCAAAGATTTGTGATGTACGAATGCACATCTACCGACTGCATTTTATATTAATCGTAATATTGAATCTGAAGTATTTTCCAGTCTCGCTATTAACTTCGACACTCGCGTGGATCAATAAGAACAGCACGCGTCGCGTACTACGGGAACGAATAAATTAACAACGCGTGTGATCGAACAAACATTACCCATCGCGCCTTAACTCTCATAATCCGCGAAGGGACCCGGTTATTTTTCCAATCGCGCATACGTCTCGCTCCAAAACCAATGGGCCTTTCTCTCCCGTCCTCGCGATTCTCCCACGATCGATATTACGCGGAAACGGCAACGGTCCGCAAGTATTGTGCAAGTTTTATTTTTCCGCGGCAGAAGGAAACTTTTATCTGTCGGCGTGGCAATACACTGTTTCGCCTCGAGGAGCGTTTCCAAAGCCTTTCCCAGCGATTGTGCGCCGTGTAAACGCAAAGTTTCCCAATAATCGAGCGTTAAACGAAGTCCGCGAATATCCCCGCTGAACTGGCGCGTTAACAACTGTCACCGATACACGGCCGTTGTCTCGTTCTACGTGCAACGGATTCCCGAGAAAATGGGTTACACCGAGTACGTCGACACTCGGGTAGAGAATAGAACGCGGAATAGGAATCCTTCGTACGTGCCGAGGTGCGAGGCCGTTCCACTTTCTTCTTCTTCTTCTTCGTTTTTTTTTTCCTTCTAATTCTCTTCCGATCATTCGTCACGGACGTTTCGTTGCTGGGGGGATGCTGAATACGCTCTCGAGAATCGAGCCTTTCGCGTAAGCTCTTTCTCGGAGATTAATGGATCGTATCGCCGGAGTTAGAATGGAAATGCACTGTAGATGCTATTGAACGAGCGAATAATTACATTGCGAGTTAAGGAGGGTGGTCTGATTCGAGACTTATTAAAAACGGGTCTTTATAACGCCGTCGAATCCATCGATCGTTCGCTTTGTTCGCGTAGAACTGGAAATGATTATTAACCGCGTTGGATTAATTCGGTATGTTTGGTATTCGTGAGCGAATTACGAATCGACAAATAGAAACGCGTTGGACGTATCGTTAAATTTGATTCGCGCTAACGGGAATAATTACACGCTTATATTTAGATGAATAGATAGACGGGTTTCGGAAAATGTTAAAATTTGTACGCCCTAGATTGCGTGTATTTTAAGCTTTATTCCGCACTTTTTCAAATATACGTTTTTTGGAACGAATTGCGCTGCATTTTTCCACCGGGTAGATGAATTCTGAAAATTTTCAACATTTTTACGTTCTATATTGCGCATTCTTTTCAGTTCTATTCTACATTCGGTTGAATACATATTTTTTGGGGCGGTTTTCGCGGATAATTTCCCAACAGATTTTTATAGAGGATTGATATTTGCAGAGAACGTTAGAAATATTTGAATTTGCTATTTAAATAATTAGTTGTTCATAACTACGTGTCGTTAGATTCTTTTGAAAGTTACCGGCAGTTAGTTTCGAAATATACAAACTTCGCGATTGTATTCTATCGTGGCATACTTATACTACACCGGTGATTTCGTAGTTGACGTTAAGAGTTTGGGATAACATTATCTAGGACGGTGGTTGTCAACCGCCGCCCGTAGAATTTTCCCGAGGCATCCGCGAAAAACTTGCAAAGTTATAAATTTAAATAACTATCGTGTTTAGAGTTTCTGATAAGGATAATCTAGGACACTGGTCTTCAACCGTCATCCGCAGATGAAGCTTCCTCGAAAAACTTGCAGTGTTATAAATTTAAATAACTACCGTGTTTAGAGTTTTGGATAAGGATAATCTAGGACAGTGGTTTTCAACTGCCGCACGCAGATATTTCCCGAAGAAAGTCATAAATTTAAATAACCGCAGAATTTTCGTTTTGTAATATTAGACCTGGAAACTAGTACACAAAATACTGTTTTAAATAATGATTTTCATTTCTGTCTTGGTGGTCAGTGAAATATTTTTTCTACCCTCACAAGTCCGCGGATCTGAGAAGGTTGAAAGACATTAATCTAGATCTAAGTGATCTAGGACACCACTCCCGTAAAGTTGTTCATTGGAATCGCGATACGAGTTCTAACGTCTCTCTCGTAACGCGGGCAAATGAGAAAATTGCATTATGCGTCTGGGTGAGCGATCCCGGCGTCCCGTGGGAGTGCTTCGCGTATTCAGCGGTCGACAAATTCCACTTTCTAGCAACTTCCAGTTTCGTTCGTTATTTAACGCTGACCCCCGGTTACAGCGTGCACCTGGGATGTCGACCTCGATCCCGGAGATGCCATCTCTGATTTATTTCCAACGCGATTCGAGAAACGGGTCGAATTAAGGAGAGAAAACTATTCCAGGTAGATCCACAAAGAACGAGGCGGTAAATCAATTTAAAAAGTCTCGAAACCTTCCGAATGCTTCGCTGAAAATTCATTTAACGCTTTCACGCTGGCGTGTACTATCGGTGGTTCACACTTGGATGTCCCATCGGACGGTGTGCACCACCAAATACGTAGTTCGTTAATTGCGTTTGGTAAATAGAAGAAATTGCTGTATACCTAGTTGAGAATTGGAATTAGAAGAATTTGAAGTATTAGGGTGTTCCATAAGTTTTTTTCCTTTTTTTTATGCGAAATAAATACACGATACGGAAGAAACTTATGGAACACCCTAATATATTTATCTGGATAAAGTAGGATTTATTTATATTGCTGTTCAATTATTAATGTAACTTAATATTAATTACGTGGTAATTTTTATTTGTAACGAAACCGCTCGACAACGTTAGCGTCAACGCGATTACTGCCCATATTATTTCCTTTATTATTCGACTGCTGATATTTGTATAAACTCATATTGAAAAAATCCAGACCATTGTTTTTTGAAAAGGTAGAAGGTCCACTTTTCACGTATTCGTACTTATCTCGAGGCAAGTCCATATCAACAGAAATCGATAAAGATTGAAAGATCGACAGAAATTGTTTTTGTCCCTTCACGGCTTGAAAAACAAATTTTTGTATATCGCGCATTTGATATCGTACATATGTGTTATACATATATTTTGCTTAAATTTATTTCAGAACATCAGATCAGAGAGCATGCGCTTTGCATACTCATCCACGGTCTAATTATTACTACCAGTTCATTTGTACGATCGATCAGGTGTACGATTCTCGATTTACAACGTTTAGTTGTCTCCGGACTTTACTCGAATAAAATAATAAATTGCAGTATAAATACAAAGCTGTTCTTAACGCAATCCGTTCGATTGTTCACTCGATGTCCGTATAATCTGAGCGTAAATAATTTCCGCAGATAATCGAAGTTTCCCTGTATTTAAATTTATTGTATCAAATACAAACTTACCGTTTCGCCCTTTACCGAACGCCCGAGCAATGCTAGACGTAGGTAAACTCTACTCGCGGGAAAAGAGCACCGGCTTCTCACCGATGAATTTTCCGGAAGCCAAACGATCGCGTTGGCTGGTGAAGGTGAAAAATAGGGGAGAGACGGAGAGTAACCCGAGAAAGAAAGTAAACTTGTTGCTGGGTAGTTTGCCGCGTATGCCAGACGCGATGGAAAGGGGTGAAAGATGATGACTTAGAGACCGAGGGGTTGGTGAAGCAACTTCGCAACATTTAACCCTTGCGCTCTTGTTTCCAGGAAGCTTCAAGAAATTGCAACGCGCTTGATCGTTCGGGGGGTTGACGGGGACTGTTTTTTTTCAATTTACAGAAGTGCCTGACGACCCTGGACCTGACGTCTTTGGGGGTTGGCTCGTGCGTCGGGACAGGAATGTATCTGGTCGCAGGAATGGTGGCACGTAACTCCGCTGGACCAGGCGTCGTCGTCTCGTTCATTATCGCAGCTATTGCCTCCATTTTTTCTGGTGAGTGACACCTTGTATCCCGATTATCGATTCGATCCTTTGGCACGCGATCAGGCCTGGAAGACGTCACGCGTTTAGCGCGTCATAGCAGACTTTGACGTCCGCGTGACGAGAACTGTCTTCGACAAACGCCGTATCAGAGAAATTGATTGCATTACGGTGACACGTTATTATATTCTCCTCTGTTTCTAAGTTTACTTAACTACTCGGCCAAGCACGGTTAAATATTATATTTCGATCGCACCGAAGCACGTTTTATTGCTATACCAACAACTTAATTTCACGTGCGTTCAACTGCCTCGGTTAATCAGAAACTAACGAAGAATTTTGTAGCGCATGAATGTCTGATTTGGGAACCTTCGTGAAATTAATACGAATTGCAACGTTTTTTTTCGGAAATTCGAGCATTCTCTGTCGCTCGAACAACGCGTATCTCAAAACGGACGTTAACCATTGATAAAAACAATTTTCTCCAAACGAAGAAGAAACTTAACCTCTCTCGACGAGATTGCCATAAGCAATACTACTCTTTACTTCGTGTCCTCCCGGAGGATGCATCCAACAAACAGCTTTCCATTCCAAGGAATAGGAAACGACGTCGAATTAGATTCACGGGGATGGGGTTGTACAGTGGCGGATGGGAAGGTGGGGGGGGGGGGGGGGGGGAGGATGATCGTATGCGAGAAACGTCGGACGCGCTGTCGTGAACGATCTCGAGGCGGAAACCGTCTTTCTAGGACAACGACGGTAGCGTTGGATGTGTTGATACCTCGTTTCGTGGACAGGTATATTGCGGCACGATTGCAAAGCGCGACGCATTCGTGTTCCGGGTTCAATACAAAGGTGGATGGTAAGCGGGACGCGTTGCAATCGTCCTATCGCGTCGTGATTTTCGCCGTGCACGGTGTTAGTTCCTTTGTTGATTACTATACTCTCGGTGCGCGGAGAAATCGTAGAGTAAAGTGCGATGCGCGGAATTAAACTGAGATTGCGGAGCCTGGAGCGAGGCGATCATTAGGAATCGCTTATTGAATCCTCCATGCGTTTCGTTCCGCTGATATTTGATTTTTATCTCGCTCTTCTTCATTTATAACCCTTTACTCTCTGTTAAAGATTCGAACAAAAGAATTTCAGATGCATCGTAATCAAGAGATAAGGTCTTGTCTCAAGCCCAGTACAGATACTCGAGACTAGACCTTGTATCTTTACCGGAAAGAACGAACGGGGATTTTCGATCGTCTTTTTGGATATGTAAACGTGGGATATGAATTATTCGTTTTTGTAGATCGTTGCCCTTTCAATCGTGAAAAGAGCGAGGAACCAACATTAGGAAGTATTTGAATATTCGATACTTTGTGTATTAATTATTTGGATGTCTTACTGTCAACCTGTTCTTCGAGTACGATCGAGGTGTTTTTCTTTGGAGCGAGACAAATTCGTATAAAATAATATTATTAAAATATTATTACAGTGTTGTTATAGTATATAAAACAATATTATTAAAACTCCTGAGATGGTGGAACGTGTATCCCGCGTTGAGAAACTCCGTCGTACATGATATCCCTTGGTTACCTAATTCACGTTTACACGCGTCCGATAATCGAGCGTACGTACGATCGATAATGGCCATGACACCGGGAATACGCGACAGGAGCAGCGAATTCGAAATCCACTCTCTAACAGCTTCCCTGATCGTTAAGCGAGCGAGAGCAAGACGAATTTGACTCGAACCAAAGATAAACACTTCGATGGTACTCCCTGCAAATCTTTCGCGCTCATAAACCAAGGATTATCGTCGAACAATCGACGTAACGCGTTCCGGTGCTATCGAATCTCGGTTGCATCATTCCTCACAGGGATCATCCCCTTCTGCTTTCAGGAGCATGTTACGCCGAGTTTGGAGTACGAGTGCCTCACACGACCGGAAGCGCGTACATGTACAGTTACGTGACAGTGGGTGAATTAATAGCATTCATTATTGGATGGAACATGGTCCTCGAGTACCTTATAGGTACCAGTGCCTGTGCCTGCGCCCTCAGCGCATGCCTCGACGCCCTTGCCGACGGTGCCGTTTCAGGGGCGATAGCCAACAGCGTGGGTACCATGTTTGGTGAGTTTTTGAGAATCATAATCGTTTCGATGGGAGATGAAAGTATTCATCGACCCGTTATGCCTGGCGTGCGACAATTATTCAGGGTACTCGTAATTTTATAATACGGGGTTGGCTTTGAGTATTCTGTTTAACACTTTGGGTGCCACGGGGGGTATCCACTGACTGGCACCCATGCGAACTTTCAACCGATTTATCACTATCTACCGGTGAGGTTGACAAGCAAAACTTTACACTTTCCGATTCAGCGAGTTACAAATTGTCACAATTGTGACTCACAATCTATGTCATTCCTCAAAAAAAAAAAAAGAACTTTGCCGAAATTGTCACGTACAACGTTGTTTGCTCCAGCCATCAATTCACTTATCGCTTGTTAACAGTTACATAGCGTGACGGCGATCTTGATATTTTTCGATGCGAAATGTAAAAAAAACGCGGCCGCGTTGTCTGGCATTTCTCGAATAGATTTTTTTCCAAAGACCCGGGGCACTCGAATGATTAATCCGCGATTTTTTTTTTGCGATAGCGATGCATTTTTTGTACGGGGTGTGCATAGCAACTTGGCCTGAACTTGGGTGGATACTGTGTGGCAGAGTTCTGTACGGGAGAAAACGTTATACCCGAGCCCGTGAGGCGTTACAACGGTTAAACGCGATACGGATAACAATTATCTATTGATTTGAGGGTTTTTCTGTTTTGCGTTGCGGTTGGTCGATTCCGTTGTAATCCCATTTTTAACAGAACGAACAGAATATTTTGCATTTTATTTTATTCGATGGATTCAAAACTTCATTTTTCTCGCTAAATCGATAAAGTAGGAATTATATTACGATGAGTAAATATATTACGCGGTCATTTATAGCAGATGAGATTCGTGTTCGTTCGTTCGTTGGTCGGTTCACCCGATTCGAGTAGAATGACGTCAGCGAGGGTCAGACTCGCGCGTATCTACGAGAAAGTTTTTCCTCTTATACATATTTGTATTATTCATAACCCGAACGTACGAGGTTCCCTGAAAACGATGCTTTCGTCCCTTAATTTGCGAACAATTTTGATTAAAAAAAAAAAAAAAAAAAAAAAAACGGGAATACGCTACCTGATGTCAGGTATGCCGAGTGTTTTGCAATGTCAATGAATTTAAAATGGTAACGAAGCAAGCGTGCATTTCCGCGTATCCGTTGTTATTTTTTTGTAAAAATAAAACAGAAATATATAAAATGCACCAACGTACGGAAATGGTAATGCGAAAAACCTGTTAAAAGCGAGAGCGTATGGAAACGAATATGAAGCACACACTCTTCCCTATAAATAAATAATGCGCTGGCGCGTACTCGCAAAATCGATTTCCCGCGAGAAACAAAATCGAAATACAAATGCGGCGCATCTGTTTTCGATAAAGGAAAAAAGGAAGAGACGAAAAGGAGAGGAGTACCGGGAAACAAAATGCATACCAATGTTTATAAATCCCAGCGGTATCGATTCTGCATGAATTTAGAATAATGCATCCACAGTATCGTTTCAGTTTCGAAAATTGAAAAGTGGATCAGAATGGCGAGCGTGACAGTACAACGCGGAGAAATTGCCACCAGAGGAATAAAGTGTTTAACGAGAATCGTGTCTTGGTCCCTTTTACGCTATACGAACAAATTTCAGAATGTAAACTCGACCCGCGTAGTTTCGTGGTTACGGACGAAGGAGAGCGCAAACGGAACACGTAGAAATGACGCAAACGGGAATCAAATAGATCGGCGAAACGTACAGCGATAAAGTTTCGGTATGTTTTTCGCGTCGTCTGCTGTTCCTAAAGCTTCTACGCTCAAATCGGAGAATAAATGCGAGGAGGTGGCTCCTTCGTCAATGCGCACGGAAGTTCAGATCAATTTCGAAAAAGGGATCGGTGAAAAGAATTGTAGTACTCGTCGTTTTGCAAGTAAAATGTAATTCGAAAGCATTATACATGCTACGACGGGAGACGACAAAAGTCTGTCGTGAAAATCGACCGCGTTCCTTTTTCATTTTTGGAAGAAAATTTATGGGGAAATTTAAATCCGCGATATTCGGACAAATTGGGAATAGCGTATAATTTTGCGAGAATCTATTAAAAAAATGTACGATTGAGTGACTTCGGAACGAGTTCGGGTTCTAGAAAGAACAATCTTCTGCCTCTCTTCCGACAAACAGCTTAGCTTATCTACACTCGTTTTCATTTCTAAAAGAATTTTTGAAAAATTTCTGCGTCACGGGATGAAAAATGTAGGTAATCCTTACTTCCTGTTAGAATGAAGAACCTTCTGCCTTTCTCGAGACACGTGCATTATCCGTATTTAATCTCTTTCCTATTAAAAATGGTTGTAAGGCCAATTTCAGATTTTAATATCATGGTATTATCGAAATTTCGAATCGTCGGATACTTAGCCCACTTTCTTGTACTACGATCTATATCATTCTTCTTTGCATCGGTGCTAGCGCGATGATTATTCTTTCTACACCACATTTTTTAATTCGATAATAATAATAATTATTATTAATAGAAGAATCGTTGCCAATATTTATACCTTTGCGAAAATAACAAAGAATAATTTCGCATGAATATATCTTCCCGTAGTTTGTCTTCCAATGACAATAAATCTGTTTTTTTTCCACGATAAATAAACCGCGTTTACCGGATGCATTCCGGCGAATCGATATCCTCGTCAAAAGGTGGTACGCGTCGGCAACAAATTACAACGCGTTCCGCGGGAGAAAAGCTAGCGACCCGATCCGACACAGGGATTCGTCCCATCCTGCTGCATTGTGTCCACGCTTTTCTCTTTTACATGAACGTTGGAAAGAGCTCGGTTCGCCGCTAAATTAATTTCGTAAAATTGGATCAAGCCTACCCTCTCGACGCACCGTGGAAGCTTGCCAACCGAGTCGTCATACCCCCCGGTAAACGCGGTCCAATCTAATTAACAAACACGATGAAACTTTCCTTCCCTCTCTTTTTTTTTTTTTTTTGTTGGAAAATCCATCGCGGCGCTAGAACGCCGATGGACAAGTAACGAGAGTAATTAGCGCATGGGAAATTCCCTTCGACGACGCGTTACTCAAAATCGTTGTCAGGATGCGTTTAATTGTACATTGATTTCAAATTAATTTGAAATTCGGTAGAAATACACCGTGGTCCATCGGAAATTATCACGTGGAATATTCAAAGATAGGATTTCCGCTTTTAAGTTATTCATGCGTTTTATAAGGTACGAATAGTATTTTGTTTTCGAAACGATCTTTCGCGAGAATATATATTATTAACCGATGCGTTATCATGAATGAATTATCTTACGATGCAATTCCGTTCGTAGGGTGCCACAGACGAGATATCACGCAACACAGTGGCGTTTTTATATGTAAGAGTCGCTTACATCGTATCTATGTTAGCATTACTATTACTTGAAAGTTATAGTGATACCGAAAGTGGCAACGAACGAAACAAAAGTTCAAGTACGTGTATTCGATACAAGTGACGATGATGTTCCATTGTTTCATAGACGGACAAATTATACTTTTTAATTTATTTCCTATTTTATTTTGTCGCAAGATATCTCGTCTGTGACATCGCAAGGACGGTATTGCGGGGCGGGGCATCTCATCTGTGGCACCGCACGAACGGTTTTGCCGGAAAACTTTTGCGTTACGCGATATCTCGTCTGTGGTAGCAAAGCGATTAATTATAGTTAGAATTACAGGTTTGGTGGTTGTACAGTATCATTAATATAACGTTACTACCTGTAATATTTCTCCGTACAAATTTGAGCCGTAAATTCGTTGGTCGATACAATTTTGAGAGGTTTTGTTCTGGTGCGTAGCAGTCGCCTGAAACCATACAAAGGTATAATTCCAGGCTGTAACGTTACCTGGACCATCCTTGCTAATTATTATACGATTCTAGTCCGGGAACTCATTGACCATACCACGCGTGCAGTTACGCAAAGCTGTATACGTAATTTCTGAGTCTCAAGTTAGGGTAGATAGGAGAAACTTTGATCTAACGAGAAGCGAGTTGTGTCGATGACTGGTCGCGTCTCACGTTACATCAGGATGAGTTTCATGCTGATAAAGTTGAACGCCCAACGTCGCGGCGGTGATCTAATGATAAAGCGCGCTTTCAGAATTTAATGTTTCCTGTTTGAAGGCTCTTTTTCTCGTTTTAAATGTACCTTAGTCTCTTTGCTAGTAAAACCGTAGCTGGCAAATCTCCCGAGAGAAACGGGGAGGTATTAAGTTACATTTGAAATGGACGTACGTGGATGAAAACGCGTCGCGTAGATTAAATTACGGTGAAAATTGTGATGTCAACACGAGAATTACAAATTAGTCAATTAGCGATGAAATCCGGACGTGTGGCTAATCGAGGTGTAAAGTTGTATAAAATTAATTACCTCCCGTAACGGCAAGTGATTTTTTTTTTCATGTCGCGTGACGATATTGAACGACTATCGGAGCCAAACAGGCTCTCGGCGATTGTCCTCGAAATTGATTGGCAGCAGTTTGATTTTCAATAACTTGCCAAAAGAGCAAGCCCTATCATTATTTCTATGCGTGCGGCCAATTTTGGGCGAAAGTATTTCCAACAGGGATCGCCAAAGTAGTCGATATCGACCCTGAATGTCGATATAACATTATCGGGGATCAATGGAAAAATTGATTAAAAATCACAAATATAAAACAGAGAAATAAGTTGAACGTGGAATTCCGGGACGGTTTGAGGCTAAAACTTACTAATTTTTAAACAAATATTGCTACTCTTGCTAAGAATCATCAAACCTATTCGTGTTATTAATCGTCAAGCACTAAAATTATAAAATTATTATTATAAAATTGTTATTACATATATAATCAATGCAAAATGTAAAATTGCAAAAGAAATGCATAAAAATAGTAAAAGCTTTTTTTTGTTTGTGACACATCAATCAACCGCTAAAAATAAATTTTGAAGCGGTCGATGAGGTTTCGAAGATTTTTAGGTGGCCAATAATCAAAAAAGCTTGGTGACCCCTGATATAGAGGCTGGAATTTAAATATCACGAGAGAGCGAATTTACTCTTTAAAAAAAAAGTATGTCGGGAAACATATTAAGGGATTTCAATTCATAAATCTAAGGTGGGTTACATGAAATTTTCATTCCCTTTTTTTTTTTACTGTTTCTGGTACTTTTTTATGGAGCATTCAAAACCGTGAATCTCGGTGAGTTTCGTTCTTTGCAGAGACATTTTTACGTGGAAACATTTAAGGTTTAACGTTCCACCTTAAAGTGCAAGCGCGACGCGAGCAGAGAAAAATTTATTTTCTATTTTCCAGCGCACCGTAATGTTAGTATAAAACGTGCTTTTTCAAAACTTACTATTTTCATAGTATTTGCCTTTCTTATCGCGCATTCGGTCAAAGGACTAATCAAATTTCAAAACCATTATTTATATTAATTATCGACATTTCGAGCGACGTGCGCTTTCGTTTTCAGGAACAATTATTAAAATGAGTTTTCACGGCGATGCAACTCAAATAAGGTTCACGTAACAATTTTTAAATTTTATTAGTTCTTCGACCGAAAACGTCGATAGCGTCTACTAAGCTTTTCAATCCCCTTTACTTTGCGTAACAATCGTACCGAATACAATAAATTCGTAATTAGTGTATTCAGTTCGACGCGACGTGTCACTATTTTCAAGCACTCCACTGTTAGGTCTCCGCGTCTTACGATCCCTAAACACTAGGTTTACCAAAATGGTCATTTTAAGTGCGAATGAAGTATATTTCTAAGTAATATAAATGTGTATAATATTATATATACATTCCTTAACGATATCAAAATTGAAAAAAATATGAACAAACGTTTCTCTCCTCGGCTAACGTATTTTATAAAAACCATTCAGCTTGGTCTGGTAAAAACAAGTATACTGTAAATGTCGGGAGTTCTAGCGTTAAGGTATAGATGCAATTTTTAATCCCGTCTTCAGTTTTTGAATCATAATAAAAAAATCGAGTTTTATTTGTCCATTTTCTTTCGCGACAGGAGTTTTGTAAGACATATTTCGTACGTAGACGCCTTATCGTTGATCTGAAATTATTAACAATCCCAACGGCGACACGGTAATCAAAGATGTAGCAGGATTAGTTTCGTCGTTTAATCTGCCAATTTTCTTCCGTGCATACGCTGCTTTCGGAAAATCTGCCGTTCTTACTCCGTTCCCCGGCAATTTTTATCACCGTTATCCGGATATCACTGCTGCCAGTATTATCACTTTATTGCTGTCGTCGCGATCGTAACGATCGCTGCGATTTCCTTATCTGTCTCGACTACTTCGTTTCAGCGTTGGCTCTGTCTTTCCGCCATTACATCGGTGGGGCAGATATCCCCCTGCGCCTTGTCCAATTTCTAAGAAAGTAGTTCTTAAGGGACAAGATTCGAGATAAAAGGGAATCTACTTGCCTCCCTTTGTCATTCGTTGGGTCTCCGTGCGCCTCTTTTTGCGCGCATACAGTGTGTCCCATAAACCATCAGTGACAAATGTGTCAGACACAAAATCTTTTCTTCCTCGTGTAAGATCAAGGAATAAAAAGAGTTTTACAAGTATCCTGCCTGAACAGTTACTAAATCTTTTGTTTGAATCTACGTCTTATTAAAAATTCAAACAAGCTTTCAAATAAGCGGTCAGGTTCAGAAAGTTCGCAGCGATTCCGGAGTTCGCCAATGCCTCCATTCTTCTATACTTGCTATTCTTGCTATTCTGTACTTGCTATTCCTTGAACTACTTTTTTTCTTGTGATGAGATGCAATATCTTGCAATATCTCTGTATTCTTTTAGAAATGCTTTCTCCGCAGTCAGTTGTCTGTGGTTCGTGTTCCAGTGTAATTTAAGGAACAGTGACTGAGGCAGACTGAAGAAAAAGCATACTGTCGGTCACCGGTGACTGACACTATACTTTCCATTTGGACCGTGTCAGTCACCGGTGATAGATATGGCGCTTAACGTGTTAATAGAAGAATTAATTTTTTAAATTGTATATCGTCGGTCACCAGTGACGGACGCGGACTGAACGAAAAGTATAGTGTCAGTCACCAGCGACTGATATGGCCCTTAACGTGTTAAGGACCCTCCCTTAATTTATGGCTCTGCGAAGTGTCGCTTGGCCCGCCACGTCGCAGCCAACCGTATCCGACGCAGGACTGTCGCACCATCTGGGTTATGTCCCGAAATTCCATCTACCCGATTGACTTATATATACATATCTGGTTATAATCTAAATATAAATATATAAGAAAAAGTAAACGATAAATCTGGCAAAAAGTTGTATTAACTTTAGACGGGTGGTCGAATCGTTCGGTAACTAAGTGATATTTAACTTTAGCTGTGTGCTGTACTTTCGATTTTTTTTAAACACACCGAGTTACATGAATAGACACGAGATACACAAATAGATAATAACTATTTACAAAGGAGGGGGTTAAAGGTAAAGTGGTTTAAGTCCACTGTTTTGAAGAAATGTACTTATGTACGGTAAGCTATTCTTAAACAATTAAGAATTGTGCTTTAACCCACTCAGATATAACGGATGCACGGGTATTCGAAAAGCAGGTTATGGGGTAACAGAAAGAAATATTAAAGTCTCACATAACGAAATATTTCGCGCTTCGGCTCCTCTCTATGACCCGACGTAGAATAATCGCGCGATTTATGAAACACCCCGTGGCGGCGTACAACGTTCTTTGACGCGGTGGAGCAGCAGGGGTGTATAGCGCTCGTGGGGTAGACGGCAGGTCGGGGGCGAGGAAATAAGGGGAACGAGGGGAGAAATCGGCGTGCCGGGGGAGAGGAGGAGGGATTTCGCTGTGCAACGTGGGGGATAACAAAAGGCCGAAGGGGGTGCAGGAGAGGGGCGCTTGCGCGGATGCGGTATGGCACCTGTGGACCTCATCGATCCGAACCGGTTTGCGTAGCCGCACACTTCGATGCTCTTTAACCTGCCTACCTGCAATGTTTTCTCGCCCTTTTCCTTCGAAACGTTTCATGCGCGCGACGAGCAACGCGACGGTCGAGGCTTCCCCGTTTTCCCGAATTCCCGTCTTGCCTATGTGGTACGCGTACGACGGAAGACGCGAATCGCGGTATTCGGAATGGGTAAATGGGTGGTTTTTGAAAATTAGGTTCTACGATGTATTTTCGATCAAAATATGTCGAGGGAACTGTTTTTCTTTGGTTCAGAAATTATAGGACCAGGTAATTAATGCTAGAACTGCCGACGGTTAAATTTCTGCCGGTCGAAATGACTGGTTATTTACAAAATAGTACGTTATCTTTTCTTTTTTTTTGAATTTTTATGTCGTTGAAAAACATATACATAACATTATACATATTTTTATACTGTACAGAGACACACTTGTTTTGTTCTTAAAAATGCTAAATTTATTATGGAACTTTTTAATCAGTGAAAATAATTAATTTAGTAGGTCCAGAGTTAACGTGAGTTTATTTAGAAGTACAATACACTTTTCAAACATTATGTTCTACAATGACTCTCGATTATAATATGACGAACGAACTGCGTTTTTTAGGTTCGGAAATTATAGAACCAGTTAATTAACTCGAGTTTATTTACAACAATAATAATAGCACTTGTTGCAATTATCAATCTCGATTATTTCAAACGTAACAGTGATTTCCAACGTACATTTATTTTCACCCCTAACAATTTCTACATTGAAGAAAAATGGAAAAATTATTTCGCAGCTAAAAGACATCGATTCTGAGAAGAATTGATGATTGGTAAAACAAACTCCTGGATTTAGAGAAACAAACTATTATCGGCTGCAATGCGGGATGATCGTGAAACAAAGGAGACTCGATAACGTCGGAACGAAGCGAGCGTGATTCATTGGTACGGAAAGTAGGGACCAACAAAAAAGGTTGGAATACGAACAATCGGGTGATAAAAAGAATGGTATCTTCGATACCGAAATTGACTTTGTCCCATTCGTTTTTCATCCATCCGTTCGTCCATCCGCCGATTGGGCGTCCTCTCGCGCGTACAGCCCGTGAAGGAGCCACGTAAAGGAAATGATTTGGCATTAACGGTGGAGCGAGGAAATTGAGGTCGGTCGAATGCATTCGCCCCTTTGCATCGCTGCAACGACTTTCCTAACTGCAGGCAGTTTAATTTTCTCCGACTGGATGGAGCCGCTTGCGGCGCAAGCACGTGTAAATGGGATCCTTAAGAAAAAAAAAAGAGCAGTGATATCAGTTCGTTGCACTTATGTTCCTTCGGCAATCAATTTTCCTCGTATTTTACGCTCGAAAGATAAAATCTTCGTGCATTTTCAGTGATGTAATGTCAGTCTCTTTCGTTTGTGTTTTGAGTTCGATTGTTTTGGTATCTTGTATACTGGAGTATAATAAGTCTTCAATCGGCAACTGTTATTTGGACCGTTTATTTTGAAAGTAGTGCAAGTCCATTTTTTCACCTTTGTTTTTATTGTTTTTTTTTTCATTTTCCACTAAATTAATTACAAATTATGTGATATGTCATTTTTTTTAATGGACTTACACCGCTCAGAATAAGCGGTCCATTTATTGAATTGTTTGTAGAACACAATTTGATTCGATGTCGACCACAATGTTTTATTCGTTTGTGTAACAACACTCAACTATAAGATTGTTCCGTATTTTTCTGTGATCAAAATTAGATCCCTTTTGGTTGTACTTTGAGTTTCGTTGATTTTATATATTAATTTTATACATATAACGTGCAAAAGGTTCGTGAACGAATACTGTTACTTAATGAATCGTTTATCGAACATGATTTTATTGAGCGTCAGCGATAATTAGGGTAGGTTTATTTACGAATGCCGTTTATTGTATACAAAGTCCGTGCAAAAAGTATGAGTGTTTTACATTTCGATGTAAACACAATGTTCTGCCTCAGATTCTGCCTCATGATTGTTTTTCGGTAGTTTGAAAAACAGACCTTTGTTTCTTTGCTCGTTCGAGTAACACGAAGTGAAGTATATTTTCATTCGCCCAGTGTATCCAATTTCGGAGCGCGTCCTTTTTCTTTTTTCTCTTTCTCTTTTCTCTTTGCCTCTCTGGTCTTTCGCTGCTACAGCGCAGAAGCACCGTTTCGTTGGTAGTGTCTGACAGATGATGGAGAAATCTACTTCTTGCTTCGACCGAACTTAGAAAAGTTACAAATCAATGATGTTTTGTGATCAGTATGATCGACGACAACGATGGTCATTCTCAGAACGAAATCCAATGGAACCTGGATATTGTAATCAGGGATAATGTTATTAATCGGTTGTAGTTATCATAATCGGCTGGTGCCAAAACGACATCATATAAACTTACTTAAAATAATCCGCTTATTATATTATTATCAAACTGCGGCTGTGGTTATCGATTCTAATAAGTATTCATGCTAAAAATATGCAATTTTATTTAAATATAAGGCGGTTTTATTATTTTGTACTAATCTATATTCAATAATATGTTTTTTTTTATCTTCTGCTTAATGTTATCAGCCGGTTATTGTTATCAATATTTGCAGGCCCAATAGTGGTCACAATAAGCGGCTTCTACTGTAATGTAAACGTAATTATTTTTTAATTCGCACTTACCGGTCGTATAAAAAGAAAGATCAGAAAGTACGAAATTATGTTATTTGAAAGAAAAGTTTGCACGGCGAGAGTTCCAACTTGACGTCCCAACATTAAGGTATTACGATTTAACAAGCAACTTTTTCTTTTAAGCAACGCAATTCGATAATTCTCAATTTTTCTTTTTACTCGATAGGCGATCGTTAATTAAAATTATATTAATGTGTACCGATATACTCGGTCGAAATAATAATGAAAAATAGTAGCTGTACAAAAAATCTACAACGTTGGATATAATTACGGTGCACGTCCAGGGTGAACTAGAATAACCGGTAAAAAATTAACGAGCGTATAATACTCGCTTGAAGCAATGGAAAACGTCCACCCCATCGTAGACTTGCAAACGGTGAATACGAGAATCACGCGAAGCGCACAATAATTAGAACGACATAAGTAAGTCTAACGAGCAATATGGGTATTACCCAAATACGATCACTTTTTACGTTTAGTGTATACTTGAAAGCGTTTTCTCCCTTTTACCTTACGTTCAATTAAAACGCACACGGGGTATGCTGGCACATACTGCTATGACCGCGACAAAAAATCGGTGGAGAACAAAGTAAAGTTTTCTCGACGCCGGGCGACGTCACCGTATTAAATTTTCCGACGAAATTTTCCAGATTCTTTTCTAACATCCTCGCACCCCTTTCTACCATTTTCTCGCGTTTCGCAAACAACGGTTTCATGTTCGTACCTCGCGTTTTCCTCCATACTCCTTTGGATTCTAGCAATGCAATTAAAAGAATTACGCGATCAACAATCTCGTAGGATAATAACATTCGCGAGCGTAGTTGGCGAAGCAAAAATTGATCGAGTTTCTCTGAATCCCGAAACTTTGCAAAGCTCCTTCGATAAAATTTCTCCCAGAGAATTCCTCCCCTAAATTTCTTCGCTCGCGACCGTTCCCTTGTTTCGAACCACTCGAGGGAAAGAACCCTTCCCGGGTATATATCTCGTGGAAAATTCCTGAAAATCTCATCGGAGGCACTTTTCGTCCGTCGACCGTCCAATCACTGCACGTTCGGGCGAAAGATCTAAGTATTCCCTCGTTTCTCCTTTATGTCTCCCATATTTTGACGCTCCCCTTTTTCTTTGCGTAAAATGAGGAGAAGAAAAGAGTAGGAAGGCTCCGGGCCCGCTAAAAACTTTTCAAAACCATTGCCCTAATTAATTAAACTCATTTCTTTTTCGCGAGCAGATCGTTAGTCATGCAGTTACATGATTCGTACATCCAAAATTTGATTCACTCTGGCACTTTGCGGCGCGATTTGAAACGTACGCGAAAAGTTTGAGACCCTCTCTGTCTCTCTGGGAGCAAGTAAATATTACCGTTTACCGCTTGACAGATTTTACCATTAAAGTCCAGTATCCGCCGGGCTCACAGGAAAGTGGTGAACTCTGAATTTCCAATTTACTATGTCGCTACCCCCTTTGAAGTTTATGCACGCCCGTTCGCTCCGAATATGATTTACATTTTTTTTTATAAGTTTGGAGAACTGAATTTCTTACACGCGCGGTGAGTGTTTGCGTTTATGGTAAGGCGGAAACTCGCATGTATTCGCGGTAGAAATTCTGGTTCACGACACGATACTGGGAGTTTTTTTTTACATAATTTATAATAATAAATGTAAATAAACCTTTATACTGAAGCCAGGTGCTACGAGAAAAAAAAGAAAAGCACATGCTTCTTACGGCATTAATGTCACTTACATTTATTTACGATAATCGTGAATATTATCCGAACTGATTATTTACAGAACGATCGGATAATCGATCTTTTAGGGTAACACTGATGAACAAAGTTTTCGTTACTTGGATGCCGAGTACTGTTTCTTATGTATTTTTCGATGCTGATTCTGAATCCGTCGTCAGAAATCGTCCATCAGGCATCAGTTTTCCGCAATGGCATTGTCCATTGTCGCCGGTTAGCTTAACCGGCCTTAATACTCCATATTTGGAAAATCAACATGTTTAGCCGAATAAAAGATAGTGTGGCCATTAAAACTTGCTTTATACGACTAAATATTATGACATTATACAGAGTTCTGTAGTACATCATGATTTTTTTTTATTTGCCGAGGGAATTCCGAGTCCCTTTCACCCTTTCTAGGGAATTCTTGACCAATTAGTTAACGTTAAAATTCCCTTTAAATCTTTGAATATTTTCTACGTCATTCGCGCCGTTCCTCTTATAATTTTCAATTCATTCCACTAGATCATTTATTTTTCGTTCGTGCTCTATATTATTCGAATAATCGAGCGTTCGTGCCACGAATCTTCTGAAGATGAAACGTTCGGATAACCAAACTTTGGATGACGGAACGTTCGGATAATAATCTTGGGACATAGGGGTTCCAGCGTATTACAGATTTAACAGGCTTTCCCTTATTAATCGCTCGAGCACCATTCTAACGGCAATTAACAATCTGGCAGGTGTACAGGCGTAAGACGCGAGATTGATCAGAAGGATTTTCCTAAAAGCATTTCAGCGTCGACTTTTATGTTTCAGGGCGACCGCCTGACTTTCTCGCGTTCGTAATCACGCTACTGATGATGGTGCTGATGGCCGCGGGTGTCAAGAAATCTCTGGTGTTCAACAACGTGTTAAACGCCATCAATCTCGCCGTTTGGGTGTTCGTAATGGCGGCGGGTATGTTTTACGTCGACAGCAGCAATTGGTCCGAACACAAAGGGTTTCTGCCATACGGATGGAGCGGTGTAAGTAGACAATACGAAAATACGATTATATAAATTTATCAATTTCAACGTGACCAGTCGAAACGACTGGTCATTCATAGAATACGTTACGCGGGAAACAACCTCCGCCATTAATTTTTCAATTTTTATATCGTTGAGACATATTATATGTTGACGTCGGGACGAGGTGGGCCCGATCGTCGTCCGAAGGGTTTATACTCATGGTTGTTGCGATCGGTTGGCAAGAGAACACGCACGAATGCCACACGACAATTTTCAAAAATGATCAAACTTTATTAACTGTGCCTCCAAAATCTTGCCAACGGAATGTCTTGAACTTATGCGGAGAGCAAATCCGTGGACCTGGCAATCCTCTTGGTCGCTTCAAATATCTTATTTTGCTTCCGTAGCAGTATTACTTCCTTCCGTTCGTTTGTTAACAAATTCGGATATTTGCCAATGTTTTGTCTTGCATAGATAAACTTAAAGCGAAAAAGGTCCTCATATTTCTGAAACTATTAAACCAGTCCGACAGATTTGACTTGTTAGACGAATCGTCTTCAACTAATGTCCGTTGTTAATATACTCCTAGGAGAAGAAAATACTACAATATCTTTAGGTTGTATTTAGCAACCGAAGCTGCGAAATTAGGAAGCCTAAACTTACATCTATACTATGCGAAAACAAGAATACTGAACAGAAAGATACTACATATTTATAATACATGACTATTATAAAAATTAAAATTCGTCTGCTTAACGTCCTACGTCGACGGTCACACATATGTATAATGCGAATGGCATATCGTTTCAAGCCTGACAGTTCCTATAGAACAAAGAATCGCCTACAAAATAAAGAGAGAAAGAGACGTGAAAGATGAAAAAGGGGATGCTCGTCGCGTTCGCGGTCTCCCCGCCTGTCTCTTTCACGAATCCATTGCTTTCCTCCGCTCTTATTTCATTCCCGCGTCGTTTTTCCGCTTGCGGTTTGTACGTATCCACGAAACAATGGCAAACTTGTTGCACTAGATGGGTTTCAGCCCCCGAAACCGAGTGCATCAGGTGGACGGTGAAAAGGGTCGCGAGGGGGTAAAACGGAAGGGAGAGTCCGAATGCATGCTCCGCAGGAATGCATTCCGTGGAAACTCGTGGTTTGCAAGTTGGAATTAAACCGAGGTAGGGTGGGGGGGAGAGGCATGTCCGCCCGGAAGACGGAGAGACGTACGGATTTTTTAAATGCGAAGGGGAAAAGGGAGATTTTACAGCTCGGCGGTAGTAATCGTAATTTCGGTGTGACCGTAATGGCGTTGCAGTTTTAGAATACCCAGATGTATGTGTTTCTCCGAGATTAATAGCGGTAATCGAACGTTTAATAAGAAATTTAATTATTGTTATTAAAAGCATAAAAATTGTGAAAGCTCTTTTTTCTTTGTAACGCATAAATAAACCACTAAAAATAAATTTTGTGAAGCTCGATAAGATATTTCAAAGATTTTCAGGCGTGGATAATAAAAAAAGTTTGACGATCTCTGGGTTAAACGTTCATAAGTCGCTATTATAAAAATAATTACACATTCTTGTAATAGAAATTGATGCACTCATCGTTTAGTCCATTCTTTCCCCGTACTCCACAGTTTGTTTTTTTATAATACACTGGGCTTGATACCATTAAAATCTTGTAGGTACGAATCAAAAGTTCGAGAATCATACAAATTTTTCACACCCTGTTCCCGAACAACCCACGTACAATGACCCACAAGGATGCCTTTCCGGTCGTAAAAACTACCACCATTACGCGCAACGTGGTAGTTTTTACAACCGGGAAGGCATCCTTGTGGGTCATTGTACTCTGTTCCCGAAGAACTGGCCCGAACGATGTAAGCGCTAAATAATCCCTGACGATAAATGTTGTTGGTGCTCTCGATTGAAACCACAACAGTGCAAAGCGATCTCTTTCTTTTCGATTTGAATGAAAATGTGGATAAAGCTCGGTTAATCAACGCGATAAATACGCCGCTATTTATCTGTTGTGCGTAATCGAACAATGAAATACGAACGGGAACAGAGGCATCTACTTTAACGGCAATTATGGGAGTAATTATAATTCCGTGTTTCAAAATGGTTTGGAAAAGTGAAGTTGTAATTACGTCACGTTGCCTCCGTAATTACGTTCCGTTGGCGTAACGGTACCGCACGCGCGTCTAAATTAACTATGAACCTCGACGCGTTGAAAAACATGCCAGATTTAATTATTTTATTTTGCGTTCCATATGTACACGGCCTAGATCGCCGTGTCACCCATATTTGAGTGATGCGTCAGTATCCGCACTGCAGCAACGGAGGATCCGTTTTATTAATGTTAATAATATCAAGGTTATGAATGTGTCACGCGTGTCACCCAAACGTCGATGACGGCGGCGATCAACGCGTTAAACTTCCGATGGCGATGAACGTGCGGATTATACGCATAATGAAGAATTATGTATTAAATGTCCACAAATTATCTACTCTTGTCGCAGATTTTCTCTATCCGTTAAACTTCCAATGACGACAAACGTCAATTATACGCATAATAAAAAAATATATATAAAATATTCACAAATTATATAGTCTCGTCGTAGATTTTCTCTATTCGTTAAACTTCCAATGGTGACAAACGTGCGGATTATACGCATAATAAAAAATGATATATGTTAAATGTCCACAAATTATGTACTCTTGTCGTAGATTTTCGCTATCCGTACGAAGCTTTTCGATAAACGATTTAAAACAAGATTTCTGGGTCGAACGAAGGGGGCTGTTTGCTTTTTCGCGAGATCAAATATTAGCGTAGCGCCATTATACGTTGCATCATGGACATTGGCAAAAGAGTCGAGATCAGGGGTGTCTTAGGAAAGTGAGACAAAGGGAGTGACTCCCTGTCAAAGAAGACCGACTTCGCAAGAGCGAGGGGTAGAAAACGCGCCCGACGATCTCGAATTTCTTTGTGCTCCCTAGCCACGGCTCACCCCCCTTCCCCTTTACCCACTTTTACTTCTTTTCTATCTCGATTAAAGCCTGCGAAGTCGGCCGAATCTCGAACAAAGGATGCATCCTTGGAATTTCATTGCGAGAAGGGCTTCTCTCCTTACGGAATTGTTACTTCTTTGAATCATTATTCCGGGTTAATTGGTTGTAACGCGAATGCAAGGAGCCGACGGTTCCCGTTGCTGATTAATTCGATCGATCGTCAGATTTTTTTAGAATTTTGTAGATAATAATATAATTGAGTACTTCACTTTGTAATACCCGTTTTACAAGGAATGGGAACTCTGGTACATAATTTATAATCTCTTCGTAACCCAGGACGAGATATCTCGCGACTCGATTCCGGTAGATTAACGCTTTTGTCGAAAAATCTCGCTATTCGGTATCGACTGTCCGATACTATAGAATTTCAATTTTTGTCAATACCGGGTGACGAGATTTCTCGTCAAAAGCGTTAGTCGGTTGGCACCGAGTCGCGCGATATCTCGTTCGGTGTTGCGAAAGGGTTGATGACCAAAAAAAAAGGTTTTACAACTGAATGCGAAAATTCGATGTTGCGGTATCACGTAAACTCGATGCCGCGTTTTGAGTTTGTCTATCTTTGGAAGAGAATCACGAATTCGTTTGGTATCGGATCGAAACAGAGTGGAAGAGACGATTTGCGAAACATGAAAAATTCATTTTTCCGGGCATATACTAGTCATGCTTTTACATATTAAAAAAAAAAACATATTCACTATCGTTATACTAAAAAACTGCAATTGTAATTCGCAGATTTCGATTTGTGACAGATGAAACTTTATTCGTCGATTTAAATTGTACAGTTCGCGGATCCTAACAAACGATTAATTTAAATTCCCGTCACGGACAAGCGCACGGATCCGAGGGGTAATATTTTAGTTAGAATTCTACACTGCCGTTAACCCCTGACCTCTTTGAAATTGCACGCTTTTGGATCGTCGTGGGCGACAATAGCAGGAAAAAATAGAACGCGCGGTGTAAAGTCACTAGAGATTCTGAATCCTCTCGTATAGAACCCACGCACCCTTATAAGGTCGCTCAAAATGCATTCATTCTTCCACCGTGCTGCTCGTAAAAAACTTTTCCCGCAAATGCCCCAGAAACGCTTGCGCAAAATTCCAACGATACACCCCCGTCGTCGATGTTTTAACCCTCCGTCAGTGGAAATTGATCTTAGAGACACGCGGAGCGTTACGTTTTATTTTTAACGTATCGATGAACCTAGTTTAACGATGAAATGCTTTACAAAGCTCATTTTCAGCTTTCAGCGTACTCCATTGTGTACACATTAAATTTTAACGGTCGAAACGTTTACCTATGTACGTTGAAAATAAAACAAACAGTCGGGACGTCTCTCTCGGGCCAATTGCAACCGACGCGGGGTTAACGTCGCATTGTTTAGGAATCGGTAGAAAATTTCCTATTCTTCCTCTCGAAGAAGAGAATTCCAAGAAATTCTCTCGGGCGTACGGCTCCACTGAGAGCGACGTAAAAAGTTTCCTTTGAAAAATATGAAAGGGGGGTGTTGGAAGCTCCCAAGGATTACTTTATTAAAAATGAACAGCGCAGTTGAACGTTATCAGAAACGAAATGTTGGAGAACAAAGAATTTACGACATACAAATACGAATTCCACGACGCTAAATTCCATTATTTATTTGTTCCCCATCGGTTTCTCGCCGGCAAAGTCTGGTCGTTCAGCGCGATATCCATTTTTGATAGCGCCGTACTCCATCGAAGGGCGGTAATCGACAAATTTATTTCGGAGCCAACCTTTTTCCTTTTCGCCCCTCCCGTCGTTCGGATCGATCGGCGATATTCGATGAATATTTTCGGTCACGGGGACAAGCTACTCCCCGCAAACAGAAATTTGTGATCTCTGTGCTATTACCATGATAATATTCCCTCTTTGTTTCCGATGCACCAGGGAGAGAGACTCGTATTTGCGGGTATGCGGAAATACTTGTCTCGGTTCACTTCTTTTTCTGCTTTATATTCGCATTCGCGAAACAAAGTTTGGCTGACCCCAAAAATCCCCTTTGACGTCGGTGGAGAATCGGCAACATGAAATAGGATTGATCCCATCGTAATTTGTTGAGCCCAAAAAAAAAACCGAGTGTAGCTCTCATCGTAAATATTATACAAACCGACGCGACGCGGTTTTAGTTTCACATCGGAGTAACTCTACCCAAAGGGATTAGGGTAACGCGTCCGACGATTTATAGTTTGCGACCGACCAATGTAACTCTGCCGGGTGTACAGTTTGCAAGTTTTGCCGAAGAATTAGCTAAATTTAAAATAGAAAAAGACTTTTCGATTTTCATAAAGCGGAATGATTTTATGTAGAAAACAGAAATTCTTAAAATAATCGATCGATTAGAACGAATGTGAATTTAATTTTTGACGTATCTTCTGGCCGTGTTTAAAGGATGAAAAAGAATTTTAAAAGAATGAATTCAATCAAGTAGCAATACTTTCGATCGAGGCACTGGATTACCGTTCATCCTATGAATTCCAATCTTTCGAGTTGACGTATATCGCTTGGTTGATAGACAAGTGGCACAATTCAAAATAATGAATTGAACAATTTTCAAAACACAATTACCACGCACCATATAAAAAATTATCACAAAATCGTTATTGTTTGTCGTGGCTTTATCATTTGATGCTAGAACGTTCCTGTTCGGCATTAGGATGACCCAGTAATGTTGTTTTCGTAATAAAACTTTACAATTGTGTGACATTTTTGTCCACGGAGCCATACATTTATCTCAATTTTTAATTACTTATAATTAGCTCTTTCCTCGTTTTAGAATGTTCTGTTGATTACGCTAAAAGCGATAACATTTACATACAACTTTCCCTGTATATGTATAAAGTAATTCGCAGTTTGAATCGTCGCCGATCCATCGTACGGCGCACGCGTTGGCCTTTAACGACCAAATTCATTCTGGTGGTGGTTTTACGAGGGGTGCGTGGGCGGGAGAGAGCGCAAGGGCGTTTAAACTTTGAACTGCCAGAGTGAAATACAACTAGACCGAGCAGCCGTTTCGACGAATCGCGAGTGCTCTCCTTTCAATCTCATCGTTCCCACCGTATTTTCAGTTTTTAATCAAATTCGTTGCACTTTGCATATAAATTTTCCCTATATATCAACCGAGATATTTTATTGCTGATTTTTACACTTGTAAATATAAAGCGCTGCTTTTTAAAAGGTAAAATAATCGACATAACATGAAGGTTGGAATTTTTTTTTTAAAGAGGTATCACTGTTTCTTCCATAATATAATGGAAACAGGATATTATAATCACCGATAATGCTCTCAATTGGTTATTGTTATCCCAAGCGGTTTATATGTAGTTTTTGATACATGTACGTAGGTTGTATTATATTGTAACAATTTGTGTTCAATAATATGTTTTTTTTTTCTTACCTTCTGCTTCATGTTATCAGGCGGTTATTGTTATCAAAAGCTCGGATTGTAGTAGGACAGATCAGGAAAATTTGACGTTAATGGTCTGCTATTGAAACACGAGTAGAAACTCTAAATTCATTTACATTTTGTAACATACGTAACATTTCATCCGGGATCTAATCTTATTTCGTGCCACCTCATCCAATATTATGTTCTTCTGATATCAAATTTAACTTTGTTTCAACCTTTTTTCGATACCACAATAAATTGATCTTGCAATAGAAGAACATGCTATCAAAGGAGATATGCACATAATTATTGTTGCTGACAAATTTTTCAAAGTATATCATAGGTAGAGCCCTAGCCCATGACTAAGAGATAAATGTAAGATTTTTATAAGGGAGTAGTTTGAATCGTGGGATACAAGAACACATTTAAATTCATTAATACAAAGTACTACATTTAAAAAAATGCAATGACACTGTGTCGCAACCTCGTAATGGACTGAACGTTCGTAAACTAAAAACACTCATGGGCTTCGCATAAATATAATTTAAATTAGATACTTATATCAAGTTTCGAAGAAAGAAGTCAGAATATATTTGCAGCTATTCGCCCGATAATATTTATGTATAGTAAACGCAAATATTATCGGCCCATATCCCACTACGTGGAGTTTGCTGCTACTCGAGACCCGAAGAGAGATAGACGCACCAGGCATACGTCGATCTCCCTTGAACAATGGTGTCTTATTAATAACTTAACGAAGCGACAAACAGACGATGAAATGAGACGCGGCGCAAAAATCAGTGGGGAGAATTTAAAGCCCAAAAGTATTACTTGCTCGCGACTTTCGCATGCCCCGACCAGCAGAGCAGAGGGGGCGGGCCTGCGTCCCGCACAAGTTAAGTCGAAAACTCGGACTGCCAAGACTTCTTGAGGAGTCTCAACGACCACCTGCCTAACTGTGCAGGATTCGACTTACGACACCCTCCAGGACTTCCAACCTGGGACAGACCCAAGCTGGGTATCCAAGACAAGTGCGCGCTACTGCCACACACTCCTCTCAGACCGAATTGTTACGTGCAAGTAATAACAATCGGGCAAGAGGGAAATGAAAAACATAAAGCCACAATAAAATGTTGTCGCGAAGAACCGAGATTGAAAGTACCGAAATCGTCTGTTTATCGTGAAGTCATTCTCACACACACACACACACACACACACACACACACACACACACACACACACGCAACAATGAGGTATTGGAATTCCAGCCCCAACGTTGAGATCAGAAAAAAATATAAAAATAGGAGAGTAGACGCGTGAAAACTAGTAAGGGGCTATACGCCAAAAATCCGCGACTGCTTGACCACTGATCACTCGTGGTCAACCGGTCACTTACCAGTGGTCACTCATCCTTGACGAACACCCGGAGCTGAAGATCCGACTCCACCGAGCGTTGCAGCCACACTGAACTCCTTGGCGCCGCAACGCTCCATATTGATAGAAACCAATGGTAAACCCATGGTCTTCGAACCCTCGTTTTCATAAATCATAACTAGGAAGCATCAACCGTTAGACAAAAATCCGTGATTTCTGGATCACTGACCACGAACGTCACCAGTGGTCAAGTGGTCACCTACCAGTGGTCACCCATCCTCGGCGAACACTCAGAGCTAGAGCTGGAGTTGCAGTTGGAGCTCTGAAATCAAAGGTGAACCAAAGGCCTTTGAACGGTTGTTTTCAAATATTTTTACCAGTGTATCGTTTCTATAAGAAAATGCAAAAAAGAAAAGGAATTTTTGATTCATTAGATCCTGCAAACTGGTCGCCCCCTTAAGTATGATTTCATCGTCAATCTAGTCAATCTCGAGATATGGAATCCCAAAAATGGCACTTTTTATTACGAAACGTCGTCTTCTCCGCCGCCGTCTCCGTCTCTGTCACGCTGTAATAAATGCTGGCTTTTATGCTCTCTGTGGTTAATTTGACCAACCCGTTCAGTTGTTTTCAACTTTTCAACTCTCCCACACACGTCCTCATTCTTTCTGATCTTCTCACCTGTCCCACCCCCACGCCCCTTTTCACCCATCCTTATAGAATGACGTAACTTACGAGTACCCCTTATACAGGGTGTTACGTAAACGATAGTAGTCCATTGAATACCTGAGAAAATTCCAAGCAGATTTTCCCTTACCGAAAATGTGGAAAAGCCTTTGTTAACGAGATATCAATGAAAATCGGGAACCAATCGGAGAGGGACACACCGTGTCGCGTGGTCCACGTGATAATCAATAACCGGTGCTGCCGGTTACCACGCTCTTCTACGATTGGCCGTTGTTTTCGGTTAATATTTCGTTAACGAAAGCGCAACCAACGTTGTCGATAAGAAAAAACCTGCTTGGAATTCTTTGAGGCATCGCAATTTTCAACGGATTACCACCAATTTTGGTACAGTCTGTATATATTAATTAATCGTTCAGTTGGGAAGCTAGATTCTCAGGAACGACTTAAATAATATGGTAAAAGTTTTTTTCATTACGAAAAACAAAAAACAGAAAAGTAACTAGAAAGAATAGTGGTCGTTTCACCATTGCACGGTGGATTGCATTTCAATTTCCCTCTTCCCTTATCTCCACTTACGTTTTTCCATGCGCAACGATTAACCGTTACGTACACTTTTTACCTATCCTCAATTGCGTTTTCCCTTTAATCATTTTCTTCCCGTCCTCCCGTCTTTTCATGTTCTCTCCGACGAACTAGAACTTCTTAATTGTCCGCTCCTCGAAGTTTTCTCAACCGTGTTCGGGTTACGTTCTCGATTAATCTATTTGGCAAACCCTTAATTCCCAACCTCGCCCCGCTTCCTTTGCGCCAAAATTTCCATCGCACGGTCCCTCTGTCGCGGTTGAATCGGCTTTGAATTAAACCTCCATTTTGGGCGTCCATTGTTACGATCGCTCAAAAGAGCGTCTTAATTCTCCTCCCGGCGGTATCGCGGAAATTTCAATTCCTGAATTCCCCGCCCCTCACCGAGTTAGGCTCCGCGCTGGATTCTCATTTGCGGCCTTCCAGTTCTCAACCCAGACGCGCCGAGACGCGTCAGAAATTCATAACCGCGTTAAACTTCTTGAAAGATTAACACTATTCCTACCGGCACTTCACGGAACGTATACCTATTCCTACCGTCACCGGTCTTTAAAACAACCTATATGTCTTAATATAGAAGGAAGATAATAGCCAATTTGATAGCGGAAAAATATAGTTCCTTTTATGTAGTAATAAATAATGTATATTTTATTTTTTTTCATCGATTTTGTTACAAGTGAGGAGGCGATCTTCGAGATTTAGACTTTCAGTGTATTTTCTCGTAATTTGCTCAAACATTTTTTTATGTATGCATTGAACTCAGAATCGGTACATTTTTATTTGGTTTAGTTTTGCAAATTGTCAGAATACAGTCATTTAAAGGGTATAATTTTGTCGAGGAACGTGCCATGTTGTCCTTTCTCTGTTCTGCCAAGTTTGGTAGACCCTTCCATTTGCGCGAATTTTTCCAACAACCATAGTTTTGTTTGTTAAAAGTTTAGTCGCAAAAGTGTCTTTAATTGTTTCGTTTTGGAGATTTCAAGAGTACCGATGATCTGTTTCGAAGACACTTTTAGCCGATCACTCTAAATGAGACGCCATGAGTATGAATTGGGGTTAAAGTAAGGATTTATAATAAATCGATTTTGAGAGTACAAGCGCACAGATTTGCGCGAAAACTGAACGCAGAAAGCTACGTATAATTTTGCCCACGGGGGAAGTCGTAACGCAAACACGGTCGATGAAAAACGCGTTAAAATTCCGACGGCGTTTGTTTTCAGGTATTCACCGGCGCCGCGACGTGTTTTTACGCGTTCATTGGATTCGACATAATAGCCACCACCGGCGAGGAAGCGACGAATCCGAAGCGGAGCATCCCCCTTGCCATAGTTTCCTCGTTGATCATAATTCTCGTCGCTTACGTCACCAGCAGCATGGTGCTAACGTTGATTGGTGAGTAGATCGTTACGAAGCGCCGCAACGTATACTTTGACTGCGCTTCGAGCGCAGGTAACGGGGCGGTATGAAAAACGAGCTTAATTCCTCTTCGCTTTAAAACTCGAAACGTTTTTATTTGTCCGCGCGAGAGATACGAGACGCAGATCGGCGGAAAGTTTGTTGTTTAACGATTTGAGCGTTCGCGCGTGATACGTCTGAAGCGGTTCCGGATATGACTATTAATAAACGTTGTACAAAGCTATTTGGAGAACCGGATTGGTATTAGAAGAGTTATGAAGAAAAAAAAGGTTAAAATATCCGTTCTGTAGAGCCGTTATCGAAACTGATAATCCTTTTTCACTCATAATTATTTCAATATTTTGATAGTATCATACTATTTCGATTCTTAATAATTGATTTATGCACCGGGGCTCATATAATAAGTTATGATTTTTGTTTGACAAAAATTCGGGCGCTGCTATGATCAAAATTGGGCGGAGGTTTTCCATATTCTAATAGAAAATATAGCTTTTGAAATTTTCATTATGAGTTACGCGAGGAGAGGAGAAAATTACATTTTTCAGAAATTGGAACTTGTGCTTTGGGTCTGGCATAAAAAGTATATATCGCGAAATAATTTGACATATACAATTGTTCCAACGAACGATGACCTTCGAATAAAAATTTTAACTTAAAGGTAAATACGTGGAATAAAATTGCGGGTACCCTTATCACTTAACGACTAATTAGTCACGGGAAATTCATTTTCCGTCACTTTGCGCGGCCCTTGGCCAGCCTTGACCTCCCTTCACGCTTCCACGATCACCCTTTCAGCGTCATCGTGATCCTTTCCGTTACCCTCGTCAGACAGTGTACGGTTCGTTATGTTTTGAAATAACCTCAAGGCGGTTCCGAACGTGATTGATTAATCGTACGGATAAAAATAAACATTCTCCTTGATTTGTGTTAACTCGCGATTTTCTCATTGATCGCTGGCAAAACTAGGAGACAGAATAAAGATCGAAGAGAATCGATCACTCGATGGGTAATTTCGTTTTAACAAAAAGTTAAAGTCTTTGTATTTTTTTTCGAAATTGTAGTTTTTTTTTATTATCGCGTTAGCACCAGGAACGAATCCTTAAAATATACGGTAGACGTAACTCACAGTTTTTGAAGGGCCCACAGTACCTTTGCTAGTGGCTTGTATCAAGAAATACAAACCCTGAGTGAAAGCCCCCGCAGAAATCCCACCAAGTAATAATAATACAATTACTCATAATTAATCATATTTATTTATTAGTTGTCTCGACCACAATGGTCCCGGGAGGACTGAGTACCCGTAAAATTTTTAGGAACAATAACATATTAGGGTATCCCAAAATTTCATGCGTTTTTCGTATAACATTTTCCCCTTATTTTTAAAATTAATTAACCGGCTTTATTTCATTGTGTTATACGCCATTCCATAGCATTTTTAATTCTCTTTCATGTCGCATATTACACATTGATAAAAAACTTAAAATTATTATTTTTTTCCTTTAATTCAGCATCATTGTGGAAAATTTCAAATCTCTAGTCTTTTTACGCAATTACTGAAAGCAACAGTTGAAAGCGACTGAAGCGGCAAGAAAAGTTTGCGAAGTGGAAAGCGAAAATGTGGTCTCCATTCGTGCAGCGGAAAAATGATTCAAGAAATTCAACAACTTTGCCGAGGTTCGAGTGGGGTGCCGCGAGTTTTTCGCCTCTCAAATAAGGAACGATACCGACGCGAAATCGAACAACTTGCAAATAGATGGCTTCAAACTATACACATAGATTCAAATGGTCTTTACTTCAAAACTTAACGTTATTTTGTTTTGGTGAAATTTATATTGGATCTTTTAATTAAAGAAGCGCTCGAACTTTTGGACCACCCACATATTTATTTATTCGACAATAATTAATAATATAATAATAATGAATTAATGTATTATTATTACTAATTAATATTATTATTGTTGATAATTAATATACTATCAGATTGTACGCCGATATTAGAATTGAGGATTCACGGCGATAGAAACTTTGACGATCGCTGACTTTAGGACCGAACATATATTTTCCCTGGTTTCAGTTCCCTACGACGAGGTTGATCAAGATTCGGCACTGGTGGAAATGTTTGGCCAAGTTGGAGCCTACAAATGCAAATACATCGTCGCCGTCGGCGCATTGGCCGGGCTGTCGGTTTCCATGTTCGGCAGCATGTTCCCGATGCCTAGGATAGTTTACGCCATGGCCCAGGATGGCCTCATATTTAGGTAATCACGAAAATCTAATTTATGTATATACAGGTGTATAAGTAAATAGATATTTAATTATGGGATCACAAGGTAGAGGATTTTACTAATTAGGGAGAAAAGTAATCGTCAATTAGGCTTTTAATTGTATGGATCGATTCAGAGAGCGATTTGTTTTAAGCGATCGAGCGAAATATTTTTTAAACAATTAATGGTACAAAACTATGTTTCACATAAATATTGCGCGGTTTCAAAGGAAGGAACATGTAACGCGCTCGACTTTTTTTATGAAAACTTCTAGACGACGTTAAAGTCACCGACAGTTTGTTTCAGAGATATTTCAGCGAATCGTTAAAAATGAGGAATTTCATACCCATATAACGTAGTTTAAATTATTTTGCGAAATTATTAATTTCGCGAAAATGTCTTCAACCATGGGAATCGTATCTCGCACAAATAAATTATTCTCAATCCACGTCAATTAATAAAGCGATTAATAGAAATTCGATTTATCATGTAATTTTGGAAACCAGTTTCTCGCGTTCCGAATTGAACGTGGAGAGTGAATAATTTACCTAATCTTGTTCCTCCGAATAATAATGTTAATGATTCAGGACCCTGAGTCAAGTATGGCCGGCGACGGGTACCCCAGCTCTGGCGACTTTAACTTCCGGCGTGTGCGCGGCCCTGGCTGCCCTTTTGATCCAATTGGAGGTTTTGGTGGAAATGATGTCCATCGGTAAGACGGTTGGCGGAACGTGGCGATCTCACGCTCGTTTCGATATGTCTACCATCTTTTTGTTCGATTGAGACGATACGAAATAACTTTGAACTCGAAGTAGCACTTATCGTCCGAGAAACTGATCCACTCAACTTTGCCACCCCAAATATTTTTCTTACCAAGCGCGTAAGGGGATGTTTTCTCTGTGCGATGGGGGGCTTTCGTGGCAGAGGCTTTATTAGGCTGGTTCTTTTTTTTGTGTAACTGGAGTCCATCGGTTCTTTTTTTGTGGATGGTGCTCTTCAGTTCTTTTTTTTTGTGGAACTGGAGTACTCCAGTTTATATGTTTCCAATTAAACTTTTTTTTAGTTCCGTAAAAATCTAATACGTGCGGATGTATCGAATGCAACGTAAAAATACTCTATTCGGGAGTCAGCAATTTTTCTTGAAATTGCGTTCCACTTTAAAACAGTCTCGTATCCCAATGAAAGCTCGTCAGAGTAAAAATCGAGTAAAAACCATCTCCTCGGAGATTGCGTAATAAAAATATTCCAGCTGGAGAACTTAAGCGGAGCAACGTAACGTTTAAAGCGAAGCAGTTTTGTACTTATAACTTTATAAGCCATTAAGGTGAACATAATATTTTTCCATTAAATTTCTTTCTCTACCGATCGACAGAAAGTACTCGATCGTACGTCTCCGGCGAAACGACGTACTTATTTAAGGGTAATTACAGGTACCTTGCTGGCCTACACTTTGGTTTCCACGTGTGTACTGATTTTACGTTACCAACCGCATTCGACGAATCTCGTGGAGCTACTTCCACAGAGTCTGAGAACACCCTGCCGATCGCCGACAAAGGAAACTCAGGGAAACGGTCAAGTGACTTATGGGAAGGAACTGAGACCCGATCAGCTGACGACAGCATTGAATACCGTTCAAGCTACTCAATCGGAAATAACCGCAGCGAATAATGGCCAGCGTATCATGGTAAGATAATTATACGATGAACTTTTTCCCAAGAATGAAGGATCCCCGGGGGAAAAGAAAAACGTGTCAAGTGACGGAGCCGATAACGAGGAAGTGTCGTTAAAAATTGCCGTGCAATCTATATCAGACGCAACCCCAGTAACGACTTGTCACAACGTTTATCCGTGTTCTCGTTATTCACAAGACTCGCGCAGTTTTACGTTCGGCGTCACCGGTGAGGTATTACTTTTTATCTTTCCACGATCGTAGGTGTTTCCATAATTATACGCTTTGCTCCAACGAAATTCACAGTGTTCCACCCTCCTCCTAATTTCTGAGCAAGAATCTTCCATCTTTGCAAAAACGGAAGCTATCAGCATATTCGATATTACCGCAAATTCCGACGGACTTTCCTCTCATGTTCCGGCACACTGTCGCAAACATTTTACGTAGCTTTAACGGCTTCGCTGCCACAGACGAGATATGTCGTGACGTAACACCGTTCCTACAGTGTCACGGATGAATTATTCCGTTTGTTTGTTAATATTTGAAGGAGAGTTCTAATATGGGAAAATATCAGTTTATCAAAAGCAATAGAGGGTGATTACTAGACAGCGGATGTTTATGCAAAATGCATTATTTTTATACCGCTTTAAATGGATTTTGTGAATCAAATGCCATCAGTATGCGTGAAATATACTGTAATATATTGTACGTATAAAATAAAATGAAATAATGCATTAAATAGTTCATTAAGTGCATAAAATAAAGTAGAAAATAATGCATTTTGCATAAAGATAAAGATCGCGTTAAAAACAGTTCGTTATTTACTCTTCGCATTCATTCATTTATTAACGAAATTTCCAATATGATCCGTACTATAAATACATATTTTCAAAGTTGTGGTATTCTTTTGCGATCGCCGTTTATTATTTTTAGAAAAAGTGATCTTTATTTTCCTTGAAGATGATTGCGTCGTGGGATAGCTTACCCGTAGCACCCGCACGAACGGTATTACGTCGCGTGATATCTCGTCTGTGGTACCGGAAGAACGGAATTGCATCGCACGATATCTCGTCCATGGTAGCAAAGCTGTTAACCCTCTACCGCATAATATTCTCATGTGGGAACACAAATTGTAAATGTTCTTATACGATTTCCAGTGTATTTAATTAACGTAGAGGGTTGAAGTAGAGAAAACCAGGAACTCGTGCCTCTACCTAATTTATTTTCAACACCTCGCAAGACACAATCTTCGGCGATCGATTTTGCATCAACCTCCAGTCGTAAGAAAGCCCCGGGGCAACGCGACGGACAGATACGTCGCAAAACTGGATATCAGGCATCAGCGATATCCTCAATCCTGTCGTGTAACGCGTCCTCGGGAATCATTATCCGACGTTATTGCGAATTTCGTCCCACAAGTACCGCGCAAGTATGAATTTTTGATGGATCACTTCGATTTTTCATTGGCAACAGGTAAGACGCGTCAGAAGGTGTAACAGCTCGTCGCCGGATTCCGACGACACTTATGGCGGGGAGGAGGACGAAGTCGGGCTGGGTAAGGACGATCAGTATCTGGTCAGCGACAGGACTGAAAATAAATTTTACGGGAGCGTGCACGCAGCTGCGGCTGCATCCACGTGCGGTAGCACGCATCAGTATCCTGGAACCACGCCAATCATAGGACCGCCCCTGAATTATTTGCAACGTCGATTACAGGTGAGAAGTAAATCGTATTTGACGATGGTATTTGGCATGGCGAAACAACGAATTAACCAGTATCGTTGCGATTGCAAATTGTGTATCTCGATGTTTACCAATCGCCGTTGTTCCCCGTTGATCGCATTATTTGCGACGGCCCTTTAATTCTGTGTGTGTTTTTTAAATTCATTTACAAACTTGTTCAATCCCATTTATATTTCCGGAATGCCACGTTGAAATTTGATTGCTCCCACGAATGTTTGGATTATTATTCGTAAGTGGTTGTTTCATGATGTACGCGTTATCGCTTTATTATTTATTGCCGCTTTGTTCTTTGGTTGATGTTTCGTTTGGTATATTTACCATCGAAAAATGCCTCATGTCGAAATATTATTTTATAATTGTATTGCCGCCACGTTTATTTAGTTCGAATAAATGAGCGATTGATTTGGGTATCTTAAATTATGCTTTTTGCGTACACGAATATTTGGTTCCGCTACTTGATTTCGTTCATCGTTTTAGATTTTTACGAAACCTTATCGGACGAGTATGAAATGAGAACGAGACCGCTCAAAATCTTTCGCTCGTGTTCGAGTATTCTGCTCGTGCTTAATTTAGGTGCACGTTACGTAATGAGCATTTCTTACAATTAGATAATTAGGTGATTCGTCCGATGATTAATTGATCGTGCGATAATGTATTTCCCAGGCGGCACAGTACCTCTGCCCAGCAATCTTTCCTTGGGTGGATCGAGGTCCCGCGACGGAGGCGTCGGGACGCTACGTCATGAAATTAGTCGGCATTCTTTACCTGCTGATCTTGATCTTCGATCTGATTATCGTGTGCGGCATGGGTGAGTAACGAGTCGCTAGAAACGAAATCTAAAATAATTATGTCCATTTGTGTTCTTGAAAACGATATCATCAAAGGTATAATAAAATTATAGATATTAATATTCAGTCGTTTCGTATTATTAAATATTTAAATTACGTTTTTTAAAGACAATATAAACTGATTAAATGCTACATTTTTTTTTCATGAAATTATGTCATTAATTTATATAAATCGAATTAACGTATAACATTAGATCTTTCATCGTTCTACTTTATGAAAATGGCGCAAAATTTTAGGAAACATGGGCACATTCACGACGTTACTGATGTTTGGTTTTCTCTTCGCCATAATCGGCGTGTTACTCGCCATTAGTAGAAAGCCGCAAAATAGGTGAGTGGTGTAGATTCGAACGATCGGAAGTTCTACCTACGATTTTTATGTTTGTTAAGAAAGTCAAATAAAAAAGAAGATTACAGCTTTCAAAAAATTTCAGGAACGCTATGATGTTCATGACGCCCGGTCTGCCATTCGTTCCTGCGATCGCCGTCACTGTTAACATTTATCTCATCTTCAAGCTGAGCATTTTAACCCTCGTCAGATTCACCATCTGGATGATATTTGGTAACGAAGATTTAAAAACAGTCGTAGAGAATCTTTGTGCACTATATTCCAGTTATACCGACGGTCCCAGAACTATATATATATAAATTATATCTAAAATAATATCAGGCAAAAACTATCTTTTTAAATTACGCATACTCATGGATTTAAAATGCGTTTCCTAAAATTAAAATGATTTTCTGCACCAATAACCAGAATTTTGAAAACAGCCGGGAACTGGCGTTTAAACCGGAAATGTAAAACTGGTACAAAATGTGTTAAGATAATTTATATATTCGAAAGAATGTTTGGATAAACCTGGTATTTCTGTGCTAATTATGAATTAACCAAACCAGCGTGCAATTCACGCTGCATTAATTTTGGCATCAATCCGTCCCGCCATCGAATCGTTCAGTTCCACTCCATTAAACGGTACCCATTCTCCCGCAGGTTTCATAATGTACTTCTACTACGGCATCAAGCACAGCAGCCTGGAGGAAGGTGCCTCGTCCGAGAACCACGGCGACGGTGTGTCGGCCGGTAATATCGAGCTGACGGTGACCGACCATCAGAGGCAACAGCCGAAGCCGTCGACGACGACGACGACGACGACGGCGGCGACGCATCCGTCGCCATTCGCGTCTTCCGACCGCAGTATCTACGAGGGCCAGCAATTGGACGCGTTCGGGCAGCCGGTCTTCGGTAGCACGAATTTCGGCGGGACACCGAGCCAGAGGTCGGAGGCGGGCGGCCCGGCGCTCTTCGTCAATCAGGAAGCCTTTCCCACCTGGGACGATTGAGCGGAAAGGAGCCGATATACATAATATACAGAAGATATAATATAAATATTACGCAAGCCTGACCGGCATCGAATATTCATCGGGGAGAACGGACCTTTCGGAGATCGCGGGAATTCCTGCATAATTCATTCTTTTCTGTCTCCGCTAAATGCGTACGCGCGCGTGCCACCGCGTGTACACACATACGTGGCTTTCAGTTTTCTCTCTCCGTTGGTTCGTTTACGTTCGGACCGTTCGAGACTTTTAACCACGGTCCTGTTTTACGTTGTTTCCGTTAGTACCGTGTAGTTGAATGTCTTTTTGTCATATCGTCGGAGCACTCGACGGGGTCCGTGGTTCGCTGAGTACCCTGGGCCTCGTTTAACCGCTTTCCTCCTAATTATTACGCGGTTTTTTTTGTGGATCTCAAACCTCCCGCGAAATAAGTGAGTTGACCCCTTGACGTCTGATTTTGTAATTATGCACAGAATGGTTGTATCCCCTTGGGTTAAGGTAAATAACATTGTTGCATATCTGCGTACTTAATATAATTTAGGTGTCAAGGTTTGCATATTGAACTTTTCTTTTAAGCAAAACCATTCAGGCATCAAGGGTTAATGAAATTTTTATCGGTCACGGATCGTTCGTTTCTTTCGGTTTACAATTTCTTCCAGACGCGTCTCATTTGTTTCGTTGATTCGACTTTCGTCATCGTAATGTCGGCCGTTGCTTTGCCATACGTTCTTCTCAATGCGATTTAATTTTATCTGACCACGAGTGAAACTAGTGCACTCGCGGGAGTTACGCATTCGGTAAATGTAAAAACGCGTATCCGAGCAAGTTTCGAGACTCTTACCGAAATGAGATCACCGAAAATGAACGTTCGCTTAGAATCGCAAGCGCGAGTAGAAAGATTCGCGATTCTCCGAGGGCCAAACTTGTTGACTACTGTTTGGGACGAATGTAGCAAATAATTTCGCGGCAATATTTATTATCCTAGTTGTATAAAAAACAAGAAAAATGAAACGTCGTTTACGAGGGGGAGTTGTCGGCGATGGAGGGGGGAAAAAAATGAAGAGACGACACGAATGATTTAGGAGACGGGCGCAGATCTAGGATCAACGGGAAAAATCGAGATCGGGAGAATCGACGCGATGGATTGACGAGACCATTACCATTCCTAGTAATAAGTCGAAACTTGTGTTTTCCAAGAGAGCATTTTAATTGCTAACTGATACGTTCAAACTTACCGCTAGTCCAGAGATCGAAAGAAAAATTGAGGAGAGTATGACGCGAGAGGATCGAATGAAAGAGGGAGTGAAACAAAAAGAAAACAGAAGAAAAAGACAGAGAGAATAACGACGGTGCGAAAGGGCGAGAATGACAGATAGATGGGGAGAAATCGTTCCTGAGTGAGAGAACCGGTCGTGAGAATGGCGGAGCGAGTCCGTAGTAGAGGTTTCTTCAAAAAAACGACAAAAAAAAAAAGAAGATTAACAGGAAGAAAAAAAAATTGATCTTGCCTAAAATCTAGTCTTTCCCGTAAGAAGGAAGTTTTAGTCTAACGTATAATCCTATACCTTTAAGCTTAAGTATAACGACTCGCATACGTCTTACCTCGTGTAAATCGTTTGATTATTCGTTTCACGCGTTCTTTGTATAAATCGTCTTAGAATATAAGGTGCGCCACGCGAGGGTGGAATCGAAGGGGTTGCAGGAGGGTTGTTCGATGAAGTGGCGTGAAACGAGATAGACGGGTGATTCTGTTCCTTCTATTTCGATTCGTGGTAGTATCGGGGATGTCTCGAATGTATCGAGAATCTTTGGAAGATTCTAGTTTTTTTTTATCTTCCGTTACTTGGATAGGCATACTATCGATTTGACGCATAGAATATATTATTTGAGTAATCGGAAAAATCCGAGTTCGTTGAATTCGACGAACGTTATTTTATCGACCTTTAGAAATTTACTGATATTTTTGAGACAACTCCCCGGGATTTGTGTCTTCGATATTGCGGAACGTTTATTTTTTCGAATCGTCGGCGGGTACGATGAATCCTGAAACGCGTTTCTTCTCATCGTTTTCGTTTTTTTCTTTATGTACTAAATCTTCCCGTTATTTTCTACTTTGCCACGTTCGAACTCTCAAAACGTCGAATACTCCCTGTTCCATTAAACAGTAAAAAAAAAATGTATACGTTGATTAGAGGGAGGTGTTCGCAACCCGTAATTCTTTGCCACAATTATTCCGCGTCGAAATTGTAGCAAATTAATTTGACACCTATGATGAATATTTGTTACAGTTTGGAGATTTGTTTGAAGTATTTATAGAACTTACGTATCATATTCTTGTCTAACACTGACGTAGCGAAAATTTGTTGCGCGAAAAATATTGTTAATCGCCTTGTACTCGTTCTTGGGTTTCATTTAATCTATCATTATCGAACACCTTCGTTTTGTGTAACTTTTTAAATCTTTTACCGTAGCTTTTTTCCACGCATTTTCAACACCTTCGTTACGTTCCACCATGCTTTGCGATCGAGGACATTAAATATCCTGAATTCGGTCAATTCGTGCGAAATGAGAAAAATGACTATTTAGCGATAGCATACAGAGAATAGTCAGAAATTTACGTCTCTCCGTTTATTATATTCTCGGATCTATATATCGATCGGTGATGTTTTCACATATCAGTCTGCACCTTTTGCAGGAAGGTATTTGTGAGATTTTTGTGCGAACGAGAGAATGAAATGAAAGAATGTTTGTGTGAGTGTAAAAAAGGGAGAGAGAGAAAGAAAGAGAGAGAGATATTGAGCTATACATTTATCTTTAAGTATTACTGCGTCTGTTAAAACGTTCTAATATAATAGCCTCATGCGCGCGTGCTCGCGTGGACAAAAGTGAAGGGACATTCTACGTGAACGCATATTCTTCTTCTGATTTCTAATACGTACGCAAGTTTTCTGCTTTACAACGTGGTTCTGTAATTTAAATGGCCGATAGATCGCGGTCGTTAGGATATTATTTTAGTTTTCGAGATTTGAGAGACCTACTTCGCACAGATAATCCGTCACTTACGTACCTATTGATTCACTTTAATGGAATCAATGGATATACGTTGAAGGTTTTACTGAATCATACAAAATAAACAATAACGAGCCACGATTAATCCTAAATTTAAACGCTACGCGTTCAACCAGGAATGCGCTTTTATGTAGAATCTTTCTAAATTTCTATCCATGCGTCTACACGCACATGCGTGTGTGATACGAACACGCGATGCACACTCTACGCGTGATGATTACTAAAACTCTATTCTTGATTAATCTCGGATCCGAGTGACTATGAATATTAGTTCTCATCAGCCCTCAACCACTGTAATGTCGCCATGAGGAAAAATGTAAACATCCGTTCGGTGGTAATCGCCGAATCGTTCGAGATCCGTTCGTCTTAAGGCGGTTTGACGCACGCGTGTATACGGCGAACGTTCGGTGAATGATATGAGTTGTGAATATTCGACATTCGCGTTAATACCCACGTGTTGTTGGTGAAGGATGAATTAAAATTGATCAGTTAAATCCAATTTTGATTTATTCTCGATTCAAAGGATAGCCGAATTTCGTTCGGCTGACTAAATTTGTGTCGCTATACGAACAACTACGTACTGTTTTTTTTTTAACACTTGAATTAGTGATCATTAATATATACCCATTCTATAGGTATTAATGTATACCAGTTGAAATGATTGGTTATTTATAAACAACGTTATGCCGAACGTTGTGTTAGTCGACTGACATTGTATACTACACGTTATACGAGAAAAAGAACCTTTATTTATATTTTAAAAATTTGTATACCCTTTTTTGGTACTTGAAAATAGTAAATTAAAAAATTTAATACAGTAAATAGTAGAACCAGTGGAAATGACTGGTTTGGTAATACGAGTGGCAATTGCAAATGAATCGGTATGAAGTAAAACGGTGCGAGTTGAAAAATATTGTTTTGAGATATTTAAAGAAATAATTTCCGTTTTCATGTATCGTCGATACTAAAAGAAAGCAGTACAACTGCAAGAACTTTTAAAAGAAGATTTGATGAAGCGTAATTCCGAACAATAGAAAATATGGGAAACAGAAATTAGACGAGCCGAACGTTCAGACAATTATACACGAGCACGAATGCTCGCCAGAAATACACGTAGCGTGGAATCGCCTTCGCGCGAACGATACCGAATAACGAGTTTCGTTTAGCCGAGTACTAAAGAAATGCGACCCTGAGAAATGAGTTAACGTCGAACGAATACTTCTATATCAATGTTTTCCGTCCCACGGGAGTTTCAGTATATTCGAATACAAAGGGAAATAATTTACACATATCCGACAAACCGATGCCAGTATACAAAGAAAGCCAATATTTAACCGTAGAAAATCTATCATTAATCGGACACAAGAGAATTTTAAACTGAATTGAAATTCGACGCAAAATATCACTCGACGATCGGTTTTCCACCATGAAGCTAGAGATCTTGTTCTTCGGTATGATCGAAGGGTCCACGGGATCCTCGATCGGATCTGTAATATTCTAGATATACTCGTACTGTCTGTCGAAGCACGCACTTTTGTCGCGAGAAAGGGAGAGAGTGAAAGACAGGAAGGAAGATAGAAAGATAGAGTGTTAGAGAGAAAGAGAGATTCCCAATAGGCGAATGGTTCTATTCCGTGAGAGAACAGTGCCTGCATTCCCGTAAACAAAATCCCCTGAACATTGGAAGAGATCTAGAGATCATGTTCTTGTCCCGAACGAAGAGTAGATTGGAGCGGATCGATGATCATCGATATATCGAGCTGTATGCGAAGCCGAGAGAACTTGACGATCTTTTCTCTGTCTCCTGTGGGACATATTACGTATTTTCATTTTTCTTTACCGTTGTTTATTTTCCGCGTATACCAGTGGATTTGTCCGGTCGGGTCAATCCGTTATTTCAAAATTTACTTCTTTGCGTTAAAGGACTTATTAAAAATTTGTCAATCCGCACTCGGTGCAGATGGTCGTAACATTCTACACATTTCCGATCTGTTTGGTAATATGTACGAATGGAACTATCCATAGATCTTATCCAAATTTTCTCGTATCTCTCGGCGATGGATTTTTCCAAAGAGCCTGGGTTTCACCCGGGATCGAAGAAAGAACGGCAACGTTGAATCGATCGCGAGGAAAATAAAAGTGCAATCTCGAAGCGGCACTCTGCTCTTTGCTTTTTTAGTTAGACTTTCAAATTCTTAGATAGGAGGAAATGGCCTATTGCAATGCGTGGTCGCAGGACGAATCAGATAGCGGCGATTCTGGGTTAAGAGCAGATTTATCTTTTCCATATACTGCACGGGTTCGCGACTCGAACAAAAGAAAAAAACTGTTAATAGTATAATCAGAAATAGCGTTGCGAGGTGATAGATGTTACAAGCTGCGTTACTCGAGAAAATTCTTATCGTTAAGTCTACAGTCGTTTACGAACTCGCGTCTATATTCACGATAGAACGTCGATTAACGGAAACTCTCGATTATTCTCGAGCATATCAATTATCTGAAACTGTGTCTACGAACCATAAGATCAAATTATTATTGTTCTTCGTTGATTCACAAATCGAGAGACCGAATTATACCCTTCCAACAGAGATTTCTGGAATTGAACATGTGAAAATTTTTGACATCTTCGTAGAGATGGATTATTCAAAAAGAATTGTCATCCAATTATATCGGATAATCGACGTCCTATCGTAACCGAACCTACGGACGCGACATACGGTCGTCCTCGATGCTGTAATTTCTCCTTCCGCAAAAGTTACGTGACACTTTTTTTTCTAGAGATCGTAACGAGACTATTTCGAATGTAATTAATCCTCGTGCAGAGCCTCGTTGGTTCAGCCTGCACCACGTGCGTGCGGACTTCGAAGTCGCGGTAACTTGCTCCGAAACACCCTGAGAGTTTCGATGATCGTAGTTGGGTTCGGAGGCGCAATTTACGGCGAGAGTTAATCTTCCAGTAAAAATGTGCGAGCGAATGGAACGCGCGCGCGCACGAGAGGGACAGAAGAGTGAGAGAGGGGGAGTGAGCGAGAAAGAGAAAGGAGAGAGCGTTTTCAGTGACTGAGAAACGTTTTCTGACAGAATAATTAATTAATCGAAGACCGATTCGCGTTTATCGCGGTAACCACGTTCGTGAATCATGAATCCACGACACGGGTGGTACTTTAATAACGCGAACGCTTGCACGTAAGTGCTACGAGCTCGTAAAAATGATATTGTCCAACTAGCGTGGTAGAAAAAGTGACGCAGTTCGAAACGAGCAATTTTTTTTAACACTGGTGGAAGAACGTTTTAAGTAGGATAACGCGTGTACGTAGCTTCACTTTTTTCCCAATAAGGGTATTAATATGATATAATTTAATGGAACAACATATAACTAATTTTTCGGGTCGATCCCCTCAAACGATAATTTTCCAGATCGAGGGCATCGCGTGGCGAATTTTTTTCCAGCCTGTATCCGCTACGCTACCACCGAAAGTGAGTTTATTATTAAATGATAATTTTTTAATCGCGTCACTTTTCTATCAACGGCATTCACGTAGATTCGTACATCTTCGATCTCTTTCCGAGACGCACGAATCAACGTACCATTCATTGTTCTTCTTCCAGCGATTATTTCGCACAGGGATGTTGCACAAGTTTGTCAAACCGTAAACCAGGAGAGACATCGAACTCGTGACGTTATTTACAACGAGAACTAACGATTACTCGCGTCACTGAATGGATCGATTACGTTACGATAGATCGTAATGGATTCAAATCGCTTCCAGATCGAGGGGATCGCGATGCAAATATTTTTTCCCCCAGCTTATATCCGCTACGCTACCACCGGAAGTGAGATGATTATTATTCGATGTTACCGTCAGCCGTTACGCGTACATCCTTAATTCTTTAACGCCTCGACACGCCGAAGACACGCGATAATGATCTCAACTTCGAATCTTTGGAATATCGATACATCTCGGGAGAGAGACAAGTAGGTTTTGAATCAACGAAAATGTATGACAGATCGGCGCAACATAAAAACTTTTTGAACATTTTCTCGACGTAGTATTACGATACTGATTAAAACGAAATATGTCCTCCGTATCGATACGAGTGCGTTCGATGACTTCTAGAGAAATTTGAATTAAACGAATTACTCCAGCGTTAAAGGGTTAACGGATTAAAAGGAATGGAGAGAAAGCGAGAGAGGACACTTAGAAGCAGAGCATGCGAGAAAGAGAGGATGAGAGTCAGAATGAATGATACGAGCGTACGATCGGTGTATTTTTTTTTCTTCTCTCGGGGCAGTCGGGTGGAGGACACTCGAGGTATCTTGGGAAGATATATGCGCACCAGGACAGAATTTTCCATGTAAAATATATACCCTTACGTAACTACGTTGTTTAATATTGATAAGGATCAAAAATAAAAGTAATTATTCAGAAACTAAAGCTCACGCTTTGCATTCTCCCGTTTCTATCGACCTGTAACGCACAACGTGACGGATGTGCAAAATGAACGTAACTACAGACTTGTAGGAACAATTCTGTGTTTTATTCTGAGCACGTGAAATATTTAGAGTACAATATCTTTAAATAACACTGTTCGTCGTTAAAAGTTTTTGATATATTCGTCGTATGCAAGAATGAACTTCGTTATTCGTGTACTAAATGAGATCTGAGGATGTTCTTGTAAAGATTTCAAGGACTTTCTGAATTAACTATTTTTGGATATACTATGTTCAGCCGTTAAAGGGATCCTGAAGATGAAGAGGATCGGTAGGTTTAAGGAAAACAATTTTCTGACGAGAAGGGATGTGTGAGGGATGGTGAGCAGCTTGTTTTGATGGAAAGTAAAAAAGGAGAGGACTAGGAATGTGGACGATGGACTAGGCGATGAAGAGGGATGGGTAAGGAAATTATGATGCAGGATCTAAAAACAATTCCGGCGACACACAAAATATTTGCTATAGTAACTTATGACTAAACTTATCATTAAAGAATTTACACAAATGAAGTCGACACATTACAGGCGAATTGATTGATCGATTAGCAATCACTATATTATCGCAAAAATTTATGGCTGCGCGAAAGAACTACGAATTTAACGCTAGAACTACCGACAATTGATATGTACTCATTTCTGCCAGATCTGTCGAAACGACTGATTATTTATCGTTTTCTTAGCAACGTGTGGTCTTTGTCTTGTAAATTTTTCTTCTGTTATTAATCAATCTTGAATCAGTGTTGTTTGCAATTTATTTCATACTATTTCTATTTTTATAAAACACAATTTTTACAATACAAGATCGTTACCACGAAATATAATTTATCCAACAAGATCATTCTTATATATTCTTTATCTTTCAAGTAACCAATACTACTTTGTGGTACACGCGGTAAAATGTGTGGTGGACAGCGTATAGTTATACGTGACGCGGTATTTGGCTAACAATAAGTATTAATTAATAAAAAGATCGTTGGACGTAAACGACTTGAATTTTGATGAAACATGGAAGTACTTCGATACACGCACATCGAAGTATCGATATTGAAAATATCCGAATTAATTAAATCAGTCCCATAGGAATTAAAATAGATCCTCGCGTCGTTTCAATTAATCTTTTACCTACCGGCTAATGCGCATGAAAAAAATCTTTAGATATATCGCTCGTTTTACGTCGTACGATTATGTAAAATATATGTTTGCGAATATCGCGTTCACCTTCACGGTCTTTTACGCTTCGTTCTTTCATCAGCGCCCACGCGGAAAATGTTATTTGCGATCTGGCCAAAAGTACGATAACGGTATAAACGAGAATGGCATCGTAAAAACGGCAATAAAAGACAGATCGATCGCGCGCTATCGAAATTATTTGACTTCGTACAATGGATCGTTTGAAGTTGATGGATAGGGACAATCCAACAACGTGTTTCGTCAACTGGAGTTTGCTTTAAAATACGCAATGCGTAGAATTAGATAAAAATAGTGTTTGTTCATTTGTTAAACGCGCGGTGGCAAATATACGTTCTATTGGTTTCCCACGACACGAGCGTCCAATGTTGAACAGCTCGCTCAGGCCGAAATAATAATTACTATACACTTTCCTATTGTGTTTGCTATAAAAATAACTGTCGGTACCACAATTTTTAAGTTATTCGAATCTCACGGCGCGCGGTATCATTACAAGATACGATGGCCGAAACGTTTGTTAATTAATGCGTTGACCGCCAAGTCACCCATATTTGGTTGACGCGTGAGTCGGCATACAATAGTTACGGAATATTAATTTTATTAGCGTTAATATTAAGGTTATTAATGCGTCACGCTTGTCATCCAAATACGGGTGAAGCAGCGATCGACGCGTTAATTTGGTGAACGTTGATTAAATCGAATAAGTTTACCATGCAAGAGTTGTAGCCCGATTTTAAATACGTGTTCTCCTCAGACACAATAATTTTTTAGATACTCAGAGATATTTGTCCGGTCGGCGGGAGATTTTCCAATTCGTCGCGACGAATTTGCGAAAAACTTTTCGCGGTGTAATGGTAGGGTCCCCGAACACGTTCGCAAACGCGTCCGGCACGCAGAGCCCGAGAAGAAAATGTCAAGGCTTTTTACTCGAACGCCCGAGGCAGACCGAGGCTTCATCTTGAATCGCGCGAATTTCGATTCTTCCCGTTCCTCCTCTAGGAATAGTAACAAAAAAATGGCATTGCCACGTTTTCCGAATTCCTGACGATTCACGCATCGACGATAGAACGTATCCGAACGATCCGATAAATTCTGCCGGATATCGCGGAACTGTTTTTACAATGAATCATTTGCGACTGAAAATGACAAAGATTGCAAAAAGATCATGGCGGACGCAATATTGTTTCCCGTTTGGCTTTGGCAATATCGTGATTTGCGCTTCTCGCTATTGCCATGGTAATTATTTATCATCGTACGTTTAGTTCTTTATGGTTTTCCGAAGACACTTGACCCGCGCAAACTTACCACTTTCACGCGAGCAGAGGAACAAGGACGCGACCATCCGTGCGTTGACATTTCTACGTCCGTTTCGTATAGTTTCCACGATATCGTACTATTCGAGATTGTTTTATTACGCCTCATTCTGTGTTATTCTTGGAATAAGCGCGGTCGAAGTCTATGGGGTGGTGCAATTTGTATGGTCTACTTGTTTTACCCGTAAACTTCTGAATTCTAACTTTTTCTTTAGAAGAAACTATTGAAATTTTGTGCGATACCAAATCTAATGGATAATACATAGCAAACGAGACATAATTCGCATGGTATTTCTTACTTAGGGTTTTGTTTAACATCTTACAATTTGCCAGAGTCGAGACGTGTACATATTTTCAAAACAATTAAACATTCGATTCTCCGAATTTAATTCTTGGTCAAGCTCCAAATTGATTCCATAAAATACGTGTATTAAAATTTTTACGATACCACATCTAATTTACAATGAATAGTAGACAAGCGATAAATAGCAGAGTATTTTTAATTAAGTTTTGTTTACCGCCTTGCAACTTAACAAAGTCGAACGCCTACGTATTTTCAAAATTAATTAAACATTCCATTCCTCAAATTCAATTCTTGTTCGAGCTCTGAATTGTTTCCATAAAATACATACATTAGTATAGTACTACCATATTGCGATCTGCAAGTGTTTCGCAGTAACCATCGCAAATAATACTCACGCTCTTGCGTTCATCGTACGCGCGTCGTTTGTAATTTCGCCGAAGGGTGTGAACAAAAGAATATTCGAGGAACGTACGAAGACTAACAAAGTTAGCGTTAAGAAGCCGCGTGTCGGGAGGAATTGCCCTACCCTGTATCGCAAAATCGACGGCGAAACAATATTAAAAAGACGACGTCTTCGTCGTCGACGTTGCTCCTCTCTCCTCCCTCGTACCTCGTGCGGAGTCGAAGATGATAAAAGCTCGCGAGGAAGAGAAGGTGGTACGTAGTCTTTCTTTGGGGATCGATACAGGAGGATCGTAGGATTATTCGAAGAGTTCGAGATGGCCTCGAATACGATCGTTCATCTGCTGATCGCCTCCGGCATCATCGTCGTGACGAGCTGTGAGTAAACCCGGTCATCGAGTACCATCGAGAAAGTGAAACTCCACATTTTTTTTTCCTTTCGAAACGAGACGTTACGTCCAAACGTTTTGTCAGCCGAGTTACGAGCGATCAAAAAAAAAACGGGAATATAGGCATTGGTGCGAGTGACTCAACGTAGAAACTTTGGAAGTTTAGAATTGGAACTAGTGGGTACGGTGACTACTTCCATTAACGTTTGGACACTTAGGGGTTTTTAAACGTTGAATGCGTTATATATTGTTATGAGATATAGACAACGATGGGTAGATATTAAAGAGAATGACTGTACCTCCTATAAAGGTAATCAATTTTTTTTCGTCAATGTGGATTGCTAGTAATAATAATCGATAAACAGGGACTGGACTTTAGACGCTTAATCGCAAAAAAGAAATATCTGTTCCAATATATGAACAAATTGTCTATGTTCGATCCATACAATTGAATGGTAATTACTTGAACGCTCCATTATTCGTCAATTGTCTAGAAACGCCTGTTCTCTATAGTAAACAAAACAAAATTACGACTTTACGTTGAGAATAATCGAACTGAGCATCGAAGTGCCTCGCTATTATCGATTTACCGAATCGACTTGCTCCCATAATTGCTGAAATATTCAACGTTCCGCCGTGACGTCAAACTTCTCCGGTAGTTCTTTTTATCCGAGTTGGTGGGGAGAACTGTTTTGTGCCGCGTAATCGGTAAAACTTCAACCGGTGAATCCTGTTATTTGAATATCCGAACGACGGACAACTTTTTTCGACGTCTCCCAATTTTTATGTTGGCTAATCGATAAAAATAGTCGCTCGTGCATTGAAATTCCTCGTGTGTCGGGTTAAACGTGCACTTGTCTGCATTATTTCGTATATTCGATGTTACGTCATCGGGACATTGGTTATTTCTCGTGCGTACACCCGCGAATCGCTGCTGGTTAGTTCTTTACCCCGATCTCGGTAGATTCTGACCGTCATAACAAAATAATATTCACCGAATAGATTGAATTCCTGGAGAAAGAAAAAGAATGCGGTACATCGAAACGTGATGGGTTAACGAGCCTCGCTTAATCTCTTCGGGCGGATGATTCGGGTCACGGGTTACTTAATAGCTAGAAAGAGAGAAAGGACTTACATCAGCGCCGTTCGAGAAAAGTTGGTGGCTGGGCGATCGCCACTTTCGGTCCAGAGAATTTTGGAAAATTGTCGCTCGAACGTTAACTATATTGACATTTGCGTTGTAAAGATGTTTTGTTACGAATCAAATCTTGTATTGATTTCAGAGTTCGACTAAGATCGTATCGCAGTCGAAACGTTGCGAATTAATGACGTATTAGCAGTTTAAAATAATCTTTTAATATTTGGCCCGCGTTTTGACTGATACATTTATAAAATTGTCGAGTTTGTTCGAACAGTACCAGTTTCATTTTTTTTCCCTTGGTTAAGGGCAACGACTATTGAAGTTTTCGACGTCAAAGATAATACAGTTGGAAGCAGTTTTTATTGCGTAGCGAGATTTGCGATTACTTACCACTTGCATATTGTTCCACAGGATTCTGATAAAACTTAGATATTTTTATTGTATTACGAATATCTTAAAAACAAGATCTTTGCAAGAAGGGTATTTCAATTATATTGAATTATATATTACATTGTTATTTTAATCGACATTTTTGTTTATTCCTCAACGTGGATATCGTACATTCTTTAGTAACTTTTTTCTCAACGCTTATCGTTAGAACTAGTACATTATACGTTCGGCGAAGGATAATGCTTTGCTTTCGAATGTGGCCTAGGAATACTTCAAAAACAAGAACTTTACAAAAACGTTATTCCAATTGACTCGTCGCGACGTTCCACCCGCATCCACGATTATGGTCGTTCGAATCGCAGGTGTATTCGTTTATAAAACGTACCTCGTGGCACTTCTGGAAGATTCCGATGAATCCCGGCTTACCGTATAGTCGGATAGAAGCGGTAACTTCCGCTTAGTAAAAAGTTGACATTTCGCAATCGGCCGGCTAGGATCGATTCGAGGTTCTTTCGTAATCGGGTAATGCTAATGCACGCGACGCCTTCGCGGAGGTCAGATCGCATCGCCGAACTTTCTCCGCGTGTCTGTGTTAGCGTATGCATACGCACGTGCCGCCGACAGGTTTCGTCTTTAGTCGGCTCCATTGTGCGACGGGACGGAGATTACTATAGAAAAAGATTTTTTTTTGTCAATTTTTTGTCAATTTTTTGTCACTCGAAGATCAGCCTCCGTAACCAACGAATAATTGCAGTAAAAACATTGAATTCGAGAATTCGACGTTCCTCTTTAATTTGGACATTTGTAAGCAAATCGCGAATACTTTGGTGTCGGAGGAAAATTAAGAATTGCGGAGATTGAGAGACAGAAAAGTTAACGATAAGAGGGTAGTGCGTAGTGGACGTTCGCGTAGGCGTAATCGAAATTACCGGCGAAAACCGCTTTGAGTTACTAGTAGTTCGCGCGTCATAAAAGTGTATGCAAAGAAGATGATTTCGTAAGACCGCTGGCAATCTCCGTTGAGGGATATCGAAGCAAGTGGCATCGACGCGTGGATAATATTTCGAATTACCATTCGATCGACAGCTTTATCTTCGCGTGCGTTTTCTAGTATTTCAAATAGTCTTTAATACGTAGAGTAATATTGACACGGTTCTTAATCAAACAGTGTCAACGTTCGTTTTAATGACGTGAACGCGTAACTGGGGATTTGATTGTGTGGTACGTATCGTAACTTTTCGTGCGTATATTCTTGTTATTCGTACCGTTGTCTCGAATTATTAATCCTTGTTCAGTCTTTGGAAAGACTGCGGCGTACTTTATCATTACACGCGATTTGCATAGAAATCAATATTTGAACAACAAATTGGGTTTACGTTAAATCCCATCAAATGGATTTTTGAAGACGTTTATTAAAATGATCATCTTTCTCTTCACAATAAACACAACTTTACGCTTTTTTTCTTTCTTCTAAATTGAATCGTAATCAATGGTGAGATCAAAATTATCAGAATGAAAAATCGAAATACCGACAGTAGGGTACTGGGTGGGTTAAATTAGGATTGTTTAGAATCCTAGGCGTCACTAGTTAGTTTTTCTTGGCGCAGGTTCTTGGCGTAATCAAATACGCGAATCCTTTATGCGCCGATCAATCTGTTTTAATTTATTCTTTTTTTGTACGAAAAAAAAATCCGTTAATCAGGATCCAGTGCCACCTCTAGACCCTTTTCCAAATAAAATAATACAAAATGTAGAAACATGTATTTTTAAATGTTATTTTTGTTATATATCGTCAAGTCCTTCGGTGGCCACCCTGTGCAATATTATCGGCAAGCGGTACTTGAGAATAATTTTTGAAATATTAATTTCAGCTGTCAGCCAATATCAACGATTCGGAGGCTCGGTTCAAGGGAACCAATTGGAACACGGAAATCCATTACCGAGACAGGCATCATCCGCTTCTTGCCCAGAAAAGAACGGTCGTTTTCCAGTTGCGTCCCAGTGCGACGCCTACATCGAATGCGTCGACGGCGTCCCGGAAGAGAAACTGTGCCCCGAGGGTTTACTATTTAATCCCGAAGCTCGTTTTAATTATCCTTGCGGATATCCGATTGACATCGACTGCGAGGGTAGACCGAATCGCCGTGAGTTTACGTTTTTTACAGATTCATTTATTATCTTCCCTGCTTACCTGTTCCCAGTTTTAAAGAAAAAAGAACTTATAAATGGATATTCGACGCATTTGCGTTATTTATTCCGTATATATGATCAATTTTGGGAAAAGTGATGCGAGGACGAAAGTTTGATTTTTATGGGTGGCGCGCGTCTGAAAATTCTTTGAACAAATTAAGTTAAGTAATCTCATTAGAATTTCGGAAAAGCAATCGCGGAGCCATTTTTCTCGTTAATTTCTCCTGTAACGGAATATAGATTTCCGGATAATATTCCATCTAACAAATTCCCATCTAAAATTAATAAAAAATGAGCCAACATTAATATCCTTACCTAACGATAATAAAATATTAGTAGGAATCATTCTCATCTGAAATTAATTAAAGATTTAACCGACATTCATATTCTTACGTAAGGATAATGAAATGTTGGTACGAATGATTTAATAAAAATCACCCGACGAGAAGACGGTAAGAATATGATCTATGTAATTAATCTGAACGTTTCTTGTTTAACGAGTTACTTCTTAAATCGATATTTCTCTACCTCAGCTTTAAAAGTCCCGTAGAACCTGCGCATACACATAATCTCTTGAAGTCTTATCCGACAAACGTTCTCCTTTGTTTTATTCAGAGGCCGCAAATCCAACCGACGACTGTCCCCATCAATATGGGTACTTTAAAGTTGGCGATCGCGAGCACTGCGGACAATTTATGAATTGCGCTGACGGAAGGGGCTACGTTTTCGATTGTCCAGAGGGTCTGGCTTTCAACCCAGATAGTTATCGATGCGATTGGCCCGATCAGGTGCCCGACTGCGATGCGGAGGGTAGGCAAATTTTTATTAACTTTCATTCGATTAACACTAGAATTATCAAACCACTCATTTTGGCTGGTTTAAAATTTTCATTTACCTTCCGCTACCGACACGTAAAGGTGCACCGCCCCCCAGAGGATGAAAATATATGATTGTACTGTTACATGCAAAACTAATTGTAATATGAAAAATATGATTTTTAATGTGACGTCCGCAATGACTCATATGTAGGACATGGGTCTATGGATAGTTTAGTTCATTGACTGTCACATATATGGGACATAATAAATAATATATTGAGTACGCCTCTACCAGCGTTCCACATATATGTGTCATCCGTCTGTTTGAGCAAACCTTGTGACTCGTATATGACGCAGTCAGTAGCGAACGTCTTAATTACTTGATGAACGGCTATTAATTATTTCCAATTGGCATCTAGAGTGAATAGCATTAAGTAATTATTTCTGACAATACAGCTTTCCTCGGCTTCCGTTGCCCCGAGGTTCCAGAAAACCAATTTCTGCAAGGTGAGATCAGATTCTACCGCAGTAATACAGATTGCCAACGTTATTACATTTGCGTGAACGGACGTCCGCGGCTACAAAACTGCGGCGAGGGAAACGCGTTCAACGACCTCATCGACACTTGCGACGCCGCCGAAAATGTCACCGGATGGTTAGTGGATTTTAATGAATTTCACCCCTGTTTTATTCATGTCTTTCGTGTTTCTTCCTTTCTCGACTTTCAAGAACTTTTTTATCGCCTCATTCTCCAGCAATTTGTACTCGTAAAGCTAGACACATTTCATATATTTTTGACGGTAATAATTTCACACGATAACGATGATAATAATTATAACGATAATTCTTCCCTTCGCGGGTTTGTTGATCAATGCTTATTTATTTATTTTCAGCGAGCCACCGGAACATTCGATTTTGGACGAACCCACGAGGCTGTTTTAAACGAGCTTCTTAGAATCGTGAAATACCTCCTTTCGCGGCTTCGATATCTTTGTAATCGCACGAAAGGATAGTTTTGATGATTTGGAGTCTGAAATGATAATGAAAGTTCAGTCTCCGAGTCATCGAGCGAAAGGTTTATTCGTTTAGCGCTTCGAACTGAAATGTTGTATCAGTACCGAGTGTCTCGTTGTTGAATCTGTTAACCAACATCGCATTATTAACATCTCGCCGATCGGACGAACGGCATGTAGTCCGTTTGGCGTGATTTTCATGAAAGATGTACATAATAATTATTAAGTTGACTCGTTAGGAAGTGCGCTGCGTTTAGTACAAACGTGTAAAGTTCATAATAAATAATACGCCATCCTGACGTGCATACGAACGACGAGTATTCGCAAAATAAAGTAAACAATACGCGAAAGGACGATCGCGACGTTGAGGTTTCCAAACATTTTATTTCTTAGAATTTGTTGTACTCTCTACCGAGACTTAACATCAAACACATACAATCGTGATTCGATCACCGACGGAAGAAAGTTCCTGAAGATTAAAATATCGGAGCGAACGTTGGTTCGCAATCGCAAGAAAAAATACCATCATCTTAAGAGCTAACATCTTTGCTTCGCAATCGCAAGAAAAAATACGATCGTCTTAAGAGCTAACATCTTTGCTTCGCAATGTGTTTACGATCGTGGCAATCGACTTATGATTTGCGTTACAATCAAGCCTCACGTTTTTCTTTTTCTTTGAGCAGGATTTATGGATACTTGGAGATCGATATTTACGATAATGATAAACGAAACGATTGGGATATGTAAATAAAAAATGTTTTTAAACGTTCAAAGGAATACGAGCGATTAAATGTTCCCAACAATGTGTATGTTAACACCTTACGAACCTATTGTGATCGAAGCCGTCGACTAATGGGCTGCCGGCAGCAGAAAACTGATTAATAGGTTTTCAGGAGGTAAGGCGTTGATTAAAATTAGGCGGGGGATAAGACTCGAACGTAGTTTCCGTTGAATTTGTACTCGGGTGAAAATAGGCCAATCGGGAAACTGTATCCGACAGTTCGAGGTCTGTGTACTAGCAATTGTACTATGGACTAGCGCACCGTTGGTTTCTTCGATTGTATACAAAAATTCGTGTCTTATGACAGAATACGAAGGAGCGACGGGAAATTAGGCTAAAGATTTGATTCACGAAACACTATCGTTTATAATTACGGTGACCGTATTTAATTTATTTTCAAATTCGGTCTTTTAATTTTTACGGCTCCTTTCAGACTTATTTTATTTTTATCATTTTATGTTCACTTGTTCTTAGACACTAGGCTTTTATACTTCCGTCCTCGATAAAAGATAAGAATTTTCTTTTTAACGGTTCGAACGTAATACAAAATTGCCTTTTATATTCTCTAACGATACACGTTCACCGTACTTATAGTTCGAAATTTTTCTACGGATTACAGAAACGAGCAATCGACCTGTTTACGTATAAAATTCCACTTACGAGATAATTAACGACGAAGCACTTGTTGCGCACGAGTGACAAAAGTGTTCGGTGCGCTTTTAATGATAGGTAACACACTTAATTGTTTACCGATCTCGAGTGTAAACTCGATTTTCGTGCAATGACGGATAATTAGCGATAAGTTTCCACGGGACTAGGTGTGCGCATTTTTCAAATTTCTAAAATTTTGTTATGTAAAATAATTCCGGTACGTATTAGGTCTACGCGTAAGTTCAAGTTACGTAATTTTTGGACAACACATCTTTATTAGCGAGAACGCTGAGATTTATGCAAGAATCTAATGCCTCGTGAATTTGTCGATAAAAAAATAGATATGATTCGCGAAATGTCAGTCGTCGAGGATCGGTTTGCAAATTATTAATTACATTGCATTTTTTGTTTTACCCCGAGGGATATGTAGAGCCTGCGAAATAAATTCAGTCTAAAGCCTCAGAAATATATTATCCGCCACTGACGCGACGTAACGAAAGTATTTGTACTATAACGACATTTATAGTAAGACTTTTTATGCACGTATAATTATCGACGGCTACGTTTGCGGGCGTTCGCCGTACATACATGAGGTATCTTGTCATTGTACATATACATAGTTATAGAAACATACATTTATTTATAATTTACCACAGGTACGTATTAGACGACAGACCGTGAATAGTAATTAACTTCGCTTCGGCGACTCGCGAAAGAAACATTAGTTACAACGAAATCAATAATTTCGATGATCCGTGACGATCACCGCGCTCTGTCGTGAAAAGAGAATTGCGACGCGATGCATTTTTCTTCTAAAAAAAGAAAATCCGATATCCGCGATAAATCGAATAAAATAAAGGTGTCAAAGCAAATGAGAATAGTATGACCGCGTCCATTCGTCGTAATTAATTAGTAACGTATTATTCGGCGAATGTGCCATTTTTCCCATTTTTGCTCCAACTCGACGCGATTCCACGTCTTTTTCTATTACTACATAATTTTATTATTTTATTATCCAATACGCATCGGCGAACAAGTAGCAGGGCTCTTTCGAATAGAAGAGCCGAGCCGAAAATAAAAATTTCACTTTACAATTGAATATTTCAAAGCGCATATCGCCATCAAAAATAGCAGCATGCAAAAATCGTATATATTTTATTACCTATTTCGTCAGTTCGATAGCGGTGATGCCAGTTCTCAACACTTTGACGTCCGCGAGTTTCGTGCAAACTTTCTTCTCGGCCGTCGGCATTTACCGTGTGAGTCGAATTGTCTCCCGCTGAACTTTTTTTTGGGAGTTATTTGTAGTAGAATTAGAATCACGGAAATTAGAAATTAGAAATTTTGATTGGAAATTAGAAGGGAAGGTGAAAGGATGGAATGCCATAGGCGTTTGTCTGTCGATTCGCTCGTGACACCAACGGACGATCCCATCGGCAATCGAAAATCGGTGTGACGCAATCACTGGACGGCAAAGCGTTAAATACGTCACAGGTAACGTGACGTTTAATTCCCTCGTGAAATCTTCGCATCTCGATACGTTTATAGATGACATTCAAGTGGCGCGTACCGCAGCTACGCTCTTTTCGACTTTTTCTACCGTGCACTATTATCCGCGCGTGATTAGAAAACACCTATGCAACGCAAACGTTCAAAACTCTTTGGCCGAAAGCATTCGTTTAATTAAATTGTTCATCGAACACCATTTTATCAGTTACGAACAGTGATTTTCTATTCGTAGGCATAACTCTTAACTAACTCGAACTTCGGACAGTCCATGGGGGCAAATTGACAATCCGCAATTTCCATTGTTTATTTTACCGACATTTGGGCGGGGACAATACCTTTGTCATCGAGCATAGCCGTGGACCCGCACCGCGATTGAGCTGGAGTTGTCTTTAAAAAAAACTTAATCGTAGGGCCAGTGCAGTCAGAATTAACACCTTAAATACGGGAGCGGTATTCACAGTTCGTTGGTAACAGGGATGATGTGTAACCCCACTTGAAATCTTTTTTTCTGTAATCATCGATGGGACATGTGTGTCAATTACTATAATAATTGATTTTCAGTTTCTCAGTGTATTCAAGAATAGTTTAATACATATGAGAGTGTTGAGGTAATAATAGTAAAAATCGGTGTCAGAATTGTGATACCAGAAGAAGATTAATACCTTTTTCTCCCATTGGTGATAGAATACGGGAAGGGTATTTCTATCAATTTTGCAATGCGATGGTTATTGGAAGGCAAGAATTATTACTCGCTAGCTTTTATTAAATATTTCACGTTAATCTTGCAATAAGTGAATGTAGCACTCTTAACACTTTCCGTGGCCCGTTTTACGCTGATAAAAGGGCACGCTGAACACCCGTATCCAATGTCTGAAGAAGGGACCAAGAACAGTGCGAGGTCCACGAATTAGCTACCCGCTTCATTTCGAGATATTGTGTTGGCAAGATTTTCTAGGCAAAATTAACCCGTTCAGTGCAGACCGAAAGAGTAGCTAAGCGAAAAATACCGAGTCAAGTTGACATACGCTACTCAGCAAAATGTAAGATCTTTGAAATCATGTAACTTGGTACGATCAAAAGTTTCAAAGTATTCTGTTCAGGCTCATTACAAACCACGAAAATTCTACTCTCGCCTACAGCGTGCCATTTTTACTTACGAATTTCCAATTTATTTTGGTACACAGTTCGTTCGCGCTGAGAATAAATAATAAATAAGATCTTGTTTCTTGATACGCCATCGCACGAGCTATGATAATACCGTCGTTAGCACTTTTCATGACTGTTGCTAACAATGATACACATATCGTTGTTCGGCACTATAAGGAAAATGAATTTTGATTTTTGGAAGTCGTTACGTGGCATTCGCGCGTGTTCTCTCGCCCACTGAACGTGACTACCATGAGTTTGAACTCTTCGAGTGGCAAGCGGGCCTCCCTCGGCCCGACAAATATATAAATGTATTTGCTCTAACGCGCGTGTTATCTTTTAGCAGATTTACTCTTGGCCAAAGACTCTTGCGCGTTAGCGTACGTACTTCCAGTTTAGCGACGGACCGTCTCGACAAAGTTCTTCATATCTTTCTTATCGCGCATACGTCGCGGAGAAAGTTTAAATCGCGGTCGCTGGAGGCAATTTATGGTGGTCCATGGTGCAAATTTTGCAACTCGTAAGCCAGGTGACAGCACTCCGAGTCGCTCCAACGATGATGTTCGCGAATTTTCTCGGAATTCGCCGCGGTACACGGTGACACCTCGGACACCTGAAGTAAGAGATAAAAAAAACGATTATACTGTCCTTTTTCTCAGCGGTGACATTTGATAATCGAAGGTACGAGTGGAATGTGTCGAGGAGTAAATTTTTTTTTTTTTTTTACCGATATCACTAATTTCCTGCGTTCTTCAATATCTTACGTTCAGTTATAATTATTTTATTTTGTTTATATTTTGTAACGTGTACAGTGTTCGTTTGGAAACATTAAATTTAGATATTGCAAAAATAAAGCGTTTTCGGGAAGAATGTTGGGTACAAAAATTTGACGGTTTGAAAGAGGAAATACGAGTATTATGGTTATTTTTCATTTGTACTTAATGTTACTTAAACATGAACTTCCTTTTTTTTAATGGAAATCCATCATTCTAAAATGAAGTTCAATACAAAAAATGGCACATCTTTTTCTCCATAGCATAGGAATCCGCAAAGGAAAATATAGATTTATATTTGAAGGACAAAGTGGACCCTTAAATAACCTTAAAACGCCCAAAAATATGTAAACATGATAACTGCATTTTCCCCCCTTGAAACTTTTGCTTCCGAAATTTTTCCTGAAAGTACTTAGATACAAAATTGTCAAACGAGCACCCGGTATTACGTATTAATGTACATGCACGTGACAAAATATACGTAAAAGTGCAAATTATGTAAATCCGGTAAATTATACGTATAAATTATTCATCCGCACACAGGAAGTACAAGATATTTCTTTTCTGACATAATCGTTTTTCGCGAGAATTTAAAAATACATCAATTACGATTCTTTATTCAAAGGTGATCATAGTATTGATACATTGACTCATAACGTCGTTAACCAATATATATCAATACTTATTAGCATATTAATTCGTGCCATAATTATATCGTGGAACAAAAATTCCATGTCCTCTATTTTATCCTACGCTGATCTACGAATGAAAGTTGAAAACTATTCGACTCGATCTTTAGAAAGCGCGTATCGCGTTTGCTGAAATCAACAGGTTATCGTACGTAGTAATCGGGTAACATATCCCGCTCGACCCTTTGATTATAGCGTCATGGCGATAATTATAGAACGTCGCAATGCACTCACATTCGAGCAAAAGGAGAGCAACGATTGATCCGTATATTTACTGTAAAGTGGCGACCTGTGATTCGGCTGCTGGTTCTGATTCGCCTGAAATGCAGCCTGTCCGTTACCAGCAATTTCGAGGTAACCCCTACTGCTGGCTAGACTACCGCCTCGCGTACCAATATCTGCAAAAGGGTATGGACGAATTTTAACGACCCCCGGTAACGATTGTCATTGCCTGAGGAGACACATAATGCTAGACAATACGTAAATATCTGACTCAGTGGACTCATCTCAAGTGTCCATAAATAAGTTTGTCTATAACATTTACTGTAGTGCTAATTTTATTATGTACATATAAATTATAAAAAAAAAAATAAGTGGCACTACGATAGAGGGAGGGTCGGGGGGGGGGCTTAAGAATGGTTCGTCGTGGTGGAAAATTGATAAAAGTAGTCCGTGCCTAATGGAAAACCACTGGTTTAACACGCCCTCGTCAATGCCTTCTTTACAATTTTTTTAAACGATGTAATGTAACCTCGGACTACGCGAACTGCTCATAGTTTTGATCGTATTTAGATATACAGTAGAAACTGGATATTATCGTTACGGATAATGCTATCAATCAATTACTGTAATCAATTACTGTAAAATTATTTAAAATAATCCGCTTATTATAAACAAACATCGGAAATTGTTATCAATTCCGATAACTATACATGCTACAAGTATATAGTTTTGGATAAACATTAGTAGGTTGTATTATTTTGTAATAATTTGTGTCCAATAGTATGTGTCTTTTTATCTTCTGCTTAATGTTACCAGCCGATTATTGTTATCAAAAGTTACAGGTTCCATAGTGTTCACAATAAATAGCTTGCACTGTAGTTGCCAAGTTCGGGACAGACTTTGATTGTTTATGTGGTGATAACATAAAAATGGAATAGCGGGTCACAAATTCGCGAAGCTGGCAGCCAACGTGTTCATAACAAAGCGAACGTTTATTGGCATGCGAGATCGGACGATATTGCGATTATAAAATTTGTATTTTGCATTCAAAAGTTTCTTCTTTTGACGGAGAGTCCTTCTCACTGCTTTCTTTCAAACACATTTTGTAATATTTTTCTTAACATTCCCGAGAGGCGCTCGGTTACAGACATGAAATTTTAATATCTCAAAAATTGTCGGAAAAAATATTGTATACAAAAGTCCAACGGTTTCAATGTGGTATTAGACCGATCCAATTTATTTGTCAAGCGTTTTTAAGATTAATCGCAGGGCAGCTTTCTATTTTTTCAAATGGAAATATATATTTTTCCCCGCAAATTGTTATTCCACAGGGAAGAAAGTAGAATCTTTTATACATATCACATTGTTTATCGGGCTGCGTCTTAAAAAAACAGGTTTCTGTCTTAAAAAAGAAAGTTATTTTCGATTAACGTTGAAAAAGTTATTCAAATAATAGATAGAATATTCGAATTTCCATTTCGAAATCGTGAGACTTTTGCGTTGGACATTTCTCCCCAAAATGCGTTCATTAAAACAACACGTAATGAAAACGTAAAATAATTAATTACCAATATTGCGTGATACCAACAATGTCACGAATAAATATATTACTGTATTATTATTACGTGTAATAACGTGATGGCATTCATAATAATATTTCAATAATATTAACGGGAACGAGATGAATATTTCTAAAACAGAATTCAATTTAAATATATGGATGTTACATCATTGGACACATACTGGCGCGACGAGGGTTAACGATTCAAGAACAAAAACTGATATCTTTTTCTGTCATGATTTTGGAAGTACCATTTAGAATATCTACGGCAACACCATAAAGAAAACTATCGATCGCTTGGAGGGGAGTAACAACAAATCGATTTTCCCGAACCTGCAAGTGACAAGTAATCCCCTTGTTTAAGAAAAAAAAAACATCGACATGACACGAGATCGGATGGGTATTGACGTCAAGATACAAAGCAAATAAAAAAAGCTAAAAATCTAAAATGTTCCTCCGTCGACAAGTTTTCGATTTTCACCACGTATTTTGCCGAACGTATCAAACGAGAACTTTAAAACTGAAATGTCAATCTCGCATTGCGGCCAATTTAAAGAAAATACACTTCTGCAAAACAGAGTAACCGTTCCTGGAAAATATTTAACTCGAACGAAAACAAATATAACCTATCAGATATAAATTCGAGTTTCGATGAAAAAATGTATTGAACCTCGTCCAGGGTTTGTGCGTATAAGAAACGCAATAAAAGAAATAAGAAATACATCAGAAGGGATTTGAAAAACAACTTGAGTTATGTTTTCCCTCTGTCTTGAATTTCGTAATATTCAGATTATCGATGTTATCAGAATCGAGGGAATGTCATTTCGCGGAAGAGAAGTCAAACTTTAATCCAACCAATTTTGTTGCAGGCAAACACTCTACAACTGTTAAGTCGCAACAATTAAAAGTTAAAATAACATTCGTTATTGCACGTCAATAAGACTCGTTATTTAAACCTTAAAAATACATCAGCCTTTTGAAAAACAAATTTAAAAACACGAACGGGATCAAGAATTTAAAATAATTACTTTGAATTACGTTACAAAAGATTACGGACGCTCTTTGCGTCGCCTTCGCGACGGACAAGTTTAAAAAACAAAAAAGTAAGCTGGAATGAAAAATAATGACGTAGGACGTTTTCGAAAAGCATTTTATTCGCAAAACAAAAAACGACAGAGACATTGGGGGGGGGGGGAGGTAAGGACTGGTTTTCGTAGGACAAAGAGGACACCTTGCGTACTCGCCATCGAGTGAGTAGAACGACGAGTTTCTCGATCGTGGAAGAAGCAGATCCATGGATCCTTCCACCAGCTGGGCCTTTTCGATCGTCTCCCGAGTTTCGACGCGTTGCAGCTGCAGGTGCTACTGGAATGCCGTGACGGCTTGGAGGTCCACTTGCAACGAAACCGACAAGTCTGATTTCTAACCACCCTCGAGACCTCCGTTCTGACTTCGCCGTTCAGGAAACAATATAACACGGCCACGAAGAAACCCTGCGAAGAAAGATTAATTACGCCTCTTTCAATTACGCGTCGTGAGTGTAGGAAGTTATCGCGCGGGCTTCGGAGGATTAGTAAGTTATTCGAAACGCTTCGAATGGATTTAACGCACGATAGCTATACGCTCGTGGAGAAACGTTAAGAATGTATGATACTCAGATTGCAAAAGCGCTAACGGTCAGTCTTATTGATCTGAAAACTTCTGGAATTCTCGCAAATTTAATTACGGACTTTAATCTTCTTTTATGACTCGATGGGGCAAATCCATATTTGAATCGTTGATCGTCGTGGATAAGAAAGTTTCAATCCCATTCATTAATCGCTAGTTCGATCAGATATTTTATTCTACCCAAAAACCTAATTCCGGAGCGAAACGTGTTCCCAACCGCTCAAATGCAAATTGCAGCCGATTACTTATGCAAAGGCATATCGAACTTTTACATTTCGAGATACGAAATGTAAAAAGATAAGCGTAGGAGTAAACTCGTAGATAAGCTTGCGTCGAGCCAACGGACGTTAAAGCGAACCGCTGCGGTGCAATACGTGAATGACTGGGATCCATGCGCGACGTCCGTCGCTCGTCCGACGCGCATCGCCGGCTCCGTTCATCGGTACACGTAGAAATGCATGTTCGTACGTACAAATGTACGTGCGCTACGGTACGCGCAGCAACGATCCGTCGTTAACGTCCGTTGGTTCAACGCTCTCGTGGCCTTGGGCCAATGGCGCGCATACGTACTTGAAACGACGCGAATAACTGATCGCAAAATAGCCAGACGACTTCGACGGTATCATTGACGCCCATGCTGTAAGACATGCCCAAAAATACGGTATAGTGAACGCCGAAAAGCGGGACTAACACCAAAGTGCTCTTGGCCCATCTCCTGAAAAACATCGCGAAATTACTTGGAGAAGTCTTAGTATTTCTCGCGCGTCGAGTAGTTTTTCCCAGCTGGGTCTAATATCCTGGAACTCGTAAAAAGTAAACCGAGTAAACGATGCCTCCGTTTCGGCGGCGGTATTAAAAGTTTCGTGTGGAAGAAAGAACTTACTTGTATCTCTGCGTGTCTTCCGAAACGGTCGTTTTCAGCTTCGACAGGAGCACCCTGACGATGTTCACGAATAGAACGAAGTTAATCTGAGGGGAAGAGAGCGAGCTTAATTTATTATAGCGTTGAAACATCGTTGTTCGGAAAGGGCGATTTTTGCCCACGGAAGTCCAAGATCATTCCTGAGCAGTAAAAGATTTTATTTCAATTAGTGTCGTCTCTAGTTTTATTCTCTTTGACCCATGTAGTGCCGAGCGACGATATATAGACTGTTTATTTTGAAAGTGGTGCAAGTCCATTTCTCTTTCATTTTTGTTTCGTTTTACACTAAATTAATCACAGATAATATGATCTCTCATTTTGTTTTAATGAGAATGCTCTATAACGTTTTATTATATAAAGTTTTAGAGTTGCAAGCTTTCAAAGATCTTTAATTCTGTCGAGCAGCGTACATCAACTTGGCTAGGTATTTTTCTTGCTAGACGCAACTTTCCCGGTCGGCACTAAAAGGTTCAAACCTTTCGACGCCGAGCATCGGTCGCTCGCTCTTTCATCTTTTACTCGCGCAGCTGCATAGCTGCTATTATCGTTTCGCTATTACTGGCAAACGTATGTTGTTTGCGTAAGTTCCCGAGGGGGAGGTCTAGTTTGCAGTGTCACGAAAAAAAAGACCGATCCTTCATTTTTTGCATTTTCTGCAAATTTAATATCTTTAGAATGTTGTCCTCGAGGATCTATTTTCATATCCCTAAGAATAACGGAGTTATGGACTTTTGTTCGTGGTGGCGTTTCAAGGCAGAAAAGCAAAAACTAAAACTTTAATGCGTTCTTCTCGAAACAACTTTTTTCTCAATCGCATCTACACAATTTCTCGAAAATTTCTCCCCCGATTAACTTGATATTTTAACCTATTTAATGGCACGAGCCGAGTTGAAAAGCGCGTTTTCCCTGGCACGTTACCTTTGTTACGAGCTTGTATATGATCCGTTTATTTTTCAAGTGACCTGCGTCTATTTTTTAAATATTTTTTTTATGACGGAACACTTCAGATTGTACACGTTACTACAGAAAAAAATGGACTTAGGTTACTTTCAATACAAACGGCTCATATACGTCATAGCCATTAAGGAAAAAGTTTGATACGTCACATCTACAATTTGATTTGTGGTACATGATATTCGTCATGGTCAATATGATGCAACTTTGCCATGACAAATATACACGTCATATACGAAAGATGTTTACCAGATATCAAGCACGTGCTCCTCCATTACAAAGAGCTCGGGCAAAGCTGTTCGAGTAATATTCTTTTTTTATATATGACGACATGTGTTGCCCTTCCCTTACCGAGATGAATGTCGACCTTATCAGAGCACTGAGTCGCGGAACTGATTTTGCCTGTACGAGTTTATCAAAGAGGCGTAATACTATATACGTAAACTATGCACGAAGATAGAGATTGAAATCACGCTTACACCCCGATTCCTATATATATTATCGTCGATCAAGAAACCAAGTCTTGTCTAGTGCTACGTACAAGTACGAGAGAACTCGTCCTTGTATCTTTTGTTATTTTATGAATAATTTATGGGCTATCTTGAAATACCAGTAAACGTGCCCGTGAATTTTGAAATTGATTCATTCGGTAGTATAAAATAAAAATCAGGATAAACGGTTATTTGTTTTTCGTGCAAACTAGACCTCTGGATCTTTTATCGACGTAACTGTGTACTTGATTGAGTCCTAGCTTTGTGAATCTATTTACTATCATTTGAAGTATCCATACTAAAATTTATAACCGTCTTCATAGATATTCACGCTTAATAATTTTCCGCGTTCAAACAGATTTGAAACAAAGGAATTGAACATTTCTATATTTCATCCGTTTGTGACTATCGTTCAATGATCCATGCAAAAATATTATGTTAAGATAAGTAGTGACTCGTCAAATTCAAGGCATCCATTTCGCTACAAAGTATCGCCAGAGATTTTTTGTTATAAAAACAAAATGAAGAAATATATCAAACGTATCACTTTTCAAGTTCATCAAACGATAACTACGCGTGTATGACGTAAAACCCCGTTCGTGAAAGCATTACAATATTTTTTTTACGAACGCCGAAAAGGATAATGAACGGACGCGCAAAGGCGGAAATTGAATGGCCGCATAGATTCTCCGATAAAAAGTCCCTCAATAAACGGTAATCTCAGCGGTAAAAAAAAGTGACGAACCGATGTCTTCTTACCAAAATTGAGAACATCGTCGGTATTCGAATAAGAAGGAAGGGGAAGGAATTCTCGTTTTTAGTCCAACAATATTCATCCTCGAGTGTCACTCTTGCCACGACCCAGCCAGTGACGAAAACAGCTGGCAAACCTGACGATCAAAATGGCCAATGTGAATGTCATATAAGACCGCGACAAACAGATGAAACGCATCCGTGACGTTAAAAGTTAAAACTGACTTTAACCAGGAATTATCCTCTCACGCTTATAAAACCTACCCCAGCCAAGGCCAACGTAAACAGCTATGCTGGAATTAACGTTCGTGAAGAGAGCCAAGAACACTAAATTGTGCAAGTAGAGGCCCTCCATCAGGATCCAGAAATAATTGGCCAGGATGAAGTACTGCCAAAAGCTGGTGAACAATTTGCACAGCCAGCTGCCCTCCATCTCGTCGATCAGCCAATAAGTTTTTCCGTTCTTTATCATGAGATCCGAGTTGAGTCCGATCCCGGATACGAAGAGGAAGTCCTTGAGGAGAGCCATGAACGCTCTCATCATGAACGAGGCGAACAGGTGCATGTGAAGCATGTTCCTTGGGCACCTTAATTTCCTACGTCCAATTCGGGACAAACTTGGAAGTAGTGATTCGAGTTTCAACGATTAGTGTATCGGTGAAATGCAGTGAGCGTGAAAATTATTCGTACGTTCGGAAAATTTCTCGGTAAATGCTTCCAATTAGTCTTGTTCCTTATACGATATTATGTATATGTACGCATAGTGACCCCCCGTTGCTTTTCGTGACCGATTCTTTTTTAATCGCTGCTAAACTTTTATAGCGTCGAACAAATAATATGTCTTCGTTAGCAACACATGGGACAAGTGCCAACGTGATATATTGTTTCATGTATGATGGCGGTTTATTATTCACATTGCTAGAGAACTCTGTTTCAAAATAAAATGTTTATCCGTTTCGCTATCGTGGACGAGATATCTCGTGACGCAATACCGTTCGTGCGGTGCCTTAGATGAGATGTTCCGTGACAAAATAAAAAAAGATTAAGTTTTACCATCTATCAAACAATGGAGCAACATCGTCACTTATATACAATATATATTTAAATTGTCATTTCTGTCGTTGCCACTTTCGCTGTCACTATGATTTATAATGCAATTTCTCAGTCGACGGGTCATGTTTACCGTCACTTTTGCGAATAGTAATTTCAACATAAATGCGGTGTAAGTAAAATTCAGGTATAAATACATCAAAACAAAGCCGCCTGATATCCCGTTTATGGTAACGAATGAGCGATATTTTGTCGCAGGGATATCTCGTCTGTGGCACTGCACGAACCAAATTGCCATGCCATTTGCTTCGCGAGATATCTCTTCTGTGGATGCAAATGGTTGAATTTCTTTTGTGGAATCCGATGTAAGATATCTCCCAAATTGAAAAAATTTTTTATCGCTTTAACTTTCTATTACATTTCGGGATGATCGGTAGCGAAACTGTACATACGCTAGAGCGATAAAGTGTAAATTTCAACCGGGGTCTTTGCTCGAGACCGTAATAGTGGGCTTTAGATGTAACCGTTTAGAAAAGAATAAGAATATTTTCTTGCATTTCATTATATATTCGTGTGTAACCAAACTCGACACACGTACACGGGATACAAACGCGCATGTGCAACTTCGTCGTGGCGTACTTGGCTACTCCACTGCCGGTGGCATACTTTTCATTCAAACTTCAAGAAAACCGCAACAAAAAATGGTACTGCAATTTTGCAAGGGTGATTTTAAAGGGTAGAGTCCAATCTTCAAGTTCACGGTAAATTCAGTCTAGACAAAAATGTTTTAATGCTTTAATGTTTTAATAGAGAGAACTAAATTTGTAATAATTTGGAAAAATAAAAATATTACTTTCTCACTGATTACACGATTTGAAAATTTTGCAGCCGAAAATGACTTGCGGTAGGCGAAAATTGACGCTACTAGACGCTACTAGCCTAGACAAAATGTTCTAAAGATTTTTCATAAAGATACAAGATTTCAACGTTTAGTACAAGTACATGAATTTGGCTCGGTATATTTCGTTTCGATCAAATTTTTTTGGTTGGTGTTAAGAGGATTAAAAAAGTTTTGTCCGTTCGTTTGATTAACGGATGAAAGGGAATCAAGGATTTTTTGCAAAACGTGTACCCAAAATTTCAATGAGTTCAATTTTATCTCTCTGCATTCGCCGCTACAGTAGAGGGTTAAAACGGTCTGACCTTTATCGTGTAAATCTACTTCGCGTTGCAATGGGCTTCCGAACAAAGGGGCCATTATTAATCCTTTAGGACATTTGGTACGCGCGTAATAAATTGCAATATAAAATCGGTATTATATAACCGTACAAGTAAATATAAATAAAAATAAGCGCACGAATATATTTGACGGTCACTGATTTTTGATCAGAAAATTTCTAAAGCTTTCTAGAACTCAGTCGACAGGAAAGTTGTTACAGTCGATAGGAAAGTTGTTTGATAGTTGTTACTAGATTTCTATTGCTCACCTACAATACCTTTCCTGGAATAGGAAAATTTTACGTTCGAACAATTTCCCGTCGATAAAACTAATCGCTTCAACTTCCTTTTATCAAGTTAGGGAAAAGAACTTCTGTGCCGAACTTATTCGAAAAGCAAAATTGGCGTTCGGGAAGCCTCGTTAGAAGTTTCCTGAAAACTCTTACCATTTTTGCCAACTTTTTAAAGAATCGAATCGTAGACGCGAATATGGAAAGTATCCTTAAGTTTATACTTACTTGATCGCTGCCAATATGCAAAAGGCCACCACCAGGGTGAAAAGAGACACGGTGTAACCGATTTTCGACATAGTCTTCACGATTGGGAAAAATTTCTGGAACAGAGATTTCGGGGAAGTCGCTCAAAAATGTTTATTGGATGGTTCGTCAATTATGCTTTACGACGATCGGGTTAATGGAGCTGACGAGGAGGTAGTGGTTTATGATCGATTTCCAATTTACTGGAAACATGTCCGTAATACCATTAATGCGTGTACTCTCGATACCGGTAATATCATGTTAAATGCTTGTAGACTTCGTGGACATATTTTCCAAGTTCGATAATACCCATCATTGTGTGGGACGATGAAATTTTAACGTTTAGCAGCTACATTTCGTTACGAAGATTGTGTATTTTAAGAAAATATCCGTGCACGTAATTACCACGGTGGTGTCGGGCTGTATCACCGGTGGCTCACGCTTGGGTGTCCCATCGGACGGCGTGTACCATGAAATACATACTTCGTTAAACACGTTTGGTAAATAGAAAATACTGCCGCATAGTGGAGAATTATAATTAGAAGAATTGAAAGTGTGTTAATTGAAATAAAGTTAGGATCCATTTAAATTAAATTATTATCAAAGATTATTATGCGACAACAGTTTTGCTTATCTGCCATGATGGATATCATCATTATGAGCCCCTGATCATGAAAGTGGCGTATGTTAAGAATGAAAAGAAAATGAGTTTATCAGTCAGTTTGCGTCACATTCTTTCAAATAAAATAGTGTGATAGAATAAAATTTGTTTAGATATCTGACAGATCACTTTCATAATCAAGGCCATATATATCGTAGACTATCTACTAAATCTTTTGCTCGACAATTATCTTCAAACTTAGTACATTTTGTGTGATGCCAGAGACGATACTTTTTCTTCAAACGTGGCCCAAGGAAGCCAAGTGGTTCGACACCCCTGCTGTAAACCTTTTCGAAACGAAAGGGTGATGAACCCCTTTGAACATCAAACGTCTTCGTTTTCTTAAAGACGCTTGACGTCATTGGCACGATTCTCATCGATTTTCATCCCCCATGAGTTTTCCGTTAAACTGAACCGCAATACACCCGGGTCCCACCGAAGGTAATTACTTTCGCCGGTATTAGTTCTTTCTTGTATCCTATACACCACGGATGAAGAGTCGCGTTTTACAAATGTGCTTATCTACGGCGACCAATGACTCGCGGGTTTGTTCAAGCGAAACGTGTCGTTGAAATACATTTACGGAGGCTCAAGTTAATCCGAAGTCTAAATCCCAAAATGCTGTCAACTCTGATTAACGATTCTGACGTAAATTTCCTTGTGGTGTTACGTTCGAATTTATCATATGCAGACACGTGTTTCTTTTTCGGAAAATCCTGATTTCGTATAACTGTTCTGCCCGTTAATCGACGTTCTGCTATAATCGACTCAAGTTTTTTTAAAAGTGTCGTGTAATTTGTTCGAAATTGAGGTTCGTAAATACGCGTTATAGTATTAAAAAGTAGCACACTTCAATAAGTAAAGCTATTACATTTCTGTTTACGTTTACGCTGGAACGATGTAAACGAGAATCATATTTAACGCAGAAATATTCAACAAAGTTTGACTTATTTACACGTTCCGTCGTCACCTTCATCTGCAGTCTCGAATAATTGTCGTGAAATTCAAACGTTCATACAAGGATTTACCTTAATGAGAGTCACGTTGTTGTTCTGACCACCGGGTACTTCCATCAGAAGAGTTACTAATGGATCCCTGAAACACTGACTGTAGTTGGTCCATGTACTGTTGGTGCCATTATTCCAAAACCACTGACCATCTTGCATACACTGTCTCGATGCGTTTGCCTGGATATAGCAGTTGTACAATTAAATTCATGCCACTGGGGACGCGCGATCAGTTCATTGTAGTATTTCCGTGAAAACGCGATTAGAATAATTTCGTAAGCTTTGCGAATTCCTATCGTATATACATATAGGAGCATGCGATTGTATGCAGATTTATAATATAATAGGTACCGAAGATTTCAGATTGTAAGAACGCACAGGGCGTCCCAACTTCTATCTGCAAAATTGTGATGAGCATAAATAAGAGGAAATTATTATATAAACATGAGCTCAACAGTGCTTTATTATTATTGTCATTAACAGTTTCCGCTAGTATGTCGCCCCACAGGCGACATTATACGACAAATACAAGTGCAAAGTGTCGCCCGTTCTCATAATATAAATGCGCGACTGACATTTATAAAAAATTGAATTTATAACTTTGAGAATTTCTGGTTGATTCTCCTTAATTTCGGTGAATGTTAATATCTTTGATAAAATACTTTGGTGGCAAAGTTTGTATGACATGTTTCGCTTATATTTACTAGGAGACAATACTGGAATCGTTTTACGGGAAGAAATTGGAACATCCTCTATGATAAAAATAAATAATAAGCGATATCGTAGGTACATTTTATATATAGTTTTTCAATCTTGTCTAATTTCATATCTGTGTTGCGATCTCTATCACGTAAAAACCGCAACAAAATTATATACCTTGATATAATGAATTTAAATTTAAAAACTTTAGGAGTCTTTACATATTTGTTGCGCGACCTTCTTGATGTTGAACGTAAATAACAGTGATCGTAACTCTTACAAATAGACGCGTCTGTTTGAACAATTCGGGAGAAAATCCTTCAGTTTTGATGGACCCGAAGTAGCAAACATCGAGCCCGACGAGACAGACGCGTTTCAAGCGTTTCGTCCCCGAAAAATTCGTCTCGTGCCAGAAAACTAGAAAACTATGTCAAATAATGGAAAAAGCACGCGTTCGCTCATACTTGTTCGCGGTAAAAAGGAAACCGGAGACGTTCCATGGTTCCGGTGTCGGTTGTAAACCAGAAACGTCGCCTATCAATTATTACAAGACGCAATATGGCGCACTTCGAGATATATAAAGTTGAATACGACTTTTTTTTGCTTACCGCAACATCGAATCCCGCGATGTAAGATGGACACGTTTGAATAGCCAATTCTCCGGGTGCGGTCGACGGCCAGCACAATATTTTGTCCCACACTTCGGGGCACCATCCTGTTCGATAAAATTATTGATATCGTTAGAACTGATGATCGAAATCTGCGAGTAGTCGATAAAACGTCAGTATTTCCGCGGGTAAAGTTTTTATGACGGACGATTTAAACCTTCAACGAAATGTCTATACATTTTTCATCCTGCCGACGTGCAGCGACAGAATTTGCCAATACTCGGGTCAGGTGAAATACGTCGGCTCGCGCGATGTTTTGCAAATTCAAACGCAGAACGTGCAAACCAAACTATCACAGCTTTTGAAAATCCATTGCGGTGTAGCAGAAAACGCGATCAATCTCCGCGTGAGAAATTTTTCTTCACGCGGAAAATATATATAAATATATGTATACATATTATCTCGCATTATAGAAATCGTTATCCAAAATTTTATTTACATAATTTTCAAAGTCTTCGTTAAACGACAATTTCTTAAATTTTGAGTAAATGCAAGTATTCGGAGTAAACGATTTTATATACACATATATAATATGTCATGTACATATGTCTGATAAGATTTATTACGTAATCGATCAAACATAAAATTCATCGTGCATCTCATCACGCATAATATTACGATCGTTATTAACTTGTCGTATATCGTGGATTTCAAAAATTTGTATTTAATGGGAATTTTGTCCAGCGATCCCTATTACTCGAGATTAATACTTTTCGAAGTAGTGCACGTTTAACAGGACCAAAATCGCGTCTCTCTCGCGCGAGACTTTTTTTACCCCCGTAAAAGTGATATTGCGCGCTCAGTATATCAGGAGAGCTTTTTATTCTTGCCCATCCCTCGAAATGCTGCACGAGGTTTTCCGTTTCCATAAAAAGTGGCGTATCAAATTTCTCGGCAAATCCTGTACTTCGATGGAAATACAATACTTCTCAACGTTGCGACGAAATTAGATTTATGAAGAGTTTGATCACAAATTTATAATTGTTCCTAACACACGCACGCGATATTTGAATTATAGAAGAGATGGTATCGAAATTAATTCGGCGGATTTTGAGAACAGTTCCTTGCAATCTAATTTTTTAATATCCACGGATTCATTGATCATTGCAGAATTGGATTCTGTGATAATTAATTAGAATTTCTGAGCGTACAAATAAACATCGCATATACAAAGTGGTATTTACGCATCGCTAATAGGAGCAAAATTAGTAATGAAATGCCTACATTACATTCTATATCATTTTAATGAACGAAATGGCAAATATTCGCAATACGTTTAAGAGTTTAAAGTTTTCTCCCCGTGGAAAAGCATTCCACTGTTTCGTGCCTCTCCTACGTAAATTTTATATAAAAAAATATCTTCCGATACTGACCGTTGGAAATTCAATTACTAATCTGGTTACTCTACTTTTCTTTGAGCTTACACATTTTTGGTAGCGTCAGAGTTTCATTGCAAAAACAACTTCACTTATAAACCTCTAATGAATTCTCCATGTAGTGTTATTAATACGTTTTACGTTTCCAGTTAGTTTGAAGGAGAACCTTTCAGTTTTTTTCACGCATACCGCTACTTTAAAAAAAAAGCACACAATTGTATGTATAATTAAAGTATAAAATTACGTTACGATTTTTATTCCAGGAAACTTTTAATCAACCACTTTTGGTTTGGAAAAATTCTGCACTGTATTTTAATACGCTGTTCTCGTTATATAAAGTGCGAACAGGCGTCGCAAATTTATCGAAAAATCTGTTTCTTTTTGGAGACATCGTTCAAAAATTATCCGCATTCCATGAAATTTCAGGAAGGTTTACTGAAATCGATATAGGCTTCTATTCATCTAGAAATTTTATTTATCTAAACAAAGGTGTGCTTATGGTATTAAGACTAAGGTTCAGTACCGTTTTGTCCTCTTTTCAAAAGTCGAATACCATGTTACAACGACCCCCTTTTTAAATTGATTGTCAACGTAAAAAATGTTCAAGAACGTGGCGAATTTACGAAGAAGTGAATCCTCTTTCGGTAATCACCGTAAGGCATTAGTAAAACAATGCTAAAGTATTCGCTAATTGCGAATAATTGGAACGATGAAGAAAGAGCGGTCGCGTAACTACATCGGCGAGGTGAGCTTAATCTTTCTGAAACATGAATAGTATTTGCGTCCGGCATCGCCGACAGGCTGTTGTTGGTTGTCGGGCGCGGATATTCGTGTAATAAATAGTTGGTTGTATCCGAGCTCTAGTGACGGGCGGTTGTGTTCCGAGAGTTTCGTTAATAAACGTTTCTTTTATAAAATGCCTAATTAACGTTCGCACTCCCGCAGCGCTCGTAACAATACATTCACGCCGGCATATACCACGTGTGGTGCATGTATAAAGGCCTCATTGAATGGAGCGTACCATTGTCGATACACGTATAATTGTCTCATGGGGCGGCGGGCACAAAAAACAGAACGAAAGGGAGAGCAATGGAAAACATATTACTAAGAGAAACAATAACTTACTCTTGTCTTGTATGTTTTATGTTAACAAAGTAAGTGCAATATTTGAATAAGCGATATTGTGGGAATAGCTTAAAGTCAGCGGTGCCAAATGAAATCAAACGGGAATAAGCGCGCCGCCTCGCAGCCGAGACAGCCGAATAACGTCGCCGACTTGAAAGTGTTAACGGTGATTCGTGTGGGAGAAGCCTTAGGATTCATTTCGAAACCACGAAACCCTCTTCCCTGTCGACTAATCAGGTTACTCGATTTGAAGCGTGTTAAACTTGAAGCAATCCTCGAATAATTCAAACTTCAGAGCTTGACACGAGATGCACGGGCGTTACAGGAATAGGAATCCATTAACGTCCGGACGTGCGGAAGGAAAATCGCATTTACGCGTTTGCGCGTGTATTTGCAGCGTAGCTCCGTACACGTATACGAGATTAGCCTTACGGCTCTGCCCACCCCCAATGGAATCTACTTACCGATGGAATTTGCGAGCACCGGTTAAAGTCACGATTACTCGCAATTACTTCGATTTCCGTCAAACGATAGGATTATCCTTATTTTCGAGTGCCCGCGTTTCACTGGTACCGGATTAATTAATTTTTTATAATTACTCCGTTTGGTAGAAATAACTTTGGTCTGTGTTTTTGTACGACACGATTTAGTATCTTTTTTATGTTTTGAGATTGCAAACATAAATAAAAACATACCAAGTGGAGAACACTATGAGACTCTAGAAAAAATGCCCTTAACTCGCACTGAATATACGCCGTTTAATATTATTCCGTAATACTTGTAATTGATCAAAATAGTAGATTCAATAATAAATCTTATAAACCTAAGACTGACAATAACTGGATCACGTTAATCTATTATTGGCACGCGTTATTTTCCCCTAAATAATTACATTTTTTTAGCCCACCATCCCTTATCAGGGTCCCAGGATATGCTATGATGTTACAAACATTTGGTACCCTGCCGGTTTCTCTCCTCACCGGTTTCCGGTTTAAAACTCCCCTGGGGGGCTCATGAGTCCAGATGGCACTCACCTGCAAATAAACATCTGAAGAAAAGGAAATATGATCGCTGGGTATATCGAAAATAAATAAATATAGGTCTTTGTGTACATTGTAAATAAAAAGATAAATATTGATTATAACATAGCAAAAAGCTATATGCTGCACGATCTCAATTTACGGAGTCTTTTGTACACCTCCTCTTCCACCCAGCCCCTCTCCCCTTTCCGCCTCTCTTTTCTCGCTCTGTTTCCAAATAATTACAACAGGAAGCGTAAGTAACTTTCTACTTCACTATGATACGAACAGGTAATCCAGTTTAAAGTTACACGTGTCGATTAAAGCGAGAACTAGGCTGTAAAATTCTCGTATTAGTTAATAATATCGATAAAATATACCATTTTCACGTAATGTTTGATATACAATTCAAAAACAATTAAGATTTGAAAACCGATAGTTTTTTAGTTGTCGTACCGAAAACCACCGGTTCGCATCGAGATTGCGCAGCTCTTCCACTCACGCTCATTAATAGGTATATTGACATTCACTAAATAAATGGTAACAATAGGAGAAGTGAGAATAGAATTACATTCAAATAGTATTGCAATCTTGTGCTCATATCTTGTCTATAAATTTCTAAGCCACGTGTACCGTTGTTACGATAAATTTGTACTTCCTATTGCTCGCTACGTCCTTGCGGTACACGCGACAGATATGAGGAATGGAAGTAGGTGCAGTCTCTCAATCATCCCCGACATTCTCCGAATTCCTTTGTATTGTACCGAACGGGAAGCGAAATTATTTCAAACCGCACCTCCCCAACCTTTGAATTCGGTGTACGGTTTGGCAAGCTGTTTGGCAAATCCGCTGTTGGCACCGTGAATCGTTAAATTTTGTGATAATTAATGATTAATATCAATGATTAACGATCGCGCGTGTTGGTTCGTTCAACTCGACTGTCCTCTACGCTCCGATATCCATGCATCCCGTAATCGCGTAAATTGGTAATGATTCGCGGTATAACTGAGAATCCATAATCGATTATTGCCCGCCTACTTATGCACCTTGAAAGCAGTTTCAATTATCAGGCTATTCGGAATGTAATGCGGATTACACCGCGTTCGTGACGTGGGATGCTTCTCATTTATTTAAACAATTATTGTAACTATAATGATAGAACTTTGGTGACGGAAAAATTTGTTACCGCGTAAATCAAGAGACAGGGTCTGGTCTCGGACCAAGTACAGGTACGTGAGACTGGACCTTATATCTTTTAATATTTCCAAGACAGAATTCTTCTTGATCTTCTTGATAACCAAAAACTTCACTGAAATTATAATAAATTTTGTTGGTATACATTTAATGTACAACGTGTCAATTACTATTTAAGATACCCATTGTCTCTAGAAAATTACGAGGCTCTCTCTCACATTCTGACAAAAGTTTTGCAATTTTGAGATACCCGTAATTTATATCGGTCTCTAATCTTAGAGTCTTTAATCTTGCAGAGAGTAGTGAATTATTTTTACTACTTTCTCTATTTCTGCTATCCGCGCGTATGGTCGTGTATCGAACTACATTGCAAAACTCGCGAGTAGTAGCTATATTACGTGTCATTTAATCAAAATCTAAAGATACTCCCGCGTTTCCCCTAAAAATACAGGTGTGAAACGTTAGAATCACTACCATCACAAAGTTAATAGAAGTTTTGCCAGAAACAAGTTTTTGATAATGCCAAGGGAGACCCTGAAATTGACTTATAATGAAAAACCATGACCGGCGAACGTCTCGCTTACTATGTATAATACATAATGCTCAAAGGCAAGGTCCCCGACACCCTTTGATGGTTACTTTTCTCTTTAATTAACGTTGATCCAGAGCGGTACAAAGTCGAGCAAAGTTCAGTAGAACAAGTATGACTTTCCCGGGGCATGTGGCGCCTTCGTTAAATCGCAACTAGTTACATCCACGTTGTTTCTTCCAATTAGCGATCGGTGAATAGTGAATTATCAGCAGAATTCCGGGAAACTCGGTACGTTACGAACGAGACTGTGAGTAAGTTGAATGAAGTTCCGGATAGGCGATCTTTAACAAGTAGATTAATAGTTTTGGAAAATACCGTCTGAATTTTCGTTACCGTACACAGCATTCATTCTACTTTCTATTAATTGTAATGCTAAAAATAATTTTATAAATAACTTTTCGAAAATGCATTCCCGGGTCTCTGTTCCCTAGAGCTTATGTCTTTTCAATTCAATTTCAACTTTAAGTTAAATACAAAATAACAGTAAAACGATTGATTTAAAAGATTGAACTTAAACTTCAACGACCCGGCAAATCCTGAACTAACGTTGCTAGACTGCTAATGTTATCCACCACGCATGGCTTCTAAACTGATTTTTGAATTAATTTTGTGAGATGAATACGCTACGTATGCGCGATCAATGAAACACGTTTGGGTACCCGTAATTTAAGAGAAATATATGTACAAAATGAAACGGTTAAATAGAAATGTATCCGTTATTAAATAAACATACGACGCAAAAGAATTTTTTTCTACCTTGTCTCGAATAGCTTTTTACGGTTTTACACGTTACGCGGATAACGAACGAATGTAGACGTTTCTGTTTAAATATTCCACCCTGTATATTGCATACGGCTAATGCAAAGCGTAAAATATAAAAAAAAAAACACTTTTAAAATACGCTAATTACGAACCATATCTTTATTCGAGTCCCACTTCTATACCAATCTTCTAAATATACAGATACGAATTTCCATACACATCCTCGATATAGTTATTACTTTGCGAATCTGGAATTTTGGCGATCGTTTGTTTTTATTACCCGATTCTATTTAGATTCGTTTGTTTGTTTTTATTGTTTTGCGTTTATTTTCATCGCGTCGCAGCAAAAAACTTAATTAAAACGTTGAGTTGTCTCGTCTTCTTATAAGAAATTTCGGGACATAACCCAGATGCTGCGTCGCTTCTACGTGGAATGCGGTTGCCTGCGACATGGCGGGCCAGGTGACACTTCGCAGGTGCCACAAATTAACGGAGAGCCCTTAAGAACGATTGCCACCTATCGTTTTGCAAGGGTTTACGCCAAGTATTTTTCAGATCGTAATTGTTGACTGATGTTGATGAACAATAAAAGGTTTCTTTCCACGCGGAAAGTTGCCTTGAACTTTAGCAATTTTTGGTTTACTGTTTTTCATAAACAAAACGTTTTATCGAAATTGTAATGTATTGATCACGCGTGATGATTCTTTATCTTTCAAACGAGCCCTTATTCATCAGAATCGATCGACAACTACGACCTGCAAAATACATGGCGTAAACCCTTGCAAAAAGATACGTCGTGAACGCTTGGGACCGCGAGGAAAAGTCCGACAGGTGAAACCCTTACTCTTCCTTAGACGCTTCGTTGAATAGCACGTAGTATCAGCCGATATTGCAACCGCCAAGCCAGGAATAATACATTTGTAATAATTTTTATATAAATCGAATTGTGTGAGCCCGTCTTTTTATTTCATACGATCTTACATTCTTTTAATCAACTTAATAAGTCCGAGCGATAAGTCAACTGTAGCATTCAAAGCATCGGCAAGAATTGAAAGTGAATTTTGAGATGTGTTTTCAAATTTTATTACAGTCACCAAAGACATTCTTCCCTTCCGTCCTTTATGCACGACAATCTTTTATTTCACGGTAACGTGCGTTCCTCGAAACACTGCCCTTTCATAAAACAAGACCGGCGATACTCACCCGTCATGGAAACGTTGCCTTTGTGACAATGCTTTGATTTTATTTCGAGTATCCTCTCCTGAATAGACGGGCTGTTTGGATTGTTGAAATCGATGTCCTCCTGGAACAGAGGAATTCAAATTCATCGTGAACGTACATCGAACAAAGCGCGAAGTGGTTCTCACGGTACCGGATGTTTGATTTTAAATTTCATAAGACGAATCTTATGTTCGGTACGCTTGTTATGTTTTCTTTTTTATAACAAAAAGAGATCGTCAGTAATATTACAATTAATTAAAAACAATTATATAAATTATTTAATGTATATGTGTATGTATGTTGTATACATGTTGTTTCCAAGATATTTAGATCAAAAGTTTTCAAATCTATAATATACATATTTTTTTGCGTATTCTATATTTCTTTATGTATGACGGATCTTAATTTGAAAACTGAATATCTAAATATCTCGAAAACTACACATTTCAGGGAAAAATGTTGAATACGAAAGTGTCAAGGACGAAATGTTTTATTTGTTGGCGCGTTTCCAAGTTTACTCCGAAGATCAACTTTCTTTTTTCAACTTGGAATCCTACCTCTTTAAGGTGAAGCCCGATAAAAAATTGTCCACGCAAAAGTTTCTTCCTGTTTTCTGCGAAGAATATGCGAAGAACAAATAGATTTTTGATTGAAAGAAAGAAATTTGACCTTCGAAGAACCTCAGAAACGCCGAGCAAATAAAACGTAACAGGATAGTTGTATTTTTTAATATTTTAATATTAAACTTTTTTAAATTGAACATTTTTAAGACCCGTGTATGTAAGTACTTACTTACGAACGATATAAAGACCGGCCGTAACAATATCAATACTCGTACTCTTATAACAAACATTAATCCTTTTAGGCCTAAATTCGATGTACGCAAAACCATCCGTACGAACGTATCAACGGCCGAACGCTTTTAGTCCAAGCCGTTAATTAACCGTAAATTCACAAAGGAACTAAAAGTCAAAGAGATTGAAAAGCTTCGGCACGCCTTTCGCCGAGCATTCGTCCCACGGCGAACGGTCGAAGGAACAAAAGAAACGGGTACACCCGCTTTCCCGAGGAACGCGGTCCATAAATTTACCCAGTCGTTTAGAGGAAACTTCGAACCCAATTTCCATCGGCGTTTTCGCCGGAAAGGCATCGGAGATGGATTTAATTGAGGGGTAAATTTATCACGGTCATGAAACCACCCCTTTGAGGAAATTACGATCGTTAGGCGATACCGATGGTTTAATTACTCGTAACACCGATAGTGCCTGTCGTTATGCCGCGAGGAAGCATCAGAATTTGATCCTGAATTTAGAAGTTATTGTCGGCGCAAGATCCAATCGAATTACATCTATCGAGGTACGGGGTAAAGGAAAATTTGCCGCGTTTGATCGAAAGGTGCTCTAATGAAAAGGTTTCGCATCGATCGCCAATAAAGCGAGAGAGTTATACATATGCGCGCAATTTAATGCGAGGCAACCGCGACGGAAGATCAATGTTACCGTGGAACTGCGATCATTATTATTATCAATTCAACGAAACGTCTGATCCAAGATTTCTAAAGGTTTCCTGAGAATCCACTCGAATACTCGAACGTAAACATGTTAAAAGGTTATATTTATATTGGGGTTAAGTCAGCGATAGTGATTTTAAAACTATCCGTATATCTGGATTCCGCCGTCCGGATTATGCAAATCGTGAAAACCGAATTTACGCAAATACCCGTTATATCCGGATATGCGGATCAGTCAAGTATCTATTGATCAATTTTATTTTTCTTTTGTTCTATATCGTTCAAATCGAATTTCTTTATTGGATTTTCTTACAGTATAACGTCTGACGACTGTATTCCCAATTCCCAAAGTTTTATGCTTCGATTTCGAAAATTAACAAAGTTACAACATTTCGAAGTCTGATAAGGAATGGGAGTCAATTCTGTAATAATAAAATATGATATGGTTATTTTAGAAACATGATTTTTTGCGAATCACCGGATTTTCGAAAACAAATAAAAATCGAATAACTAATAAAAAATTAATATTTGGATGACGGATATCCAAATCCATATTTACCCGAATTTTTACAAATCCGAATATCCATATAGTCCCAACACTAATATTTGTACAGGGCGCAGGAAAATAAACGAACGCTTGACCCGCGAGCCGGTCTCGAGAAAAAGTTGTATGTATCAAGGGGGAAAGAAGTTGGGAAAAAGTATCCCCTTTTATTTCGTATAACTGAAAGGGAAGATTTAGGAACAGTTTGTATTCGTGGAAGTTTTCGAAAAGTTCCTCGTACAAAGTGCCACGATTTCCGGGATTCCATCGGAAATATACGTTTATCGCGAGAGATAGAATCGGAGGAGAGCGTGGAAAGATATACCACGTTATCGTATTTCTTTAGGTTCCTCCGATAAGTCGTGGGAGAAGGAAATGGTGGAGAAGAACGCTGAAAGAATATTCGTTAAATCAGTTTGGCGTGCTCGGGCACCCATGAAACGTTACCGTGACTCCTTGCGGTACAGAAATCCGATGAATTACCACGCACGAATGTTTTCCAATTAAAGAATTAGGAAGGAACAAATCTAATCTACTTCGAGTAAACCATTCGGTCTTGAATTAACAGTTCGGCGCGAAATGTCGTTCTACTTTTAAATTCATTTCGAGGGAGGTACGATGTGCGAGAATGAATGGCTTTAAAATACAGGCGGTCCCATAAACGGCGATCGGCCGATAAAGTAGTTTTTTTAAATTAAAAATAAGAAAAAAGTCGATTCCAGTCTTGAGCTCGAAACGGTAATCCCGTAAAGTCGAAAAAGTGAAGAACGTTGATTTGATTACATTTAATATCACGTAAACGTCGAATCTCTCGATCTATGCAGGGTGTCTTGGAAGTAAGGGTAGTGCGTTAATGGTACGATACCTAAGATAATTCTAGCTAAGTTTTTCCATATCGAAAATATCCGAAGAGTCACGATTAACGAGATATTAATAAAAATCGGGAAGCAATAGGAGATAGACGACATGAACAGTAATTTTAGGGGTGGTCATCTTGATTTTCGTGAGAAAGCAGCATTATTATGTCCAGCTGTAACTTAACGGCGATTTACGTAAAAAAGACGTAACGTTCTTCGACGTTATTGCAATTCGCAGATCTTTTACTCCGTCTCTCGTTATCCTATATTAAACTTTCTTCCCTTACAGACATTTTGCATTAAGCGGCTCGTACTTTAACCCAACTTAGTTTTAATCTCGCATTATAATATATCTTTGATCAAATGAGCTTTCGAGTTGGACGTTAAATTTTATCTCCACGGAACCGAGGAGGATCTTCGAATTACCACGGATCTTGTTTTTATCGATTACAAAGGTATCGTTCATGATCCCTGAGGTACGATGTAGCGAGTAATAAAAACGGGATATCATTTTGCAGGAATTCCCCGACGAGACAGTGGTATTATGGATACGTTTTTCGCGCGAAAGATTTGCCTCGATTTTGAGTCGTATCGGAGAAATTTTGGTGCCGGCGAAAGGGCAATTTCAAAGTAAAATACGACTCAAAGTATTTCAATGGGATTCAAAGTGACAACGGCGGATATTGGAGTGGAGAAATTTGCGAAGGTTTCCTCTTCGATTCGTCAATTGACCTCGGGAAAGTATTACGATTCGTTGCAGCCACGGATGTGCAATGCCGCGCGTCGATGACAGATGCATGGAAAATCATGAGAAAGGAATCACGTATTCAGATGTTGCGTGAAACACGATTAGTGGGAAACGTTGTACCACTATCAAATCAATATCAATTAAACGTAATAAATTGACAAATGGGATTTGTTGGGAACGGTATGCAAATTAAAGGGATCGGAAATACGTTACAATTTGATTTGTGTCCGTTTCGATAATTACAAATCGATCATCGACGAACCGGAAATTATTCTATAGCGAACATGATAGAATTCCAAAATTATCGGACTTCAGAAGTTCTTAATATTGCGATTAAGGGCATCGCAATCGTATATTTACGTTAGTGCAACGCGTGCAACAAACGTGCAAAGAAACGTATGTAATTTAGATTCAAAAATGAATAATTAGAAAAATAGTATTCCAATATTTTACACATGGTTTATTATGAACGAAAGAAAATAATTATAACAACGAGCTCGAGAAAATAGGTGCGACTCAAAAGAATATCCAATGCAATGATTATGTATGTACATATATCACCTTTGGTCTCAAGGTATAACTTTATGGTAGTTTAAAACAAACGGAACGCTCTTTGATATCATTGCATTTTACGCAAATGTTTCCAATTTTGCACGCTGCAAAGGTGTTTCGTTTCGTTCAGGATTGAAGGAGTTCTTGATACTACGCTATCGATTGCTATAAAATGCGCGTACGCGATGATACAAACAAAATTGCAGTAACGCCTTTATTTCTGATTATACGCGCGATTTTATCACGATCACGAAACAATTATTATTTTCCTACGATGATTATTATTTTTCACTCTCAACTGCCACTCGCGCGTCGCGACATATTTTCAATTTGAAATGTTTGCGAAAGGTTTCATGTTTCGATGAAATCCGCTGGCTACTTTTGTTTTTGTTAACCGGCGAGAAGAAAGAAATAGAATCGTACCGTGTCCTGTTCGAAAACTCTTGACTCTCGACGAAGAAGCTCCTTAGAGCGTGGAAAAGTAGGAAAAGAGTCCGAAACGAAATCATTCGTCGAAGGACTTTCTTCGTGGAGCGTAAAGAGGAAGCCAATCTGTACTTCTTTTAAAACCAAATAATTTGAGTTATCGTTCATCCGCTCGCGAGTGCGCGCGTCTAGAATTTCGATTTTCCCGGCGCGAGAACTTTGGAAATTCGGTTACGTAAATCAAATACGGCGCGTCCATCGGCATTTTCTGCATCCCCGTGCCAAGGAAAACGTTCCCGGTGATGCCTTCCGTTCCAATTAATCAATCCCAGGACGAATTTACGCGGAAATTCGTTTTCTTTTTATCATCATTCTCATGATTTATAGATCTTTGGTGTTGCGAGCACAACTTCTTCGGAATTATCTGTTTACCGAGTAAACGCTCCGCCCCAAAGAGATTTACTGTAGTTAAACTTCGTAAATAAATACCATTTTCTTCGCGATTAAAAATTGGACAGACTTGGTTTATGTCACGCATTTTGCAGGTCCTAATTATTCATCAATATTAATGAACAAGAGAACGATCGAAAGATAAAGAATGATCATGGGAACGTGATTTTTTCATCATTTTTAAACAAATTTTTCTTTCTGAAAAACAGGGCGTCTAAAAATTATTAAAATCCACGACAATTTCACGCGTGAAAAGAAACCTTTTATAAAAAGTTCTGTAAAATCATGGTCCCGGTGGTCATCTTTTATCTTTGAAACGAAACCTCGTTTATTAAAACCGAACAAGAATTTCGACCGGTAAAACGCACGGCGTGCACCGTCGTAATGGATGGTGAACTCCCTTAAAAATATAACTAATTTAAGCGGGTTGGACAGCTCTGGTTTACATCCGAGAGATCCCAGCAAGGCGATCGCACTTTTTCTGGTTTCGCCGGTACAGTCGACTGCAGCAGTCACTGCGTGCAGTCGCTCCTGCGACAGTCACACGTACTCGTCACGTGTGATATCCTATAAGTGATTACACTTATACAACTCTGCCATCTACGGGTCGAATTACAACATTCAATTCGGTGCCTCTTCGCGAATACAGGATTTCCCACGGAAGGTGGTGGTTCGTTGAACGTGCAATACCACGGAAAGTCACAAGCGCGCTTTTCCCACCGTAAACAAAAATTTTGTTTTTTGGAATGGAACAAAACTTAGGGAAAGGAAATATAACCTTTCTGTGGTACCTCCTTCTATACCCTAAGCGCGTGCACGTTTTGGTCAATTAATATTTTAAGTTAATTAACATTTTTCATAGTTCGTCTTAAATACTGTTTTAAATACTAATCTGATCGCACATAAATAATGCAATTCTCATACAGAAACGAAATGAAATACTTTAACGGGTTTCGTCATGTCACCCATGTTTAGGTGACACTCTGGCAGCTGTGCCGTACTTATGGAATATCGATTTTATTAACATTTATATTAAGGTTATCAATAGACTCCGGATGTTTATGCAGTTTTATTATTTTTATACTCACATTAAACGGACTTTGTGAATGAAATACTGTTTTCGTTAACACCGCTACAATGAAACGAATACAACGTATAACGCAACCCAATAAAGTATAATTTGAATAAAAGAATTGTACCGCAAAAATTCGATACCGTCGAAATTATATAACGAGCGAAAAATCTGCCGAATTTCAGTAAGCAAGTTCGAGAATATTATCAATTATTTCCCAGTACGTCTCTTTCCATTTCTCGTTAGATACTACTTCAATCCCGACTATCCATTTCAGTCTCATCCGCGTAAAAAGTCATAAAGATGTATCACACTCCATATCCGATAATCCGCGTTCCGATAATCAATATTGCGCTGTATAAAAAAGGATTGTCGAGTTTCAAACAACAACTTCGAGAGCGTTATCCATTATTCCCTGCCACCGAGTGATTTCCTAGAACTTCTATGTTCGACGCAACGAAGCCTGAAGTATTTTTCATTCCAGGCATGAAAATCATCCCGTTGGAGGAAAAAGAATTCTCGCACTGATCGAGTGCTCGCGCGATATCGATTTACCTCCGCGTGACAGAAAGCTTGCGAGTGTCAACCATTTTCTATGATTAAGATTATAACACGGTATTATGTAGAAATTCACTCACGTATGCGTCCATTGTGTTTGCCTCGTTGCTTCTCTGCCGTGTTGCAGCTGCAGCCACGCTCTCGTTAAATAATCCTCTATCAGCTCCCTCTGAAACGTATCGCATGCCACTAATTAATCATTCAATACTGCGTAGAAATGCGCGATTTCTTTTATTCTGAATAGCATTATCGTTACTCTCGGCGAGTGCTTTCCTTCTTTTTTTTTTTGCATGTCGGCGCGATTGTGTTAATTTCCCGCGCTTCGTACGATCGCAATTTCCCCGGTGATACTCGTTGGGAAGAATATTGCGGAAATTTAATCGTTCGTTTTGGCATTGGGATCAATCGATGTAATTACGAATGCGAAGTAAACATGATACGGCAAAACCTCCCGCGTCCGAATGTTCATTTATCCAGGCATAGAATCTTCTTGAAGCGTATGAGATTAATTCTGACAGTAATAATTTAGTACAAAAGTGACAGACTTATTGGATTTAACAGCCAGAGTGATACGAAATCCAACAATATTTAAATGGACCATCAATTTCCCAGATCTGTATTTAAATAAACCAGGTTAAATATTCGAAGAGCGATTGGTCTATTGTAAGGAAAAACCCTTGTCCGAACGTTCGTGTCTCCCTATTAGTATTACTAAAATCCATGTAAAAAAATTGTTTACGTTTTTTCCACGATAATAAACTTTATCTGAAACATTATGGTAGATCCTTCAACGAGCTCACAAATTTAGTAAGCTAACTACTAATTTAGTAAGCACGTTGAAGGATCTATCATAATGTTTCAGAAAAAGTTTATTACCGGGAAAAAAAACGTAAATAATTTTCAATTAAGTTCCAACTTCGTCTAAGAACCCTAGATCTGCGCTTAAGTCTTCATTCATTCTTCAAATTGGTTTTGAATGCGGTTTGACCACTTTGAAAACCACCGTTTGTTCTTTCCGGAAAACCTACAAGTTTAGTTCTCGCGTACTTGTACGTTGCTCGAGACAGAACCTTGTCTCTTGATTCTCGAAAAGCGAAGAAGCCTTTTAGAAGGATTATATTTTATCACAAAAAGAATAAAACACTCGTGCATGTCGGAAAATATTTAATTTCATTAAAACGCAGAATGAAAGTTCCAGAATATTAGTACGAAGGGTATTGCAACGACGGAGAAAGAATATACTGGAAAATGGAGTCCCTCTACTTTAATTAACAACTGCGGGAAGTTTAACAAACAAGTAATTCAGGTACAAACGTTGGATCACGGGCGCTGCGCGCGACGGTAGTTCATCGAAATGATCGCTACCCACTCACGATCCGATCCATCGGTGATGAGAAATTCAACCTCACGAAAAACAATTATAATTTCCAGAACGATGTTTCGTTACGGAATAATTCGTGCCACCTTAATCAGGAGAGTCGCTGGCACGTCCTTGACGTTACCGGATAATTAGATGAAAGTGAAAAGGGTCGAAGGTATTCTTAACAGACGAAATCACGATTTAGCAAATTGACTATAAGCCTCGCCCTTATTTGTCATTTCATTAGTAGCGTGTTAGCGGCTCGAAAGACCCACGCCTTGTTCGTTTGTGGTATTTCACCCTACGTCATCCCCTTTATTTTATTGGCAGCGGCCCACGATAACCGTTATTCCCAATCAATCAGTAACCAGAGACAAGCTTTTTTTTTTCTTCTCCCCCTCTCTCTTTTTTCTTCTTGTTTTGTAGAAGAGAATTTTCCATCCGATGATAACGTAAAACGTATCCGAGGGGAAGGTTTGTAACAAGTCGGTTCCGGTTATAATTAACGAGCGCTATTCCGAGCTCGGTACGAGGACGAACAAAGATTCGACCGACTTGTGCAAGACAATTTTCTATCTGAACATTCTATCTGATAATATAGTAAAACGTATTCGAGAGCAAGGTTTGTAACAAGCCGTTTCGCGTTCTAATTAGCGAGCGCGTTACTCCGATCTTCTTACGAGCACTATGGAAGATTCGACCGGCTTGTAGTAAAACGCGTCGCGGTAGGAAACGTTTTAGCTTGGCGCTCTTCGATTTCGAGGGAATTTCGCGGAGCCGTTTAACGGCGTAGCCGAAACATCGTTGAATATTAAACGTCTATTCTATACATATGTGAGCCGTATATTTTGAAAGTGCTGTAAGCCACTTTTTCAAAAGAAGATCAAGTTGATAATAACATTAATTATAATTTAACGATGTCTCTTCATGTCGAAAAAATGTGCAATCAAATTGTTGGGAACTGTATTGGGAACGTTATAACAAAAAACGTTCAAATATCTCGATTTAAAAATAGAATGACTAATACCACTTTCGAAATAAATGGCTCATATATCCTGCACACATATATAGGGTGCTGAGTATCATACGCGGCCATTTTAGTCTCCGGGGATGCTCTCCAACCTATAAAACGAGAAAATAAAAAAGATTGGAAATGAACAAGTTATGACTTTTTCAAACCCTTCAGTCTTTCACTGGTCACTCTGTATATATACAAGGTGTCCCGTAAATAGTGGTAGTCCGTTAAAGACGTGATAGCTGAAACAATTTCAAGAAGATTTTTCCTTATTGAAAATGTTGATTGCGCTTCAATTAACGAGATATTAACCGAAAACAACATCGGAGACGAATCTAAGCGCGCGCTAATAGCGAACGCCGCCAGAGATGATGTCACCCTCCGATTGGATCCCGATTGTCATTAACAACTCGTAAACTAAAATGTTTCGAACATTTTCGATACGGGAACACCTGCTCGGAATTATCCCACGTATAACACCATTTGCGATAATATTCAGATATGGTTCAGAACAATTAAAGCCGATTAAAGCGAAATGCGCAAAGAAGCGGTACGTAAATTAAGTAAATGTACGCTGAAAATACATCGTGTTGGGGTAACGAAGTTCAGATAATAGTTGAATTGATTAATTCGTCATTTACCTGTTCGATGCTCCGATTAAAAACTGTAACGCGATTAGTACGCTGGAGGCGGTCGGATACAATCGCAAAATTTGATAAATAAAATCGATAAACGTTCCTTTTTATACCACAAAAGTTTCCCCGTATTATGTAATTGTCCTCAAGGTATTATCAATAAGGAAAAATAATTAGAGCTGTTTACCGACTATCGAGATAATATTTTAAAAATATATGCTGGCAGTACGACGATGAATTCCATGAAAACGAGGTGATATTAATAATAGAGCAAACCAGAAGTTTTCTTTGTTTGTTTTCTTTTTGTGTACGTGACATTCGTGTTAATTCTTTAAGTGAGTAAAATTATTTATTTAATCTGCAAGTTTCATACGCAGTTACGTAGCTCTTGAAGATCTCTTTCGTATATTATATTACAATTCATTAATTAGTTGTATTATACCTCGTGAAATGTTTAAAAAGAAATATAGGAAAATCATTAATTAAAGTACTTTTACGTCGTTATTCGAAATGGACCTTGAAAACGGCAGATACGCTAAGCAAGCAGTGGCAAAAGTCTCAATTTGTGCAACGCAAAACTAATTAAAAGTACTCTAATTTTCAAATTTTCAGCGGTACTTCCTCCGCGAAAAAAAGATACGACACGGTTGATTCATTCATTATGGTATAAGATAGTGAAGAGTACGTTAACAACTATAAAACGGCATATTACGACAAGAAAGACAAATAACTTTATTCGCTTTAACAAAGAATACGAATATAACGTACGAGGAAACGAAAAAACGTATGGCTCATCCTGATATCTGTCTTCCTGCGCTCGTTGATTTCTTTATAAATATTTTCCATGTTTTTCGGCTCGTTAGTTCTGCCCACGGAAGGTGAAACAAAATTTGGTATCGTGTTACCAAAACTCGAATATTAACTTACCCTACTTTATTTAACTAATCTGGTCGTAGGTAGGTTATTAATGCAATTCTCATACAGGACCGAAGTGAAATACTTTAACGGTTTTCGCCATGTCGCCCATGGCTGGGTGACATACTGGTAGCTGTACCGTACTTACGGGATATTGATTTTATTAATATTTAATATTAATATTTATATTACTCGTTGATTTCTTTATAAATATTTTCCATGTTTTTCGGCTCGTTAGTTCTGCCCACGGAAGGTGAAACAATATTTCGTATCGTGTTACCAAAACTCGAATATTAACTTACCCTACTTTATTTAACTAATCTGGTCGTAGGTTATTAATGCAATTCTCATGCAGGACCGAAGTGAAATACTTTAACGGTTTTCGCCATGTCGCCCATGGCTGGGTGACATACTGGTAGCTGTACCGTACTTACGGGATATCGATTTTATTAATATTTAATATTAATATTTATATTACTCGTTGATTTCTTTATAAATATTTTCCATGTTTTTCGGCTCGTTAGTTTTGCCCACGGAAGGTGAAACAAAATTTCGTATCGTGTTACCAAAACTCGAATATTAACTTACCCTACTTTATTTAACTAATCTGGTCGTAGGTTATTAATGCAATTCTCATGCAGGACCGAAGTGAAATACTTTAACGGTTTTCGCCATGTCGCCCATGGCTGGGTGACATACTGGTAGCTGTACCGTACTTACGGGATATCGATTTTATTAATATTTATATTACAGTTATCAATAGGCTCCGGATGTTTATGCAATGTTCATTATTTTTATACTGACATTAAATGGATTTTGTGAAAGAAATGCGATACGTTTAGTGAAGCATGCGCATAATATATTATAAAACAAAATATAGCACCAAATGCATAAAATAATGCATTTTGCATAAACATCCGGAGTCTAGTCATCATTATTAACTTTGCGCTTGTTAATATTAATAATGTATAATATTAACCAATATATTAGTGTTAATATTATAGTTATTATTATTGACGTGAATGTTATTACTAATAATATCTTGTTAGTATTAATATTAAGGTTATTAACACGCCACACGCGTCACCGAAATAGTGTTGACGCTGCGATCGGCGCGTTAAAGCGGTATTATTTCTGTCGCTTTCGCGTGTTTCGGCCTGTTTATGCTTTGCGCAACCGCGTTACTTATTCGTCACGTATTTCCGCGGAAAATAGATACACGTAGGACGGTCTCGCGTTGGAAACCGTCGTCGAGGGTGGATTTAGCTCGTGCGTGAGGGAAGGAGGGCTAAAGGTACCGGAGAGACTCGTAGCTGCATCTCCACGTGCGTGCACGATGCACCCTCTGACCTATTTCGCATTGTACCACGCGACGAAAGCCCGCAAGCGTGGGTCCGTGGCTTCGCGAATCCAGTAGTAGCAAATCCGTAAGATAAAACAAGATTTATTTGTGATTCGTTGTCGCTTGCGAGGCTTTGTTATGGCACGAAATTTACGGTCAAGGCATTGGTTCGTCGCGTTGAATTTTATTTCGTTCGAATTGCCGTACGAAATGTCGGAGGTTTCTGTTTTCCGTCGCTGATCGTGAGTCTTCTGTTTTCGATTAACAATCGGAATCCACGCTGTTCTTCGTTGTATAGAGCGCGCCGCTTAATTCGAACGGTAGAGGCACCATAATTGTTTCGTATTTTCTACGAAAAATGTAAGCCGTATGTAATCTGTATATAAAATACAACGCGTATATAGAAATTAATTTTTTCATGACGACAACCTGTTGCATTTATGTGTTTTTTATGAATAATACTAAGGAAATGTTCGAGTTAATTGGAATACTGCATACCAGAACCATGAGCCGCTAAATGTGCTCGTATGAACACTATACAGGGTGTTCATTATAAAACTTTCCAGTCGAATATCTCGAAAAGTATGAAAGATATTAAAAAAGTGTAAAACACGTGTCCAAAGATTTCGAGGGAGAAAGATACTGCACCCCTCTTTCTCCCTCGAAATCTTTGGACACGTGTTTTACACTTTTTTAATATCTTTCATACTTTTCGAGATATTCGACTGGAAAGTTTTATAATGAACACCCTGTATATATTCTCTGAAAATTCTTATTAGTTTGTACTATTGCGAAGTTTTATCAATACGGCGAAGAATGGAAAGCAGTTGTATTTGCTGGCTTCTAAGTTTTCGCCGATCTACGGCAATATTATAAACGTTATTAATTCCAAAAGCTACATAATTTTCATTTTGTAATGTTATTACGTATATTATTCACATATACATAAGATATCATAACATATTATAAAACACAATGTATTATAGATTTAAAAGCTGATGTAGAAAATTCTGTTACAAATAATGCTTTATATTTCTGCCTTACCAGACCGCAAAATATTTTTCGTATTTCCACTAAGGAGCAGGTGTAAACAAGTTGAAAATCACTGGATTAAAGGGTATTTATCTGGATTAGAGGATAAAATTACATCATTGGCATTCTTTAATATTGCATGTCAACGCTGTTAAATGATATTTAGCGATCTACGAACAGAGCACCGAACAAAGAGATTACTGTCGGTCACTGGTGACGGACACCGTAATTAATGCATTAAGAGTACGTAAAATTCGCGAACAGGAACATTTACAATCGGAGGTATGGCGTTCGATCGTATAATTTTAACAAACCTACCATGTTTCAACGCGATCCCTTCCAATTTAAGAACGATTGGTAATCGTTGAGAATTATTGCCACTTCGAAATTTTTACTATACCCATACATTCGTTAAAGACCCTTCAGGGGAAGCAAAATTTATTTGCGATTCATTCTCGCGTCCCGAGCTTCGTTATTGCCTCAAATTTACGATCCGATTTTACGAGCTTCGTTCGTTGTTTTCTTCGAGAAATTAAAAGATACTGCAAATAAAACTGTTCTCGTCCCCTCTCGTCCGTTCCTTCGTTTATGTTCGGAAACGCGACAAACATTTTGATTACGCCGCAGCAGCATCGGAACAGTCTAACTTTGAAGTGCGACGCATGGTAAATAATGTAGAAAATACGTATAACTCGCGTAACAAATAAGCCATAAACATGTTTTTTTTTAACCCACAATGCTCTAAGTTTAAATATTGTTCTTAATATACAGGGTACCCCGTGAATGATGGTAGTCCGTTAAAGGTGCGCTACTCGAGATAAGTTTAAGTAGGTTTATCCTCATCGGAAATGCATGTATGATTTGAATAAAAGAATGGTAACGCAAAAATTCGACTATCTCTGAATCAATGAGTGATCAACACTGACGAGTTCAGTGAACAACTTCGGGAACGTTATTAATTATTTTCCGTAAATAATTTTCTATTCCCTCTTGCGACACAATTTCGATGCTGCCTATCCATTTTCAGTTTTGTCCGTGCAAGAAAGTCATAAAGATGTATCGCTCTCCGTATCCGTTAATTCGCGTTCCCGATAATCAACGTTCCGCTGCATAACGTTCCACGCGTGGGTTGTAAATATGCTCGATAGAAATCTCTTTATTCATTTATTGTCGGGCAACCTCCATAGAGGTTATCGATTAAGCGTTTTTTTTACGTGAATTTTTCTCTCCATTATTATTGTACGCTGGCAGCGTACCGAGTCGAACGGATTTCCATAGATATTCCGCACCGTATTAAGTGGCGCGCATTATGACGCGGACATTATTCGCGACAAAAGCATTTTAAAAATATAGCGCGACTCTGTATTCCATGCGATAGGTGTATTTAACAAATTCTCGCAACATCCGTAATAGCAGTCTTTTGACATTTAACGATAGCTGGTCGAGCGAATATTTATGCATATAATTTAATTTCAAAAATATTCTGACTGCAACGAGTCACGGTACATTGAACAGAGTAAAAGCTAATTCAGAGACGGTGAATTATTAAATGCCGAGTGAAGAAATGAAAGAGGTAAGGGAGGGAAAATACCTGTTAGCGGAATTGCTTTGTCGAAAGTTCAGAAAGAATGAAGGTACGTTTTCCAAGGTGCGACTAACCACTGTGGCTGACTCACACAGTACAACCGTAATACTGTTTTGATCGACGTGTGCGTTTCAGAACAGCAGCATAGTCGGAATGTGTGGATCGGTTGAAGGCAACCGCTGCGACTAGTTACAGCTTGGAACACGTATCTTTACCCGGTTTAAGTTAAACCGTTTAACACGTTAACGCCGGCATGTACGATCGGTGGGTCATGTTGGATGTCCCATTGAACGTCGTGTACCACCAAATATGTAATTAGTTCGTCGCAAAAATTGCATTGTGGTTGAGAATTAGAATTAGAAGAATTTACTGTATGTTTATTGAAATAAAGTAAGATTTATACAATTTCAATTTATTAATTAAAAACATAACTTATCATCAGTTAAATGGTAATTGCTAATTGTAACGGAGCCGCCCGAATGCGAGAAAGTCCAAATGCAGCGTCGGCGTTAATATGTTAATAAAATTAAGTTCCTAAAAAATAAAAGTTTCTAAAATTCTGTTAACGGTCCAATATGATTCTTTCAAGGCGCCCCACCATTTTATTTTATATTACACTATTCAGTTGATTTACTAGTTTAAACAAATATTGATTAGACTAGAAGAATACGATCCAGTTTCTGATCAAGCTTCGCGTTGATTCCCTCCTTTTCTTTTTGCAAACGTTCGTTTGCCCGCTCGGCTCGACTGCGTTTAGATGACATACAGGGTGTTTCTTAAATGGTGGTACTCCGTTGAAGGTACGATACCAAAGATAATTCCAAGCACGTATTCTCTTATAAAAAATGTTGGTTGCGCTTTGGTTAACGAGAAATTAATAAAAAATAGGAGTCGATAGGAGAAGAACGCGGCAACTGGTAGCGCCAGTTGTTGGTTACCGGATAGACGAGTCAAAGTGCGCGCCAATAGCTAGTGTCGGCAGCTGTCACGTTTCTCTCTGATTGGATTCCAATTTTCATTAATATCTCGTTAACTAAAGCTCCTCGGATATGTTCGATAACAAAAACCCTGCCTGCTATTATCTCAGGTATCGCATCTTTAACTTTTAGTGACGCGCGCAGTATCAGACCATATACTTGCGCGCGCGGACTTATTATTTTCCGTTCAAATAAAAATGTTTCTTTTACATTATTCAATTTTTATTGACTATTAATTATATATTATTATATTACAAATTATAAAATATTAACAAAATAATTTAAACATATTAACAATAGACCCGAGTAAATAATTACTCCGCGCGCATCACTAAAGGTTAACGGACTGGCACCATTTATGGGACCTCCTGTATACAAATCCATTGATCGATCGACACAAACTTAATAAGCTACCGTATCGTTGTCTCAAATAGGTACGCGCGCAAAATTATATTAAAATCGGATCGATGGAAGAGGGTGAAAAATCGATATCAAAATTTCACCCGGGTAAACAAACAAACAAACGGGGAGAGCAAGCGAAATAAAAGCGTGTAATAATAAGAGCTCTTGGAAACAAAATTCTTTTATTCATTTTACCGTTGGACAGGCACGACGTTGCTCAAATACCAAAGTTTATCGCAGTGTTTGACTGACCGTTTCGCTGGCGTTTAACCAGGGAAAAGTACGAAACCTTCGGGGCACAGTGTCGGGTTAATCGGAGTTCTCAAATGTGCTTCTCGTATACAGAAATTTTCCATGGATTTCTATAAAATAATTTCCAGTCCAGAATAATTTTATATTACGGAAGCGTTTAAACGGAAACGGTGTCTCCGAAAAGATTCTTCGCGAAAAAATGACCATGCAGGATGTTTGAGTACATTTGTCTCGTCGAGCAGGATTTGAAAATAAAAATGTGCAGTTTCCCGCATAAGAATTAAATTTATTCGACATTTGGATAAGCATTCAATCGCTATAAATAATAACATGACATTAACAAAAACCGTTCCCCCTAATGAATTTTGTTTTAATCATTTGTAACTAATGAAGCTGTTCATGCGTTTCCCCTATTTAAAAGGGTCACCCGTAGTATTATCGTAAATACGACGCAATAATATAAAGTTGCAATTTATTTTTATCTTTCAATTTCTGTTCTTATTTGAAACGATCATATACCTACTTACGCGAAGTCTCTAATAAAAGTTGGAATCGTTATCCAGAGAACTACGAACGCTATATTAAGGAATATTTCTGTTTTTCAAATCCTGTTCTTATTCACAGTGCTAATATAGTGCATTTATTAAACTTGAATCTCTTATTTCAATTATCGCGAATGGATTATAAAAATATCATTACAATCTCTCATTCTTTTTGTTTAATTGTCTGTATCTTTTTAACGTTCTTTATTTTTTAAACGGAGAACAGCAATTGCAAGTGGCTCAGATATTTGTCAAAGATTTTCACGTTGACCAGTCTTGCCGAAAAACGCGTCGATCGCATTAATTATTACTTTTAATACAAATTAATGTTCTCATTTAAAAAGATTGAACAGCTGCGTCAAACCTCTGAAAATTAATATCATTATTAGAGGACTGCAAACGCGATCAAAAATTTAATTTTATTTTGCTTTTCAAATCCTGTTCCTATCCGTGGAGCTGAAATACTGTTGCAACGCTTTTTAAGCTTCAATTACTTATTTCAAGTACCACGAATGGGTTGCAAAAATATGACTATTAATTTTTAGTTGCTATTCTTATTTAAAGTGAACGCTTTCTCAAGATCTCCGAATTCGTGATCTTTATCACGACAGACGGATAAATAAAAATTTATTTTGCTCAAACGGCACCCACGGCCGCTTTTCCGTCAAGTAAATTCCACCCTTTTGGCGCGTACCTTTTATCGAAAAAAAGGAAGCAAAAAATGAGGAAAGCACTCCGAAAAGCGAATAGCTCTTTCAGGTTTCTCGGGATGCTACCGAGGATGCCATTGTAGATGTCTTCGGGATTCGTATGTCTGGCGTGAAAGCGTATTCGAAAATTGGCGCACCTACGGCAGTGTAACGAGATTCGACTCGTTCAGGGATAATAAGGCGTTGAACGCGATGAAGGGGTGGTCGCGAGTGACGTAAAGTATCATCGAGGAGAATAGCGTTGCACTTGTTTTTTGAAGAGGCGTGTTTAAATTCCACGATGGAGTCTATTCTTCACCCTTTTCTATTCAGCTTCCGATGAAATGAGAGCAAAGTTCTTATATTATCTTCTACGTTTCTTAACGGAAATGGTATAAGTACTCGGGGTCCGAGACGAGACCTTGTCTGTCGATATTCAAGTTGTGTAATAACTTCGAGATTTAACTATTATCGCTTAAATATTATTAGGATGTTCGTAGAGTGTCTGATTTTTTCTTACACCATATTTCTGTGCTTTTCCGAGCTATGATAGACCATCGTACAAGTATCTCCCATCAAATCAAAGCGTTTGTTCTTAACAGGTCACTCTCTATGTATAGGTATGTTTCCAATGTTTTATAATTTTCCTGAGTATCCGAGATGAGGATCCTTTTCTGTAAACCCAGATAATGAACGTTAAACAATCCCTTGAAAAAATTCCGCGTTCCTTTCAAAGTATTCCACCTGGTGTCTGTGTCATTTAATCCGGCGTCTGTGTAATCGCGAGTAGATTAAAGGTTCAGCAGCGATGTGATCTCGAAATAAACGAAGCGACCAAGTGGTGTACGCTGGAGGAAGCGTTATTAGAAGAAGCAGTATTGCTTTCCGTAAATGCAGCCGGACTGCGATAACTGGAGTGTCTTCAGTTGCACATTTTTTTTTACCGAAATTTTCTCCGTTTTGCTTGAGAGAATCCTGACGGGTCAACGGAGATGTAGAAATTATAATTATATAATTTTATAATATAATTATAATTATATAATTTCGCTTACAAGTAGTTGAAATCTGATGGGTCAAATATGGAGGATTAAAACAATTATTTATATGCATGTAACTTTATGTAATTTTTAATATGTTATTTTGAAATAATTACTGCTTCTTCGTTGATCCATCAGAGTTGTGCGGAGCAAAATGAAAAAATTTCCGATAAAAAAAACTCAACCAAAGGGGTTCCAGTCATCGAGATCCAATTATTTATGGAAAGCAATACAGTTCCTCCTAACAACATTTTTTCCAGTATGCGCCGCGTTTTTCCCTTCGTTTATTTCAAGATCATATTATAATTATATATATATATATATATATATATATATATATATATATATATATAATTATAGGATATATAAAACATAATATATGTACATATATGTATATAAAATTATGTGCATGACCAGACGTAGCTTAATTATAACTCCGTTCTATAAATCTTGCTTTGTACCTGGAAACTTTTACATCGGCAAATTCGAAATGCGAACATCCCTTTGCAAAAAGTTCACACGAGATGTCCCACGAAATAGTCAAACAGAACAAACTTCAAGTTCCAATTGAATTTGTTTCAGTAATAGGACGTCAATTTTGGACATAGGACGCGGCGATAAGGATAGGTACGCGAGCGAGTGTTGAATCAGAAGATTTAGAAGAACTCGGCAAAGTGTAAAATATTTACTATACCTATTTAGGCTAAACTTACGATTAGAAGCGCCGAAATCGGTGTTCATACGTTGCACACGCAATAAACGAAGAAAATCACGAGCAACCCGTGCGTTCTGAACTGACGTTCGACAAAGAGTGCGTTCCCCAACGATTCTACGTGACGACGCACTTCGCATCGTCTCACTCTCCCATCCAGTATGTTAGATAAGGAAAGCCATGCAACGTAAAACAGGGAGGTCCAGTTCGAATAAACACCAGCCGCGTATCAATCCTTTGGAGACCACTTTTGTAGACCATACTTGCAAGCTTATTTATTTGCTAGATATTAAAAGAGAAGTTTATGAACAGACCTATAGCATGCAATTTACTTTAGAATGCCCTTAGAGCCTTGGGACACAAATGTCCCAATGGTAATTTTCGGTAGGTTAATTTTGTCCCAATGATAAACAATGGAAATCAATATAGCAGGAATGTAGAATGTATTATTACGAAATGAACAAATACAAAAGTTTTGGTTAATAAAACAATTGCTAATTGAGCATAATAAATTGTGAAGCAAAATTTGCATAATGGTGCATTGCACATCTGACAATATTGTTTCGTTCTTCTTTCAATTCTTGGTACCGATTCCTCTTTCAATTCAATGATACCAATATTTACCCGAATACACGAATACTCGAGAAATACCACTTTGCACAGGTCAAATGTAATTTCGGGTTTAAATTTTCCCAGTGAATTATAATAATCCTTGAGTGGAACACACATGATCCAGTAATCCCCGAATGGTTAAGCATAGAATAATTTCAATCTTATTGTTAGCAGTCCATAAAATATGATGATCGTGGTATCGCGCGTACATTATGCGTGTGACATTAATAATCGCACCCGCGTAGGACACCGTTGGCGAACTGACAATTCGCCGTTGAATTGGTAAATTTAGATATACGGATAAACGTCCAGCACGAGTACCGTACCAAATTCCTATTGTTATTTAAAATAAATGGGCACACAAAGTCTCTGGAACTTGAGATCTTTAGTACGACCGACGGATAAATAAAAATTTGTATTGTTCAAACGGCACGCTCGTCCGGTTTTTGTTGCGTAAATTCCACCCTTTTCATGCGTAATCTTGTCGACAAAAAAAAAAGAAGCGTAACACGGGGAAAGCACTTCGAAAAGTAATACTTCTATTTCTATAATATTTGCACTGCAGTCGTAAATCTGGAGCCAGAAATCCGTAAAATACCATTATCGTGATACCACGCGTACATTATGCGTGTTACATTAATATCGCGCTCGCAAAGGATATCGTTGGCGAACGAACAATTCGCCGTTGATTTGATAAATTTAGATATACGGATAAACGTCTAGCGCTTGGAGCGTACCAATGCAAGGGTTGTCGAAAGGAACCCTGGCGTTGCGGAGATCTTAAGCTTGATTAACACGCGAAGCCTTTAATTTGCCATATCCAGTTGTAAGGTTGGATTCCGCATTGCCTCGTGGTACGGGCTACGTATGGATTATGTCATCCGATCGTATTATTAGTAGTATCTTTGTTATTTCGGAGCGATGTAAAGGGGGCCGATTGAATTACAGTTCCGTAAATCAACTCTGATACCTAATTACGGTGCGGTTGTTAATGGGAAATAATTTAGAGAGTTCGGGGAGAGTACTACGGAGACGTGGGTGGACCGGTGAACGTACGAATAAAGTATTTTACGCGTTGATAAAGGAACACGTAATACTCCGTATTGAGCGATATATAATACGCTATATTAATCGTTAACGACTTAATACTTCGCGTATCTTCGAACAAACGACCGTCATGAATTATCATCATCATTAGTATATTGATCGATAACGTCGTAAATTGTACCTTAGCGTATCTTCGAGTAAGCTATCAGGATTAATAAAAAAATTATTTAATTATTATAATCACCACATTATCGATCTAGTAAAACGGAAGTGAAACGCCATTACGCCGAATGAGATTAAGTTGAAAATATTCTACGTGCTATGCATTTTAACGTGTTAAAAAAAATGTGATCCGTTTGTCCATTGATACGTACAAGAGTAGTTTACAAATCCTGTCAGAAACAGTACGCGTACCATTTATTCGGAGTTTGAGGCATTGTTTGCAATTCGTTTTCGATATTTTGCGGATTAATATACACAATAAAATAATAGTCATGCGAGTGATCTAAAATAATTTCTCCTATGTTTATTCGCAATAAAGGAGTAAATATCGAAAATAGAAACACCTCGTTTGTCGATTTAACGATACTCGTTATCGAATAAACGTCAGCTCAGACATGGGATCATTATAACGCCTACGAATTCACGGATAACATCACGCGAAAAATCGTATATTATTTTACGATTGAAACTAATATCGATAGTTCATTACTTGAAAAATTTTTGCTTCGCTGTTTTGGAACGATGATACGAATCTAACCAACGTTAAAGTCACCAACGAAAAATAATTGATCGTTAACTAAGTTCCAGAAATATTCTGAGCTCCGAAGGACTTAATTATTTTTAAAAAATGCAGAGAAAATTCGGCGTATGGTGTCGTCATTCCCGAGGTGTTTCTTAAACTAAATTCTCTTACACGGGGAAAAGGAATAATAATGGGCAAAGAGGAGACATATGTTTTTGATCTTCGATCTTTAACCGCGTTACGGCGGAAACGATGAGGTCGATGATCCATAGATCGTGCATTGTCACGCGCGATTGTGGACAATGGGGAAGAGCAAAAAGAATTCGGCACAACCATAATCGGTCCCAAAGTACGCTTAACCCTTGATTTGCGCGGCAGATTGGTTCTGCGTACAGTGCGAATCGAGATTAACATTTGTATAGAGAACGGGATGACAATACAATGCAAAGTAAAAAAGTAGTACAACGTGACATGACAGTTGATGACAGTTTTCTCGACCGCGTTAAATCGAAATCGACCGATTCGAGTACCGTGGAAATTGACGATTAGACTTACAATAAAAAAAACTTGTATAAGAAAATTTAAGCCACGGATATCAACGAGTTCCTTCTGGTCAATTCGGGAGGTATGCCCAAACACGGCATTACCCGAACCTGAAGAGAAAAGGACGGTGGGTTTAAAAAAAAAAAAAAGTTCCTTCTGGTCAGGAGTGAATAATAAAATAAATAGCTAAACATTAATTTCGATTTCTACGAGCCAGTTCGCACTACGACGAAGAACTAGGAAATTGTTTTACCCCCGCTAAGTGACCGGCAATATCGAGCGCCGGTTAATTGAGTTGCAGGTTGTGACCATATAAAATCCTGTTCATGCCGAATTGCCATGACGTTACGACGTTCCCGGGGCTGACAGGTAATATTATTTGAATCATCGATCGAGAGAGACAGAGTAATTAATATGCATGTTTTCCGGCAAACTTTCCGAATATCATCGGACTGAGCGTGGATCGATAATCGCGAGTAACTCGAAACAACATCAACTAACGGTCATCGGATATTCGTCACGTAAATTCAGTTCGCGAATATTCGTGGTTGGTAACTAATTCGTGATCACGGAGCATGAATCTTTCTACTCGAGTACCGATACCACTCGCTTTTACCATGGAACGAAAGAAACTGGATCTCGTGATCATATGCTCAAGTTTTTGAACGATCATGTTTTTACCTGTTCTCAACGTTACGAGGTGGAAATGGATTTTGAACATTTCATACGCCATGTTCTTCATAGAAATTTTATTTCGAGCGTTTTATATTTTTATACATAAATTTGATTTAATTATGTATTATATATTTCTTTCAAGGTGCGTACAAGAAATTCCTAGAATGATGCTACAAAGGTGGAACCAATGACGTTATCGGCATTCCGCCGACGGCGTTATGTAGCCTAAACCTTTTTGGAACTACCGTCCAAATTTCAAAGCATTATCTCTGTCCTGTAGCAAAGGGTGGCAGTACTCGTGAATGTGGTTTTGACGCTCTTGTCACCGTGGACGTGAAATTCTGTGTGACATCGAACCAATCCGATCGGTTGCGGTTTAGTCGTGGGATCATATCGAAAACATCATGATTTTACCCGGCGACGATATCTTTTGACTAATCCATGTCAGAATCCGTCAGTTCGAGGAGATCCTGAGATGCAACCACACGCCCTTCCTTTTATTCGTCGGTGAGAGTGCTAAGCGTCGATCTTTCGCTTCTTGAGCGGCGTGTGTTTGACTAAACTATTTTCGACGGAACGTCTTCAAGATAACATCTTATGTCGGCTAATTACCTAGCAACGTCGCAACATTTTTAATTCCGTATAAAAACTAATCCTTAACCTTATATTACCGCGTTAACGTCGGCGCTGCATTTCGTGTTTGTCGTCATCGGGCGGCTCCGTTAGAAATAGAAATTACCGCTTGACCCATCATAAGTTATATTTATAATGACTAAATCGAGATTACCACTTAATTGATCACAAGTTACGTTTATAATTATTTAATTGGGATTAAATAAATCCTGCGTTATATTCGATAAACATACTGCAAGTTCTTCTAATTTTAATTCTCAACTACATCGCAAGTGGTTCTACGAACGAACTACATATTTGGTGGTACACACCGTCAGATGTGACATCTAAGCGTGAACCACCGCCGGTACACGCCGGCGTTAAAGCGTTAAACTCTATCACGGCGTACCGAGGGACGTTTACGTTAAACCGAAGCTAAATCAGTGCGCGACGGAACGTTCTTTCGTCGGGCGAAAAATAATCACGTACATTTCGCCAACGCGAAATTCATTTGACGCCTGAACCACCTCATTACTTCGCCTCTGTCAATTTAAGCCGCCCTCAAAAAATCGAGAGTACGCTTAACGGCGGTCCCGACGGGCAATAACCAAAATACCGTCTCGTTTTACGATATACGAGAAATCGATCGTGTCAAAGGGGCGAACCTTAACTGGCCTTGAGGCTACTCCATCGTTCACTACTAATTGGTTTACTCCGCAATGTGTCATCTCTTAATTAATACGCTCGGGGGCAACAAAGGCGCGTTGCTGTCTTAATACGATGACTCACGAGTTGGCTCTTATGACACTTTCTGGAAACTCTAATGAACCGGGAAAGTCTTCCCCTCTGTCTCTGTCTCTCCCTCCCTCTCCCTCTCATTACCGAGAGTATCGAGAACACTTATCGCGGGATTTCGAGCAGATAGTACTCGCGGGTGTGAACGGTGCGAGAAATTGAAGAGAAATATTAGTTCGGGGCGTACGAAATATGGGATTGCTGGAAGATGTCATAAAATAGCTTGCACGGTGTTCCATTTTATGGTACCGTTCGTACGTACCGCGACTGATAAACGTAGCGCGTTCCTGAAATTTGCGATCTCACAAAATAGACGGTGAGTAAATATGTAGGAGTAAAAATATATTTAACGCGTCCTTCGGGACGGCGAATAATGCGGTTCTACAAAAATGTAGCCTTTCGCGAAGAGGAGGAATTTCGCTGTTCTTCAGGGTTTCTTACGTTCGCGGAATTTTCCGTGCATAATAAGGAATTTTTCGGACGTAATAAGGAATTTTTTAAGAAACATGTCAAACGTTTTGCGAGAGCACACTCGCGTCGTTACCGTGACGTACGGTAAGCCACCGTTGCGAGTTTTGCGTAACTTCAAAGAAAATACGACGCTTTAGCCAAGCGGACTAGCAACTGGTGTAACTTTGAGTAGTTTAACAGATTATAAAACATTATAAAAACATAAATGTGAATTGTAAAACTCGATATTACCGATACTACCAGCTTACTCGATATTACCAATACCGATATTACCGATACTACCAGATTACTCGATATTACCGATACCACCAGCTTCACTGGCCTACAGTTTACTCTTAAGACGTTACACTAATTTGGTAACTAAAAAAATGAATCGATCCTTCTGATCTTTTTCCCTGACAAACCATTTTATTCTTATACGATTACTTTTATCATGCAAGCTGTACCATCGTACACTTTGTCCTGAAAGCATACTCCAATTTCGCGAGTCAAGAAGATTGGCCTTCTCTGTGATTATTTTTTGCAACAAACAATTTTATTATTTTTGACATAGGAAAACACACGAACTGTGCCATCCTGTGGGTCACTTTAAAGAGGTCACCCCAATTTTTCAAAACACAAAAAAAAAGTAATTAGTCGTTTGTTCTGATGTTGCATTCCGAGAAACAATTTTGTTTTCCCGCAAACCTTCCACGTGTCTGTGATTTGTTTTGCTGCTACATTTACGCACGCGTAAACGATGTCGCGAATCGAGGGGTTGATCGAAATCAGAGAATAACCCAACGATTCCCGTTCGCTGTCGCGATATCTCACGTCATTCACGTGACGATTCTCCTCACGACAAATACTACGCTAAGTAGGAAATAAGTAAGGGAACACGAGGCGAGACAAATGGCGCGCTACCTGGTATCCCCGTACAAACAACTTTGAGTTACGGAATGTCGCTGACGGGGCAGTTTATTTCAATTCTTTGCTCTCCCGTTGACGCGCAAACGAGTTTTGTTAGTGAAATTCCAAGAGGACACCCTGCGGATCCATTTCCGCGAACGTCGCTTCGAAGAATTTCCCACCGATCGGTTTCCTAGCGACGCGCGCATCTCACGTGTCACGGGGAACGTGCATTATTCATAATTATATCGTTATCCGCGTTATTTCATTGAAACGAGTCGCGCGATCAAATTTGATCAATTTGATCGCACAAACGTTTCGCCGGTTAGTTATCTCTAGCGAACATACGAGGACTTTCGTATGGAATGTTGGAAATTTACGAATCTTATATCTACGATCTCACGCTTTACGGAAGTACAGGGTGTCCCGTAAATGGCGGTGGTGTGTTACAGGTGCGATATCTGGGATGGATCGAAGCAAGTGTTTCTTCGGTAAAAATATTCCGTAGTGCCTTAGTTAGCGAGAAAATTAATGAAATTAGGAGGTAATCGGAGAAAGACGCGGTAGCTGGAAGCTCAAGCGATTAGCGTGCGCTTCGAGTCGTTTGCCCGACAGCCAACGATTATCGTGCCCTTATCCGATTGGTTGTTGTTCTCGATTAATATCACGTTTACCAAAACGGAATTAGCATTTACGATGAGGATAAACCTGTTTGGGATTATCTCAGGTATCGGACCTTTATCGGGTTACTGTAGCGTTTATAGGACACCCTGTGTAACGCAGAACAGGATCGTGTTCAATGACTTCCAATTTCAGAAACGATTCAATCATTCCGTAAATTAATTTTTATAGTTATGCGGTAAGTTTAACACGATCAAACGCGGAGCACAATATACATTATCGGTACGCATATTCATTATGTATTACGTTATTTGATTTAAAAAAGTATATTTCACTATGCGAATGTCTCGGCCAAACAACGAGATAACCGCCACTAGGTACGCGTACTTTCCAGTAGAGGTGTTTAAGTTTAAACTCTGCGACTCGGAAAAACTTTGGAATTTTAGACGTTGGACTAGGGTAGTGATGGACAAAGTTTTTTTGGATTGGACCAAGAAACGAAAGAAAACAATTTTTGCTGGCCAATATGATTTACTATAAAACGCAATAAAGACTGAAAGGAATAGTATATTCTAAAAATTCTTTAATTCTAATGCGATGGAACATGGCTTTAAATAAATTTTGTTTAAACATTAGAATTGAACATTTCTATACCAATGTTTTAAAACCTATGACGGGCCGGATAAAACTTCTCGACGTTTAGTAGCGTTACACCTGTAGAGGACGAAGTACGCGTAAGGGTGATTCTAAAATTCTCATCACTTTTCGCAGGAAACTTCTTTTCCAACTACGCTAATTTAATTAGATATTATCGTAAAAAAATGACAACCCCCGAGTGGAAATGTTAACAATCCACGCGTTGATTAATTAATTTAATTGCTTATCCATCAGCGGACGTCATTTTCATCGTTCCTTAAAAACTCTATGTAATGTCTGGCCAATTAATCATTCGAAATGCCATGCTCGCTGGGTGCAACTTGTCTAACCCTCGACGTTATACCACCGCGTATCATGAGCAATACGCAATGCATTTTGTACATTACCTCACGAGTTTTCCGTAACCTTGTAATTGTAATATCACATTTCACGATTTGCATATTGTCAGTTTAAATTTTTTAATTAGAATGCAAGAAAGAAGCTGCCGGATACGTCATATTTCGCTCATTACTCACGTTGGTACAGCAAAATCTGTAGGTTAATATTAATAATGGTCTCCCGTGTAGCGTAATGATTTGTGAATTATTAATTTTACGTACCCACCGGCACTTACCACGAGGAGTTTAATTATAAACGAAAATGTAATGATCGACCTGAAAATAATTCTCTGATAATTTCCGTAGAAATTATTGTTCACGATCCAGGGGACGTTAAATAAATTTTCCCATTTCTGCAAAGAAACATCCCGGCAATTATCGATTATGAAAGTCAAAAGGACGCGAACATTCGATTCGTATTCCGCACACGAGGAAACTTCTTCTTAGAAAACGGTCTTAATTACTACAGAGCGTTATTAAGGCCACTGGACTCCATCCAATTTGTCCTTATTCCGAAGAAAAAGTCTGAATTAAAAACATTTTTTGACTCCTAATTCTTGAACTCTATTCGTTATTTTATTTCAACGTTCTGTCGCATTGCGGGCACAAATGAGGCGTGATTTATGAATAGAACGATATTGAGATTGTAGCACAAAAGACACAAGGAATATGGAATTCTATCTAAAAATTCTAATCATGATAATACACAGTATTATTTCTGCATAACGTGCTTCATATTATGCGAAATCAGCCCACGCATAACTGGTATAATATAGAAAAGTAGACATGCGAGATGACGCGGGTAAGTGATTCAACGGTATTCCAAACAAACATTCTACGCGTTTGAAAAATCTACGGGGGTATTTTATTCATTGGACTAAAAATCATTGTACTAAAAGAAAGAAAACCAATAGTCCATTTCATTATTATCAAAGCGAGCAAAACCCGACGTTACTTTATTTTTTACTCGCTCTCGCTGATTGTTGCGAAAGTCAAACGATTTCCAGCCATCCCTCGAATCGGAATAATTCTGCATTCGCAAGAACCTTATCCGTTATTCCGACAAAGCGAGGGTAACCTAAATGATTGGACTCGATGGTAACTCGGTGTATGTACAAGTGAAAAGAAAAACAAAAAAGGATGAACATTGAGTTTCACAAATTTTTAAGCTGTCGCATCTCCATCGTGACCGCAATCAACGGTCCTTCGCGACGATGGAAAAAGCGAAAAAGTCTCGATGGTTTAATCAGGTTAATGTGTCTGACTATAAGGGGAGTCATTCTACTGCGTAGTCGGAAGGCAGAAATCGAAACAGAGTTTCGTCAGCACGCACCTTAATAATTTACCCCGGGTAATAAAGATAACGTTTCGCTTAACGTGCAATTAACCTCGTCTGGCTTTAATAATCGACGAATACCCCAACGAAATGCGGCGAATTACTTCGATGAAGTTATCGGTGTATCGTAACAGGACGTTCCTCGTAATCACGGACAAGCCGCTGAACCTTTTACGGTAAGTCGTGGCAACGGAAAGCACGATGGGGAAATTGATAATTTACGACAAGAATCTTTCGAGCAGGAACGATCGAATGATTTAACGTTTAATCGATCGTGTTTGGTACTTTTTACATTACAAATTTGTGTTACTGCACATATTTACCGTTTTACCAAACTGATCTAAAATAGAATTTATCGTGTCGGGTAACGTAGCAACTGCAAATAGCTGAATATCAGGGACTGTTTCGATGTTCGCATGTTTCTATTGCGCACCTATGCGAACAAAATAACGAGCATAACGATACCCGGTAGCAATTCCCAGCAGCTGACGTGTGAATTTCGTGACGTACGTTATGATGGATCTGTGCAAGAGTCCGCCGCAGTCAAAGGGTTAAGAGGCCCGATTGGTTTTATCCTAGCAGCGTCAATAAATATATAAAAGTATGATTTATATCAAAATTATTTTGAATATTTGATAAGCGTAATACGTACGGAGGATGACATTCTTCGCACTTTCTTGTTTCAAGGTAGAAATTATTTGCATCAAATAATTCACATTGCACATTTACGCTGAGATGTACCACGGTACACGTATAACTGTTCCATGGGACGTGTGTTAAAGTTTATTACTTTTACGTTTATTATTTTACATTTATTATTTTACGTTAACAATAAGGGGTATGCGGATAGCTTAAAGTCAGTTCTGCATATCAAAATAAAACTGGAATAAGTGCGCCGCCTAACAGCGAGACATCCGAATAACACTGGCGGCGTGAACGTGTTAAACCAGTTAAACGTGGTTCCAGTGATTTGCATCAAACGATGCACAAACATTTGATTTGTATTAGAATTATACCGCATGTTCTTTGAATAATAAACATGCAAAGCGAATACGATGGAAGAACGTCGAGTGGAGCATACAGAGTAAGACAAAAAAATGCATACACTCTTTAAAATGAAAAATATATGTATAATAATTACAACTACAGTATAGATATAAAAGCAAAATTGGTGTGAGAGGAATCTTTGAATATTGGATTCAATGTAAAGCCCAATTCAGTATAGCGGTCACCGTGGGAACTGATCACGGTCAAGTCACGGTCAAGGATTATGACGTAGCATTCACAAACATTCGAATCCAAACAGTTCGTTAACGCCCACCTACCCAAACTAGCATGTTGGTAGATTCACAATTACGTGGTATTGGTAAAAAAAAAAAAACGATTTCCCGCCGCGGTCTAAATCGACCGTCGACCGATCGATACCTGACCGGATCGTTCCTTGACTCGACGGCGACGTCTAGTGTGTATCACTCCACTGGATTACGTGCTACCGATGTTGATCGGACCGTGACCTGACCGTGATTGAACCAAATCGAGACCACTGATGTAAATTGGGCTTAACTATTAGACTGCGTAGCGCGAACATATGCGTCAAAACAGAAGTGACCAAGATTGCGTTGGCGCGCATATGTGCGCAAAGTAAAAAAAGAATTAAACTTATACATTTTCTATTCTTCTGAAACTTAATGCTCTAAGGTTTTTTGTAGCACAGAATTCGGCTATCGCATAAAAATTCCAAAATTTGTCATGGTTTCGATCCGCCATATTGAATTTTGGAATTTTTATAGCATATTCTGGTTCAATGATACGAAAAGCTTCTAGATACCAAGTTTGATAATAATCTGATGAACTTCTTTTCGACACACTTTTCCATCCGACTCCAAACACTCGCGGAGGGAACTACTGGATCAATTGGTTAACAATTTTTTTTTCATTAAAAAATACAAATCTCGAACGATAAGAATCATGTAAGAAATAAAAATTCTTTTAAATTCGGCGGATTCTCGTAGTGACGTAAAACAGTTTTCCGCCGGCACGAACTGCGGGGGCGATTCCAGTTACAGATTTAGTCCGAGATGAAAACTCGAAACTTTTGATTATTGTTCAGAACCGTGATTACAGATCTACAAGGGGGATTTTTGAAAAAAATACTAAAACAGTCACACTAAAAAAATGTATACATTATATGATATAAACTGATGAATGTAAAATGGTTAAAGTTATTGAAAAACAGCCCTCGTTGATCACTAAAAAAGTCTAATTAGGATTATCCAAGTCTATACAAAATTAAATGAATCGAACTTCGGTGTTTCAGTTTTCACGACCGCCACCTCGAAAAACAGTGTTTCAAGAAAAACGCGTTTAAAGATTCGTTCAAATAGGTATAACTTCGTCAGTAATTTGGATACAGGATTCGTTGTGGGTTTAAAATATTTCTGAAAAATATTCATTTCAAAATATGTATGAAAATGAATCGATCTTTTGAAACCGAGAAACGTATATGATCCCTTAAAAGATAATGTATTCGGGAGAAATCAGTTCACTGGGTTGTTTCTAGGATATCATTAATATGTCCTCTGCAGCTCTCACATTGAAGATCTTACAAAGTTAGTGGTTGAAGTCTAGTGATAGCATGTGTGTGGACGCCAATGAGAGGCCCTTTGAACACTTACATTGAATTCTGCATTCAGAGATACGTCTCATACCAATTTTGCTTCTGTATAAATACTGTAGTTATAATAATTATGTAATACCTTTTATTTCAGAGTGTGTTTACATTTTTTTAGCTACTGTGTATTTATATCCTCATTCAAATGATTTGGTTCGTATTAATATCAGATAAATAATATTATCATTTTTATCATGGTTTTTAATGCACCCCTTATTATCAGATTGCAATGAAATACTTATGCGGAGTAAAAAAGATTTATTTATTCGTTTGAATTGTACGGGAAAAAATTCTAAGACAGGATAATCTGAGATGCAATAATTTCTTTTTAATTCCGATGATTTGAACATGAGTTAGCAAATCTACGAACTCTGACTTTTAAGCATCGCACCCCGTACGCGTTTCATCTTATTATTAATAAGTGCTTTCACCTTTCGATGCCGATAATCGTGCGACATTTTGGAAGCAAGTAATGAAGGTGTAATAATTGACGATGTTCAGGAAGACGAAGATATGTATCGGTCCGAGGTAAACAATTTATTTTTATCCGGAAATTACGTTTTCGAATAACAAACAAGAAAGTTCAGGTTGTAGATTGTCGTGAAATAAGAGCATGATTATTTCTTACCACTCCGAGGTAATCGGTATCTTTCCCTACGCAATTATCGAATCGATAAGATATTACGATCGTGCGTGATTAGCCGGGAAATGTATTTTCTGAACGCAAACGTACAACGATTCTTCCCGTTGTACTTAAAAAACAGTTAATTTATCTTGCGATGAATTTCCTCGGCATATTAAAGCGAGGTTAATCAAATTTTTGTTAATCTGACGCTCGGCAAACAAGAACGTTCGATCTCGGCTTCAGTTATCGCAAAATGCATGATTGTTCTTTACTTATGATTATTGCATCGATAAGATGTTAGATAATACGACCGGGATTGTTTACGATTTTGTGCCGAATAAAAAGTTTGCATGACTCTTCGCTATTTCTACTCGTCGTCGATTATTACTCCGATTCAGCACGGTAATAATCGATACAACCCACGGTACTTTCTTTCGCGAAATACGGATGAACAAAGAATAAAGCAACGTCGTACCAGCGTGATGTAAATTAAATTTATCGCAATGCACTCGAGATTTCACGTAGAATTTTCATTAGCAATTATGCGAGAATCCTCGGAATTGCGAATACGATGTTTCCTCTCACTCGAAAACAAATTGAAATAACCACGGTACGACTTGTTTCGGAGTGTGAATAAGAAGCACGAGAAATGCGACGAAATTAGGGACCCCGCGCTCAAAAATTGCAATTAACTATGTTTTTCGTTAATTACGCTCCAGCTCGTCGGTACTCAGTGTTTTCATCTAATAATCTTTCACGCGTAATAATTTATTTCAGCGTCAGAATCGTAGAAAACAAAAAGACAGCACTTAAAATTCTGACGCTCGAACTTTGAAATACGTACGAAAGCAAACAAGATAGTTCCACGCGATATTCATTTTCATTCTCAAGTACATTTGCCTTCTACATTTGTATTCTTCAATCTGTCATTGGAATGATCGAAAACGAAAGACTGATCGTCAGTCGAAATTCTGATACCAGAACGTTGAACTAAACAACAAAACAAGTACATCTTATTCAACATTTGCACTTGTTACACATTTCTGTTTTCAAGTACATTCTCATTTGTTTACCGCAGTATTTCTTATACCGCGTTCGGTTGTCCCCGTACGATTTATGATAAATCCGAGTCAACGAAATATTATTCGTAGTTTTCGACCACCGCGCGGATCAAAATCTTGATTAATTTTCACGCTTGCCGCGAATAATAAACGCTTTTACGAGCAACTAATTATACGTGCAACTCGTTTTACACATAAGAGATTAGAGGCTACGCGAACGAACCATGGCCACCGTGTTTATTTATAAAGTAAGTACTAGCCACGCAGCACGCAATCTGAAGAGCTACCAGTCATACGATATTAGTTTTTATCTGAAAGCTACTCGAAATTAAAGGAAACACCGGGATCACTGCGAAACCCGTAAATCTCAGAGCCATGCGTGAAATGGCGATTACTTAGACAGCTTTACATTTGACATCGTTCGAGTTGCGCGATTGTTGATTTTTCTTTTGTGTGATAGAATTTCGAGTACCTTTGCCGTCAACGTGCACTCCGTTTTATTGGTATAACTCTAAGATCATGGAAGACATTATATTTTGAAGCATAGAATTTTTGGGGCCAGGCGCATCGTTTCGATCAATCTGATCGATTCTCAGCTTTATTTTTAATTATTTTGTTTCCAGTAAAAGAAAAATATAAATCAATTTGGAATCGTCTCCCTCTGTCGTTACAACTTTACTGTTAAAATTATGTGCGCATCATAATGTAACGCGATTTTTGGGGAAATGTCTATCCTCCTGGTATCTCAATTAATTGAATCCTGAATAAATTATTGGTTAATTTTACGCAATACGATGTAAGTTTTCTACAAAAATAGAAAGACCACGTTCGGTACGTAACACAGCATCAACTTGAAACTAATTTGGGATGTTAAGTTAAGACGACCTAGGACGAAGCATTACCGCTGTATCTTAACACTAGAACTACCGATAATTAACGTATACCTATTTCTACCAGAGCAGTCGAAATGACTGGCTATTTATAAATATATATACCTACATACTACTCTACGTATTTATACTACTTCGAAATTAACTTTTTTTTATACTTAAAAATGGTAAATTTAAATGCCAATTTAAAACCACTCAAAATGACCGATAGGTTTAGTGTTAAAAATATAAATTAGAATAATGGTTCCCAATATGGGGCACACGTCCCACGAGAGACAATTAGATAATGAGTTATTAAAAGGTAATGGCCTTTTAAGCTTCCTCCACGCTAGTGGGAGTTAACTTTTTGAATAATACGGATTATATGGTACAAGCTGGAGTGGGGGGGGGGGGGGGGGGGGTGGAGTACATCAGAATTTTGGAAATGCCCAATAAAGGGTTAGGGTTGACTGATTTAGAGCCAATTAGGTTTTAAATGCCAATGTTCTCTTGAGAAAATAGAGGGAAAAAATAAATTTGCAACTAAATTTGAGCAATAACCATGGTTATTACTTGCGCACACATTCTATTACGCGACCTTCGATCGCTGCCCTTAAAAAAACCCTCCTCCCTTCCTCCCATTTTGAACCCTGTTAGTTTTAAATTTGAATCTAAAACATTTTATCCGTTTTTAAATTCACTAACAGTTACCAGCGGTGGCTCGCGATTGAATATCCCGTCGGATAGCGGGTACCACCAAATGTATAATTCGTTCGTTGAAAAAAGTACCATGTATTTGAGAATTAGAATTAGAAGAATTTCCAGTAAATTTATTTAATATAAACTAGGATTTATTTAATCCCAATTCAACAATTATAAACGTAACTTACGGTCAATTTACTGGTGATTCGTATTCGTAACGAAGCCTCTACACGACGAGATACACAAAAAGCATCGTCGACGTCAACGCGTTAATATTAGGTTAACGATTATTTTGCATACGGAATTCCAAACTTATGGACGTAATCGTAGTATGGCGATATAGAGTTAAGATTTGGCAAACATTAAAATACCGGCGAGAAGCGTAATAAGTAAAGTATACCTACATTAATGTAATAGCGCACTAATCCGACCGTTGTCAGCCACTGTCTTAAGAACACGGCTTACGATTAATTAAATGATCACTTTCAATTTGCAACGAATCCGCTCGACGGCGAGAAACACGAAACGCGGTTGAGAAGTCGATGGTAAGGGTTTCCCAGATAGAACAACGTACTCGCAGAAAATCAGCGTAAGCCGAGAATTAATGGGTTAATATTATGCGTCGCGATTCCGCGAGAAATTCTGACGTTATACGTACCAGTTAAAAGTCATCCTCGGAACAGCTGCGTATAATGACGTCGATACCGATCGAACTGATTCATCAAAGAGAAAAATTCTGCGGATCTCTCCCGCCGGGACGAATCGCGTAACGGAATCCCCGGGTATCAGTCCAGGGAAGCTTCTCTTCGGCGCTCGTTAAGAAGGATGTTCAATCTTCCCGATGAATTGCCAGCTCTCTCCCGATATCTCTCGCTGCTCGCAAAAATGACGGCAAACTCGGCATAGCCTTGTATCCCTCAATAAAGAACCTCCGACTCTCTTAGCGCGTCTCTAAAGCCCCAGTTGACACCTGTTTGTATATCGAGATTCGCGCCCGACCATCTTTCCGGCCTCGATCATCGAGGGAAATGGTATATCGGGTTGCGCTCTTCGCGACTCGTGCCACTCTTATTTTCGCAACGACACTTCAATCGCGACCGTAGAATTCTCCGACTGCGACCGCTTTGCGATCTCTAAGGTGCCTTTCGGAACGAATATTTTCCCGACGTCAAGGGCCCGCGCGGAGTTAATCGAAACGTATTGGAGTCCATTGCATTTCTGTTATTCTTTTCGCCGGGTGCGGCAGAGTGGAATCTCGATATCGTAGTTTCGTCACGCGTTGATCGAAGGATCGATCGAAAATCGAGCACCCTTGGCAATTCACGATCGGAGAGAGACGTGTCGTTCGGTTATAGAATAATTGCACGTGGAAGGTAATAGCGAGAAGCGTCTTCGTCGCTCGATTCACCGTACGAGCGTCGACTAGTAAGAATCGACTTGCGTTAATCTACTTCTGCCTGTTTGTCGGAGGAAAGCTATTTGAGTGACTCGAAGATATTGTTCCTCGCCATCCGACGTCCCCGCTTAGAAGCTTTAAAGTCACGAACAACGTCACTCCGAAAACAATTATTCTCGAACGATTACCCCATTCGTAAGAAAAAGTCAATGTAAATCACAGCGTCGTCGATTAAATTGGACATTTACCGCTCGTCAAAACGATTCTTTGGCCTGGTTTCTTCGAGTCTGTAATATTCCTTTGCCATTTCTTTTTTTTTGTCGCGGTAAAAGCGTTCACCCCGTAATCGGCGTCTCTCTTGATTTCCAATCGTTGATCCGTTGACACGTCCGACACTCGGCGCCGTTTAAGCGCGACTGCCTTCCTCCGATGGTCTATATCGTCAGATCTTACGCATGTCCGATTTCCGACTCTCCCTCTCTCTCTCTCTCTCTCTCTCTCTCTCACCCACACACACACGCGCGCGCGCCATACCGTCCCTCCGTCGCATGTGCTCCGAGAGCTTTCGCGCTCCTTCCCACTTTACCTCCCCCGCCAACTGTTGCTTTTCACGGATACGCACCATCACAATCGCCGCGCGAGGGTGCAAAGCGAAGGGTTACGCGAACCACTAGAAATAGATCGATTTAATAAATGCAGCATAGCTTTAGCGTCATTGTTAATTGCCGATCCAGTTGTATGCTCGTTTTTATCGAGCTTGGTTTTCACTGTTGTTCCAAAAACATTTGTTAAACCGTCACGATCCAATTTCGTTTATACGTTATTCACCGTCACGGTAAAATTAATTTTCAGCCTATACAGCTGCGTAGTATTGAAATCGATTGCTGTAATGCTGAAAAAAACGTGACGAGTGGTAATTTAAATTATTTCATTGCGCTGGACGAATACACGACTGCATTTTATTACGGTAAACCCTCGTATAACACGGATTCATTATAATAGAATTTAATTAGTTTAAAGCAGTGTCCCGGTAGTATGAACTTTACTATTACGCTTATATCATTTTGATTAGTGAGAAATTCCATTCTACGTTTTTCAAATTCATTTGTCAGGGAATTTTCCTCTAAATGCAGAAACGATGCGGCATTGGTGTTTCTTTTTTTATTTTTATCAAAACGAATGCATAAAACAGATAGCGTGGGCAGTGACAGTATCAATGGCAGAACTGAAAAAAAACTGCATTCAACCAAAATAATTTAAAATGTGCAAACATATATTTATTGCCCTTTATATGTACAAAATTTTACTTCGTAGCCGTATTCAGCGTAACACGTGCTCCTAGAATGGAGTTTTCATACAACGCGGAACGAATCAAAATGATTTATATGCATGTACATACTTACTTCTGACATGAATGAGTTTCGGCAGGAATTCGTCCGCATTGTACAACTTCAAAGTTCCTCAAAACGCATCTTCCATATAGCGCGGTACTAATTAATCCGATTTGTAGTCATTCTGAGTTTCTTATAACGTGATTTCCATATAACGCGGTACGAATTTAATCTGATTTGTTGTAATTCTGAGTTTCTTATAACTGGGTAAAATATATAATACGTATGTACGATAGAAAATGCACGATATAAAAAGATATATTTTTACGGCACTCGAGTGACGAAAGAAATTTCTGGTCGGATCACATCTCTTTACCGTCCCTTATAAAAAATATAAATTTATATAAACATCTGCGGTATGATTATTACGTTTTTAATATTATTTGCAAGTTTCAGAATTGCAATACTTTTCAACAGAATTATAATCTATCGCATTCAAGTGCGATTTCGAGTGTTACCTAGTAACCAACGAAGCTTCCAACCCCTATTTTTAGACACATTCACCTACTTGCTCCATTCTCATTTTAAATAATTCGTTAGAAAAATGTCTCGTTTCTTTTCGATGTGCCACCATTTTGATTCCTGTGCGAATTTTCAATTTCATTTGAAATTTCCGAGGTTTCTTAAGTAGGTCACGTTGGCTACAGGTAACTTACCTTGTTTAGAGATTAGGAAGACGGGATTTGCGTTGGAGAAGGTAATTGTTCCGGTGATGTTCTACGATTCACGAGCGGAGGATTAAATCTATTGTTAAATTGGGGCGTTTTACTCCACGTTGGATCGTCGACATAACGATAACGTTGCCTAGGCGACAAGTGTTTAAGGAAGACGGATAATCGAATGGCCGGTGGAATTGTGAAAAACAAAGACAAAAGAAAATAGCGACAAAATCGATGCAAATTTGCATTTCTCTTTCATTTCTTCGTTTCTATATCGCTCCTCCCATCGACGAATTTGCAAGTGCATATTTACAAGTAATTCCTCTGCATAAAAATATCAATGTTTTAAGGAGGTTTAGTTCTAGTTCTAGGTAGTTCTAGGTTCGCATTCCTTACAGGGCTGGGCCACGATTTGGGCGGAAAAACTAATTTCTTTCACCGCGTAACCTTAATCGGTCGCTCAATAGTGCACCCACGCTAGGCGAATAATTTCTCCAGGAATTCGTGGAAATTAAAGGGGGGACTAGTTTACAGAATCCAAAAAATCGAAACATTTTGTTTTTGCATTGTCTTATAGGCTGATATCTTTAGAATGTTCCCTCCAGAGATCATTGTAATTATAGGAGTGCGTTGCCGTGCCGCCTTCGTTTCGCCTAACGACATTGTTGCGTCGTCGACGATGGCTATCGATGGTTGGCGACGGCGTAAATGATGAGTGTGTGTGTGTGTGCATGCGTGAGCGTCGATGCAAAGGCGTTTTTGGGAGATGCGTGCGCTTGCAATAAAGCCCACGAGGCATTCGCTCCCGAGAGTTAGAATCGACCGGCCGCATCGATCGATCGATCCTTTAATAGAATAAAGTGAAGTATTTATTGTGTGTGAATTTAAGTGGAAATTTCCCAGTAACCATCCTTTCCTTAAAATTCAAAATTAGGCCTCCTACATAATATTACTAAGAATGACGAAATTACGAGCTTTTATAAGGTTCAAGTGATGCGTTTTCCTCGGTCGAGTTGTCACGATGTCTCGAAAATTAATGGTCCGATTCACTTGAAATTTCACTGGCATTTGTTAAAATTTAAAAACTTTTCTCTGTAAGTTCTATTTTCAATTTAGACGAATATTAAAAGATCCATTGTTTTTAAGCAATAAACAAGGTGATATTTTTAATAACGTTGAAAATATATTAATACGTTATATTCGCCGAATAAATAGTGATAGAAATACGCCAAGTAATGCGCAAATAAAGAGAAGGGTTCCCCGCGATTTTGCAAGCTTGCTTCTCTCGTGGAACTCCTGTAATTGCCGGCGGAAGACGATGCCAACAATAGATCACGATCTTTTCTTTTGTATCGATCGAAGCGGTATGGCCTCGTTATCATTGTTATCGTGCGTCTTCGTAATACCGTTATCGTTGATTACGGAGCACCCCGCACGTGTGTGGCCACACCTAATACTTTCACGATCCATCCGAAAAACATTCTCATCGCGATCACGCCCTTTCCAATTTAATCTCGATTGACGATTATTTCCATTCACCGATTGATCTCTATTCCCTTATCCTACTTATCAACCGGGTCTTGATTTTGTGTATTTTTTTTTTTAGAGACAGTGTATTGAACTTAGCTTCGATACAATTATTGATCAGTATTAGGGAATATCGTTTCGCAGATCTGTGAAATGGGTGCAACAGAGGACCATATTTCAGTTACGAATCGTGATTCCAGTTATCTTGAAACAGAAGAAAAATTAATAATTTTTTTTAGTTAGTACTTTCTCCCAACGACTGAACTACCGTTATCTATTATCTTCGCAATGTCGTTCTATATTTGCGTGGGTAGCGTAATAGGCCTTTGTTTATATAGATCTCCGGTAAAACAAATCCAAATAAAGAAGTCGATTGTTGTTTCAATTGTTTATTTTACGACTCGATTAATTCTTTAGACCAAATATTGACACTTAATACGCTCGCGGCCGATGGTTTTGAGGCGAGGCCCTTAGCTGAACATCGTATACAATTTTATAAATTCTATGGCCGAATGCTGCAGGATCGAAAAAGTTGTACCTAAACAAAAGAATACCGAGCCAAGCTGATGTATGCTACTCAACAAAATTAAAGATTTCTGAAATCTTGTAGCTTTATGATAAAAAGCTTTAGAGCATTCTGTTTAGACTCATTTTAAAGCACGAAGCTTCCGCTTTCGCATGCCATTAGCCATTTTCCCCTGCGAATTTCCAATTTATTTCGCGACAGAGTTCTCTCGCGATGCAAATAGAAAGGCGCTATCGCGCATGCAACGATGTTTCGTCGTTGGCACTAAAAGGGTTGCGATAATATAAACAAATATATAGATATATAAAGAATATTAAAAATATTGTTTTATCATATTCTTATAATCGTTTGTTACTATTATTTTCGGAAATTAGAGACTACGTGTACAAGGTGAAATAATTGATAAAGCAACTGAATAATTTAAAAGGGGACGTTGTAACGAATAATAAAGTTCTAGTTATCACGAGATTCGCGTAAGTCGTAAATTTGAGAAAAGATATCGCGCAATTACGCCCACTGCTGTACATGTGTTAATGTTAAACATATTCAATTTTTGAGTAGATAATATTTTATGTTAATATCGAAATAGATAAAAAGGGCTGCCGTTTCTTAAGAATCGTAAGATTTCTCGTATATCGCCCGCTTACGTTCTCGCACGGCTCATGTATCGACCAGTCTCTTCGTGTCTTAGGTCTTAGCATCACGCAACTCGATAATTTTGTACTTGCGAACGAGAAATCGAGGCAGAAATTGCGAGGAATAGCGTAATTTCGACCCATTCGCGAGCGACGCGCTAAACGAAAAACCAAATAAACTGGTTGGAGTACAACGCGCACTTCGTGCATCGATGAATTTTTATTTACGGTGCGAACGAAAGTGGAAGTCTCTCACGAGTAAAGGTGCGCCGGAATAAACATTGGTCCGCGTGATCTTACGAAACGTTATGAACAATTGAGGCAAATAGAATTATCATGAAACGAGATGTATCCTTCATTATCAACAATGGAATCAATCTCATGCGTACTACTAGTATTGACACAAGTACACATCGCGCCATTATACTTTTAAAAACAAAACAATGTCGTTCTTTTATTTAAGACAAAATTGTCTGGTAGCATACCGTTTAATTACTATACCCAGAAAGAATCAAGTTCTTAACCTTTATCCGCTCGCACCTCCTAAAGTCATACTTCCAGTCACACTGGGCGGCATTTTGGCCGCCTTTGATTTGTTATCATTTTCGTGAGCTTTTCTTCATTTAACGTGCATGTTTCACAATAATTGGGACCATTGAACTCCCAAACAACATTGCAAGCATATTTCTGGCCAAAAATCTTTATTTAACACTAGAACTCCAAACGATTTAGGTATACCTATTCCTACAATTTTTTTTACCAGTTTATATATAGTTCAAAAGTGTATGCTTAAAATTATCCATTTTCACATTACTCAAAAAATAAATTTGCGTTCATACGAATACGTACTTAAAAATGGTAAATTTGTGTAGCCTTAAACAAAAATTTCAAACCAGTCAAATTGACCGGTCTGGTAGTTCTAGTGTTAAATAATCACTGAAATGTTCAAAATTGAAAAGTTTAAAAAAAGAAAGAAGAAATTCAGCGGAGGAGAGTGTAACTAGAGAATACCTGGCCCTCCCACTAGTCCCTCGACGCTCTAGAGGGAAATATGTCCGAATATTCAAAAAGACGGCCAATCTACCGCCCACGCGAGCAGATGAAGATTAACATGCTATGATCTTTCACACAAGAAAAACTATAATGAAAAGTATAAAACTATATAAAAAAGAAAAAATATAATGTAAAATACATAATATCCATCCGGTGATTATGATACGCACAAAATTCGCTATCTCACTACCAGATACTATTCTAATCTGAAGTAGAATTATTATCCGCATTGATAATGTCTTGCGTCTGCTCGATGATAATCGAAATTTCTTTCTACTCGAATCGGTTTCGAGAATTCTGGTATAGCGTTAGAATCGATAGTACGGATGCGCTTAGCTGTTTACACCTCGTGCGCGTTCAGAGATATTACTTCGAGCCGTTAACAGGATGGCATCAAATCGGATATTTGTTACTGTCGATTCAAGGACCAAAGACTTTCGCTCGGCATGTTAAAAAAATTACGGATGCTCGTCATGCGATCAATGAATAAAACATCGTACGCGACACTTCATTCGTGAATACGACCTCAGCTATTTGATTCAAGAGTGTAGGATTATTGAAAATCGTTTGACTCTAGAAAAGGTTAAATTTTGTTGACCCTGGAACTCGGAATGCGATTTATTCGAGGGTTTTTGTATTTTTAATTGACAAACGCGTTCGTGTATTCGACGATGATAATAAATTATATGCATAGCGACTTTTATTGTACAGGGTGCCCCTACCTTGTCCCACAAAACGATGCCAGCACGTTATACGAGTAAAAATAAGGGGAACTGTACGGGTAGACGCAAAAATGTTTTGTTAAAAAATTCTAACACATACACGAAATAACTTACGCTTTAGCGTTCTTATACGGTATGAAGCGATTTTTGTTATATTATATAATAAAGCATTCCTGATCGTATGTTTATAGAACATGTTTCTTATTTTTACTCGTGGAATACGCTGACATCGTTTTACGGGAAAAAATATAAACACCCTGTATATTTCTCATCTACATCTTGTACCTCGATACGCTGTTTTCTATAAATATATTTCCTCCCTAAAATTAACGATGTCGGCTTTAACAAGGTGAAAATAAACATAACGAAATTTCAAGCGTCAAAGAAAGAGCGTCAATGAAATTGAAATGCACCTCGTAACGTAGTTATACCAAAGAATTTAGATATCGATTTATTCGATGTAGCATCAATTATTGCGACAGGTATTGAAAGTCACCTTGAGTTTTTTTGAATTTCGAATTACCAAATCTCGCGATGAACCTGACTTTTCGAATATCATACGAAATAGGCAGACAACGTATTTTCTATGATAACAAAAGTTCGTTTGTACCGTAAATTTATAGATATAGTCGATCCCACGCCAAATGGCATACTTAAATTCTTCGAAATTTTGATTTTGAGATATGTTATAGAGGGAGGTGAGATAAACCACACAAATTTTTTTTTATTCCAGCTTTTCAGGAGTTTTGAATCTTTGAAGAATTGAGACTCTTTTTCTTCAAACATTTCTAGTCGTGGATTTCTAGTCGAACAGTTTTAAAAAAGAACAGAATAGACCATTGAATAACCTCGGAGTAATTGAAGAAAATGTGTCGCCATTTCGGAATTACTGATTTCGCCAGCGTAAACTCTGAATGGGAAGGTAGGCGTCGTTATGAATTTTTTATTGCGAACAATTGTGCCAGTTCCAAACTATTATGCATACGGCCGTCTATGTACATGATCGAGGTACGCTTGTGAATTTTTTCAGAATTTTCGGCGCTCTCCTTACTGCACTTTTAACCGATCGGGAAAACGTGGCGTCAAGGTAACTCGCGATGCCGCAGATAGACGTTACACGTGATATCGCATAGTTTCACACGCGTGCGGCTCTGCATAATGACGCCCACCTTCCAATTCAGCGTTACGGGGGCAAAATCAGTAATTCTGAAGCGGCTACAAATTTTCTTCAATTACTCCGAGATTATTGAATGTTCCATCTTGTTCTTTTCTACAATCTATTCCCATTGAAACGCGGTACAAGGATATAATTTTTCATAATTGTCCCTGCTCTCCTTGACAGTCAAATTAACGATTTTCTTATTTTTATGAATTATGAGTTGGAAAATGAACGTGTTCAACTGGACTGAAAATTGTCGTCAAAGTACAGTCGTTTCCGAATCTAAATGAATAAAGTAAATCATTCAACGGCAAACGGATCCGCGACTAGAAATGTTTGAAGAAAAAGTGTCTCAATTTTTCACAAGTCTCATAATTCCACGAACGTCGAAGTAAAAAAACAAAAAAATATTCCAGTGGCTTATCTCACCTCTCTCTGTAACATAATTTAAAATTCGATGAATTTAAGTGTGGAGTGTCGCGTGGAATCGACAATATACGTGATTGGTTTGATGATTCTAAGTGATTAGGCTTACGATCATCAGCATCAAAGCTTCCCAGCGGTCCGGAAAATAAAAGGGTTAAATAATCGTCGAATGGCACCGGGTATTTTCATTTATTTTAATCGGTGCGTATAAATACATTTAGAGAAAAACAAGTAGACGCGCCGAACGTACTCGTTGAAAATATAAATTGTCGTGCCCATCTGTCTTATCTCGCTCTCAGGACTCGCTAAATTACGTGGAAAACATTCCCATGGCTCCCGCAAAAACGCAGTCCCTCCACGGTATTAAAGTTCTTCCGAAACATTAATTTAAATCAAATTTAATACATTCTGTGATGCGATCCGCTTATCTTTGTAACTTCCTAAAGTTCGGCAGCCCCCAGCCTTCTCGTTAAATTATCAGTATTCGACGGCAAGATAATGGAAGGTGATAGTCAAACAAATTGGATACAACTTCCAAACTTGTTTCCTCCACGGGATTATTTACGCTCGATGGAAATTCGGTTCTCGGTCGATTTCCATTATGTTCAGACCTAGAACGCTTCTTATACACTAAATAACTCGTGTCAGCATCGACACTTCTCTAACTATCGATATTCTCACTAGTATTCTGCCCCGTAACGCAAATATTCTGGCTGTTATTGAATCTTAATTGGTTTACGAGAACTTCCGTTTTCCTCGTTATTTCCACGCTTCGTAATAACACCGCAATTACGTCGACCGTTGTTCAACTACTTTTTCTTTTATAGCAGAGAGTTTTTAGACCTAATGCTTGGGAGAGAACATACTCGCCAATACGACTACAAGGATTGCGATTAATTATGAAATTGACTGATCATCGAACGTTTAATTCAATTAAATAAGGTTAATTTAGTGTATCTTTTAATCGTAATTCCTAATTATTCATGAAAAAAAACGAATGGTAATGACATAATAATTCCATCCACGTGTCTCCAACTCCACTCTACATGCTTTTCCCTCTTTCCCGATTTATATAAATAATAAGAAATTATGACTAGAAGAAACGCCACATTATCCTTATCTGGTTACAATTAATACTACTAAAGTGTTAACAATAACGAGTGTATTCCTTCTACCATTGCATTCGTAATCGTAATTGCGAGTACTTTCTTATTCGAATACTACCCAACGGTACTTACGACTAGGTTAACGTACAAAACCATATTCTTTTTCGTACCTACGATTATTCCTCTTTCCTACTCTATCTTAAACCTAGGCATTCGCGTTTAACGTTAACACCAGTAAACCGTAATATTCGACTCTGGTCGATCGACAAGAATTCAGAAACGTCTCTGTTTTACGCGAATGCTCATTAACATTTAAAGTGACCGGATTAAAAAATTATCGAACTTTTACCTCGCGGTCGCGCTCTGGTACGAAAGCGGCAGAAAAATAATATGACAGCGTGAGGGTTAAGGTACCAGCAAATGAGCGACTTGCCGAAGTTCGCTCGGTTCGAGGAGAACGAGAAATATATCTCTCATGGTGAGGTGATGAATCGTCTCGTTAACTCTGCCCGCTATATAATTCTGAATACCCGGGAGTATATCCGGTTTAATAAGGTCCACTGCATGAGGTGTTAACTCTTGAAAAACCTGTCAAAAAAAAGTTTGGAATTCCATAGAGTAGCCCAGAAAGGTAAACACATTTTTAAATGAAAAGTATTACATAATAATTATAACTGTAGTATTTATATAATTTTTATAAATATATAAATTAAAAAATTAAAAGATTGTTAAATAAAAAGAAGCGTATTTCTAAGTAATATAAATATACATATATAATATTACGTAAGTATATATTCGTTAACGATATGAAAATTGAAAAAATATTGAGAAAGGATTTTTTTCCTCGGATAACATACTGTATTAATAACCACATATTTCGACTGGTCTGTTGTTAATAGGTACGTATAAACCGTCGATAGTTCTAGCGGTAATTGAAGTTCAGTCTACACAAATTATAATTCTCTCCGCCCAAACATTGCCCATTGGTCAGTCGCGGGGGTGATCTCTCAAACGAACGAAAGAACGAACATACCTGACTCATAACTCGACCGATTTCCTTGTCACCCATAAAGTTGTCCAGCGCCGCGTTGACCGAGTCCAGCGAGAAGTCGAGGTCGAAGGTCTTCATGTACATTCCCCTTGAGTAGCCTAGCACAGTGTTCACGTAAATACGAAAATTGTATACAACCATTCGGAAGGGACCCGATCCGTGTAGGTGAAACGTGTCACCGAGGATTCCGGATATATTGTAGAATCCCTCGACAAACAATCTTGGCACGGAAACGTTGGCGGTAATCGTAGGGCCCGTTAACGACAGCTTTGCTTTGTCGACTACGAAAGTCGATAGGTCACGTATCACCAAGTCCTCGATCACCAGTGTTATGCTGGAAAAGAAAAATCAAGTTCGAGGAAAGACTGCGTTTGAGATGCATCGCGAGTGGATTTGCTTTTAGTCATCATTGTATCGATTAAAAACTCAGGAATACACTGACGATGAATCACGGATTTATCACAATTTCGTTCTCGTCTGATTCTGAACAAATTTTCATTTCCCTCCCGACCAGTTAATTAAGGTACAGTCGATAAATTGCGTCGAGCGTTGTATCGCTTACTTAAAGCAGATTTATTTAATGAATGCTAACATTAAGAACTGGAACGTTCTTCCAAGTGCTGGTATTCCTGGTACTGCTTCTGAGTTTCTTAAAACGCGATTATCATATCTATAACGAAGTTATTGCATTTATTCAAATTTCATTTAAGTCTTGTAATAATGGCGTGTACGAAGCTTGCTACGGTTATTTAGATCGACTAAAAATAGATTCTGCAGAAATTAATTTTCCATCTGGCACTTTAATTTAAGTACAGTCAAATAATGTTGTTTACAACCGTATTGCTTATTTAAAGCAAGTTTGTTTAACGAATATTAACATTAAACAACTTGCATATTTTTTCTACGTGTTAATTTCAATCTCTTAAATCTTTAATAAAGATACGTTTACACATAGTTAAATTTGTTTTCAACTAATCACTTCGGAATTATTCTATCCGGTTAAAAAATTCTACGACCCAGAACTTTGAAGATATGTTTATTTACGCAATTGCGTTTTATGTGCAAAAGTGTGCGAAAGAACAATCCGACTAGATTATACGATTACCGAGCACACTGTGTAGCGAGACGTAACAAACGGCAATTACAACTCCTATGATTCGTTAAAAACGAAAAACATCCAGGCGTGCCAAAATCGAACATAATAAAAAATCGAATTACCACGAGAAAACTTACTTTCCTATTTCCGGATTATCGATTGCCAGATCGATTTCGTCGAGGTGGAAAGGCTCGAGGATCGGTATTCCAAGTTCTGGTATACCGTATCGCATTCGCGTCCGTAATTTCTCCAGGAATCTCCTCATCTTGAACTCCAAGCCTCTGGAGGCTGCGCTGTCGACTGTCCTTTTAAGGATTAGCGGGTGTTACAAAACGGAAGACAACGATTTGTTGTACTTACTATAACCAGTCGTTGCTCTCGTCGCGTTGATCAATAAGTTCCTTGGCGTTTCCACCGCTTGGCTCACTAAAAAACAATACAAAAAACCAATTTCTTCCGCCTCCTATTTTTACTCTGGTATTTTTCTCGCGTCTCGGTTAATTCTGTGCGTTTGTTATTTGAAACGTAAAGTCGCGTTTGTATAAATTGAAGCGCTTTATCCTACGTGATCGTGGAAATAATTTTGTAAAGTAATCTTATTTCACGCGTCTGTGCGGGTATAAAATTTGATTTCGGAGGGTTCCCGTTTTTTAATACTCCCCGAAATAAAAATTCACGGTTCCACAAATAAAAAATAGGTCATCTTGGTCACCCGAAAAAGAGCCTTAACTTGACGAATGAACTATTTTATTTTATTGTTAGTGCGCTAATAATTTATGCGCTATTTTTCACCAAATTAGACATTTTTTGATTGGACAGATGCGAATTCCAAGGTGTTAATTGCAATTAACTTAATTGCGTTATATTTGCAAAAGGGTGGTGTGTAGCAATCGCTTTAGTATTATTTTATTGTATCGATATACATAATACATCGTAGATAAACGTGTTTCCTGTGAAATTTAATAAGCCAGTGTTCTACGCGCGGCACAGCAGACTGCGCGTCTCGTGCCGAAATTAATGCATCGCATGCCACAGCAGGATGCATATTGTTTTAAAAATTGTAGTCACGCGTTAGTTTCGAGAGCCGCCAATCGATTATAATAATCGATCGTGTACTTCGTACCGCGATGGTTAATTAAGTGGCCCGTCTGCATCTTAAAAATGCAACTTAAAAATTCATCTCGCTAGAAACATAACCGTAGAATTGTAAAGCAATATCACCGACAGGAGCAACCGTCATTTTCTCTATCCAATTTTGTTACCAACCCGAAAGATTGAAATCCCCGATGGGTTATGTTAGTTAATGGCACGGAAAATTATCGTTAGTATTTCACGTGCAATCCTACTGCGAGAGAGCAGCTAGCGAGATTAGCTATTAAAATTTCGCAACGTCTGGAAAGTCGCGATCATCGCTGTCCGATCTAAGAAGATTATTAAACCAGAAGGAGTTTAAAGTTTAAGTTTTTCCCTTTCTCTCTCTCTCTCCTCTACTTTGCTCCCGTGAATTATTAAAGTGCTACGCCGTGTGTCTGAAAACACACCAAAAACTTTTTTGAAAGTCAATTTGATCCAGGTGGCACGTACCGTAATCGGTAGCTACGTCCGTCACGCGATGCAATAGTTCTCTTTGTCGGTGCACGACTTCTGACACTGCAACACACGATTAAAACGACAAGTTCGTTGAGTCCCACCCGTTTTCATTTTTAAACCACAGAGTCGAAACAAAACATTTCCGTTTGATTTCGCTCCGGACATAAAAGAATTGAACTCCGATTTGAGATTTAGTTTCACTTCGGGGGGAAGTCATAGTTGAATTTGGCATTTCGATTTTACCTGCGGAAAGAAACGAAAGTGTCGCTCGGAAATTGTTGATTTATGAATATATTCATTATTATATTTATTATATGTATTATAATACGCATTGTTTATTTATTTACAATTATGTATATATTATATTTTGTACTTCTTAACGCATATTATTATTATTATCTATTTTCTTTATAACATACGTTAATATATTTCTTTCCAATAAAAACTCAAAACTGAATTCGGAGTCAAACTTTAATTTCTTTTGGGGGATGAACCGGAATAAAAATCTGCTTCGATTCACGTTTGTTTTCGCCCGTATTGGTTTTAAAACGGTCTTTTTATGTTCAGTTTAGTTTTACCCGGGGAAGTTTCCCCAAACATCGAATATTCGAGCAATCGCAGGATCGATTCGGATCTCTATTTTCAACTCCTCAACAAATAACGAAGCATCAAAAGTAACGGTAAATAAATTAAACCTAGAGGGTCACCCTTATATTTCGTTACACCAGCTTTTATTTTTTGCCGAGATTAATATTGTGCAACGAAATCATTTCTTTTAATTTATACGCCGCGCCAGGTTGTAAATAGCGCATTTACACGTGGTCGAAGATAACAGAAGAATATGAAATTCCCTGGTAAATAAACATACAATATCGCGCGTGCGGGGAGTAAAATGATTGTTTGAGATGAATTTTGACCCCGTCGTCGCGGTTCAACGGTTAATTCCCTCTCCTCGGAAAACATCTTCATAATTACAGAGTTCCTCGATCGCGCGTAAATCCTCGTTCCGCGCTTTTGCTTCTACAATCGAAACATTATAACGCGGTGTACGTTGTATCCTAAGACCGTTAAATATGCAAATAATAATTCATGCATGGTAATTGTGCTTTACGCGGTAGAAAATGAAGTGGTCAGATTTGTTGCTACGCTCAGGCGATATTTTTAAAGAACAAAGTGGACGTAGTAAACACGATTTTTATCTGTTCATTTGCATTGTCTTGATGCACCGACCCGTAACTTCCATTCGCATGCAAATCTACGAGACAGAATTTATTTCAAGCCCAATTTTACTCGCGTGTCGCTCGTATCGCGTGACATTGAAAATTGAAAAGAAGCAAAAAAAAGGATTTCAATATAACGGTTAAATTGACAGCGACCGTGAAAATTCTATGAAGTTCCATAGTCGATTTAACGATGATTCGTAGTATTTCTTGGTAATTAAATTGTAAAACAAAAATAGAATTATCTCGTTCGGACGTGATAAATAACCAGAAATACGGATAACGAATGTTCAAAGCTCGAATGAACAAGCGCTACGTTCAACTATGTTACGATTAGCTTAACGTTTTCGTATATTCGCAAATAGCGCGCGTGTGTACGTGTGTGCATCGTAATGCGATTCCTGTTATTGTACTTTGACGGTGACTCTCGCGAGCGCTTAACTCGGAGCAGCAGCTCGGCTGACGTTTGAGAAGCAAAAAATCGTGATTCTCGTACGAGATGCATAATTGATTTTTTCCTCGACGATCCGCATGATTCACCGAAGATCGTAATTACTCGGGTTGTTGCTGATACGATTTACGTTACGTGGGTATTTGATAATTGAGCTAGATGACAGTGGAACCATTGAGAGAATTGATTTGTTGCAACGTTTAATTTTATTTAAATTTAAAATGTGACTCGGTCGATGTTTTGGTATTAGAGATTCCGATGTAGATTATCAGAAGAGGGTGACCGACGTGAGATATTTGTGTAGTCTTTCCCGGAAAGCGTTTTAGTTTGAGATTTCAAGTTTATTGGTTTTAAAGAAACGAATTATAAGAATGTTTGCAATTGGCATGAGCGTGAATCTAAAGTCAACTTAAGTAATTGACGATGACTCTCGTTTGTTATCGCGTGGAATAAATGTATACGAACTGCGCATAATTTGAATAACAATTTGAAAAATTTTACAATACCGTTAGGGAATATAAAATTTACGTAACAGCAGACTGAGAGGTTAATTTATTTTTGTCAAAGAAAGAACGTTTTAGCAAAAAAATCGAAGATAGAGTGCACAGAAGGAAGCGATTAGTTTATGTATGATTTTTGTTGAGCAGTAGTTTTCTTTAAATCATATTTTACTACGTTCGTTTGGAGAATCTTATTAAAATAAAAATCTTATATGAATCATATACAAATATAAAACAAGAGTTACGAAACAATTTATTACGTGAGTTAGTCCATCTTCGTTTGATGTTTTACTAACAATAGGTAATATACATACAACAAAATTGATCGAGAAAATTGACCGAGAAAGATTATCTGACAATAAGACAAAGTTTTAATTCAGTATGAAAATTGCCATTTGACGTGTAAGACGTTTTACCGATCGAATAGTTTAACAGATACAAATTACATTACGTAGTTCAACTAATGCTAAAAGTATCCTCATTAAGTCATTAAATATTGTATAAAGGTTTATCGGATATTACAATTTTATCGAATGTTTTCTACCTATTCGCGTAACGCAAAAAGAATGAATTTATTTCAAGTATTTCTGAAACACTTTCACCAAACATCAATTTAATCCGAAGAATCCTTCTTTTTCTTAAAAATAACTTTTGACAAACCGGTCGTTTGTCAAGTCGGCCGTTCGAAACCCTCCCATAATGCATTTATAAAATTGAGATCACTCTCGAGTGACATATAAAACGAAAAATGAACCAATAAAACGTGAGATACTCACGAAAATTTGTGGCGGTGGACGCAACGTTTCCGATCCCCCCTAAAAATATGGCCTGGGGTGATTCGGGGGGTTGCGGATAGACCATTTGTACGAGTACGCACATCGAGATACACATCGCGCGTTTCACGCCGAGTGGACGCATGTTGCTCGCAAATTGAAATTAACACAATCGAAATTGAATCGGAGAAAGGAATTGAATTAGAGAAAAGAAATATGACCAATGGCAAATTAAACTCAATAAACGGACGGGCGAAGAGGAAGCCAATCGAACTGCTCGCGGTGGAGCAGGAAGGCCGACTGACAAGATGAAAAAGAAACGGTGCACGAGTTAGCCGCTGGTTCGTTCGTATATGTCAATCTACATTTGTATGCGTCGTACACGTGTACGAACGTCCAGCGAAAGCTGGTATTACAGTACTGTTCACGAGTAGTGTTCTCACGATATTATAATAGCTTTATACGAATCTCAACTGCCAAGTAATACAAACGAGAAATTATTGTGGATGAATTAAGTGGCATTGGTGTGACATAGAGTCGGTATAAGGGTTATCGTTTTGTTTCCGCTTCTCCGGAAGATATCTAGATTGTAACAAGCCGCACTTATATTATGTAGTTACGTCCTATATGATTAGAGTAAACTCTCGCGCGAGTAACGTTTGCGATATTTTGAATCGTATCCAAGATCGATATTGTATATAATGAATATGTGTTTAATAATATTTGTTTATAATATTTGTTTGATAATATTTACGTATCGAAAAATTCGCGTAGAGAGACTTGTTTAATTTCTGTTGTAAGGAAGATTTCGAGTTTCCAGCGAATTATTTTCGCTGTTGTTGTTTTGCGTTAAGCGACCTTCATTAAATACCTAGATGCATTTAATGAAGAGGTATTTAAGAAAAACATTAGATACATCTTTATTATTAAATTAAATTAAATACCTACAGGTGTTTAAAGTTAATGCGTTGGTACGATGAATCTAAAATTCTGAATTACTTGTAATTAGGACCTTTGAAACGTTTCCAATTTGAATTCTTAAAATATTTATAGTTTAAACCTCTAAAATAATTTCAATTTGAACTTATAAAACACTTTCAATTTAAATTGAATCTGAATCTGAAATTCGTACGTATAATAATAAACACCAAAGATTTTGATAGAAAAAAAAATATCGGTTAAATAAAAATAAATATTGCGGCATCGATACTGACGATAAGTGTTCATTTTAATCGTTAAACTCCGATTCGCCAGACATCACTTATGAATGGAGCTGTGCAACGAAAGGCCACGCTGCTTTTCAACGAGTTGTTGCCGTACTCATGAGACAACGAGAGGCCATCGTAATGAGAGGTTAAACTTTTCCAGTCGAGAGTTGCGTGCCTCTCGATTATTGCGCAATTCGGTAATGAGTTCAAGCCACGCGTATACGCGTACCTTCGCGGGAGGATGCAGATTTCGGTGAGTATAAATTTCAACGTAACGTAAATGGTTACGGTGAAGTTAAAAAGGGTACAAAATACAATTGGTCCTGGACATTGTAGGAATAAAATTACGGTTAGATAATTATTCGGTTAATTTTACGCTCTACCCGAACGATAGTTCTTTTCAAGTAATTCCGTTTGAAACAATTTACGTAGGCGAAAAATTATATTGGCATGATTAATTTCAATTGTGCATGCAACAAGGTTGCGTTTCGTAAATCATTTTAACAACGAATAGGATAACGTAATCGAGGCTGCCCAATTACGAGTCTTACGATCCTTGAAAATACGAAAACTGGTATCTAGGGACTTATTATATCACGAGGTCTAGATTTAATCATACGTGCACGATTTTCGGAGTATAAATGGAACGAACAAGCGTTAACGTTAACATTCCTTTTTCCACGTTTGGTCCTTCCTTGAGGATTTCATTAAGAATTCGGCCTTAACGTTGATCGCACTCGAGACTGGAAAGCAATACTCCGTAGCGATTTATCCGAAGTTAATGTATAGAAAACATGCCTAACATCACTAATAATAATAACGATATTGATAATTCCCTTTCTAATAGAAAACCACTGTTCGTTCAATTTTATTTACTTATTCGTATGGAATACATGCTTTCATTGAAAAGTTTTCTTCTGCCTTCCCCTCACGAGATTTGTACCATCGTACGTGATTCCTGAAATACATATTTGTAAGGGTACATGGAATTTCCAAAGATAAGATGTAGGTACTTAGGTATTGTTATATTTAGTACGTAACTAGATCATATTATTATTAAGTTATAATTGATCGCAGATCGCCGTTTATCGGTACATCGATCTACCGATCGTTCTTTGCCGCTAGATCACACCGTAGCCGTAGACTCTTACCAAAGAAGTTTCGTGATATACAGAAATTGCCAAAGCTATATTCGTAGTACGCATGGTCGTCAAAATCTGAAGGTTAAATCGCAAATGTTACTTTCGTAAACACATTGTATGTTACATATACATACGCGCCAACACCTGACCGTACGTTCCAAGGTGAAGGCTGCCACTATTCATTCCAACGCTGCGCGCTCGCCGGTGAGAAGTGATTTCTTGTTGCTCACGCGTAACGTTAATTAATTGTTCCGAGCATTTCGCGAGTTAACTACCGACCGCGCGTAACGATTATGAGTGCACACTGAAGCGTCGCGACCATTCGGATAATCAAGAAGACGTAAATAGGCATCAGAATATGCTAAACACAAATACGATTTTCCGTTATCCGCGATAAGCGATGCGGCGAGTGAAAAGTTTGATTAGAAACGCGAATTTGCATTTAACGGTGATTTGTGTCTCATCCGAGTTTCAATTGCATGGCAATAATTAATCTTCGGCGCATTGTTCGTGCAAATACCGCGAATAAAATAAATCTAACGGATTTATTAATCTATCTAGCATTCCCTGTCATGTACGCCATTCTTGTGCTCAATATTAGACAAAATTATCGCGTCGTAACGCGCTTGTGTTGTTTCAGTCGTAAATTTTGATTCTCACGTAGAAATTTGCGTTTACTCGTGTCGCGCGTTGAATTACAACCTGTCGGTTGCGTGAGTATAATACGTGTTATTTTTCATTACCGTTTCGCATTGTTCTTTCGGAAAGTAAAGTAGCGAGTGAAAAATTATTCCGAGCGTATGTACACTTTTTCTATCTACTTTCTCCCGAATATTCAAGCTTATTGTTGTACTACCGCCAATCGCACCGAATGCGAAGCACGTATCGTAATCGGTACAAATTGTATCGTCCAATATAATACACCCATACCTCGCTTTACGGGCTAAATACGTTTCGGAAAAGTTGCCCGTAAAAGCCGTATAACGAATCAATTATTTTGGTACAAACCCATACAAACTCAATTTTTTATAGAATAATGTAGTTTTTAGTTCATAAAGCGTTTTATCTTTTTTTTTTTCACTTTAAAAATGATTACAGTACAGCATTCTTTACCGTATAACGAAACGTTGTGGGCCGTCATTCGAAAAAGTGTAATTATTTAAATAAAGCTGTTATATGTAGCTAAATGCCGTATAGAGAGCGGCCGTATAGCGAGGTACAGGTATTTCCCGCATGACACGCCTCGCAGCATTTCTAATAAGTTAGTATAGTTAGTGTAGTAACTTAGTATAGTTTATATATATATATAAAGATGGATACGCAAAGGTGTGTTGAATCAGAGGATTTGGAAAAACTCAGTAGCTTGCAAAATATTTACTATACTAACTTATGATTAAACTTATGATTAGAAAAGTGGCAAGATTGGGGTTGCTGCATTCCACTCTTGCCGATGGATACGTCGATTTCTTTCCTCGTGAGCGATCAAGGAAGCGACAGATTTGTTTCCCGATCTTTGGTACCCTACGTACCTCGTATCGTAAATTTCTCCGGATCGACCCTCGGAAGGAAATTCTTCGAATATTTGCGGATTCGCGTCAGGTTCCCTTTTGACAAATGCGGAATTTCATGGAAAACATGCAACGCCGAAATAAAATCTTAAGAGTCAAGCGTGCGGGAGATAAAATTCTCACGCGTCGTCTTACGATTAGTAGTACAAAAATACGTGGTTGCTAAGGTGGCCCTTAGCTATGGAGAATTTTTCAAAAGTTAACATTTTGTTGCTCCCACCCTCCTAATACTGTTCCAATCAACAATAGAACGGGCTGTGCAAAAACGTCAACTAGATCGGCCAACTGCTAGGCTACCCTCGAGCGCCATGAAGTTGACACAGTTAACATTATCTAATAATAATAATAATAATACAAGTGTAACAATAATAGTATAAGTTTATTTAGATTATTTATATTAACTTACCAATAGCAGATGGCATACTATTTAAACTAACGCAAACTCGCATTAATTTCCATTACTTGTGTTTACAAGTCATTACCAATAAAATGACAAAAAAATTGTTTTATCTGGAAAATTGGCTCCGGACGGAGATATGCAGACTTTATGGCCAATGAGAGTTCCCTAGCAGTTATCTGATTCGGCTCAAATTTTGCACAGATCGTTTTTTTTATGATTGTCAGAATATAAGGAAGTGGAAGCAGACTTTAAGAAAATTTAAAAACAAGAACTACTTTAGCGGTTACGCCTGATTGCCAGATAAATTGCAATTACTCAGTCCTTCCGACGCTTCCCATCGCGATAAATTCATTAAAACGAACTATACGCCGACATCCTTTTTTACATACATATTACATGTATACAGGGTGTCCCGTAATTGGTGTAACACCGGGAACTGGGGGGTAGCTGGGGTGAATCTGAACTACTTTGTCCTTTACCAAAATGTTGATCGCGCCTTCGTTTTTAAATTATTAACGAAAAACGCTGGCCAACCAGAGCGCGTAAAACTCGCGCGCTCGACCGCGAGAGCGTTGTCTCTGGACCGCGCTCGACCGTAGCCGTGAACAAACGCACTGGCACAGCGTGGATATCGAGGTAAGCGTACGGCAAATGATACATCGTCTTAAATCGAATAACGCGAAATGATTCGATATTCATGATTAACAAGTAAACTAATAAGTCGCGTAATAACTCTGTTCGGCAAATGATACATCGTCTTTAATCGAAAAACGCGAAATGATTCGAAATTCATGATTAACAAATAAACGAATAAGTCATTTAATACCTCTGTTCAGTAGTTTTACGCGTTATCCGAATGGAAAAGAGTTTTAGTACTCGTGAAAAAAATTATTCTAAATAACACGTTTTCAGGTGCATAAGTTATGTTTTAAGGAAGATGATTTTATTAAACTAATGTCAGAAAAATCTTGTTAAGCTCACCCACTCATCCAGCGATTAACCTGCTTCGACGGAAGTGGGTCTTTGACACTGTGCCGATCCTGCACTTCAAGGAACCTGTCAACAGCTGAGGCCGGGTCGGTGAACTCTCTTCACTGCACGATCACTTTAATTGCACGCCTGAACACCTACAAACAGAACTTTTCGAGGGACGATCGTATAAACACTGTCGGAAATGAGAGACTACCCACGGTAAGAAAAAAATTCACCCACGTTATTTATCGACGAATTAAAATAAATTCACTTGGTCGCCTAAAAATTCACTTGTCTCCAGTAATCCAGTAAGTTGTGGCAAGGTAGTGCGTAGCGCACAGCTGACCGTGGGTATACGCGGGACTTGAGCGACGGTCACTTTACCGAACGTGCATTTCACTGCACCGATACCTCGTAATAACACAATTGCGCGAATACGAAAAACATATTGGAATACTCTGCGTTGGACCGAAGCATTGTGTTCGGGTGGTAGAGCGATTCTGCCAGCTTAAGCGTTTTCTGGTTCCCATTCCATTTTTCGGATGATACAATGTGTCGTATACGATTCTTTGACGAATATCCATCGTATCGTGATACAATGTATGCAGTAGACGTGTAGTGTGTCGCGACAGTGGCGCGGGATAAGTGTGACAGAATTCAGGTATAAACGTATGTTTTATGTGTGTGGTCCGGCCGTCGTCAAGTCGACGGAGATTGGTAGGCGAAGAAGAATCTGCGTGCGATCGATGCGCGATCGAAAATTATTTTGAACAGTCGTTTACGAGATTCTCTCAGAGTCAGACGTAAAAAATTGAAAGTTGAAAGTTGCATGATTTTGTATGTTCTTCACATAAGACAATCGGCCCTTATCAGGGCCACCAATCTCTCTAACGTGGGTTCTGTTACGTTCCTGTACGTAATTGTGTGATTACGAGGTATCGGTGCAGTAAAATGCACGTTCGGTAAAGTGACCGTCGCTCGATCCCGCGGACACCCGCGTATACCCGCGGTCAACTGTGCGCTACGCTTAACCTGCGATCAGCTGTGCGCTACGCACTACCTTGCCACAACTTACTGGATTATTGGAGACAAGTGAATTTTTAGGCGACCAAGTGAATTTATTTTAGTTCGTCGATAAATAACGTGGGTGAATTTTTTTCTTACCGTGGGTAGTCTCTCATTTCCGACAGTGTTTATACGATCGTCCCTCGAAAAGTTCTGTTTGTAGGTGTTCAGGCGTGCAATTAAAGTGATCGTGCAGTGAAGAGAGTTCACCGACCCGGCCTCAGCTGTTGACAGATTCCTTGAAGTGCAGGATCGGCACAGTGTCAAAGACCCACTTCCGTCGAAGCAGGTTAATCGCTGGATGAGTGGGTGAGCTTAACAAGATTTTTCTGACATTAGTTATTAAAATCATCTTCCTTAAAACATAACTTATGCACCTGAAAACGTGTTATTTAGAATAATTTTTTTCACGAGTACTAAAACTCTTTTCCATTCGGATAACGCGTAAAACTACTGAACAGAGGTATTAAATGACTTATTCGTTTATTTGTTAATCATGAATTTCGAATCATTTCGCGTTTTTCGATTAAAGACGATGTATCATTTGCCGAACAGAGTTATTACGCGACTTATTAGTTTACTTGTTAATCATGAATATCGAATCATTTCGCGTTATTCGATTTAAGACGATGTATCATTTGCCGTACGCTTACCTCGATATCCACGCTGTGCCAGTGCGTTTGTTCACGGCTACTGTCGAGCGCGGTCCAGAGACAACGCTCTCGCGGTCGAGCGCGCGAGTTTTACGCGCTCTGGTTGGCCAGCGTTTTTCGTTAATAATTTAAAAACGAAGGCGCGATCAACATTTTGGTAAAGGACAAAGTAGTTCAGATTCACCCCAGCTACCCCCCAGTTCCCGGTGTTACACCAATTACGATACACCCTGTATTCTAATTTTTTAAATGAACACATATGTGTACATCTATTACGTAATGTGTTTACAGTGAGTAATTTGTGCAGCATTCGTCACGCAGGGACCGAGAAACGGGAAGCGGTTCACGTAAAAGTATTTTTATTCTTACGTGACGGTCGTCTGTAACTAGTATACTACGTGACTGCCATATTCGCGAATAAACCTACACCTCGTAGAAGTGCAAGATTCGAGTAAACGCCGGTGCGATTTTACGAGCAACTACTGGTTCGAAGAATTTATAACGCGGATCGATACTTTATACTTTGAGTTTTATTTTTATTTATTCCTGTTATGATTGAAGCGTAAAGACGAGTAAGTCTATATTACGTTCGTGAAAGGAGTGATGTCTACCGATATAACGACATGACGACGCGACGGTGAGCAAATAATTTAACGCTATAGTTCGGTATATCATAAAATATTATAATTAATATTATAATAATAATAGTAATATAAAATGTTATAATAATGACAAATATACGGCCCATTCGTTACTTTTTTGTCGGGCCTGTTTTTGGAGGAAGTTGCAACGACGTTGCAAAATCGTGTAAACAAAAGAATGATCCTAGTATACAGTTCTAGGATTTGGTTTGGTTTAACAAGTTTCAGAATTTTATTTAACAATAAGCAGCCGATCCTGCGTACACCTTATTTTCTACATTTTGGTATTCCCGTATTTTGATATCGAACGCACTTAAATCTTCCTTTTCCAGTAATCATTGTACAACAAATAAATCTAAAGTTCTTCGGTAAAACAAATGAAATTGCACTTGATGAATTTTGCGAGGATTTCGTCTGGGAATACCTCGTCAGTTATTTGTCGATGATCCAGCTTTTGTCTCCGCTAACCACGTTGATCACATAACATTCGGTCCCGCGTTGACAGTGATTGATTTTCACCATCTAATTCGCGGTAGCGAGATTTTCATTTCAACGATTAATTGATTCGCGGAAGCGAAGGCGGTTACTTGTTTTTCACTAATTGACAATCGCTGTAACGTCTCAGATACGATTTGGCTGAGCCGTGGTCGGTCTCGGGTAACTCCAATTCTGTCCTGCGTAAGGCGGCCTTTGGGGTATAGGATATGCGGTAATTGCACCTGCAGGAGGTGCGGCAAACGGTTTCCCATTTATGGTTGTTGCGAATAGCATCAGTGCTGCGACCATAACAGCAATAATCATCTTTCCCAGCATCTGAAAGCAATTCGTGGAATTTCTTTTATAATTATGCTCGAGGACTAATATCAAGACGATCTTTTTTTTGCGCATTGATGTCAAATCTCATCCCAGGTGTTCTCTTTTCTCGTTTAATTTGTTATAAATTGCAATGTAATCCTCTCGCCTGTACGTTGGAAAGGATAATGAACATCGTAATTGTAAATTACACAATTTCTACGTGCGTCAACAACATCGGTCACAGTATTAACTGGTGCAATAACCGTATGTATTTTTGTTGTAAGGATTCGGATGTGATATTACGATTATCGTTATGGGATAGTGATCATAATACGAGGAAGTAAAATAGCGGCATTAGTGATAATATAAATTGCCTGGATCGTATCGCGATTATTGTTACGTAACAATAATAAAAAATAATATAAACGACTTTTGAGTTGCTTCTATAGACTTTAGTTTTAATATGAAGCTGAGCGTTCGATGTCTTGACGCTTTTGCTTCCTTTTTACTTCTGCCCCTTTGTGCAATTCTTTTCGAGTCCGCGTTATTGCTCCTCAATAAACAAAGAACATGCGTCCGCGCAATTGGAAAAAGGCTTTCTTTCTAATGACAAATGACATACAATGTATATTCTATATCTTATTAGATTTCTTTATAATCCAGGAATAAATTTATATTTACACCGTAAGTTTTCCTATACCCGCGGTAGTAAAGGTTTTTGAAAACGTTGCCGATATTAAATTATGATGGTCTCGGGATAATGAACGTAAAATTGCAAACTCTCAGTAATTTCCTGAAATTACTGGTCATGGAAGTAAACGTCAGATTAAAGCATAATCGATCGCCCAGAACTTTCGCTAGATATTCACTTCCACGTGTCGCGCCATACTTTCTTGGAAACAGTTTGGAAAGATCGGTGTCTAGCTATTCGCTCTTCGAATGTTTCTCATTGATGTTAACGATACCACTATAAAGAAATCGTAAAATTTTGCGAATTGTCAAAACTGTTGAGTGGAATGTATAAAAGAACAATCTTCTAGATATTGCGGAACTTTCGCCTCGAGCATCTTGCCGTAAGTTGTTTATTTGAAAACTAAATGTAGCGTAAAAACGTAAAAATGTATTGCCACTCGCAATATCGCACTGTGTTACCGTTATAATGTAAAACGCATTTGGACCGACGATCAATCCATCGTATACCAAGATACCAAAGAAATAACAGTAAAAATATATTACTACATTTCGAAAGTCAGTAAATTTACATGGAAAGTAATACTGTTTATCCCAATTATTTTACGTATCAATTTGTAGACTTCGATTAGATTTGACATCATGTTTCGCGAGTAGCAATCCGACGGTATTTCGGAGAACTGGCCGATTAAACGTCGTTTTAAATATGTTTTGTATTATTGTAACGCGTTACCATGGTTAATATTGAGATCCTTTTGAAGACTTCGATACTCTTCTGCCTCCAAACTTCCTTCGTTGGCAATGCCTCGAGATGAACAGATTTCAATTTGAAAAGTTCACAGCACTTTTATACCCGTTGGTTTTTAAGTGGTGGTCGTTTATTTGGGTCAGCTCCCATACTATGCTCGATAGCGCCCGTATAATACGCGCGTAACATGAAATCTAATTTACATTTATGGATATACGACAGCTGTAGCGTTAATTTTCATTCATACTGATTCTTTCACTTATCGCACTCTGCCTTTTGCGATGAATTCAAATTGAAGTACCTAGGTTGTACGCTTACATAATATATATCGGATAACTCAACCTTTATAACTCGTAAGTCGTAGAACTCTGAAATTTCTTCGTATCGGAACACCGATTTCCCTTTTCAGAATATTGATTTGAGAAAAAGTAAACGCGGGCTAGCCCGAAGATTCACGAACGATTATAAATTATTATATACTAGTATGCCGTCGCGTATATCCCATTCTATTAAAATCGAACTGTGTAACTCGAAATTGAGTTCGCGAAACCTAAAAAAGTCTCGGTACGTGAAATTTGTACCACTCGTGATTTTTATTTAAAAAAGAAAGTACCAAATTACAATTACATTTGTTTTAGTACGTACTTTCGTGAGGCCAGTTTTTTAAATTCAGCATTGATAACTCGAAATCTCTACAGTATCAATATATTTTGTATATTTCCTTCAGTTTTGACTGTGCGCGTAAGGGCTGCGCGCGCATTTGTTTCATGATATAGGGAAGCGTTGTCAAACAAGATTTGAGCCAACCGACAAGCGCGAGGCGTTTGTTATTCCAAACACTGTCTCTTTCGAAAATACGAAATAGTAAACAATAATTCGCGTGTGGACCTTGACACGCTTGGCCCGTGCACGTTGAATACTAATCAGTTCTACGAAAGTTAGTACGTAAGTAAAGAATGCGCGTAAGCATATCTTTTTACGCGTCTTCGATATACCGATCAGAAATTTTTTTAAATACATTAATATTTACATGGATTAGTGCTGCGAGCAAAAACTTTCGTTTTCTTACACGGGTTTATTACTGATCACGACTGAAGAGAGGCTAATTGGAATTAATTAAACAATCGGTCGAGTTGACACGATTTCAATTAATAGTTCTCCGTTCGTCTGCCGTGAATCACCGCAACCTTTAATCATACGAACATTGAAATGCCTAATTATGACAAACCCGTGATTCATTCGCTGATTATTGTATAAATCGGGATATCAATGAGCAGCGCGCTGAGTAAAAAGAAATAACACGACATAATTATTTACGTCAATTTCCACTTACTGGACCACCAAGGAATTGTATGATATTACAAATTCAAACAAACCAAAGTACAAAATTGGATTGACTAGTATTTAAAATAATAACAATAATAATAATAACACAAATACAGGTTTTGGTCCAAATTCATTTTATTCAACCTCACAAAGAGCTTTTCATCGTATAACAAGAGTATTTATAAGTATATTTCTGTTAATGTGTAAAAAAATGCCTTATCGCGCGTCTCGTGCGTGTAATCTACGCTTCTGTCCTAAGGTTTTTAATATAAATCCATAAACTACGCAAACCCCCGTTTGTCGTTTTCTAAAAACACGCTGTCCACTTTTCACGTATTTGCACTTTGCACCAAAACAAGACCTTGCCTCTCGATCCAGTATCTAAGTTACCGTTTTTTATTTCCCAGCCACGAACAGAGCATTAGCACATCCTTTTCGTCGGACGATATTGTTGAAACTAATTTATAGTTTCATTGGTGTGCAGCAAATATGAAACTAATTTCATGAAATTTATTTCGCGAAACCAGTTTCTTCTGTGTGTGGCCAGCCTATTGTTTTGCTATATATGCATTTCATCACAATCGTCCAATTTGTTAAACACTGGAACGTCAAAGGCAGATTTGCAATCACTTTCCTCGTCTAGGTTTACCTCACGTACCACTTGCGTTCCATTTCTCATGGAAACTTGGATGACGCTGAAAAGGATGATACGAAGTTAATTTTCATTAAACTTAATCCCATTTATGTCGCGTGGTGTTCGTTGGAGTTTATAATGTCACTTGTGTTACTTACATATTAAATAGAAACACCGCTATCTGAGTGGAAAACGTTAGCCAGTAAATTGAACTAGGCGCTGTTTCTATAGTAGCGTTATAAAGTTGAGAATACAAAATTCCGCTGAATAAAGGCACGGCATTGTCGCAAACCGAGAGCATCGCGAAAACCTTTCCTGCGAACAATTATTAATGGAACCATTGAAAGTAACTTTTGAAGATTACATTTTCCTTTCGCAATTCCGGAGACAAGATAATGCGGGCGGGGAGAGACTTTATAACAATTCGAGTAACTTTTATACACGATAGTCAGTGTAATGCGCAATGAACAATATGCATTGACATCTAATTATTTAAATAATTGAGCATAAATGTATAAGCGGAGCTAATATGTACCAATACATGAATATATATCAAAGTTTCTCTCAATAATTTATTAGTAATCAATAAATCTGTTAATCGAAAACATCGTACAATAAAATTGATTTACCTTTCATGAATAAATAATTCATGGTAATTATTACTAATAGTATTAGTATTGAATATATTCATAACTGTAAGCGTCGTAAAATAAGGGAGACTTTTGATATAGCGACTTTTAGGCTCGTCAACGCAAAGTTTGTCGTTGAAATTAATTCTCTGGCATTCGAAAGACAATGCCTCTTTCTTTGTGTTCAAATACGCGTCATGCGTTATGCTCTCAAACGGTTAATTAAGAGAATTACGGGGAAGTACGAAGCACACGTTTCATAAAAGGACAGATTAAGTGTCCACGAACTGTGGAAAAAAGTGTAGTAGAAAGCTAGAGAAGACAATTATGGCTTTGCATACCACGTTCGTCGACGGGAACGAGTTTAGAAGTCATCGATCTTACTACAGGGGCGACTACGGGACCTAGCGCAGCGACTGCAGCACCTGAAATGTTCTTCATATTAATAACTTCCAGAATGATAAGCTGCTTAAAAGTTATCATTAAATTGTGATCGAAAAACTCTCTACAGTTAGAAATTTGTAGTACGAAACAGGTATTATCGTAAGATTTTCGAGTTACAATTTTACCTATAGATGAATTTTACCGCCAGTTCCAAACTAAAGTCCAAGCGTTAGAAATCGCCCTTTATATTTGCCCGATGAGAAATTATAATTCAAATTTACCATTAAGCAATTAATACGGTGCAATGAGGAGCGAAAGATCAACCCTTTAATAATTATCGTTTGGTCGTATATCAACTATTTATTTGCTTCATCTGCACTTCATTACCCGAGTAAAATAATTGTGGCGTAGTAGCTAATGCGAAGAATATTCTTCCCGCGGCGTGCGACAAGGCACCAATCGCTACGATTATCGTGTCCCTTAGTCCCATCAGTTTGCTCATAAGCGGCACTCCAATTAACATCGCTGGAAAAAATTTCGTAATTCCGTAAATCGGGATTATTTTCTCTTTAGGTGGCATACGAGATGAGTTTTCAAAGAGAGAACGGAGTTAGTTAAGAGTGAAAGTGCACGGATAAGAGTTCCTCCTTTCACTGGAATCTTTCGGGAAATATTGAGTTGTTCAGAAAGTTTATTCTAAACCATATTGTCATTATATATGAGGGTTAAAGCTAAAGTGGTGTAAGTTCATTTTTCGGAAAAATATACTTATGTGCGATATACAATTTTTAATTGTTTAAGAATTGCAGGAATAGCGCGGAATCGTGCTACTAGCAGAAAGGTGGCAAAAGATATTGGACCAAAATGACCAATATATAATTCAATAAAATATTTAAATGTTAGAAGAATATTGGTATGGCATATTGGTATATTATAAGAAAGTTGTCTTTCTTTTTCAAGTAAAAAAAAGAACGAAATTACTTTCCGACCAACCCAATATCTGCCTAGTCAAGAAACCCGATTCGATTAAGTTAATGTAATGTCTTCTCGAATACAAACCAACTTTTCCAATAAATTGTGGTGCGCAAGTTACGAATAAATAAAAACTAAGTTGCGAATGACTGAAATGATTGGATTTATAATTGTAGACCACGCGTCTAATCGCTACGTTATAACCACGCAATAGTAGAAGTGTTCAAAAATCGTGAATCTCAGTTTCATCGACCGACCTATCACAAAAAGCGTTGATTGAAAGGTTTTGAATTGGCTGAAGGTTGTCACGTCCCACTTAAACATCAACTGCGTGTACAAATAGCTCATAGGCTTTTCGTCTCTCTGGAAGGTGTACAGTATCATCATTAGCAGGAATAGCCATAGATGAAGTTTCCCGTGATTCGGCCTCTTCTTAGTCAGTGTTGTGAGTGTCGCGGCGACGTGTTTCTTGTCAAAGAAATCCGTCAAAAAATTCTTGTCCGAAAGTGGTTGCTGCCGAGGTGACGTTTGCCACTCGAGCCTGATTAGCGTGTACAGAATCGCGACAGCTAACAGAGACGAATTTATGCCAAACATTATTGCGTAAGACGAATTTACTACGTTCGTGTAGAGATAAGAACCGAGGGCAACTCCTGGAACAATGTTATTAAATTAACTACCTAGAAGAATTAATTAACGTCGCTTGGCCACGTCGCGTAAATAATAATTCTAATTTAACAAGTTCTGTCAATACAGGTCAATTTAAAGCATGACACACAGGGTGTCTATATTTGAATCATTATTACCTCGCGAAAGCATTAACAACTGTTCTCACCTGTGGGCATAGTACTGAGATACACCACGTCCAAAATCGTGATTCTTAATGTCCTTTGTTGAACGGACGATATATCTGACAGATAGGTAAAACAACTACCGAAAATGGCAACGTCTCCGCCAAACATTCCCATAGGAAGCGAGGCCGTGTATATTATCATATTTAAATTCCAGCTCTCCATTAAACAATTGATAATGATCATAAAAGAGTAAATGAACTTGCCCACCAAGCCGAAGACGAGTAACATTTTCCGTCCTCGACGATCGCTCCAATTGCCAAAAAATAAAGCTAATATAATAGGCACCACATGACCGGCAATGTTATTCCATTGATGAAAGTCCGAGACCGACACCTAAAACATTAATTTTGTACTGAATTGTTTCACCATTTATTTATTACGCAGTTTCGAAAGCAAAGAATAGACCGTGCACGAAGCGGCTTTATGACTTTCTTGTTCGGGGCATTAATCTTGGGTCATTTTCCGTGATGGTGCTTACTAAAAATACCCCACGCAACTTTGGTATTTCGTCAGATTATTAAAATAGGAATGTTTCGACCTTTTATTACTCTCAATATTTTCTTATCTCAATTTCTATCTTCCAATTATCAATGGGAATACTCCGTGATCATTTGAATTTAATTTCCATTATGGGAGAAGATACTCTTCGCCGAAACAATTATTTTGCAGAAAACTTAATTGTTTATTATCTAATTTTCTGAGGTTCAAGTACGTAGTCCGGGGTTAATGATTTTTTCGAGAGTAATTCTGCGGATGTACGGTTATCACCTTCCCTTCCCCGCGAATGCTCGAGTTAAGTGAGAGGAAAAGCGACAGTAGCGTTCAGCGAGTAATAAAGCAATTGTTAGAAGTTAGCGCCACGTCGGTTATAGAACGATCGGTGATACATAAAATGTAAAGTTCAAAACATTCGCGTTACCGAGTATAAGCACATTTATCTCGTGTCTATCACGAAAGAGATCATACTTTAAAAATCTACGCTCTCATTCTCTGTGCTTATCGTTCTGCTCGCATGATTGTGACAGTTTCGCCGCATAATTGTTTGTGTGCTTTCATTTGACTATGTTTCGTCATGATTTTCACGTCTTATCTTTATCATTCTCTTCCGCTGGAATACGAAGAATATTTTCAGTGAAATTTGTCAGTGGGATTGACGATAAAAAGTAAAGATCATTTCGTGAACTTACTTCGGGAAAAAAATTCTAACTCCCGTAACTTTCGAGCTATTGCAACTTGACTCAAACCCAGACAAATGTAAACTTTTGAGAATCAACCGGTTCAGTATAATTTATTATCGGTGTTCAGAAATATTAATCCCGTTTTATGTCGAGCTCTTTTACTATTCGTGCACTTTTAGTTTTAAGGAGCGCTTTCAGGAAAATTTGGTCCAGTTTTCAGAGAAAAATACTGCGATCTCCAATGCTAAGGAGAATGTAATATTTATGAAAGCGTGTATCGTTTTTCTTTCTGCACATTACCAACGAACAACAGGATAGTTACACAAGTCGATTCATTAATATAAACCGCAGAACATAAACGTGGATTTTGCTTATTGTAAAAAACAATATGTAACAATATATAAACGGTCGATTCCATGTCAAATCCCTCACTTAAACTCTTTAAAATTCTGATGCGATACGTCATAGAGGAATTGAGATTGTTGAGAAAAAATTCTGAAACAGATTGCGCTCGAGTACGTCGCCTTCCGACGTCACAGATTCTTAACCCATTAATTCCCAAGGTTAGAAAAAATAATTAATTTGATGTCTTTACTATATTTTACTACTGATATTACTTTTAATGATTATTTTATATTTTTACGAATTATGAGTTGAAAAATAAACTTTTTCAAGTGGGCTGAAAATTCTCGTTAAACTATAATCTTATCTGAGTCTAGCAGCAGCTAGAAGTGTTTCCAGAAAAGTGTCAAGTTTTCAACGTTTCATAACTCCACAAAAGTCAAAACAAAAATTTGTTTTAGATTTGGGTCTTATCCCATCTCCCTCTATAACATTTCTCAAAATCAGAATTTCGATGAATTTAAGTGTGCCATGTGGCGTGGAATCGACCGAATCCATTCCAAATAAGGTTGTTTTATCATCGTTACTTCACAGTTTAAAACTCTGTATTGGAGGTGCGAGATAACGATCAAATCCCGCGCTGTTATGCGGCGCACTTTATTCATACGTGTGCATCTACATATACATATATGAAATGTACATGCAGACATTGCGCTATCATGCAAATACCTGTACTTCGGCGTTTATCGTTTCATTGTTCTTCAGTTTTGCGCAGATTTCCTCGGAATATCCATGATCAACTCGACAAGCTTTGTGAACAAAGAGAGCCTGTTCGACGACGGAAGTTATCATGTATGCCATCATGTAAAGCCACATCGTTGGCTCGACAGATATATCGCTTATCCATCCAAAATATTTTCTGTACATTCTGCTCACCGACCCGTTCGTGACCAGCTCTAACTGTTAAAAAAAAAGTTTGTTTGTCGACTTTATACACGGTGCAGAGGAGTGACGCGTACAAACGGGCGCAATGTGATTCCTCGTGAAAAAAAAAAACAAGAAAAAGATATAGAATCAAATGTTTTCACCCGAGGCTTAGTTTTCAAAGAAATAAAGTTTGAAAATCCACCGCGCGCAGAGCATACTATATCAACCATACCTTAGCCGCGATTGAGGCAGTCCCCAGACAAAGAAACAAAAATTTAAATTAAAAAAAGAATTTTACCATAGACACATTACATTATGGCGGTTCATTTAAATCAATCTCTGGAAAGGGGCCTATCCATCGATGGGCACTTTGTCCGCAGAAAACCTCAATTGCATCCACACGAAATGTATTTTCAAACCAGATTTTCTCGAAAACTATATATCTGATACAACAATTCTATTCGATATTCTTGTCTTATTTTTTTCACGCTGAATCGCCAAATGGTTAACTTGATATTTATTCGATAACTAAAATCTATTGCCGGAACCAATTTTATTTTGCCCGAGATTCGGAACATTGCGAACGGAATTGCAGAAATTCTTAAATCAAAATCGACAAATTTTTCGGAAAACTCGTAATAGTCGCTGCAAACGTGTTGCACATAAATAAAAGGGGCAATAATTTTACGATTAGGATTGTCAAGTTAATATGTTTTACACATTTTTACAAATAAAATAGATTCATATGTATTAATATTTTACCTCGTTGTCCCTCATGTTTGTGCTCATAGTTATCTTCTTGGTTATGCAATTGGATGACGATAATAAGGAGTAATTATGTCACATGTTCATCGTTGCTGTGAACCTGACGCGTTCCTCTAGGTGTTGAATGTCTACCGCGACTACGACTGCGCATTAAATGTCTCTTACTAATCGTACGATAGCTTGAACTTTGCTTAATTGACAGGAAATTGTGGCTTCCCGTTGCTAAAATTTTGGCTGACTTCTTTGGCTGTAACGGTAAGCCGTTTTTTACTCAGAATTGAGGATTGAGCGAACGATTGAAAGGCGGAATTAGTCTAACAAATCTTTTATTAAGAAGCCGAACATTTAGAAAACAATAACAAAAAATTCAATGTTTAACCCGGATGTTTACAGAATCGAACAAAAAATCAGAAATAAAACATCGCGTCAAACGAAAGAAAAAAACGCCGTTGGATACCTGTGCCTGCACTGGCTTAAAAAGGTTTTGAAACTTTACATACATTTTCACTGAAATTTGTAGAATCATAGTCAAGACAAAAATTGATTGTAAAACCGCGCATTCGATCATACTAATTGGGAATCGTATTTATGAGTGAAAAGCATGGCGTACATATTGCAATCAGATGATTATTTCTACTCACAAAATTATTATCACAAACAATATAGAAACCTCATCTGCGTCCAAATAAAACGTCACTGGTTTGCTTAATCGAATAAGGGGGTTGTTTCTTGGATATTGTACAGGCACAACGCCACAACGTAGTAATAATAATTAACGTAGTCAATAGTTTGACGAGGAACAACGAATTGTCCGTTAATCGTGTTCGCAAGAGTGATACTAATTTCGTGATAATTGCATTAACTTCCGCAAAATCGCTGCTGCGTTAAACGGCTTATCTTAGACACATTGACCTCTTACATCTGGGTTAACTTGTAAAATGCTCCTGGCACTCCATATTCGTTTGGCGATGAGAAACGATATCAGCATCGATCTCGTGTTCCGCAGAAACAATGCGTAAACAATACCGGGGTTAGCTGTGGAATCACTGTCATATCTCCACGTGACCACAAAATCCACACATTGGAATTATAACCTACGAATCACGAACCGCGAATCAACACGTGCTGCTCCATTGATGTTCAATTTTGAGTAGTTTCAATGCGCTCCGCTAACCCGTGATATTACGTCAGCCATACCAACATTGGAAAAGCATCTACGGAAACGTCTCTCTTTCTCTACTCCCCTCTTCAGGGTCGAGTTCGGCAGAGGGGTTTAAAGTTACGAATACAGTGAATACTTGCTGGAAATGGGATCAAAATTTGGGAATATATTATTGGAGATCGTTACGGAAATTGTAAAAAGGTGGGGCGATTTCGAGGTTTTAATATTTCTATCCGCATGTATCACGAGGATCGGATTGACTTTTATGTCTTTTATTTTGAGCGAAGTCGCGACAGGCATGATTTTGTTGCGTCACATAACTGGTGGGGATATCGACCGCAACGGTCGTTCTTACGCGGGTAATTTGAATCGCGATGACGTACAGTAATGGGCTGAAAACATTTCGAATATACGACGAATGTTTCGCTTAGGTCTGAATGTCACTCGGGACAGAGAACAAACGAAAACCGAGAATAATAACCGAAATGTATTCTTGTGCTGAGTTGCAATATGCCATAGAATATAGCGTGCGTTCTTCAGGGAAAAAGGTACTGCTGAAAAAATATACAGATTAATGGCGTCTGTTGATTCAGATAATTCGGCAGATCAATTTTCAATTCCCAAAACGGTTATCGAAAGTAAAAGCACTTGCTTTAGGTCCCTTTCGGATGTACATACAAAAAAGGATATTTAGGGCGAAAAGTGAGGAATTAGTAGAGAATCAGGAGACGAAAGATAAGGGTGGTGTTTTAGAAAGAGCGAAAGCATACGGGGATTTAAGTGAATATTTTGACAGAAGAGAGCAGGATAGAGAAGAGTATAGTGTATCAAGTGAAGGACAGGTTTAAAGAAAAGACAAAAAAATGAATATGGACGGAAAGGAGGAATTAAAAAAAATTAGAGAGATGGTGAAGGAGATCGCAATATTACAATGCTTGTACTTTTATATGGTGAATTTTAACACCGTTTAACTATTTCCGAAGCCGATTTTCGATATCTCTATCCGTTCAAAAGATATAACGCTTTTTCATTTTCTCCATATGCTATTCATAAATGTCAGTTCTCATACTCAAATGCAATTTTCCTCGCATCCATTTGCCCTATACATTACAAAAGTACTCATACTTTATTTGTACGCGCGTACGACCTTTCAAATGACAAGCGTAACGCGCGTATGACCTTTCACATGATCAGCGTATACGCGCGAACTAGTCTCGTTTTTACCTGCAACGATAATGGATGTGGCAGATGCTGTATGTTTGTAGGTGACATATCGACGGATGAGAAGACGAAAAGAGAGAAGGGAGAGAAAATATTGGGTCCACCCATTATTAGAGACACAATGCGTTTCTACGAAATCGAGCCCCGAAAACAATCGCCTTGTACGATGTCTTCTGCAAACACTCAGGTAACCCACCATCACCTCCACCGCGAGGTACCCTCTCCCACATTTTCATACCTAACCCAACTTTTCCTTAAATCACTTTTACATACGAAAATCAGAATTGAGTTGACAGTCATCCGAAACGTTTTGTAAAGTTTATCCGTACGTGATAAAGTATGGCAGTGACAAGTAGACAGTTTTTTTTTACTTAAATCGAGCAGTGCGAAAATATTCATAACAATGAAGTGTTATCAGACGGGGAAAGTTCATGTTCGTGTAGTGATGCAGAGCCGGTAGAACAAGATCGCGATAGTGATGGAGCTTCTGAGGAATCAGACGAAGAAATCACAGAACATATTGCCGGGCGCGCGTGGAAATCTATTGCTCCTCGTGATAGTCGGACAGATAATATCGTACCGCAAAACGGCACTTTGACTGATAAAAGACAATATGTGAATACTATAAAGGATTGCTTTCAATTATTTATCAATGATTCCATCCTCAACATAATAATAAAGTACACGAATCAGAAGGCGCTCAAATTTTACGGGGAAAAAGAATCCAGCCTTTGGAAACTTGTGAATCGTGTCGAGATCAACGCGTTTATTGGATTGCTGCTAGTCATTGATCGCTTCCGCGAATGCAGAGAAAACAAAGATGAATTGTGGAAGAGAAACGCAGCAGTGACAAGACCTTTCTACACGGCAATTATGTCTCGTGACCGATTCCGGCAAATATTGCGATTCCTTCGATTCGACGACCTGACGACACGGCAGGAAAGAAAACTCACAGATAAATTAGCGCCCCTTCGTGACGTGACGAACATTTTTACTGCGAACTGTCAACAAGCTTATAGTGCATCCAGTGAAGGAACAATTGATGAACAGCTGGTCACTTATCGCGGCCGCTGTTCCTTCAAAGTTTTTATGCCGCAAAAGTCAGGCAAATACGAAATAAAAATATGGGCGTTATGCGATAATACCACATATTATTGTTGCAACCTCGACGTATATTTGGGAAAGATTGGAAACGTCGCCGAGAAGAAGCAGGGACAGCGCGTGGTGAATCAATTATCGGATTTTTGGAATGTATCTGGTCGCGTAATTACCACCGACAACTTCTTTACGGACATAACCTTGGTCGAAGAACTGTTAGACAAAGAGTTATATATTGTTGGGACAATAAGAAAAAATAAGAAGGATCTACCAAAAATACTTTTACAAACCCGTTCTCGCAAAGTGCTTTCGTTGATATTTTTGTATACACCGAAAGTTACACTCGTGTCTTACGTTCCGAAACCCCGAAAATGCGTTACACTCCTTTCTACGGTACATAAAGCGAGTGAAATCTGTGGGCCGGAAGATAAATTGAAGCCATAGATAATAAAGTATTATAATAAAACAAAAAGCGGGGTCGACGTTTTAGATAAGGTACTACGGGAATATTCTTGTAGGAGGGCTGCTCGACGTTGGCCATTATCCCTATTTTTAAATTTTATTGATATGGCAGCGTATAATGCCCAATTGTAATTTGGATGACAAAATAATCCTACATGGGAGGGTCACTCTGCGAATAAGAAAAAAAGAAAAATGTTTCTCGAAATTTTGGCAAAGGAGCTATACTCTGAAAACATTGACAGGCGCGCGGTTGCCTTCGAAAACCGGCAACTACTACAGGGACTATACATCGAACCGTTCAGTAGTAGAGTGTACGTTGATCGGTAGGATGAGCATCGCCACGAGACCGGTGGTGGGGGAAGATCTCGCGGTCAGTCAGGAGAGGTCCCGAAAAAGGAACGGTTGACGAGAGTACGGAAGTGGAAAGATACGGTGGTTCACACGTGTATTCAAACGGAATAAATGCTCATTGATATTCTTTGTAATAGTTATTGGTATTTCCAACACTACATTTGCAAAAACATGTTATAACTTGCATAGAACTATCAGGTAGGAAAATAAAAAAACAGACAAAACTAGTATGAAGCCGGCAAAAGCGAGCGACATGTTGTATCTGCATCGGTAACGACAACAAATATTCAAGCACATGCGCAGAATGTTTGCAACATATTTGTAATACACACAAAGTCACTACCATAATTTGTACAAATTGCCGGGAATTGTCTGAATAAATTTTTTGTGTAAAAATATTTTTTTGTAGGAGAGTTTTTGACGGGTGTCCGCGGTGCCCGTTGCCGAGCGCGCGACGGCTCGCGCCCGTTACTATATACATATTATTGGAAAAACGTGTGTATTTAGCATAATAAGTGCTGGGCGATGATAGCTTGTACGTTGGTGCAGACGCGTGAGCGCATGCGTGAATCGCTTCCTTTGTCAAGCGCTTGTCTCTTGCACTCTCTCCCCCTTCTTCTACGTAGCTATACTTCTAAGTTACCGCGTGGCGTAGTACCTACCACGTGCGTGTAGAATGTCGCATTAGCAAGCAACTTGAGTTTCTGTATTTTGTTTTTCTTCCATTAAATATATATATTATTCAGTGTTCTATGAATCAAGGCATTGGCTGTGTTAGTGTACCAATTATCCACGACCATCCAACACATATGTAGATCGACGCGCCTTTATTCCGAGGAACTGCGTCTTCGACGTGAGGCCCTATTTTTTCCGCGCCCGTCCCTCCGATCGACAGATTAGATGAAGACTCGATGAAGATTTTGATTAGCACGCAATTGAAGGGACAGGCTCAAACACGGTTTCAGTCTAGTGTCTCTCACTTGCAATTAAGTCTGGCTGAATTATTAAATAAAATGGATGGCATGTATAATCAGCGTTCCAGTATCTTGACCCTACGAAAAAACTTCGAAGAAAGAACGTGGCGTGCTAACGAAACCTTTGCGGATTATTTGCACGACAAAGTGATTCTGGGCAATAGACTAACAATCTCCGAAGCTGAAGTGGTGGAATACGCTATCGATGGTATTCCGGACGCTCATCTGCATTCTCAAGCAAAAATGCATCGATTTAGCACGCGAGAACAACTATTGCAAGCGTTCGCCACGCAATCACTCGATGTTGGACAGAAAGCACCTTTCCGTCGACGCGACGATAAATTGGAAGTGCCCAAAAAAACAAGATTTGAACCCGGTGCGCTAAACAGAGGTGCAGTGCGTTGCTATAAATGCGGCGAAATTGGTGATATGTCATCGACGTGTCAACGATCCTCGAGTCGTGGGAAAGGATCCTGTTATCGGTGCCGAAGGAGCGAACGAATGCAAGCTTGAACGTATGAGGCCTCACGTCGAAGACGCAGTTCCTCGGAATAAAGGCGCGTCGATCTACATATGTATATAGTAACGGGCGCGAGCCGTCTCGCGCTCGGCAACGGGCAACGCGGACACCCGTCAAAAACTCTCCTACATTTTGTAAAAATATTTTGTATACAAATATTTTCCTCCCCCATAAATTATAGTGCATTATCCTCCACCAGCAAAAAGAGATTTTATAAAATGAATACAATACAAGAAATAAATTCTATGGGTCCCCAGCGACTCATTCTCCGCTCAAGTAGGTCCGCTATCCGAGGGTTAACTCTAAAGGTCTCCGCACACATAGCCGTAACGGCCCGGCGCCGGCCGAAAATTGTAAGGCCGCTGGCATCGTAAAAGATCTTCCTCTATAGGGTTTAAATGGCCCTGTCCCCACTCATCAACAACGCCATACCAGCGGCCTTACAATTTTCGGCCGGCGCCGGGCCGTTACGGCTATGTGTGCGGAGACCTTAAATATGTCTCTTTCTTCATCCTGTAGAATGCAATAAACTTTGGATCTGTTTCTTCCAGTGCTTTGGCTGCGACAAATAGTCTGCAGTCAATGTTTTTTAAAATATAAGGGTGCATCCAAAATCTTCTTGTATATCTTCTCTTTCTGTATTTATTATAATAGTAGAGATTAATGTCTTCGTCGCTACTCGAATCAATACTAGACATGACGAAGTATGTGGATAATCAACGTGTTTTGCACGAAATCGGGGGTACTTAAATACCGGGATTATTGTGTTTTTTAATATAAAGTACAAGTATTTGTTTTTCTGTCAGTTATGGCGGTTCATAGAGTAGCGCCACATGAAGTGCCGTAAGGTGGCATCGAGTTTAGAAGATCGTGTGTGAAGATAACGGACAACTTCAGTTGCTTAATAAATACAGTGACTCACAAAATGATGTACACACTTGCGAATATAACGCATACTGCAGCGATAAAAGCTAGAACTCATTCCCCACAATGGGTTTTTCTCGTATTCGAAGATCTATGCGTTGCTTGGTAACCGTTGTTACGCGGTAGTAATTATAATGGCTCTTCGAGGTCGAAATTTAAACTTTGACATTCGACAACTAATAGTGTACCACGAAGCAAAGGGTAAGTCCCAGGGTACCCAAACCCTTATGGGAGTACATACCTGGTTCACAAAACTTAACGGGGAATTGGTAGGTGGCGATAGTGTCACGCATTGCGCAGGCACAGTGGCTTTTTGGTCCGGTGAAAGAATGGAAGTCAAGTACATCGGAATTTTACAGTATTCCGAAATATTCTAACCTGCGGTGAATGAAATGGATCGTTACGTGTGGAAATCCAAAGTTAATAAGCTTACCCGATAACTGTGAAGAGGACTGTAAGCGAAAATGAGATGGATACCAGCAACCACTCTAACAGTAAGTCAACAAATCTACCAACATATTCAATTTATTTCAAAACGGTAACGCACAGATATGCCATGGTTCTGTTATGACATTAAAAACAGGAAGCTAAGTAGTCAAAAGTTTCCAGTTAGTACTGATTACTGTATCATTTTTTCAGCAAGGAAACGAGAGATCAACAAAAACAAACGGTTGTTGAAGCAACGTGATTATGGCAAGTATATTTTCTATGTATCGCATGACGAATGTGTTATACTATCTGTTTTCAGGTTGACCATTCTTTGGGTGGTGTTTAGAGATTCGCATGAAGGTATTATATCGTATTGCGTAGTTCTTTTGATAACAGTAGACTTTGTTCATTTCTTAGAATCGATCGCAAAGCTGCTCCGTAGCAGCCGGAAGCACAACTTCGAGAACATGAACCAGGCAGCGTATAATGCTATGATGGCCATGCAGAAGGACTTTACAAAAGCAACTAGGAAGGTCGCCGCATATAAGGAACATTTAGCAGGCACTGAAAAAGTATTAGAATCAGTATTCCAAAAATGCTGCCATGCGAATAGTCTGTGAAATCCGCTATCTTAAAATTACCAATATGTCGTTAGAATATTTATAGTTTGTAACTGATTATTTGTATATAATTAGAATGGGTTGTAATATAATATTTCCATGTATTTCTTCGAACGTGGAATCTTATAAAATAAACGTATTATTTCAGAATTTGTTTCATCGTCATTTGAGTTAAATCCTTCAAATTTTTAAGTATAAGTAAAATGAATAGAATTAGAATTAAATGATGACATAAAAAAATCCGAATTGACGTGTGCAGCACATTCTTTGCAGCTTCGTAAATTGAAAAAGGACACCAAAGGTATCGGTGGAAAAGGCAACCTCACAGCGAAACTCATTGATGGGCTGAGTGTTTTTTACGGATTGGCAATTCGAAGAAACAAAAATTCCGTCGAGGACATGAAGGGAGCAATCTGGGCTACACTGATGCATAAATCGTCGACAGATAACAATCCACAGCACGATAACTGTCCGCCTGGAGAAGATAGTTGGTGCACTTGGCAGAAAGCAAAAGCACTAAATAAATTAAGTGATTGTGAACACAAACCGGCTCTCTCCGATGTCGTAGTGAAAGCAATCACTCCCATATATGAAGAGCTGAGCAACGACAATTTACTATCGCGCTGTTTAGGAGGATTCACGCAAAATAACAACGAAAGCCTCAACTCTCTGATCTGGTCATTTGCACCAAAACGCGTGCATAGTGGCGCAAAAACTGTCGAAATTGCGTCATATATTGCAGCAAGCATTTTTAATAAAGGATACGTGAGTGTCCTTCAAATTATGCACATAATGCATATCACAATTGGACCAAATGCCGCTACTATGTGCGACGACGTCGATAGTCGACGTGTATCAATTGGCAAGGCTCGAACGTTCGCCGCCTCAAAAGAAGGACGAATTGAAAGGAGAACGTTCCGATCAACTAATGAAGAGAGTTTACATGAGGTGAAAGGTCCAGTGTACGAGGCAGGAATGGAAGATTAACGGTAAGACATGTAAATAAGAAAATTTCCCTCTGAAAATCAATGCTCGAACTTCAAACGCGTTTTTCTCGAAACTATGTTTTTCAAAACGGTGTGCACGATATCTCGAGCTGTGATCAATGAATCGACTTGAAATTTGGTAAACATATTCCAAGGAATAGTAGTTTTTGGCTGACTGGCGATTTTTTTGTATTTGTTTTTTGTTCAATAGTTATTGATGATAATAGTACGTATTTTTGAGCCGAAACTGACAAAAAAATTTCAGAAATTTTTTTCTCGTCACCAAATTGAAAAAGAAACCCAGGTCAGCCGATAGCCAGTACAATGTAGTTAATGAATATATATTTTTTTTGTTTCAGATCAGCTGATTATTCTGAATCACGCACACCGATCGACCGCGATCGAAAATTATTACAATGCGCCAAGGGACCTCGTACCATTACATTGACATTTATTTGCAATAAAATTTTTTTAATGCACTCCTTACCGTGTACATAAGTTCATGTAAAAAAATGGTTAACATTGCATGAGTAGTTTTTCCGAAATTAATGTTTGAAAATTGGGCTGTTTCGACGCTCGTCACAGTAGGATAACCCCTTAACCAAATTAACCATTTATTCAGTACTACAATCTACTGGGACAAATTCATGTCCAATAAGAAATATACCCAAAGCTTCAGATGTCAGGCTTTCGGACATTCTGCCACAAATTGCAATCTTCCCCCTCGCTACGTCAAGTGCGCAGGAAACCATCACACGTCTGGGTGCCAAAAACTCCCTGAAGCTCCTCCAAAGTGTTCCAACTGTAATGACGCCCATACAGCCAACTACTCCCAATGCTCAGTTTTGCTAAAATACCTGGATAACAAACCTCCCAAAACACCCTTACCCAAAACTCCAACCTTTAAACCCACTCTCATGTCTCTCGTATCAAACTCCATAGTCAATACTCCTGTCTCCCCACTCCCACTCCTATCCAGACGTTCCTTTGCAAACATCGTTACTGGCCCCAAATCCCTTCCTGTTGCGCTCCCTCAGTCATCCTATCGATACTCCTACTTGTAACATAAACACACTCTCTGAACTCATGGACTCCATAAGAGAACTCAACTCCCTTGTCAATCTCAATTTAATGCTCAATACCACCAAGGCTCTAATTTCCAAACTCAAACCTTGTAATACGAATGCCGAAAAATTCCCGGTCTTCTGGTCTGTTATAACTCCCTCGACTAGTTATGTTCCCACGCATTGCGCTCTGGAACACTTATCCTCCTCCTTGATAAACTTGAAATAGATATCCTCATCGTTACTGAAACCTGGCTTTCACCACAACCTCATTCTCCATACCCGGATACATCATTGGTGACAATCGTATTAATTTCGCGAAAAGAGGATCGTACGACGCGAGGTGCACTACAGCTGTCATACAACAGAACACGCAAGCAAGCTTCAGCAATCTCAGCGCAACGATGCACAAGGAGTCATCCAACATTGTGAAACAATTGGAGGAAAGTCGAAAACTGAAAGTTGCCAGAACTGCGGAAATGAAACATTCTTCGAAAAAACAGCGGTACGAAGAAAGAAGACAATACGTACCCGACGCGGATTATGGACAAAACGCTCAACGAACCGATATGCAGCAAACAACGTACGAAATAAAGTTGAAAGATCATGAGGTAACATTGCAGGAATGGAAGAGGACCGCGAAAATATTCAAAGACAAACCGTGGAGCAACAAAAAAGCGTACTCTGGAAGGAATTGCGTAAAAAATTATTAATTGCCTCGAACTTTTACAAAGTATGCCAAATGAGGGAAAGTACGTTGTGCCAATGGATGGTAAAATTTATATTATATCCACAACCACTGAAACTGCCTGCCATTCAATACGGCCGTTGTCACAAAGATGAGGCACGGAAGGCATTGGAAGAGGAGCTAGGAATCGCCGTAGAAAAGAGCGGCTTTTTCATCGACAAGGACATTGCGTTTTTACATGCTTCTCCGGACGGATCCATTGGAAGCGACGAAATCGTCGAGGTCAAATGTCTCTTTTCGGCAAAAGATAAGATGCCCGAAGAAGCCATCGCCGAAAAATTGGAACGATATGGAGATACCATGTTTAAGGGAGAAAATATGGATGAAGTAAATACACGTCACGAATACTATTACCAGGTGCAAGGACAATTGCTACTGGTAGAGTGTATTGCATTTTCTGCATATGGACAGCGAAAGGAATAAAACATATCACGATACACAAAGACGATATGTTTCGGAAACAACATATGGAAGAGCAATTAAAAAGATTCTACGAAAATTGCATGGTTCCAGAGATAGTGGACAGCTAGCTCACCAGAAACATGCCAATCAGAGAACCGGAATATATACTAAAAGCACGTGAAACTAGAATCAAAAAAACCTTGAATTACAAAAGTTTTAATTGTAAAATATAACTTTTTAAACCATGAGCGCAAAACTTTTCAAAATTCACGGCTGCATTTTGACCAGTTGAATTGAAATAAATTAAAGTGATGAAACTATACAGGGTGAGGCACTTAAAGCAGGCCACCTGAATAACTTGAATGCTATTAGTGATAGAAAAAAATGCATCAGGCCAAAATTATTTGGTATCGAGGGGCTGATCATCCGATGTTGTTAGTTTTTTGGTACGTGGAGGCGTCAAGGACATATGAAAGTCATCTCTGTTTTTTTAAATACAAAAAAAATGACCACAAATGACCTTCACGATAGGTCATTGAATTCGTCTTGAAATACTCTATCAGAGTGTAAGTAAAAAAACATATCGTTGTATTTAAAAAAACAGAGATGACCTTTATATGTCCTTGACGCCTCCACGTACCAAAAAACTGACAACATCGGATGATCGTTTCGGTCTTGTACAGAAAACAGTGGCAGTGGGGCTGAGAGCCCTCGGACACTCCAAAGCGTTATTACCGAAAGGGTTATTATGAACGTTTTGTACGACGCGGAACTGGCCACTGTTAACCGAACGCCGACGGACCATCACACCAGAACACCATTTAGAACCATTCAAACACCAATATATCAAAGAAATCTGAGAACAACTCCCAGTCCTACATACCCAAATATGGGCCCATCACCACCTGCTCACTATCAGACAATTTATTTAACAGAAGATGAGTTTTTACAAAATCAAAATATATGGATATATTAATTTTAGATGATTCGTTTTATTGTACATACCTGTAGATAATTGTTTCGGAGAACTTTATATGTCGCTTCACACGTCTCTGGTATAATGCGACCAAGCACTTGAGGTGATATTACTGTTGAATATTTTAGGTATTCGTACGAGCGTCCTGTTGCGAAGAATCGCAAGGTAGCTGTTAGCCTTTCGTGCGGAGAAATAGCAGTTCTCATGACAGTGTCTTTATTTTGAATTAAAGGCGACACCAATAGAAGAAATTTGTTATACAACTTTTCACTCATCCGCAAGTAATTGCGGTAATCTGCCTGTTTTGCACTCAATTCTTGCAATAGATTGACATGGGTGTACCAATTTCGTTACATTAAGTAATCTTTGCACCACGTTTTGCCTTTTCTTCTTTCTTTTTTTTCTTTTTTATACTCTAAAACCAATATTAAACTGATCACGGCGGACGCCTCACCTTCGTCGCTGGAGGCTACAGATGGGTAAAGGTTAAAACCAAGTTACGCCTGCAGTTTGCCGGTATGATTTACCGTAACGCGTGTGAGCTCGTTGGCAGTGCAGATACACAGGTTCACTGCACAGGCAAACCGCAACGTGTATGGCCGACCTTATGCTTATTGGTAGTCGAATACCCTCGGCACACAATACATCTGCGTAATGTGGATACGACGAAGATCGAGACACCTAAGAGCACAAAAGAGATAGCACCCGCTCGAAAAGAAGAGCAAGCGAATTTGAAGAATAGGATAGCTTATTATACGGGCCTGGCATCGCTGACTAACGTCAAGTAAGCTGTAAATTTCATGAAAGACTATCTTTCCATTTCAAAAATATTAAATGTGTTTTCTCGAAACACAATATTTCTCGCCGTGTGCGATGTAGCTCCGAATTCTTAACTGACTGTTATGAAATTTTGCACAGATATTCTGTAACATATTCTCCATGGGATGAAAATGGTTTTTAAAAAATTTAAGTAAACAATGATTTTAACCGAATTTTCCTAAAAGAGTTTGTAACTTTTTTCAAAATTACACGTAACTTTGAATTTTCGATTTGTTAAAATTGTAAGTTTAATACTAACATATTATATTTTAACAAAAAATGTTTGATTTTTTTATTTTAGATAATTAGAGCGACCCGTGCGTTGCACAGCGGATTTTCGAAGACCAGACTTGAACCAGTTATTGCTCAGTTATTTGTCAATATTTTTTCATTAAAAAATGCAGACAGATTGATCAAATCCTAAAGAACAACATATAGTTATTTTTAAATGACTAAATATTATGCATTCTTAAAAGACATTACATTTGTTGTGAAAGTACGAAATATTTATTTTTTTTTAACCGACGGACCATCCTCTCAGCATGACCGTATGGACTTGTAAAGTAAAACAGCTACTACATGACGGCCACACCAATGCACTCCCGGTTTAGCCACCATCAAAGTCCCCCTAGGCAGAGTTATGTGGGCTAGGAGATTCAGGGGCCTTCAGACCCTTCCGCGAATTAGGTAGACTCTAATTCGCTGGTGCAATCCACAAATCCTTTCTGGCAGGACCTCCCTCCCCACCTACCCAGTAAGCCTGGACATGGGGAGGCCGACACCCTCTCGCCCTTCTGACATTGGCATTCCGCGGCCAATCAGGTTTCGGCCGCCACCCCCGTCGGTTCAGATAACCGAGACCGATCGTGGTGTGGCGTTGACGCCCTTCCACCGACGTGGGAAAATTAAACGCTGTCCTCCCTCCCAAGCCCAGTAAACTTGGACAGGAGGAATCTTTCCCGATCATCAATTTGTACCGCCCGCTACTTCTAATCCTGCAGAGAGGGAGGTCATAGAGCAAACTCTATCGTGTTCCACACACGGACATTTTCCGCGTGTCCGGATTAATTTTTGTTAATTACGAATGTTTTGGTAATGCTTCGCAGAATCAAATATTTTTCACACTCAGATTCAATATCAGTGTAAATACGTTTCTTCGTTTATCAAAAACAGTTCCCCCCGGTTCAACAGGGACCTTCAATCCATTAAATCTGGTGGGCACGATAGCTATGCAATACACAGGTCGGCAGAACAAGAATTGAGTTTCTCCTATGCGCGATTTAACAGGATGTTTTGGCTCATCTACAAAATAGGCGGCTTTTATAACGCCGGTTTGAACATTTAAAAATGCCTTTCGGTTTCAGGAATACGCCGCGTACTTTCCAAAGATTCTTTAACCATAACTTTCACAATTTAATAAGATAAAATCAAATTTTCCTTTACCGCGACGATTTTATGATCGCTATGCATTACACTGTATCTCAATATATTTCGATAATTTAAATAAAATTTTGCGGAATGCTGGACAGCTTCCAACCGATCCAGATCCGCTGATCTCGTTAGCATCGAGATAGAGACGAACTAAAATTATGAATCTGGCCAAAGTTAATACAGAAATGTCCTACAGCGTCTATAAAATATAATAGTTTTTTCCACTACATGCTGGACCTTCCAATAAAAACGTATTTTTTTCGGTATGTCTGTATTAAATATTAATAATAACGCTGTTAAAAAAGAGTATAGTTTCCAGAATTTGTTCAATGTTCGGCTCAACATATATGTACGAAAGTGCTTTTTCAATCATGAAGCAAATTATATCGCTTGTACAAGCATCATTAATTGATTGAACATTCTAACATTTGATGAGAATTTCTTCTTTCTCTATTCTGGTTGACATAACAGCTCCGGTGCAGAGGATGATTCAACCGCAATGCTCACATTAGAGTCATTAGATTTTAGGTATCAACTTTTTTTTTCATTTTCCAGTTATTTTACTCTAATGATGGTACTCACATTATCAATATGCATGTACATTTTGTCTGTGATCTAAAAAGATATTAATTTCTAACACATAGGGGGTAGTTGTAAGTTGTGGTGACACGTCAACACCAAATACTGTTTCTATCACACATGCTTCGGGAAAGATGCTCAGAAATGCCAAGGTGACTGCTCTTTCCTTAAAGCAGGCATGGGCAACTGAGGCTCCCAACTTCTCCTCCAATGATTTCGCTGTCCCTACTACCGGTGCGTGAACGGAACGGAGAGAAGGATAGCAATACATAAACAAAACACTCGCACAAGCCATCGCGCGAGATGATCACTGGTGGTGGTACCCACTGGCAGAGAAGTTCGAGCCGCCGACGCCGCAGTGGCTCTAAGAGCCTCAGTTGCCCATGCCTGCTCTAAGGGAACTGAGGGAAACTGAGGCCACCATCCGTCAACTAATACATATGTGTTTATGATGTAAATAAGACTATTAATTACGCGTATATGCTAAATTCTGTGCCAGTAGAATACTTGCACTTCTACGTTTTTGTTTAGCATAAACAAATACTTTGTGATTGTAGCTATTGTTGCTAATTTTTCATTGAGATATAGTAATAAGAAAACCGCCCCTTCATTCTTCCTGGAAAAGATACAAAATCTAGTCTAGCGTACTGGTACAGTCAGTGTGAAAAGTATTCGTACAGCGGTCAATTTAAATTAAGTTAGCCACCTCTGCCATAAAACAACTGTGGGATTACCTTGATAAAATAAATTCAGAATCATAACATTACACCGAAAAACAGTTTGAAAGCTGCTTTACTAGAAGAGTGGTGCAACATTAAATATTTTGTTTCTTTTCTTCGTTTATTAATTGTCTTTCTACAGTACAAATACTTTCTACACGTTAAATTCTATAGATTTGTAAGTTTTTATTGATTTTTATGTAAATTTAAAAGTAATAAACTTACATTTACACGCAATCTCTTCAGGAAACATCTAAGAATATTTAGTAATCACTCTTTTGTGTGAAAATTTATTATTAACATAGATATGTGAAGTTTTATTTTGAGTTGGTTGAAGTACGAATACTATTTACACTGACTACTTGGCTGTACTACTTACACTGTACCTGGCTGGAGACATGGCCCAGTCGTCTCTTGATATTACTTATCCCAACAATACTGCCGTCTATATGCATTAGTGTATGCTCAATTTTGTGAATAAGAGTCCGTTCAGACAATCTGGTAAAATATTCGATACGGTAAAAGGACCGACTCGGCCAATTTTGTCATTCGGTTTTGTCACTGCAAACCGAATTCGGTCATACGGTGAAAAAACCGATTCAGTTTGTGGCGGAAATGTATTTGTATACGCTGCGTTCAGACGATTCAGTATTTTTACCGAAACCGCGACGACGCGGCGACGTCGCTTGTCATCTGCCTTTGATACAGGGGCAGACGAGTGAGACTGAAAACGGTTGAATAAATGAAAACCGCGTACCGTAGGGTTGCGTACGGTAAAAATACCGTACACCGTCTGAACAATCCAACCGAAAGCGCCGAATCGGGAAAATAACCGATTAGGTAAAAAAAATAACTGTACCTCGATTTAATTTCCTGTTTTTTTACAACTGTTTCGTAGTTTAGTTTAGTAGGTTGTTCAACTGTTTTCGTTGCTGGTTCGGTTTGGCGGCCGCAGGTTTGATTCCCATAAGTTCATTCTGTGCCAACACGCTCAAACTTTTAGTAATCACTTCTTCTTGACCGTCATCCATCTTTCAAAAATTCTCGGTGGCAAGATATAATCTACTTATAGCCCGACATTGAATGCAATCTAATGGCATTGGAAACACGTGAATTCAATTTCTCATATGCAAATACAAAACAAAGTACGTAACGCTACACGTCTCGTAACTAGTTCTAAAACCATTTCCCAGCTTCGGAATCGGAAGCAAACAAAAATAAATTGTAATCTGCCTTGAGCGGAAGTTACACAGTGGATAGCTATTCATTTAACGAAACAAATAAACTAAATCAAGTGTTTATGAACACTAAACACCTTAAACTGTAATATCAAACGAGCGCCATTGTAAGAAATTCGAGCCAAACCAGCCAAACTGAGCCAAACATACGAACCACTTTCTTGATCTAAGGGCGGGCGCACACGGGAGACTTTTTGTCGCACAACTGTTTCGTCTTTTCCGTAAAGTCTGTACTGTTGTATGTAAAAGTTGCATCGCTCCGTGTGCGCGGCTACATAAGACTGTATAGGCCTTGATGAAACAGACGGAACAGTTGCGCGACAAAAGTCACCCGTGTGCACCCGCTCTAAAACGTCGGTTGCGCATTAGTTAGCAAGATATGAACCGAAAACAAAAGCCAATTAGAGAGGGGCTCGGTAGCTGGCGGCGCTAGCTATTGGCGCACGATTAAGCACGAATACGCGATAACCAATAACCGGTGATACCGGTTCCCGCGTTCTTCTCCCATTGGCTGTCCTCGTCGGTTAATATTTCGTTAACTTAAAGCGGGGTTCACACCTTCAGTTAAAGCTGTGCGATTTCTCCGTACAGTTTTATCTGCGCAGATGAATGAATATCCGCAAATAATTATTAAAAACTTTTGGAGTAGTTCTTAATTCTTTTAACAAAGGGCATGGCAGGATAAGCATATGTGTGCTGTCCCCAGCCCTGGGACAGCACACACATACTTATCCTGCTATGCCCTTTGTATGTGGCTATTGACTTCTTCTTTTTAATAATCATTGTCAGTGCCTCTACTCTGATATTCAGGGCTCTAGTCTTGGACCCGGCTTTAGGTTCTTCGGTCGAGATTGCCATGAAGGGTGCAATTTATCATAGAAATAATTTGGCTATAATATAACACTACGACTACTTGCGCCCATAATGCTATTTCATTTTTTGTATATATCTAAGTACTTGTTTGACCAAGCTTAAATAAAAGATGTCGTTAAATTCATTTTCTACCTAGACATTTTTCGTAATACTGTCAAGTCGAGAGTTTGGTCTATAAATGATAGCGCCACCTAGCCCTCTGCGCGCAAGTAATCAGTAAATGCCAACATAGCATACCACAAACGACGCTGTTTGTACGGGCTTCAGTAAGAGCCAATCTAGCTTATCAAATCTACTGTGTGTGTGTGTGTGTGTGTGCGTGTATATGAGCATACATACTTGGTTTACAGGTGTATTCAATCCGATTGGTTCCGGTATATTTATAGAATTGATCAAAGTTACGTGTTGCAAAAGTTTTCTTTTTAAGAAGTTCAGAATTTGTAAACTACGAATTTTATAAACGAAAGCGAAACGAAAGCTTATGAAGCGCAACATTTCACAACTACGAATGCAGTGTACAAGAATTGTACAGCTTCAATTAAATATTACTTTGTATTTTAAGTATTTATCAATACCTGATTTAGTTTATTTCCTACATTAGATTAGTACACATAGACTGAATAAAAATTGATAACTAGTTAGTTATCTGCTGTCTGACTACACTTCCGTTCACTTCCGCTTAAAGGGATTAAAATTTATTTTTCTGTGCTTCCGGTTTCAAAGCAGAGAAAAGTTTGGCACGTGTGTCTATCGTTGCATACTTCGCTTGATATTTGCGTCTGAGAAATTTAATTTACGTCTTAGAAAGACCATTGAACGGCAGGCTATACATTAAATCTTTTCAGCAAGAACTTTCGAAAATGGAGAACGGCCAAGAAGAGGTAAAAACTGAAACGGCAAGTGAGGCTACAAAGAATGAGGTTATAGAAGACAAACCGGCGTCGGAACCTTCGGCGGTCGCAGCGGATCCTGTAACAAAAACAGTTGAGAAACCGGCTACTGAACTTTTGGAAAAAATAAGAAATCAAATCGAGGTAGTACTCCTTTTTTGTTTTTACGTGAACTCCAATAATGAAATTACAATCCTAGCGTTTGTTTCTCATAAGATTTTGTTCGATAATTATTGTATTCGTAATATTCGTGTATTTAATAATATTGTGTGTGTAAAAACAAAAATATGTCTTACAGTTTTACTTTGGGAACGTAAACATGCAAAGGGACAAGTTTCTCATCGAACAAACAAAACTTGACGATGGTTGGATCCCACTGACCATTATGCTAAACTTTAAACTATTGGCCTCTATGAGTAAGGATGTAGATGTTATTCTGACAGCTTTGGAATCTAGCGATCTTATGGAAATATCGGAAGACAGAAGAAGGATTCGTCGTTCGCCAAAGCATCCTTTGCCAGAGTATAATGAGGAATATAGAAAGGCTCAAGGAGCTAGGACAGTTTATGTAAAGGGATTCCCACTTACCGATACAAACATGGATAAGCTTAAAGCTTTCTTTTGTGATTATGAACCATATGAAAACATTGTGGTAAGTATTGAATTTTTACTATTAATTAAGCTACAGAAACATTTGTAAATGTTTTTAAATGGCTCATACATCCTGAAATTTGCACTGTGACACAATCTCATTGTACCAAAAATTGCTTGGTCAATACTGATCGAAAATGAATGTTGTCTCCGTCTTAGGTAATAAACTTCAAACGTTTTGCCAAGAAACTTTAACCCATTTGCACCATCGCTCTATTTAAGTTGCCGCATCGTATCACCGCACGCGGTCGATTGTATGTGCAGTAAAGGGCAGCTCGCAGATTTTTCCGTGCTCTGTGATAGCGGACAGTCGCAGCTTGCGGATTATTCCGTGCTTTGATGCAAATGGGTTAATATATTTTACTCCGTGCAATTAGCTCTCTGTAGAATACTTTACTTCAGTTGTTGCAAAATGACTAAAATGGGCATGGTGAATGGACGTTTCAGAAAGATGGTTTTCGAAACTTGTATACAAGGTGTGAAAGAAAGGCCTTAGAACTTGTAAGGCATATTGTACTCATTAAACTGACTAAAAAATACTTTTTCATTACTCGTAAAAAATCAATTTGTTACAGTTGGAAGTGATACTCTGTTTTGGTAATGTAAGTGACTTTCTTGCTTTTGCAATTTTGCAAAAACAATCGAGTTTTGGGTATTGTTTTTAATGTGATCTATACAAAAGGTCTTCCACAAATTCTCCATCTACATTAACACAGACGTTGCATCCTTATACAGTATTTAAAACTTTTCTGACATACTTTGGGTTGGTATACATACATTTTCTATTGACTGTTGTAAATCTCGTACACATCGTTTATTGTTAATGACAAGGTAAGACTTTAAAGTATTTTCACAATAAAAGATCCAGAGGATTTAAGCCAAATTACGAGACCACGCAATTAGACAACAGTATTCCATTCAACTCGAAGATGAAAACGAAACATGGATCTGAGTTTGACAAAGTTGATTTTTCAATCTGCAGACTAATTTTTTAATTATTTTTTACTTAATTTAATGAATACTGTACATACAACCCTATACAGTGTCAGAGTCAATTAGTTCAAGTATGAAAAATTTCCATTGGTACGTGGAGTACCAAAGAAATATACAGTTTCCTTAATTATTCGTTGCATCATCATGCTCTTTTTGTGTATGAAACTGATTTAAATATCTACATTTTTAAGCAAGAGGCACAAGAAGAAATGTGTATCAGATATAGGTTTTGCTAAGTGATTTCATTATGCAAGTCTCAGTGCATATGGGTTGTTTTAAGAACTTTTTAATTAACACTACCTAAAGTAAACACGTTTCAAAGTAATTATTTTAGACGGTTCCTTATTTAATAGATGAGGAAGTATCAAGACAAAGATAAAAAGTTGCAGTTTAAAGGTTCAGTCTTTGTACAATTTAAAACTTTGGATGATGCAAAAGCATTCATAGAAAGAAAATTAGTAAAATATGGGGAAACTGAACTTATCAGGAAGTGGTCGTAAGTTTATAAAACAATGTCATAATTCTCTTAAAATTAATACTGCTTCAGACTAAAATTCGCTTTAAAAAACTGTTTAGGGCTGATTATAGTGTGGAAAAGGCAAAAGAAAAAGAGGAACGAAGGCAGAAGAGGTCCGAAGGAAAGACAAAGAAAAATGAAAATGTTAGTATCACCATTTTTTAAATTGATGGGTAACAAGGCAGACCATAGCAGTTCTCAGATTTTTTTTAGGTAAAAACCGAGGAAGCCGAGAGCGACGAAGAGGAAGAAAATGAAAAAGAAAGTACATTACCAAAAGGTTCGGTAATTCACTTTGAAGGAGTGTCTCCTAATTCTGCAAGGGAAGATTTTAAGGAGTGTTTGGGCGGACTGGGAGCATGCATTGCGTTCGTTGATTTCAAGAAAGGTGACAAGGAAGGCTGGATTCGTCTTCAAGGAGAAAACGCTGCGAAACCTCTAGTTGAAAAAATGAAGGATGGCAAAGTAAATGCTTTAAATGTCCTGCCCGTAATATTAAGATGTAATTTTAGTGCAATCAAGATTATTCTCTATGTAATGTATTACTATTTTATCACAAGGTATTAATCAAAGGCCACGACGTCAGTTGTCGCGTTCTCGAAGGCAAAGAAGAAGTTGACTATCTCACAAAAGCAAAGGAAGAAATGGCATTTGTCAGGCAAAAGTACAATAAAAATAAGCGCTCAGGAAGAAAAGGTAAGACGGCTAGAATCAAGAAATAAATAATATATTTTCCTATTATTGTTTTAATGATGACTTTGCCATGCTAATACTGAGAGATCATCTGGATCCCGCTGAGTTGAATTTTCAACAAATTCTCTGAATCGATATTGATTAAACTAACGATTTCTGTTATGCTTATAACATTTTCTAATTGGAAGGTTGTTTCTTACAGGTCGTAACCCCCAACGGGGTGGGAGGAAGAGGCGTAACAGTGGCGCTAACGAGGTTATTCCTGAAAAAAAAGCGTCCACTGAGTAACTTAGAAAACAATAGAATCGCGAACAGTTATGACGATTCCATACTTACTGACACTTTGCTATGTACATTACATCGTATTTTTTATTATATCGGCGCACGTGTATAGAATACAAAAGACTATAGTACATTTGACATTGTACATTCGAAGTAGAGAGTGCTACTTTACTTTCATGTTTTTTGTTATACGTTAGCAGTGTGTATTATTTAAGAGATACTGACAATACAATGCTGTTTATATTTGTAAAGTGCAGATTATTTTCTGGATTTACCATGATCCTCTGTTTATTCCGTATCCTTCGAATCTTGGATCCGGAAACCTTAGGGGGAATAAAGTTTCGCCTTCTATTGTGGGGGAAAATTGCGGATTGTGACGTGAGAACCAAGGTAAATGATGAAAAGAAAGCGTTTCGTAGAATCCAACTTCAGGCTAATCGATAGAAACTATGACTATTTTTGAGGTTTTAAACCTGATTTTATACCTGAATACCTGAAACTATAGTACAAGATATAGACCTCGTTTAGGGGGAGGGGGGGGGGGGGGGGGGGTAGTTTGCTGGATCCAATAATACTAACATTTTTTTTACATTTTCCTATAGGCTGATGTCTTTAAAATGTTCCCCTCAAAGATTACCAAGAATCACGAAGTTTCAACGTTTTATAAGGTTCAAGTGGTGCGTTTTTCTCGATCGCGTTGGCACTATTTCTCGAAAACTAATTATTCAATTCACTTGAAATTTTAATCACATATCAAGCATATGTTGCTCTATGAAAGGTACCTCAGAAATTGCTGGTGGTGCAATATTTATTTGTTTACAAAGCCAGGAAGGTGCGAATTTAGAGATGAATATCTATTTTTGTTCAGTCATTCGCCATTTCCTTATTCCTTAATGTTTATTGTTCTAGGTGGTATTGACCATAGTGACAGTCATAACGAACAATTGTTTCAAAAAAGTTTGATGATTAATTTTGGATCAGCTTGAATAGACGGGGATAAAGAAAGGCGGAAGTAATAGAATATTGTTAGGACATTTCGCACCGCGCAAAAGAAACTTGTCGAACATAATTTTATCGTCTTCGATTTTTTGGACATCACCCGACGTAGTGCGCAAAACTGAACTAATCACGTTCGGGTACAGCAGTACAAGTTGTGCCTTCGCAGGTATACGTGACAGTTCTATAAAATATGATTAGGAGAAATAGCAGATTGGTGGTAAAAAAGCACCTTTAGCTAATTTTCGATTAGAAACAATAGAAACATACGAAGTGGTCGATTATTTTTAAAAAATGCAGCAGTACTTGGATGATTAACGTCCTCCATAAGAATCATAGCATATATTTATAAATCAGCATTTTATTGTTTTACAGTGAAATTTACAAAATGTTTCGTCTATACTACTACTTAAATTTCACTGTTACGTGCTTGATATTCCGTTCACGCAATTAACGGGCAATCACAGCGTGCTGGCGATTCAAACCATTCGCCGACAATACTTGACGAGTTTCATATATGTATAACGGTGTATTTAAAATTACCGAAATCGACTGCATAATTACGTGACACTTACACTGTGCATATTTACGCTACATGTACTTATTACAAGGTTACGCCCTTAATTGTACCAATACATTTTTATTAATTTAAGTGTTTCAGCATTTGCGTTCGATCGATTGAATCGATTTTGCTATCTTAAACAGGCAGTAATTCTTTCACATCAGTATCCAGATGTAAAAACTTGTGATATTTCTCTTCAATCCAATACAAATTTTGTCGTCGAGTTGTAATTCCATATCAGCGAAATTTCCCTTTTGCAATTGCGATAGGTACCCGGGTCGCATTGATTCACGGTCCGTAAGTAAAAGTTAAATGCGCGCAATTTAGTCATTGTCTCTATTCTTCTATACTTGTTATTTCTTCGACTTTATTTTGTCTTGTGGTGAATAGCAATATGTTATTGCGTTTTGATTAGCTTGTAGGTCGTCTTTTATTGTATCTAACATGTCATCGAATGATTTAATTGGCATTCTAAAGCAGCGTTTCTCAACCTTTATGACCTGACGGCACACTAATCCCAACCTATATTTAGCCGTGGCACACTTAACACTGATTAATAATTTTTTTATTAATATTAGGCTTTTATCATATTAATATCAAAGTAATTGTATATCAGTAAATTTCATGACGTTTCGCAGCACATCTATGGTTCCCCGACGGCACGGTTGGGAAACGCTGTTCTAAAGTCTAAAGTCATTCAAGAATTTGGCATTGTGTTCCCTAAGTTTCGAATGTAAGATAACATAAATCCAAACAAACAGCTGTGTTTGTAATATTGAAAAGACCAAATATTTCCTTTCCCTTTTCCGTCTTTTTCGCGTCTGATGCGCAGATACGCAGGCATCTGAACGGGCAATCGCGCGTCGCGCCGCGTCAGACACGCGTCCGTCTGAATGGGTTCTAATTGGGTATAACGCTTTCTATACCATTTTAGAGCTGCAAGCTTCGCATATTGTCTCGAGAGCTTTCAAGGAAATGGGGAACGTAGCTTCTCTCGTATGTTGGTGTAGTTCGGCATCTGTGCTATATTATATGTTTCTGTTTCACTGGATCTAGACAGCAGAGAGGAGACAGGATAAAGCTCGCCAGCATTAACTTGAATGAGGCTAATTTGCCCGCCGATGCGTGTGTGCTCCGGGCTGACAATGGGAATAGATCAGAGGTTTTCAAACCTTTTTTTCGCGCACCACTCATGTTTATTACATATCAGTCACGTACCGCTAATGTCTAAAAACAGAACATTCCAAAATGTATATACATTTATATAAAAATGATACAGCAGCCAGAAATTACAATATCATTTTTTTAAGTTTTCTGTTATTTATTTATAAAACAAAGAAAATTATACAGAATCTTCCGCGATTCGCGAACAGTAATAACGTATAAAAATGATAATAAATAATAATTTACACAAAATATAAAATTCAGTATAAAATAATATTAGATCTGCTACACACATTAATACATAAAAAAAGAAATTAAATTTATTTTTCGTGTTATCATGTGGTCTTCCTCAAAGCTCCACTGGTACGCGTACAACAGTTTGGGAAGCATTGGAATAGATGCGTCCCGGGTATCATAGTGTCAGTGCCTTCGTAAAATTTTGTATAAAAACTTAACTGAATGCTTGCCACTTGTATTGTACATCAATACACTGCGTTATGGGATAAACCTGGGTTTTTAATTTTAAGTGTATTATGCCGACATCGAGGGCAGAGGAAAGAAGTAAACAATTATATTTTCACTCAATCTTTTTGACACAGCAGGACGTTTTGAACATATTCGGAAAACATGTTATAAACGAAGCATACGGAAATCGCGTAATTAGTAATGTTTTTGAGAATCTGCCAAGAAGTACAATACTGGAAATTTTTGTTCGGTACTTTTCAAACAATCTAGCATTCCTTAAAGTATTCTTCAACCCCTAACAAAAATAATATTTATGGACACTGATGAGCAACAATAGGATATGATCAATGCTGACAAGTTTTTTGGTAGTACTCATAAATGACGATCGAATAGCGCTCAGCAGCGATGACAATTTAGAAGTGATTTAATAATCTTTAATGACAATCTATGAGCAACCACAAACGCTCATTAGTTCTTCAATAGTAATCAATACTCTTTCCATAAGTAATCTTAGATCATATGGTCTAATTTTTAATTAACTCATTAATCCTTGATTGTAAATAATACACTTATAAGCGCTTATAGTAATTTAGTACTGGTGGTATAAATTTATTTAACGTATTTAACGATTTCTGCGTAATAAGTATGAGCAAGCAGAATGTTTCGCAGTAGGAACACAATAATAAAAAAATACATTCGAATATTGAATACAGAAATTATTTACATTAGTTGTATTGATGATACCATTCAGTAATCGCAGGAAAATGTCATCTACAAAGATAACATTTAATACATGCTAGTATTTCGCGTTAGCATCATGTGTGCATTAAGTGTGGTGCATTCGTACGGAAGTGCTACACCTGTGTCAGCATTCATGCTGTCTCTGCGGTGCTGCTACCCTACCTTTATGCCAGGACCATCATCCATATCACTTCTTTGTCAATCGGCCTTATCGCTTATGCTAGTATTATGCCAGCATAAGTATCCATGCTACCTCTATCCCAGATGACTCGAACTACGATGCTGGGCATCAGCTGGTCGCACTAGACTGGCCCAATCTTATCCGAGTCATTAATTCATTTATCAACTTTCCTCATCAGTGTCCATAAGTATTTCTCCATAAGGACAGTGCCAGGCATAAAAGAACGTTGAACCATCGCATTAATTACATTTTTGTGAAAGCAAAACAGGATAGGTGAGAATTTCTCAGGACGTAACGATCATGAAATGGTATTGAGTGATACGAAGACGAATTCTATTTATGCAGAGCGTGAGCATAATCTCGCCTTAGAATACTTGGTCATAGAGGAAACCTATATGTCGCTTACAAGTGTTCAACGGAGCCTAGATATTAGTTTAAAGGAAACAGTTTTCCACTTTACGATTACTTCTTGAGCACATATTCCGACCGGGGCTTACACAGTATCTTCCGCAAATGTTCTGCGAGTTCTATATTGTGTTAGAGTAACAGGCCGCGAAGTTTCGACATTAAATATGGAATTTGCGCCCGTCTTACCTCGTTAATTTGGAACACCAAACTTACGCGAATACGAGCCCAAGTATTTTACATGTATACCAAATTGAACTTCAAGATACACGTTCGGATCATAACCGACATTGAACACGCGAATACATGCTTTTTTCTGAGTTTGTGGACTTGGCAGGAAGCCAAGGCGAATCTGAATCTATCAACAGGATTCCTCGGCATTTATACTCTTCAACGTTCTCTCCCAATTGTTCCTAATGAAACAGTGATACCAATGATTGCGTAGACCATTAATTGTTTTTTAACAATACAATCGTAGTTAGGATTTCAGAAGATCCCATGCAGTTATGGTTTCATTTTATTTATTGTAATGCCTCTTTTTCTTTCATTGCTGCTTTCACAGTTTTAAACTGACTACAAATCATTTTGACTCAACAATACATCTAATACACGCAATAATCTAATTCGGCAATAGTACATCCAATACACGCAAAAAAACGTGGGCATCAGGTGTCGGGTAAACGAACTGATTACTTTTTCGTTTGCACCATTTAAAATGTGTGTTTAAAATTGTAAGTCACTGTGAAGCTAAGAAATAATCTACCTTCTCGTTCCAAATTTCTGTTTTTTTTTTCATTTTTACGCATAGTTTACGTTAAATTGAGGATGTCAAATATTAACGGGATATTAACAGAGGATACCTGGGAATGGACGAGAACGAATGGGATCCGCTGAATCCTCGCATGCAGTGTGTGAAATGAGATAGATACGTCATTTTCAATCGAAATTTTCGAAAAATGAAGAAATTCTGCGATAGATTCCACTAATCGTCTTGGTCACGGATTACAAAGTAGATCACGAAGGTTACTATTATATAATTTTAGAACTGACTTTCATAGCAATCATCCGGGAACATATTTTCTTTTTTCCGTCCATTCCGGACTTACTTCTACGGATCACTTAACCCAGACATTACCTAATTGATTATCACTGCGAGCTCATGCACGACTCTCAGTACCGAAATAGAAAAACATTAAGGGCCTCGAAATTTCGCGTGTAAACGGAAGTAGAAATTCGGATGTGCCTATCATCGAGAAATTACCCTAATCGCGATACGATAAATGCGACGATATCTACTTTCACCTTAAGTATCGTCTACGAGAAGAACACTTGAATAACCCTGAGCGTCATGAGAAACGCTCACTGAAAGATAGTTGCGGTGCTCCTCCGTCCTGCAAATTGTTACGGTCCTTAATTACAATCAGTTTAATATTTGAAAGAGTTCTGATCACTTTTCACTCACACAGTGATGCACTGACACCAATTTATGTTGGTTCATCGCAAATTTTCCAATACGAATAACGATATCACACCAGGCTTATCGTTTCGTTGTAACGTATGTCGCCAGACGTTACGTTTATGTTCGTACATTATAAAGTTCGTACTTATTATCCAAGAACACGGTCAGGGAGACTGTGAAAGTTAGATTAATTATTCATGAACGACACGATATCAACAGATTTATCTTTCCCGCGTAAGATATTCAGTATTTACACTCACTCACTTAACACTCAAAAGTTTGTTCGTCGCATATTCTTTTAAAACAATAGTCTCTTGCACCTTTGCCCGACGGAACGATTAATTGCCGTAGCACCTTTCAATTCTCATAAATGAATCTTTAATTTCAAAATCTGACATCATTGATCTCAGAGGGCTACATATCCAAGTCGATTCAAGTAAAGAAACATCAAAATTCTTACCACCTCCTGTCACTGCCCCTGTCATTATATGTATATCACCAATACTTTTCGCGTTGATGTACAAAGTGAAGTGCCAAAGTCTCAGAACCTGGATTCTGCTGTACCCTCGAAGTCCACGAAAGTCACCCTCTTTGTCTTTGAGTTGCCCTCATGGGGCAACCCCTAATGCTATACGGATATCTCTTGTATCTGCACTCGTTTTTTAATGGTATTGGTACTACCAGTAGTGCTAAGCGAACTGGTGGTTCTAGTAGGAGGTCTGGGTGGAATTGGATCCTTCTGAGTAGCATTACTGCTTCCGTGATTTGATTTTAAGTTGTTCTTTGACTGCTCGTCATCTTCGGCAGATTGTTGAGCATGAAGAATCTGTTGTTGGTGTTCCTGGATAGAAGGGCTCCTTGCGAGCGTTGTGTAACAAGGAGGTGGTTCCTGCGCTGGCCTGGGACTTTCGGGTGGCTTGATCGATGTTCTCGTTGTCATGGGTAAAGATTCCTGTCCGTTTGGAGTGCAATCCATTGCAGCTCTTTTCTTGTCGCGGTCTCTCTGATAGTAAATGCCAGCGAATATCAGCATATTGAGAACCAGAAGTATACAGCCGACGCCTACGGTGATGGCCAGGGCAGTAGTTGTACTGTAGTGATGACGAGATGCTAGTCGTTGCAATAGTTCTGCGTTGTCTTCGGAGTCGTCTAAAATCGGGGATATGTCTTCCGTTATCTCATCATCCCCCGTTGATGTGCTACAAGCTGTCGTGGAAGATGCGCTGGTCCTGGTAGTACCTACTAGTGGTAGAGGCGTGTACCATTCGTCTCTCACTGGTCCTGAAATAAATATGTTTTACGTGAGAGTAAAGTTCTCGACAGTTAAAGGTTCTTGTTTTTAATTTTTTTAATACTGCGAATTAGTAAAACATTGTTCAAGACGCATTGAGAAATTAATTTTTTACAAATTATTTAAGGAAGCGTTCATTCTAGTTGCCAATCGTACGCGTATTTTAATTGGTTCAAAGATTATTTTAATGTTATCCTCGTTGCAGAATCAATATTCATTATTTTCTGAACGTTCGGCTTTTTTGAGCTGCTAGATCGCGTGGTAATATTTGTTTCGTCGATTCTCTGTAGCAAAGTACTGAAATCGGTATTTTGAGAGTATCTTCATGCGTTGGTGAACTGTTTTCTACGGAGCATAAAAACATTTCTAATGGAAGTAACTCAAGTTCGGGTTATCACCCAGCAAAATGGAATCGCAGGTAATTACCTGCATAAAGGTGATCACCCCTTTCTCGAAAATGATGATGTCGCATCGAGACGTCATCATCGCCTGGTCGATGAAGTTGGGGTATCAAGTTTAACCAAACGGCCATTTTATGGCCCCGATAATGGCTCTTCATTTTTGGCTTCAATGCTGAAACACATAAACGAGAGTTGTACAAAAATTTAAAAACAGTTTCAGCTTCCCCATGTCATCTTATCATAGGTATTTATCATACTACCTATGATAAATTCCAAATGTATACTTACCAATTGTTAAGTATTGCTGACTGCTAACGTTATATTGTTCCCACGTGAGACCACGAAATCGTGTCTTCTCTTTCGGCGTACCGTAATCCACGGATTCGATTTTGTGCGGCTCGTTGGGATTCCCCGTTTTCGCAAAATTCGTGAAAAATGTTAGGACTGCCTCGGCGACACCTTGATCCTGGCGTGAATAATTTTTCGGGAAGAAGGCTCCACCGGCAACAAGCGGAAGACCGAAAATGTACGGTATATCTTCGCCCCGAATACTTCCCAGGCGCTGTAGAGAACAATCAAAAATAGTAAGATATTTCGAATAAATTAATGCGTCTGGTTAATGTGACACACTGAAATCGATGCTCTATAGACTCGTCATATTACGGTTAATAACTGGTTATCCAAAGCACAACAAATATTTTCGAAAACGAGATATCTGCTTGGAATTATCTCAGGTATCACACCTTTAACGGGGTACCACTATTTACGGGGCAACCTGTATATAATATTTCTAAACATCCACACCAAATATTTGTTTAAACTAGAAGAGGTGTAGCTGAAACAGTGTAGCTCAGGAGTTATTTTTTTAATATTCGAAGAACCATTTATTTAATAATACTATGTAATACTATGGCGCATAAGGTATTTCTTATTTATGCGAAGAGGAATCTATTTAACATTTTCCGGTACTATCGACCCTTTCAATACTCACATAGGCGAACGATTTAAGTTGTATGAAACTTAAGTTGCCTGTTTAGCAGTGAGAATGCTACTAAACTAAAACAATGTTCGATAAAGTTGTTTCATTCAACGATACAATTATATGTATTACTTTTCAGGGAAAGAATGAAATCGGGAATATAGTCGCTTTGTAACTAAGTAAGAGTATCCTGCAAAGCTAGCTCAGCCGTTGTGACAACATCCTTAGCCATTCACCGAGCCAGTTGCAGAACCGCTTGAACTCAATAATTGTAATTGCAAAGCAGTGTGTATCGCAGAGACGTTCCTATTTTGTTTGTGTTCCTCGAAACGTCGGGGTCACAATAGAAATCCCGGTAATTCGTAGCGCAAGCAACCGGGTGTAGTTTCCAGTCAGCTTAAGTGTTGGCACACATAGGCCCCCATACATTTACGCACATTCATTGATAGAGTCACGGACGGGTGTACGCGCGGGCGTTTGTACTCTTGGCTTTCGCGACATTCGAAGAAGAAGCTGGATTAGCATTTACCCGACAATTTACATTATGCCGTTAATGCTTATTAGGCTGGATTGCCGTTCTAATGGATAAGGTAACTTCCCTGTTGCGCATTAATATCTATAGGCAGCAATTTACGGCTGCAGATAACGAAGCATGATAACGATTTCCAGAACAAGCGTAAGTAGTTGAATCTCGCTCGGTCAAAGGTGAAACGAATAAAAACACGTTTCGGGTTATAAAGATTTCGTTTCTTCGCGGTTTCCAGTTGTACGGTAAGGATAAGTGAAAGATTTTGATATGTATTAATAAACAATTCACCGCATTAAAACGAAAGAAATTGTTATGGCTTTTCACAAAAGTCCAGCATATAATACTTCATTTGGAGAGGATAAGACAATTTTTTTCTCGTAACCATTTTTTCACGTCATGTATCGTACACGAAATATCACAAACGAATCTATATTATCAGAATGATATAATACCAAACAATAGAGATATAAAAACGTGCAAATCTCGATATTTGTTGGATCCCACTGACATAATTCATGTAACTCCCGAAAAGTAACTAGGCAAGCTGCGCGCGTCAGGAACTTTGACCCCGACGTATTTAAAAATGAAGGCTGGTATAAAAAAGTGAAATAAAATTTTTATTTTGAATAAGGTATCACATAATGTAACCCTACTTGATCGTACCACCAAGTGGTACGTGTCAGAGTGGCGTTTATATTTAGTCTTTAGCATTATCGATGTATTGTAAGGGGTGATGAATAAATCTTCCACTTACGGAAGCTTCTGATCGAAACAGTTCCCAGTTACCCAGGTCCAACTGTATACAAAATTCTCCACGAAAGTACTATTGATCGCTGTTAGGAAGAAGGTAATCGATAGTTTCATCGGTTTATGATAATCTGAGCACAATATACCAGATCTGACAGCATACCACGGTTCGAGAAAAATGGATAAGGGAATTTACGATGAAAAGAAATTATGATTAATAATTCAAATAAATTCGCTCCATTTGCATTCAGTGTTCTCGATATCCTTTTCTCATCCCGGTCTCTTGCACTTGTTTTTCTCTGATCTGCGGTTTTGAGTAGTATATTCTTCTAGTTTATTGTTCGTCTCTTTATCTTCCTTTATCTATACATTTACATGCGCATCTATATATCTTTTTACCTTTCTGTTTCCTCTGGGCTATATCCTTTTCGCTGCGGTTTCTTTTCGTCTGCTTTATCATTCAATTTACATACGTACGAATGTACTCACCTTTTCACTCTCTGTCCTCTCTCACTACCCCCTTCCTCTCTATCTATCTATCTTCAGCATCCCATTTCTTCTTTCCCCTTCTCCTTCCTATTAATCTCCTCCCACCGTCTCTCTCTGTTTCTCCATCGATATCTCTCTCTCTCTTTCTCTCTCTCCCTCTCTACCCCTCTCCTTTTCCAAGTTGTTACTTGTGCTTTCTCAATTTTCCTTACACCTCTGCATATTCAGTTACATCCACGCCAGATCTTCTTGTGTACGCGATGTTGCTTTTTCCTACTCCATTTTTCCTTCGTCCCTCCCTTTGGCCAGCCCTCTAAACACCCGGTGCACCCTGCGTCGCCTCGACGCGGATCCTAATTCACGGGCGATGCTTTTCCCTCGGTTCTAAATTCACCGGCGGCGCCTTGATTATAGTAATGTCCAAAGTTACAAAGAGTTAGCTGCGACGCGGGAACTTATTAAACGGGCGAGCCTTTCGTACGCGACTTGCTCTCGGTTTAATTAAATCTCGTTTTATGTGTACACAGTTGGCCATCGCGAAAAGTCAACGCAATAAATCGCTATTAACTGTACCTCCGAGCGAAACTCATTAACTTTTAGTCGGATAATGACACGCGTAAATAGCTGCAGGGACAAACTTGATAACGCGCTTGCGATCTACTATCAACGTTCGTCGTATGGCTTGCACGGAATTTTATATTAATTTACACGAACGTGAACAATGTTAAACGAATTCCGCGTATCCCGAAACACTCTCCATTATGACTCATTGGTGGAATGAATCATAATATTAATAACAGTGGACTGACGGAAGAATGGAATCAACGACGACGAATAATTACTAACGCCGCTAATAACCGTGACCTTCTTATTATCACGACTGGGTCTAGAACAGCTTCAATTATGAAGGTGCTAATTAAAATCCACAGGCTACATCGCGCGTCTTACACCGGCGGAAAATAAACAATGAGAATTAACGAAGGAAGAATGCAAAATTTCAACAATCCGGCCGCCCGTTCTATTCTATTCCCAGGGATTACCTAAACCCGGCGCAGGGTAATATCTCATAAAATTGCGGAGTTGAAACTGGAAATTCGCGGTAAATCATCGGAAAATCGATTTTCCATTCAAGATCTACCACGTTTACGCTATTATACTCCGAACGCCGCGGAAAACGGACTTAATATCGCGAACTTTCGAAATTTCTCCGGCTACCAAGTTTGAGGATAACGTCACGCTTAATTTACACGTTTCACCCAGGCCTTATCCCCTATCCTCTAACGTTGGAGGTTACGGGGATAATGCGACCATCATCTATGATACTCTTGGGGCGTCTGATTAAATCAGTATCTTCATCGTGAAATCATGGCCGGCGGTTAGCAGGGATATGAACGTGAAATGAGGCAGGAGGATGAAAAAAGGGATCGGCCGAAGAAAAAGATCGAAGATTTTCGCTTTTTCAAACATGACTACCGGGTCTTATTTACGGATGCTCCCCTTTCATCCGCGCGTCGAGTTAAACGAATTAAGTTAGACTTCAAAAGATTTTTTGCCGTTCTCTGATTTTCCTTCGCTCCCGAATGTTCGAGTCTGTATGCGCGGTTGTGCAAAGATTTAAGAACGGCATTGGTACGCAAAGTCTACGAATGGCTTGCGTTCTATAAATTTCGCGTAAATTCGAACTGCAAACTTTGGAAAAGGTAGAGAGTACGGGAACGTAAATTTGTGTATCTAAAGAAATTGCGAGTTGGGAACAGAAAAGGAAGTTTGTTTGAAATACAAGGAATTAACTTAAATCAATGAATGGGCGTAGGTCTTACGCTCTGTACGTTAGGTAGCGCCTGAAAGATATTTTTTGTACGCCCTCACAAATGCCACCACTTTCGTAAATTGAATTGCTTTAAACTCGCGGATATTCTTCATGCTCTACCTTTAACAATTGTTTCGATCCCTGACTCGGTGCGGAGGTGAAATTAATTAACGCTCGCCGATGAAGGAAGCATTTACTTCGTCGATTTAACAGAGTGAAAGAGTGTTCGTTTAAGTTATTCCTCTCGCGGAAGAGATACAATCGAATCACCTATTGTTACGAAGTATAGGGTGCGCGTAAAAAATCTTTGCAACTGTGATCGATTACAAGATATTTATATATATTTTTATTCATTTATCATTTATCAATTATGATATAGATAGAATATGATAGAGCATACTTTGAATTTGTTTTGATATATGAAAATATCAGATACTCAGCGAGTCATTCATTATACTTCAATACACACCTTGTTCGAGTCATATAAGTTTTGTGACGATTAATCTGATGGAGTGTTGATCTTTTCAGTGTTCATGCGGTTCCTTATATTGAATTACGCGATAAAAGCTTTTGCTCCCTTCGTAAGAATGTAAACGTGAAATAAATATAATCGGAAAAAAGTTGGGTGTCCGAGTTTGGATGGTAACGGATTTATGTGAACATATGTTATCACACATTCTATTTTTAATTCTAATCCCATTTGTCCATTGAACAATTGAAATAAGGACTTGCCATTTTGGATCCGAAATACTTATTTTCACCACCACTGCTATATTCTCACATAAAAGACATAATGATTGTGAAAAATCATGGTGTATGAATATACTTTCTTTTTATTCCCTGCAGGTTGCCGAAAGCAAATGTAACCAAATATGAGATAATAAAGGTTCTCAATTAAGTCCCACGAATAATTCCTAAAGAGGCAATAAAGCCAGGGTGGTATTAAACGAGTGGTTGCTTGCTTGGAGTGAAGTTCGTGCTGCCGAACCCTAGTCTCTCTCCTACACGCTGAGTTATATGGAATTAACTCAGACTTAAGCGGCTTTTGCTCCTCGTGCTCTACTTCCTCTACTTTTACCGACTGGAGCCGTATGCAGAGAACTAAGAACCCACGTTGCGGGTCTAAAAGGGCAAAACGTCGCGTGCTTAAGAAATTTCACTGAGAATCAAAGAAGCTGTGAGTAAACTCCGGTACTGACATAAAAAGGTAAAAAGCCTCGGGAGTAATATGGTTTCAGGAAACCACGCAGCTGGAGCAAAAGGCGAACGTTCCACGTGTGGTATTTACGTTTGAAAAATGCTACTCTTTTCAATCGTGCCCGGTAATTACTCCAGAATAGAAATACACATTGACGCGGGACATATAAAAATATTTAACATATCTGACATCGGTCTAACAAGTTTTTAAATACGACTGAACTATTCGACTTTATTGTATAAAAGTGACTACAGAAATGATTAAAAATGACGAACCTTGAAATCCGGGAAGAATACGCTTCTCGATTGTATTACATTTGACCGCGATTAATTAAATAACTTGCTACGTTCCAGATTTCTTGCAGTGTTGGTTGGAAATTCTCGCGACTCGACGATCGGTAACTTAGTACGGAATCGTCGGATTGGTGGTTGGTTGGATTTGAATAAAGTAGGTGATTATAAAAAACAAATTAAAATATATATTCAAATTAACTATACGTTCACTGGAGCAAATTTCGTGTATAGGGGAACGGAGTCTTTCAATTGGCAATACATGCTACAAAGGTATGTTGCCTTGGGTTGGTTGATATTTTAGGGCTGACTATTTCTCTGAGGTGAAGGCTCTTCGAAAAATGTGAGAGAGCATGTCGCGAGTTTGAGAAAATTTCTCATTGTTTGTATGAATACAAATTTTGCCATTGGCTCTTGACAAGTTTCTTTTATTGGCGGGAATCCGAAATCTTGGATTTCTACAAAATACTGATGAATCTCAGGTAAAAAGGGGAAGCAAAAGTACCGCTATCTGCTAATTCCTTTGCCATTGTCGGAGAAACTCTACCAAAACGATTTACAATATGTATTGTAAACCCGCGAAGCTCATTGATCTGAACAGAACATAATGGTAAAGTTTGTTTTAATTCAAGGACAATAAGTGAAACAAGTGAAAAATAGAAATTCTGAGCTTAATCTTTTCCACGCCATCGACTGACTTTATAAATCTACTTGCGTCGTAACATAACTCTTTCTTCCAGTAACCCGTAACGAGTAAATTATACAGGAAACTGGAAAAGTACATTTGTCTTTTTAAGGGTAATCATGGCCCAAACCTGGGCGAAAGTTAAAATGCAAAGTTTTGTCGTCTCGGATAATCGGACACACACGAACAGGTTTTTTCGAGGTGGTGAAACAGCATTGGAAATTGAATTTTTTTTAAAAGTGCCATTTCCTTCAGAAACGCCGTTCCGGGAGCAGTAATTGGAGTATGATTTGATAAAAAGTTGTCCAGACAATCACAAGATATGTTAACTGAGAAATGGTACTTTTTAATCAGAAACCTCGTTTTTTCCATTACCACAGGTAAATCACTTTCAAGTTTGAAACGCCTATTCTTTCATTTCTCTAGTTACGTTTCATGGCTTCTTATAATGCTTTTAATTAAGTTTCAAAATCAAGATGAACCAAAGCGGAGAGAAGAATAGAAATCTGGGCCAAAGTGATCACGATCTACGATAACATTAAATTACTTGAATTTCCGCAATTGACTTTCTTTTTGTCTAGCGATCGTCCATTCGATCGAGCTGCTCATTAACAGGAGAAAAATTAAGCCAGTTAAAAACGTAACAAAAAGCGTTGGTAGGTGTTGCTGTAACCTGGCGTAACGGCAATGCAAGAAACAACACATAGGGCGAGGCACCTAAAACATTTCAAACCAAAGATGAATGGTAGCAAGAGGAACACGTAGGACGAGTCTCGTCTTCATTTAAGCTTACCAAGTTAGGTGCCTCACCCTGTATACCTATGTGTTTTACTAGGAGTTCAGTTTATCTCTCATCTGACCTGTAAGTAACCGCTGTCCTTGGTTTGATGACTGAAATGATAGAAGTATGTTTCGGCTCCTCTCCTGGCGTGATAAAAGGCGATCCTCATGAGAGGAGCCACTGTGTGGCCATCGCTCAGGGCCTCCATCGTCGAGTCCCTTATTATGATGGGATGCAGGACCGGCTTGTCCCAGTCCGTGTACTCGTTTCTTACCGCCGAGAAGATCTCGTTCAAATGGTAAACGTAAGCGTTTCTGATGAAAGTCCGGAGGACCCGATTACGATGATCTTCCTCGAAGCCGAATTGAATGTCGTTGGCATTGAAGTCTAGATTTGACTCTGTGGTGGATACGCCTAGGATCAAAGGTACCTTGATGAACGCATCGCTGGCTCTTTCCATATCCAACCCTGGATCGGGATTACTTTGGTCTACTGGTAATCCGGGTCCAACGCGGGGCACGAATCTGGGAAATAAAATGGAAGCTCATAGGCAAATAATACGGATCAATGGAGAGATAATTAATCCTCCGATCATGGAATAATTCGATAACGCGTGTATCGCCTCTGGCCAATTATTGTTGCGCGGTCACTCTGACTCTCGGTAAATGCACATGTTATATTCTTGGGTGAGCTATAAGCTACAATGAGTTCGAGGTATTTTGCGAGTTATTCACGTTTCAATTGGTAATACTGACTGGGTTTAAATTCGCGACGAATGTAATATTATAAAAACGATAATACGTCGAGTCTAAGGAAATACAAATAATTTGGATTAGAAATACTAGCTTTTAAAGGTACAAATTTTCATTGCTAAATACCGAGACTATTTAATTTTGCGTCGAAAGTAATACAAAGACCTGGATATTTGCAAGGTGTTATAGTAAATTAGTTGGTAGGTTTTGTTCGTTTCGCTGTTATTTAACTTACCGAATTTCAGGAAGTTCGACTCCCATGAGATCACGCAGCGAAACACCACGGAGGCAGTCCGCAATGTCTTCGTCATTTTCTGCCGAGCATCCCAATTGTTCTGCTACTTTCGCACGTAAGTCATTCGGATCGTGAACAGAAGCCCATGGACTCAGTGTCGAACCACTCGACAATACCACGCGATGAAACAATCCTATGCAAAAAAATCCCTTATCTGCAAAATCAAACTTTTCCAAATATTTTTGATGTGTTTTTCCACAATAAAACATCTTTGTAGATATTATGACTATGCAAGTAAGTTTAGGAAAGAGCATAAATATGTGAGCCACAGCGAAGAAAGTTTATATCAAGAGTGATACTTGGAAACGTAATTTATGCGAATACTAATATTATGCTATTAATATTAGAAATAAAGTAATGTGCATCTGATATTTCTTTTTTCCGGCCATATTATCGCGATATTATCCCGTCACTAGCCATTTTCACCGTTTTACAGATCATTTTTATTTGATGACTGCAAAATTTGGTTATACCGTTCACTTATAATTTTTTACTGAACTGACGAGGATAGGGCTCCAAGTGTAACCAAATTATTTTCATACAGTTTCCATTTTCCGGTACCTTTGATGAACCCTTAACTGAAGCCTAAAGTTAGATTTCCACTTCGCCCTTGTTTTTGAAAAAAAAATTTTTTTTTAATGTTTCATAATTTTTATTCATACTTATGTAACCTGAAAATAAAATGATTTTTTCTTTCTTGGTACACCATTTTAAAGCTTAAAGAGTTCCCTAACAAATTGTCCATCCGTTTTTTAGTAATATGCACATGCGACACCTTTACGGCCGAAAGAATCTTATTTCAATCAATTGTACAACGATTTTTCTTTGTTAATTATCGTTTGAACGATATTCACTTTGACTATGAGTCAGTTGCGATTCTAACTCATCGTCGGTTGAATCGTGAAAATTACAGTGCGTCCCTATATAATTATCACTATGTATTTCGTATCAAACAAATCCTACCAGCTTCAGCTAGAAAAACCAAGTAAACCCTTTGCAAAAGTAGGAAAAACTTTTAAAGTTATTAACGAAATAAATGCATTACAGAAATATCTGGGCAAATAATTTGAGCGACAGCCCTGGTGAAAATCAAATGAATTATCATGAAATATCAGAATTAAGTCTGATCTTAAAATTATAGAGTCGCGAATAATATCGTATCATATAAAGAAAGGATATATATCCAACGATTCTTTGAAGCGTCCACTATTTGCAAGTGCTATCGCTTTAGGGTAAATTCACGAAATTGGAAAGATCAATTTGTACCGGCGCGGTACTACTATTTGGTCATATTTACGGTTTCACCCTGCAGCCATGTTGTAAAGATTACAAACCCGAGGATACCGACCAAACAAATGTCTGCAGCCGCCCTTTGAGCATTGATGACTTTTATGCAGAAATGCTCCGAGCATCGTATTCAAATTAATCCGCAGCCATAGCGAGGAGAAATATAGCGCAATATGTGTCTAATGTAAATATTCGTCCACCCGTCGAAAGCGAATATTCAGCTTTTACAGTTTCATAGGACACCTACCATGCGCAGCTAACGTTTTAATTTTCGAAAAGTAATATTCGTCTCCGACGACTATAAACCGATATTGATGTCATATCCCGAAGTTGCTGTGCTCGTTCATACTTGACATAAATAATCCTCCATCGTGTTTTTTAAAATGCCACGTATGCACGCGTAATGTATTTTGAGTGCACAGTAAATTTTAAACGCGAAGCGATATCGCATATAAACAAAAAGTTTTATCCGAAATGTTAGCTATTTATACAATTTTCGCTATGTATTTCGTATCAAACAAATCTCTCAAGCTGTAGTTAGAAAATACAGAACACATCGTTTGTGAAAGAAGGAAAAACAGAAATAGTTAGCAACATGTTTTTAGTTTTCAAGTTCCTTTTCTCTCGGCTATTCCATTATCATACCTTCGATTCGGATGAAAATAAAAATGTCTTGTGATACTTTTTGGGATTGCCTGAGTACTTGTTAAGGGGTCGCCCTCGCGTGGATGGGTAAAAAATCGATTTTCTTTTATTGCAATTTCAAAGAGTATAACATTTAAGGAATGTATTTCCAAAATTTCATGCTTCGATTCCAAGAATTGACAAAGGTACACCATTTCATAGTCTGAAAAGGAATGATGTGTCAGTTTTGTAATAATAAAGTGTGACATCCTTATTTTAGAAACATGATTTTAAATATTTCAATAGTGGAATACCCTGTGCAAATTTCAGAGTAATCCGCAATGTAGTATTTCAGATTTTAGACTTGTCGAGTGAAACAATTTTTTGACCTGCCAAGTCACAATTTTTAGCTAAACTTTTAGAAAGGTGCAAAATAAGGGCCAACCCAACGCACACGCACAGGACCGGCGCATTTGCATGCGTGAGAACCGCTGCAGATTATAAACAACGTTATAAGCAACAAACTTGTAATGAAAATTTGACGAAATAGACAAGTTAATACGCTCACAAGTATAATTTTATCAACCTGTTCGTCGAAACTGCAAAACTTTTAGAATACGGTTACAGATCAATATTTACACCTTTCCTCCGTGTACACGTATAAACCAGTATGTCACCATTTCATACACAACAGTTGCTGAAATCAACGGTATTATCTGTACTGTTTAAAAACCTTATTATAACCTTATTACAAGAGTTTGCTCCATCATTTGTCTTTTCCATTTACGGGTATTATTTGTATGTACAATCCGTTTTATGCTACGTACTTAATATTCTGTTTCGCATCTCGAAAACTCTATAATACATCGCAACTAGATAGGTAAGTTATTTTACTTGAATTAATATTCCGCGCGGTTAATTCTCGTAACTCGTTAGTATGTAAAGTGAGTTTTACACTGTTCGTTAAGTGCTTGATATTCCATTTCATACTCCCGAGACTAGAGGGGAGGAACACAAGTTTGTGGCTAATTTACCTTGCATTAATTAATATGTTTCAAACTAATCAAGCTGAGAGCTCGATCATCCTATTTCTTTTGTTCGATGGAAGTAATTACGAGACTGCAGGCGTTTATGCGAAATGCACGCTCTCTGTACTGATTATGACAGGATTACGACAATTAAAGCGCCGTATTTTAAGAGATATATTTTCAGATTTTTAAATCGACACTTTTTTAACAATTACAATGATATAGGCTTTGGTGGGTGTGCGACTTCTTTTTTAAAAATATTAAATAAAATAATACTCTATAGAGGTGGGTTTTTACTTCTTTATGTCATGGCTATTTAAAAAAAAATTAAATAACAATCAAAAACAATCCAGACAAAATGGTAATTCGTCAGAAAATACTATATTATTATTATTTAATTTTTGTAGAGGGCAAGACGATGATCTTTAAAACGAAAGAGGGCCATTTTAGCCAATATCATTAAGAAACCAATGTGCTTGTATAAAAGTTTATAGATAATCACAGACTTATACACATACGACTTACATTGGATAATGAAAAATAAAATATATATATATATAGGTTGATTAGCTTAGTGAGCGATCGATATACTCAATGAAAACTGTGTGAGATGTTTACGAAGTCGCTAACATATCGAGGAACATTGGGATTAATATTAATTTATATGTTTTACGGTGTACAGGAGATTACTTTTAATAACGCACGAAATTAATTAACGCGTTTCCCAATAAATACGGAGCTTGGAGCAACGCTGAGCAAATCTTTCAGGTTTTAATAAAAGAGAAACACACGGATCTGATGGATTTATTACTCTGGAATTAATTTGCGGTTCTCGATACGCTATCAGCGGGATCCAATTATCGTCTCTCGTCGTCGCAAAATAATCACCATTCTCGCGTCTTTTGTCATCGAAATGGTCGCCTTATTCCAGCAAACGGAGAGATAAATTGTCGAAAGCCCGGTGAGTTTGAATAAAGAAGAAATACGTACAAGGGAGAAGTGTATAGAGTTAATCCGAGGGGGAAGAAAGCGCGTTGAGGAGATGAATTGTATACTTTTCGTTAGCAGATCCAGCAAAGATTAAAGGCAAACAAGAAACAATGGCACGTGACGGTAATAAGAACGGCCCACTGCGAGGACGTGGACGGATTTTCCCGGTGGAAGCGCTTCTTAGATCAGCATTGGCAATCCTGGAATGATGCACGTAAAGCCAACCGGGGAGGAATCTTTGTAATTTTACTCTGTCCCCGCGGCAGTTTATTCTGCGTGGGATTGAAGGTAAATCAAAGTTTGAAAAGAGAGTATATCGGCCAAGACTCGGTGAATTTAGTTTATTGTCTTCATTCGGAATAATCACGGCAGACTTCTATAGGAGGCGTGTGTTTCAAGTATATTTAAACCTTCCGCTGCAGCTATATTCTTAGTCTATAGTGAATTGGTGAGAAGAAATCATATTTTAACGCGATTTATAGTAATAACGATTAATATAATTGCTTAACTTATATAGAAAAATGTTGGCGAAAGTTGAAATTTCACGGTTTTAAATGAGCCTGAAGTTTATTTTAAAACTCTTTGACGTATAATGTAATAACATTTCAAAGATCTTTAGTTTTGTTATCTGGCCTACATCAACTTGGTGTTCGTATTTTTCGCTTATGTATAGATTCTTCGGGCGGCACTAAAAGATTTAATAACATCATTTTTCGAGAGAGATTTCAAAACAGGGATGCACGCATAAACCTAACCAAGTAAATCTTGCGACAATAGTCACAACTCGGCATTTATCACTTTTAGAACAAACTCTTATCAGTAATACAAATCGATGAGAAATGTCTAACACTTAGTCCGAGGGAATTTTTATTCGTAGGCTTGGTAATAATTTTAACAAAATTGTCCTTGCGATGCTTTTCTAAAATTTCTCTTGTTAACGTTGGGTTAAAGTTGGTAGTTGAAATGTGTGTCTTTGTTATGAATGTACATATGTAATATGAATTATGTATGATAAATCTAACGTACAAAAAAAAAACTTCTTATACCATTTGATGCTTGTAGAACCCGAGCTAAAAGTGAGCCATGCGTTTTTAAAAGCTTTTCTTCTCAGTCGCGATAATCGTAAAGCGGTACGAGTCAAACTATAAAAAAATATGTTATAAATAAGAATAAAATTGTTACTATGTGCCACCAAGGGCGGACGTCCCCCTTCCCTTCCCAATACCCACCAATATCCAGTAACTAAATACATTCGTGACAAAAATATTAGTTACATTCGAGGATGGAGAAACAGGTGTGACTAGTTACGCTACTGATATAAAAGTACAGGCCATACCGACCATGGAATTTCATCGTTCCTTTTTGTAATTTTCGCATTCGGACACGCCGTGTCCTTTTGAGGACGAGCGTTCTCTCTCGCCCTCTTATCCTTTCGTCGGAACAGTTTAGCCAGGCATCCCGCATGTAAATTGCTTTGTCCGCTTCGTGAAAATTTGATGAAAAGCATGGGAACCGTCGGGGATGTCCTGTAGGTGACATTAAATTCTCGTCATATATGTCTCGGAGATCTCGTTGATCGTCCGGGCTTTGTTGAGTATGAAATATGTTTCGTTGGCATTTGATTATCTTTTACGGCGGACTTTTACATTTTCCTCCGGTTTTTATTTGGACAACCCATTGAAACTCGAGTTTATTGGTATTAACGTAAGAACAGTTCGCGAAATGAAAAGTTTTTGGTGTTATGATGTACAGCGCGTCACTGCGTTTTTCCACAAAACGATCCAGGCATATTACTCGAGTAAAAGTAAGCGAAACATGTCATACGAACGTACGCTCGAAATTGATTTAGCGCATGATATAACAGAAATCGTTTAAAACAGACATATGAGAGCGAATTGGGGATATTTACCTACGTTAGTTTCGTTTCAAAATTTCGCCCATTCTTACAAATACACGACTGGCGTGTATCAAATATTTATTTTGTTACATTTCGAATTTTTATTTGTCCATTCTTATTCCGTATTTTCGTTATAACTTTTTAATATAGCATTTTTTAACTTATATTTGTATGTCACTTATCTCTTATATTTTCTCCTGGAGTACCCTGTCAACGCTCCGCGGGCAAAAATGCGGGCAACCTATATGTATACGGGAAACGAAATAATATTTTCCTTTTAATTTTCGAAAGAACGAAACAGAAGATTTAATCCTTTTAGCGTCGCTCGAAAAAGTTGTACCTAAGCGAAAAATACCGAGCCAAGTTGATGTACGCTATTCAACTAAATTAAAAATCTTGTAACGTTATATGATAAAGAGGTTTATAACATTCTGCCTGAGCTCGTTTTAAAGCGCGAAGCTTTTACTTTCCTCTTCCGCGAGGCATTTTTCCCCACGAACTTTTAATTTTTTGTTGAGACTGAGATCTCTCACGATCGAAATCGTAAGACGCCATCACGCGCGCAACGATATGTATATTGTCGTTGGCACTGTGAGAGTTAAGCCTAAGGCCCATTTTATTAACGCACAATTTTAATACTGATTTAATACCGATATTTTTTTAACCGTCGTATTGACAGTTTGGAAATATTTATCGCGCTTGCTATAAATTATTCATTTCAATTTAATCGCTAATACGTCGTGAACGATATCGTTCAGAGTTTAAAGCTGAATGTGTTCGAATTTTCAGACACGGGAGTATCTTGTTTCTCAGTCAAGAAATCGAGAATTAGTAAAATACGAATTTTTGACAGACTACTTTTGTAAACAATATTAAAATCCCGCGTTAACGTTTCGTGAGACGATAGCGTTTTCAAAACTGATTCCATTGATCGCTACATAATAGAGTAACGCGCGGAAAGCAATTCCGTGATAGGTAGTTCGGTCGCACCAATAAACAATCGAACGGGCGTAAACGCGGGGAATTGGTTTTTTTCCATCACTGGTCTGATATTTTGAGCTTCGATTTATGTTTTTAACGAACCACGAGATAAAATCGGGAAACGCGTAGGGCGTTATGAAACGCACGATTGTCGGTGAACGACTACGACGATTCGCATGGGAGATAAAAAAAAAGAAAGGTTCGCAAACATCGTTGTATGATTTTATTCCCACATAGCTGATTCTCTTTCGTCATTTCTATATTAAAGTTTCCCTTCTTCATTTAACTTTGATTAATTTCGTTTGAAGATAAAACAAGCGACAGTTTAATCTACGCTTTCGAAAAAACACGAGAGAAAATGAATATGAAGCGTAATATAACGGCGAGCGTAACAAATGGTAAACGCTTCTGATTATCATTATGAAAACGTAACGGGACAGGTTATTCCTTTTAATAATAAAACAATTCATTCCTCTCAACTCGATTGCCAGTTGCAACGAATCGTGAAGTAATTGGAATTAAAGTTACGGTTTACACTTACTTTTCACACCTTACTCTCTATTATGTAGCGATCATTGAAATCAGTTTTGGAAAGACTGTCGCTTCGCGAAATGTTAATGCAAGATTTTATTATCTTTACGATAGCATCCTCACAAACATGAAGATATACGCATTCGTGTACTGTTTGGAGCTGAAAAATTGGCGGCGGAAGGAATGCGGGTGTGATCGGTTGTGTAATCTATCAACCCCGCTCTCGTGCTTCTTTAATAATCCTAAGTTAATTATAGGTTAGTATCCTTACCGCCGCGTCCAGTATCGAAAATCTTAGTCTCCGTCGCATGAATTTTCACTTGAAAACAAGTTACCCGTTATCCTTTCCACGTCTTTTTTCCTATGCTAATAAATTACTGTGACCCTGTAGGGACCAGTGGATCATATGTGTTCCAGTCAAGGATTATTATACTTCACTGGGACTACTTTTACCCAAAATTACATTTGAACTGTGCAAAGTTGTATTTTTCGTGTACTTATGTATTCATGTAAATATTGGTATCATTGATTGTGTTTTTGTTACCTCCATTTTGACGTATATTAATTAAGTTACTGTTGTAAGTAGTATATCCGGAAAAGATACAAGGTCCATGCTCGCGTACTTGTACTTGGCCCGAGACAAGACCTTGTCTCTCGATTCTACAAGAGTGATCTCCAAAGGGAATAAAATTACTTCGAAACCAACATTTTCAGAAATCATATACAGTCTTAACAAAACTCGCATTCTCAAAGTCTTGCCAAAATCGAAATTGTAACATATTATTAAAAAAAAAACTTTGCACATTCCATTTCTTAGAAAACTCTTTAAAGTTCATTCTGAACAACCACTGTTGTTCGTTGCAGCTGTAATGCATTGGCTCGGATACAATCGTAAAGAAGTGAATGATATACGCATTTCATATTTTCCGAAACTCTTACCGATACAAACGGTAAGGTCACGTAGAATCATGTGAAAAAGGTGGAAATGGGCGGAGGAACTTCTATAACCCCCTTATCTCTGTACCGTCTTCAAATTCTCAGCGCCCAGCAGTACACGCGCCGACATTTTATTCTCTCTTTTTAATTATTAATTTTGCAATGGACTTACCGCGATAACGAGATTTAATATTAAAATATTGAATAAACAATGTTACTTCACTCTCTTTTCATCCGTCTATCGTTAAATCTTTAATTTTGCCAACAACGGTTACGTTTCACTTGCTCTTCCATATTCCGTCTATTATCAAGTTTACCGTGACCAATAAAATTACATATTCATCGATCCGCTACCGTTTTGAGTTCAACTTGTCCCCCAAAACTTATTGATTTTCTCCCGGGAGTAATATTAGTTATCGCCGACGAATTTGAGCGAAATTGTACGCGACAACTGCACTTCGCAAAAACCATCAACGACGAATTATGTACACGGGACAAAGCAAACGCTAGGGCCACGATCTTCCCTTCAATCCATCGCCGTCATCGTCTCGAAGATTGTTTCATCGTTCTCGAAGAAATAGGATCACACGCCCCCGAAATCATCCAGGACTTCTCCTTTTTCATCGCACTCTATCTAACCGCGAACCCCGCCATTCTCGAGGGTGTTTTTCGGTTCTCACGAACCGTCGGATGCGACCGATTGGCTCCGCAAGTAATCACGGAAGCAGCCGGGCGTGATTCCTGGCAATTGTCTGATTCAATGCACGCCAGACACATAGCTTCCCCAGCGGCTACCGGTGAATCGTTTTCGTTCTCCTAGCAAGGCGCTTATTTCCCGCAAATTCGCTCGTCGAACGCCGAACGGGATAAGAAAGTTCACGGGAATCGTGGAAACGAAGAAATACGTGGACTCTAAGAGGGATCGAGAACTGAGCGAGCGTAAGATCGTTGGGTGGAGGAGACCAAAGAGACGGAGAAAACAGCGTTACCCTAGTACGTGCACAAAATGAACCGTCCACGCGTCCTGGTAAAGCTACAGGGGAAATTAAGGAAAGGTCCCCGGACGGCGGTATTCCCAGACACTCCAATTACTAAGCAATTAAGCCAAACAAAAAAACTGAGGAACTTGTCGCGTCGAAGGAAACCTAACGCGTGTACAGACAAATAACGTGTCCGGCGAGGAGGTATGGTGTTTTTGAAATGACTCCTCGGTGAGAAGAGGAGTCGAGGATCGATTTAAGGAAATGTAGAAAACAATGCGTTGTTAGCACGCGAACAAAAACAAATGCCGGGACGACGTAGAAAATCTATACGCATAATAAACAGCCGTGAGAAGTACGATGTGGTCCATGGATAAAAGGGCCTGGGCAAGAAAAAGGGGAGAGAAGGAGAGGCGGAGGTGAATATAGAAAATGCAGAGAGAAAAACCGGATAGAATGAGAAACACGCGTTGAGACAAAGGGATGAAAAAGGGAATAAGAAGAAAAAATGGAGAGGCGGGTGCGCAGACACGCTTTGGATGGTTACGGCTGCCTTAAACGGATCCAACCCTCCTACCTAGCTATTTCCAGGAACCCCGGTTGTACCGGAAACGGTGAAAACAGTTTACATCTCGTGTAATGCACCGGTCCTCTTCACCCCTGGCCATTGCGGCGTCTCCGTTCTCCGAAGAAGCCGCAGGAAGCCACCGTGAAATGGCTTTTCTTCTATATCCGAGACTGCAGTTTTTTTCCGTTTGCGCTTCTTCTTCTCGTGCTTCTTCTTTTTTTTTTGCTTTTTTTTCGTTCCATTTCAGTACCACCACCAACGCCGTACGACTAACTTCCGGTAGACAGAAGAGGATACACCGGCGGCTTCATTCGTCAGGGATTTTCCGATGCATCGTAGAAGCGCCGCGAGGATGCACGTGAGAGTGAGCGAAGAGAGTACGGAGGAAGTTGATGTTCCGTCGGACAACTTTTATCTCTGTCCTTCCTCTTTTTGTTTTCCGGGAGAAACATGTCGGCGTTGCTGCGGTTCGAAGCTCCCGGAAGTTGGTAAATTTGTCGGGATTGAGAGGATCAACTCGATACGTTTTTCACGGAAATTGCATTTCCCCCGTTTTACTTTCAAGTCGTTTGGGTAAGTGCAAATCGAGGCAACGGTTTTCATGCTCGTGCAGTTAAAATATGCAGGATATCTTGCTGGAAATCCAACATCCCGCAACGAATAGCTGGTAGTTTTTATGTAATTTGCGTGCACTTGCGTTAAATGCGTGGTATGCAACGGTAGCTGGATGTACAAGCTGGCTCGCTCAAAATTGCAGAACACGATTCGGGTAGCGTTAAATGAAATGTAAGCGGAGCGTACGTTAAATCTACTTTAATCATCCGCTGATTATTCATTAATTATACTTTATTCCACCGGACCGCGTACCTTCGGCGTGTAATGATATTCGTGTTGGTACACGAGCATTCGCCGCGTGTGGACAATTTATGATGCTTTTAGCGCGCAATATATGTATTTCTTAGAGCACACCGGGTTTTCAGCAGTTTTATCATTGTACAATTCCTGCCCGAGCCGAGACATTTTAACGCGATTCTGCCAGAGGGAGGAAGTGGAAAGTTCAATCTGGCCTGCCATGTACGACAGCGATAAAAAATACATTGTCCCTTCTCCAAAAGTAAAATGGAATCTCCCAATTTGTCACAATCGTGGGGATCAATACGCAATGTTTTTTTTAGATGCATCGCTCTCGCGAATGGCAGCTAGACGGTTTTGCCGAGCTAATCCTTCGAGAATCGATCTATCGAGAGCCGAGCGAGTAGGATTTCTCGTTGTGTCTGACGATAATCTTTTCGCTTTTCCTCGAATTCATCTTCATTTAAATTTTTTGTTATTGCAACGTTCGAAACATAAACGGGGGAAAACGATGCAGTGTCGGACCGATGTTTCCTCTCAATTGTGGTTTTGTGAAATCACGTAATCTTTACCAAACGGCTTGGGATTCAATCATGCGAGGATGATACCTTGTGTTACCGTAATATGTATACTAATTGTAGTTATACAGGGTGCCCCATATATTGTGGTAATCAGGTGCGATACCTGAGATAATTCCAACCGGGTTTTTTCTCATCGGAAATATTCGAAATGTCTTAGTTAACGAGATATTAATACGTTGAACGCGACGTAGGCCACAAGGGACTGAGTGCGAACTTTCCGTTTAGTCCCTGGGGATTGATATTGAATTTTTTGTACCGGCGGAGTCGGTCTTTGGAATCGACAGTGTACTCAGATTAAAAAATAAATGTTGTAATTTTAATGGGCTCATTAAAACACTCTAGACAAAGATATGGATTGGATTTACACGAATTATAAAAAGTGAGAACCTTTTTGGTTAAATTTCTGGATATTTTGCTTACAGACATTTTTACATTTGTCTTATAACATTTGGAACATTACGTTCCGACCTTATGCGCTTCTCATTATTTTTTTTGGCAATTGATGACAGTGCTTTAAGCCAGAAATTTAAAAAATGAGTTTATGAGTAACTTTGCGTCACATTCTTTAAAATATAAGAATGCGATAAAAAAAAACAGAACAAAAATACGACACCCAAAATTTCATAATCATGGCCATACATTTTGTTTTGTACTTTGCAGCCCAACGCTCGCATACGGAGGGTAATCGCCGCCTGAAAGACCAGCCCTATCGGCAATCGCGTTCTTCTCCGATTGGCTGTCGTTTTCGATTGACATCTCGTTAACAAAAGCTTAACCAACATTTTCGATAATGAAAAACTTGCTAGGAATTATATCAGGCGTCACACCTTTAACGCTATTCCTACCGACACTTTGTGTATACCTATTCCTACCGTGACCGGTCAAATGATCGATCTTTAAAATCACATATCTATATTTCTTAATATACTAAAATGAAGATAACACCCAATTTGGTAGTGAGAAAATGTTGTTTCTTTTATTTAGAAATAGATAACGCATAGTTTAACATGTAACCAACTAACAGTTAAGTTAAGTGGCGGTGCAATTGCATGTAGGAAATTCTAGACAAAATTTAACCCTTTCGTTACGAGCGCCGATTATACCCGGCATTCATGATGCGAGTCACATGTACGGACGCCGCGCCGGCTATAGCCGACGGCACCGCAAACTAATAGCACGGCAACCCGCACTGATGGCAAGGGGACCGCCATAGCGAAATGTTTATGAAGCAGTCATTTGACAGGTCGTAGTAGGCATAGTGTTAACGGACTATCATCATGTATGGGACACCATGTATATCACCCTGTTAATCTGCTCAACGATGTACTTTCCTTACCTTTGCCGTAAGGAGCGAGCAATAAAAGATTCACCAGTGCAGCGCCGGTATCGTGACCTATTAACGTGATCCTGGTCGGATCGCCGCCGAATGCACCGATGTTTTCGCGCACCCATCGCAGCCCCATGGCGATATCCTTCAAAGCCAAATTCCCTCCGGATCCGGGAGTGCTGTCAGGACGAGGGCGAGTCCTCAGGAATCCTGGAACAGTGCCATACGTTTGTGAGACAACGTTTCGGGGCATCGCAGCTAACGTAACGTGCCAAACAGTTTGAACCTCGCGCTTCTCTGTTTTATCGAATCTTTTCGATCCCATCTCTACCTCACCCCCTAATTCCTTCTTGATGCTTTAGCGCCTGTTTCCGGCGTAAATTGATGCGATACGTGGATACACGGCACCGGGGCACATTGCCATTCGCAACGTAGAATGCAATTTATCGCGGCGCCTCTTAATAAAGTTGTTTTCATACTCGGTATTTTCTACACGGATATATTTGCGTCCTATTCAATTGCAGTCCAGAATTACAATTTCGTATTATAGAATTTATTGTTACGTTACGAGGGATTGAATTTGATTAGTTTTCATTTTAAATTGACTTAAGGGGTTGTGCACGTTTCTATGTCCCGAAGATTGGTTCATAAAGTGTAGTAAAACGTAAGGAAGATATTGGACCAATTGTTTTAAATCTCGTGACATTTAAAAATACAAATCATGAACAATAAGAATCTTGCAAGAAAAATAATTTCTGTTTAGATATGACGGCTGCACATAGTGGCGTAAAACACATTTTTTCTGCAGGCACGAACGGTGCCTGAGGCACCGTTGAAACTTTTTATCATTTTTCGGGACTGCGATCAATGAGCAACGAAGGGGATTTTCCAAAAAACAAGGAAATACGAAAATTGTCGCACTTTGAAAAAATGGATGCGTGAAATGGCACGAATTTATGGATCTAAAATGGTTAAAGTTATCAAAAAAGCCCTCGTTGCTCATTGAAAAATCTAATTAGGATTACGCCCACCACCTTGAAAAACAGCGTTTTGAGAAAAACGAATTTATAGTTTGGCAGATGCGATTGCCGAGCTGACTGACTAGATTCGTTCAATCCGTAATAACTTCGTCAATACTTTAGATACAGGATTCGTTGTGAGCTTACAAAATTTCTAAAAGATCTTACGTGTATCAAAATATGCAAAAGAAATCGATGTTTTCAAACCAAGAAACGTATATGATTCTTTAAACTTCATTCCGAATTATCACTTGTCGTGGCGGATATACATATAAGAATAGAAAATACTGAATAACGTTTCACAAATAATTCACTCTTACCTCTCGGACTGAATAGTGAAATTCTAAAGTTACTAATTTGTGTGCCCAATTTTATTGCTTCACCGCAGATATATTCACCTCATAGATATATTTTAGCCAGTGTGACAATTTTGTAATTCAATCTACGGAAGCGTTATTATTAACTAAACCAGTACCCTTTGGTACGCTTGCCGGCTGATCTGGTTCGAAACATTTCCCGTATCATAGTTAAAGCGATGCATCACTCAATACACTCTTGGGCCATTTACATATGTTAAACTTGACGCAGATTTTTGCTCGACATTCTCTAGGAATTGATTGTTATTAATTAAATCAGCAAATTGAAAACCTCATGGGTAATTATAACAAATCAGTAATATATCCAGAAAAGTTTTGAAGTTCATTTAACATGCATTTTCTTTTTTAAATTCCTAAGAAAAAGATATTTGTATGGCCTGCAAACCATACGCTCCCTTTAAGCAAGCAATACGCCGACAGGAGCTCTCCTTTAAGTCCCTTTAAAATAAAATAACTTGTCGCTTCGCCATTTCCTTCAAAAGCGTTCAGAAAATAATTAATACGGTTGAGCATCTCAGATGACCCGTCCTCTAGTATGATGAAAGTTATATTCGATTTATTTGCAAAATTTTATATTCGTCTCGTGGACTGAATAGTCAACTGTTTACCTTATCATTTTTGGGCGAAAGATTAAATTTGAACCTCTACAGTTCGAACTAAACTTAAAAAAGAAAATGGTGGTCCATTTTTTGGTATATTATCTCTACTCGTCAGCATTAAATATCTCCGCGCCGTACATAAAATAACTTACCCAAAATACCCAGACGATAGTTAATCGTAATCACTATGACGTGCCCAGCACTCGCCAAAACGGATCCATCGTAGACATTACCTGATCCCCATTCAAAACTTTCACCGTGCACGTACACCATTACTGCGTATGGCGCCTCGAGTCCTCGGGATCCTGAAAAATCCATCGAATGGTGCATGTTAATTGGAAATTAATCAACATCAATGATTGGCATCTACATGGCAGAAATGATCAAATACAGGGTACTATCAAAGCTGGAACCCACTTCAAGCGTGAACGCAGGACATAAAGCCAGTCGTGTCCTATTTTAGCATTTCACTCATTTTTACTATAAACCAAGAGTGTACAATCAGTTCTATTAATCCGTTTAGCAGCAATGCTTGTTATCGCATGGTCATCCTGATTACGGTAAATACTATCTCGTAATGTCCGGTGAATTATTTAACCTTTTTATTCAAATCTACAAAATATTATAAAATCGCATTGACAGAATAGCCAACACGGTTGTACGTGAGATATCAACCGAGATTTGTAAACGATTCAATGGAATCAATTACCCTAGCCTTAGTTTGGCATAAGAATTAGCGGAACGTAAAAAACAGGATAGATCGTTTACACAAATTTTTATAATTGTTTTTGTATCCTGAGTCCACCACCGCGCGTGTCACCCACATGTCGAGGAACGTCCTGCATATTAGAAAATTCCTAGCAACGACCACTAGCAAAGTATATCAATGAATTAAACTAGCAAAATCTCTCGCATTCGAATTAGTGGGGAGACACGTGCGTTCGTATAAAACAAATCATTTTCGGGATAAAAGTACAACCCCTTTCCGGATACTTAATTTAATTTATTCAAATAGAGATCAAGAAAATTGACGCTTTCTTTAAATTATATACGGCCAGTAAATACGTCAAGTAATTTGAATATACTATCCACACGTTTACGTCGATTAATTAAATTTATTCTCATTGTCCGTTTAAAGATTTATACATGTAGATTTCTTATCTTCTTGGTCACTATATCAGACACGCTTTTCAGTCTCGTACTAAATCCTTATAATTTATAATCATAATTAATCATAATTAGTTTGTATCGTTACGGAAGAAAGTATACGCTATATGTAAATGTTATTTAAAGTAGGGGAAGACATACGATGGAAGGAGACACTCTGTTCGGATAACCGAACACTCGGATAGTAGAGCGTTCGGATATTTGGAGACTGGAGATTTTTTTGTACTTTATCTTTCGTACGAGTAGCCAGATATTGTCGATATTTTAACGCGTGACATTACATCGATACTGGTTTAATTAATCACCCTTGCGAGCGAAGTCGCGTGACACACGCGTTTGCGCCTGGCAATCACGGATAAGGATTCGCTTGACACGGAAACTCGTTAAGCTAAACACCGTGGGGGAGAAAATTGTCGAGGGGTTCGATTGGTTAGATTGAAATACATCGAGGGCGAAGAAATTTTGGACCGGAAATCGCAATGTCAAAAAACCCAATTTAGCCCAAGAATGTACCTCAGGATTGCTACGTACTCCGAACAAAAAATTACGTAAAATGATTCCTTTGCTTTGCTTAACTACCGCGAATAGTGGATAAAACATTTTAATGTGTTCGTTATAAAATTATAAATAAATATACTCAGGAATGAAAATAAGTATTGTTTTACGAACACACAAATTTCAAGTAGGTACTGAAATTGGGATATACACAAAGTGTTTTTTTGTAATTTTATTTTTGGATTTGAAAATCTATGAGATACCAAATATTTGTCATGGGTTCCAGCAGAAACTGAAATTTTAGTAATTTGTGTGTTATTCCACAAATTTCCTAAAGTTATTTTTATTATTTTGTATTTTTTACATTTTTAATATAATTTGTTTATATTATAAAAACAGAAAAGCTGTTAAAAACTCTTCTCGAGCAGCTGCTACTCCGTGTCATTAATTTTCAGTACCATGATGATTATACGAGCCATCATCGTTCATTGGCCTTTAATTGGTGTCAAATATTTCTTAGAACTCTCCACAACACAAAATTCCATCGAAAAATGAATATCACGTTACAATCCAAATGGTTGTTTCAATTAATATTTGTTATTCGATCCATCAGAATCTATTCATAAAAGCACAGTGAATCGCCGAAGTGTATTGTTTCGTTAATAAAATAGTGGCTCCGTCCGGAAATTTAATATACTTTTTGCGATTGTACGTTTCATCAATTAATCTCATATTGGTGTGTGAACTGTTAACAACCGTGTAACTTAAAAAGCCCAGTAAAATATAATTTGGATGAAAATACATATTTTTCGTTTCTTCATATGTATATTATATATATTATAGAACCATTATATATTATAATTATAATACATTACTTCAGCCTTTCGGGATCGCGTGCGTACCATTAGCTTTCTCCATTAAGCCAAAAGTTCTGACCTATAAAATATTTATTTTCCTCTCTTCTGACGTAACGTATGGTACAGTTGATAAATAACAATAAAAAATAGCAAATACGTACGTATTTCCCTTAAATGCATTCTTTTGTCAAATGCAAACAAACTGGTACCTACTATTTGCAGTTGCGCGTTCCAAAAACTATTCACGCATAACGGTGTTCGGAATTTTGCACTCGCGCAAACTAATAGCTGACATTATTCGTGTATCGGCTTATGAAACTCGATGATTACACTTATTGTTAACTGAAACAGAAACGTAAACCAGCATCGTATTGAAACCCGTTTCGAAGTGTACGACTGTTGAATTACGGCACCTCCACAATGCCCGTCCAGTGCGGTACATTCGCACATTGATATTTACCATATTACGACCTAACAATTACACTCTCGCACTCGGGGTGCCTCGCCGAGGTGAGAGTGTCGAATCAGCTTAACGGGTCAGCACTGTTTATGAGACACTCTGTACACATACGTAGATTGGGTCCGTTAGAGCAATCGACAGAAAATGTTGCTATGCGTTTAATCTTAGTCCTCGCAATTGGGGTAACTGAACCTTCTAACTTTCTGTTCATCACGGAGCAACGAATCATTAAATGTACGAAGCATGATAGAAAACAATATGAAAAGATTTGAATTGTGTGACTGTATTTGCCGCGTGAGCCATCCATAGCACAGGGTGCCGTAACTGCTCTATAACTGAGAATTATTTATTACAGAATTATATCATGAAATTTGATCTCACAAGGTATTTGATTAAACTCAAAATATGAAACAATTCGAATGGATAGTTTAGCTCCTGCCATTGATGGTGCGCGCAACACGAAGCGTCTTAAGTGATCAATTAGTTCTTACCACTTCCAGGTATGTACAGGTTCAGAAAGAGACAATCCTCGCTTTGATTGCCCAGAAAAACGAGTAAACGCTTCAGCTGCTGATACCTGCCAAGTGGCATTTGCAACAATGCGGCGGTGTCATTGCTGATGTCCGGATAATGTTGCGGGCAAACCGATCCGAAGGAATCCGCCAATTTGACGCCGTTCCAAGGTATTGGCGAGATCGGTGGTCGAAATCGTAGTTCTCCTACAGGAGCCGCCGCGTAAGGTATACCCCGAAACACTTCTACGGGATCCAAGTGCTTGCTGTTCAAATCCTGGAACACGAGAACCATAATATCACGATTTTTATCGGGTTCAAGTAACGGCAGCTCTATTGAAGTGTACCAAGATATTCTTTTGCACTTCAACTCTTCGAAACACAAAATCTTGCAACAAGAAAAGTACCTCGACGGGCAGAAATTTTCACATTTTAAAGTTGGTTCGAAAATAATGGCCCAGCGTGCACGTTCAAACATTAAACGTGGGACATTTTTCGTATCGCTATGCTTCAAACAATCAATCATAACTTTGTTCTACGACTAGTAAAAAATAAAAATCAGAAACTTCGTTGTGTTAACCGATGCGTGAATAACGGTTGTCGGGAAAGCGTATCATAGGTGCGCGAATAATTCGAATCCACGAACAATTTTCTGCGTATCGGATAATTTTAACTGATGAATTATTAAATTGAGGCTTTCAACTGATTTGTGAAATGTTTCAAACATTCAATACATTCGAACATTTTGGGGGATAAGGGAGGTCCAATAATAGAGGTTACCTAACTATCTTCTGCACCGGCACTTATTAGTTTTAATGACAGGAGTTCAACTTGAGAAAATTAGATTAGAAGGAATCCCTGTTTCTATCCTGACACATATATAGTTTATTCTGAACACAAACAAATGTTTGTTTACATTTCTCGTAGCAGTACGCGCTCATACGAATATAATTGAAACTAAGTTCAAGCTTACAATTAGTCCAAATAGTAAAAGCTCAGCTATGAGTTGGGATTTGGAACTGAACATTGCATTAAAATTACGGAAATTCTAAATTAAAATGGAATTGACTACTAATTCGCTTGTGGCGTAAACGCAGTCAGTAACAGAAACAAAATGCATACAAAATCGAAATCAGCAAAAATTCAAGTATCGAAAGTAATCCCGATCTACAATATGTAATAGTCATTTATGCGATGAAATTCTTACTAACCGTTCGAGTCGTTGAGAACCAACGAGTTTAATAATTAATTACGTAAATCTCTGAAAGTCAGAGTGTGTTAAACCCACTTGAACTTGTTTCTACCCAGACGTCTGTGATGTTTGTGCCTACTCGTTAGGCTAGCTTAATGAGTAGAGGAACTTTGTTTGTACACACTGATTAAGGACAGGCCTTACGTTGCCAGGGTCTAGATATGGGTATTTTTAACTCGCAAGGGCACACCCTGTACCACTAATTACCCTAATCTAGTAGTACCGTGTTGTTTATCTTGCCGCAGGGCATTTGGTGATTGTAATTCTACTAACAATATTGTTATGAGTGAACCAGAACTCTTGGTACTTGATTTATTTACATTGTCAAGTCTGCGGGGCGCCCCGACCTTCCAACTGCCTCGTGAAAACCACAAAACTCGAGAATAAAATATGGAAAAAGAAATCCGGTACGCAGACGTCCTCAGTAAACCCTTACATTAAGATTTTAAACTAAGATTCAAAAGATCGGGAGAATAACGAACCAAAGGACGACAATATGGAGGATTTTTCCATTGTTTCCGAATCAATGTTTGAACTCGCCAATGCAACGAGAACCACCGGGTCGCTTGAAGGACTGCTTTGAGGAGCATTGAGCTTCCTCTACATCAGGCATGGGCAACATCGGCTCACCACTTCTCCTCCGCTGATTTCACTATCTCCACTCCCGCCGCGTGCACCGAACGGAGAGAAGGATAGCGATATATATTAAATAATAGCCGTACCGTACAGACTGCTGAGCGCGTTCACTTGTTTAATCGCTGGTGGGGGTGGTACGCAATGGCGGAGAAGTTCGAGCCACCGCGCCATCGCCGCTGTGGCTCATTGTCAGTGAGCTGATGTTGCCCATGTCTGCTCTACATACCTCCTTTCTTTTTTCACAAGTTTTTCGAATCAACCATGGGATACATTTTTACCTTACTTGAGTTTTTGCCTTTGTTCTGTTTTGAACACATTTTTCCAACTTTTCTAAATTACAGTGGACAATACTCTTCACACGCACACAAACACACATCGCGTTACTTTAATTCCAGCGTAGAATTTCAGAGGGGGAAACCGATGACAATGATACCGGTATCGCCGACTTTGAATTACACAATGTACGTAAATGCTTTATTTTATGTATGTACATCACCGGAGGTCAAACGTTCGCTAAACTAACTACCTAATTACCTTTCGTGTTTCGACTACCTCTGGTTTACGGGGGTTTGCCTGAATTACTACTATCAGTGCAGACACTGATACTAATGTATATTGCCCGAGATCAATGAGACGTTGAACAATCCATATCTCGATTTTCTCTCAACAGTACGTTATAATCTCCACAAGCATTATACAGGATTCTAAATCTAAAGAGGAATAACACTCATCATTTTTGGAAATAAAAAAACTGTGTCGGTATGGCTATATCGATATAGAGCGTGGAATAACGTACATAGTCTCCGTAGAACCGAGCCTTTATTCTACTTATTACTCCATATCCCCCTAGCCTGAGTAATCCACATATAGCAGAAGTTCAGCACGGATTAAGTTCCGTTGTCCATCAGCAAGCTGAGGACCGGAACCCGGCCCACCACAATAAAGGCGTGCTCACCTTTGGCCCCATCGAGTAAAGGGGGGCAAGGAGGTAGCATTGCTCGACCTGCTTTACACCGTTCAAAAATGTGGCTGGTTTCAAATTGTTGTCTTTTCACGCAAATCAGGATCTAATTTAACATCGTGGAAAACGCCAAGTTTTGGGAAAGATAGAATTCGAACAAAAATAGTCTGGAAAGAACAATGTCTGCATGTTTTGGAACAGAAAGCTAGTAATGCAACAGTGTGTAAAAGACACAAATATCTTTACACACCAGTGTGCAGTTTCGATCACTTTCTAGCAACTGATCGATCTCCGCGTTTCTGTAGCAAAAGATATACCATAAACAGTAGTGTTTGAGTCTGAACAAAACTCCCTATGTAACCGCTACGCGTCTGGCACGTACGGTATAAATCCACTTTGACGCGTGGCGTTCCAAAATGAGACGTGGCGAATGATGCCTTCACCTGTCCGAGAGCTGTATTTCGCGCCAGACGTCAGCGTCGATGTATAGCAGTGGTTCTCAACATTTTGGACAGTGATGGGCAAATTACAGCCTGTCTAGAGCTTCCATCCGTCCTGCCGCAGGTTTTAAAACGATAGTTTAGAATTTTTCAATTTCAATGTTTAAAAAAAAAACTCATTTAATTTTTAAAATATATCATTTCTTTGAGTTTGCTGCGTTTTATAATAGATTACATTGGCCCGCCAAAACTTTTTCATTTATTTTTTGGCCACCTTCTAAAAAAATTTGCCTATCACTGATTTGGGAGACAGCTGATCACTGAGGTAAAATTAAATTGGTTGTGCACACTCCCTCCCCCTCTCCCCACTGCCCCCGTTGCACACAATAAATACAACAAAAATATGTAATGAGTAAGACAGATTTATTAGGTATAGATACAGCATAACTGTTTAACTTCCAACCCATATGCTCGGATCTACCCCCACTTCACCCTTTAGATCGAGTGAAATAAAATGCAACATAGTAGGGTTGAGCAGAACAGACCCTGGAGCTCCAATCGTATGTGTATTTGCATTGCTTTGGTAACTCTGAAAGGGATAAGGAGATCCTTACCTGGCAATGTGGTATCAGGCTCAAACTTCTACACGTCTGAAGAATGGAATCCTAGGACTACCTGCGCACTCTGTTATCGGCATTTGTTTATTTTGTCTGGTACAATGCACCTAATTATGCATCAATTGTATATGGTAACCACCTTCCTTCGATAAAACGAGACAACTAATTAAGAGATAACGCGCGTAAATCAATGAACTGTTATTATTAAAATTTCTGTATTTGGTCTAGCATTTGGCCTTGTATTTGACCTTGTCTCTTGATAACCATTTTCGTCAAGCACCGCTCTACAAACAAAATGTCTCTACTCTCTCGTTTCTTGGAAGTAATTACACCAGGAGGGCCAATAAATCTATTCTGCTAAGCATTGACGTTAATTGCACCTCCGGGTTCAACGCGGAAAAGCGCACACCCGCTTTCACCCCTAAAAACGGGGTCGGGGTTGCATCGAGCTCGAAATCAGAAATTCCCATTAACGGATCGTGCAGCGATGTGTCACCCGGGGAATAATAAAGAGTGCAACAGAGAATAGAAAGGGTTGGGGATGGATGGGAGGGGGGTGGGGTGTGCTGCGAAAAATTTGTCATCCTAGTCTTCGTCCAATCTTTAGACACGATATAAATATCGTTGTCCGTGCGTCATAGCAGTGAGAATGCTAAACGATGAATCGTTATAAATTCCGAATAAATGACGATGCGATAAAACTCGCGAGAAATCGCGTGAAGTATTTATTTCGCCCTATTCAGCGCGACGAAATCAATTCACCGGATATCCACGATAATTACCTCTCTCACAAAAGAAATCCTCTCAATAACGGCTGCACACGGATTAGCGACGTCAGTTTGTAATCTGGAATTCCTATTAAAAGTTCATCGTGCGATGTTTTCGAGGAATTACCCGAAGAGTGAAAAAAAAAGAAGAAAGCAAATACTCGAATATTGTTTTCCCTGGGCGATTCGTTTTCAGTCTCATTCGGACGATATTTTCCGGGACATTAAAAATTAACGGGATCACCTGGTGAAACCGTTGACAGTCTTGTCTGTGCTCGTGAAAACGCCCATGAGGCAACGGTGTCGACGCATTATTTTCCCTCTTGGGAACGTCGATTTCCCTCGGCTGTACGATTGATTTCTGTTAACCCCGCGACATCTCGTACGCTCGATCAATTATCGCTTCCTTCACGCCCATCCATTCGTAGGGGTTGGTTCGTTCGCGGGAACGACTTTTCGAACCGATGAAAACATTATTCCGCGTGCTTTACGCCGATTAGGCAGTAAATGGAACTTCACGAGAAAATGAAATCATTCTGTTTCGCTCGAAACTTTTAGCCGGCGACCGAAACATCGAACAAATAATCGTTGCGTTGCGTGCCATTTCGATGTTTGTAATTCTTATAGTTTGACGAGAAGATCGACGCTGCTTACGAAATGAGCCACGACCGGAAATATTATACGCAAGTAACACATCGAAAAACATTCTAAGAGTTTGAAATTATTCATTGACCGATCATTGATATCGTAGTTAATATATGTATGTTCAAACTTTAGGAAAATACTGATTATGCTAACTTGTGACTTGCAGAAGTAATGAGATTGGTGTTGGTACATTACGCATCTTGCACCAAAATTTAGACTTTTCCTTTTTATTTGAACTTATTCCAGTAAAACGGGATGTGTAAATAACATTGATTACCGTGTACGTTAAGAGAATCCAAAATACGAGTAGCAATAAGAATTGAATGATTTTGGAAAATATCAGACAACGATCCTTGACGGTAACCAAATATTAGTTTGGAATTCCTGGTCAGGTATTTTACAGCCGGAAAATACGCTGAAACTTTGTGTAAATGTGTAAACACGACAGGCAGGGGCGCTGGCGCACACAGATACAATCCAGAATGCATAATGCATTTGCTGACGCACGAAAACTCGAGCGGTCGCGCTTAAAAATTAAAGAGTGGGTACGGGCTGCAGCAATAAATAGATCGACTAGGTAATCCAAGAGATTAGTCTTTAGTTTATGCAAAAGGTGTGTTCTATCGCTCGAGGTCAGATGAGAAATTTTTCGTAGGAGTTTCTGACGTAAAAAATGGATGAAAATGACGTACAATGAATTTGCGTTGGCTATTACAACGTTTGGCTAACAGAATTACTTTATAAATAATTGGTTTCTTGTTTTGATCCTTCCGGGTCTATCAGGGCATATGTATTTAACTCGGTTCAGACAAATTTTTGACACTAGTTACCTTTTATGTTGCTGACAGTAAATAAATGTCGAATTGGCAATAAATTTTCAATAAAAAAATCCTGCTCAATATGGCTAAGGGAAACGGTCTCAACTTGTGCTTTTAAAATAAGTGAACATACGCGTTTCGTATGGGGAACTCCGTAACGTATTTAGACGTTCAAAGAAAGAAACAGATTTTTTGCGTATCCGTGAGGATTGATGCTCACGCAAACGGTCCGAATCTGAAGGTATAAACTCTGAGGGTCGAGAGATAGGGGAAACTTGAATCACGGGCGGCCATCTTGAGGCATAATTTTTTTATAATTATGTAATTATTATGCAGTATATGTTATTACGGAGTGATTGATCTCTTAATCGGATACCGTTTGCGCTGGTATTGGCTTTAGTTTCAGACCTCGTACATAACGGTACCTTTTTCATTTGGAAACCGGGTCCAATCTACGAAAAGCTTATTTCTCTCGCTTCCGACGTCACCAATGACATCAAAAAACTATACAAAATGGCGGGCTGAGGCTCATTCCCCTCAAAATTCTTCACTGTTTTTCTCCTAAAACGTGTTTCGTGTAGCGTGGTATACATAAAATAGAATGGCCTTTCAAGGGTATTAAAACGAGACTACGCTCAGGCGTCTGGCTTAATTAGGTCAAAAGTTATAGTTCATCGCGTATAGGTTATGTCGACCGAAAATGCATTTGTGTCCTTACTTTTGCCACGTCAATACTTTGCGCACTGTCAGAGTTGCGGCGCTCAAATTCAAGTGAAAACGTGTTTTTCTAAAGGTGCGACGGGTCCATCGAACTTCATCACAGTCAAAAGGCACGAAGTACAGTTAATTCTAATTGTTTACCGCTTTGATTTACCGTAGGAATCTCGATCTTTATAAAAGAGACCAATGGTTATCCCAGTGAATTTGTGTATTATACATTTTCATCGTGATTCAAATGCAACTGTACACGCCAGGTTCTGCAGGTTAACGTAATTAAACAACGTGTGATTAACGAACAATTTGTTACGCGGTATTTCTGTCTGATGGTGAGTATTAGAAACAGCCAACTGGCCAGGAAAGCATACATATAATGATATCCAATGTTTGAGCATAGCACAATGTCATCGTTCCGTAATTATAGTAGCATTACGGATCAGCTATTATTATTCCTGAATAGGTCTGCAAATCATATACGGTAATTACTGTTTGAACATCAGGGTTACGTCACCATAATTACCCCATAATTAACGTAATTCAACCATCCGATACAAGCGGTAGTTAGAGCCTGTTAATCGAAAATATAAGTATTATGAAAGTCGAAAGCGCCATAGCATGCTTTAATGCACGTCTGCGATAAACGTACGTTAAAGAAATATGTATTGAGTAAATATTTTGAAATTGGCAACCAAACTGAATTAAATTAACGTCATTGTTTTTCGTATCGCAATTGTAAAACTCTGGGCACTGCTGTAATTACCGTTATGCATAAATCAGTGTACAATTATTTCCAATTTTTTGCGCAACGCGACGCTACAGAAAACGTATAGGTACACACCCATAATGCACACCAATCATGTTTTTGAATAAACACAATTTATATTTAATGCGTCATGAATTTTTCAATTATTTTTTTGTCAGAAACGTTTACTCACATTCATCAGCCCGGTGTACTTATTAACGATAATCAATGCCACGGTTTCTTCGAGTCTTTGATGATTTGGATGTGCGTGAATCGGATTTAGTTTCAGTGAGCCGTTCATGTTGGTTCGCATACAAATAAATATTTATCACTCAATCAGAGCTTTGAAAAAAAGCAGCACGCATTATAGGATTTTGTATTGAAACGAAAATCTACGATAGAAGTATAGAAATGTTTTTAGTTTCAATGAAAACGATGAAATATTAGGGCGATTAAATCTTTTAAAACAGAAGGTGATGCAGCGGTTTTGATTACAAATTTGTTTTGAGGACGCAAAACTCTATCAACATCGCCCAGTCGTTGTGACAAAACAGAAAATAAATTAAAATTTGCTGTTACAGTATTATTTATCAAATCGAGTTGGAGATAGTAAATCAATATACGTATAATTGTTATGGATTTTCCGTGTTGCACGAATATGTATACATAAAATGGTAATTCTCTTCTAAAGTTTTCATCTGGAAGTCGACGATTCGTCGTGGTGTATTCTAAAATAAAATTCCTTCCGTTTTTACCCTTTTTCCTCGTTTACGTATTTCCTTCTCTCTCCTCCAATTTATTATAGAATCGAAAAAGAGTCGAGCAATTTTTCTCGAAAGTTCGTCGAGCTGGAATTTGTCACCACTTTCTGGAGCCGGAAAATTTAGCTACCCCGAGGCTGAAACTTTTTCGCGTCCTCCCGATAATGAGAATTACGATCACGTCTGTACGCGACTGATTTCGAAATAAAATCGGTGCCACGAAAAGGGATTATAATAATTCACAGCTTACGCAGTTCACTCACGTATTGTCCAAATTATATTCCTTTATTTCAGGCTGTCGTTCTCGGTTAATATCTTAAATAAATCACAACTAAAATTTTCGATTAAGAAAAACCTGCTTTGATGTATCTCAGGTATAACACCTTTACGCGCCGTTGATATGCAGTTCATTGCTCGGTCACTAACGCAATATCTTATAACAAAACAATCAGGTAGAGGAATGTAATTCACGGTTGCAGCCACGTTTGAAAAATTAACGCAGAATTCTACTCGTCGTTTAATGTTTTTCGGCACTCGGAGTAACATCGGTGTCTCACGATAGCGGTCACCACCCTCGTAAGCTTTTATTTTTTTATTCGGGAGAGTTTCCTTTAGCGTTGTACCGAATGTGTGAAAAACACTCTATTGCTTCTGCCTTCCTTTGTGCCTGTCTATCCAAGCTCATTCAAACTTCCAAGCCACCGGCCTCACGAGTACCGCCGAAGCCGCCAAGCGGTGCAAGAACCTTACAGTTGGGTTAGCCTACGTGGGATTACTATCGTTCGCTATTGTTGGGTATAAGCAAAATGAAACAAAATAAGGATTTCATTGAGTGAAAGTCGAGGCCGAACGAAAAAAGTTATGCCGAAGAAACCGTGTCATCGATTATCGTTAATAAGAACACCGGGTTTATTGTGAATAAACGTTTCAGACAAAAAAATAATTGAAAAATTCAAGACGCATTAAATACAAATTGTGTTTATCGCTGCGCGTGAGATTTGAAACGGAAGCAGCAATCTCGAAACAGGATGGAGAGGTCTCTGCTGAAGTAATCGATGACTTTAGCGTAACACAACTGCAGATCAAAGTGGACCGGGTCACCGTTTCGATAACAATCACGATGTCGTTATAAGATGTCGTCCTCCTCTACTTGCAAGGAGAGTGTCAGACCTGTCAGGTCGAAACTCAAGTCCAACGTGATGTAGTAGAACGTAGGATGTGATGTAGAATAAGTGTGAAAAAGTTGGTTTGCAATGGCCAACTGCAGGAACCCCAAAAAATTGCGAATTTTTTCACTTATGATCCAGCGAATATGACCTAAATATCCGGAAACGCTGTACGTAAATCCTTACGTCAGATCTGTTATGTCGAAAGGTATCACGAACATTTCTAAACTAGTTGTTTAGGTGCTAAATGAGAAATATACTAGATCTGAGTTGCAATTGTGCGCTGCAAGTGGGCCGAGCTGATTGCACGATAACAAAACTACATTGTTGTGCTTTCGTAGGTATTCCGTTCGCCAAAACCGATTTTCCGTTCTTAACGAAGCCACGTCTCCGTCAAGCTCCGCCTGCTTTTCTCCGATGGTGCGTATGACGACTATACGTATGATTCTCCTACTTGCACACACTGCAAGTAAACACGCGCGGACGTCAGACACACCCAATCCTAGTTTGTTTCAGAAAAAACACAAAATTGATTTTACTTTCTAATTTACCCTCGTATAGTATTAGAGTGCGAATTTCGCGCGTTTAGAGTTAGAGTGATGTTATTAAAAGTATTTATTACTATCTCCGAAGTGATTACTCATCGACCTGGACTACAACAGCGTGCACGGAACTTCGTGAGATCTACAATTAGTGGGCATAACTCGTACTATCACATCGAAGAAACATACGCGTACATACTTCGCAACTCTGATCCATCTTAACTCTTGCAATTAAGCAAATGCGTCCTTTCTTAGCCTTCTGTGCCATTGCCACCGCCCAACATATCGGAAGTGTATACTCTACGCGTATACAATTGATTATCGAATGCGAAGCGTTTGAACGTCACGGGACTGATTTTGCCTGCACAACTGTACTAAAGAGTTGTAATACAAGACTTGCCGCGTTAAAACAATTATTATTAAAAAAAGGAAATAGAAATACAACACCAATGACGTTTTTGTGAATAGAAAGAAGCACGAAGAATTTGGATTTTTCAATAAATTTGAAATTTCATTCTACAGACGTCTTGCTATATCTTTATTGTGACATTCGGGATTCTCATACACGATGAATAGAGACGAAGACGTAAAATTGAGGGGTAAATCTGATGTTGGATTCCCGGTTGAAGGGAGAAATACTTCGGAGTTAACAACGTTATTAATTTCATTAACTATAATAACAAGAAGGCACTCGTCTGTTAACATACACGGTAACCAAATAACTTAAAGAAATGTCTCTGGGCTCACACGTAGTATTGAGCATTTGCAGGAAACTGTGTTGTGACAATTTGGCTTTCGGATTAATTCTAAAGAAGAAGGTATGCAATGGGTTAATATAAGCATGGGATTAGTGATAAGATAACGATGGGAAAACAGGATATTGGAAAATAAATGAAATAGCTAGGATGCGTCAAGACTGAGGTAAAAGGGTCGGAAGATTATTCGAGTTCAAAATATTAAGTTTTAACCTACACATAATCGAACTGTCAATTCAAAAAATAAGATAGCGTTGGATGAGCATCCGACACTAGCACCATTGGAAAAGCTTTATCTCGAAACGTCGAACCACTCGAATTACATTGTAAATCTTTTAATTGCAAATTCTACCGTAAAAGTAATTAAAAAATGCTGGTACTTCTTGCAAATACTACCTCCTCTACTACTACTTCCTCTTAAATAACGTAACTCTTACACAAGCATTCTAACGATAAGACGGTTCGGGGTATAAGATCGTGCAAGTCGGAGGAGGTGCACAACGAAGAAGACGCCCGCTGATTGCGTGCCCAGGGACGTCGGAAACGTAAATCCGCTACTGCTTACCCGATAGCCGATCTAGCGAAACGATTGACACTGCAATGTTTTCCTCTTGCCAAGCGTATAGTACTCAATCGTGCGAAATGGACCGAACGAGGGGAACAAAAACGACAACCGTGAGTTGCGGCACGTTACGACGTAATGTAAAGGCCACGGGGCGTCCTGAGCGAAAAAGTTTTCTCGTTATCCATCCATCCACCCGGGACTACCACCGGCGGAAAAAAAGCCCGGTAAATTACGGACCCGCAATTCAGCTAAAACGACTGGGTGCGCTCGTCCTTCCGTGCGTGCGTTACCATTTCTGCTTTCGTTTCAAGGGCCCCGTGTCCGGCATTTTCATTCTCAGGAAATTTCAACAGTTACGGGATAATATTTCGATGTACAGAAACTCTGTGGTTGAGATCCTGTGTTATTTCTGTCGAATACGCGCATATATTTAATTGCTTCTGTGTATGACAAACGACTGTGGCATAAGTACCGAATGATAAAAAGGATGCAGCGGGTCCGGGGCCAGTATGTTAGCCCTTTGCACCCTTATTTATATTTGAGAGAAGGCTATAATGTCGCTTATACGCCGACATACGAGTGGAAATGGTTAATACGTTCACGATGGCTGGCTTTGCCAGGGTCTCGCACGTGTCATGGAACTGAAGTTCGTCTTGAAATCTTTCGTAGGATTCCTATCTTACGAAACGCACAATTCAGTCATTAAAAAAATATGTTAATTCTCTCTCATTAGGCTCAGGTTTACAGGGGGTTAATAAATGACTCGATGTTTGTTTCTTGAGAATAAAAATTTAAGCTGCCTTTAAATGGAAGCCTAGACTACTTAAATTGCCTATGACACTCGGGGTAGTCACAAATTAGCCACATTTTAATTTCGTATTTTACCAAAGGAGAAGGCACAATGATTGAACGCTAAAGACAACTGAAGATCCGTGGTAAAGTTGCGAAGACTGCAAATCGTAAATTAAAATGTAAAACCTCTCACGCTAACAATAAGATTTAACGATACTCTATAGAAGAGACCTACATCACTAAACCCGTCGACCCCGACACGCGTTACTACTATAAAACGTATGTGACACTAACATACCTGTTGGATGACCAACGAGTACGATAAATACGTTTCGATGTTGCGTTGGCTAAACAACCCTACTTCCTATAAGAAAATCCGAGACTAACGAAAATAACGGTAGTCACGCGGCAAAGTCTTCTACCCCCCCCCCCCCCATCATCCAATTTGTTTCCAACGTCCACTCTCCCTCAAAACTCCACTACCAAGTCATTACCACCTCCCTTACAACTTTTTCTAGTATATCCCTCGGAGCGCAGCGAGAGTGCAGAAAAGATCGATAAGCGTCCAGTACGTTGTTACTCTGTATTGCTAAATTCAACAATTCAGTCACTAAAACGTGCACTCTAACATCTCGTCGAATAAAGACTTTCCTCTTAACACTTTTATTCAAAACACGCATTATTTATTGACTCCGTAGCGCGGAGTCCAACATACCTTTACGCTAAGTTTGCGTAGTTCCGCCCAATTTGCAGATATGCAAGATTTTCTCTGGAATAATACTCGCACGCTAAGGAAGTGTGACTTCGCACCCAAGGAATCGGTCTTACTTATGATAGAGAGAGAAAGAGAGTTGACTGTGATTTGTAACTTCGCATTCCAGTTCTAATATTTTACTTAAAATTCAAGCGCACGTTTATACATAATAATAGGAGATGTCACAAGTGCAATATACTCACTGCGGATTATATAATATATATTAATGATGTTGTTATGATTTGGTGCACGGTAATTCAATTTCCACTCGGTAGAAATCGCACCAGAGCGAGTCCTGATTCTAATTCAAGGGAAACAGTAGTCAAGTCAAACAATTTATTCTACTTAAATCATGGTTGTACGCTTGTTCGGGCAAAAAAATCGCAACCCTTAGGTTACGTTTACAGTGGAATGGCGAGAAAAACGGCGGACAAAGGGACTGGGGGTACAACGAAGTTAAACCTGTATGTACATATGGTAGCATTTTGTTTTATTTCGTTGCCCGCATAAATTCATCGCTCGACGCTTCGCTATAAACGTAAACTATTAAACAAAACAAACCGCTTGTAAAAACAAGTAAGGCCAGACAATATTCTGGACAACAGGGACGATAACGACAAATTACTCGGCACTGTAGGTTTGAGGGGAAAAGCGAAAAATATCTCGGTCACACTGAAAAGTTTCGAACGCGGAACTTATTTCGAACAATAATAGGCCACACCGTAGTTTTTATATGACCTTGGGAAATGATAACACCCAGCGACAAAGTATTTAATCTTTTCGCTCCGGTGCGCTTGTGACAAAATGTAATTCCTGCGGATGGAGCACGTTGATCACGAGTCGAGATTTACATACGTAGCGCAACACGAACTTATGTACAAACTGAGAAAAAAAGTGTAATATGGTACGACCATAAATATGTATGTATACATAAACGCGTACATATACAAGGGTTAAGTTTCTGTCATTCCAAAAGCTGGAGTAAAATACACAAAGCTGGTGAAGGATTAGTTGATTTTATCGTTAATCTCCCCCTCCCCCCTCCCTTCCCCGTTGCTCGTGGCTAATTCGTTCGCCCCCCCCCCCCCCCCTCCTGGTCGCTCTGCTGCGAGCACCGACAACCTTCTAACGAGGTGCTCCAACCATGACTCCAGTTGAAGCGTTAATATTCCCTGGATATAAGATGTAGATTTATAAAGTGTCCCGTAATCTTGCCCATGAAGGTGCGATGCCTGGGATAATACCAAGCAGATTTTTCTGTATCGAATATATTCGAAGCGCCTTGATTAACGAGTTATTAATGACATTTTGAAACACACTAAGCTAACGTGGCGTATTAACACGTAACGTTTAAAAAACACATTATGTATCCAATGGTTACTTATTTTTATCCCTTATGTTCATGGATTTGTCCAAGTGCCTACTTGGTTCCAATTTGTTTGCTTTGTTTATTTCGGTGAGACCTCCATCAAATCACCAGTGAATATTTTGGATTCTTTCCGGATATTGAAAACCATTTATGATCAATCGTAGCATGCTTATGGTGCGCAGGAAGTTGAATTTCGTATCGTATACGAGGCTTACAATGGCTCGTGGATATTTTAACACGGTAGAAATTGATTCCCAGCATCCGTCGTGATATCGGATTGGGTATAAAGTCATTGAACGCCCATCGATCCTCTCTCTTGTCGATATGAATATCTATTAGACGTAATTGATGTCTACCAGCCGACGTAGCGAATGCCCCAGTAAACGTCAAATCAGCTTCGTCCTATTGACTGATCGGCAGCATAGGGGAAATGATTTATCAGGAATCTACCACCACGACGGAAAATTATTCTCCATGGAAATTCTATTTGCTGATCGGTGTAATAATTCGGTGGGGCAAAATTTCAGGTATAAAACGATGAGTGAAAAGAATTTGTTTTCTTATCCATCTGCCCGCGTAAAAGCGCAATCGTATAGAATTGGGCAAAATATAATCCCATTAATAATTAAAATTTATAATTCTTATAAAGTCAGGTTAGCGATTAATGAGTACGCGTAGCAATTAATTGTAAAGAATTCAGTAATTATGATTAATCAATGACAGAAGTAAAAAGATATTATTACCCAATATATTACCCAATAGTCATTAATTAGCTATTCATTGTTAACAGTAATTATTATTTTGATCATATTTACGTTAATACTTTAATAATCGTAACGATCGCTTTTGGAAAAAATAAAAAAATATGGTTTAATAGCTAAGTAAACAAATAAATTATTCGTCTATGATCAACTAACAACGTTTGAGAGGCGTAGAGTGAGTCAAAACAAAACAGTTTTTCACAGATATACTGAAGGTCCAAAGTCTATCAATCTTGAGTTACGCGTCATTAAACATTTTGCCCTCAAACATTTTTCACTCTGGAGTTACTGGTCGCAGAACAATTGTGTTTTTTCACTTTGGTTCTTTCAAGCAAAGAATTCGCCGAAACGAATATTAATACGCGATTTAGAACCTCGAAAACTTCACGAATAGAGAAAAATCATAATTATTAAGCGTACGCGTTTAAGATAAACCCGACACAATTTTAAAGTAAATTAAATACTTACACAAATTTTTGTGCCGTTACGATAACACCGGGTCAACGGTACAAACATCCATCCATCCAATTCTTACTCAATATTGAACCTTCGACTCTAAAATTCCTACTTCTGCGTATACACTTCAACCGACCAAGTGACACCACGTGCTTTCATAAGCGTTATAAAATTCCAGTTAGAAGTAAAAAACCACATTATATATTATCTCAATTGTTTGCAATAGAAAATCTAAATTGTACATCACATTATTTCCCCGTTGTATATTTCCGATACCACCCCGCGAATCGGCGGCTACCCTCTCCATCCCACAAATCACTCCAAAAATCGATATTCACTGGCGAACCTTACCATCGATTGCTCGCCCCGATATTTCGTAACCGTCTGCACGATATTCAACCGCAAACAACTCCGCCGCTGATATCCTGCCTCTTACATCAAGGGAATCCATAAAATAGAAGATAAAGGGAAAAAAAGGAGAAGAAAAAAACGAACGGAATCGATACGTACCTGAAGAATTCCGCGAATCTGCCCGGTCTTCGTCTCGACGATGCGCGAGGCGTAACGGATCTGCGAAGCCGCGCTCGACTCTTCGCAGCTGATCAGAACGACGACAACGATCAGGACGGCAAGGCAGTGGCGATCCGTCGACGGGAAGCACGTTGATTTGCTCAAGGTTCCCCTGGCCAGCGGCCTGTTCCTGGCCGCCGGCTGGCATGGCAAGAGCATGACAGCATTTGCTGGCGGCCACCCCGAGCGACGCCACCAGCATAACCGTGGAAAGCGACTTTAGCCTACAGCCGAAGCGTATCCTCCAAGATCGCCGGAAGGATTAACGGGGATAGCGGAAGCGCGTTGATTCGATCGAAGAGATTCCTCGTTCTTCGAGTATCGACTTCCTGGTCTTCGGCGCGTAGAAAGGTTCGCGAATCTAACTCTATTCCGGAGACTCCATAATATCGTTGCCGTTCAATCAAAATGATGCGTCAAGGATCAACGTAGATAACGATCGTACGTTAAATCGGCTTCCCGATTCCATACGAAGAAAGATTTACCATTATTCGGGCACCAGTGTGGCGTCAAATCAAAGGAGGACATTCCATTGTCTTGTATACTATAACCGTAGTGGAGAAGGGAATATCGAGTTTGTCACTTCAATGCGCGGAGAGGCACCCGGGTACAAATTTATTCGGTATACCTCTTAATACGGTCGTTGCATGGCTAAATTGATGTGGTAAGTTCGGTTGAAAATGTCAGCTCGCGGTAGGTTCGTCGGGAAAAAAAATGGCGAAGATATTTTCGTTTTACGGGAATACCTCGCTTTTGTTTCGCGGTCTAACGCATCCAGGGAGACGCCGACGACAAATCACTTTGTAACTTCGTTATGCAAAGCGATGCTTCGCATTTCTCGGCAGTGGGTCTCCCTCCGCGAGCAAGACCTCTCGCGCCGTTCCCGGTTATGAGCGAGCTCTTGTTCTTGTTTCCCTTGGTTTTTCCGCCTCCGTAGTTTGGTACGTTCGTTCGTCCGGCGCAAGTTAAATTGCACTCAAAACATTTCGAATGAGAAAATACGAGCAATGGGTGAATACCCTCTTCGTCCTCTTTGGGGGGGAGAATGTCTTGAGCGTTGCCGCTGGTGGCTCTGTCCTTGGCGAAGTCGACCTGTCTATTCCAGAGTCAGTCTGGAATCAAGAGAAACTGAGTGTTAGCAGCGGGTATTTGTGGCGGAGGGGGCGCGAGGGGAGAGACGCGGAAGATACAGACCGAAATAACGATAGATACAAGTTGCGAGTGAGAGGTGAGGAGGGTTAGAGGGTTGATCGGAGAGATGGCCTGCGGGTGGTAAGTTTCCTCGGAGCAATCAGTGCTTCGCCCTCACCTTCCTACTTCGACCACCTACTACTACACTTAACGTATAAGCCACCGGGCGATATATCCACTGGCACGTATTTTTTTTTTTTTCTCTATCTCCACTTTCTCGACAATTTGGAACTCAGGATAATGCGCTTCACGCTCTAGTTCTCGCGGGAATTGTTTGCTTAAGGTAGATGGATACACTCTTGTTGGGAAATGCCCACTTGACTTAATGACGTTTTTGGGAGGGAAGAGGCTATCCGTGTTGCTGTTTGACGAGTGGAATCTGTAATCACGATTGTAATTAATATATATTTTCATTTCGATAAATTCTAGCCGGCACCCCGCCCACTCTCTCTCTCTCCCACCCTTCCGCACAGGATGGACTTTTAACATAAATCGTATGGGATGATTAATATACATTTTTTAACTAACGATGTTTCTTTACCACTTCCACTCTGTTTACACATAATTTTGTTCAATGTTTATACGTACAGGGTGTCCCGTAAATCGTGGTAGTACGTTAAAGGTTCGACAGCTGGGTTAATTACAAGCAAGTTTCTTTTTATCGATAATATCCGAAACGCATTAGTTAACGAGATATTAATGAAAATCGATAGCCAATCGGAGAGGATTATCGGTAGCTGGTGGCGCTACTTATTCGTCCGCGCTTTGACACGTCTACCCGCTAACCAACCATCAACGCTACTGGCTACCGCGTTCCCTTCCGATTGGCTGTCGTTTTCTGTTCCTGCTGTGGGGAACTAAGAGCGAGGTAAAACTATACCAAACACTTTCTTTCGATCGCAGAAAGACTCACAGCTAGAACAGGGACTTCGTTCATAAACGTTCTATCGGTTTTGAGCCTGCTGCATCTCAACATTTTGCCTCACGCACAGGCAATTTTTATTCAATATATAGTAGGAGGATACCAGAGAGCTAGCAAAATCTGGCTATCTAACCGTAGCTAAACTACATTTCGTGATCCCTTATAGACGTCCATAGACGTCCAGAGGTTTTTCCCGGCCTGGGCCCTTGGCGTGGCGTTGGATTCTGTGATCTGATACCATCTTGCATACCGATTATCTGATAAAGGGGAAATTGCTCAAAGAGCAACGCGTTCGATGAGACCGTGTATGGGAAATTCTTAATGTCATTTTCGGTTAATTTTCGATGTTGTTAACCAAAGCGCAATCCACTTCATTTCGCGCCATCAAATCCACACAGCACTTTCGGAAAGGAAAAACTTGTTTGGAATTATGTCAGTTATAACATCCTCAACGGAGTGCTGTCATTTTTGGGACACCCTGCATAAGGACGATGTCTGGCTTGACGCTTAGTTTATGTTTCTCGGTTATGTTCAGTTACGTCACTTACGTTTCTCCGTTATCAAGAGACAAGGTCTTGTTCCGGTCCAAGTACAAGTGCGCAACAACTAGACCTGGTATCTTTTCCGGATATTCGGTCACGACATTTACTAAAGTCTCAAATGTAATTTTAACTGGCATATCACTTCTCTTATAACCTCTTATAAACCTCTTGCAAGCTGCAATTTGTAATACGTAAAGTCTCATTACATCTTAAAAAAACACTTTTGCACTAGCATGAAATAAAGGAATATAGTTGGAATGATACGTGAGTGAACTGCTCCTAATTTGCGGGAAAAACGGCAATATTCCCATAACGTGTAACTTTACAGTGCCTTACAGAAAACAAGTCAAAAATTTTTTACAATGATGCATATTCGAAAATTGTAATCTGTCTGTCGTTATTCGGTACCCAACCTTTTTTACTTCACAACTTTTCTGCAAAACGACACGTATGTTCCCGTTTTAATCATTTTCTATTTAATGCACTCGAGGCACCAAATTCTAGTATTTTTAACGAGTTGTTTTCACCCCATCTCGGAAAGAAAATTTTCTTGTTCTTGGAGTACCCTCTTTCTCGCTTCTTTAAAGTTTCTGATAAGAACTCTTGAATTAAGGGCGGATTTAAATTTAACAAGGAATGGGTGAACACGAGAACACTATTGGGAGTAATTATTCATGATGTTAACGCAGTGATTTGTCAAGTTTATCGTTCCTGTAATTTTCTACCTAATAAAAGTTTCGTGAACTACGAGATACCGTTTCGTGATTAATATGTCGCGTGATTGCACGACGTTATTTAATGTGAATTATGTTTCGCATTCGCACGATATTTTGCCGCTAATGCACCGTTGTAATCGGTAAATATTAATCTTGCCCATAATCCATGTATTGTTCTTCCTGCAACTTATCACGTAAGGGCATGAAATCGGCGATACGGAAGTATATTTCATACCTGCACTGTAATCTTTACATGGTTGTAAATCGACAGGAGTTAGTACTCTTCGCAATGTATGTATACATTCTTGTAAAGCATGTTGAATTCTTTTATTAATTATAACTCGGAGAAGTGCAGCATTTTTCTAATTTTTTATACATCACCGCAGTCAATATTTTGTACGCTGCCGAAGACCCCCAAATTGTATGATTCCTCGCTGTATCCTCGAGCATTTATCCTTATTGCCGCGACCAATGTCCAAAATCCTAGTTTTCTTCCCATGAACTTTCCACCAAAATTAAGTTACTCGTTATCCCCGTTCATTCTTTTTCCTAAGATAATAGTTTTTCTTAAGGGGAATCAATACCAATCTAATAAATCTATAAACGGGCTTTACGTCTGTACTATGCCTGAGAGAGAAAGAGAGCGGAAAATTCCGTAAGAAAAAGCGAGAGACTCGTGGCGAAATCGTACCAAATCGTATGAAAGAACTGTTGGCTAAATAAAACAATATCTCGCTCTGCAAAAGCTGTCGAATGAACGCTGAAAGTCCAAAGAAGTCTATTCGATGCTGTTTGTAACTCTACAATTCTACAACACACGAATTGAATAATAATAGATTTCCATTGCCAGTCAAGACGAAAATTGAATTTGTTCGCACGTTGTCTCGAAACACGCCACTGTCCGACGGAGATTTAATGGCTTCGACCAACGACCGGTGATTAAGGTCGGGTCTTCCGCGTCCCATCTCTTTTCACAGCAATCTCAATTCAGTAGAGGGAACATTCGACACACGTATCACACATCTACATACCCCGTTTAATCGTTTACAACTAAGAACGCCATGCGAGTGGCGTTCATGGCCATTCGAGGAATCGAAGTTGCCCTAATTTAATTCGATTCTCAATTATCGGCCGTGCTGGATCTCCCAGACGTCTCTAACTTTCGACCCTCCGCGTAGAGAGCCCGAGGGATGTGGCTCCAGCACCAGACGTGTAATACAGCCGCGATCTAACCCCTGTATTCCGCCACTTTATCTTGGGATTGACGTTTCATCCGCAGGAATCGTCGTGAGGGCTGAGGGGGGCAAAGGAGCGTGGGGTTAAGGGTGTGAGAACCCGGAGGATTGTTCCGTGCCTCTGTGTGTCCCTCGACACCCGGGAATAAAGCTGGGTGGCCGAATAGAGGCAAGTAGGGGTTAGAGGGAGGCTGATGGAAGGACGGAAACAGGAGACAAACTTGAGCCGGCGTAAGAGGGAGCAAGAAAGTGGTGGCAGGTAAAGAGTAGCGGGAAAGGAGCGAGGTCGGAAGAATGTATGTTCAAAATGAGACAAAGAGAAAAAAAGGGAAATAGACGGTGGAAAGCGTTGGGGAGAACCAACGTGAATGAAAGAAGGAGAGAGGAAGCGGACGATCGAAAGCGGTACAGAGAGAACGGGAAGAAATGAGAGAGAGAGAGAGAGAGAGAGAGAGAGAGAGAGAGAGGGGAAATAGACGATAGAAAGCGGCTGAGAGTGAACGAGATAGAAGAGGGGGTCGGGGGTAAAAAGGGGGTAGGGAAATGCATTCCCTCGCTGAGGAAGAACTCCTATCCCCTACCATCGATGATTTGACTTTATAATCGAGCCAGTCTTGTTCAATTACGATGGAATTTCTCGCGGAATTTCGCGCAAACACTGGCGCGATTCAGGACAGCTCGATCGTGCCCGGGTAAATATTCTCTAGCGACCATTCCGTGGGACGCATCGGGATAGATTGGCGAAAGAAACCACGAAGTTAATCATTAATCGGCGACAGAAAAGAATATTTGTCCGGTGATCGCGAAATTACGTATGTTTTTTTTTTGGGTCGTAGTTTGATATTAAGTGGTATACTGTCGTATTTATGCGTATTGTTATTATATATATATTATACATATATACATATATCGTCGATTTCATGATAAACCGCACACTTAAAATCTTCGAAATTCTGATTTAGAGATATGTTGTAGAGGGAGGTGAGATGAGTCATCCGAATTTTTTTTATTTTTAATATCGACTTTCAACCAATTACGAAACTTGTGAAAATTGGGACACTCTTTCCTCAAACTTGTCTAGCCGTGCATTTATTTTAAAGCATTTGTTTTATTTTAAATTGGATTCAGAAAAGACTGTAGTTTAACCAGATTTTAAAGTCTAGTTGAAAAAGTTAATTTTCCAACTAATAATTGATAAAAGTAAAAAAGAATCGTTAATTTAACTTCCTGAGAGGGCACCGAAAATTATAAACGTATGTATCTCAAAATCCGAATTTTGGCGAATTTAAATGTGCGATTTGACGTGGAATCGGCCGTATACACATTATATTAAATTATATACATATTTGTTGAGACAGTATCGTCGACGTTACGAAATTAGAACGGTCCAGAATAAATAACATTAATTTACTAAACCCGTTTCAAACCCTTTCGATTGGTTACAAATAAATATTCCATTACCAACGTTCTATATTTACACAAAATTCCACGCGCGGCACACCCGTGAAGTCGCTTGATTGTTAAACTATTCATTAACGAGTCCCATTTTTTCCGTATGAGTGAGTCATTTGACAAACTGTACAAACAATTATCTATCGTGACATTACGAACAAACATTTCGTTCGGGAGAATGACATAAATGGAATGTACCTTGAAGCAGGATTGTCAGTCAAAATCATTGTCAACGTAACAGAAAAGGTAACAGAATTTCAAAATTTACGTTACGCTCATCATACATATGCAGCTACACATTGAAAATCTAATCTGAAGATCTTTGGCAGACTGCGAAATTAAAATCAGTCGATCGATTTCGATGCGATTTCCTTAAAGAACTTTGGTTATAAGGAAAACATTATTCTAATTTAGTAGAATTTTGTAAAGCCGGAAAAATTGAATTACGGAGTAGAGTATTAATAAGACAAGCCGCACACCGCAGATTACAATAGTTCCAGTGCATATTTAATTAAACACTCATGATAGGTGCCTCAATTCAAGATTACGGACTGTGCCGCACATCTGGTAACCTCAGTAGTATTGTCACCTCAACCTAGTTGAGCTGAGAACACACTTGTAACAGGCAGCGTATCAATACACATTCGGTTCCAGACGCGTTATGTTCGTATCATAATCGTGAACTGCTACGTACATACAAGCTGGTTGTAATGTAAGTTTTGGGTTTTAAAACTCCATTTCTCGTATATGATGAGAGAAAATCCTACAATCGTGTATTGGTGCAAACGGGAGTGCCAGGAGTTTTTGCATAAACGAGGGCTATGTGAATAAAAATTCCTTAAATTATTTTCAGACATATTTTCAAATAATTTTTTTAAGAGAATATTTTTTTTAATAATTTCTTAAAACAATCGTCCTTTCAATAATCTTTCAAACAATTTTTTTTTATTAACTCGAAAATAAATTAATCCAATGTATAACATCCCTTCCCAACGAACAACAAATTTGAAAATAGTTTGACAGGTCTATTCCGTTTCTTGCTTCGTCACGCGCATAAATCGGTAGATTGGTAATAATCTTTCGCATTCTTTGCCAAACCCCAATTTCAGAATTTTGAATGAATTTTTTGGTTCAAACGTACATTCGTAATAAAATATGTATTAGTGAATTTTATATCATTTATTTAATTAAAACCGTATTTCCCGGACAATGATACGTTCAGTTCGCCTAAAAAAAATGAAAAAAAGTAACTACGACGACTATGTCATTTGTTCGACCACCAATTCCCTTTCATTTTCCTTTCAGTGCTGGCAATCAAACAAAGTTCAATCACCCCGCTCTTTTCTATAGGGCAGCTCGAGTAACGCGAAGCGCCATTGATGCGCTTTTGTGCAGAACAATTGCCTACTTCGCTGCACTACATTTTTATTATATGGTACCAGGCGAGGAAGGGGGGCATTGTGCTACCACGCGACATTGCCATTATTTTCAGTATTTTCTGAATATCCCAGTAAACGAAATAAAGTAGAATGGTCAATGACTCTTTTCCTGTTGTTATTGTAACATTTTCTCTCCAGCAATTGAAAATTGCGGCATTTCGAGGAAAAGCTTTGTATGCCGATCAGACTCGAAACTCGTACAGAATTTCATCTAATATTTCTCTATTAGAAAATGCACTATGACATCGCATAAAAACAAATTATATTCTTATCGTTAGATGCTCGGTTACTAAATTCTGAATTACAATTTTGTGGAAACCAGAGAGATATTGACCAATTTTTCAAAATCAATGAATGGTATATTAAATTTTAGTTCGTTAAAGCAATTCAAACATGATTACACGCGTGCGCGAGAAAATCCATAATTTGCCGGCTGAAGTTGTTCATGAAATTATTTCTTAATTATTGACATTCACCGGTAGAATGCTAAGCCACCGTTTTCTATTATCACGAATCCGATGAAATAACGCGAAGCAAAATTGAATAAAGCACGCAATAAATATTGTCGCCTACCAAACGTTCGAATAGCGCGGAAGAAGGCGGTCGATATTCCGTGCGAAGTTAGCAACGCATGCGCTACGACTATGTTTGAAGCAACTTCGGCACGGTCCACAGTGGCACTTTGGAACCTCGAAGAGGAGGGTTTTTGCGTCCTTTAATCCTCCTCTTTTGTTTTTGTTCCAAGAAAAGTACTTCCTTCGATGTAAACAATCCAAGGACTGTCATTCCTCGAAGAATTGGAAGGACGCGTGAGTAGTGATTTGTACAATTAATTTCACCACGAAATGCAACTGTTCGGAGACTTCGTGGATCTTCGAGTGTCAGATTGGGCTCCCGTGGAATTGGCTTTTTCGCAATTCTCTCGCCTCCTGTTACTTCGTGAAAAATATCAGTTTTACGTAACGCGGTTTTTTTTTCTCCTAACTATTTACACTTATGTGGTGTGGCCGTCTGGTTTATGAACATAACCTCGGATTTTACCACGGTATCCTCGGTGCAAAGGCGGGGCTTTCTTCGGAAATAAATTATACCATTAAAGCTCTCTTTTGTGAAAAAAAGGAACAGTAACAGTAAGAATTACTAATGTTCTTTCTGTTGATTTAATCGGAATTACGAATAATTTATTGAGATGATAGACGGGTTGTTCTTCATTTCAGTTTGACAGACTCTCAAGATGTCGACATCCGCAATATACATTTTGGACGTGAAGGGAAAGGTGTTAATCTCGCGAAATTATCGCGGAGACATCGAAACTGGCGTCATAGAAAAATTCATGCCATTGGTAATGGAACGCGAGGAAGAAGGCAACCTAACTCCGATTATTCAAACCACAGAGTGTACATACGCTTATATAAAATATAATAATCTCTACATTGTTTCGACTACGAAGAAGAATGCAAATATTTCATTGGTATTCGTATTCTTGCACAAAGTGGTCCAAGTCATGCAAGAATATTTTAAGGAATTGGAGGAGGAGAGCATAAGGGACAATTTTGTCGTTATTTACGAGCTTCTCGACGAATTGTTAGATTTTGGGTATCCGCAAACCACGGATAGTAAGATTCTCCAGGAATATATAACGCAAGAGGGGCATAAGTTGGAAATTCAACCACGTATTCCCATGGCTGTGACTAATGCTGTGTCTTGGAGATCGGAAGGTATAAAATACCGCAAAAACGAGGTTTTCCTAGATGTCATAGAATCCGTGAACCTCTTGGCGAATGCAAATGGAAACGTGCTGAGCTCTGAAATCGTGGGTGCCATAAAGATGAGAGTTTATCTATCAGGGATGCCAGAATTGAGACTAGGTCTCAACGATAAGGTTTTATTTGAATCCACAGGTCGTGGAAAATCTAAGTCTGTGGAATTAGAAGACGTTAAATTTCATCAATGCGTGCGTCTTTCTCGATTTGAAAATGATAGAACAATTTCTTTCATCCCACCCGATGGTGAATTCGAATTAATGTCATATAGGCTAAACACTCACGTTAAACCGCTGATATGGATTGAGTCCGTGATTGAACGGCACGCGCACAGCAGGGTGGAATATATGATAAAGGCAAGATCCCAGTTTAAACGTCGTTCAACGGCTAATAACGTAGAGATAGTGATTCCAGTCCCAAATGACGCGGATTCTCCTAAGTTTAGGACTACCATTGGCAGTGTTAAATATTCTCCGGAACAGAGTGCTATTACTTGGTTTATCAAATCTTTTCCTGGTGGAAAAGAATATTTGATGAGGGCACACTTTGGTTTGCCATCCGTCGTTGGAGAAGACATAGAAGGCAAGCCACCGATTCAAGTGAAGTTTGAAATTCCCTATTTCACCACTTCGGGGATTCAGGTTCGTTACCTAAAGATTATTGAGAAGAGCGGATACCAGGCATTGCCTTGGGTGCGTTACATTACACAAAACGGAGACTATCAGTTGCGAACAAATTAATTTGGTAACGATAACACACAAGATATTGCTGTGGTTTAAACCATCAGAGTTGGAGACGAAGAAGTGAAAACTAGTCGGTTTGCTACCCTTAGTATGCTTCCGAAAGTTCGAAATCAGCAACTTTGTAACTGTTCTCAAGATTGATTGTTGTTTAGTACGAAAGATATGCGGATCAGAAAAATAATTAGCAGTTGCAATACCAAGCAACAATTTCTTGATTCTGTTATTTGAAAGTTCGAGTTTTAGTAACATCCGCAGGTTTAGTACTCTTCAACAACAGCCAATATTTTATATGTACTAGTGGAGTTTGGTAATTCGTACAGAAGGGTAATTGCAATCTTTCTTTCATCCTAGCGTGATTCGCGTGGGAACAAGAGTACTTAATTTACTGTACCTACGTTTAGGTCAGAATATTTGTACACTTTGAATTTTATTTTTGAAATACGAGGATTATTGTAACGGTGGTTAATAAAATTTGATGATAACTTTTCATGAAAAATGGTAAATATATCCAAGACCATTGAATTTGGACATTTCCATAGAATACTTCACAGTTTAAACTCTAATAGTATTACATTAATTAGGAACATAATTAATATTGTATATCAGTATGATGATGGACATAACACTGTTATTATTGTATATCAATGTGTTAGTAACGTAAGGCACTAAGAGAGATGTATTAAATTTTTAAACAGATATTAAAAGCGTGTTTTTTTTTATCCCGATTCACCCCTATTCCTTATTATTTTCCGGAGCCATCATTCGTGTGGAACAAAAAATTGCATTATCATATTAATTTTCGACATACGTACAATATAGTTAAACTGCAATTGTTAAATTAATTTAGGGTATCTCGTAAATCCGAGTTATCGCTGATAATTAACAACGATTAAAGGAGATCAATACCTGCCTAACGTTTTCAAACGGGCTTTACGTCCACGACGTCAGAATCGTGGAAAATGCTGAAAAATAAGCGTTTCGAATGGAAGAACTTCTGGCTAAATGACACGACATCCCGCTCTGCACAAGATCTTAAACGAAAGATAAACGTCCACAAATTTTGCGAAGATTCCTCAATCCAGAGATCAATCACTCTATTGTAACACAATTTCACTGCAAACTTTCACCCGTCAGTTTTGCGGTCACGACGAGACTTCATGATGGCTGCCCATCAGGTGGCCGTCGCACAATTCTGAACTACTTCTCCAATTTAGGATATTGTCTGGTCGAACTCGGTAGTTTTGCAGATTTCTTTGATTTTCATCTTTTATTTGACAACTTCTGCAGAGCAAGATGTTTCATTTAGCCACAAGTCCAAAACTACGATTTGGTACGATTTCACCGATTTTCTCGCTTTTTCTTACGATATTCTCCGCTGTCTTTCTCAGGCATAGTACAGGCGTAGAAAGCCCGTTTTAAAAACATTAGACAGGTTTTGGTTCCCTCTAAAATTTAAATAATATTCCGTGCATTTTCCAATGTCAGTAGCCATAGGCGCAACTAGACCTCTAAAACCTGGGGTTTTAAAACTAAATGCCTCACAGATCCGTGGGGGGGCTGCGCTGACCACACCCCATACTATTACAACTACATGAGTTTACAAGTTGCAAATCTACAATAATCGATACTTAAAAACTTTTTTATCATTTCTAATCATTCGGCGTTTCTGCAGAGAACCGATTTTTCGCGGAACGGGTGGTCCATTGCATTCCAGGCGTTTATGAATATTTTATTGGACACACAATCAATTTTTCTCTAAAATGGATGTCGATTTATTTAATTTTCACCTTTCCTTTTGTTTCTCACTAAAACTCGATTCCGCATGTTACAACTTCGCGGTATACGAAACGGGACGAAACGAGAGTAATAAAAAAGAGGGTAGATAGATCACACCGACAGGCGAACGTAATAGTAGCGGTAAACATTTTCAGCCTCCATTTTTGGTGAATATTACACCCTATCGCTAAACGTCTATCACTTTTAGGAATATGGAATCATTTTTATTAACGAATTAATTTAATTCGCGTCAATTTGAAGAAAATTAATTTTCATGTATATTTGTCGCGTTAAATGAATAAAAGTCAGTACAAGTGGTAGAAGAAAAATGTAAATGGTTTCTGTTTCTCGTGAAATTCGAATGCGTCAAAATGTCGTGTCCATAAAACCTGTATAGTGTTCAAGTTCACGAGTGTATATCTCTCTGTATTACTATATCACGATATAATTTTATATTTTACGTTCATACAGCAACGCGAAATTCGACATAAAATATAACGTTAGAAATCCATTATAAATCGATTTGCACGGACGACAAACTCTGCGCATTGCATTAAATTCTACGTGTATGCGCGAAACAAAGTGGTTCTCGTTGAAATCGAGGAAACTCTATTAAACGATTAAATCCCTAGAATTCGTGTCACACGACAGTTTAAATCCTTGAAATCCGCGTCAGAGTAAAATAAATGATCAAAAGTCCGAGCGTTAAATGCACCATTCTCAATCTGCTCCTAGCAGGTAGAAAAAAATGCGGCACCAAGATATTATGCTCGGTTTCGCGAAAGGCTACTCTCTTCGAGAGAATGAAATAGGGTGAAACTGGTGGGAGGGGGATAGCGATAAATTTTCTACGAATCGACGTCGAAGCACGGAAATGAAGACACGGAAACTCGATTAGACCGGAATACTAGGAAGCATTTTTATTTTGCGGTTGATATGCCCGTGAGCACGAGACGGTCACGTTATGTAAATTTTCGTGGCGCACACGAGCGTGTAATAATTTTATGGTAATCAGTAGTTCCGGAAAGAATTTCGCACGCCCGAATGGAATGCATCGCCGAGGAACATGTGCGAAACGCGAACGCTGAAAAGAAAAAAAAAAAAAGAGAGAGAAAAAAAAATTAGAATGAAAATTCCTGACCCCGGTTGTTCTTTTGCGAGTAGTGCATTTCCATGCATATCGAAAAAAGAGGATGAGAAAAAAGTGCGGCTATTTATTCGTATTCATTGTCCGGGCGGGGAAATTTTTTCTCTGCCCGCAATGCAAAACCAGTTTGTACGTTATACCGCATTACGAATTGGGCACGCACTCGGTTGGCATAACCCGACAGTCTTTTGCAACGGAGAGGATAAAAATACCATGTTCGTTTAACCACCCGGTATTTTGCGTTAAATTGAGATCATTCAAAATCCACATGCACGAGTAAAGTTGCACTCAGCCTAATCAATGGTGAGATAATACAGGGCGGCGCTTCAGATAAACAGCTTGGCAAAAATCACATTTACCTTTCTCTTATGTCTTGCAGAAAAATGAAAGTCTAAATATATAACGGAAACATTGTCAGACAACCTATAGAGCGATTTTGAAAAATATTTATTCTTTTTCTTGAAACTAATTATTAAAAGACGTGACACTTTTTGGATCGGTGTTCCCCCAAGAGCTTAAGCGTTTGCGATGACATATTGCATGTCAAAGATATTCATGAAAATGTACGGTAAAATATTAATGTTTTTCCCATTTCTATCCGCCTTGATGTTCAAATATATTTACTGTGGTATGTAACATGGGTGATTTTCGATTAAACATCAGAATCTCGATCGGTTTTTGCATCTCTGGAGACTGGTAACCCTTTGATCGGCGAATCAAATCGAATGAAATTAACAGCGTACATACAGGTTAACGAGTTTTGCAAACAGGATGTCTTATATATTTTTGTTTCGGAACGGTATACAAAATGTGAAAATTGCATACCGCAAATTTGGTCATAATTTTGGAAACTCATAGTTTTCCAATATTCGCTTAAGCGTGTCGACTAGTTAAGTGTTTCACTAATCTCACACGTTTTATCGTGGTCGCTGCGTTCTGTAAAAATCACACCGGTTAGGATAATATTTTATGTGTTTCCGTATTTATGGGGGTCGATGTATTTATTCGCAACACTAGTTATGATGCTATGGTACTTACGATAATTCATTTGCCTGAAATTTCTGCCCGGAGGACGTATTTATACGTGCGTATATGTTATACATATATATATATATCGCAGTCTTTGGGGGTGGTATGATCGATAAAGGTCAATGTATCCTCGGTATAGTAGAACTTCTTTGCGCCCAAGAGCAATTTTCAGCTTATCGAGCCGCATAGAGATTCTGGTAAGTATAGGTCTAAATTTATTGTTATTAGAAAAGTAATTTACAGATGTGGCCCGTAATCTTGGCGTAGAGATATTGGCAGATAAATGTTATTAATTTTGCAGCGTCTACTTAATAAGGATATTGTGGACTGTAAAAGACAAAATCTACTGCTATACAGCCACGGAGTCTACTCCAAGGATCCAGAATGTTCAGATTAAATTCGAGATTAATTAACCGCCGCGCAAGATTAATTACCACTGGCACAGCGTATGATACGATAAATCACACAAATCGTTCAACCGCTAAAGCGTTCGCGACGATATATTTTGTATCGGTGATAACTACGAATATGCGCGGAGTAATATCGATAGTTCCTCAGTTTTTTCGACATTTACCTTTGATTCTACATTTTCATATTGAAAGAATCACTTTTTATCGTCAGACTAAAAACAGACACTAGGCCGTGGTCCGTAGTTTTCCGACCTCTGGCCTACTCCAGCGTCCAAAATCCTGGTTTTGTTCCGTTTTGCTTTCCATCGCAACAACTTAATCTTCATCCCTTCCACGTCCTTTCTCGCACGATGATAGTTTTCTTTAAATCCACGAATCCTCACCATCCACAGATTTTCTACATCTCGCAAACAGCGAAGTACATTTTCATTAGGAATATTCTTAAAACCTCTAACTACCATTTTCCTGATATTGGAAAACGTTGTCTTTGAACGTACCACGTAACTATAAAATAAATTAGGGAATCGTTGAATCGTTCTTCAAGTTGGAAGTCATGTTATGTACAACGATCTGTTTGTACATTACAGGGTTGACAGTTTATTGCGAGCGGGACTCGGATAAGAGAGTCAATAACCGAACTGTTTATCCCAAACGGGGCACGGACTTCGGCAATCGATGATATCGCGTCGCGGCTACGTCGAAATTGCTTAACAAGTTGTGAGCCGCGTCAATTTGACGTGACTTCCTCGACGAGCCACGATGGTTTTTGCTGATACGCGATGGATATTATGATGAAATTTTATCAAACATTTTCTTTACCGTTATTCGTAATTTTATTAGACCGTTCAAGGGTCCGCTTGAACTTGATCCTGAGTATTGATTACAAACTTCCCTATGTTTAGTCGATTAAATGGTTGCGGGTTTAAAAGGAATGAATTTATTGTTATAATGCACAGCAGATTAAATTTCAGGGATCCGAACTGCTAAATGAATTACCAGGTTAATTAAACACTGTGCGTGTCTTTGAAATCAATGATACTCCTTAAGCAACTAACATACGTTACGCGTGGTTAGATTTTCCTTCGCGAAAGGAAAGAATGAACTTAACCCCATTAAAGTGTTATGCCAGTGGTTCTCAAACTTTTTTTCTGGCATCACACTGAAATCATTGAACAAACTTCACGTCACACCCATTATTATTATTTTTTCTTTTTACAATTAGAAAAGAATATATTTTGCTAAAGAAAAGATTTAGCTTTTTACATATAAACAATCCAACATTTTCCGGTATCCAGTTTAAGAACCACTGGCGTATGCAAATGACCGAGATGGAGCGTTTCTCTCTTCTCTTCTGGAATATTCCGTGCTTGAAAATTTCCCTAGTGTGTCATTTACGGTTTTAAATCGTCTATGTCACGGTGACAGTATATTACGCACATTTAACTTCCATCAGATTCTATAAAACACGATGTTTCGTGTGCATATTAGATTGGCAGATTTTAAATTACGCCCATAATATCAGACCACTGGGAATACTTTTTATATGGGGCCTTTGACTCGTTATTTTGCTTTTCGTACTAGCGATCGGTTTATCACCACTTGTCGATACCACTTCTTCCATCCTTATACTCATCCCTTCCATTTTGCATTCCGAAAAACTTAGTTTCCCTAACATCTACAGATCTAAATGTACAGCAGACTTTTTTGCAACCTCGGAACTGGATACTTCGAAATCTGAGATTTTTTCTCTCAAGCTTCTTCCCAGCGACATCTGTGAAGCTAATCTCCATCAAATCACATGCATACGTTATTGTATCCGTGCATTTCGTTAGAGCGTAATTCGTCGAATATTTATAGTTAGTTAAATAAAAGTATTTATTTCCAACTCCGACGTTACGACACCTGGACTTGGATCATGACAGTTCGTCCAACGAATAGTATCCAGGAAATATGTCAAGAGTGCTGTATTACATTTTTCAACACATTGAAAATCTCTGTACATTAGTTTCTGTCAGAAATTTGTCCCTATAATTTCAAAAGTTCTGGCATGTTAAACAATTCTAACGGCAAAGTTCTTTTCGAACGCTCCGGGATTCATCGAACATGCCCAAAGCAGTTAGCGACATCACGATGCGAGTGCGGAACTCCGCTATGGGTATTTGACGCAGGCCGCTCGCTATTATTCCACCAAATTGACTGCTTTAATACTAAAAATGTGCGCCTGGCAAATTTTGTTTCATGTCGCGAATGAGGAAAAAGCAAAAATAGTGGTTCCGTATGACGTTCCGTCCCAATAAACCATCAAAGTGGAAATTTTTCCGTTACAAAAGACCACTTTAATTTAAACGAAAACGTGGAAAATTATGTCGCGATTTTCATTGATGGGAGGTTATTGAAAATTAAAATCCAGCGTAATGCCACATACACATATTTTAGATTACCAACCAGATCGTAACAAAACTACGAAGCATAACCGTTCAGGGGTCCAAAAAATTCGTCGTGCAGCAGACATGAGTGAAATTCTAGCAGAACTTGGCTCTTCGGTATGGTTAAACGTTTCCGAAGGGAAAATACAATGCCCAATATTCCGACTAATGAAAATGCTTTTGAAGAAATTGATGATCGCCATAAAGATCTAGGTATATGTTTTTCGTAGATTACGAGCATCACCTTTTACAAAGTCAGACTCAAGTTTATTTCCCATTTTTCTATTATTATTACGAAACGGACGCTAGTAAATAATTCTTGATTCACTTACGGCATGAAAATCCACTAAAACTACTGATTTATCAAGTGGGTAGTCGAAATGCGCGGAACGGACGCTTGCACCCTAACGTCACGCCAAAGCGTCGCGTCCCACGTTCCATGTTTATTTTTTAAATTTTCTTACCCTTCCTAACGACTATACTCACGACGGTGTATTGAGATTCGTCAGTGTCAAGCACCAGCTGCACTCTCGTAGATGAATAATTCCGTCAATGTCAGGGGAAGACTTTTCTATCCATTGAAATAATATAATACGGAATAAGAAACGCGGCGGACGTTTCTGGCAATTGGCGCGGAGAAAATATGTAGCAGATGTACACCTGCCTACCTCATCCAATATTAAACTTCCGCAAAGCTATCCGGTACAATTGTGCGGTGCATAAAAATGCAAAGGGCTTGTTACACTAACACTTAATCTTCGTGAAATTAATATGAAATTCTTGATCTCTGTTACCAACACAGATGATGGTCTCTGTTCAAACAAAGAAGAAAACTAACTTTCAGTCTTTCCTGAAATGATACCAGGTCTAGGTCTGGTGCACTCGTACTTGTATTGGATTCCGTGCAATAGAATCAATTCAACCACACTTTCTTTAAAATTCAACTGAACTAATTAAAAGGTTTTATTTTCAACGATACAGTTCCAGAGTTCACGCAGATGAACTGGGCCTTGACGATTATTGGAGTTCAAATCAGCCACAGTCTTTACTGAGTTGTCAATTGTTTAATTCTCCACGCTTTGTGTCATAAATCTATAAATATGTTATTAACAAAAATCGGTAATGGAAGCGGAAGTGCGAAAACTCTCGGGGATGGACTTTGAATAGAAAGTGTGTGAGTCACAGGTTTCGACTTGCTTGCAGGATATCTTGTCAAAACGGGCTTATCTCTGTGACTAAACTATTTTCGACGGAACGCCTTCAAGATTGAAGGAATAAGTGAAAATTATTGGTACTGCGAACAGCTTGGATTGTCAGTGCAATTGCTCGGTTGTTGACGAGCAAAAGTTTTAATGCAAATTTTTTAGCACGCATTGCACGGTCGTTTAATCATTGGACTATTCGCGTTTGCATTGGGCTTTCGTTCGAGACCTCGTGTGTACCGTTAGCTTATTTTATTCAGCCAGAAATTCTTGCCTTGGAAATGCTTATTTTCCTCTCTTCTGTCGCCACGCATACTACAGTTCAGAAAAACAATATAAAATAGCAGACCGAGGTGAATTCTCTTTAATGGTGTAAACAGAATTATTATTATGGGGTGGAAGTTCCCCAAGTTTCTATAACTCTGTTGTGAAGCTTTATAATTTCTTAAATTACATTCTGTAGGAGCAAATCAGTTTCAAATCTGGTACAGTTCTTCCACGACTATTTTACTTATTCGGTTTCCACAGACATTGACAAATCCGATGTCGGTTGTCAATTCCATTTACCAGTTGAAACGGAAGGATGTATCCTAATTTTGATAGAAGACGTCTTCCATGCTTGCTCTTCCTCAGGCGGAAATATAGAAAACAGGAAAGAAGACACTGGCTGCATCCGTTGTTGACAGTGAGATATGCGGAAGGATGTTTGTACATTTTTTAAACATAGAAGCGATGAATCAACGTTATTTAACACTTTTGCGTGTGTACGCGTACGTTCTATTTTCTGATCGCACGAGTAATAGACAGTACTCAGCGTCAACACGCTGCAATGGGATGTGAATCAGTTGCCTGTCAGCGACAATTATGGATGCCCGAGCAAGTTTACATAAAGAAATATTGAAATGGCAATATCGGTATCGGCAGAAGCGTCCGATTTGTGGAATTCAACGCCGATCGCAGTCTCGGCAATCGGCGAGTGGACCGATAATTCTGTCGGAACGGACTGCGCGTGAAAGCTCCCATTTGATTGCGTTATCCGATATCGGCGTTGGCTTCAACACTGATGGCACGATTACGATATCTTATGTTACGCGCTACGGTGCGTAATTGTTTTCCGCGGGAATTTTCAGCGAAAGCATGCGCGCAAACTCAATTACGTTGTACGACCTTTAGAATTTTTGAAATTTAAAAATAAGAGGAAAACGTAGAAAAGACAGGACATCTCGTTCAAACTTATTTCTACATATACATAGTCTATACATAGTACACGTGTTTTTACTCATATGATGATGTCCGTAGAGAGATATTGCGTATTTTACTGCCGGGGCTAAACGTGTTAATAAAAATAACGTAGAATATAAAATTGTCTATACATTCGTATAATAAAGTAAAACTCAGTATTTTAACGTTGAATGATTGATGTATTTTAATAGTTATAGTTATAAACCAAATATGTCAAAGCTTGACCACAGTTCATTAGCGCTCCTCTTGCAATGAATGTTGCGCGTTAACGGTATTGGATGAGAATTGTACTCTATACTCACATAATAAAAAAAAGCAACGGCTGCTGTTTTCATAAATTGTTATTTATTCGTCCTCGAGGGGTGACACCCTTTTTGGGCGTGGCATATTTCGAAACGTATGCTTTTGCCCTCATTACGTAATAAACTGTTAAGTATTTATTTCAATTTTATAGAAGATTTGAAGGATTGAAATTTATAGTCGCATTCTTGTGCCCTACCGATTCTTTATCGTATACATATAACTAAAAAATTGAACCATAACAAACGCCCTATCTTGGTTAAACTGACGGTGAAACAATGTCAAAAATTACAGATTTTGTATTAGTTTCATCTATGTAAACAGCTGGTTCCAGGATAAAAAAACTTGACGCTATTTTTCCGTGTCTAGTTATTATTATAAAAAATCAACAAAATCTATTTAGTTCACATAATTTAAAACTCGTTTCTTAATAATTGTTTTCACAGTATTTTCCCTACAAAATGTATCATTTTTAGTTATCCAACTTTAGTATATTTTCCTAATCCGTAAATTCGCAATACCTTTGAAAAAATTATGATTGTACCACTGTGTGTCTTTCGATTTCGGTATTTGAGTTTGATAGGTAATTATTTAACCTATTATTTCCACCCCAAGAAAAATTAATTTTGTCCTACATATTTCCCCTAATATTCATAATTGTTAGTTGCTACACTTATTAATCGATTTAATTAGAAGTATGTACTGTCGAATAACAACCGTGTAGAGAAACGGTGATTAAGAGATTCTTAATGTAGTTCACGAAGAAGTTTCAGCGAACCAGTGTTGAACTTCGTGTAATGTGCGCACGCTTGCGTAAGAATTTCAGGCTCGCTCGCTCCGGGGTAAATGGAATTCCCCCTCTCGACAAATATTCTCCCCGCCATACTACACCATTCTTTCAAATAATCGTGTCGTATATTTGATAAATTTACGATGATGCGCATAGATGACGTCATACCCGGTTATCATCGGCGACCCGTCGAGAAACGAACCCCATTCGTGGGAAGACACCCGCGGTTAGCAAAGGGATCCCACCACCGAGTAATTTCGCAAATTTGTCTTTTCCTGCTGAGCCGGTAATAGAAAAAACGTATTTAGCAGTCAGCGTCGTATTTAGCAGTGACCGTCAGCGCCCAGGAAATCTGACGCGATCACGGTGCTCGGTGTGTAATGGGATGCGTCCAAAGTCTCCGGGGGATCTTCCCCGTGTTGCTCGCGGCATCCATTTCGATCAGTACGCCACCAGGGACTTGAGAAATTCTGACAAGACCGATTTAAAGTTGTGCTCCGATACTCCGTCGCAAAGTCTTGCGGACCGATATCTTCGGTGTTTCTGCTGCAGGATATTAAAACTTAGGTGAAAAATGTGCAGTGGCTGTCAGGCCAGTCGAATACATCAGGGACGCGAAGGTACCGGCGCGGCGATCGAATAAAAATGCGTTCCATCGGGACAACAAGAAAGCGTACAGCCGCAAGCATGTACGTACAAAGGAATTCGATAATGGGGATTATAGGTGGTATGAGCTGTGGGATTATCAGCGCACACGTTACTCATCATGTGGCGTAGCGAGAGGTGAATGCCCGTGCATGCCACCAAAGGTAGAGAGCGCCACTCGACGTAAATTGCACAGTGTACGTAAGTATCGTACAATTAGGTATATTTGTTTGGTGTGCCGCAGAATTGTGATAATTAGTTTACCTGTGACGCGAGATAAAGAAAGTTAAAAATCCTTTAAAGTTAAAAAAGAAACCAATTGTTCGATTAAGTCAATTTGAATTAGTTTTTATTTTATTTATCAGCTAACCAGTTACGTGACAATTGCGTCGTATACGTTCTTTCCTCCTCTTTGATCGTGTCGCACATTGACATGGACAGATTCGGCTCATTGTCAGACAGCGAGACAACTAATATTAAGTCTTTCTACATATTCTTTCGAACACTTGTATTTTTTCGCTGATTTTGTTTTAATATAAAACACTGTTAAGTACAAGTGATACTTTAAAGAGTCGACTGTGGTATCTCATTTTATCCATCGATAAGTCTCGAATTCATTGAATCGAATCCGAGAACTGCGAAAGTGCCTGCATTACGCATAAATTGGTTTACGGACGACCTCGCACTAAACGTCGTCATAGTTTGATGAAACACAAATCTGTTACGATAATCAAAGAGCAAGTTAGACGAAAGTTATAACTCAGGGTTAACAAACGAGTATATTTCGTGTTATCGAGGTAATTCAGTTTCTTGCAAAATACCTGTATTTTAACGAGATATTAATTTCCGTTCATAATTTGGGATAGTTATGTATGAATTTTGATGGGGTTATATTAAATTCCAAGAGAGATTGCGCTAAACAACGTAAAGCGATTTCGCTAATCTCGCTACCTATTGAATTACAGAGATATGAATCGTAAAACCCACGTTAACTTCCGACCGCCCGTCTGGTGTACAGTTGCGGAAATATGTTTCAGAGGAGTTTGCCATTGGTAATTCAACTCGAGTTTATGTTCCTTGTGTACAAAGTGTTAGCGCGAAGTTACGGCGTAGAAATACCGTATTGCGAATCTCGAAACTGCAGTTTGGCGACTAAAATAAACATACGATTTATGGCGTCGCTCTGCACACGTCTGTGTGATTCCAAGTTTCCGTATCTTGTAGTTTGTAATTCTTTTAGCACCTGTTTTCACTATGTAAATATTTTCTACTGATCGAAGTATATACTCACTCTCGCTTCTGCAGCCGGAAGATTAAATAATCGACACGTGATAACGAAAAAGGAATTTTATTAACAGATATCGGACAGACACGCGCTGTCGTGATTCGCGCGTCATTAGTTCTGATTTTGCGCACCTGTGCTATGCCGCAAGGTGTATCTCATTGCGCCCACTTATTTTCCTACGCGAGGGCAAATAGTCGCTACGATCTACGTCCTGCCCAAGACTAGCTTTGTTGGATGATCAGCCGACACGAGAAGTTAGTTGGAAGACGTTTCGACAAAAAATAGTTTTCTCACAAAGATAAGCCTGTTTTGACGATATATCTTGTAAGCAATTCCAAACCATTATTTTTTTGTTGTACCGAAATAATTGTGTGTGGTTCTATATTATAGAATCTATAATTTTTGAGCGCCTGAAAATACTTTTCTTTTGCTACATTAAGTGTAACAAATGAGATAGGAACGCGGCACACGTTCTTTAGTGTATCGCGAAAACATGGGAACAGAATTCTAAATAGTTATGTCCTAGTTGTGTCTATAGATGTGTCTATGATCACAATAGTTGTGTCCTATAATCACAAAGTGTGCGCCTTTGTTAAGGTTACGGTACAACTAGCGCGGAACGACGGATATCAATATTTCAGATACGATTTATGTCTCTCAAACTCATAATGGTATTACAAATGAAATGATCAAATTCAATTTATGTACAATATGTAATTTTTTCCATGTTCAACACCCCGGCGACCAGTGTATACTCTATTCCAGTTAAGGAAGAACCTCGACGGTTTTCGAGGTTCGAGGTTTTCGGTCGGCGAACGGTTTTCGGTCGGCCCGGTCAAGTTCCATAGCGAGTGGTGGGGGAATTTACTCGCTGTGCTGAAAGGTGAGACGGTAGCCAGAGCGTGACCCATCCGGGGGCTAAATTCGCCCACAGCGCTGCCAAAGTTCCTTCTTAATTGAAACAGATGGTAGGTTTAACGTTAAAAGGACGAGAATGGTCAATTGCCCCGGAAGGATATAGAATATGTCGGTGCGTGTCGCCTGGTATCGCCCGGTACGGCTTCGACTGATAGTATCATTGTTTCTTTTTCACTTCTTTTATTAGAAGAGAGTAAGAAAGGGATTGTGGGTTGGCCATTGAATTATGGCAGAGGGCCATTGAGAAGGATGTTTAGCGCATCAGAGTCCTGACAAATTTCAATGTATTATAGAATACGATTACGAAGTATAATGATTGTGAATTCAGTTTGAGCTGATTTTGCCTGTACAATTTTAGAAAAGAATCGTAATAAAGGACTTGCGATTTTAAGTATGCGGATAGCTTGCAAGACACCCTACCGCTCCCTACCTACCATGACAGGGAACTAATAATTACGGAGAATCATGGGCAAAGATAGTAATCCAAACATATATATAATAGCCCATTGCTATCATTTTAACAAAAAACCACGTTTACGTCACGAATCCAACAAGTAATTTTGCCACCTCACAAATCTTTAAATCTTGAGAGTGAACCCTGTTCCATAATCCCTTTCCTTCAATCGCAAACTTTATATGACAAGAGTGATATCAAATATTAAATAAGCCTCGTCGGTCATTTTGAAGTGATTACAAACATAACGTATCTACAACAATAACGTAACACCTGGATCCATTTATTGTCATGAACGAGATTTATTCAACGACCATAATTTTTGCGCACGTATTTCATATCCGAGCGATTCCAAATTGCCCGCGGTGGCACACACGATGCCGAAAAAGAGCGAACCAAGGCTTAGTTCGAAACGAGATTCTAAGTTATAGGGTTTCCACGGAAAAACCGCCATTTACCGGAGTCATTTAGGAAGATTCCCTGGGAGCGCTTGCAAATCGTGCACCCCCACTGATTTATCCCCTAACGTATAATAGAAGTTCGAGGGATGGGTGTTAAGCTTCGATGGGAGGACTACGTCGCGTCTGTTCTTGGGGTGACAAGATTGACAAAATGCCACTCCTTCGGGAAGACCACGGGATCCGTCATTGGCTTCGAGCCAATCGGCCGCCACGTTTCCTTGTTTTCGCCCTCTGACTTCGACATCTGATTGCAAATTACATTCGCCGAGCGAGGCCGCAAGCTACTCAGTTCTTCTACCCTTCGTCGAGGTCGATCCCTCTCGCTGCATCGTGTTTTTGCGAGCCTTCGTGCTTTTACAGGACTATTTATACACACCCGCCATGCTCAAGAATAAATTACTTACTTCACCGGATTTTATTACCTGCCGAAATAGGAGAGTTCTACTCCGTTCGATGTGAAAAAAATCCTTCAACTACGAATGACGATGCGATGACATAAGAACGAATACAATATTTTAAATATTTGATTATTTTTCTGTTTTTAATATCTTTTAATTCAATAGCGGATATTTGAAAAAAGTGTCATTTTTTAGATAGCATATCTGGTGAATAGCTGGACCAATGTTGATCCAATCATACTCAAGTTACTCATCCCGGGGCAGTGTTTCCGATTGTTACTGTATTAAAAAAAAAAATTCATTTTTTAATGCGGTTTGACCACCTCGAAAACCCTATTCGTTATTTCCTAAAGAGATACAAGATCTAGTTTTCGCGTACTTATATTTGACTCGAAACAAGATCTTGTCGCTGGATTTAATTAAAAATTTTACGATCCATTCCACGATACATGTTGTTTGCTCTCTGAGTCATTTTGTTCCTGTGTACGTGTTACGAGATTTTGTGAAATCTGATCGCTGTTGCATATTAAATAGATACACGGGTCCGCGAACGGAAGGTATAAAAGAATGATTCGTAACACAGTGTACATCAAGGGTTTCCAACGTTGTTGTGATTGTGGACCGCCTAAGTCTTAACTTTACGTATATGTTCCCTCATATACGCATGTGTAATATTCATAAATGAACTTTTTATTAGCACAAGCCGAAAATACAACGATGAACCAATTCCTAAATTGTTCTTGTGAACCTCATCAAAGCTTCAATGGACCCAGGTCGGGAAACGTTGGTGGATATATTTAAAAGTGAAGGTATCGAGCGAAACTTCGCAATGATATTTATCATCCAGCCCGAAGTGTAGGTGCGAATTGCTGCAATAGGGCTCCGGTCAGGATAAGCTTGTCCAGAATGTTCCAGGATGTTTTAAGGGATTGTTGCCAATTAAGAGTTGGAGCCCAACGTACAATTGATGATGGAACCTTATATAGAATGTTTTGTTCGATCTACTCTCGCAAACGGCACTTTACTTTCACTCACGTTCACGATTCCAAAGGCTTGCGCTGTGCAACTAATTACCTTTGCTAAGGCGTAACACGGAAACGCTAATGTGGTTACAAGAGATGCTCAGCTACTACGTAGCTGACCGGTAATTACTATGTCCTGTACGTGACTGTTGATCTGAATGCTCTACACTAACGGGCGTCGCGTGTTTTTATACACGCAACGTTTTCCGAAATTCTGAATGGAGAATTCGCTTAGTAGCTAATTAGGATGTATGGTTTATTTCCCTGTTCGATTTGAGTTACCAGGCAGCCTTAGAAATGCGTCTATCAACGTTTTAGCGCAAGGACGTACTGCCTGTTTCTCGTTACGTCTCAACAATCGCAATGGATGTTAATGAGGAGTCAGGATGGTATAGATATTGGTACTTCGAAAACTGAGGAGAGCGAACCAGGGGAAATTCGGGTTTAAGTACCGCTTTGATTTCTCGACAATATGGTAACACGTTAAATATGGGAGGGGTATTTATACCTTTTTCTCCGGCCTGTAGTAGAATACGGGAAGGATATTTTTACCAATTTTGTAGTCTTATGGTTGTTGGCAGATAAGATATTATTACTCGCTTTTTTGTTAAATATTTCACGTTAACCTTGGAATAAAGAAGTGCATCACTCCAAAGACTTTCTATTGCCTGTTTTACGCTGATGAAAGGGCGCGCTGAACACCCGTATCTAATGTGTTAACAAATACAAAATAAACGTAAAAATAAGCGTTCATTAAAGTCTGGTATTTTAATATCCGGTTTGAATATTTCAGGCGTACCAGCGCGAGATCTGTGTACGTCGATTTGCATTTTAACTTTTCAATTTTAGCATGCAAATGATATTATGATTGCGCCCGCTGTATGTTCTTTTCCCAAAGCGCGCCGTTATAAAGGTGATAAAAATCTGCAGCAGTCGTTGCACCTGTACCTGTCCTCGTCGTCTCTCTAAATAGAAGAAAATTCCTATTCCAATTCAGAGATACCTTTCGTGAGGTACTACCAGACTCCAGATATTCCGTCGAGCATTCTCGTTAAAGCAATAAGTGGAAGGGAATATTTATACAGAGAGTAATCTACAAAAATGCATAAAAAATTTAAAAAAAAAAGGAACTTTTAAAAAATTCTACTTCCGACTAACTGTATAGGCACGCTTGCCGTGTTGTAAAATCGGTGAATTTGTTTGCACGGCTATGCGTTCCTCACGGAGTTAAATGCAAGACAGAATCGTTTTGTAATCTCTAAGGGATACTTATCCACTTAATGGCCGATAGCCATGGTCCGAACCAAACAGAAAACCTTTCCGGGAAGAGATTTCGAAGTGCCCATAGATGGGTCATTGTGAATGTGCTTTGTCCGAGCTGTTTCACTTTGGTTTCATGAATTTGCTCTCTTTAGTTCAATGTTTCCTCTTTAACTTCTCGAAGATTTTCTCACATATAATCCGTATTTCACAGGCGACAGTATATTAATTGTCGCAATTTCAATAACGTACATCTTATTTCTTTTTCTCCTTTTACATTTGATTTAAGGAGTGCTTAAATCAAATGTGAAAAGTTGAATGAAAATATAACGAATCTTTGACAGGCTACCGCTGACTTGCCGAAGGCTACCGCAAAAGAAGTTTTGACCAATTAAAATTTTTAACTCTAATAATATAAACAGAGTTTGACGAATAGACGTTACATAATTACAAGTAAGTTAAAATTAGCAATCTCAACTGTTTAATAATACAACAGTATTGGATTCTACCTCACCTGGGTGTATTGCAAGCATAATTATTGTTATAATGATAGTAATAATAATAATTATTGTTATGCTTTGGTTTGAATAGTTGTATGATCGTTGCATTCGGTACATCGAAGAATAAGTACACAATATAATTGCAGGTCTGTGTTTGTATTTCTCCTAATCAGTTCGGAAATTTTGTGGACGAACTTGATGGTGCACTGGAAAATCGTGCAAACACGAAAGTTGGAAACACTTGAATTATTATGTCATACCTAGATTCGGAAAAGTCATTCGATTATATGAGTTAAAAACTTGATATAGTGTGGAGATTATATGTGTACAAAAATTTCTATTGTGTAGCAATTACACAGGGTGTTCCGTCAGTGGTGGTAGATATTTAAAAGTGTAACACCTGTAACAAATCTAACTAGGTTTTTCCTTATCGGAAATATCCGAAGCACGTTAGTTAACGATATATAAACGATAACCGGAAACCAATTGGAGGGACGGGGATGGTAAACCGCCTTTGAAATCCGAAAAATTTTCCTTCTGAAAAAAAAATAGTTTGATTTCGTAGACCACTGTAACGCTAGGGGAGAGATTTTAGTACCTTTCGGGCTGTTTGTTACCGTACCATTGCCAATTATTATTAAGGCGGCGAATTTGACACCGTGGTTCGCCAGCGGTAGTTTGTGCACCGTGTTTATTTACATAACGCACATCGAAACGTCGACAATCAACGGATCGGCATTACTACATGCCGTGTGCAGCGCGATGTCCTCTTTGGGGCGTATTTGCATACGCGCATACGCCAACAAACAGAGCGATACTCGAATACATTAACCCCCGAGCTTAACGCCGAAGGGACACCTCCGACGTCTCCAAACTACTCTGTATTTGCATTTGCCGATGCCTACGCTCCTCTGGCGATGGTAAACCCTTGATAACGCAGCGAGATTCGCGTTAGTTCCGCGCGAAAAACTTCACGATGGAAACGTTACTTCGTTTCGGAATGTCGGATTTTTCACGGACGCGCATCACTGGAATTGAAATATTATGTCGGTAGATGTAGCGGATCGTAGCGTCATCAAATTCAAATTATGTTTGGTGAACGGAAAAATATAACGTACCATAAATAAAAATTTTAAAAAGCAATTGTTTGAGCATTTTTGATAAAGTCGCCATATTCACTCTGTTTAATGCAAAGTTCTTAAAAATCATCACGTGTAAACTTATGACATTACTTTCTTTCATGTTATCACGGTATTACTCTTATCGTGGATTTAGTCGAGTTTTCACTACACGTGTTCCGTTTCGCTAACGTGAGCTGTATAGATTTTTTGGATTATTGAGATCGCGGGATTCTGAGTAGGGGGAACCATTACTCGATCGTTATCGAAAGCCGAGGCGATGCAAGATTTGCAAAAAAAAACAGCTACCACCAAAAAGTGCCACGGATGTTCTCGGTTTATTGCAAGAAACATTAAGTTGACGAAATTTATAATTCGGGAAGGTTGACAAAATGCTCAATCGGAAGCAGATTTGTAATTTTCTTTTCCCTTCATGGCATTTTAAGAATTATTTTTTAAACGTAGTCAAATATTAATTCTCATTTAACAAATTATTTAATTATGAATAATGATAATTATTAATTGATTATCATTTAATTAGCATTAAAATATTATGAACTTCCATCGCATAATGTTCGTTTCACGGTAATGTGCTTTATCATTTCAAATTCCCAATACTACCTTATAATTATTATGAAAAAGTACGCGTGTCCACCGAAGGATTACGAATTTACAAATTTATAATCGAGGTATTATTTTTGTATAACTACATTTGTGAGCAAAAGTTACGCTTTACGTCACGCGTATTGTAATGCACTGAAACTCCGAAGAGGTTACAAAAGCAGAATTCCGTAAAAAGCTTCTATTACTGATCGAAAAACAATCAGCTTTTCGATTACTTTCAATTTCAACGTTGTAGGATTCACAGCGTTCCTATTATTCTTCCAAAGTATGTTCTAAAACAACTTACGAGGATTTATTCTATCAACGCCTTATTTTTCTCGTTACTTTATTTAACGCAAATAAAAAATCTTTGCGTTTACTCGTACCTCGACCACAATAGAAGATGAAATCGTCAGCTTCGCAGAGGATTCATTTATATCAATTATTGGCATGGTCGATTACTGGAAATTCCATTCGTCGAAGGTTAGTTATTACAGGAACGCTGGTCGACAATCGAACTCCGGATAAATGCAGCTCGAGGCTGTTATATATGCGCCGTGTATACTTGCATGTGTGTAAACGCCGACAAATTACCTGCGCCCGAATAATGTGTCGGTTCACGTTAAACACGAGAATTGCGGTGGGATCTACCTTGCACTAAATGCGATAATAACGATTAGTATTCTGTTGACACTTCTATTGGTTGGATCGCATACGTCGAATTCATTGGAAACGAGGTATTGGAATACACGTTTACTCTATTTTTTTTACATGATATTAATTAATGCTAGGGCACCACTGCGCTGTCGCATAGACGTCAATCAAGGTATGCCGAGATACCAGACTTCCAGATTTTCATATTGAGTCCCGTCACTTTTTCCTTCCTTACGTTCATCCCTTCCGTTCCACTTTCCGAAAAATCTAGTCTACCTAGTTCCTAAGTTCTACAGATCCAAACGTTTATCTGATTTTCTGCAGCCTCAGAAGCGAGTACTTCATATTCATAGAGTTCTCTCGCAAACTTCTTCGAGGCGACGTATGTTGAGCTCGTTTTCCGTCGTCCCGCACATTATATACATACGTTGTATCCGCGTATTTCGCTCGAGGGTAATTTACAACTCTTCGAACTGGATCGCAATACTACTGGCACACGGAAGAAGCGATAATTAAATGGAATGACAACGTTGTTGACGCTTTACACGAAGGTTATAGGTTACACCCGAAGGTCGTCGAACTACCGTTGCTTTCGTTGCACTTGAATGCATTAGCCTGGCTTAAAGTCGCGACGTCGATGTCTCTCTTTGAATTTGCATTTACCGCAGTACCCACGCGTATTTGCATTTAGTTACGAATCATTGCCGTATACCGGCAAACCTTGAAGGTCGTTTCGTTTTGATGAAGCGTCAAAAATATACGTGGAGTTTAATCAACATCCGTTATACCTGTTTGGAAAAAAATAACCGTATCCATTGATTTCGTCCGGTACATGATATCTTGTGGTTTACCCTAATTTTCCGGAATTGTTGAATACCGTTCGAGTGAATCAAGGTCTGGTTTTGGGAAGTTAACTGAATTTATTAATTACTACTTAAATATCACTGACGAACTTACTAAACTGCAAATATACGATAATAAAATAACTTTAAGAAAACTTTGGTTTTGAGAGAACTTTTATGTAAATGGAAAAGATATGGGAGAGTTGATGAGTAATTCATTGAGTGGAAGAGTAGCGGTTGGAAAACACGTGACTCGGTGGGGATATGTAAGAAGCGAATCAAGAGGGCCAGAAGGTTTTGGGGTTCAAAATCAAGAGACAGTCTTGTCTCGGGCCAAGTACAAGTACGCGATAATTAGACCTTGTATCTTTTCAGGAAAGACCGAATGGGGGTTTCCGAGTATTTGTTATGACTAAAAAATAGTGGAGATACGGCACTCCTTCAGAAACGCGATAACGGATAAGATTGTTTTCCAACACTGTTTACATCGACGGATTAATTGTCTTGTTTAAAAAATAATGGGCCCACTGCAAGATACGCAAAAGTAATATGTGAAATATGGAGAAGTGTATGTGAAACATATTTTCCAAAACGAGGGAGATTTTCCCAAGTGACTGGTGTAAGAATTTTTGAAATGTAGAGTCGTTTGTCCACCACGGGTCTATCATGTGGAGTGACGTAGCCCGTGGAAAATTTGACGTTCCACACGATGTTCCAGGTACATTCCTGAACATTGGGAAATTATACATCGTTATCATAACCCAACCCTAACTGAGTCAGGAAAAGGAAGAAATATTGTACAGAATAGCAGTGTTACAAATTTCCCTCTTTCTATGCCAATTAAATAATTGCCGTTCTTGATTAATTGGTTCGTATACACTCGAGTCTGCTCGGTAAATAACGTGTCAGATAACGTTCCTTTATACGTTAATCGTTTGTCAATAAACCCGTTCTGTTATTTTCTATCGAGGATCATCATTTATCACCTTACAAAAGTTATTGTATACATACGAAGAATTCATATAAGAATAAAGAAGTTCCATCGAGGAGGAAGTTCGTCTATGAAAATTGTTACAATGTAATATTATTTATAAATATCGTGATTGATTGAAAAGATTTTCAGTATCATAAGAAAATCGTGCCGAAGTTGTTCGGACTTTATAAAGGTTGCATTTGGGAGCAATATCGCGTGGCAAGCCTTAATAACGTCTCGTGTTGTGGCTTTAAAACTTTCGTGAGAGATGTTTGCAAATCAGTTTACTTATTTTGCGATAAAAAAGATCGAGAATTTTATGCTCTAAAAGTCTGATGAAAGGGAGTTTTGAATTCCGTACTACAGTCTCATTAATGTCACGTCTTTTCGGGTTAAGTATTTTAATAGAGAACTCTCCCGTTGACAGAAATGGTTTTGAGACCCTCACTTCCAGCAGTGGGATTTAATTACTGAGACGTCGAACCAGATTGACTTCACTGGAATTTAACAATATCGGGGTAAAGTGCTTAGTACTCGAAACTATAAATTTCGGGATAAACACGCTCATTCACAGTTTAATTTTGAAACGAAAACAAAACCTGTTGTGATATACCTGTCGGCGCGTGTTGCCAGATAGCACCGGGTACGACCTCGACCGGCAATATTATGGTTTCTTTTGCATTTCATTAGATAGAGGATAGTAAAAGAATTTTGGATTTGTCATTGTATCGCGGCAAAAGATAGTTCAGGTACTCTCTCTCCTTACTGAGAGAGATGTTTACGTTATCAGAGCCCTGAGAGAGTCTAGATATTATTAAAAGATACGAGGTCTAAGTTCGCAAACTTGTAAATACTTATTTGGTTCGAGACAAGACCTTGTCTCTTGATTACTTATTGTTCTTAATATTACTTCGAATACGATTGCGAAGTATACTGATTGAAGTCTGAACGTCGCGGAACTAATTTTGCCTGTGCGAATTTACTGAAGAATTGTAATAAAGGACTTGCGATCTTAAATACACAAATAGCCTGCAAGCCACCCTACCCCTCCCTGTCTACCACAAGAGTGAATTAAATAATCACGAGGGACCATGGACGAAGATAGTAATCAAAACATTTTTTTTTTACCATTTTTAACCATTTTTTCAGCTTTAAGTACTCGTATCTCGGAAACTATGTTAGAGCCTTTACTTTTGTTTCCGCATTCGCGGTTAGCCACTCGAATACATCAGATAGGATAAATGCCATGAACATTACATCGCGCATCTGTTCGATAGTTTTTCAAATATTTCGTCTGGAAACTGCGATACTAACCTCATTGTGCCCATTTGAGAGTTTAAAACATTCGTATATAGTTTTACTTTATGATTAAAATATTTCTTACTTGCTTCAGATTTTCTTGAAGAGGCTCCATTTTTAAGGATCTTTTCACGGACTATAGTATTTAAAATAATGAATTCAACGCTGGACGTGAATTTAAAGCTTTTACAGAATACGATCGAGTTTTATTCGTTCACTTTCGGAATTTTCGAACAAACGAAACCAACGGGGAACTGATTCTAAAAAAATGCACTGTACGAATCTGTAAAAAGTCTGAAACGTAATTTTTCTTGGGTAGTAACTCTCCTAGCTCCTTGTAATTAACATATTCGTTTGGAAAAAAGTAATTACTCAGGATATCCCTCATGGATGGGTGATTACACGATGATGGTAAAAGAAATTTCTTCTCCTCTTTAAATATGAAGTTATTTCCGTATGTACGTATGCCTGTGATGAAGATAAAATATATCAATGCGAACCAAGATTTCTCATAATAAATATTTAATATGCGTTCATTTCCGGATAACGCATTTCCCATTCGCTTTTAAAACGCGCGAAAGCGATATTAATACCGAGCTTTACTGATTGGAATTTTAATTTACGAACTACAAAATCATTTATAACTCCGCCTCAATAATTTGGATGAATCGGGCTTCTCTCAATATCTGGGAGACGGTGTTATATTTCAGAGGAGATATTCCATTTGCATCCGTGACGCGAGTGCTTTAAAGGCGCCTACCAATCCAGTGCGACATTAATAGCGTTTCTCGATGCCCAAGCAAGGGATTCAAGATGTCACGTCGCCAATATGCGCTATTCGATTTATAAATAACCGTCACGATTGTAAAACTGAAAGCGAAATGGCTGAAATTACTTTTTCAAGAATTTACCGTGGTGTTTGTTACGTTATGTTCTTAATTTCTTTGTTTGGATATGTAGCATGCTTTAAACAATTTGTAGATATTCGCATTGCATTATTTTTTGTTTTATATTCTATTATATTGTTTTATATTATTGAGCAGCGACTTGCAAAGTTGCGAGCTTGTATAATTTATATTAAATCAAGTCCTTGAAAACATCATGTTATTGAACTTTATATTTTTCTTAGAATGGGAGATGTGTAATAGTTATTTACCCTTTAAAAAAAATTGCATTTGTAATTATTACGTATAATTCTCCGTATGGATTTCTCGATGTCACATTAAGAGAATTTAAGGAATTAAGAGAATTTCCTACTTGCAAAAAGAACACTTTCCACCGGGAATGGACGAATCAGTTTTGCATGCTGTCACGCAAAACCGCTTTAAAAATGAAGCAAGAGGCAATCGATATTCTGTGGTGTTTCCTTATGGTGTATATTTATATGTATTTGTTGTCCAACCGTCAAAACCTTTGTACTTATACTAAAACCGCACAGTTGGTAAACGAGAACGGAGCTTTTTGCACAACATTAATCATTTTGCCGTCAAAATAAATTTTCAAGTATTTTTAAAGGGTAAAGCTTTAATCTCTGAAACGCGGATTAAAGTTTTAATGAATCTTCATAAAAATATGTACGTCGTTGTGGCGAGGTAAGCTCAAAGGATAAAGGAATGGCGTCAAAAAAAGAAGAAGATATTTTACTGGTAACAAGATCAAGCTTCAGCTCGTTAATCTTATGTTATAATTTCTATAAATCTGACATTGCATTGAATTCATATCGAATTCATATTTGGTAATTCTTCTTCCCGTACCTGTGTACCTCCGATAAATATAAGTATCGGTGGCAATTATCAGATCCATTATTCAGTTTAGAAAAAACCAAAACCGCATTGAAAAAGTTAATTTGGTGTTAAGACACCAAACTAGAACTAGAAATGTCTGGTTATTTTTAAACACATTCTGCGAGAACACAAAACCTTAATTTATATTTAAAAAATTTGTATGTTATTAAAAAATATCTATATAATACTATACATATTTGTATTACTTAGAAATGCTTTTTTTATACTTAGAAATGGAAATTTATAAGTAGTTATAGCGTTATATTTTGCATGGACTGTCACGCTGCGAGGCTTGGATTCAGGAACAACTAAACGGCACCAGTAAGAACAATTCAAATTACAATTACGAAGGGGGGTAACAGCTGATAAGTTAAAATCGCATAACGCGTTACCGTTCTATCGCTTTTCTTATACGGTTCAAACGATTTTTCTAGTAGACATTCATGCCAAAAATTCGAAGCTTACCTAACAGCTCTCAGTATTATCTCTTTTGGTTTAGAAAGTATAATTTTTTCTGACTTGATATTAATTGCTTCTTATGATCAATGCCACTCGAATGCAAAGAAGACAAGTTTTTTTCACGAAGCTTTAAGATTTCCAACGAAGAGCGCACTTTGACGATACTCACTCCATATTTCATTTATCGACAATTACCGCGATTCAAAATTGTTCTTCGCGTAGTAAGTTTACAAGGACGATCCTTTGATTCGGCAGTGCAGAGTATTGGCGTTTGAAACTTCTATTCGAATATATTTTGAACTTATCGAAAGCTTTATTAGTCTGTAATTTCCTGTTTTAAAATGGAGAACCGGAGATTTCTGTACCAATTATCGTACTTTTATCCTGTTTTAATTAATGGGGACCGTTTGGAGCGTTTCAGGGATACCTAAATTGAATTACAGAGTAAAATGTTGAGAAGATGGTAGATCGAGGGAAGAAATTCTATCGCTCCTAAAGGTCTCAAATTGCAGACTTTGATTCTTTTTCAATTTCACGTTTCTTCGGTTAAAAACATCGTAGTAATTTGTCGATGTAGATACAAATATTTACCAGGCTTTCACATAAAATGATATTAAACAGATAATAAAAAAGTGAATGTAACTAAAGTAATAACTCGATCGCAATTTTATATAAATATAGATAGGATATGCTGGTTAACTTAGTGTTTATTACAAAATCCTAAGTGTCTTGATAAGAACATACATGCTTAATATATGACAAAATGCATAATAAAAACTTCATGGTGTTCGACACCGAAACGTCGGACTACGACTCCAAAATTAATGCGCCATCTTCTTAACGAATTGTTGTTCCCCGTGCGTCTTATTAGGCGTCTGTATATTTGCAGAAGCACGGAGAGAAGTGAGATTGAAATAAAAAATTGTTTAGTTACCAGTGTTTTAAAAATATGTATCGAACGCATGCAATACATTTCCTTTGTTGGAGTTATTTTAAGTATTCCGTAAGAAAATGCACTTTTGCATGAAATTTGCAACCCTGTTCGTTCTTTCCGGAAAAGAAACAAGGTCTAGTCTCGCGTACTTATACTCGGTCCGAGACAACACCTTGTCTCTTGATCCGATAATAACAAAACGTGTACAAATTATAAAAATTCTGTCCATATTCATCAAGATACAGTGAAGCGTGGCATAAGACTTTGAGATAACCACTCTTACGTCAAAACAATACGCACAGTCGACGGACTGCAATATTTGTGGCGGTGCTCCGCTAACAGCTGATTCATAAAAAATCTACATTCAAGTTGCAAAGTGTACTCTTGACGTAACTTTAAACACCCGTTGACACGTACTGCTACGTCAGATACTACAAGTTTGCTACTAATACTCAGGCTGCCGTCGGGACACCGGTGACCGGGGGCCAAAAATTAGTTTGAACACATAATTCGAGTATATGTATGTTAATATTTCTATATTTTGTAATATTCTCAATGATACTACGATAGCGTGAAGAGTTAATGCACCATTAAGCACGTAAAATTAGTTTTATTTATACGTATGAAATTATGCGCCCATATTGCGGAATATTGTATTAAAACAGTGCTAATGTAGAAAGGGTGAATCAGTACAGTCTTCGCGATATGTAGCGACTTTTTTTGGTACAATTATTTTGCACAGTGACTTCCTAATTGTTAATAAACTTCCTGTGTTTGAAATTTTGATAACACAGATTTGACAGAAACGTAATAAAATATGGATCGGTCAGTTTAGCGCATAAACGTCCCCAAGAAAAATTAAACTAAAATATTATCTCAATACGGTGCCCGGTTTCACAAAAACCTGTATAACATCCAAGACTGCGCTAATGGTACTACATTAATGCTCATAATTCATTATGCATAAATGATTTCTACCGTTGGCGAATATTTGGCCACCCTCGACGCAAAAGCGACGAGGGCCTTGATACCTCGACATCGAATGCAAATTTTCCAACGATGTGAAAGTAACTCTCCTATGGTTCATAAAAACACACATCAGGAAAAGCTCATTTGTCATTTAACTCAAGAGCATTTCAAAGTAAACGGAAACTTCACCCAACCACATACCAAAACATTTCCTGGTCAGACAAAATATCTTTCCACGCGCTTCGCAAACCCGATAGCTGTTTCTCTGCGATGTTTACTTTGACACGAAATTACCGCCGAGGCAACTCCCACGGACGGCGAGCTCTCTCGCGACTATTTTTCGTAAACGCAAAAAAGAAAAACGTTCGGTTAAAGTTACCGGAAGCTTTGATCGTGATGGAACGAACCGTGTCTTATTAAAATTGCGATGAGCGACCGGGACTTTCACAAGGATCAGGATGAGACGGCGAGCCGACAAGGACGGCTTAAGGCCATCGTCGACCCGGAAGAAAACGCGAAAAGAAGGCAAAGGACTTGGAGGAATCGTTAATTAACTCTGTTGGTAACGAGGAGAGCGAAAAGAAGTTAGCCTTTTTTCAACGCAGTACTGAATCCTGAGGATTCGTTTGCACCGTTTCGGTGTTCCTGGAAAATTTTACAGCTGGCAAGAAGGAAGAAACGATCTACGCCGTTACTCCGCAACGTGATGTCCTCCCAGGTTAATTAGATACTTGGATCTTTCACCCTTGTTTTAATTCTCACCCAGCTTGGTAATTTGAAATTCCCCGAGCGCTGTTTTATTGGTGACGATTGCAGGCATTCCACTTTTTCTGCCCTTTCCGCGCCGACGGGAACAAAATACGGAATGCTAAATATTGTACAGAGAAGGAGAGGGTAACGCGAATCAGAATTGTGCGTTAAGTACATTTCATCCGATAATAATTAACATTCTCAAGGCGGCTGTATTTACGAACACTGATCAACTAACATACACGAGTCTGCAAAGGGAAGGTGTAACAGGATGATCCGTATGCCACTATATATGAAAAATCAATAGCCGAGTATTGGATATATTTAAAATCAAGATGCAGTGAAACTTAGGCAAACGATATTATAACAGTGTTGCAAGAACTATTTTTAGTTGTATCGCAACGCAATTTGTATATGTCGCTTTCAAAGAGGACTCTTTTTCACCATTCATGACATTTTTGTACTGAGAGTGTTACTCTAATTGGAGAATGCAGCGGAGGGTGGTGCCAGGATAAGTCGTAATTGGCATTCCGAAACATTGACAACGTCCCAAATTGGTGGTGGGCGAAATGTGTGGGAAAGTTGACCGTGACGTGATTCCTGGAATTCCACAAGGGTTTAAGGATCCAATATCTCCCCAAAGAGCATTGCGTCCTCGACGACACGGTATGCTTGGTTATTGCCAGGCTAGATTACGAGGCTGGTGAAAATGATGTCCTTTGATTTGGAGGACTTGTCTGTTTCTTGTTACGACTCCATACATTATACAGACAAGGATACTACCTAGGACCCTTCCAAACTTCAACTGACTGTTGTTTCCAATGCATACCATTATCTTCAATATTCAAGCAGAGGAATATCTTGGATGAAGTTTTGCGCAATGCGCTCGTTACATCTATTATTATTGTTTGTACACTTTGCATTCTCTATGCTTCGCGTTAATTTCATTTGATTTGATCCCTCCGTGTGCCCCGATAATCCAATTATTGCAATTGTTATGGCTGTCACTGTGTATCTCTAAGCGCTACTGTTTTGGTATTTTACCACAGACTTCTAAGGAAATCGCGAACTTTCATATTCTTTTACAACATTACAGTTTGGATTAAAAAAAGTTGCACATACATCTACACCCTCATCGATTCCCCATCCAATCGAATTGTCATATTCGTACGATTTCCTTGGTAGGATATTTAAAGTAAGCTGCTGCAACAAGGATATAAAGAAGGTTGTACCGTGTCGAGCCAAACGCGCTGTTCATGTTTCTCGAGATGTTTGGCTTTTGTGCAGATTCTTCGTCCCTCTAGTGTCTGACAGTAGCCGACGATTTTTCAACAGATCCGAAGTTGCTGCTCTCAATGGATAGAGTGTAGTTTTTGTTCGTAAGTTTTGTAATCTGATATCTCTTCAAGTGTCAATCGTCAGAAAATGTCATTCACCAAACTAACGCGTTGATTGCGTATAAAGGGACACGATGTTCGAAGCTTAAACGAAGAGTGATACTTCGTAATAGGTTAAAACCTCCGCCCATTGGGCCTACTCTTTGTCGATCCTTGTAAACACTGGCTTGTTTGACCAAAGGAAATGCCTACGGCACTGAGACACGAAAAAAGAATACGAAGGGGCCGTGACGAGTCCTTGGAGTTTCTTTTATTTCCAGCCCCTCCTCTACCCGGACACTGGGTTTATTCTTTTTTTTTACCCTCGCTTTTTCCCGTCCTTTCGACAAGGAGCATTCATTGTCCACTCGCGAACTTTTCGAGCTTTCGTGCTTTCGGGGCAGAAGGGGGACAGAAAAGAGAGAATGGAAGAGAGAGAGAGAGAGAGATTGATTGTGAGGCTGCCAGACGCAGGCCGAGAGTCTCTCTCCTTCGCCGCTTTTCAGGGTTTGATGAATTTATGATAACATTTATGTCGGAATCGAAGCATCGTTCTCAACGAGAATCACCCCTCCCGTTTTTAAGAGCCATGAGATTGGTCTTATCTTACGTTCGTAACCACGTAACATTTCTTAACTGATTCAAGCTGGAGCTTTGTTCCCGGAAAAATGAACTTTTATTCAGTGAAAAGAAGTTAAAAACAGCGCGCAAAGTAATAGCGGCCTTTTAAATGCGTGGCTGCCGAGTGACGTGCTTCAAAGAACCATTTTTACTTCATGTACAGACGATTATTTCGGTACAGACGAATAGCTTTGTCACCCTTTATATCTAATATTATTTTTTTATTATTATTATTATTATTATTACATAATATAAATATAAATATTTATATTTATTTATTTATACTGATAAAATAAATAAAAAATATTAATATTAATATTTAATATATATTTTAATTCAGAAAAATTGGACAATTTTTTAGAAAAAAATTACAAAATTACACGTTCAAAAAACCTGAATGTATTTCGCTTTATAATTATTACAAATGCGTATTAGCCCTTGTTGTACACTAAAAACGAACCTTGTTTAACTTGGGACACAATTTTATTAAAAGTTATTTAAGTTTAACTCGGGGGTCCCTAGTGGTCATTACTCGAAGTATGGGTGTTGCGCTGTGTCAGGTAAACGGGGAACAGTTTCCCAACTGTCTAATGAAGAACCCGAAAAATACCAGTATTTTTTATTGCCCCATTTTTCTAAAAAGATCAGCGATATTCTTAATGTAATAAGTAATCTAGGCCTGAATATTTCAATCTTTCGAGCTTTTCGCAGAAACACACTTTATGGTGTTCATATGGTCAAACGTAGTAAAAGGCTCAGGAGTACAATAATAAACTAAAAGCAAAATATTCCTAAATCTGTGCAAAGTCAAAAACACGTGCACTGGCTTAACTGCATTCGCAGTGTAGACATAAAAATATAAAGTCCTTGAATATAATCTTAAGATTTTTTCCGTGAAGACGGAACAAATATGACGCGAATATGACTTTTAAAGGTCAATACATATTTGAGAAAAAAACATTGTACTATATTTGAGCCAATACGGTATATATATTTCAATCGAATCCCCAAATCTCTTTTCTCTTTGTGTATGTTTGCTCGCATTCAATATGCATACCTTTCGAAAGATACGCGATAGATTTTCTTTTTCTCGGATAGTTAAATATTCATGCGTCTTATGATTCCGGGTTTCTTCAAGGGTTTACGTCAGCATCTAGTTGCAGAAATGTACAGAAAAACGAATGCGTGGAATCAGTTAAAGTTCTTGCGTCACGTGCTTTCTGCTGTGTGAATTTTTATAAAAACAAATTCTTGCTAACCGATTGGGCATTATTTACGCAAATTATTTTAACTGACATTCTTTAATTAATCTTTGTTGGCACTTTTCCCATGTGTTGTTTCGCAATGACATATCGTCGTTTCGCCACTATAAGGGTTAAGGATACATTACAGCGCTGAGTCGCCTTTTGAACAGTCCTACTCTACTAGATGATACGTTTGAAAACCTTATATATCATTGCATATCATTCTATTTCAAAAATGTTGTGCTGCGTACGTCCTCTACGCGTCCACCTATCGACAAACTATTCAAAACCAGATTAGGTGCCCCTCAAAAACAAGTAAGTTTAGTCCCGTGCATTTCTTTCTATCACCAATAACAGTAGATTTGGGCCGCTTGCTCTTTATAGCAGGTGTAGGCAATTATTAATGACTGACGACCTCTCCTCCGCTGTTTTAGGTACACCCACTACAATTCGTTAAGTGCTCGGCAACAAAGGAAAAGAAGGATAGCCGTATCGTTGACTTCTTTTGCCTTTGATGCCCAGTGAAAAAACGAAAACACTATCGCGCTAATGACAGCGTAATGGTGGTGTCAGTGGGGGTGGCCTAAACGGCGGAATTCTAGCCCTTGTTCTCGCTGTGTTCCGTATGAGTCACTATTGCCAAAGCCTGATATACAGTGCGTTCAAAATAACTGACAATACGCAAAGTTCTACTTGGAGTTTCATTTCCGTTCTATTTTTTATTTTGGTTATACTTAATAATATGCATTCTGATACAATTGAAATGTCGTTATGTAAATCGGTTTCGCGCATGTGCAACACAACTTTTTTTTAAATAGCAACCAATAGTTTTTTAATAACTAATCGTTATTTTACTTTGTAGTTTTCAATGAATCTTACCGGTGCAACAACTTTGGAAGTTCTAAAATGACTGATCGTGAGTAATATGAACCTAAACGATCGGTATTATTAAGTTATTCATATCAAATTCCCTTTTATCCTAAATCTAAAAATCAGTATTTTTTTACCGTGATCCGTAATCCTGGACGAAGCTATTCGATACAACTCCTTTCATCCTCTTTCGTTAACCGTTCAAAGTATTCCACGTTTTTCATTATCATTCGCAATTCGTTGAACAGTCGACTAGGATCCATTGTTCGCTAAGTAACTCAGTTCTGAACCAGTCCTGTCTCGGTGTGAAAAGTGAAGCGTTACCTAAAGGATGCGGGTGAATCTTCGGTGCCACTTCAGGACGGTCGATGAATTTGCGATCACGCTACTGCCGCGAGGGAATTTTAAGGGATTCCCTTCGACGACCGGAACGTTGACTATGGAGTCTCTTGTTCCACGTTAAGAAAAAGAAGTCAAATGAGGAACGAAAGGGTCGCCCTTATCTTGATTTGCCGTCAAATGGTTTGATTTGAGGTGGAACGAAAGTACTTCCAATTTTCTTGTAAGGATCAATGCGGTCTTTTATCCCCATTCTCGCGCAATTTAAAATCTTTCTGTCGCATCAGCGAATTGGATTACGTCGAAAGACGTTCCATTTCTTTTTCGGCTACTTTGTTTTCACCGTTACCGCGAGAGGGGGACGGGGGCAGATAGAGAAGCCCCCCTCCCTTCTCTTACTTTGTGTTAAACGGATCAATAAAATTGAAATACTATTAAAGCCGCGGCAGAAATTTTTCGAAGTGTGCCAGTGAATATATTCGCGGCTTTACCGCATCGGGAAATATTCAAAGTACATGTCGTACTCGCTGAACGTTAGAACGGTTATTTTTCTCGGTTAGATGACAAGGAAATATCCCGTGATGTACGCTTCCGATTTTAATGAAACCTGGTAGGCTTATAAAGCTCTTGAAAGTAAGCTGTACGTATCTTTCTTTCTGCGTAAATCTACTTTAAAGCATGAAACAGATCCTACGCTGTAATGTGGACACCGCTCTTGAAAACGTCAACTTAAACATCGTATCACACGCTTAACAGTCAGGACAGTAGAGTACGCGTGTATTCAAATGTGACATCACGAAAGATCTGGAATGTTAACGCGTCTATCGACAACATGATGAGAAGGCTTTCCCCTCGAATAAGTTTCATATTTCTACGACGAGTGCTATTCGAGAGGGAACGAAGTTATCGTTCCGCTCGGAATAAAGGCCAATGGTCCGTTACGTGTAATATTACAGACGCAATTTTCTATCCGAGTTTCTCTCTGCAAACTCTCTTGGAGATACCGCGCGGAGAGGACAAGAACGAGAATTACAGAAGATGAAGTGATAACGTAAATTTACTGTTCGGTTGTTTTCGATTCTCCTGGCTATTCTTATGGGATTTAACTTTGTTTTAATAAACCCGTCCAGTTTTACCGTGAGCTCGCGGTTTATCACGGAAGAAGAATAATCCTTCGTTTACGGGAGAATTTAGTTCTCAAGCTTTTAAGACTTCGATGGAAAAGCAGGGAAACACTCAAAGCTTTATGAGGCGCGATGAAGTTTTTGCGAAACTTCTGACGATTATATTAAAATCGTAAATCTTGCATCCGTTATATTCAATCTACATCATTTTCCGACGCTACGTGTTTCGTTATTATTCAGAAATGTCGAATAGAATCGAAACTCGATTAATGTAATAACCGAAAATTACTATTATCAAGAGATACGTGTAATTATGCGTGCGCATGTTTGAATTTCGATATCGCGTGCATTTTAATCTCGTGGAACAAAGTTAGAACTGTTTCGCGGTGATGGAGCGATGTAAGTAGAAATGAATAGTGTTGGACAGCCATGCAGTGTTCACCTAATTTCGTCCCATTGCGCTCTCCGACAAATTTTGAAACAAATTATGCACCGAGATTCAAACACATGTCTCCGAATGGAATTTTCGGGCTGATTACAAAGTTGGAAGTGCGCAAATTTGACGGGGCCCTGTTTTCTACAAAAGTTGCAATCGAAACTAAAAAACAAAATTTTGTAGTTTTACTAACGTCAGGAAGGTTTATTATTTTCTTGTTATTTTACTAAGTAACTCATTTTACTAAGTAACTCATTATGTCAAGTTGTGTCTTCATTATTCAGACCCCGTTCCAGTGGAAAAAGACGTTCATGACCTCGATACCTCAATATACATTTTTATATGTTTTCTAATACCGCAACAATTAATAACAATAATTAACCTATACTACGTGACTCGCGCAGCATCCATGAAATTATTAGAAGTGGCAGAAGGGATTAATACGAACGTATGTTCGCAATATACTTGTGGTTTGAGTTACTCCGTTTTGCTATTCCAGATAACCAAAGGTAGCAACTTGTAATGTACTGACCGCATTTGCTATTTCAGCTGTTCCAAACTAATACTACTATACGCGTATCTTACCTCGGAATTTAGCCATAAGTTAGCGTAGTAAACGTTTTGTACACCGCTGAAATCTTCCTAACAACCTGAAACGCTATACAAATAATTACCAATTCGAATGTCCAAAATCCTATCATTTTTCCCTCGAACCTTCCACCGGAAACAAATTAGTTACCATCGTTCCACATAGTTTAAGATTTATATCTTTTGAGCCTTTTTTAAAAATGTTTTTCAATCAAATGAGTTCTAAAATTGTCCTACGGATTTATTACACCTGCGGGTAATCTCAAGCAAGAGGAAACTTCGTTTTTAAACTTATTTTGTTTACAGACCGGCATTTGATCAGTAGTACTGTTCTCCAGTTTTACTAGTTTTCAACTACTCTTTCTTAACTGGCTCCTTCGCGAGTACCCGTAGACAACCACGGAAACGAAAAGAACGAAACAGATGTATCTGGCGAGAGAGTTAATCGCCACATTCACCACAAATCATGATCAAGTAGTAATGATACTACATCGAAACTCTCTCCTTCAATTTTTCCCGTCTTTCTCAACATCAATGCCCAGCTCAGCTTTAGTAACAATGCAATAACGAAACTTGCCCAATTCATTCCCGAGCAATTTCAGTTCATACGAAACTGTATCTCTGGGTCCTGCGCAGGACTTGCCTCGGAGAACATAATTTCCCGTGTTCGTCCCCAGCCGGTTGGATCGAAGAATCACAGGAAGACGAGAGAATTGTGAAATTTATTGAGCGACTCATTTCGTCCTTCAGAATGAACGGACACTTGTCTGAGAGTCATGTATGCAGGACTAGTTTGACGGAGGGTTCAAAAGACACTTCCCACATACCTTTCGAAATTCTCCAAAGCGGTACTTGCTTTTATTCAGTAAATACATAAAACAGGAAAGATTTTATTCTTACCCGGACAGGGTAAGATTTTTATTTAATTTTAGATTTTTAATTTCTTAACGCAAACCTCACGATCATTGTCCTGGGCTATCAAAAGTTTAAATTCAACCCTGAATTGCGGGAAAAGACGAAGCCGTCCTGGTTTATCGCGAGGACAAAGGGAGCGATTAAAATAGACATAAGGGCTTCACTTACCGGCGTCGACAGCGGTATTCAAAACCCTGGGTAAACGTCCATTCTGCGCCGCTAGACTCGCCAGACGCGAGAATTAAGTTGTAGATTTTACCCTTCGCTCATCTGGATAGCGACGTGGTGGTTACGAATTAAATGTTTTCCCGAGATCTTTGTACAGATGTTGCTCAGATCCGTGAATGCATCGGACTATAACGGGAAGAAATAATAAGTGTAATTATATAATTATAATTACTTGCGTAAAAACAATGAAAATAACCATGCTTCTTAACTCTCGTATAATCATCGGTGTATTTAACTTTTAGGGACACGTTTGTATAATATTAAACCATTCGTTCCAAAAATTTCCGAAAGTGTAAACGGGCATACCTACGAGTAATATCTACCATTTGGTCTTTAATATATCACTCGGCTTGTTTATAAATTCACGATCAATTTATCCACCAATCTGACCCACAGTAAAACTGCTCTCAAGATTTTACCACGGTAAGTGCAAAGTTCTACTTTTTGCACCGTGCACTTAATCAATATTGATGTTGGGTCAAGCTGCAATTCATTCCCCGCATTTTCCCCGGCAACGTGGTCTTATATCGGATATCGAGGAAGTGACACGTTAAGCTTAGTCTATGGTAGAGCAAGTAAAAGAACAAGATAAAATCGATGTTACCGGATAGATGAAAAATGAAGGCGACGGTGAACGAGCGCGATGGGTTGTTGCTCTTTCCTGAAATATCGGTAGATCACCCACGCGCGATATATTATCATGAAAACGTAGTAATCCATAAATGCGAGAGAACGATGAATTCTAACTTTAACGTTGCGTAGCGCAAAATCAGCAACGAAAGCCACCGCGATACGTGCAAATAAAAGCGTCAGAGTCTGTATCGATCAACGATTGGCAAGAGAGGCAAAAAAAAAAAGAAAGAATTTAAACCTGGGACCAGGAGGTATTCGGCCTGAAAGATAAAGCTCACGGAGAAAGTTAAACGCCGTTGGATAAGTAATTAAAGTAAAGCAGCTCGTCTTTGAGAAGTTCGTTAACGGTTTGGGGACTTCCGAACAGGATGCGAATAACAAGCCGAATAGAGACTCGAAGTCCTCGACTGAAAGTAATGTAACAATTCTGAAACTTTTCGTTGCACTTTATTAAAATTTCAACGATCGGACTCATTCAATTGGATTTAAGCGTCTCGCAGTCTAAAGCCGATGGCTGATTAAAAAGAAATTCTATTGCAGTCACGTTTTCTTATTAGGGTAGAAAGTCTTGTTAAAGTGAAGGTGATACTTCTGCGTGTTCCCGATCGGCAGGGAGATTCCAGTGGCGCCGCGACGATCGTCAACGTTGAAAGACGATAAAAAAGTTGATAGGTTCCGTTAAAGAGAACGTGGAGGTGTAATTAACGATAACGGGAAGTCTAAGGATCGATGAAAGGCAAGCTATACAACGAGGAATCGACTCACGAGTAACGACGAGGAAAGCCAATACCCTGGAAGCTAGTAATTCACGGATCATTATTTATTTAAACTGGTGAGAGGTATATTAGGTACATAGGTATATAAAGGTATAGTATTAGTATAGAGTGTATTTCCAAACGAGCCCGACAAACCTCCAGAGGCGATGGATGGAGGCCAAAATAAGTCACCTTCGTTTCTGAACGTATGTCTGCTAGGCTGTAGTTTATGCGCTACGAGCAACGAAGGGGAGTGTTCTATGGGAAAGAGGAGTTATTCGAGACGGGCAATGCCCTGGCACAAAATACAAAGCAAAATAAAACCCAGCAGAGGGAGTAAATACTATGGGAAGCGAGATGACAAAAAAGTTTACAAAACTCAAGAAACGTAATTAAGACTGCAGAGTAAGGTGGTCCATGCTTATATAACGAAAGAGAAATGTTCAAGTAGAAGTCACGCCACCCCCGTGTTTTGTTACACCTATCATTTCTATCATGAGTTCAAAATGTCAGCTCCCTATCTTATATACACGGGGGGTGCTCGTCGACTTTGAAATATCTGAATTTTATGAAAAAATCCTTAACCCTACGTTAGTCGCGCGGGGTACAGGTGTCACCCAGTCTACTTTAAAATTAAATTACTCTTATCTCATGCAATTTACGCGTGCGATATCTCTAGTACCTCTCGTTTAGACCCATGTGAACCAAAAAAACTTAAAAAAAAAAATGGTTCTTTTTTAAATTTTGGGCCATTTCTATTATATTATTGTAATCATACATTTGTAAACGAGTACATTAATTATCTAAATATATAAATATTGATGTTTATTACAGATAAAATGTGATTAATGCTGATTATTTCTACTTTTAACCAATAATTTAGAGATGGGTGACAGGTGTACCCCACGCGACCAACCACGTAACAAACATCCGCGCGACTAACGAAGGGTTAAAAAGTTTTTTTAAGTTAAGTTCTTTTTATTCAAAAATAGTATTTAAACGCATACAAAATGTTATAAACAAAGTAATACTTAAAATAATATTAATTAGTGTTCTTTTTTCTCAACCTAAAACTAAGTTCGTTAGCACTTCTTTGGATGGTTCAGTAGAAACAACTTTTCTGTTCTATTCAACGACATGAAGTAAAAATTGTTTTTCTTCCTCATTCTTAGTGAATATCAAATTATAATGTGTTAATTTAACACGCGAAATTAACCTGTATAAAAAAAAATCAAGATCCAACATTTTTCATACAAATTTCAAAAGCACCACTCGTTTGAGCATATTTTGTTAAAATATTCAAATATTATAATTAATTTAGTGCAAAGTATCGACCGCAACATTGAGTTTGATTTTGAATTGAGTAACAACGAAACGATGTAATAAAACGCTGCGCGGCAACGAAAGGAAGATTAAAAGGTGCGGTGTATTGAAGGGAGGTAGAAACCAATTAAGTCAAATCATGTAGGTTATGCCGTGCAATTAACGGAATTCCGGGAAAATATCGGATTAGTAAATAGAAAGCTTAAAACGCTGATGTTTCTCGATTACGTTTACTGGAATCCAGTCACGTACCCCAGCTCACCCTGCGCTTCTTTACCTCCTCTCCTTTTCCCACGTTCCAATTTGCGAAACTCCAGACGCATCTGCAGCTGCAGGTACCGCAGTTCGAACCGAACGGGATCGGCGCGATATAAGCGCAAATGTTTCGGTAGGGGAGCAAATGGACGAGTGAAATATTTAAAAGAGGCTGTCGACGACAGATCTCGGGGCTCCGCATGGCGAGCGATTTCGCGTAGTTCCGATCTAAAGCCTGATGCATTATCCACGTCCATCTTGCATGGATGTCTGTCGAGCCGTTTATAGTTGGCGATTTCTAGTATTGATAAATATTTTATACGTGCCGCGAGGTGACGCAACGAAATCGATAGGAGCGGGGGCATATTTTATTCTAACAATTTTGTACGTTATTTTGCAATCCATACTGGGCTCGGGAAATCGTTTATCGTCCGAGTCCTACGGATGATATTTCTGATTGCGACTGAGTTTGCTGTGTTTCGATTCCAGATTTAACCGTACAAGCGGATACTTTATTTCCTCGTGTCTCCTTGATAAAGATATCCAAGTTATCATTATTTCCTTGGATTGAAATTTTGTAATTCTTGGATGCATTTAACATTTCTGTGTCTGTAACCAGTGTCCTCAAAATTTCTGCTGGTCTGGGAAAATCGATTACCGATTAAATTGCTACGAGTTTTTGTTACCAAACGGAGCGTCACGTGTATAAAACAATTGGATGGGAGGCGCACGTATATGTCTAACCAAATCGTCCGAAATTCGAGTAAACTGGATACGTTTTCTCGGTGACATTAGGAACGCTATTAGCAGTTCTTGCCATGGAATCGGCGTACCCGCCGAAAATAACCATTTCCGGTAAGTAAAAAATATGATTATTGCCAGTCGCGAACCATGGTCGTCGGAACCAATTCGGCAAGTACGTAAGCGTGCGCTTAGCCATTAAGGTCGTCTACCTAAATTCCTGTACACATATGCTAGCTTCGAGGTACACTCCGGCAATTCTATTACACGCGAACGAGCCAGTTATCGTATCGATTTGAAAACGGACCGTGTTCGAATTCCTGGCCTGTCGAGTAGAGAGTACCGATGGCAATCGACATAATTATGTAGCCCTGTCTTCTCTAAAACGAACTAATCGTCAATCGATATTTTAGCAGTGACTGCTCTTTGTGCCAGCCCCGAATGGGTTCGCCGTTACACTAGATCGTTGTTCGCAATTAGGATGTATATTAAAGATAAGAATGAATTAGTTGATTGGACGGTTTGAATGGATAGAATAGTTTGCATGAGGGAAGGAAAGGGGGGAGGGGATTTCGTTTGCACTTTCTGAAGGTTTACTGTCCCAAAGATTGTTTAACGTTTTTCCTACTAATTGTAAGCTGCATTTGACTAACGTGTCGTTATCGCGTCGTGTGCACCTAAACGAGAACGGTACACATGACAGGGAGCATGTTAATGAGAAACAAAAATTTTAAACACGTTTTTCCCGTTACAGACTTTTTCGACCGCGTTGACATGATTTTTCAGAAACCTCTTATCGAACGGACTTGAAATTTTAACCACGTATGAACTGGACGTTCCTATTGCCCGGAGCTCCGGAAAAGCTGTCCGGGCAAATGTTTTATTTCTGTAAAATGGAGAGGGGTTTATTTTGTTTCACTAATCGCTTATTTTTTTTTTTTTTTTTTAATATTTCTTCTGGAAGGTTTGTGCAATAGCGGCAGACACAATGAATAACATTTTCACTCCACTTTTGACTGAAAGCTCTATAAGTGGACACATTGGAATAACAAGCTGGCACAAAGAGCAGTCACTCATAAAATATCGATTAGCGATTAGTTCGTTTTAGAAAAGACAGGGGTAAGTTTACAAAAATTGATAAACTATCGCTAAATTTTGGAAATATATCCTTGCATTTTGCAATTAATGCATTGGGTAGTATAACAAAACATTGAGAGAAAAGACCACTCCAAAACCACTTATCTACCAGAAAGGCAAGTGCCCTGTCCACATATGCCGACTTCAATTGTTTAACTTTAGTTATATAAATTATTATTACTTATTTTTTGCCGCTTTCATCTAAGAAAGTTCAATTTTTTAAACAATTTTGTTTTCTTTTTAGCGTCGGTATCGAAGTATGTACATGCCAATCCAATCTCAACAGTATTCGGCATAGGCCTGGCCAGGTTCGAACCCACGGTCTTGATTCTACTCTCCCTTCGCCTTTTAGATCGAGTTAAACAAAACACGATGCACCAGCATCGTTAATGATAGGCACAGAAGCTTCAATTGCACGCGTATTATTCGCATCGCTTGGCGGGTGTGGTGGGGGAAAGGGATCCCACCTGGCAAGCTAGGCTTAAACTTAGGCACGGCTGATTTATAAAGTCCAAAGTTCACGAACGCTCCGAAGATTAGCGTACGTACAAGTTTCGAATCTATTGTCAATTTATATTTGTGACGAAGTAAGACTAACGAAATGTTGTAGAACGGACCAGCTGTCAAATATTCTCACACTCGTGAAATCTGTAATGGTACGAGGGTATGCATTAGGGATTGATTTATTTCATTACAAAGGGTGTTATTATCGGTGTGATTAACAGAGGGTATGTATTAGTAATTGCATTCTGTTTGTAAGTAATTAAACTAATTAAACTAATTAAACTGTTCTGAATAAATCTAATGTGGGCAGGGTTGTTTTCCTGGTATACCGATTTGAACGTTACGTTCGAAGGGAAATGTGAAGAACATGGGAAAAATAATTTAAACATTCCTAGATCGATTGCGTTTGGGATACAATCAATATGATTGTTTATTAAAGCTGTGAATGAGACTATCTACTTTCTAAAGCAAGCAAGCGCCTGCAAGGGCTCAAGGAATTGTAGGTATATACTGATGCAAAAACTGTTTTTGCAGCAAGAAGCAGCTAAAAATGGAAGAAAACAATTGTTCGACCTCTTTCAACCTTAATATTGCTGTATCTCGAAAATCTGCATCATGACTCTTTACAATTTTTTCTCTTGTTCATCGCCACATTTCCCACCGGAAATAACCTTAAAATCATGACGCTACAGAAATTGTACTCATCCTAATATGTAAGCCCGGGTATAGACGTGAAACATACGCGCGTAACGAACAACGTATTGCAAGGCCGTCGCAAATGTGTTAATAACGTGTGTGCGGAGACACAATCTTAACAAGTCTAGTAGTACATCGTGTTACGTGATACGCGCGTATGTTACACGTCTGCACCCGGCTTAACGTCCCTTCGTAACGCTGAACGAATTGGAAAGTAACTTCACGGTTGATTCATTCCATGGCGTTCCGTTTGTCATCGCCACAATCATAAATCGCTAAATGGGAAGCAATTGACCACTAGCTGCTTCTATGACAAACTCATCTGTAATCTTTTTAAATGTTTTTGTACTAATACATTATTATCTATATACATGATTGTTATTTTATACGTTTTTAGTTGATCACATTTTAGTTAATTACACCATATCTGTAATCTTAATCGTTAGTAACAATGAAAACGCCATCCAGTATTAAAATCTTGTTAAGACATCGACTTCTGATAAATTATAATTATACGAAGCACTAAAACAAACCATGTTACGTTCCAATAATCAATTAATAATCAAGTTTTCACCGTTACGATATTTTGCTGCCGCATGCAACGTACGAAGTAGCAACAATGTATTAAATATCGATTCGACACGGCACGTGCGTTGGTGCTTTAGTAAAAACTTTTAAAACGATTCTTTCTCGTTTCGCTTTACACTTCGTGTTGCGCGTTCACCTCCCCCCCCCCCTGGCTTGCCGACCCGTCCCATTCCTAGTTCCTCTTACAATATCTTTTATACAACGCCCTCGTTTTTCTCGCAGGTCTCGTTTCCAGCGGACAGAAGTGCGCGCGACGAAAGTTGAAACATTAAATTCTAAATGAAAAGGTGGTGGAGGTAGGACTTCGGAATTTTAGGTCGCGCGGATTGAGCGCTAAAACCTGAGGGAGAAAGAAACGTCAGGAAGGTAAGCGCGCGCGCGCGCGCAGCGAAGAACGTAAAAGAAGGAAAGGTGTAAAAGCGAAGCAGTAAAACGTGGGGCGAATCTCACCGACGGATTCGCAACTCAACGAATCACTCTGGCATTCTTCGGCCGCATCAGGAGAAATAGAAAAAGAACTCGAGCAGGAACGTTTGAAAGTATCGCGTGAAATTGCACACTTTATTCTGACGTTTCGAGTTATGAAACGCACGCGTCTATATAGAGGCGCGTTAAAACGTGTCAGCGCGGAAACGGAAAGGGAATAGTTACGGGGAGGTATTCAAATATGAGAAGGGGTCGATCAATATTTTTGGTCATATGATAGAGTTCCGGTAATTCGAATTTTACACGTCCGATATTATACAGGGTGTTTTTCCATAAGTGGTGGTTGTCCGTTAAAGGTAAGGTACTTGGAATAATTCCAAACAGGTTTCTTCTTATTGAAAATATCTGAAACGTTTTGGTTAACGATACACTGACCGAAAAGAGAGTCAATGAGATGTTGTCATGAAGGTCGAAGAATCGTAGAGTTGAGATTAAAAATAAATAAATACCAAACGCCATCCATAAATACTAATAGCTAAATTTTATTTAACTGATTATACATAGTGGATGATATATTAACGAGATGTGCGGATACAACGTATACATGTATATGTAGTTTGAGCTTAATATACGTCGCTTCGGTGAAGCTTGAGAGAGAACTTTAAGAATTCAAAGTACTCGGTTCTGAGTCTGCAGAAAATCTGACGAGCGTTTAGATCTGTAGATATTGGGAAAACCGGGTTTTTCGGAATGCGGAATGGGAGGGATGAATATGGGGATGGGAAATGTGGTATGATAGAGATATAAAAACAGGACATTGGAAGATATGTGAATGTGTGTGTTCTTATGCTTGGTTATGAGAAAACTAGAGATAATTGGATCGCTAGTACGAAAAACAAGATAGCACTGCGTTCGAAGAGTATCTAACACAGATACGTTCCCGATAACTGGCGGCGCCAGCTGTTGCCAAGCTACCGCGTTCTTCCCTGATTGATTAATATCTCGATAATTAACGCTTTTAGTGTCGATCGAAAAAGTTGTACCTGAACAAAAAATACCGAGCTAAGTTAATGTACGTTACTCAACAAAATTAAAGATCGTCGAACTCTTGTAACTTTGTACGATAAAAAGTTTCGGAGCATTCTGTTTAGACTCACTTTAAAGCGCGAAGCTTCCAATCATCGCAAGCTCGGAGCCATTTTACCCTTCGATCGTCCGCTGATCGATTACGTTTTGTACCTTTCTGGAAGGGAACGAATTAACCGAGTATTGTCAAAACAATAGAATTTTTAGTACATTTGTAATCGTTTAGGTTTAGACTGAGAATCTGCAAAACCAAAATCAAAATTTCGTGAGCTACCTGCACGAGTTATAGACTTCGTGGCAACGCATGGAAGTTCACAGCCGTCATGCTTTTGCGCGCTTGCGAGGAATGCACAATGCACATGCATACGTATGAAAGGTTGTTTCGCAACTGGCAAGTTCTCTTGATAACAACCCCTAAGCCAACGATCGACCGAACAACTGTCTGCTCCCTCATGCTACTTCTATGGCATTCTACGTATGCTTTCAACTTATTTCGAATATGCAAGTACGTTTCCCTTGGAAAGTTTCTTTCCCTAAGAAGAATACTATTCCAATGTCATCGGTTCAAACTATCTTCGAAACAAATAAACGGTCGGCGAAATATTTATTTTTATCCAAAAAAGGAGCTATTATAGTTTCGTGGCGTCAGATGTGAGAAAATTAAACTTTTCGTAGGAAGGATATAATTGTGGAATGCAAAACGCTGTCGCCGTGTACGAGGTCTTAAACTAAAGCTGAAATTTCAAAGCATACAAGGACAGTTGACAAGTCCATTTACGATACCGATGACATTTCAAAAAGCCACACAATTTTCAGCTAATTCTCGATTCCTAGTGTTCAAACCTTTGAAATTGCACTACTCGCGCGAGCTACACCTCATAGATTCCACGAAAATCCACGTTAATTCAAAGAAACGTTTAAATACATAACACACGTTTGTTCCGTATAATTTTCCGACTAAATATCCTAACGCTAAGATTGTAATAATCTTCCATGCATTTTCTAACGTCAGTAATATTGCAGAATGAAGTTAATAACTGAGCTTAAGTATTAGCAATTTTAACCCTGGACTGTACCGTAGAAATCGGAGGGATTTAGGATTAATAATTTCTACGGATTTCGCATGTCTGCGGCGCAGCGTTTCTAACCATTCATCATCGGGAGCCAAATATCTATCTTCTCGAAGCAAGGCGTCTCGCACCGTCTTTCCGGTGGCGCGTGAAGAAAAATTCGTCGGAGTTTTAAATCAGCCCTTGCTTCCGTCCCTGTACGGCGAGGGGTGGGAAGGGGTTGAAGAGATGCGATCGAGGGAAACCGATGATAGAAGTGGACCGAGGGTTCGTTCGGGCACGTAAGACGATAAATCATGCGGCTACGACATGCCCATGTTTATGTGGGCACAGATACATAGGCGTTATATATGGCTATGTACACATCCGTTTACGTGAAAATAACTACACACGCGTAAACTTATGAAATTGCGAACATATTTGTAGATATGAAAGAATCAGTGTATAGAATGCGTAGTATGGCGTAGAGTATGGATAAAGGAATTCGTACATATTATATGTGTATACATATGTATACATATTAGCTGTGAACAATCACATAACACGCAATGAAAATATTTCGGTACACACGAAGTGACAAATATTTGTGTTGATAAATCAAAATATGTACACATACCAGCCTAACGTGTGTACAATTTCGCGTGGAAATGCACATATGCTTGAAAATGTACACACGTCTCATCGTGTATGTACATACATATGTAAGTCCATATGTACCCAGACATGACTACATGGTGAGTCTATTAACAAACATTGAGGCTTGGTCTTTAAGGGTTGAGAAGCTCGATGCAAACAAACTTTTCCTAATGTATTCGTGGTTGGAAATGTGCCATTTTTTTTACTATCATAGTATCAGTCTTAGAACAATTCTTATTTTTTACATAGATTTAGAATAGATCGTAATTTAACGGGAAGTACATATGTTGTTGAGACAGGTGTATTTTTCAGCTGTTTATTTGTACTTATGAGCTTTTTAGCGAGTAAAGAGCATAACATTTTAACCGTTCTTCGTTAGAAAAACGATGTAGAATTGTGGAAACAATATGTACTCGCAGCGCGGTTCAATACGAAAAATGTTCAGAAAGCATCGGAGTAAAAAAAGGAGGTTTCTGCGCTGCGTTTTCATCGATTATCTGAAAACCAATTGTACATCCATCGTGTTTTTTTTTTAATTTTCGTGTGAAATTGCACTACAAGCATAGCATATAATCATATAAGAAACAGAGTAAATGTTAGTCGAATCATTTTTTCGAATAACAAATTATTATACCGGGACTCCATGTACATACCAAGATGGGTACGTATCTACATCGTGACCATCTAGAGATGGTTCAAGTTCCTTCCAACACGGCACGGAAACTCCCCTACCGTTAAGCAAATTGATATCGTTCGTCGTTGCAAAGTTTCGTGTCATAAGCTTCCTCCAAAGTGTGTACCAGTAATCTGGTATGTGTGGGTAAACGTGGCGTCGCGTACACGATTATTGTACCATTAGAAGTTAGGGCTTCCAGCGCAAAGAGGGATAAAATGTTTTCTCGAATTTTACATAATTGAAATCCCACATGGTGTTTAAGCTTTGGTCAACGAGATATTAACTGAAAACGGCAACCAATCGGAGAAGAACGCGGTAGCCGATAGCGTCAGTGATTGGTTCTCGGGTCGACGAGCCCAAGCGCGCACCAATAGCTAACCCCGTTAGCTATCGCGTCCCTCCCCTATTGGATCCTGATTTTAATTTATATCTCGTCAACTAAAGCGCATCGGATATTTCCGATAAGGAAAAACCTGATTGAAATTCTGTGAGGTTCTCAATTCTCAACTTCAACGGAATACCACCATTTATAAGACACCCTGTACATCTCGCGATACGAAAGCGCAGACAAAAATCACACAATTAACAACTCCGTAGAGACGCTGATCGATTTATACTCCAATAATACTCCAAATCAAGTTCATCTGCGTGAACTGTGAAACTGTATCGTTGAAAACAAAACCTTGTACTCGGTTTAGTTGAATTTTACAAAACGTGTTATCGAACTCATTTCATGGCATGAAATCCAACACAATTTCACTACGGATATGTTCAAAACTTCTAACGACGATATTCTTAGTCTTAAAAAGTATTCTATTCTAATCGTGATACGTAACTGCAACGTAAAATAAATTACAGAATCATTGAATCGTTCTGGAAGTTCGATGTCATTGTGCGCAACTATGCTGTCGTGCATTACATCTAGCTCGTGCGTACGTATAACGATGTACTAACGGAAATAAACCTGCGCCATGGATCGGAATATTTTGCGAATCGATAAATATGGGATCGCGTTAACCGCAAATCACGGAACCAATGCATTTGAAGGATCGCCGGCTGAATATCAAAGATGTTTCTGAATTTCGAAGAGCCCCCGTGTATATGCATCGTCTACGAGGCAGACGGTTCGATATTCGGGCAGCATTGTTTCCGAATTCCCATTATAAACGCGGCTCGATTCTGGAGAGTGGCCGGCTCTTTTGTCAACGTCGACGACCGAACTTTCGAGGCGGCTTTTCGTCGTGTTGTGCGGGCAACGGTATAAAATTCACGGCGCAGTTTGCCACGCTACGCGACGACGTATCGCGGAACGAACAATATTGTAATTTATGCTGGAAAATCGATAATTTGATACAGAGGAACGTGAAACACACGCGGGTCGCTTTTGTAGTGAGATTGATAAAGTTTGAGAGCCCATATAATCGGAGAATGTCGAATTCGTTTCACGGATCCACCATTTTCCGTCGATTGCAGTGTCGTCTACAAAGATAGATACTTACAGTGCCAGACCGTGACAAAATTCATTTCTGTACAATTTTTAAATATTTATTAAATCAGTTGAAATTCCGTAAGCTTAAATAACTTGTGAATTATTTATTCTAATTAGAACTGTTTCTTTAAATCGAAGACAAATGGTATCACGAAGGTCCTGCAGTGTACGAATCGCTTTTGTAACGAAACGAGATGGTCATCTTCGATTTAAAAGATTGTTTCAAATTGAACTTATCGCGTTAGGTGACTCACCGTGTATTTAAGGATCAATAATCCAAATAGTCGTATGCCATATTTTTGGTTAAAGTTAAAGATACGTTTTTTTAGTTTGTTTCACATTACCTATATCTTCTTTTAGTTTAAGGTAATGGGTATAGTTTACGTATGACACAGGTGCTTAAGCGCTTACTTGTCGTGTATATCCCCACAGCGAGTCTCGTGGCGGTTATAATGTTATGGTTTTCCTTGTTTTTGTTCATCCGTGTGCACTCAACGGCAGAGAATGGGGGTACCGAAATCACAGGAGGAGAGCGACTTTGTTATGTATTCGGTTAAGAAACTCTGCTCTATGCACTTGCAGCTTCACTGTGGTCACGAATACCACGACTGCAATAAAATTCAACTGCAGTTGTCAATAGTGAGCGAAGTAAGAAAGAGGGAAGTGATTTCCGATTTTCTTTAATAATGGACTCATAATCAGCTGTCGTAAATGAATTAACGACTGTCCTCCAAGAACCACTCTCGAAATATTAATGCTAATAAATTAGTACGTAAGTGAATAATGTAAACCCACCATGTCATCGGAGCTTGTAAGCCAACGCTATAAGAAGATACAAGAGAGCAGATACGACTGTTAATGTTAGCCTTTACTAGTCAACTTGTGACGCACTGCACCTGACGATTTCACCGTTATTAGCATTTTCGCTTTTCCAGATGGAGTTGTCTCCACGTCTCTAACACCCACGCCGGGGACCAAGACCTGGAGAACCCCCTAGACGTCCGTGAGGCGTCACGAAAAGCAGTTTAGCCGCTGTGTACCTCACACACCGCACCGTGCCCATAGGGAACCACATGGAGGCCTGCCCAGAGCCCGAGGCAACTTACATCTAGGAATATCCTTAAAGCAAAATAGGGGACTAACTTTATAGCGTCAGTCCCTTGATATACCGCTCTTAGTTTAATGAACATATATATATATATATATATATACTGGATAACTGCAGACATCAGCGAGGGACAAATGTGAACTGAATCTCAGAACAGCCACGTGACTATGGCCAATGGAATCCAAACGACGCCCTCAAATCCCACGCCGCCGAACCCTTCCACGATTTGAAGGCCTGACCACTCCACTGGAGTGGTCAACGTAAGAGGGGGGCAGAGAGGTTGGCAAGGCACGAGGATTTCCGTGCCGCCCGTCACCATATTATTCTCCTGTCATATCGTATTATAAGAAATTTCGAAGAAGGTGCACGGACCCCCTAGCAAGGAGAACTTGCAGTCCGGAAAATAGGAAAATTAGAAAATGGAGGACTCGAGGTCCTTTAACGACCCTCCAGAAGGTTTGAAAGATCCTCATCGATACAAAGGCTGTCGAGCGAATTAAGAGCTACGGAATGCGGGAGCGTACCAGCGAATTTCCGAGGAAATCGCAGGACCCAAGGCACTTCACTTCGCTTTGGGGCGTAACCCACTGTACTGTCGAATTATACCTTTGAGTCATTGTATCTTATTGTCATACTGTAGAAAAAAGGAAATCACGCAAAGGAATACCGAAGAGGTAGGGTTGCCAGAATTCCCATCCTGCAGTTAAGTAGCATCTGATGACTTCTTCGAGTCATAGAGAAAATCCCAGATATACGGAATGTCGTAATTTCCATTGTAAGATTATGCTGCACGTTTGTGCATGGTGGTGTGGCTCGTCATAGTAAATTTCGTAGCTTTAGTTGGCGATATTTCCTGGGCTCGAAGAAGCAACAGGTTGTTGAAAAATCTCGGTATAATCCCGGCACTCATCAATTTTTTTTAATTTCGCGGCGTCAATCGTGGAACCAGAGTTTCGTAGTTGTATGTGTTTCCCAGCTATACTCTGTCCCTCGAGGGGTCATAGTTGCGATAAGGATTTTCATCCGAACACAATCATTTTCACTCTAATTGTTATACCTCCACTTGACGCTTCTTTTGGCGAACGGTGACAGCGCTAGTTCCCAAGCTCATTATCAGAATACACGAAAGAACTATGGTCTCTCGCGGGATAGAGTAAGAGTCCTCGATAGTTTGTTTTTACTTTTATTTCTAGTACTCTTCCAATGTATAATTCCAGATTCATATTTTTACTTTTAGGTCGTACTCTTCATATCTTTTCTCTGCTCTCGCTTATATTTGCTTAAACCGCAAAAATGTGGATACTCTTCTCCAAGAAGTACAACCCTCTGCAGCTTGACATTCGGTTTGCGTTAGGTTGGTACCACACCGCCGTGCATCTTCTGCAAATTTTCGGACATCTTTTGATTTATCTAAATCAAATCCGGCAGACATACTCAGCGACGAAGAGCTACGGTTAAAAGTTGATTAACAATGGCATACCAGTACAATTTGTCTAGCGTACAGAAACCATGTCAAAAGTTATTTAACAAAACAACCTGTTGTAAATCTGTTAATCGCAACAATTGCTTTATCTAATTATTACTGCTTTCTATTTTAATGTATGTGTATATATCAATAAAATTATCATTGTATATAAAGTGCAGAGTGTTCTCCTAACCGATCATTTTAATATTCTTAAGAATAACAATATCACAGGTTCCTGTCAGTCACGCCGCGCAAAGTACAAACGAGTTTTTCTCGAAATAGCATCTGTCGACCGCGTTGACACGATTTCCCGGAAACTACATGTCCAATTGACTAAGTTTTAATCACATATCAAGCACATGTTTCTCCATTACCGGGAGCTCCGGCAAAAGTGTTCTCGAGTAATAGTTTCTGTTTCATACAATGAGGAAAAGTGCAATTTTAATCGAAAATGCACTTCATCCACTCATCGGTCTTTTTATTATTTGTTTTATCTAAACGCTCTCTGGAACAGTGACAGGGATATTGGATAACACTTTCGATCCGTTTCTATTCCACAGCTCATGCAAGTGGAGATAGATATCATGACAACCCGACATACGTTTCTGTTTCGGCCACGGAAAAAAAAACATCTCGTCACCATAACAACTATATACGTATAACATTACAAAAATTGATACGCAATCTTTAAACGTCGATAAACATATCCATGAAATCTGAAATTGATTCATCGAGTAGACATTTTTTTAATTCAGGAAACAGCGTTAGTATTGCGAACTTCCCCGAGTTACTCCTATTTCGAACCTAAGGAAACTGCAAGAAGGAGGATTTAGAGTGATACCGCGGTAGTCAAGGAGATTCAGAATTGCAACAAAACGCAGCGTTACGACGCATCGTAAAGGGACATACTTGAGGAAGTTACGAGTGCCTCGTAGGACGGTCCGTGGGCCTCGAAGGAAATTAGAGGGACAGGTTGCGGGGTCGGCGTCAAATTTGCTTTCACGACAGCGAGATACTCTGCATCGGCGTTTACTCTGGATACTCTAAGGAGCAGTCGGACGTTAACGCACCGACCGTTATTTGCGGAAACCCAAACGCATAAACGCTGTCCTTCGCAGTTCCTTCGAAATTACTCCGTGTACGATATTGTACATACAAAACATGGCGGTCTTATATACCTGCGACAATCATAAAATGGGATGTCTTACAACGAATGACTTCGAGTGATCGTATTTACAGAGTGTACACGGTTAGGTCCTTAAAATAAACCTTCCGAATAACATTCAATTCACGTTCTTGGATATACAGTTAACCCACGTACAACGCGGATGTTAAATCTCACGGAAATTCCGCCTTATACCAGACTCGGATCATGTAGCAAAAGTAGAGTTCGGTTCCGGAATCATTTTTTTAAATCGTATAAATAATGATCACCTATATTTAAAAAATAAAAAAAAAATAAGATATTCTATTTTATTTCTGTCGCGAGGTGAAAAGTATCTAGGTGACAAATAAAAGGTTCCTATAATTTGTAGACTGCATTATATATATTGAAACTGTGGCCATATTGAACAAGGATTAGCACAATTTGTAAACCGCGTAGTTCAAATGTGTTATACGACGACTTACTGTACAAGAAATATTTGAAAGGAAAGAGTTACTCATTACGGACGGAGTAATATTCTGGTCACTTCTGTTTTCTCTTTCTGGTTGGATATGTTAAAGAGGTACAAAGTTTATTGGCAAATGATAAAAGTGAATAGAATCCATCTTCTACGATACCGAAGAACTTACACCTCATACATTGTTCCGTCCATAAAATTATTTACGGTAATTTTTATTTTCAACCATCGAAGCCCCCATTAAATTGTAAAGGGATTAGCTTAACCACACTCATGCGCAAGTATTTTCCAAAATTTAGAAGTCATTTACGAGGTTTCTGTTAGGCGCCTTAGCTTTATTTTAACTTGCAGTTAGGGATACGCTTGTACTCGAAAAAAGAGGGTGGAAAGCATTACTGCATCCTGATACATGATATTCTTGTGTACCCGACGCATCAAAGCTTGTAAAAATTCAGATACTCCGTTCAAGCAAATAAGGTTCGTTTCAAATGGAACGTACCGAGTTTTTCAGGGTACTGTCGGATTTCAGTTTGCACAGACTCCTGCTAGTGGCACTTTGGGTAGACGCTTCTTGAGTGTCTGACCAGTAGCGTTTATATCTACTTTTGCACCTGATCAACGTCCCAACCTACCAACACTTTTCATTTACATTATGCTCATTTTGTTTTTAATGCAGAAGTTTGTACTTACCAACTATGCAGAACCCCTTTTAATTTTATCATTCATCATTCACGCAAACAAAACAGACAATGTTGATCTAGAAAATAAATTACGATAATTTCGACCATGCCAAAAATGTCACGTAAAACAGCGTCAACATTCGCATATGATGCGACGCACGTCAAGTAATCATTCACCACTAAATGAATCGAATCCAAGGAGAATAAAACCACATCCGCAGAAGCCTCGGACCCTTTTGACATAGACGAAGACCCTCGTTCCATCGATAATCCCAAGAAGATCCTCGGATATTTGCCTAAGCGACAGTACGATTCCGGGCTCCGCGAAATCCTACCGTCCGCCCTCCGACGGGGAGCGCATTTCACGCCGTACGTCCGAGACCGGCAGTATTCGGAAGCATCGCCGAGGATACCGGAAGTAAGTGGGCACCTGATCGATCGATAGTTCCTTCCTGGCTTGGCACGGGATATACCACCACCCAACAGCAGCATTCGGCTACACGCGCGACTGGCTCGCCCGATACCGACGTCTCCCTGCGCCGACAATCTCATGCATTATGGGCATCCCCGAAGCCTCCGATGGCCCCGTCCGGAACACGGTAAGGAGAACCGGGCCAATAGACACGTTCACCTCTGTCTCTTTGTGGAGCTCTACCATCCGACGACTGGTTACGGTACTACACTGCTACTAAGATTAACAGTTTCGGGTTTCGAGACGTTGCGCGACGGCTCGTTGCCTAGTATGAATGTAGCGGTGATGAGATCGGGAAAGGGTTGAAAATGTTTCATGCCGGGTCTGTTCAATTGGCTCGAAGCTGCTACATTTGGACAGTCGAGCGGTTACGAGGTGTTCCCGCGCCATGGGGCATTTTGGATCAGTGTGATTAAGAACATAATTATGTTGTGAGAACATAAATTGATGATAGACTTAGATCATAGACTCGAGGATATCGTTGGTTCAAGTTTCAGCGATAGAGGCTTCAAGCGGAAAGATGATGAACTTTTAGGATAGTAGATATACAGCTCCACAGATATATAGGTTCACTTTTTGGTGGCGTATTTCGGTACTTTCCTGGAGAAAATTGCCAAAACCAATTGAATCGGTGAAAAGAAGAACAGTACTGGCCGGAAAATTTTAATTCGGGATAATCGAGTTTAAAGTTTAAAAAATTTGTAGACTATATCATATTGACTGTGAAAGCCGGCTAACTTTACGGCTGCTTACCCAAAGTTTCAATTAAAAAACCTAATAGTATATTATTAACTTTGTGGTGATCAGACAACTTGATTTTTTCATTTTTGTCCACAACACTGTTGATAATTGAGCAACAATCACCGTTTCTTGTATTTCTATAGTTTTTGATGCGTTGATTCGCGAGGTATAATAGGTTTCGACTTATACATGTGGAACAGTGTATTGTTGGGTTCTTAAGCTTAGAGGTCGGTGACATAATCACTCTTGAGTACCGTTCATTCAACGTTTCGGTCCAAGTGAGGGCCCTCTTCAGGAGCGTATATGTATGATAAACTATATCAAACATACCCTGTATAATACATCAAGCGTAATAGCTTACCGTAAAATTATTTATACAATTACATTATAAATTTGTGCCCGTGCGTTACACCTGTGATTGTATAAGAGCAGAGGCAACGAAATTTGATTAGGGATAATATATATGTATTGGAAACATTTATATTATATGTATAACTTTAATAGTTTTTACATATTTTACGAAAACACCTGTTCATTTAAAATTTCGAGATCGTCGAACTAGTACAGATATGGCGAATGCAGTAGGTACTAATCAACTTAATAGAAGAGAAATAGAATTAGATATAGCACACGAACAAAATAAGGTATCGTCTTGCCAAGATAGTTTCGTATTTTTCGTATCTACTCCTTGCTTCGCGTAATAAACCTTTGCATACGGCAATTCAATGTAAAAATCCCATACAATTTACATATTGCACCGGTTTCAGACTTCGGTTATATTTTCTGCTTTTATGGATTATCGATCCGAATTCAATTCCTGTTAAGGTAACCCACGAAATAATGGGAATGATTGCTTAAGTCGTCATATCAACCAAAAATAGGAATGACAACGCGGCAGTTTTCACTTTGATTATTACTTTCCATTATTCAAAGTTATAATAATCATTATTTTCGTACACTTACATTTGTTTAGCAACATTTTCCCAAATTATTAATGTCCGGTACACGAAACCGTACCGCCCCAAGTTATTGAGGTACTTTAATTTTTGAAATTGTGTATGTAGTTAAATGAAAACAGAAAAATGTAATTAGTCAGCACCAAAAGATAAATATCTTGGCGTAAATGTCTGGTCGTTTTTATAAAAATTTTTCTAAAGTTACCAAACATTAAAGACCAGACATTTACGCCTAGATATTTATCTTTTTTATACTTAATGTAACGGTCGATTACTCACTTCTGGTTAAGAAAATTAGTGAGCACCAATATATCTTGGCCGATTGGTGGTGCATTAATAAATGCATTTAAAAAGATGTTGCTCCTTCTCTGAGTCAGTGTATACTAACTTCTACTCGTAATCAACACAAAGTTATAATTTCTCGAATAATTATATTCTGTCCCGTTCCATTTAAAAATGACAATAATTTGAAAATTATGATTTTCGTTCCAGTTATTTTGTACGTACGACAATGAACCTATAAAAATTTAGTTTCCGTTGTATCCTCAAAAAATCCAGAACATATTGCACATTTACCATAATCTCGGCAGCGTCTGAAAGATATACCGTAACTTTGAAAATATATGAGCCACGAAACGTTTTTAACGAGCGCCTTTGTGCAAGGTAGCAGCCACATTTTCTTCTCCGTATATACGAAAGATTGAGTATACCAAATAGAAATAATGGGACGCCCTTGTTTCTTATGAATCACCGGTTATTACTACGCCAGGATTTATTTTTTGGGAAATTGACGGCTAAGAATATTCCAGATACACCCAAACCACGGAAATTTTTTGCGTAGCACTGGAATTATTTCAATCGGTGGGAGACTTCGAAAATCCATTGCATTTAACATTATTATATTTTATACGAGAACTGATAGCATACAGTAACCCCAGGTTCTTATGAAGTATGTTATTGGGTAGAGAAAATGATAATCGTTGCTCAATTATTAAACGTATAGCGCGAGAATAATTGAGAAAAACAGGTCGGCGAAATCTACAAAAGTATAAGGACATTACGAGCATTTCCATTTATTTATTAAACCCGCGCACTAATCGGTACAAACTTGACATCATAATAATAGATTTATTCGCGCAAAGAATAAAAAATAAATCGACCGAGTTTGGTTAGATTCGATTATAAGTTTCTCTGATCGACAGAACAAGGTTGGCACATCCAAAGTGCACAGCATTTAGCCTCCTTCCCGCGGCAATTTACTGCCGGACGAGAATCGCTGCTGGCTGGTGTACTCATATGCCGATATACCGGTAGTGCTACGCAATTAGAAAATCGATTTAATACCTACTCGAACCGGTTCTCTTAAATCGAATGCAATGCACGGTCACAAGTAATTTTCCGCTAAAATCTTTGCCATTATAGTATTGGCTTGTCTGGAAAGTTAGTGCCGATTTTTAAGGAATATTCAAACCCGGTTGATTTAAATTTCGATGTACATTTATTTAATTATATAGATGTTATTTTATTCCACAAAATTCCTCCATCTTTTTATAAATATTCTTTTTTTTCAGCTACTTATAGCACCGTGTATAACATTTTATCATTACAATACCATTTAAGAAGTTCCAATCGAAATATTAAGTATCAGAATTATGAAAAAATTGGTTCGGCTGAAACTGAATTCTTATAATTACACCCACTTTAAGGGCAGAGCTATTATTATATCCGCCAATATGTGATCGATACACAATTCACAACAATATCGGTGTATCTGTATTTTTGAATGTGGGTACACAACGAACAGAAGCTTTCGGAACAGAGTATAAAAAATGCAATTTCTAATGGGTCCGTATAAATATTCTATTCCTTTTTCAGTAACTAAACGTTTATCTTTTTTTTTACGTTACTCAACAAAACCGCTCACCTTCACCAAACCTGAATAACTGACTTTGGTTTACAACGATTACTTTCAATTTCCTTTTTAGTAGCGCGTGAGAGGAATTACCAATAACGCAAAACTATCGCTACGGTAAACTGAAAAGCGCGTAAAAATGAAAATAACATTTAATATTTCGATGTTTCAAGATCTCTGTCATACAAATTCAATTCAAAGGACCGAAAATTCACCCTCATATAACGCACCTGGATTTCCTTCAATCTGCTCCTTTCGGGTTAAGTGTTCAACTTTGTTGCAACTCTACTAAATCATTTTCACGTTAAATTCTCACCCATGATTTCGTTATAACGCGAAACGATCGAACTACTGTCCGCGCTCACATTGTTTCAGTTCGGACTTGCAAAGTTAACAAGAACCAGAAACAATTCTCCAACGGATCACTTGCGAAAGTTATTCGCACCCCCTGACAGTTTGCGGGACTTTCTCGAATATGTTCCGCGCAACTTCGAAGTGAATGCAAATATGGAAAAACTCGAGTCGATTTACCCCGTATACACATTCCGTCGGCATCGTTTCGCGATACCAATCTCTCCGAACGGCCAGTAGTTGTTTGGCTGCACAATCCTATTTGCCAAGCAATCTGCCACCGCCGGCAGTTCGTGTAATTCTGGCGGGCTGCGCTCAGTTGCGGTAATGCGACCGGAAGCGACCTCGAAACTCACCGATTTTCAGGGTCGTGGCTCATTTCAAAGCTGCGTTAACTTTAACGTAGAAAATCCAAAATTGCCAATTTCGAGATGGCACATCAATTTCGACATTTACACTTTTAGGTTAATATCGATTTCAGTACTTTCTGAAATGTGATATTTTAGCTAATTGTTCATTTATTTTATACCTGTGCAACTTTTGATACATCGTTGTCGTATGCATTTTCTTTTCATGTTTACTATTCATTTTGTTATCTCTTTAAGTAATTCGTGCAATGAATATAAAAATTTGAAAATTCATCCTTTACTAAATACTTGAAAATTAATTAAAAGCAAACATTTTCGCCTCACAAACTGGATACAGTAGATATTTGTATTACATTATGCTCGGAAATATACTGAAAATACATCACCAAAACTCGCTTTTTATTCTTTGATTGGCTGTCGTTTTCGGTTAACATCTTATTAACTAAATGGCAACTAATATTTTTGATAAGAGAAAACCTCCATGAAATTCACCCACGTATCGTATTTTCATCGAACTACCACCATTTATGGTATACGATGTTTCATCGTACAGTTACTTCGTTTACGAATATTGCTTTACATTATGAGCGAGGTACCCTCGTGGAAGAAGTACGAATGGAAAATGGGATGTAATACAGAATTCCTTGGTCAAATAGAGTTTCGAGAGTAAATCTATCAGCCCATTGGGAAATATTGTTAGTACGGCGGAATGAATACAAATTATCTCATTATCTCTGAACACACAGAAAATACACAACGAAATTGCAATTAAAAATGATTAGGGTAACGAACTAACCGAATTTTTTAGCGTGTTTATATTCAAACAAGGAAACGACGAACAATGAAAACTATTAGCCCCGTAATATTATATTAGTATATAAACATTATATTAACGCTTCAAATTCCACAATGCACGTACAAAACATCGTTATACCATTGGTACTTCAGCTATCGTTTGAGACTTCGCGCACGTCATCGCTTCTTTTATAAATCGTTTGAGTCCCAGGGCTCGATCAAAATCTCGTTGAAAAGAACCAAGCGGCTTGATAACGTTCGTCTTTTTGTATCTTTCGAGATAAGAACGCCAAGGAGCGTTTTGGATTATATCGAGGAGATTTTCATGCTACTGATATGTATCTATGACGTATCAATCCCAATCTTGCCAATTCTCTAATCGTACGTTTAGTTATAAGATAGCACAACCAATATTTTTCACGCTGTACAAGTTCTGCAAACACTTTGATTCACCACACCCTCGCGCATCTATCCTTATCATCGCGCCGAACGTCCAATATCCTAGTTTTCCCCCATAAACTTTCCACTCAAAAACAAGTTACTCGACATCCCTTCCACGTCCTTCTTCCTCAGATAATAGTTTCCCTTAAGCCCACCGTCACGCACCATCCACAGAGTACACTCAAAGTCCGAACCAAAAACATTTTCTAAATTTCTACATCGTTCGCACTGAAACTCGCGAATCCAAGAGTCTTGACAAACTGTATTTCGAGATAATGACTAATAAAACCTTGGAACTTTGGTTTGTTTGAACAATCTTGGAAAGTCCATTCCGAACAAAGTTCGTTCTTCATTACACATTAGTAGAGTTGACTGCGCTGGCTTTGGCAGAATCCCAGTACACCGTCGATTACCCACAACGATCAAATATAGTAAGTCCGTTCGACTACATCCGTTAAGTCAAAACTTCGACCTCACGAAATGTATATTTTTTTCGGTTCCGACGTCACTCATGGTATAATTAAAAAAAACAAGCAATTAAAAACGGCAGACCCGTATCGATTCCCGTTAATAAAATTTGTGTAGGTCCGTACACAAACCAGCGGGGAGGTCTTCTCATCACTTTTATAAGTAAGGTAATTACCGCGTCACTATTATTTATGCACGTCACTCCGTAATTAGCGTGCACGAATTAATTGCCAAAAGTGGAAGAACTCATTAGCAGAGGTTCGAGTTCCAATCGTTAAGTTAATACGTTACCTCGGGAGGCCATGATCCCGGTGGAGTGACTTCGGCAATGGCTTCGTATCGTATCGTGATTAAATTCTCCCGCGGCTAAATAAAACATCAGACTGCAGTCGTTCTTGGGTGACTAGCTCGAGGAAATGCAGATTTAGCGCGACCGGCGGTGTACGCCGGGTATTGGAAATTGGACGACTGATTCCTCCATAGAGACCAATTCGTTTATACCGTAAACCGTTATGCGCCCAGAATACCACTGGATTCATTCGATGAACCTTCAGCAGTCGGCGAGGCGTAATTCGTTTTATGAAACTTTCTTAAAATTGCGAAGGGATGATATTAACACGCCTGAGAATTAAGAACACACCCATTCTAATTCTCGGCTGAACATGACGGAGAATTCCAATGGCACTTGCCCTGGGCTCGCGAAAAGTTTTTAAAAAGATACTTGTTTTTATGTAATAAGCAGAAGAAACTGGAATAAAATAAAATAATATTAGTTAGGTTCGGTAAAGATTTTAGATAATTTCAGATGTATAATATTTTTAGGGGAGGTTTTCCCGTCTGGTAACTCTTTGAGGCACATCATTTTAAATAGAAAAAAAAACTCAAGTTCCACAAAATTCACTACACCGCGCAATTCGCCAACCTCAATCGCCACGGCGTCAACGAGTCGTCAATGCGTTTTTACTCGTATGAATCTTTGTTTCCTCTTATTTACGCATTTACCGTTGGATCATTGCATTGCCAACTGAATGAGAACCTTTAAATAAAATATTAAACTGTATGACTTTGAGTAATTTCAACTTTTCGGGGTCAGTTAAAATATCCCACCGTGCAAGAAAAGCTAAGCAGAAAATGGGACAGTTTTTAACCTATCTAACCCCCAGAGTTAATTGTTCTTAAGGGAGAACATTGTTGTATCCCAGAGTCGGGATGGGTATACAACACTATTGGCGTCGAAAAACGATGTACCTGAGCGCGATCTGTTTCAATCACATTTTTCGCGAACAAGTGCGGGAGTTCCAAGTTATTATGCGTACGGCCGTCCATATACATTACCGATGCACATTTGTGAATTTTTTCAGACTTTTGGCGCCCTCCGTGTGTTTTTAATCAAATCGACAATACGTGGCGTCAACGTGATTCGCAATGATGCAGTTACACGCGGTATCGTGTAGTTTCTCAGGCGTACAGCTATGCATAACGACGTCCACCACTCAATTTAGCATTCTCTTGAGCAAAATCAGTAATTATGAGGTGGCGACACCTTTTCTTCAATTACTCCGATCCCACGCCGATAGACAAGTTAACGATTCTTTTTATTTTTATGAAGAATTGGATGAAAAATTCACTTTTTCAATTCTTGTTAAACTATACGGTCTTTTCTGCATCGAACTTACAAAGGCAAGTCGTTCTACAGCAAACGGACCCGCGGCTAGAAATGTTTGATGAAAAATTTTCCCGATTTCTCAATTCTCGTAACTCCTTAAAAGCCGAAATAAAAAGTTTTAAAAAAATTGTACTATTTTCAATCTGCGCGTTAATTCGATGAGAAAAAATTTCCGTGATACATAGAACCTTCGTAAGATCAGCAATTTCGGAACAGATAAAATGGAAAACAATAAAATGCACAGATATTTCATGAACCGGGAAACTTTCGAAAGTATAACCAAGACTTGACTGTAAAATAAAAAGTTCCTATCAAAAGCGTTACGATGGAACGCTGACGATCCGAGAGGCTAATAAAGAGCGAACAAATGTTATTCCTTGACATTCCACATCACGCGTCGACGGATCCCAGTTTAATGCATTTTCCATACCCGAGAAAGAAAGATTACGATCTAGGTTTATCCGCGAATAAAGTTTCTCACGCGCACCGCCACTGATTAGCGGTATACCGTGATCGTTCGAGGCAGTCGTTTTTGCCACCATTGTAATAAAGTTGAGAGTAAACGGCCAATAGTAGGGTGACAAGGGTGAAACCGCTTATCGATCGTGTGAAAAGCCAATGGCCGGATATAATTTAAATTCCCGGTATTTTTGCAATCGAACGCAAGCCGCGCTCAAAGCGATCCTCTCTCACTGTACACGCGCGATAATTGTCGTAATCAGATCCCGCCGATTGCCTCGGAGATGCAATTAAAATCCTGGCAATGCAATCTGCATGCCGCGCGTGACGATGCGTTATAACGCCATTCATTTGATCCGCGTCGATAGATAAAAAAAAAGGATCCACGCGCGTTTATTGTTAATACGTTATCCGTTGTTTAGGCGAGGGAGGTGCGCCGTTTTATTAATATCCACGCGTATTGACTCGAGCAACTATTATCGTGGTATTTCGAGCGAGAATTTTTTTGCGATAAAATCGAAGCAGCGTGAGGAGATAATATTCATGAATGACGCGAGCAACAATAAAGCGTCGAAGGCATAAACAATGTCGGGCGATTATAACAAAAACACGGGGAATCAAACGTTGAAAAAATTAGAAAATTAAATGACACGTAGCAGTTCTTGATAGATACGTAGAGACGATTCAACAAATATTCTAACATTAAAAAATGTATCATAATATTTTACAGAATGCACCGTTCACGATGAAATTCTGTGTGAGTTTGTTTAAACGTTTCTCTCGTGAACGCACCCAACTGAATTTTTTAGAATTACATCCAAATTCATACAGAGTGCAATTTTCAGATTTAACACGCGGTCCTGAAATAAAAATACGAAACGTAATGGTTGCAGGACTCGTTAATCCTTACATATCCTGCAAATTTCATTCCATTTTGTTGATCCGTTGAGAAGCTCTCCGTCTTTAACAATGCAAGAAACCATCGAAATTTTCAGCATACACGTGGACCAACGAGCTGTACAAAGGGGACTTTTCATATTTTTCTTTCTGGAGGACATATTCAAATTCGGAATTTTCGAATTATTCGATCGACCACGTCGTCCAGGAGGGTGTAATTCAAAAACTACACTCGTTCGAACTATAACGTTTGATCTGATCTCATACAAAATTTCATTGTGATCGGCGCGTTCTGTAAAAAGTTATGATAAACTTTGAGGCTTCCGAATATTTGTCGGATAGTTTGTACGCAGGTTTGTACAAGAAACGTAAACGTGGACCAGAAAGTTGATTCAACCCTGTACTAATATACCCAAGGTTCGGTTGCACCAGTTCCTCGCACGTATTTTTAACTTTTTCTTTTTCACTCACTTTGGACGAAAATCGTTAAGGGAAATTTGTTTCCGTCGATTACCTCTCGTGGTACAAAAATGCGCAATTACGATCTGGCACGTGGTGCATGTGCCGAGAGGTCTTTGAGGTAGGTACGTGAGTGGCGCTTAATAAAGGTAACGGGAGCAATTTAATATAATGGAGGAGGTAGAAAATTCTTTGGGCGGAACGGTCATTTGGGCCTTGGACGCTCCAAGGGGCCAAGTGACGTGGAGCGCTTGAATCAAATTAATTGCAATTAGATTTTAACAGCCGACTGCATCAATGGCCACTCAACCAAGGTCGATTAAGAAAAGAGCCTGGAGAATCTTTTCTTCCGATTAATAATTATAACCCCCTAGACGTGGAAAAAAAAGTCGAAGTGGTACGATTGCATCGTTGAAATAATGAGTTGGTAACATTGTTACCTCGTCGGTGCATAACAACGAGGCTGAATTTCATTCAAATAATGCTAATCAATTTGCTGTTACGTGTCAGGGTAATAATTGATGCAAGCATTCTGTGGCCCGATTAATAAACAAAATGCATACGCAGGGCGTTTGTTCGTTACGGATTCATGATTTGAAACTTCAGATACAGCACTGAAATCTTTCAAATTTTTTTATGGGAATACAATTTTTACTCATTTGCGATTGCTTCGGGGACTTCGTCCAATTGCGCTGTAATTAAATTTCATTTTATCGTTATTGATTTCCGCGCACGAAAATTTACGGATTCGCCACGTTTATTGGTGGAAAATGTCCTGAAGTAATTTATTCGTCTCTATATGAAACGTAGAGTTGGTAACTAGTTGGAAACTGAATTCAATTTCAATTGCGATTTAATTACGCTTTCTAGATATCGATTCATCAGCGAATGAATTCCGGAATTTGGTAACGAATATTTTCGGTTTATTGATTGGAAATTGTTTTATTATTTCTGACTAAATTAATCACAGTGTACCCGCGTGCCGCGAATACATTCTTTTGTGATTCCCTGAAAATCTTTTATTTTTGATGGCGTATTTAAATCGTTTTTAAAAATTTCCATCGTCCGGTAATCGATAAAGTTTTAGAGTTTTAGACCGTAATCCATAATTACAAAAATGTTAAAGCAAGAGCCATGAAAGCGTTCAATGCGAAACGACTGACTGAAAATTATCTAATAATTTAGACGCGCTAGATAAGTGTTAAACAATTACTTGAAACTAATGAAAAAGTATTTTAAAAAGAACATTGAAATTCTTGTTGAAAAAAAAAGTTTGATTTTGTGGACCAGAACATTGTGTAACTTCATTTGCATCTCGATAACGCTGTCGGTACTCGTTAGCAACTAACGATATATTTTTTTATTATTTGTCGTTCATATGCAGCTCGTTAAATTCCTCGATAGGTCTACAAATTTGGAAATTTTTCATTGTTGAGAAATAGGGTAGTGGCACCCAAGATTTATCAAAATCGATTACAATCTTAGCACCTTCGCGGAAGTGAATGCTACACCATTCAAATTCATAAGCATTTAATTCTTCATGGTGTTTATTTTTTGAAACTATTATATGTACAATTTAACGTAATGGCCAACTGCTGTATTGAGTATTGTCATTTTGTTTTCTCTTTTCGTATTTGTATACATAAAAATTAGAAGTGCAAAACGTGTCGCGAATGCTAGAGCATCTAGTTCAGGTCTGGCTAAAACTTTTTCTTGTAGCAAGTACGAGTCATCAGCCTCCTCTCGACCTGCCGCACCATGACTCTCGGTGCCAGTCTAACAATAAGACTGAGACAGGTATAGCACTGTGCTTCTTTTTGCTGGTATGGCGTGCATATAAAATCTGATGGATGGGGGTATCGAATACAATTCTTTACTCTACGCGCACGTTTTAACCAATTAATGTTACCCAAGAGGGGAGCAATGAACATTAATTGAGCAAAAATAAGGCTAGCCCTTTTGTATATTACAAGAAAGTTTCGTAAGTTAGTGAAATTAGTGGGACACTGATTCTCCTATAGCCGCAAACTATTTCACGACCCCTTTTCTCCCAACCTACCCTTTTCAATGGCCACTATATAGTATATGCATTCACTTTCCAGAGTCATAATGGATCCTCACACATTACGTCACACCGAGCGTGTCCAAAGGTAGGGTAAAAAAAGACCAAGTGACCTGGTCACGTAGGGGAGGGAAGAAAGACGTCGGACATACGTATACGTATATCCCTCCCTCCCCCCCGACTATTTCGGAGCGAGGACGGTTTTATGTGTGCCATTATTTTTATGCAATGGAGGATGAATAATGCCACGAGGTTTTTCTTCGACCAGCAGCTACCGGTAGACCCCGCCGGTGCTGTCTCATTTTTTTTCCTCTACCCCTATACCACCTGCCAAGGCGTACCCCGCAACTCGACAGCTCGTCCTTCTTTCCCACCCTTGTACAACCCACCCCTTCCCGGTTCACGAGAAAACTTTGATTATTACCCTGAGAAAGTACACGGGGCTCCTCTTTTCTCTATGCGCAAAAGTACGGCGAGTGTTTTAATTAATTTACGTTAAGGGACTTTGCGGAGAGGCAGGTGTACCGGACGATTAAACGGCCCGGAGTACCACTAACGGTCAGTGATACAGCACGGAGAGGGACGATGAAAACGTGGACAATAACTGGAAACTTTCGTGGCGAACGAGGGATGCATGCTTGTGCCATGTCTTTTGTGTTTACTTCTCGATATTCGAAATTAATTCAAAATCATTTTTCCAGCGTTGGCCTATTCCTTAAATATTTAAAGAAATGTTTATTTAGCGCGTAGTGCTTTTTTTGAAAATATTATTATACATAAGAATACAAGAATATCAATGTTACCCGTATATTTTTACTCTGCCTTGTACTGGGGTATCCGATTTATCCGCGGATAATTACGGGTCTGGTTTACATGCTTTCATCTGTCGTCGATTCTATGCCAGATGTATAACTTGTTAGAATCTTTGAAATTCTGATTTTGAGATACGTTATAGAGGTGAGTGAGATAAACCACCGGAGTTAAAAAAAAAGATTTTTATGAATATCCGATTACCGCACAGAAATGTTAATTCAACAACTTTTAGATTGTGTGTACATTAAACACGATGGTTTCAGTTAATGAAACGCTATGATGAAACATACTTGACGTATTGTTAGGGTTTTAGACCGTACTAGGTAGATAAAAGCTATCTTCGTGAGATCCTGATATCCCGCAAGAAGAGCTTTTTTTCTATCTTGGATAGTGTTAACTCTCGTCGCTGGGTTTCTCAAGAATTTCCTGTTCCACTCTACGAGTACTGTTAACCAGTTATATTTATGCCCGTAATTCTGGGAAAACGTGTATACTTTTGTTTACTGGAAATCAGCACCACGCCCCTCGTTCGTCGAGTGTTCTAAATTCCCCAAACCATTCCGACGGTAAACGTGCAATGTTGCGTTGCAAGTTGAAGTTATTACTCGTGTAAAATACAACGACGTCGCAAATATCGCACTCGAGCTGAAGTTGCTGCTACGTTTGGCAAAAAATCACCGCACAATACTACGATTTTGTACGGCTTTAGTTGACGCGTTACAGTAACACCGTAACGACGTTGCCGAAATAGAAGGCAAAGGACGAGTAACTTTCCTTGACGCACGAACCGAAGTTCGTTTTAATCTCTGCGTCGAGGTCAAGCGGCGGTATAACGTAAGCTGTTTTCATACCACTATTCCGACACGGTGCGGTGGTGCAAATAATATTAATTCTAGTTGCGCGGGTATTTTCCACCCCCCCCCCCCCCCTCTATGAATTTGGGTTATGAACGTTGGGATATTTAGACGATATTCATGCAAATCGAGTTTCGTATCTGAAAGTTACAATACCGAATTTGCATTTTTCAGCTGTCTTCGTTGAAAATTTCACGGTAAATGAAATAGTGTGTGATACAATCAAAGCGTACACAGGCAAGATAGTTTTGATCTAAATTTGAAATCAAAAAAGTTATTACCAACTTTTTCATAAAATCAACAGTTTTCGTGTAAATGTTAAACCGGGCTTACGGGCGGTCGATTTCGCACGAAAAATTGACACCTGACCTTTTATTAATTCTATTAATTCCATAATACTGTATTTTATCATTATAAATGTACACAAAGTGAACCACTGAAAATGTAACAAACTTGTTTTTCGACATTTAAATTTAGTTCTAAAAACATCGCTCGGGCAAATCAATTTTAATTTTCACAGGAACATAATTCTTGATACCTTCCCTTCATTTACTTTTAACCTCACACGGGGGGGGGGGGGGGATTTAAATCTTTTTTACTGTCATTTGATAAGTTGATCATACAACGTAAATATATGTCTATTTGAATAGTTCTTTTTTAATTGCCATACAAAGTATCCTTTTAGTCCTGCACGAGGGTAACTTCGTGGAATCTATGCTCGTTACAGTAACACGTGGAGCGAAACGAATGATTCAATTTGCAGTTTCAGTGACCGCGGCACGCTACCCAGTTGCAATTTCATTACGGTATGGAGTCATTGGGTACAAGCGTCGTGAACTGATGTTGTATAGTGGTACAAAAATCACAGACTGAATCTCAGTGCCAGTACAATAGTCGACTTGTGACGGTAATAGATGTTTGTATATCTTAATTTTTATATCAGCGTATATCAATTTAAGTGAAAAGGACTCGTAAATTAAAAACTTCAATATTCTGTATTTTTATTCTATGTATATTCAATATTCTTTTTAGAATTTTCGGTCCGTTAAATTTGAGTTAAAATAACAGTTTTTAAAAAGTTTTGTGAGTTAATATTAATTGAAACTGAAACTTTTCCAACGTGTTATAAAATTGTTGTTAACAGTCTTGCTTTTCTGAATCTATTTAAAAAAGGAAATTGTTCTACATCAAACTGATCCGGAATTAAAAATATTTGCTACGAATCTAAAAATGGATCGTTGGATGACGTCCCGATAATTATTATCATCAATATCCGAAATTCCGATATCATATCATAAATTAAGCTCGTTATGTACAATTCTCAATTGTATAAATTCATTAGGAATAATTCTAAATCTTAAGCATCTTTAACCCGTATTAATTATTGAATATAATCTATTTTTACCTAATTCAATGATTCTAAAATTAATTTCTTTTGGAGTTTCTCGCTGACCAAAAAAGAGACCGACCGTCGAGTAGTAGGAATAAGAGTGAGAGGTAACGTGGCTCGTCCATTGACTTGCTCTATTTCCTTGATACTGGGATAGGCCTTGAACGTAAACACTCCGTACGTTATTGCATTTCCTTCCGCCGATTACGTAACATTATCCACGATAATTACTCTGAATTCGGTTATTTTATTTCTATTAGCCACGATTTGCAATTGCGATGATGCATCGATACGTGCATTTTTCATGACACCTTTAATGAGTCTGTTCAATCGAAACGTCGACATTTTAACGTATCCGGCCGCATTTTCGTCCGGCTGCTTCTGAACGAACTGGCGACTAATTATGCATATGGGTAATCATTTCCGTCCAACGACAGTAATGAGAGATAAATCTGCCATTTGAAATAAACGATCGCATAATGTCGAATAAAGAACACATGATTGGGTGTATATGTGCCGCGTATGTACTGATACATATAGGTACACACGGACGTCGGTAAATACATAATTATTGGGTCACCTTATGCTACAATCGTTTAGATTTCGGTTGTTTTAGCTTATTATAGATGCATCGCATTAAAATAGACGTTTGGTCGCAATTAACGTACATTATTAATTTGCTAATTAATTCGATCGAAAGACGTCCACTCCCAAATGGATATTAAACGAGAAACGAGCGGGTCCAATCCGTTGATCGTATTTGAATAAGTAGATATAAAATTCGGTTTGGCCGACTACTCCGATCGCATAAACGATTATTAATTATTTAGGTGGTAATTAGCGGAGTGCAGGTGCTGTCAGTTAGGAAACGTAAACTTGCAGGAATATTTGATACATTATCGCGAAATCAATCCGATTGCGACAAGGCCTCGTAGCGCCGCGAAAATGTTTCAATTTGTGATTATATCGCGCATAATGGATGCCATCGGAATAACTGATTAAAACAAACTTTTACATGGCATAAATAAACGATACCCGTATGTTAGCGGGTATGGACAATAACCATGCCGGTGGAATAATTAATCTGACGTGGTGAAATAAAGGTATAGGGACATCTACGTGGTAGAAATATTCGTTACATTGGTCGATTAAACGCGAACGGTAACTACGCTGTCCGAATGATTAATCGACTTGAACTTGAAGTAACGAAGAAAGAAAATTTAATCGTGATTTCCCCGCATCGTTTAATTAGATATTTGTTTCGGTTTTCTGCTGTCACGGTATATTTATATGCGCACCGTGAACTCACAGTGCATTTTATAAGAAGCATATATTCCATCGTGCAAAACGCCTCTCTAGAAATGCATCGTTAAAATTCAATAAAAGTCGAATGTTCGTAGGCCCGAAACGCGCGTTTATTTTGAAATCCGAAGGAAGTGTCTCCAATTCTTTTACCGAAACCAAAAACTGATTTGCCATAGATTTGATAAAAATCACATTCGATCTTAAAAACGTCAGCTGCGAAGTGACGTTTCCATTCAACAAAAACCAAACCTACAAAGAAGCACGTTTTTGTTAGACGAATCGAAGGAAATATCTCGAATTCTGACCGAATTCCTTCTCCAAACTCCAGCTGCCAGTTTACACCTTCGTTCGAAATTAAACGGCAATTCTCAGTTTGACAGCGCCGAACTCGCCAAAAGTCAAACGTTACTTTCCCTCTGGACGTTTAACAAAAAAAAAAAAATAAAAAAAAGAAAACGATTCGCTCTCACAATGAAACTTCTACACACCTACATACACGCATATACATTCCCCGCGATCGGATTCAAAGCCCATTGTCGATCAAAGTCCCGCTTAAACATTTTTCCTCCCTGCAACTTCGTTTCCTTCGAAACTCGAAGCGACTACAATGGACCATCGCCCCCGCAGAAGCCGTAACCGGGTGGGTCCGAGGTATTCAGAAACTTTAGAAGCTCTTCAGTCGTTAACGGAGTTTAACCTTAACGACTGGCCCCTCCGATAAATTGCAATCCGACCATGTGCTGTCCCACCGCCCAGCCCCGTGGCCCACGAACCTGGATCCGCTGTGTAAATATGACCCAAGTTGACCTCGGAACGAAGAACTCCGGCAGAAAGCACTCGCGTTCTCCAAGCACCGACGCAAGCTCCTGCGCCAGAGTTTGTCTTTGGTATTAACGGGTTTTGGTACAGAGGCCTGCACCGTGGCAGTTCGTACTGCTTTACTACCATAAATTCTCTCGCACGGCAGGCACCCGTTAATATCGCCCACGGGGAAAGCGGTTTACGAAACCCCCGAAATCACCCTGCCGTCTCCCACTCGCACCCGCACCCTTTGTTGTATTTACTTCGCTTTATCTTTTTTCCATCGAAATCCATTACATGTGTTGCCGTTGAATCGGCTGGGAAACGCACTAGGAGCCGCTCAGGAGATGGATCTCTGTTGCAACGTCCGCGCTGATCCGAGCCTCCTTTCGATAGTTTGTTATTTTTTTTAAGAAAACGAACGTTCATATTCAAACAGACGAAACAACCACGTAAAATAGACACCAGTCACAACGATCATTTATATTAAGTTCAATGTACAATTTATGGGCCCCTGTAAGAAACATTTCCTTCAAAATCTTCTTTTTTCATGTACAAAGTAAAAGCAAGTCGAGAAATATTTTAATAGAAGCATAAATCCCATAAATTGGATAGAGAAAATGCAAAATGACGCTCGGGGACGGTAGCTAATTTACCACGGTTTACTTTTGCGTTTTTATTAAGCGAGCAACTCTAGAGTCGTCCGTGAGGATTCAAGAACATTTTAGAGCATTGCGATTACATTTTGGCCGACCATCCGGCCAGTTAGATTGCACGTTATCATTGATACTCTACTTCCGTAAAATATGAGTACGCGTTTATCTAAAGTTTACCGACTGAAAGCCTGCATACTTTTCATTTTATAATCGATTTCTGGGAACAGGAAAGACAACAATTAAGAAATGACTGTCACCGACGTAGTGGGACCAGTTCAGGACTGTACGATATACGTCTCTATTTTCCTTGGCCTTCCCTTAGGGCCACACCGCACTTGCGATTCGCTGGCGCGAGTCGCCGCGATTTTACTTGGAAAACACCATTGTGGCAATGGATTTCCACGTAAAACGTGTCGCGGCGACTCGCGACAGGTAGTTGCAAGTGCGGTGTCTCCCATATACGTCTGTAGAACTCGACAGTCGCGCTATCGTGAGTCACGGCGACACGCGACAAGTGCGTTGTGGTCCTTAGGCACATGGGGGACAAGATTCGAAAAGCATTGCTCTCTGTTCGTCCGAAGTTTCAGCCCATAAGTCCCTCTCATTTACTTCTTCACTCCGTCGCGCTCGTACAAGGTCGCAATTCATCGGCGACGCGCACAACCTCAGCCTCCCCTCCGCAGAGATAACATTTGAAAGCATCGTTGTCTGCTCGCTCGAATTTTCAGCGCATAAGTCCCTCTCATTTACTGCGTCGCTCTGTCGCGCACGCACAAGGTCGCAATTCACCGACGACGCACACTACTTCAGCCTCCCCTCCACGGAGGTAAGATTCGAAGGTATCGCTATTTGCTCGCTCGAACTTTCAGCGCATAGGTCTCTCTCATTTACTGTGAGTGTTTTATTGGGGCGTGCGTGTGGTGAAAGTGGGGTCGCTAAACGTGACCTATATATAATACTGTAGTCAGTTCCACACTAATAGGCTGCGCGATGATAAAAGTTTATCGTGACGTGTCAAGGTAGAGCGCCAAAATTACAACCACAACTCGCGCGTTTAAAAAAAAATCAATGGAGCTGAATGAAGATATAGTTGCTTTAGAGTACAAGTATAGCAAGCTCGTGCTTGACACGAACGAAGACAACTCTAAATTTGACGATGAACGCAATATTAACGATGACGTGGATAATCGTATTGTACTGCTCGATCTCGAAACATCAGGGTTTTGTAGCAACTGCGATATCTTACAAATTGCTGCAAAATGTCGCGAAGCATCTTTCAACGTGTATATAAATCCAACGCAGAAAATCTTTTCACGTGTCACTGAAGTTAATGGCTTATCGGAATGTAACGGCGATCTAATGTACAATGGACAGAAAGTGTCATCCGTACCTCTGAGAATTGCTATTGAAAACCTACTCGAATGGTTGAAAACACTGGGCGGTCGATGTTACGTAGCAACCCATAACATGAACTTCGATGGTCCTAGACTATACAATGCTATCACCTCTTGTTCATTGAACAGCAGTTTTTCTGAACTTATCTGTGGTTTTATAGATACGTTGCATATAATCAGAGAGCACACACAGCGAAAAGGGAAAAATACCTGTACTATTACAGGTCTAGCAGAGTGGCTTAATGTTTCTACCGCTGTAGCTCACAACGCACAGGCTGATGTTACAATGTTAGAGGAAATCCTCAAGAAACTAAAAATAACTCACGAAATACTTATTAAGGAGGCAAAGGACTATTTGAATCAGACAAGAAAATGGGACAATGATAAGTGCATAAGAGAAGTACTTCGGACGCTGGATCCTCTGCGAGGTACAGTTGGCGAGTCAATTATAAGGAAATTGGCACAAGCGTCAATCACTTTCCCTCAACTATTATCTCAGTACAATACTTCTGGATCACAAGGTATTGCAGACTTATTGTGCGAGAAAGTTAAAATCCGTAAAACCTCTGTTCTAAAAATTACTGAATATTTACAAATATATGAATATCAAGAGGTAAGGACTTGTGTCGGGCCACGTACAAGTACGCGAGATTAGACCTTGTATCTTTTCCGGAAAGAACGAACAGGGGTTTTCGAGGTGGTCAAACTGTATTAAAAATTTATAAATATATGACGGGATGTCTGTAAACGTATTCACGAATGCTATGGTGCAATTAAGTAATAATGGTGCAATTAAGCTGATGCTGGAGAACTGTTCCAGTCAACGCATTTACTAACTTTAATATATATATTTTACCTGTTTTATTTGTGGAAGTATTTTATTCCAATACCTTAATACATCACCAATCCACGTGTTATTCCCGTATTAAGTTACCGGATGTCGAGTCGTGAGGTTTTCCAACCAACTACTGCAAGGAAGCCGCAATGGGACAGGGCATTTAGATGCTGCGCGCGCCGAGAGAGCATCTCGCGTTAAATGCCTATAGACGCTGATCGCAGTCAAAAGGTTAATAAAACAACATAATGTAAAAATCTCTGTGTCGTTAAGGATTTTTTAAATCCACGATATTTGAGAAACTCAAAATAGTTTTTATTACTTGAGCGTCAAGGCAACTGGTTTAATTGAAATTCGTACATAAATGACGGAAAAGTCAGAACGTTACATAACATTTTTTTGAAAAATATATATCGAAGAATTTTATATTTGAAAGAAACATGATCCGGAAAATTTTGAACGTAGAGGGGTGATCCAATTAGAATGATTTCTAAAGAGATTGTATACCAGGTCGGCGAGTAACAGTCTCAGAGATTTTGATAAATACTTTTATACAATCAGGTCTTTTTTTTTGTCATGTAGCACAGTGGAACGGCGTCCGTGCGCAGTTTTCCACGCTCTTTTTAATGTTTTCGATGTTATTAGTTAGTTGTACATATGTATTCATTTCTTTGTTTAACTTTAGATTTGCCATCTAAAATAAACAAAGTTATCATAAATTTTGTTTAATTTCTTTTGCGCTTCTTGGCATAGGAAAAGCTGCTTTAAATTACACTTAAATGATATTTGACTATAATTTTCTTTAATCAAAACTTGGCGAGAGGTGAGTTTCAGCACATTTATGTAAAAAAAGCCCTGCATATAACTACATACCTATAATCACCCGAAAAGCTATATCCCGTCGAAATACGCAAATATAAAAATAATGTATCGCGATGGAAGACAAGGCGAATCAAATATACATGTATATCGTAAAACAAAAACAAGAAAGCAACGTTAAAAAAAAAAATTGGTGTTCCGAACTCTCAACGATCATATCTCGAGAGTGAAAACATGTGACATGTGGCATTTTTCCTTGCAGACACAGATATGATACTTCGTATATTATTGTATTTGTGGTCAATTACCGAACGGATTTTGTCCACAAATTTACGGACCGTAAATTTCTAGAATAACTCGGTACCCGTCGTAAGTTGCCGGATGATTTTCATTAATTAAACAGACATGGGAATGTTAGGAGACTTAGAAAACTGGTACTTTTCGAGTTTAACTAAATATCTCCCAGTTCGAGGAACAAGCTATGAGCGGAAGATGGATCTGTAAATGGAGACCGGTTTACGAACTTCTGTAAACTTCTTACCCTCCCTGTTGTACTTACTTTCGGTTTGCCCTTTTACACCGAATTCGCTTCGTTCTCATTAATTAGCAGTATTATGAGTTTAGTATACATGAAAATATATTTACCAGTTTGACCACAGGAACCTAGGGGTAATTATTATTTTGAACTCAGTATCCTACAGGTAATATATAAAAAAAGATACAAGGTCTAGTCTCGCGTACTTGTACTTGGCCCGAGACAAGACCTTGTCTCTTTATACATGATAATTTCTATAAAATACATAGGATACAGTCCAGAGATATATATCCAAACAATTCAAGAACGTATTCCACTCACACTAGCGGTGTCAAGATTTCAACTAAACCCATCAGTATATTTTTTGAGGACTGTGTATCTCAAATAATTGAGAGTGGCAAGCTATCTTTTTATAAAAATTGCTGGATGCTATACACAACTGTAACAGTTCATTTAGTTTTTGAATACTTATTACAAAAATTTGATGGGGAGGGAGTTAGTCTACTTTTATCGCTAACATATCGAAACATCGAATAAACCAATTGAGGATTATATCATACAAAAAAATGCGTACGAATACACATAATTTCTAATGTCGCGTTTCTCAACACGCAGCTACTTAATACAATATACAATTTTCGATATATTCATGAAATTCCGCCAAAGGAGGTAAAGATGAAGAAAATTGAATCGCAAAACGATGCAAGGAACGGATAGTTTCGTTATGACAGCTGTACAAATTTATGATGATTTCAGCATTCTCATTTGAAAGTTTAAAGCTGGATCGTCTGCTCTCTGTCACTGGAATTTCACCCTCCGGACATACCTGGCTCCGAATAGTTTGGGACACTACCTGATCGTTCCAGACTTTGGCCACGTATCACTGACACCGAACATTTATCGTGTCAGCTCGTTAGGAAATACAAAGCATTCAAACTATGATCGTATACCAGCGCCAATTAAATTTAGTTCGCACAAGTCAACAGATTGTGTCTGAATACTGACGATCTTTTCTGCTAAAATGGACCGTTCAAAACAATGAGCAAATTGCTTCTTGAAATGCTTCTATTATCTAGTGCGCTATTTCATGAATTCTGAATATTTCTTAGCTTACTCCAGCTTGGGCTGCGAGTGAAGGATGACTGAATAAAATACACGTAATTTCCTGTATGGTTGGGATTTGATTTATTTTACAGATCCGTCAAAAGGAGCGACCCTTTAATTGTTCAATGACATTCGCGTGTTAATGAATTTTTTGTCCTTTCATTTGGTCTGAAGAGACAAGGTCTTGTCTCGGATCAAGTACAAGTACGCGAGAGCCATACTTTGTATCATTTTTCTATGTCAAATTCAGCTATCAAAAAGCAAGTACCATTTCATTTTACGTAGAGCGGTTATTATGCTGTACAGTTATGTTGCGTAAGTGGAGTGTGCACGCTGAGCCTTTTAACAATCGTTTCTGTTTACGCTCAATTTGAAGTTCTACTGCTGGAACACAAATTGAGTTTCGTGGAATGGAGTACCACGTAAACGCATCCATTTTCTGGATAGTCAATAACTTTGCCTTTTGTAAAAGCTTTCGAAAAAATATGTACCCACGCCATGTTCATGGGTGCTCGGTTAGAGAAACGTTTTCCGATCTTTGAAAGGTCCTAAAAGTTTTTGAACAAATTTTCTATCACTTGAAGCATGTTTTTGCCAACGATTGTGTGCAAAACAAAAAGGTTGTTTTGCTGATCTGAAAGAATCTGATTAAATTTAACATTACCCGAATTATTATCTCAATTATCTCATTATCATTCATTAGTTTTACCTGACATTTTTATTTAGTGGGTAAATTCAAACTTTCAGTCTGTCAAGAGACAAGGTCTTGCCTCGGGCCAAGTAGAAGTACGCGAGAATTACACTTTCTGGAAAAACTGGGAGAACCTAACGTGTTCTTGTTTGGATACAGACTTTTTTGATAAATCCTCCGCTTACTCCGCTTAGTCTCAGAGTGACTGGGCAATCGCCATGATCCACGTCTCGTTCGACCCGCGAACAAGCCGTAGATGGAGGGTTAACCGATTATAACATTCGCTGCAATGTTGTATAGAAACGATCTTAATGTTAGAAGTAATCTCCTAATATCGCGCTCCGAATTATTTAGTTCCCAAAGCCTGCTTCACCGATTCGACGATAGGGAACGAAAGAGTGGGGAGTAGCCAACGGATTCTGCACCTTTATGAATAGACCGTTGTCTGCAACTTGCGGGCTCTAGAGGCGCCAGGTTAGAAAACAGGCTTATCTAAGTTTAACCCCAGCTTGACAAGTGATAGACTCTTTTCATTCTCCAAAATCGCCAAACAATGCAAATACACATACAATTGATCTTTATTGTAAATTCTGTGAAAGAAGCAATTGAGTTTTCCAATGCAATATGATTTAAATCATTAATATAAAAATAATTGGCGTTATTATCTGGCGGCCATAAAATAATAACGCCAATTATTTTTATATATATGATTTAAATATGATGAACGGTCGATGATTAAATTCATGGTTTACCAATGCAATATGATACCGCTTCACAATATGCTACACGAGAAACAAGTTGTTCCGAATTTAGTATTTGATATAACCTATTTTGAAGCTTTCCCATTAATATGATGAAACTGTACACGATTGAAACGCTATTAACTGATTCAGAGGTACACGCGAATAACGTTTCCGCCCTAACCACCACACGTTGCCCCGCTAGCCCCAATCCTTACCTCAATAATTCCCACTCCGTACCCACTTCCACTCAGAAGATTACCAATTGCATTTCTTCAATTAAACCATCGTTAAAACCGGAATCAGTCAATAAGTGTGGAATTTTTACCGTAAGATCTGCTGAAATGCGGTTGGATAGAATTGGCTACCCCACTATCCAGGCAACATTATTGTCATCATTAATTAAGTAGTCACATACATAACAATCGCGTGGAACATTCACCAAGGAGATCTACGGAGGAGATTTAACGGAGTCAACAACCCAGTTCACTCGCTTATGTAACGTTCAGTTTGTCCGGACTCAGCAACTTAAGAGCTCTGAACTGTACACGGCTTCCCCGACACAATACCTAGAACGAACGAACAGTCACACTTCGGATCCCAAACAATTCTCACTTTACGAATTCCATTTTCTTTTGAACTTTGCAAGGGAGCAGTACAGTATAGCCGAACTTATGGACATCGAATTGATCGACGAAGGAGTGAGAAGGGACGCGGGGGAAGCTCAACGTTTATATTGGGAGTGGCTTTCAAATCGGGCTCGACATCTTCATTTCACCACCTTTTTAATGGTGCATTAATTATACGCCAATTCTGCAGTTTACAACCCGCACGTCGTAATGTCGCGAGAAAAACAACACGGTCGGTATATTTCGAACAGGAAATTTTGCGTTAGGTCACGGTATAATCCGTGTACGCGAGTAATTGTCCAGGAAATGAATTGGAGTCAAATAACGGTAAGTTGGGAGTTTTGAACGAGGAACAAATGTATCCTCATCACCGCACAGAGGTGAAAAATCGTCTTCCGACAGGCTATCGGCCGCAGTTTGAATTTTGTGAGTGGTTCGTCGAGCAGAGCAGAATCCAACCAGACTTTTCTGGATGAATTGTCAAGGAAGACTTTGTAGATGTTACCAAATAAATCCTTAATCACATTATCGTGCTTTCTGTCGAACAATGAAACGTAGAACAAATAAAGTTTCATCGGCAGAAGGCTAGTTAACGTAATTTAGATCAATGTATTTTATTGTACGAAGTTCTTGGTAAACTACCATCTTTTCTGCATTTATTTAAAGAATGAAAATTGTTCTACGACAAATAGAACCGTGCTTGGATATGTATCAGGAAAAGGTAGAACAATTTTTCAAACCGTCATACCGCCGCCGTTAGAATGTATGCATCGATGCCGTAAGCCGTAATTTCGACAGATCTCTGCTTGTGTTTACTTGTTGACAATGGAACAGCTGTACCGAGATAGCTGACATACATTTTGAGCGGCTGTCATAGATTCGACAGCTTGCTATCTCGCTCTTGTGTAGGAGGTATGGTGCACGGAATCCCTTTCAACCATAGGTGTGTTATTTAGAACAGTTTGTTTTGAACTCCTCTAACAACCCTTAAAAGTTGTCAGTGGGTCATGGACTAATCCTGTATTCATATGGTGATAGTGGTTCATCCTAGAAATTGTTTTTAACCTCTCTTCAGGGACGAATTATTAAAGTGAGAAAAAAATATTTAATATTGTTTAATATTGTTTACGTCACATGTCAAGTTTCTTCTTTCTGTCACTGAGTGAATCTGCAGGGAATGCTTTTCCGCCGGATTTGAATCTTTCTGCATGTGTTCATTTATGTTTTCACTGAGAACTCCTTGAAGAGGTTGATCAGTTTTGACTGCGTTTAAGTCTAAAGATCGCTTTCACCAACTCTCATTAAATTCTCAATCTTTTTCTTGATTTGTCTCCATTGTAACATCGCATTTTTAAGCATTATTTTATAAATAACCATTAAAAGAGTATTGGAATAACGCTTTGTTTGCAAATATTACGTTTCGTATCCTATTCAAATAGAGGGAGCCCATGCCTGATATGTGGAGATCAATAATTGTACCAAATGACAATACCTGTAACGACATTGGTCGTTAATAACGTGTTTTGACAGTTTAACTGGATCGAGTCGTTTCAACTCCCCTATGCTACGCTATTTAACTTCGATCATTCGACAAACACGGGCCAATTATACTATTGCCCAATTCCTCATTTGACGTAAAGTAGTTGAGTTTCCGCCCATTTCGCTTTATCCCTCAAGGGTTCGGGTGGCCATGAAGTGTGCCGGCCATTTACAACGTCAAAGTTTACAAGTTTTGAAAGAAATTGAAATCAATTTTTCGAATATGTATACAATTCAGAACGAAACAGATAAACAAAAATTGGTTTCGTACCTTTTACCAACAGATTACAGATTACAGTTGTTAAAATCCGTATTATGTTCCGTAAAATCGTTTTGTCTCTATTCATAGTATTTGGAATCTTCATAACCATGACTCTGTACTGTAACCAATCTAAGCATAGCGGAACCTATTTATAGCTCAATAAACAATTAATGCGTCTTTAACGAAAAAGCATACACTCATAAACTTTTTCTTCTATAACCAGACCGACAGAAATTGAAGCCATCTTGAACTTCAAACATAGACATCACGAATTGCCCAAAGTTCAACCATTTTTTTTGTTCTCTAGGGCACAGTGGTATTATCAAATTTGGGTAATTGTTTTATTTCTAAACTTCCACTGACGCAAAAACAAAAAACTGTCTGATATTGTCGCTTAATTAAAATATAAAACACCCACAACTAGACGTAACATATAATTGGTTATTTCGGCGGGTACATTGCGGCAGTTAATTTATGTGCACAATATTGTAAATATTTGGCACGCATGCCACTGGAGTTGCATATTTGTTGTTATATCCATGATTCATTGGGGCTGGGAACGTGGGAGCATAATTTAAGGAACAAAGTTTTTGTTCAGTATCCCTCGAGAGAAAATAGTTCGCCAAAATACATACATCGGCTACACGTTTGTTTTTATATGAGCAACATTTTCATATAAATCTCCTGGCGATTTTCGGAATTTCCATCGAAAAAACGGAACGGATATAAAACGTAGTTAAGTACCCCTATTACTACATTTGGTTCGCAGAGCTCAATCACCATCGGTGTTTCATCATACGTCACTAGAGTGTATTGCGCTTAAAGTTTAATTTTGAGGATATGTTATCAAGCGTTAAGGGGGAGGATCAAGTAACGAGTGTTTTTCCCGAATATTTTTTGAAGAGAGCATAATATTTATACATTTAAAAGTATATGTACGTTGTTCTTTAGGATTCGGGCAATCTATGTGAATTTTGTTATGGAAAAATATTGATAAGTAACTGAGCAACCGGTGGTTAAAGTGTGCCTCTCGAAAATCCGTTGTGTAACCTCCAGATCGCTTTAATTGTATACAATCAAAAAGTCAAACATTTTTTGTTAAAATATAATAATATCCATGAATTGAACCTAAAATTGTAAACAAACACGAAAATTAAAAATTGCTTGCCAATTTGAAAAAGTAGTTACGAATGTAGTGCACAAAAAGTTGATTTAACACGTTCACGACGGGCTGATCCACCGGTGGTTCATTTATGCACAAAGTATTATTTATTTACATTTTTTAAACAACCCTTAGGTCTATTCCATGAGGAATATGTTAAGTAATACCTGTGCAAAATTTCATGACAATCGGTTGAGAATTCGCTAAGGTACATTGCTCAACGCATAAAATGTTGCGTTTTGAACAAAACGCGTTTCATTTTTAAGCCGCAGTTTAGTTGCTTAGGGGCCAGATGCCACAAAGTGGCGTTAAAACTTTCATTAGCATTTCGCGCATAGTCATCTGAGCATTGACTTGTTTTGTGGGTTGAACAATGACTGACAAAATATTCCTCCCAATGACGATTCGTATAAGTGCCATATGGCAATAAAACATATTTACGCTCAGCACCGCTTGGAGCGCGTCACTTTAACGACTCTGTAGGTACACTTAGAGTTGAATTTTGATTTGAAATCGTCGGAGCACATTCTCCAGCTGATAAACTATTTTTCTTTAACGTTTCAATCATTCCCTTTCTGTTTTATGTTCATCTCTTCACACTTTACCCTTGTTGTAATAAAGAAACATGTGTTGGATGAAATTATCGAAAGGGTGAATACGTCAACAACGTATTCGGTACATGAAATTTAATTATGAGGTATAGCTTTAACAGCATACGATAAAAGGAAATGTTTGAAGTAAAAGTAATTCATTTTTAATAGAGCTATCCAAATAAAAAAATTGTACCCGATCCTATTTCAGAAAGTAGAGGGCTAGCATTCACATTTAGAGCTGACCTGAAAAATGTTATGCATTGTACATTTAATATTAATGATATTAATAACAGTCTAAGTCTAATAAAAGAATTTCAAATTTTAGTTGCAAGTTTATAATAAAAAAAATGTCATTGATGTATAAAACATCTACGAATTGTATTTATTGCTAGCCCCTTCATAAATTTATAATTGAATAATTATCAAAATTCATTAATTTTTCGAATCAACGAACAACTCTCTTCGTAAGTTAGTCCTTCATTCTCTGTAGTTCCCTTCTCCGTAATATGGTACGCTCATCTCCCAAAATGTTGTCATTAAGCTCTCGACGTAACGAAGTTCGTTTAATCGAGATTCAACGAAATTTATCAAAGCTTGGTATTGTTCGAAGAAAAGTTTATCAAAGCGCTTTCAGGACGTCGTTATTTTCGACAATGTCGCTGAAAGGTTACAATTTTGTATAGTTCTTGAAAGGTGATGCCTTTAGTGAAAATTTAAGGGTGACTGCATGCTATTATAAACAAAAAATGTGAGTGGTCCGAAAAATTCGAAATAAAAAAGTATATTTACTTTGTGTAGTCAGAAACTCACTGTCCGCCCTTAAAAACTTTCTTCTCATAGTCGCGCCATGGTTCATTTTAAATTATCCATGATCAGTCTCTCGGTAAAATTTCAGAAAATTTCGAAAGACAACTTTTACTGCGAATACATTTTTTATGAATTAAAAAGCACTTTAAACCAACATTACATGCCGCAGGTATGGCAAGAAAGGGGATACAAATTACAAGTGCAGCAACACATTTTCGATAGGGTCGTACAACTCTAAAGGTCTATTTACACATTTCCGTATCGTCCCGGCTCCGTATCCGTCGCCGTCAAGGTCCGGCCGAAATTTTCGAGCGGAGGATTTACACCTGATCCGTCACGTCACCCTCCGTAATGCCGTCGCCCATAGTCCTCTGTGCAATTTGAACGGCGCTGTCCGTACTCGTCCGTCGCATGACCACGTCGGCGCATCCGTCTCCGTAAACTTCACCGTAGCATAATTTTCACAGTTTTTGCCGGAGGGACTCTAGTAGCCAGATGTTTTATTGCCTATCCCGCCGAGCGGTGCAAAAAGGTCGCTATTGTGTCGAGGACCCTTGGAAGGATTTAAGAAAATGTGCATGTTTCGGCTGGGGAAGAAGAAACAGCGAAGAAATGAAAGAAAGAAAGAAATTTGTTGAAAATAGTTTTTTAAAAATTAACCAAAAATTTCAAAAATGAAACATATACATTACCATATATATTGTTACGAATGTTTATGTATTTCATTGCCTTCTTGGCGTCCGGCATTGCCGATAGGCAATTGTTAGTTGCCGGGCGCCGAGATTCAAATTATAAATACGAGTTGTTGTATTCGAGTTCTCAGAAGGAACGGTTGTGCTTCCTGTATTTTAGCAATAAACATTATCTTTTTTAAATATACCTATTTTGCGGTCGCGTTCGCGCTCGATTCGTAACAATATGTTATATGTCATATATATTATTATATATATATACATAGATATACATTATCTCTAACGTATATGTATATAATATAATATCCATATTATGGTCTGCAAATGACCATAAATATAAAGAAAAACAACAGTATGAAACTCAGCAAATCCACGAATTTGACGGACGTACAAAGTGAAAATATCTTTGGGAAGAAATCAGAGGATTTTCTTACGGAGACACGATGGTGACGGACGTGCCGGTACGGACGCACGCTGGACAAACTGGGAACAGCGCCATTCAAATCATACAGAGGAATATTCTTTTACGATACAACCGGCCAAAAGTACGGTTACGTTGACGGCTATGTGGAAATGACTTCCGACGTTTTGTGACGGGTGTGCCGGTACGGACGCATGCCGGACAAGTAGGAACAGCACCGTTTAAACCCAACAGAGGAATATCTTTTACGATCCTTCCGGCCTTACGGAGCCGTGCCGGTACGGAGTTGTGTAAATAGACCTTAAGGCTACACTTTCTGCATATTCGGATGAGCAGATGGCAGGTATGGGGTGCACGTCGTACGCATTTGACGTAGATAAATTCGAAATTGGAATGAAATGTTTACTTTGAAACACGAAAATGGAGAATACCATACTTTGTTTAAAATTTGTTGAACTAATAGAATAGATTTCGAGAATATATCTGTTGAAAGATTTGGGCGTTTCATGCCTGAAGTTTTGTAGGAGAGTACATTAAGTATTCATTTTTTTCTATTAATTATAGCTAACTGTATGTAAATAGTTCGGACAAACAATCAAACCAATTTGATCAACCTGCGTATTCAAACGATTTCGCGCAACAAATGAACGACCAATTTCGTGCCGCATCTCCGCACTCTCTCACCACTAACTCTATAATGGATTCGCGAATATGTACTCGCAAGGTGCTGTTGCGTAAGAGGGAGGCGCGAGAAAAAAAGGACAGTAGCAGACAATTATTCCATTTTTAAGAAAAAACAGTGTGGTGAATATTATTTGTATTTCACAGTTAATATCAATGAATGATGTCAGTAATCGACTGTATTAATTCAATTAAGAATTGTATATCGTTCTTAACAACCAGATAATAATGCAATTTGCATGAATTAAGAAGTAATCGCAAAAACTATTCTGAAATTCACACGTAATAGAATAAACTAATGATTTTGTAAGGGTACTAACGCGAGGACAGGAGGTGTCAACTGGAGAAAATGAAATACGGATTAATGTCAGATTGGCCAGAATGACAGGTGAACTATGAGAACGATATGCGCATGCGCTGACAAGGATCTACTTAACTACTTCGTACACGGCTCGCACGGTTCTTGTGACAGCATTATCCCATTTCAGCGCTACAGGCTTCTTTTTTTTTTTTTAGAATAAAATCGTCGTGGAGAGCTGCCCATAAGCACAGATAACGCGTGTTGTAAATTTAAAGTGGCTCGATTAAAATTTTATGGTTCACCAGAAGAATGATATTTAGACATTTTTTTACTCCTTTTTAAAGTATTTTGTTAATTGTTTTTATGTTAAATTTTGTGTTAAAAAGATGTGAAAGATTTACGAAACCACCGTACACATATATTGTAGTACATGTTATACTGTGGTGTTATAAAAAAATGTTGATTTTTGAACTAAATATCGTAATTATTGACATTGTTTAGGATCCTTAATGTTACAAGTTACAACTGACGCGGCCAACCCTCTTACGAGGGGAGGATACGAACACCGGCAAAAATATTTTAATCGTGTTTACGTCATATTGAACAGGCCTTCTCGAGCAGATTCCAAAACAACCAGGTTTTAGGCATGTACCTATGGTCAATCATTTTTGCACAAACTCGGTTTAAATGTTTAAAACGCGAGGTTGCCGGACCCAGTTAAGCTTTTGCCATGTTCCCAGTGTTACATGAAAGGAGCAAAAAGTTTAATATCATGTTGTTCCAGGATGAATAGTTTTTGCAACAAATGGATGTTTTATATTATTCAGCGTCTGTTTATATATACCTCCCGTGCGAAACTATTTTCAAATTCGAGCGCAGCTTTGCGGTCAGCGGGTGGTTATCCGAACTGGTATCACCACTGGATCATAGTTTGATTCCGGTAAAAGGATTCTTTTTCCGCTGAATGCATTTCGAAGGGTTATTAATTTTCATTACGTTAGCATAGGTGTGTCAAAATAACAATTTATGATATTTGGAGCGCGTACAATTACTGCCAATAAAGAGGGTCCTCCGACCATCCCCGTTGTTTTACGCAAAAAAAAGTTATAAAAATATACTACCGTCCATAAATATTTGCCCACTTATAAAACGTGAATGTAATGGGTGATATCTTACAAACTTCAAATGCAAGTCATCTAATTACTATATTAAAATGTTCATTATTGTAATGAGCAGACTGAAAAATACAAAAACAACTATATAAAAAGTAATAATTTTTAATTTTGCTCCCATCTATATGACCGCCTCGATTCTTGATCATCGCCCGGCAAAAATTTTTCTCCCGAGAATATAATTATATAATATCATTTTCTTATGTCGAAATTATTTACATTATCGTCATCCATAAATTTCGAACTTCTTGGAAGAGAAACTGAAGCCCACATATTGCTCGAAACTTCCCAAAAGTAGTGTGAGCCTACTCCAAAATAATGCGTGACCTCACATTACGGACTATCTAGAAGAAAAAGCACTGGGAGACACCGATACATCTTCTTTACAGTTGAAATTCATCCCTAAGTGATTAACTCTTGTTTGGACCAGCCGAAGCGGTAAGATGTCGAAAGTTTAAGCACGGCAATGACGTGGAAACTTTTCGTGCACAATTGTTTCCAAACTCGTCCACAAGATTAGTAAAATACCGGTATTCGCAATGAACTACCAGAAAGATGGAAAGTATGCTTACGATAAGATGTCAGAGATTATGCAGAAAAATGACCCATTGCTAGTTAGTAAAAATATTATTTCACTTAATTAAAGAAACATGAAGTACCAATTATATTTGAACCATCCGCGTATGTGCATTATAATACTGTATGCAAGCTGATAAAGTATTCTGTAAGGCCGACGAAATGATGAAAATCGTGAATAGAGACGTAATCAAGATTCAGTTCATTGGAATTCTCTGAAATTTGCCGGAAGCTTCCACCTAATACCCTGTAAGAGGAAGCAATTTACGAAAGCTCGCTCGCACGTACGCTCTTTGCCAAGTCTCGTTCTCGCGTCAATGCAGTTCTACGCAGCATCGTTATTAAAGTATCATCGTGAACAGTACTTAGTTTTTACAGAATGCGAAGAAACGAATGACTGTTTTAAAGAAAAAAATATGAACTGTACAGTAAAATACAAAGACGTTTATTCGACAGAAAAAGATAAAAATGTTACTTTCTTTCACGCCGTACGAAACCTATTTAACACTTTCGCTGCCAGGAGCATCAAAGAAAGTTCAATTTTGTGTCGTGCGAATCACTAGTGTTGATCTGTGACTGTACTGACTTTAATGTCAACATCGAGGGCCGGGCACCTCGGTAACCATTTGTCCCCAATACGCTGACAGTAAACGCGTTAAAGATTCTTTAGACACTTGTAATTTGTTATTCGATTAAATACATTGAGGGTATTTATTCTGAAATATAGACAGAACATTAACAGAAAAGATTTCAAGGCTGGCGAAGCGCATAGTAATTTCTAAATGAATTGAAAGTGAAAAATCCTTAAGCAGCATAGGTGGAAAATGAGAGACGCAATTCGAGAATGAGTTATTGAAAGTTAATAACCTTTCAGGCTTCCTCTATGCGAATAGGGGTTCAGTGTTTCAATAATAAGAATTATATGCCAAACGAGAGCGGAAGGATATTTGGATTTTTAGTGATGCTTAGGTGGAGCAAAGCCAAAAAAGGTTGTGAACCATTGCTTTAGTCCATATTATAACTAGGTAAGAATTTTAATAATCTGGTCATATAAACATTTTGTGTATGATTACAGGAATATCAAAACAGAATATCGTTTCCAGTTATCAGAAAGCGATAACAAATGTGGTGTCGTTTCTGTAAAAGAAAAAGTATGTACAGTAGATAGCGTAAATCGCGTGAACGACTAGTTTCTGTGGCTAGCTTCTGAGGCTTCATCTTTGCGAGTTACTTCGCGATGCAACAGACGCTATTAGACAAAGCAGGCATAACTTTAAGGGAAGCTTGCGCTTATTATCGCCCACGGTGAAGCAGTTTGTGGAAACGCATCCTCCTCGACCTGCAAACTTCCTTTCCGCCGTATAATCTTACACCACAACGTACGCTGCTACGAGAGTGACGTACGTTAGCCGTAAAGCACGCTGCACGCTTGAAACAATCGAAGGTAAACAAACCTTGTATTTTTTGGCGAGGAAGTTTATGTCGCGTTAACTTCTAAATTATGGCTGATCAGTTTTAAGAGGAAGTAATTTTAACACGTTGGCTGCCACCATATGAACATCAAACTTTTATCACCAGGCCAAAAGATATCTTACAACAAAATCAAGCATGCATGTGAACTACCGGTGGTACACCCAGCTTCATATTAAAGAAATATATGAACCATCGGTAGTTTACACGACAGCGAACGTGTTAATTATCATTTTACTGGAATTGTTGGTTACGGTTGCTACAATTATATTAGCTTCAACTCATTTTAACTTTGGACTGGATTTTAGAAGCAACGCCACTATGAAAGTCATAGTGGCGTGTGTAAAATGTTTATTTTTGTTTACATACGCGAATATGTGCCTCAGCTTCTCAAAGTGGTCTCTGTGAAAAGTTAAAAAACTTTGGAGGAGCTGAGGATCATAGTACCGCATAGAAACTAAAATAAAAAGTTGACTTATATCACTATGGGTGATACAAATCGATGAACAAACCATATTTGTCATCGTGGCGGTGAAAGAAATAATTCATTTTTTTGGTTACACTGGCCGACAAGATACTTTCACCACATAACTATAAACTGTCTTTACGTCTTTTGAGATTTTTATACCAAATCTGTTTTAAGAAATTTTCTGGCGTGTTTTTGTTTTTTTAATTTCAAAATAAAAAATGTTTTATTTATTTTATATTCGCCGTTCAACGGCAAGCATTTGTACTTCACGTTTTTATTTTCCAGCATTACAAACAACATCAAGTTCGGGAGTATCATTAAAAAGATTAAGTTTCTTTCATTTGGTTAGCGATGCAACTTTGGTAGTATAAGCGGGGATATATCAATTTATCGGAACATCGTAGTTAATAATGGTTAGGGCGAAACAGTTTACGGAAGCACATACTTCCGCCCCCATAAAGTTCCTTTTCGACGTTCAATTTTGCGCCGTATTGTTCGATGCACGGTACGGCTTGTGTACGAGCAGAGGGAAACGCACGCAGGATATTGAGGTTGGCAGCCGCAGAAGAACGGTCAAGGAACACGAATTTAGCTTACACGTCGATTATTTGACATTTTTCGCTATATAGAGCAAAGTTGGTCAGGTTTATGGATTCTGGAGATCGAGAGAAACGCAGTAGATGCGTGTTCGCGAGATTCCAGAATTTTTTCTTGTCAATTTCTTTGTTATTTATAAGATATGTATGTCAGCGTGTTTACTATATTTCACGCAACTGCAATCACTGTATGTACCACTTTGTGTCACGTATAGTGTAAATTCACCCTAAGCCTTATTGATTTTACTATATGATCGAGTAATTCTTACTCTGCTGTATTACAGTTGAATAGGAACACCAACCGCGTACGTAGGCCGTGTTGTGGCACGGTCATACCTATTCCATTTAAGAAGGGTTACCTCTGCAACATACGTCAGTGACACTGTGGCCGTTGTTACGCACCCGGACAAATCGCGTACTTACTTACCGGCCACTGCTTGACCTAGACGTAGTCTATAGACACAATCTGCGAATTCTGCCATCGGTTAGCGAGGGAATCCCACCACTGCGAACAAAACCTGTCGTAGCTGAGGTTCCTTCTTAACTGAAATGGAGTATAGAATTCGTTTACTGTCTTGCGGTAGTAGCTGCAACTGTACAATTTAGTCCGTCACGTATGTTACCATTAAGTTTTCTCGTCTAAAAAGTTCAGCAACGATCTTCCTTTCATTACGCGTTCTTCCAACCGTATCCGTCACAGAACCGACATATTATTAGAACTCTTCTCAACGCAATATTTTCAAGCGTTAATATATGATAATAAGTAGAATAGAACATCAAATTTTTGACTGGGTATAACTCGTAAAAGAGGCTTAATTCTGCGCACATGCTTTAAATGGAAATAAAAAAATTGAGTTAACCGACACGAGAAAGCCATCAACTTCTCGATTATAGATCTACTTGAACCGCAGGGCATTATTATGGCCAAACAGTTATGCCAGCATAAAATCAGCGAAATGCTGAGTTTAATATCACTTTTCAGGAAGTGGTTCGTAAAAGTACACTTATCACGGGCTATAAAGTTCGTTAGAGACGTTAAAGTATTTCTCCACGAATTATCCCGCGCCGCGAGTGCCGTATGCCAAGTGATCAGCGTGAAACGAAAGAAGATTAAAATATAAGTCGAGGTCAACATTTTCTGCGCCAATAACATAACTGCGTAAGAAATTCTAGATACCGTAGTGCAAAATCTTGAAGCTTACCCGGTTGTACCCAGGAAATTCGATTATCATTTTTGTCGAGGCCTTTCAAACACTTTTCGACCTCGTGCAATGCTAGAAGTCGAAAATCAGTGAAAGCTTGAACTTGATATCGTTCAGTGGGAGATTACTTCTAGAAGCTATCTACTTTCCTCCGTAAAGTATCTCTTTGGCTTTGACTTATACAATCGAACAATTCCATAGAATAATCGAACGTCGAAAAAGGCTAATGGCGCTAAAGCGCTGCATTAAGCTCCGTTTCACCTGAATGGTTCAAAGGTCTCAGGTACATTCTATTAATGAGGAAAGTTGGAGTATTAGGCGCTGCATGAAGCAAGCAGAGTAGGATTTATTTTTGGCATGCAGGTAAGTTGAAGCAGACGAGATAAATAATTAATTTGTTGATTTATGAATTTCGTCGAAATATAGCTTTTGTACAACGATAATATAGAGAATTCAAGCAAAGGATTATCTTCTTTCGACGAATGCATTTAAATTTATTATAACTGATGCATGAATGCTTTTATTACAGATTTCTGATGCGGACTTCAACGTGTCAAGGATTAACTGGGTACATTTTATACCCAACGTTTAATTTTGTCGATCCGTATGACAAACGATTTTTATTTAAACTTTGATTGCTCATTTTTCAAAATAATGTTCCAACATGCACGGTAAACTAGATTTGCGACCCAAAATTAAAATATTTGCTCAGAAATATTAAAGGTGGAGTAAAAAATGTATGCGGTTGATCAGTCAAAGGTTAAAGCCATGTTTAGTTGCAGAGGCTTTAATTAAATTAAATTAATCACCTATTAAAATGTAAATCACAGATCACGCAGGTTAACGAGGCAACGAGCTCGTGGTAGCTCCTTTTTTAATTAACGTGGATGTCAGCACAGACTGCAATTTAATGCAAGAGATTGGGGGCACTGTCCCATGCGAAATTGATGTTAGAAGCTTTTAATTTAATCTGACAAAGTAATAAAAACAATAGCTCAGAATGGTGGTAAAAACGTATTTTCGGTTAGCATTAATTAACGTGTTGTTAAGTCATTATTTACGATTTCAAATTATTATTAATGATCGAACGTATTTGAAATGATTTTACTTATTTTAACGTGAAGTCTGTTGCAGTTGATATGTTATTGAAGAGATAAACTGGAATTTTTGTACACAATTTCTATTCGTGGTATCGATTTTATAATTGAACAACAATCACCTTTCTTTGTATTTATGGATTTTCAGAATTGCCCAGTTTCCTAGTAATGCTGTTTCTACCGATTCGCCGCAAAAACAAAAATAGAAGTCGCCCATTTTTAAGTGCAGTGCAGTTTAGGCACAATTGTATTTCATTGTACGTAAGTACATGCACCGTGTACGCTAATAAATGCCAATAAAGCTTCAAGTATTTGAAAAGACGCGATACCAGGTGTAATCCCAAACGTATTTTTTCCTTACCGAAAATGTTGGTTAGGCTTTAGTTAACGAGATATTAGCCCTTCGATTAGCTCCGAATTTTCATTAATATCTCATTAACTTACACTTTGGATATTTTCGATAAGGAAAAACCTGCCTAGAATTATACTACCGCCATTTATGAGACACCCTGTACGCTTGATGCCGAACGTCGATATTCCAAGTCTGTGCAATAAATTGAACGTAGAATCTCGAATCTCAAAGGTAAGACACTTGAGCGAAGATGCAATTTGTCAAGATTTCCCTTAAAATCTAATTTACTTGCACGATAATGTAATGATGCACTGAACATGCAGGAATACATTCAACACGCAAATTTCCACTTTCGCGTAATTTTGTCTACGAGGTAGTAGTTTGCGAAAGTAAACTTAACTTCGACTTGTCCTGGATTTTGTCAATTTCTCAATTTGAATCTACCGTAGACATAACGTGATTCTGTTTGTAAGTCCTATCACCACACCAGGCAGTCAAGATACGCGAACAGAAAGGAATATTTCTAAATCGTGTCCGTGCCGCGAGAGGGGTGTACAGAGCATTTGGTAATGGATGACACGGTTCTGATATCCTTATGCTCTATCGCGACCATACTTCATTGCGCGCGCAGGTTGACCGTTCTCTATCTCGAAAGAACAATACGATCGGGATTCGACCGAGTGTGGACTGTTCCGCCCATATTTCTACAATTCGTCCTGCGTTCCGAATGCTGATTAGTTACACGTTATGCGATCGAATCAAAAGGTAAAAATTCTGTCAAAGCGTAATGTTGGCAGAGTAACATTTTTAGTTGGGACGAACTAGAGCTACTTTCGAACACGCGGATCGCGGTAGGTGACAAACATCTAGCGCAATCGCAATCAATGAGCTTCAACTGGTTCAACTCAACTCAGTCCCACGATTCGTTTAACTGCAAGTTGATTGTAAATTAATTATAAGTTTAATATATATATGATTATTTTATAATATTAGTCTGGTAACTTTTCACTGTATTACGTATAAATGTAACAATAATAGTTTCTTCTATAGAAATAGTATTCCATACTCCCTTCATAAATAATGTATGTTCAAAAACTATCGAAAGCAAGGTAATAGCTACGGGCACAGATATTAATGCAAATATGTAATTCCATCGTTACCTCGGTATCACTAAACTACGATAGAGGGAAAGCTATTCATCGTAACGTTCGGTACACTGTAAATTACTGTCAACCGAGTTTCCCCAGAGTTACACCATAACATGACTTTTTACTTGCGACAGTGTCACAGCTGACACGCGTTATCAAACTGCAGAAGCGGCACGATAACGTTAACCGTCACTAATTCTTGTTAACAAGGCCAGTGTTGTACAATTCCGTTGCGTAACTTTGAGTTACGTCGGAACGAGAGTTGATCCAATTAGTCAAGGCACCACCGACGATCTTGTCTTCGGGGTCGCACCGTAATGTAACAACGCCATTGAGTACGTGGACATAAATTTAGCGACGAAGTTCCCGCTTAATATCGCCTACGGGGAGGCAGTTTATGAGGGGACACCCACTTCTCCCCGTGGAGTTCTCCGTTTCTACATCCGTTTCTAGCCCTCGTTCCGTCTCATCGCGCCCGCAAGATTCAGCCTCGAGCGGTGACGAGTCTAGAACTTCTGTTGTAAACCAAAGAGGAAACGGACCGATGGAGGGGGCTACACGAGAAATCCCAAATTTTCCCTTTAGTCACGTAGCCGCGAGAGGGATCTGCATGCCTCTTTGTTAAGAAGCGTTTGGAGCATCGTTGAATCCTTTCTCCGTGACGTACAGTACCGATGCATTTCATCAAATGTTCCTCGACTGGCTGATCTTCCACGGTTAACTTGCGTATATCCCATTAGTTGATGAACGACAGGCGAGTTTAGAACGTGGTAGAAATGTTTTGGTTAATAAGATATTAATCGAAAACGACTGCTAATCAGAGAAGATTGTTGATTATTGCGTAGATGAATTTGTGTGCACTCCAATAGCTAACGCAGCTAGCTACTACAGCATCCCTCGCTGATTGGCTTCCGGTTTTTATTAATATCTCGTCGAGTAACGTGCTTCGAATATTTTCGATAAGGAAGAAAACGGGGTTGGTATTATCTCAGATATCACGCCCGGAACGGACTACCACTGTTGCCTGTTAAACGGATATACGCCCGTTTACACGGGTTCGCGAAAAAATTAACTGGTTATTGGAGGTAACATTTAAAGTAAAAGAAACTGAAAATGATCCAATCTCTTTTCAAAATTGTTGGGTAAAACGTTACTTTATAGTTTTTTGAAAGGACAAAAACAAAGGGCTTTTTTTATTATCGTTTGTTAAGGAAAACAGGATTGTTTTACATTAAAGCCTCCAAAGTTTCACCCTTGCCGCTCGTTAAAACCGTTTGGCGTCCGGTGTTGAATTTCCGTCTATAATTATTCCATAACCGCGCCCGCCATGAACGAATCGCATTGGGGAATCCGTAAACGAGGCAACATCAGGGAAAAAATTGTTCTCTCCCAGCGAGCACAAATTCCTCTTCTCTACTGGAGATGCCATCAAAGATATCTTGGATCGAGACGCGTATTAACTCCGTTAGTGCCGACCAAAAAAGTTGTATCTAAGCGAAAAATACCGAGCCAAGTTGATATACGCTACTCAACAAAGTTCTTTGAAATTCTGTAACTTTACGAAAACAAGTTTTATAGCAGCCTATCTAGGCTCATTTCGAAGCGCGTAGCTTCTACTTTCACTGACCGAAAGCAATTTCTCCCTGCGAGTTTCAAATTTCTTGCGAGAGAGAATTAATGCGTAATGCGTCATAGCAAGCGTAACGATGTACCGCGGTTGGGACTTTTCGCGAGTGTTGGTAACAGCGATACGTCGTTGTTCGGCACCATTAGGGCTAAGGAAAAGTGGCATTAGCTAGCCGACGTGTATAGCGGTCCAAGTTGTTATCTCAACAGTTTCTGTGTACATACCGTATGCACAGCGCTTGCGTTCTTGCGCGGTAAACTGCAGCGAGCAGCTTTTAAGAGTGATTGCGTCTGGAAACAAGTGACGGGCTGCGGTCCGCTGACGCGTAAAGGAGCATCCACAGCGACCGGGAAATGCGACGGCAGTTGTGCGCACAGCCGTCTTTATTGCCGCCTTGAAGGATGTGGGCTTAGCTTAACGGAGTGTTCCTTTCCGCTCCCGGGATCTAGGGTTTTCTTCGATCCCCCACCCTCTCCCGTACCATTCCTGACAAAAGTTTGTACACGCTCCTTCTTTCTCTACATTTACCAAACCGTCCTTTCCTTCTCCGGTTTCTTCTGCTATCTCTAGGCTGTTGCCAACAAAAGGAGGCAGTAATCTGCAAACGACCCCGGGCTTATATCTAACGAGGCAACACATTAGTCACGGCTAGTGATCTGTATGAGTAGATATTACGCGTGATGCAATTTTATTTACGACACGCGAGCACCGGCCAACCGCTGGGCTGCAATTTAAAACCTGGAATGCATTCTCGGGTAATCGCGTTTTTATTGCGTCCCAACTGCTGCGCCGGACTTTCCTCGACGCCGGTTGATTAAAAGTGTCGTGGGTAAAGTTATTTTTTTTTTCAAGGCATCTCCCGTTCCCCCGTGATAACAGGGAAGAATTTTGATATTAAGTCTGCGGTTATTGTAAGATTTCTTTGAGAGTTTTCTTCTGGTATAGTATCGTCGAAGACTACTACGCGGTGAAACGATTGTCGCCATGTAGGCGATAGCTGATTAGGAATGGGTACATACATAACGACGGGAAGAAGAGACAAATAGAATTGTTCGACCTAGAGGCCGTCTTTTATTTCACCACTGATTTCACCGTGTAATCGGAGGATTACAGGTTTCGGGAATGGTTCCGTGATGGTAGAGATTTATCTACAGTGGCAGAGTAAATCGCGTGTGCAGGATTCAGGTAGGTAAGCAGCTAATAGTTCGTAGGTCGTGGGCACACGTACCTGGATGGGATTTCCAATCGTCCGAAAGCCACGAGGGGGAGAGAGAGAGCGTGCGAAAGCAAGGGAGGGAAGAGTGATAGAGAGAGAGAGAGACAGAGTGGCGGAGATAGGGAAACAGAACGTGAGGGAGAGAGACAGACACAGGTTGGTTCGATATAGCTTAATGTAATTGTACTCTGTCGTACATTTCCCACGATGATTTGTTACTGCTACCGATTACATGTGCAAAATCTGGCATTTTCGCCGATTGAGAATTGACTGGATACATTTAATGCTTTCGTAATTGGTGTGGGAATATCGCGCCTTCCGGGTACTTGATATTTTCTTGGGAAACGGATTGTCGCCGATTTTACAAGTAGGGAGAAGCGAGCTAGTTAAAGCATTTTTTGCTTCTTTCGTAGAAATTATTGTCCGTCGGAAAATTTGAACTGCTACATCTTGTACCGTACGGTTCTGTAAATATTGTGACGAAGTATGTTCTTAAAGAAAAATTCGGATGATACAGAAATACAGTGTCAACAAATTTTGAAATTGGGTCAGCTTGATTTAGTCATGGGAAAAGTTAAGCCAAAGGCACTATATGTGTATAAAGTCTATAACAATTTAATAAATTGAATAAAGATTAATAGAATTATTAGATTTAAAACTGTTTTTATCTTTGTATATCAACTTTTAAGTAATTAAACACGATGAATATAAAAATTTCTGAAATCGTACGTGTATACGCATATGTATATTTCCAGTGTCTATAACACTTTCCTAATAAACGAAAACATTCTTTTTTGGACTTCTTTTCACATTTGATGGATTTAATAGAGTAATATTAAAATAAATGTTACAGATTCTAATGAAACTGTCCAACTGTCCAACTGTGTGATCCAAATTGCCTTTTCAATCGTGATCTTGCCCCACTAGCATTTTTTACATTAAAAATCATATAACTTTTATAACTGTAATTTGTGCAATGTACAATCATAATGTACCATTATTTATATTTTACTTTGTCAATACAAATTATTTATTAGATAATTCTGTTTATCCACGATAAACTGCAGACGAAACACAAGCGTACTGCAAAAATTACTTGAGTATCTCAAAAACATAAAATAATGATTGGTGATAATATAATGCGATGTCGGGCGATAATAACGTGAATTACGCGAGACGTTGTTGGAATATACATACACCTCGAAAAACCCCGTTCTTTCTTTGCAGAAAAGTAAAACCTACTCGTTCAACGTGTCCGCGAGTGCAGGTGGCCCCATTCTAGCCTAACAGTATATTACGTACGATTGACATTAGGTAATTACGATCAAACCTAATATTATCTTACTACCCGCCTCCAGGCAGAGAAAGCAGGGATTCGCTAAACGTTGAAATCACGCGTTCCACGCTGTAGATATTATACGCGTCAGCGAAATTATCCTGATTGTTCAAATCATCAGATAACTCACGTAATTACAAATATTATTTTCTATCGAACCGTGCGCGGGTATATCAATTCCTCCCTTCTCTTCCCTTCTCGTTACGACCTGGCAACAGCAATAGTTAGGTTGAGACGCCGAACAATTCCCGTTAGGTAGTACTAGAGAATCTTGTTCCACTAGCTAGTAGTAGAGAATCGCATGAGTCAGCCGTAAAGACTCCATAATTCGACTGTGTTGATCTTTCAGTGCTGCCAGAGTACTTTGGCACAGCCTATTGGTAGGAGTGGAAATAATAGATGCCAAGTAGTACAATAGCATCCGAACGAAGAAGCCAGTCGCAAAGGTCTAGATAATTGCGAATGCGAAGAATCTAATATTTCGTTTCGTAATACCAGTTTTACAACAATTCAATTCGTCAGGCGTTGAATGCCAGCCGACTTTTACATACTTTGCCCGCGATGACTTAGTGAGATCGACTAGTTTCAACGTGGCATATCGTAATGCGCGTATTTAACACTTGGCCAACCGAACGGAGGGATCTCCCCGCTGTAAAGTAAGTCGCTGTAAGACCAACCGGGCAGATCACCCACTTTTTCCTTAGCAACGCGTGGTGTTCGTCTTGTTAATTTTCCTTGTATTATTAATTAGTCATGAACTGGAGTTGTTTGTAACTCAGTGGATACTTTATCTACGGTTACAAAACACAGTTTTCAATCATATCTGTTAAATAACTTTAGTGATAGTTAATCGGAAAGTGAAGTTCACTGGAAAAAGATAAAGCCCCCAATTGTGACTAAATAAGGAATAATTGTTATATACTTTTAATTTTATATTTTGTACAACCTACGCGCAATATAGGATCGTTATCATAAAATATAATTTATCCATTAAAATCATTTTTATGTATTCTTTGTTTAAATGTAGCGAATACTACGTGTATTCTGCGCTACTTGCGAAAAATGGTAGGTAGACAGCGTGCAGTTTGATGTGGCGCGACGGTTGGCTAACAATAAGTGTTAATATGTAATTTAATAACAATTAAAATTGTTCATGCGCTCCGTGGTACACTTTGTACTTTGCAATAGTATTATAACGGTAACGGTACTAAACATTTTACGGACATCACTGTTTATTCGATTCAAGTGCTTGCATTAATGCTGACGTCGCCGGTCAGCGATGGCCCTCGTGGCGCCACGGCAAGTCAAGTACCGGGTATCGCTAACCCCCCACGGCATTCATCGTGTTAACTGGAATAGAGAATAGGCAAATAGCCGCTCGAAGGGAGACGAGTGCGTTGATGATCAGTCGACCCACGTCACTTCTGTTCGTGTTATTTAGTTCCTCTGCACACGCCGGATACGAAAAGAATCGTCTGCGGCTGCTTGGGTGTCCAGCTTGCGAACTAATGGCCTTGGGCTGTGCAAAGCGGAGACGCAAGGGAGAAGCACTAACGGTGGACTTAAAGCGAGGGTGGGCGAAAAGTTTGACCGTGGCGGACGGGACCACGTTTTCGACGAATGTCGTTTACACGCGAACACGGAGTCCGGGTACGCGGGTATAGAAAAGCTTAAAACAAACCCCGGGTTGCCGTACCAAGCGAGAGTGAGCACAAAGGATGGACCTTACCTTGAAAAAGCGTCGCGTCAGGCATAGACGGGCTTTAATCGCCACCCCCACTCGACGCGCGAGATAAATACGCGATAGCGGCTGTTGATGGATTGCGATACACGCGTTTTACTTTATACCCGAGACAGGAAAATTGGATCTGATGGAGGAAACCACTTCCCACGAATCTCGAGTACCTGGTCTATTCTGCGAACTTTTGTGCATGGTCCCGGTTGATTCATTTATTTTCGCGTATTAAATAGAAGAAATTGTAATATAGGTGTGATATCTAAGTATCTTCTTTAATTCCTCCGAAAAGTTTATATAAGAGATAATACGTTATGTAAGAAATGCTAGGCTGGATCTTATCTCGAATTAAGTGCAAGTGGAGTCGATAAAATCTATTGCATTTTATATGGATCTGGGTGAAAGAAGAGAAACGGGCAATGATATACGCGTGAATTTAAACGGCGCACAGTTGCCATCTTGGTTGACTTGTAATGAGAAACCGACAATTCGCACGAAACTGAGGACATAATTTACGATGCGCTCGTACCAGCTTCGTACTCCAGTCGGTCAATAAACAGATATACCTAGGTCTCGAGGACGAGGGACCCACGTGCGAATATTGGAGGCTTAGAGCCTCGAGGAATTTCCAGGAACCGCGTCACGGTCAACTTTCCCACACGCTTCACCCGCCACAAATCTGGGGCGTTGGCCATATTTTGGAATGCCAATCACGACTCGCATCTTGGCACCACCCTTCATCGCACCTTCCAATTAGAATAATACACCCACTACACAATTGTTATTAGTGGCGGAAAAGAGTTTTTATAATTCTTACAACACTGTTACAAATAATAAAATAATTCTTGCAACACTGTTACAATATCATTGCAAATTTTTACTCAGCACCTTGATTTTAAATACATCGAATACTCAGTTAATCGAACTTTGGTATATATTGTGTTACGGATCATTCCTTTACAGCAGTGATTCCCAGCTGGTGATCCGCAGTGCCAAAGAATTCTTTCCATGCTTATAAATTTTTGAATTACAAAATTGTGACGAGCTAAATTGTATTTCATATTATTTACGGCTCAGTGTACGTAATTTTTCCATCATAACGTTAGTTGCTGACAGTTCGTTATACTTGTGCGACCGATTTAGTATATAATGAAAGAATAATCGTATATTTCATTATGTATCTATAAATTATAAAAGAATAAGTGGTAAAGCGAGGAGGAATTAAGTAGTAGTCCGTGGCGGTGGAAAATTTACAAAAATGGTCCGTGCCTAGTGCTGAGATGGGAACCACTGGCTTACAGCATTCCTTCGCGGACCTATGCAATCAAGTGTATGGCCATTTCATACCCAACAATCTTAATTGTTCATTTTAATTTCGAGCTTGATCTGTATACGTCGTTTGCCCGTGTCACACCACCCCTCGCTTAGAATTTGAAACTCGCACGGCGGTCGCCGCGTCGGCGGCAGAAATTTACGAGGAAAGGAAGCTACCCTGCGCGGTAGCAACATTCAACGGAGTTGCTATAAGAAGATTACGACAGTAGTAAACTCCGATCAATTTCGTGCCGTTGTTTTGTAACAGCGCAAAGAGCGTGTAGAATCGGCGAGTTGGCAACTTCGAATCCGCGAAATCTTGTAATAAAAATTTCCGCCATGAAAAAAAAAATGCAGCGGGTAAAGATTTATCGACGTGAACGGTATCTGGCAGCGGAAAATGATAAACGACTATATTTTTAAAGTATTTGTAGAACGTGTCCCGACCACGCCTTTTCAGTTTAAATAAACGCTTGAAATAAATATTTGAAAATATATTAGATATAAAAAATGTAACCCCTGATTTGCGCGGCATTCGAAACGCACGATTTCGGTATAAAACAGTAGAAAAAAAAGATACAAATTTTGATTTTATATTATTATATTTTGGATTAAAAAGGCATGCAGTGGGCAATCTTGTGTAATGGTGAGGTGATCTTGTCGGTTTTCTTTTGAGCAGCATTTCGTCGAATTCAAAGTTTCGTCAAATTATATCCTCCGTCTATTCTCACTGTTTCGATCACTGCTCAATTTCTTTCCTCATTTACGTAGTCTTCTACTAGTGAATTTATTTTAAAATATATGTTCAAACTTAATCAAGCGTTACGGATTCTGTTGTACGGATGCTTAAAGAAATTTTGACGTAGGTACTTTGTGGTCGTGATTTCTAAAAAACTCCTTTTCTGTTCGTTCTCAAATTTCTTTTAGAAAATGCGATGGGGAGACACCAAAAATTTATTGAATCCAATAGAATAAACGGTCAAGGAAGAGCAATTTTTACGTATTACTGAACAAACGTTAATCTCGATGGAAATTACCGTCATTTACACGATACTGAAATTCGTGATTAATTAGTGTACTTTATGTAACTTTTAATTTCCATTGTTCTTTGATGAACAACATTGCCATAACCTTTAGTTAAAGAGATAGTAACCGAAAACGGTACCCAATCGGACAAGAACGTGGTAGCCGATTGCGTTATTTGTCGGTTAACGTATAGACGAGTCTAAACGTGTGGTAATAGATGGCACCGCTGGCTGCCGCGTCCCTTTCCAATTGGTTTCCAATTTTTCTTAACACCTTAACACGTTGATTGCTAAGTCTATATTTTAGAAATCTGTTCTAAACGTCATTATTTAAAATTTGCTATTGTAACATGCAGAAATTTGTACACAGGCCATTGAAAAATGTTCACAAGTTTGAAAAAAAAGAAGTGCACGAACTCCAAAAATATTGTTCCGAATGTTATAATACAAATGTAAACATTTTCGGGCGCTAAACTGCCAAAATTTAAGACTTTTCGTAATTCATGAAGATCCAATTCATATTGTTGGTTAGAATGTTGTAACAAAGTTCACTAGTATCGCAAAATTTATCTTTAATCAGAATGTACTGCCGATCCCAGAGAACGACGCCGCCCAAACAAAAAAGTTCAATGTCAATCCCCAGGGATGGCACGCAATATAAACGGAAATTTTACCGTCGGTTATGTATACGAATATTTTCGATAAGGAAAAATCTGCTTGGAACAATATCAGGGGTTGTACCTCTAATGAACTACAACCATTAGTGGGTCACCATATACAATATTACACAAACAAATCTTATTAAATATGATCGTTCAAGTTATTTCTTATGGAAGACATATTTTATAAATCTTTGAACCAGAATTCCCGACTAACCACCACCAGACGTATATTGATTCCGAAATATTTCTTATTATAAATTCGTTGCGTTGAGCATTCTGAAAACTTTCGATATAACACCAACATAAAATTGATGCTGTATTAAAATGTATAGAATATTAAAATTAAAATTTATGCAATATTTGGTGGTACCAGGGGTTTTTGGAAACAACAGGACCATGGAAGGCAATACTGTATACTGGGAAGTGGTGGTTACGAGATCGCGAACGTGCGGATATAGGTTGATGTCATATTTGCCATTTTTCTTTTAACCTTGATAGGAAATTGGATGCTCAATTTCAATTGTTTCGCTTATTACCGAAAATGTTTCATCATTCCGATAGCGTGAAACTGTTCGTTATTTGCGAAACAGCGGACGCAGCATTAGAGTCATCGATGCTTGGCGTTTAATAATATCAGGTAAAAATTTACTGCGTTGTTATTTTTAGACATATGTAGGTGTGTTAATGCTGCAGGCACAAATTGAATCGTACGCCAGATCAATTTGTTCGGAAACATTTTATTATTTCAAAGGTATGTAGGTATGCATTTTCCTAAAATACCTCGCTTTGGATTCCAGGCATCGGAAAACGCAAAATTACTTACACAGTTTGGAATGTTCACTAGAGTGAACATTCGAAATACGTGAAAATAAATTAACAATGCGAGCGTTTATGCGTTATTTCGTGTTTTGAATTTTTTTCAAGTTGGCCGAATAAACATTGATCCAAGCTTACTTTATTTTTAGCTCGAACTCCACAAATCGACGAGATGGAGTTCCGTAGTCGAACGCCGAATTGTGAATCTACTGTTTTCCGTAACTTTCTTTTCTTCTCCACCGACAAAAGTCGTAGCTAAAGACACGTACGCGCCGGATAAATGGAAAAATAGCGTGGCATTTCTTTTGTCTGCACAATTTTACCGCCAAGTCGCACAAAGGCGCGATATAATCTGATAGTCAAGTACGTGTGCTTGTCATGGCACATCCGTTCGGTACGATAAAATGTTTTAAAAGACTAAAAAGTCGACGAACGTGCTTTGGTAATTAAATTGGTGATGCGTTTGGTCCATTCACTTTGATAATTACAGAATACGCGTAAGTATTACACTTTATACGTGTAATATGGATTTCTCGCGTTTAGGCGACCGAAGGTATGCTGTTATTGAAGTTTTAACTGATAAAATATTTTGTACATCTTAATACAGGAAATATAAAATTATAGAAAGGAGCGAGATATTAGTCGGATATAACTCCAAATCATTTTCACGCGTACCGTGGAATATAACGAGGTAAACGGTTACGCGCTAATTAACAAAGTTAGAGAAAACAGGCCAACTGTGCGACTACAACCAATTTTCGAAAGCTTCATACCCAACATTTCTAAACTAAAGAGTTAATTTAAAAGATTCCGCGTTGTTAATTTGAATTAATAAAATTCTCTTGGGATCACTGCTGCGGTCCTTCTAATTTTCTTTGAACACATAATTTACATGCGCGTTATTAAATGTATAACTTTAATGCATAACATAATAAATAAATTCTCACACAGCGGTTAACAAGCACACAGCAGTGTTCCAGGCAATACTGTGTTCATCCCTAACTTCATATGTAAATTATGTTGAATCGATGCAACTTTAAATTCTAGATCATTTGAATAGGGTATAATTAAAACTGTTTTACATTTTGCGAATCAAGTTAAATAATGCCGCTGCAAATTAGTTCTACTGTATTTCCCAATATCGAAATTTGAATACAATTTCTATCATTTTGATAGGTTTCAATTCTTAATTTGATCCCCTTATAATGTTGAAAATTGGAGACGACCAAACCGATACAAATGGCAAAAGTGATGAAAACGGTCACACCGATGAAAATGGTAAAAGGGGTGAAAACGGCAAAAACCGATTAAAACGGTTAAAAATGGTCGAGATTCTGGTGTTAACACGATACCAGAACAAACAGTCAATACTGACTCCAAAATCCGAGAATTCCAGCGTGAGATTATTCACTTGAATTTGACTGCACAATTAGGTACGTACGTAACGATGTATCGAGCATGTAAGGGAGCGTACTGCCACGAGATTCAGCACTTTGCGCAGGATTGGCGAAGTTGCACCGAGTGGAAAAGGCAAGCGTACCGCAGACTTCTCGAGAGAATCAGTTCCGGTGGCTGCCTAGTTACACGACACTAACGTTGAATTCAAAAGGGGTTGGAAACTAGGGTGCAGAAAGGAAGTCGGCGCGCAACGCCGCGAACCCACCGAGCTGACTGGAGTCAAAAACGGATTACTGTTATTAGGCTCCATAGCTTCTTAGGGTAAAGGCCCTTCGGTACGGCCAAAGCGGACGTAAATTTCAAAGGTTGCGTCTCCCTTCGTTGATTGCCAACACTGCCCGACAAATTTTGAGACTAATGTGGTTGAGAGATTCTGAACATTCGCGAAGGAAATTTTACGTTGATCGCGTATACTCGGATAAGTCCAAAACATTCCCGTTTGGCAGGTTATCGCGAGAAACGCAACTGAACGTCAAATACGAAATTGATTCATTTTCTAGGGTACTTTTTCCTGTCAGTGTGTAAGTAATGACCATTTACCGTATTATGTAATCAATAGTAATGTAGTTATGGGATACACGGATAAATTTTACTACCGACATTCGAATAAACAAAACACAGGTATCGTTGGTGGATTAAAGTAAAGCGACATGTAAAGTAAGTAAGGGAACGAAAAAGTCTTTTTGTACTTCGGCAAACAAAAAACTTTTCGCTAATTAGCAAAACGATTAAATTTACTTTTCGATATTCGAGCACGATTCTCGTAAAAACCTCGTGGGACAACATTTTTTCAATATCAAACTCGCAATCAGCGGGAAAATTCCCTTGGGAAACACCGCTCAAATCCCGGAACGATTTACTCCGAAACTTGTTGATCGGTGTAATAGAATTACCCATTATACAGAATTACATTTCTTGCGAAGAAATTGGATTATTTTGGTTATTTCACGGTGTTGATATTTATCATATTTAATGTTTTTTGTCTAACCTAACGTTATTTTTACCATAACGAATTAAGTCGATTTAGCCCGAAAATTATTCCGAAAAACCGTCATTTCAAATATACAAATGGAAAAACCATATGTGATAATTTCAAAACATCAGAATTTATCGTATTCACGATCTTTCTTATCGTTCGTAAACAACGTAACGTCTTTCATACCCGTGAAACAAAAAGTAAAGAAAGCTTGGTTCCGGTCTTGTTCGATCTATAACGAAAGCATAAACTTTTAGCTTTAGCTGGATAAACATTGTTCCGAGATTAAAAGATCGCAGAGGCATAATAATTTCAACGAAATGCAATTTATCGCATTTGTAATTTTTCATATCAGGCGTCCGTAATTTGATGCCATTCGTATTCATGAAGAATTAATTGGATTTTCTGGTGCAACAACGTTGCACAGCAATACGTAGTTTCTATCGAAGGAATATTCGCGTAGCGAAACGCCATAAAGTATAATTAATATTAAATATCGACTTACCATACGGAGAATTAATGATGGAAAGCGGTGTATGCTCGCGGTGCCCGTACGTTTCCCCCGAACCTTTTTGTTCAACTACCGCTTGGTCCGAGTTGTCCGAGGTTCGCGTGGTTCAAACTTTTAACGTAACGGTGCGTGCTCAAATGCAAGTCCACCATTCGTTCAGACTCTCTTCGGTGTTTCTGAAACAAACAAAATGCCGCACAGGTTAGTACGATAATCAGGTAAATTTGTTGTCAATGCTGGGTCACTTTCTCGTCGATACAAACATTCGTTTAGTAGTCTTAATCTTTTCGTTAACCCTAGACTACGAAAGTGTCGTGAAGTTTACGATCTCATCATTCAAATTTAATAATGCTAACGTTTGTATTGACTGTGCTCTTTAATGGAATCAATTATATTTACACTGTTGTCCTTCCAAAGCGTAAGTGTTTCAAAGATTTCTTCCAAAAGATCAATAAAAATATGATTTCCCTAAGTTACACTAGGTTTTCTTTGAGTAGTCATTTTTACAGAAGTTCTGTAATAACGTGACTCACAGTTACGTATCGTAATCTAGGGTTCATCAACAACCGACACTCGCTGTGTACTAACGTTGACTGTAGTCATCCGTTAAAATTTCGCATTGATTCTGCACACGTTGGGTGCAGCGTTGGACCTCAGAGAGTGACATTGTATTATTGTTTAGATATCAGTGCACAGTGTAAAACTTATAAAATAAAGTTGGTAAATGATATAATGTAAAAGCAAACTTTGTAAAATGCCAGTTTGCATGCGACTTCTATAAAAGAAAATGAAACTTTTTGCTTTCTACAGTCAGTTACGTTTTCCATTGCAGGTATTAACTTGAATTTGATTCCCTTGCAAGTATTTCAGATTGCCGACATCCGGGTTGGTCAGACAGTATCATGGTTTCTCTGCGGAAGGCATTGCAAATCGCATACCTTCTATTCTCGCTCTGTAAAAAACGAAATAATCGAAAGGCAAAGTTAATTCCTTCCAAGTTTTATATCATCCATTTTCCCAATCCTATCTGTTAACTCAGCAGTAGTAAACCAACCGATTTTGTCAAACTACCGAAATATTAATCATTATGTATTCTCTCTATTTAATGAAATCTCGTACATTCTTCACTTTATTGTTCCCGAACCCTCAGTGACATTAGAGATAGATAAAAACCTTTTAATAGAGTTCCGGAGAATCGATGGTAATTAAAATTTTAAACAGAAAAAATTTCCATATTAGGACATAACGCTATTGTTATCTCAGGGTAGTTTAAGTCGGACGATCAATTATATTTCACGATAATAATCCAAACATCCATTTACTTTCAATTATTGCACTGCCGAATAAACGGATAGTGTTTAATTAAAACTAAGCAACAAACAGACAAATGTACTTTATCTACCTATTACCCAAACGGGCAGCAAATAATTTCTATCGTCGCGTTAAGATATGCAATTAAGACGAGTATGAATTATCGTGCTGCGCACGTACAATATTAATTGAATGCCATCGCAACGCGAGTTTCGGACTCACGGGGTAGTATTTTTCGTCCACGTGGTCGCTTTTCCTCGCCTCTATTCTCTTTAGTCTGTACTGCGGCGACATAATTGCCCCGGAACAAATGAACTCCGGCATTTCTCTACGTTTTCTCACAAGGAATTAAAAATTTCAGTGGCCCGTCGCTACGCCTCGACGTCCGACAAATTACACCTTTCGTCGCGGCAGACGCGACTGTTCACGACAGATGCGTCCGGCGGAAATTTTCATCAGCCATATAAGGAGGGGAAGAAAAGGGATTATGATCTTACGAGAACTGAAAAGAGGATTTAGAGTATTCAAATTTTTTTATGCGTGTATCGCGTTGGTGTATTTAATTTAGCCGGGGGAAAAAACGGGGGCGAATGTCCTTTGTTACTATTGGATAGGACTTGGCCAGGGCCGACGTTAAAATGAGATAATTGTTTTTCCTTTTTCATTTTTCCATTTCAGTTATTTCGGTCGATCACGAGAATCCTCATTAGTGACTTATTAATGCTGGTAGAAACAAATTACATAAATACGGAACTAAGTTGCGATGTTACTCGCGTGTATTGGAAATATTAAAATAGGGTTTAAAAATGATATAAACTATTAACAAATTTCTGTTGGCCCCAAGATGTTAAGAATACTGGACCTAAATTATCTTGTTGTTTTCGATACCGTGCACTAATACTGTTTATAGGAAATAATCTTGTTAGTCTACTGGGTGTCCGATGAGTGGTGGAAGTCCGTGGAAGGTGCGACATGTAGGATAATTTCAAGCAGATTTTTCTCCACAGAAAGTGTTAGTTGCACTTTACTCAACAAGATATTAACCAAAAACAAGAAACCATCGGGGAAGAACGTGGTAGTTGGTAGTGTCGGGTGTTGATTATCGAGTAGTCTCCCTGTAATTGCCTGCCGATTTTCATTAATATCTCGTCCACCTAGACGTCCGGATATTTTCGATATTTACGTGACACTCTGTATAGGGTTTTCGTAGCGAATGTTTCACCTCTTAATGGAATTAAAACCTGCCTCGGGTGGAAGTATTTGATGCGTATTAATTTAAATACGTATGCTCCCAATGCTTCTTGCGTAGAAATCATTTTTCCATATAATAGTGACTGACCGCGCGTATGACTTTCCAATTGCAATGAGTGTTTGTATAATATCGCAATGATACTGCAACGATGTTCCAAAAACTGTTTCTCTTTAAAGAAAAATTAATTTCAAGAGTAGAGGATGGTCGTGCTAAAAAATATGAGATGGTGACGCGATAACGGAGCCCCGCGTGCAGTTGGACGAGAAATACACCCTGACTGGAAAAACGAAAGTCTTGATTGTATTTTAATAACGACGATGAATGGTATGGCAAATATAATACCATATCACGGTATTTACAAAATTATAACATATTATATTAGTGTTATTAAAAGCATTATACGTAATATGTTTGATTGAATTTATATTATAATACGTGCAGGGATATACGCATTACTGATTTATTCGCATACACCTATCTTTGAATAAAACAATGTAAAAGGAAAAACAATGAAATTTCAAATTCAGTTGAGGAGGAAGCTTCGGTGCATCATTGATGCGCTTTGTGCAATTCCCCGCTGTACGTTTAAATATTTTGATTACGCTTCTTCGGAAATTATTTTTTGACAAGAAATACGCAACAGTTTAATTCTTTTATTTCACATTTTTCTATTTCACACTTTGATTTTCGGATGTACTGATCCTGACGGACTGTACGTTTGCGTCGAATATTCCACGCCCTGAAAATATAGTATACCGTGACAGGTGTACCACGCGAGCCCAATCACGTAACAAACATCGATGCGATTAACGTAGGGTTAAAAATTACGTAATATGGACAACCATAATCGTAAAATCACACTCACGGTCAATGACCGTTTTATCGAGAAAAAATGTCTACATAAGAAGCATTAGGGGAGGAATACGGATCTAATACTTCCACCCGGGTCAATTGCAAATCATGTTTACCACCAGTATGGCGGAAAGTATAGATGCGCGTCTCCTGAATGGTAAATCGAACGGAATTGGAGGGGTTCAAAGTTATCCGACATTTTCCAGCTGTACGATATGATTAATCGTTGGTTCCTCGAACTACCCTGTCACCGTGTACATTATGGAAATGCGACTCAGAGGGCACGTGATATTTTCATGATGCGGATATCCCCTGCGGCACAAACTGCCACAATATTCAGGATGTCGTGATATCCGTCAAGCAGTGCGATTACATTCGTATTTTCGTCCACGATTACCACAAATTCGTCGTAACGCTGTAATTTGCGTTCCATGTCCGCCCAGACTTTTACTCGTACTACTTAAAATTGATATTGACGCTGAACGAGTACTCCCAAAGTCCATGCCAGTCTTTCCAGCATTACATCGGGTACCGCTTAATGTACCTGTGTTTCGATTTAAATGCGGTCAACGGTACCATTCAGACTTATTTAACTATCTTCATAAGGTAACTATCTCACCAAGTTCTCCCGATACCAGCAATAATTGTGAGACATTCCTGATCCCTCTTGTAACAGATTGCATTTGAAGCGATAATGACAGTTTAAGGAAATGAACAATGACAGTTGAAAAACGACGAAGGCGTGAAATAAACTTGTATTCAAACCAAAGTTGGTCAGTTCAAGAACTGTTTGTGAAGATAGGCTAGTAACTGGTGAAAAATAACAACTGCTATAACTCGGGAACAAAGTGATACAGGATAAAAGTTTGCATAAACTTTTTTTACTATTTAGGGAGCTTAATTCACCCCTGGAGTTGTACCCTCATTTTACGGAACATGCGGTATATGCCTGGCCTGACCGCACGTGTGCTTATACTACTTAAAATATGTCAGAGGACCGTATTATCATTATAACGTTACACCGGTTCTTTCTGCCCACTCCAAATCGTTATTTTTGATCCGAAAAGCTTTGTCTGTCGTAGATTCCAACAGAAAATTCCGACGAAATATGGACTCGTTTCGAAATGGAATATCCATAAAATTCTCAGTCACGCGGACGACAGTTGGTGTTCTTCTTTCAAATAAACTACATCGATACCATAATCAACAGAGGTATATAATTTACGGCGCGGCATCGAACGAATAAAAGCTGGGAGCAGATTTCTCATTCGAGGCTTAACCGTTAATCTAGGAGTAAGCTCCGCGAACACGTGCACGCATACATACACGCGTGTATGGTGCACATTCAAATTTTTGCAAACCCCCACTGGCAAGTGCATCGGGAAGCAAAAAAACCGGCATTAAATCGATGAAAATAGTTCAACGCAGTTAGCGATCCGTTTAATTTTTCAACGGTGAACGCGGGGGTGAGAACGGCAAGCACGCAAAGATACTATCCTTTTTTTCGAAAGCGTATTACTTTAGGCAATTGAAATTGCGTGAAGTTCATTAAAAATCATATATCGTCGATTCTGCAAAACCGGTTGGCCGTGGATAACAAGATTCATAAAATACCATGAGCATATAACTTATAGGAACAACCTATACAATCTGGAAAACGTCATTAAATCAAACGAATAGTCATAATAAGCAGGTCGTCGGAGTTAACGGTTTCAGTTTTGTTTTGACGGAATATTATGTGGGAAAGAGTCATTGGCGGGCTAAAATCTTGTTTTTAAATATCGCGAGAAACTTATTAAAACAAAATTAAAAGTACTGCACAATGTCAAGCGACAAGGCCCCTCGGGCCAATACAAGTATTACATACTCGTCTATAAGAAACCGCGAGTTAATGTATTATACGGTGTTGCGACGAAAATTTATATCCACGAAAGGGATACTGTGTGGATTTATATGAACAACACTTGATATCGGTATTTTAATCAATAATCGATGTTTTTTTATCGATTATTTTCGTTAACAACGTTTTTCCTCGGCTCCCCTAAGACAATCTGACGTGGTGGGCAGGCCGGGCGACGAGCGCAAACGAGTGAACGGCGAACGTGTATGACGCGCGTAGATCGACAATAGGCTGCATCTATCTTTCATATGCGAGCTCGTCGCCTTGTTCCATTCTTCTTCTGCTCGATCCGTGTTAGTCGGACCGAACACGGCCTTATCGCTTGCTCCCAGTTTTCTTTAGTTGTGCTGCTCATCGGTGTCACCAACTGGCTTTCTTTTGCTTCTTTTCGTTGCCGTCGCCTTTGGCGTCTCTCTTTCCTTTTCGCCTTCCTCTGTTTACGTCCACTCTTTCTCTCAGCACCTTCGTTGACAACGAAGTTTTTCTCGTTTTCCTTTTCCTCGGACAATACACACCGCATCAATCGTCTACTCATCTCATCCCCGTATTTGGTCCTTGCCGTTGCCACGGGGATTCGCATTAATTCTGTTTAAATAACGCGAAGAAACTTTCGACTGCATTTTTCGTCATCTCTTTCGCTTTACGCTTAGTTTTCGCCTGGGAGATTAAACGCAGCCGTGCGTCCACGACGTCCTGATGAGCGTCGTTTTTCGCTATTTTCCGCTCCGTCGCCTTTTTCTCTTTCGATGGGTCATCGGTAATCCACCGGTTTCCCTTTTACTCTCCGTCGGATTTTCTCACCGCGGTATCGGATATGTCGCTGTCACTCGGCATCACGCTTGCGTTGCTGCCGCGTAATTTACTTTCACTTTGCACGCTCCGCGGCACTTCGTCGTCACGGAATATACATATCTAGTCCATTCATTGTCTTTATTTCAAGCTTCGAGTTCCTATCCACTAAAGCACGCGTACCCTGGTGTTTTCGCGTCAGTGGTTTGTAAGCTCCCAGCGCGAGGCCCTACACACGTCCTCACCGCTGGGCCCCTTCCAACGATCGGCGCATGCGCTCGCCTGTAACCACTCCCCGGTGCCCCGTGCGGAGCTGGGCAGCGGAATGAAATGTTTCGACAACGGAACAGTTAGGCTATATTATTTAATAATATTTAGTTTGAGCATTACTGCAGACAAATTTCTTTGATACGTGAATTTATTATTCGCTAGTGTCAAATCTTACGACAATTTATTTAGCCGACATTTTTGTGCTAATTATGTGTTAACATAATTCCATTTTGTAAAGTACCGTATTAGTGCATTTTAATACTTGAACACTTTTCATAGATCACCCTGTACATAACAATTCGTTTAACTGAAACGTATTACATTTCTTTTTTAATTTCAACACGTTTTCATGACTGCCATGGAATAGCGCAAATTATCGCTTGAATGTCGAAACGTCCGTGGCATTCGTTTTTTTTTGGAAATTCAAATACAATAAAATGTTTGAAACACTCAGTCAAGTGGATCGCCACCGTTAAATAAAAATTCGCGTTGCAACGAACGAACGATACTACATTCGAAAAATTCTGTACAATAAACATATGCATAGTATCACCAGGAATAGTTTAGAGATAAGTGTTCGGTATTAAGATAAAAGCTATCTAATATATAGGCAGTTAAACGTAATACTTAATACAATCTGGCTGAAATATCTGCACCATGGAGCCCATTCTGTTGGAATCGTGCATAATGGGACAATAAGGGAGACGAGACGATAGGCTGAAGTGATCGTTAGCCCCATTTTATAACATTACTCTCGACGAGAAAAAAGCAACGCTTCTACCGGAATTCGGTAACATTTTCCGGCGGCATTTGCGATCGTATTTTGTCCTCGACCTCAAACGCGTTCCCAGCGAAGCCGTAAAGAAGGGTGTTTACCCCGATTCTTCCAACCTCGTTGCAATTCATGAGTCACCGAAAGTCAAAGGACATGGAAACGTCGAAAACAGACAGATGGTGGGAGAAAATCCTTTTGTAAAAAGATTAGCATCAACGGATTATTAGCGAGATTCTAAGTAAGACCAAAAGCTAAACTCTCCTGCACTAAAACAAAGTGTCTAACTTGCATCTGTTTGGAATCCATCCAAAATAGCAGAAAAGGGGCAGTCGAACACCTCGAAAAGCAGGCTAAAAAAATATTGAAGCAAACACAAGACAAATTTCTTGCAATTGAAGTGGGAGCGATGGTTCGTTTATCAATGCCTGATGTAGACAAGGTCCGTGGATCCCCCAACAACATCCTAGCAGTGGTGACGAGTGTTGATGGTGAGCTGTAAAACACTGTGCTCTGAGCATGGCCAAATCAAGCACAAGTATACGCGTGCAGAAATACATCCGTGCGCAGAAAGATGATTAGACTTAGCTGCTGTTATTGCAATGACAGATTTCTGTGAAGGACAGGCCATCTTACAATAGTGTGTTAGGGTCACTGGGTATAAGAAATGCAACTGCAAAACCAAATGTGTATCAAAAGCGTGCGCGTGCTCCGTAATTCAAGTGTCACTGTTCTTTGCCTTGCTCCAATAAATAATCTTTATGATTAACTATTATATGATTATAATGACTGTACGTTGTTTTTGACCAAGAATGGTATTGTCTTAGTAAAAAACACATGTTTTAATTTCGTTTTCACAACGATTCAATATATTGATGATCACCCCCTAGACATTCGGTATAATGATCGGACAATTCTATAGATTGCCCGGAACTTGTTAAGGCCATTTTGTACAATGTCTTTTCAAAAGGGCACTGTATGTAGTACCTGGTCATTTTACAGAACGTTCACGTTAAACAGGTTGGTCGTAACACATACTATACATATTACATACACGTGACGTAAATCACACATAGCAGATTATATTAGATTACGCATACTTAGCGTATGTATCTCATGAAATCATTCAAAAATCAATTAGGAAGCATAAATTTACATAAACATCTATCCTCTGATTATTATTGAAATTCTAGTATTCGAACTAAAATCTCCTGTCAACGATTTTTACGAAACGCTCTTTTCACGCATGGAACGAGTTCGAAAATCTATCGACTATGATGCAGATTCTTTTTGTTATTCTGGCCAGAAATCGGATAGATTAGAATATTCACATAGGATATCCGTGGAAAAATCCATACAAACAAAAGATGTAACGTAAGGTGATTGTGTACCTTTGAGCAGCACATCGTGTGTTTGTGTGCCACGCGTTCCATATCGAAACGCACAGTGGGGTCTTTGAGAAACGCGCAACCGCACAATGCTTTTATCCTTGCAGAATTGAAAAGCGAATTCCACTTGCAGCATTCCCGAGTAAGTATGCGTTCAAAGGTTTGGTCACATTTTTCAATGAAGGATTGAAATTATGTTTCAGACGTAAATAAGAAATGGTATGCTCGCTTTGTAGACGATAACAAGACTGGGCAAACGTAGGAACGAATAACAAGGAGCCCTTTACGTTCCTCTCGTAACGGATAACGTCATACTTTTTCAATTTTTATGTAAAAAGGGAAAGAAGTACGAAATGGACGCAACACAAGTGGGAAAAGCGTGAAGAAGGAGATGGTATACGGTAAGAATATCACCGTATACCACATCGCAAATGTTTTTCTATAGTGGCAAATAAAAAAATCTGATTTCAGAGTTGTTATCACGAAAGTGTTGGGTAACCGATCATCAAGAGTGAACTGACGGAACACCGTGATCGGTATAACGCCTACAATTACAATTCTACGGACATTTCAAAAACAGATTAACAAGAATGACATTTAGTTGTTTGTTTCTAACGGTATAATCAAGAGACAAGGTCTCGTCTCGGGCCAAGTATAAGTACACAAGAATTAGACCTTGTATCTCTTCCAGGAAGAACGAACGTGAATTTTTGAGATTGTCAAACCACATCAAAAAATTAATTTTTTTCAATTTCTAAGAGTATATAATTTTATCGATAATATTTTATTAGAAAATTCTTTTCTGCGAAGTTTCGCCTTTTCCGCTAAAATTACTTTTTTGTGTTGTGTCACTTTCGTAACACGTGTGCAATATATGTTTATCTTTTTAGTCGTGCATCTATTTAGTTTCTAAATGTATATTTTACAGTTCATACAATCACTTCTAAAGACACTAAAGAAACCAATAATAATTTACGAACTAGTAACTTTAGCAACAATTTCGATATTATTATCGCGTATTCGTACTTTCCAAGACACAATTCTAGAAAGAATCCAAAGGATGAAATATGTTTACAATGTTTACATGTAAGTACTTGACACTTCTAAAATGGCATAACTTTTTCATTAGAAAGCTCTGTAGCGTGTAAACTCAACTGAACGAGACGCAAACGAGAGCTAGAACAAAAGGTTACGAAGGATTCTTAAAACCATTCATAGAAAAGAAAATGGTTAGCGAGGGAAAAAGTGGAAGAATATATTTTCTTACGACCTTACATTTCTAGTGGGGGGGTCTAAGACATTCCGCCGCTCCACATTTCAGTGAGATTCGCAAAAGGATCCACATTCATCACGATTCTTTTCTCCTTTACCTGGGTGAAGCGAGTGGACAAAGGGGTGGAAATATTAATTTAATGCCAGAACGAAATTATGCGCGCCACTAAATCAGGGTCCCCCGTTCTTTTGTCCGAAAAGCCTGTTCCTGGTGGTGGCGCTTTCTGCTGGTAAACCAACATCAGAGTCGAGAAAATTTCTCTGTCCCTACTTCGCATTGCTAATTAATAAGACACCGAGAAGCAAATCTTTAATAGTCGAATATTCCCGCACTCGGGTCGAACATTTCACGTTCTTCCCTGTCTTTGTTCCAGAAATTAAATTGCCTTCCTTAACCACAAAAACACATATTTAGAAAAGGATTAGCCTGGGTAATACAGAACCGTAAGCGGCACTCGTGGAAGGACGACGGCACAGAAAGCTCCGCGAGAAATTAATGGAGAAGAGAAATAATCGTTCCTAGTCGATATCTGATGGACGAATGATGGTTCGTAATTTTATTGTAATCGTGATTTTCGGTCAAGCGAATATCTGCCGATCTGATCATACAGGATGAAAATGATGACCTGGTAAATGATTATAGACCGTTAAAGGTGCAATATATGGGATAATTCCAAGCGGGTTTTTTCTTAATCGGAAATATTTAAAGCGTCTTGGTTAACGAGATATTAGTGAAAATCGGGAGCCAATCGGAGAGCAGCACGATGCTAGTTATTGGCGACAACCAATAACTGGCGCTGCCGGTTACCGCGTTGTTCTCTGATTGGCCATCGTTTTCAGATAATATCTCGTTAACCAAAGCGCAATCAACATGTTCGATAAGAGTAAATCTCCTTTGAATTATTTCAGGTAACGCGACTTTAAGGCAGTATCACCATTTATGGAACACCCTGTTTAGGCAGTATTCGAGGAAGTGCGAATTTCTTAGTATTGATAATATTCTATTTACTGCCAAACTCATCGGTACTGTTAGTATACCATGGAAGACCTACTTTATTGATGCTATTAAAATCCAATGGACTGCCAATCTTATCGATGGTAATAATGTCCCATGGATTGTCAATGGCTTAGTAGATAATACAAATTGATGGACGTAATTTGTTACTCGCGCTTCAACGTTGCTTTAAATGGTTCGGTGCGTTGCATTCCCCATTACTGTGTAATGGGATATTTCTAGTGGTTCATTGGCTTTGGGACGACTTGAAGTTTATTGGCACGAGTAGTACTATTCACTTTCGTTGGTGCGAATTTTGGCGATGGTGAAAAGTCGAGAAAGGACGTCGGACTTTTCCAAGTGATTTTCCAGATGCACGAACTCGCCAAGGGAAAGTTGTGACCCTTAGCATCTCGAGCACGTCAGCACGCGCAGAGTGCTCAGCTTTTACGACGTTGAGACGGTCATGCGAGATTAATCCTCAACAAATAATAAATTCTCAACGCTCCTGTTGACTCGGAACATTTTCAGTGTAATTGGCCCAGTTGGTCAAAATAAAGTTTCTATAAATTCTTTAAACGTTCCGCGTTCCCGCGTAGTCGTTCAGCAGTGGTTTTGCTTCGATAGAACTGTCGTGTTCACACACTGCATTGTTTCAGATAAGTATAGAAACGTTTTTAAATAGCGACAAATTATGAAGTGATTATTATAAAACTGTTATTGCGTATATTAATAAATGTGAAATTGCAAAATAAATAGAGTCAAATTGTACACGCTTTTTTTTTGTTTGTAACACATAGATAAACCAATGCAAATGAATTTGTGTGGGGGTCACTAAGAGGTTTCGAAGATTAATGGAGGGACCGTAATGAAAACGGTTGGTGATCCTACTGGAGAAAAACGTTAGAACGAATATTACCGCACGGTTCGACATTTAAATGAAGTATTCCCTCTATGCTCTATTTTTACCAACTCTAACATTCGCGATTAAGACTCTTAATGCGTCTAGTCAGAGATGCCGGATATTTAAAAAATGTTTTCGCAATTCAGCTCTTTCATTCTGCCGAAATTGCCCCGTTATCAAATGAAATTTTCGGTTTCAATTCCCGAAACAATATCTGCATCGTCTTTCACTTCCCGGTATATCTCTAAAAAAATCATTTCCTGTCAATTTGATTTTAGCACAACAACGAATCGGTCGAGTTACAAAGTATCTTCCTCTTAATTTTTTTTACATAAACAGAAATCGCTTTAATTTACTGCAGGTAAATCCGTGCAATGGGCAGTTGACAGCGTACATTTTGCATTTTGTTTAAATCGTGATACTGTAATTCCGAAGGGAATACCAAGCTCGCTAGATTAATATGGGCGTAGAGAGACTGTTCTATGTACGCGTAATTATATGGAAGTCGGGGCTCTGTTACATGGAATCCGAATTCTCTCCACCTGGATTTAGTTGATCTACCATGATTTGGTGATCTGATACGATTATGCATTCTTCGACTAATAAATTAAGGTCTTCGTGGATCTGCTATTAATCGAATTTCCATTTGCAATTCACGTGTTCTCTGGAGACATTAATAATGTTGGTTGACACGGGAACATCGAAGGAAGTCCATTTTTGAATACCAAACTTTAAGCACTTTTTCATCGTTTTTCAGGGAAGTGATACGGATCTTTTTTTGTTTCCCGAGGAGTACTCTTGACACAATGTCATTTCAACATTTTTGCCTAGTAAATTTTTTCAGAATTTTCGCCGCTCTATTTTGTATGTTTTTTTTTACTAAATCGGGAATACGATGACGCAGTTACTTGAAGTATCGCCTAGTTTCTCAGGTGTGCGCCCCTGCATAACGAACCCTTCCCCACCACCCAATTCAGCGTTCTGGCTGACAAAATCAGTAATTCAGAGGCAGTGACACTTTTTCTTTAGTTACTTCGAGACTATTCAAGATCACAACCTGTTCCTTGTTGGAAACTGTTCACCTTGAAACACGTAACATGGATATACTTTTTTCATAATTCTCGGCGCTCTCCGTAACAGTCAAATTAAAGATTCTTTTTTATTTTTATGTATTATCAGTTGAAAAGATAACTTTTCCAACTGGAGTGAAAAATCTTGTTAGACTGCGGTCTTTTCTGAATCTAACAAGAAAACAAATTATTCTATGACAAACGGATCCGCGGTTAGAAATGCTTGAAGGAAAAGTGTCCCGATTTTTCACAAGTCTCGTAACTCCTCTAGTCGAAACACACAATTTTTAAAACATTCAATTGGTTTGTTTTACCTCCCTCTATAACATATCTCAAAATCAGAATTTCGAAGAATTTAAGTTTCCGAGTTGACGTGGAATCGATCATATGGGTTAACATGCGCCGTCCTTTTCTTAGCATGGGTAGTAAACAAAATGAAATTACTTAAAATGATTTGACCGTTTTGGCGTTTTAAGAAAAATTCGAGAATGTGCCAGTGCAAAGAAAATATCTCTGAACATCCGTGCAGCACACACGTAACACAATGTACCTTGAATGACCCACTGCAAGCGAAAGCTCGAACGACACTGTTTATTCGTGAATTCTCAAGTCGCGTCGTTTACTATGTACATATATATCGATTTTCTATCGTAAGTATAGACGGCTTCGTACACGTTCCAGACCCGATGACCTCGTTATCGCCAGTTAGGCTGAACAAATGTAAACTCAATCAAATTCAAATTGAATTTCCGCTTCGCTCAAATAGATTCTCCGATTCGAAGGGATTTCCGAGTCAACTAAACCAAATGCAATCGTTTACGTATTTCTTGTTAAGGTGATTTCAGCTCGAAGGATTAGATACGTAGTCCTGTGGAAGCAATTATCAACTGTTATTGAGGAAAATTCTTCAAACATTTTGTGGACATCGAAACGTTTCGAAAGGAGAACTGTTGCTACATCGCGAGAAGTGTATCCGTTATGGGGTGCCGGGCCCAGAAGATGGTTTTTATCAAATGGTAAGACAGTAGAGGTAATAGTAATTACTATCAACTGTTAGCCCAACAAAAAGACCGACCTAATACCAAAGACCAAGCGCATAATTTATTAATAATGCAAACAAAAATTCATCGTCAACATACATCGTCACCGCTTAGTTCCACGTTAACAAAACAATTTACGTATTTTTGGAACAATGTTGTACCGAACAGTGTTCGGAACTGATATTATCGTTTCAATAAGTTTTCAGGTTAAAATTGACGTGACCATATAAAAAATAACGAAAACTCTGGCTGAAAAATATTTTACGCTTGCGCGTGTTCATTGAACAAAGCGGCGATGGTTTATACTTTATCCGAGACAAAGTTTACAACATATTTCACCGGAATTAGTTTCACAAAATTTGTTTTTGCCCCGGTACAATATTCTCAACATTTATAAAAGCTTTTCTTCGTGATACTTTAGAAATCACTTTGAAAAGTCAGTGCTACTAGTACTTCTTAACGCCGTTATTAGACTCGCTCTCAGCGTAGAGAATTGGATTTGCTTGTTGGTCACACAACGTTTGTCATATTAAGCCTCGTACACACTGTGTAACGTAACGCTGCTATGAGTTTTCATGGCGTCGCATAAAGCGAGCGTGTAGAACATTTGAGCCTTCGCCCATTACGTGACGCTTAACCGGTTTGCTACCACTGACGAGATATCTCGCGACGCATAACCGTTCGTGCATGGCAACATACGAGATAGTCGCGTAGGTACACCGTATGTATGTTGAAATTACTATTTCAGTTTCCATTTAGCTCTTCACGAATGAATGTAAAGATGGCTTGTCGACTGACTTCAGAAATTTCATTATAAGTGATAGTGATAGCGAAAGTGATTACGAAAGAAACGAAAATTCAGATGTATTGCATGTAAGTGACAACGATGTTCCATTGTTTGATAGATGGCAAAATTAATTTCTTTTTATTTTTTCGCGGGATATCCCGTCTATGGCACCGCACGAAATGTATTGCAGTGAGAAATATCTCGTCCATTTTAGCGAAGCGGTTTATGTACTGTTATGCCCATTTATTATTCCTTAATGTCATTTCACGCTTTTATCGATTAGTTACCGCCTGGAAGACATCCGGCGATTTCTATTGTCCACCAAACGCTCGGGCTATCATATCTCATCGATTATTTCTCCCCTTTTGTCAATTCTTAACATAAAAGGGCTGTACTCGAATCCTCGTGAGCGCATTCGGTCCGTGGACAATTAAGAGGTAACATTATCAGTAGTGAGTGGTTATTTATTTGATAATACTCGTACGGTATTCATAAAATAAATTCAAAGTTCAACCAACGACGTTGACACAAGCTTGCTTCAAATTCACCTCCGTCCAACGTAACGGTATAACAGTACGCAAGACTTTGCGTTATCGCGGCGCGTTCATAAAATGAGATAAAAGTAATTTTCAATGAAAATAAAGGCTCTATTATCAAAGATCGTTTGACCTTGAATTATATTTTCAATGACACATGGAATTATTTTATGCAGATTCTGGTTTTACGGAAGGCATGAAAAATAATCTTTTAATGACATCGTGATGTTCATTATTGGCTATACATCGGGTCGTTGTTTCAGGCATAAAGCAGATTCACCAGCAACTGATATTTCGAAATTAAGATACTTTAGAAAATAAATAAAGTGTCGGAGGTCTATTCCTCTGTACTTGCTATTCCTTAAACTTTAAACACGCTTTATTACCGTCACTTTTCCATCTCTTCTCATCGAGTCTGTTTTTTGTCACCTAACCCACTTTGTTGACCGCGATTCAGAATACATGACGTTCCCCTAAACTACCGAATTAGGTTTGGGCCTCTCTCGAGGGCCCTACATCTCGTAAATTCCCCCCTCTAAGAACTAAAACCACCAATAGCACTTTTCCTAAAGCCAACCTCTTGCGCGACGTTCTTCAGAAATATTTCAAACTCGTTACGAGACACTTTGCCTTGCTCAGCATCTTCTCTCCGTTTGATCTTTATAAGTTGGCTTAAAACCTTGTCGCAAACTATACAACTCGTGCATTTACGTTAATAGATATAGACCTTTCTTAGCCCCAATTAAACTCGATAACTGGTTTCCAACAAAAGTGATCCCTTCGAGGGTTATTTTTAAACAATCTCTAATACGATAACGTTTCTGCTCTAAATGAGAGGATTTTATATGGAGAACAAAATATTTCCATTCTCATTAATAATAATTATGCGTGAGATATACGTTATACAAGCTTTATACGCGCAAATTGAAGTTATATTAACCTATTACACTTACGGTTAAAAAATAAAATAAAAGTCGACGATTTCTTTGTAATCTGTAATTAAAAGTTCAAGTATAGTTTTTTATTTCAATTTCGCACGTCTTCCTCTATACATTAAAATCCGATTATATGTAAACACAAATTATCGTTCTCATTGGAATATTCAGGAGCGTTGCTGATATGATAAAATTAATAATTTTTTACTTTCCATTCATATCATCCACTAAATTGCTGTAAATATTATAAATAAATATTACTCTTAATATCACTTCCAAGTATTTCTCTTTTTACGTGTTTCTTGTATATTGATTTTTAATTTTTATAAAGAAGGCACTGAAGGGGATATAGCCGATTACAAACTCAATTATCTGAGGAAGAAGCTGCTTCTTCTGCAAAAGACGTGCTTTGTGGCCAAGGAATCGCTAATTAAGGATAAGCTAAAAAGATTGCATATTATTCAGAAAAATATACGAATTAAAACTTTAAACGGGTTTTACTAAAACTATTATATTTATACAGTGTTCCTGAATACAAAAATATTGCTTGACCGGCAGACCTCAAAGTTTGCAGATAAAAATATGATTCTGGCTCGAGTAACTAAGCGTTTTTGAACCGATGCAGGGTTTTTAAACATTTTTAAATAGTTTGAAAAAGCTATTATATCCGTTTAATAGTCTTCGTACAACTTTTTGCCAATGTCTAGCGATACACATTAAATTTCAAGGATAACATAGGTACGTACAACGACGTTCCTCTTGAAATTTTGACAAGAATCTTTCGCCCATTCGTACATTCGCATTAATCCTCACTTTAATGCCACGATCTTCTGCTGAATTTCACTGTACGCCAGAGAACACTGTACGATCTAAGAACAGCCGATCATCCCCCTCGAATCTCTTATTGTACCACCGAAATCCTTCCAGTAATATATTAACCCAGGTATTATTCCGTAAAGCCGCATAAATCCGCCCGGAATACATTATGTCGAGTGGTATGCGGTGAGGAAGAAGTAATGCGATTTACATGGAATCATTCTGCGCGATACACCGTCGTTTGGTTTTATTTTTATTACGAGAATCTTCCAATCTTCCCACATTTTGTCCCGTAGCCAATTTATAAAACTTAAAAGTAAAACCTGCGGTTTGATCTGATCTTTGCAGAATTGCGAGCTCGAATATCCCGTGCTCATAGCTCGTATTACAAATATAAAGTGCGGGTAGTAAATCAAATTATTTTCTTCCAATTACATTTGCATTGTACCACTTGTGTAGAATTTATTTTTCTTTTCTTTCGCAAACACGAAGTACGAGTTCTTTATGCAATTATGATTGCCCGGCAAATTCAAATTGAACAACAAATGTATTTACTACGAATTTCAATCGCTATATTTTTCCATCGATAAAACTAGAATTCATTGCTTAATTCAAGTTTTCTGTAGTTCTTCGTCGTGTTACACATTCGTGACTTAAATACCGATCCATGCTATTGTAATACTAAAACCAAAGTGGGTAATAAATATAATATAGTTAACACGCTGATCGCCACGTCCCCCATATTCGGGTGACACGTGAGTTGTCATAGCATAGTTGCGGAATATTAATTTTTTTAATATTAGCATTAAGGTTATTAATGTGTTACGCGTGTCACCAACACGTGGACGACGTAACGATCAACGTGTTAACAGTAGTCTCAAACTTAAAGAAAAACTACAAAGACTGAACTCAGTAATATACCGACACAATTTTGTAGAAACAGAGACGAAAGTTAATGTTGCATAGAAGATTTTTATATTCCTTTCCGCCCCGTTAAATCTCCAAACTTTCAGCAGTTCTAACATAACACGGTCCAAAAGTCTCTTTGCTATGTTGTTAAATTTAATTTACTTTATCGAGATAAAGTATAGCTGCCTAGAGTGACACTTACAGCAGATTTTGGCCAACGTAACGAGACAGCTCGCTAGACGTTCTTACTTTTGGAACTGTTACTTAACTCGGTACAACCACCAGCGAAGACAGGCGATAAATCCTCAAATTCGTTGTCAGTGGAGGATCGCGTGCGAAATGTGTCAGGCGCACACTCACCGTTTAATACAATATTGCACAGATAATTTAAGTTATTTGACGGAATCTCACGAAACGACACGAGCGGCGTAAACTTGAAAAGTTTAAATCGTCAAATCGTGCTTTATTGAATATTTCACTCGCACTAGAGATATTTATAAAACTTGAAAATCGAATCTATTATTAAAGTTTTTCTCGTCCGCGATATACTTATTAACAATTTTGTTCTAGCGACTAGCAAGTACGTTCTAGCCGCTCCACACTTGGGATCAAGGAAAACGCGATACGGACAGGTTTTTCGAAAGAAGATAGTGTTCCAAAAAGCAAAATGCAACTTTTCTGAAAAAATTATTACTTGTCAAATTAATAGTATCGATATCGACAGTATTGCTTTAACGTTGCGAATTGGTGCACAATCTTTCATCCTGTAGGATAAATATAAACTGCTTGTCATAAATCAAATGTGAAATATATTTGCGGTGCGCCGCTATGTAGAATATTTAATTACATTTTGCGAGCGTTATGGATTCCTTTCATATTTACAACCACCGTCACATCTTTAAATGTAAAATACGCATCACCCGCATTTGTGACATTTTACGACACAATATTGAATAATAACTTGAGCAGACAGTTTCAAAGCGAATTAAACAAATCTGATATAAGCACCAGCTAAATTAAAGTATAAAGGATTATTTATCGCTATTATGCCCCATAAACTACAGGACACATTTGTTTTTAAGGGGAACGTACGGCTGATTTTCGGTACAATTATAATGTAATTAACGGAGCAAGCACATTGCTGAATGGCAGTACAATAAATTTTCTGGAATTCGCATTACTTTCGCAACATTAATCAGCGCGATTTATCCAGTTGCGGGTCGAATAATTTTTCGCATGCACAGTGAAGCTTTGCGCGTGTATCTGCGCCACGGAACATTACAACTGATTTTATATAATATTTATACGACCCAATGATTCGTTTCCGTACATCAACACCGTCCATTCGTTAGAATAACATTTCGGGCAATTAACCACCCCAGACCCGAATTAATTTCAATTAACTGAAGGAATTAAAAATAGTATATGCTCCAGATAAATTTAAAATAGATCGCCGCAATAAAACCAAACCTATATTTTATGAAACACGTATTGAAAAGCTTTGCATTTGAGTACAACTCATACCAAGTTATGACATTGTATAAAAATACGAATAGAGTACTCAGATTCTCGTTCTACCGACCCTCGTTACTTGTGAAGAGCATCAAAAAATTGTCATTTTACATTTTCGAGTTACTATTGCACGGAAAATCACCCTCATCCGTCTAGTATGTACCTCGGTTTCTGATACACCCTCTACAGGGTGCCCCAATATGTATGTAAAACTCGTTGAAGGTGGATTCCCGATGTAATTTTAGAACAAAAGTTTCAGAACCAAACTGGACATACCTGAATAGTACTCGAATGGGAAATATAAACGTAAGACCAATTACACCACACTTTTAACTCCCAGGTGCGGTGCAGGCGGCAATCCATTGTGACAGCTGGCGTTCCATGTTCCATGGAAAGAATCGTTTCGACATTAAACTTTTTCTGCAAATAGGGTTTTCCTTCGTATTGCTCGAAACTGATTAAAAAATGTATCTTAATGCATGTCATATCTGGGAGCACGCTAAAAATGCACTACGGTTGATTCTACGTTTACGCTTCTCATACGGGTACTACTGAAAGGCTTATTGTTAGATATGCTGGTCTGAGAACTTTTCTTTTGGAACTGCATCAGAAATACAGACTCACTGAGTGTTAGAAAAATTCTGGTACACCCTGTAGACTTTTGTACTCCACGCCTCTCTACCTTAAATTGCGTCAATCTTTCCACCATCCGGTTCCACTGGGGAAACTATCGTGTAATCGATATTTTGTAACGGACGATCCTATGACGAACGCTCTAAACTTTCGTGCACGAAATTGAGAAATTAACCCAACAGGATCGCAGGAGATTGCCGGGGAAGGTGGTTTATGCGCGCACCAGGAGGTGGATCTTCCGACAAGGAACGTGGAAGGAGACGTGCTGGTCGAGGGGCGACCGTAGATAGGTCAGTAATTTATCTCCTATCGCGTCGATTTGAATTACAAATTGCCGGAGATTATGGTTTTGTCCTGTCCCCACAACGATAGGTGTGTAATCGCAGGTACGGGGTGTTACGAAAGCAAAATCGTAACATTGTGCTCTCAATTGTACAGTCGTTACGGGTAAACCCTCGTAATTTTCTACGGAATTATGTGGGACAGCAAAATTTCGACTACCGTTTTACTCCCACCCATTGTTTTTACCGCCTGTCTTTGGACACGACGCATAAAACTTTTTACGAGGCGGATCTCCATATTAAAATACACGGTAAATTCTAAATGTGACGTATACGTTACGCGGTGTTATTGAAGAAGTTTGGGTAAACAAAATAACGGATAGTGAACGAATACTGAAATATTATAGTATCACTCCTTTAAGTTCAGGTATTTTTCATAATTTAACAAATACCGCAACGAACGGAACTACATAGTAGAACTCAGTTATTAAAATAGTTGCGATAAGCGGTAGGTACATATGGAGTGTCCCATGTTTTTCCGGCCAAACTTTGGTAATGCCACGCATGAGAGAGAATGAGAAAAATTTTTTACATAAATATAGGAAGTGTGCAAAAATGTTTTGTTGAAAAACATAACATCTGAAAGGGATGATATTAAAAAAACTGAACATCTTTATGACTATATACTTGACGCTAGGTCCACCGGTGATCGGCGCCGTCAAGATTTGTTGAAACGCATAATTCGAGTGAACGTTAATACTATCAATTTTTCAGTTTTATCATCGTTGTTGCAGTGGAATGAAGAGATTAATGCATTAATGCGATGTACCGCATTAAAATAGCCGAAACGAAGAAAAGGTGAACCAATACAATTTCCGCAAAATTCACGACTAGACAACGGATGTTAATCCAAAATGCAGAACGAAAAAATAGTCGCGAAACGTGTAAAACTGCTTCACCGGGTATATGAACCGTAACGGTCGACGGTGGGTGGGGACGGATGATGGAGGGGGGATGACTCCGCTCTCGCTGGGATCCGTTACGAAAAACTCAACCATAGTTATTCAATTTATCGAACAAACTTACAATTGTCCATTGTTGAAGTGCCCGCGCACAATATTTCAATTTCGCAATCTTCCCCCGCGACGTCTTTGAAAAGACCATATTTCGACTCTCGGATTTCAAACGGTCTTCCTAGGAAACAAAACAGTGAATTAGTATGAAATTTTCTGTTTTTACTGTCAGTTTTAAATAAAACAATTATTGACCGCTAATAATATAATATTTTTCGTCTTCCTACCCATAAACGTGTTAAAAAAGTATAGACGGAGAAAACAGACACCCGGTATGTAAATTTGCTCAAGTATAACTTGCAGCAGCATTATAGGATAAGTTATTTAACGGGGCTGAAAAATCCTTTTGGATGTAATTAAATATCCATTAAGGTGTACGGCGATTACGTACTTCAGACGCGCATTCTTCGTTTTCTTGCATGCAATTTGAGAAACAAAAATCCATCGGATTGACGTCGGTAAAATGGGGTAGCCACGTTCATTGTTCCGCCACGTTTAAAGCGTCGCCGTGAAAAGTTACCATTTGTTTTATTCATTGTTTCCGACGCGTAACGAGAAACGCTGGCGCGTTGGAATTCGTTTTGTAATGCAATGTAATTTGACTGCAAATAGATATTCCGCGGATAAATATTATGGGTCCCAGAATTTGCTTAATTCCTTAATCGAATATTTCTTTAGTTTTCAAAAACCTGGATTCACCTCCTGGCCAATTTCATTAAAAAAAAAAAAAAATGACGCTCCGAATGTGTCGATACGTAGGTCACGTAATGTCATGGCTGTTTCTGATTGGCTCAGCCTCGCAGCCAGCAGCCATGTTGCGCAGCTTTGAGCTATAAAATTTACGTTACTGTAAATACTGGGCAACTGGACCGTTTATTACAAACGTGACACGTGGAAATCGCAAGACGAAAAATAAATTATACATTGAAAAGGATTGGACGCTATTTTTATGTAGCACAATCGGTATATGTGCCCTTGATTATGAAAGTGGTGTGTACGTCATGTATTTATTGTTTTTACCAAATTATTTTGTTTCAAACAATGTTACGCAGAATAACTGAGAAACTCTTTTGTTTTTCATTCTTGTCTTAGGCCACTTTCATAATCAAGGGCTCATACATGAAATATAACTTATTTCTGTTTTTTAATCATTTTATACTTATGGTGTATTTAGAAAGTGTTTAATCTTTCTTGTTTTTGTGAACATTGAGCTCCCAAACTAACTTGAGCTAGTATTACTAGAATGTTTGAAAAATCATTGAAGTTGCGCGTGTGTATAAACAAAAAAGTGTTTGTCAATTGTAAAGAAAAAATAGCAGAAGTGCATAAAGCCCGAAGATATTCTTCCGAATGTTATAACACAAATGTAAAAATTTTCGGGCGCAGGATAGCCAGAAATTTAATCAAAAAGGTCGTCACTTTATGTAATCCATGTAAATCCAATCTATATCTTTGTTCGGAATGTTGTAATAAAGTCCATTAGCAGTAAAACATTTATTAAATATACCACCGATCCCAGTGACCAACGCAGCCCGAACGAAAAGTTCGATGTCAGTCCCCAGGGACCGATGGTGCGCTCAGCGTATTAACGGAATACCACCATTTACATGACACCTTGTACACCCCAAATCACTGTATCTGAATATATTTGCGTGTTCGCAAACTTTCGGGACACAAATCCAGCGAAAATTCAAGACCCGCGCACCTCTGGTAATCACGCGAATTGTTTTATAACTTTCATGTCTACGAGTGTAAATTCAAATAGTTATCAATTCAGAACGACGTCTTATAAAAGTAAAGATGCTAATTCGGCGAAAGATCGAGCGTCAAAGGGGTAATCAAGGATTAAACTTATAGCAGTATTGTTTGGCAAAGCAACCGTGCGTTATCGCGTTCGCGCACGTACGAGAATCAACGGTAAACGCGGCAGAGGCGGGCTGCGCTAAGTGTAGGAAGCGAGGAGAGTTAAGCTCGGAACATTAAAATGTAGCAAGTACGGCAATAAGAGATTTACATAGCAAAGTCTGTTATATTAACGTGTCGGGGAGTCGTCGACCTCGCGCGGAACACCTTCTTCGTCGTATGCGTGTTCACTCTGCTCCGTACGCAACCCAGGGATTTACATTACTATTAACATCCCCCAGGCATCGAGCCCAAGAACCCTTTCGCACGCGTGATATAATAGAGCGAATTTGCTGTTACCGCTTCGCTAATAGCGGTATTAGAATAATACTCCTCGTTCTCCGACATTGTTCGATATAAGTGTTACGCGTATTTATGCTACTTCGTATTTCTGCGGAAAATTACAAAAGCGTAACGCGTAAAGCGCAAAGCGTATTATTAGACAATGGGAAGATAGCAGGTGTGTTTGCGTTTTCGTTGTTACCACAGAGGTACGTAGACGTTAGGATGATGAGTATCGATTTGCGCGCGATGTTCTGATCGTACGTCGTATAAATATTCATGTAATCGCAGAGTGCTAATGTATGGAAATTGTGACGGTTACTAAGGTTTGTGAATTTTTTCGTCTACAGATAACATCCGTATAAAACAGCACTCCTACAACGCGGTTTGAGAATTATGGACAAAGCCCGTGCAACGCAACATTCCTACAATACGCTTTCGTTTTGATTTAGAAATTTGGAAAGAATGAAATTTAGAAAGATCTCTCAGCTGAAAGCGAGCAATACAAAATAATGGATTTTTTATGAATAGTAGAGCATAGAACTCAAGGTAGTGCTGAAGAAAGTACACAGGATGAAGATATCTTGCGAAAAAGAACACATCACCGATTAATGGTGCTTACAATCAGGAGTGATAGTAGAACACCGTATTTTTTAGGAACATTGCAACCGTGTTATACAGGGGTTACATATATTTGTATTATTACTGTTTGCGAGGCAGGGAAAAATTGTTCTCTCCGATTGGTTCCTGATTTTCATACATATCTCGTTAACTAAGGTGCTTCGGATACTTTCGATAAGAAAAAACTTGCTTGGAATTATTCCCGATATCGCACCTTCAACGGGCTACGAACATTTACGGGACACCATGTATATCGGCGCGTACGTCGGATCAAACCGATTTCAAGTTTGATGCCGATCAGTCGAGGCAGTGCTGTTCGTGTACATCGCGTTTAAGTACCTTATTACGTGTTCAATGGAGCGAAATATCGAATAATGAAACCCGATCAAATTTTTTGCGAAGCTCGAGAAATCTCCCAGCGGGAAAGAAAAGAGATTTCTTGGATAAAATAATAACAGGGCACGAATCATGGATGTCCGGATACGACCCCCGAGATCAAACGGGAAAGTAGAGAATGGCACACAAAAAATTCTCCTATACGGAAGAAAGCATATACGAGCGAGTCAAGAATAAAAACGATGATCGTGATGTTTTTTATTTTTTTTTTGTCAAAAGGTCCACGCAGAATTCTCCACAGCTCGCGTATCTTTCATATTTTGATCGCATGTTCGCGGATTGGCTATCCAGAACAAAGTTCGCCTTCAACATTTTTTCCATCCTCGTTAAAATTTCAGCCTCGCTCTCTGTGGGACATTTTTTGAGTCTTACACAAAACTGAATCGTGTACAGTTCGATGTTTACTCCATTCAAAATGTAATGAGCTATTTAAACACGACTTTACACGAATAGTAATTGCTCAACACTGGTTTAACTGATCAACTTGAAACCAATGTAACTTTCTGGAGTTAAATACATTAAAAACTGCTTAACATTTTGCTTTGCTTTTCATACATGGTGGGATATATTTGAACCCGTCCGAAAAAGTTGAAGTTGCTCATAGTAATGCAGTTTAACATTTTATTTAAAGTTGTTCATTCAGTTGGCAATGCTGTGAAGCAACGGTAAATGCGTCAATAAATGAAAACGAGACCACGCTGACTAGTATTGGGACTACTGCATTAGCTAGCAATGCAACACCGGACAGCAGGCTCTCGTCGATGAATTTCGATCAAGTGCGACAGCGACGGAGTGAAGGAGGGAGAGAGGAGGACTTATCCACATAGCGTAATGGTGGTAGTTCACGATCCAGGGGCGGTTGTCTGTCCAATTCTATATGCGTAGGATCATTTTCGCCTCTCGATGAACGCGATTTGTTATAATTCATTTTGGTAAGACAGACTTTCAAGGACCTAACAGGTCACTAGTAATTTATTAATTTGGAAGTATAGTACAATATATAGAACTACTCCGTCAAGTATGTATGTAGTACATTTATGACCTAACGACTGAACGTGAGTGACTATATTATTTAAGTAATGATATTAATGGAGGCATTCAAGTAAGAAAATGTTCGCCGGTTAGTCGCAGAATGTAATTGGCACGCCACGTGCATCACTTTACGACGTAACATTAATTTTTGCTTCTTCATTAGATTTCATGGCAACGATGCCATTCCCGCTATTGTTGTTAATTAATTATGTTTCGCGAAGAAAACATTGTTTTGAAATAAAGCAGGATTTGATAACGATATCAATTTTCGATAAACCTGAAACATTTAATTTTTCGTCATTTCGTAATAAAATACTATTTACAACGTTACAATTATCCTCTAATTAAAGGATTCGCCATCATTATCAAGAACTCGTTTGGCGATCTCTTTGCTAATGCATTTCTGTGCCACAATGCTCTTCTCGTCGTTCTTATTAATTATTAACGTCCCATGAGAGGAAACGTATTTTTTGAATAATACCGGATTTAATTACGGCTTTCGCCTAGGAGGAAATTGAAATATTCGTTTTCCCCCGTCTCCATTAAGGTTGATTATTTATAAAATAGGTTCTATAACATTACCATTATCGTATGATTAATCCATGAACACGTTCGTTCCGCTTAAGTTTTGATTAATGCACTAATGTACCGCGATTATTTACTCATCTGTGTTGTTCATTATTTACACCGTGAACGAGAAAAGGTATTTCTGGAATAATGCCGAATTTAATTACGACTTTCGCGCAGGAAAAAATAAAAATTTTCATGTGCCGAAGGATCCATTAAAATTTATCATTTGTAAAATACGTACTAGATGTTCCAATTATCGTCTCGTACGTTGTAACGACAGAATTATTCCCTAGTAAATTTTTCAACGTTACCATTATCGTATAAGTAATACATGCAGCGTCGTTACCAAAAAGTCATTTCGCATTCAGTCCATTTAAGTTTTTGATAATGCACTCAAGTACTCCGATGCTGTTCGTCCCTGTATTGTTAATTATTTGAGGCGCGAGATAAAAAATCTTCTTCGATTAATGCGGCATTTAATTCGGCAGTGCTAGGGGAGATCGTGCTGCCGAAAATTGAAAGCTGACCAATTATACACGGTGAGTCAGAAAAAGCAGAACAGCTGATTATTTCTGTTCGATTTAAACATATGAGATATGGATGAATCAGAGTTATAATGGTTTCGAAGGACGCACATTACCATCATAATATCATTTTTTTCCACGTCATTTTTTCCACTTTTGCAAAATCGATTTTATGGCCCATATTGAGTATTTGTGCTCATAGCCTATGGTGAATTATTTTCATTAATATCCGGTTAATTAGGACGGTTGAAATATTTTCGATAAGGAAAAACTTGCTGGGATTTCTCCAGACATCAAACCTTTAACGGACTACCACCATTTATGGAACACCCTGTACAATCATGGTGACGCCCCATGGCGTCGACGACAGGAGGGTAAGAGAAACGGGGATGGTAGATCATCACGATATCTCTGCTTGCAGAATGCTGAGACAAAAATGAATTGAAAATGTTAAAAACCCACGTTCATTCTTTCATGAAAAGATACTAGGTCTAGTTCTCACGGGTTTGTACTTCGTCCGAGACGAGGCCTCGTGCCTGGATTCATTATGTCTGTCGTTATCACGGGAATTATCGATAAGTAAAAATACGTCAATCTTGAACCAAAGTATGCATTTACTACTTCTTATTTCATAAGAAAAAAATATTGCTCAAAAGGCTTTTTCTCTACTTTCGGTAATAGAGAAACATATGGTTCATCCGGACATTAAAATTTAAAATCAGTCGGATAAATAGTTTCCGAGAAAACATGTCAACGCGATGGAAAAACGGGTTTAAGAGAATTACTTCCTGGATTTCAAATTGTGCGACCCTTATTTTTTTACCTTGCAAACGACGCAGCCACTCTCTCTCTACCTCTAAATCGTTTTTCTCGGGCACAAAATATATGGGGGAAAGGATTTCGAGCCGTAGGGCTATTCATCTAACGTTACTACGAATACGAAAAATAGCAGGATTCATAAAACAAATTTGGTATTTGAGAAAAACAAATTTCGCGACACAGCTGGTCGGTCGGTTTTCAATTCCAGAATTATAGCTTTTCCGTAGGATGGAATTTGAAATTTTCAATTTTCCGCATTCCGATTGAAGTTATAATTATTCATAAAATACCTTCAACAATGTTATCACCTGATTAACCCGATACGGCCGTTATCAAAAAGCCGTTTCCCGTTCGGTCAATTCAGGCTCTTGTTAATGCACTGGAAGTACGTGATAATATGCTATTTTGCATTTTCGCCACACGCGAGGTATAACTTAGTCTGGGGTGAAGTTATTCGAAGCATGAACTCATGTTTAAAGAAAGATTACGTTACTCGTAATACCGACTTACATTCATTCACGCCACATCGGCAAATTAAGGCCATCTGTCACTCGAAATCATACAATTTTCATCTGTTTCATGCAAATAATTGTCCTTTCTCCACGTAACGTTACCAGATAAGAACCGCTCATGCTTTTTTTGCATTTGTAACGAGCTGTTACGAGCGTGACTCAACGTTGCGTACATTTTTCCGACTCACTTATCTCTGTTCGATCGTTTCAATAATCATCGCGCCACTCGGATAAACGTATTCTTCATCGTTTATTTCGCTTCACGGGATCATCGACCGCTTCCATTCACATTCGTGGACGATTGGTCGGCGAATAGAAAGGTATAAAAAGAAATGAGGACGCGCGTAGCTGTAGAAGAAGAACAGTCGGAGGAACGGCGTAAAAGTTACAGAATTTCGCGAACGACTATGGATTTGCACTAAAGTTCAGACTTACGCGAAGCCGGTAAAGAGCCTGCGGCAAATGTTCCTTTGATGCACTTTTCGAAGGGGTTTTCGCGGTACAGACGCAACGACGGTATACGTGTGGATGAAATATTGAGAAATGTGGAGCGGAGCGAAATTTGGTTAATGCAAAATCTTTCCAGGAGAATGTGAGGATAATTGGAGTATTCGCGAGATTAAACTTCTGCGCAAAATTTCCTTCCCATGCTTCTAGTCGTGACGGTTGCCTCTTTGAAAACACTTCAGTTGTAAAGGCGGGTGAAAATGATTTTCAGAAATACCTCGGTGTAGACATAAGTGACTGTTGTAATCTCTAGAGATTTTCCTGCATAAAGGTGAGCATGATGTAGATACACGCGCTTGTTATGCATGTCTTTGGGCATGCATATGCGACGGAAGAATGCATACGTAATCTCGCGTGAATATGCAGTGTAATACGATTACGCGACAAGAAAATTCGAGTTTGTCATGAACGCAAGAAGGGCGCCAACGATGACGTATTTTTATCGAAGCTTCAACGTCACGATTATGACGTCCGACTTTTTTCCCTCGAATGCGTTCGGAATTTCAGGAAGCATTCTGCAAAAGAAAAATGCCGCGCGTGCGAAAAATACTATCTACGGGTTGATCCCCACGTCATCCACGTTTGGGTGACACGTGAATTTCAGTACCATAGTTACGGTATATTAATTTTATTTATATTAATATTAGGGTTATTAGCGCGTCATGCGTGTCGCACGTTAATAACTCTAATATTAATATTAATAAAAACAATATGCCCCAATTATGTTATTGAAACTCATGTGTCACCCAAATGTGGAGACGGTAGCCGGCGTGTTAATTCGTTGAACGCGTCTGAAATTTCACTAACTGAACTCATAAAGTTTGTTGATCTGAACACCGTATAAAGTTAAAATTTCGAAGTTCTAATTGTAAAACGAAAGAATAACAATAAGGAATTTAACATTTTCCCCGAGTATGCTTGTACATCCACTGGCTTTATAAATATTCTTTGGGTCACAACACCGACAAATGATACGAAAGTAATAATTTACTAACGTTGAAATCACATCTGCTTGTACATAATTAATAGAACAAATCGCTGTAAAAGTAAGCAAAGAAAAATTATCATCTATTTGAAAAATATTATTTTGTCAAATAAGTATACGTTTAGTGTCGTATACCTGTAACCATTTGTTTTTATCGTAACATTTTTTTATAGGCAACTTTTGGTGGACGAGATTTATTTTCTAACAATTGCTTACATTGCGAGACTTTATTAAAAAAAAGTTCACCAAAATTTTCCCGTGTTCTAGATTTATGAATTCGCTACATTATTAAGCGAATATAAATAAAAATGGACTACAAGAGAATGCGGGTATAGATTGGTATTACGTGAAATTTCATTAAACTGTGCTCGATAACAGTGATGTGAAATTCTTTCTTGATTGTATGACACGCGATAAATCGAAAGGTATATGACAAAAGTCAAATACAGAACGATTCTTTGGTTAATCGGCAACCTTTCGGGAATGGTAGAGGGTATCAATACAAACAATGCTCGCAATCGAGAAATCATCAATTTTGCGCTACGGGTCGATAAACATTTCTGATTCCGGCTCTACTGGTCATACAACAATTTTTTTTTAAGTATATTAAAAATGCTGGTAGCTTAACAAGAATTTTAGATCCCGTTGAAAAATTATATTTTTCAACCATTCATCCATAAAAATGAGAAGAAAGCGTTACTTTAACTATTTTGGATATTGCCGAAAATTGTGAAACGTCACGTTCCTGTAGCACAATTCGTCACGAACGAAAGTATCGACAAGTTACCGACGAAAATGTAACACGGGATCGGGCAAGTTTCCATAACGCAATCGGTGAGAGGTTAAAAATGAGGAGATGAGATAACTTTATCGCAGCACGGTGTAAAGGTGAACCCGAAGACGGACTAGTCTATAGGTGGACTATAGCGGAATTTGATAATAACAGCCAATTCCACGAATATTGTCGAAGAAAAGGTTGTAACAATTTTAATGATGTAAAATCTGCCTTTTGACCCTGATCAACCAACAGGCGTACCGAAAGGGTACCGTCTTATTTAATTGTAACGCTTCAGTAAGATAACTTACAGTATTGTCGTACCAGCGGATATTACCGAAAGCCAATTACTAAAAGATTCCAGTGTACCCTAAGGCAGTGAGAGTTAGGGAACCGCAGTAGTAAATACTGCTGATATTAAACACTTGAACTTCGAATTAAGTAAGTTGAACCTAACGCCAGAGTGTTGCAGAGGGAATAGTGACCAAGAGTTACGATGCCGTAAGAACACGCTACGCTAATAAGATAGAAGCGTGTTCAAAGGGGAACCTGGCCTAATATATCGCCCAGTAAATCTCAAAAGTTGAAGTACATAAATACATAAAACCAATGAGACCGTCCAAACCTTGCTTTATACAGGGTGTCCCATTAATGGTGTTAGTCAGTTGAAGGTAGGATAGCTGAGACAATTCCAAGTAGCTTTTTGCTAATCAAAAATATTCGGTGCATCTTAAAAATCGTCTGTGACGATCCGATCTGCCGAACCTGAAGGTTTCTTGGTCGGTCAAACAATCACTCTCTACGTAAATATATTTTGCATATATGCAAAATGTGCGGCGTGTGGTAGTATTATACAGATATGTCACAGAATGCTCAGCATAACGCTCAACAGTAATTTCGTAATTTGTTTGAATAAATTTATACGGCAATGCATTTACCACGAAGCAAATCTTCCGAGCCATGACAAAAAAAAAACAGTTTGTGAAAAGGCAGAAATTAAAAAAGTTACTTTCAAAAGAAGTGGGTCACGAAAAATTGCTTCTACGCAGCTGAAATCACTTGCTGGTTTAACCGCGTTTCCATGAAATCCACGCGAAACACGCTCGTGGGTAAAGCGAGCGAAAAAAAACGTCGGTCACGTAACCGGAGAGGAATTTCGAGAGTTTGAACTTTATCGGGGTGGCGCGCATGGATCAGATAAGTAAGGGGTGCACGATTTATTTTCCGCGTACCACCACGTAAAGGACGTGAATTAGGTATTCGGCGACAGTGACTCGTGGAACGAGCTTACTATTCATCCCTCCTCGAGGCTTGCACGAAAAACCTGATGATCGGTGTTCCACGCTCGTAAAGTTCGTCGAAAGTATGATTTATTGTGGAAGAAAAACATGCAGCCGATGTTTCGCTTCGTTCTTTTATGAGATTCAAACTGAATGGCTGATAGATAAATTAGTTTTTGCACTTAACGTACTAATCGTAAAGCTAGTTTGCTAGGGTCAGCGAATAGTGTTCAAATCGAATACAGCAGACACGTTACTGAGTAGCCACAGCAAGCTTTCCGCAATTGTTTCGACATTCCGATGAACGAACATTTTCCAGATTTATGGTTGTCTCTGGGTCATGTTATGCTAGATCATACCTGGGCAACGGTGGCACCACTCCCGTATCGGTGCATAGAATTTCACGGCTTTGACTAACCCCAACAGCTACTCTGTCACATGTTGGTCGCGTGATTCTTTTGTACTTTACTATCGGCTAAAGGGCTATTCCTCTTTGCGTTGCTTTGTGTGCACCGGGGGCGGGGGGGATGCTATAGTAGTGGGAATGCAAACGAGGCCGTGGAGATGTAGTGAGTCATCTGTTACTCAGGCCTGCTATAACCCAATAGATCGGACGACATGTCACGAACGCGCCAAGATATCACGCCAATGTCGTGACACTGCTCCAAAAGATGGTGGTGTAAATCAGTAGAAGCTGCAACACACTTTCACGATAGACTCTATCGCAATTCATTTTCATTGCGCGACCAAGATTTTTGAAACGTCACAGTACATACAATGTTACGAATATTCGTATTACCGATTACAGGATAATTTAAAACAGTAATGTTTTCGTTTTAACCACGGATGCGACTCAAAACACCGAATGCTCTTGCTTTATTTGAGGAAAATCGGTATTGGATCGCCGATTTCTATTGTTTTGTTCTGTACTCCAGTATGTGTTACGTCGGAAACGAGGAAAAGAAGTATTTAGTAGTAGATAGGATCTACTGACTTACTAGAAGGAGCTAACGGTACCCAGGAAATCGCGAACGAAAGTTGAAATTCCAGTGCCAACAGGGGTGGTCACTGATTGAGCGATCGAACGCTTAACGCTGAGAAAATCACGCTGAAAGTTGTTCCTGTCGATTGAACTGTCATCCCAACGAAAGTACTGTGATCCCAAGATATTTTTCCAATTTTTATTCTTTTTTCCTTCGATATGTAATGGCCTGCAGAATTTTCTAGAACGATTTTCTTAAACTTGTCGTCCACTGTTGTCACGGTCCCTTATCGCGTAAGAAAGCCTGACATAACTATTATCAAGAATCACAGTCACTGACACTTTATCGCTAAGGATCTGGACCATGGGTTGCGCACATAGGCAGATCACTTTCATCATACTCGTTAACTGATGTATTCCGTCGAGCTCTCAATAAAAGTATATTTTAACGTACACAATTTACTATCACGAATACAAACAACCGGTATAGGTAACGAAGGTCAAGAACTTCACACAATTTTGAAACACTTCGCTGCGATGCAATAGCTCGTCAGAAGTCGCCGTCTATGAAAACGCTTATTTTTAATTGTGTTCTTCGCTTTTGACGTTACGCATGGATACAGGATACAGGCTTGTGTAAAGATACACGAGGCACAGATTGCTGTTGGTATCTCTTTTTGTTCTGATACAATTTGATATAAACTTAATTCGCGACAGTATTCGGTGTACCTGAAATAATTCAAAAACTAAACAGCAAAAACTGTAATTGAACGCATACAGAGTACTCCATAAATGGTGGTTTAAAGATGCGATACCTAGGATAATTCCAATCAGGTTTTCCTTATCGAAAATATCCGAATCGCGTTGGTTAACGAGATATTAATGAAAATCGTGAGCCAATGGCAGATGGACGTGATCGTTGGGGACGCTAGTTATGGGGTGTGCTGAAAATTGTCTACTCGATAAACAATGACTGCCGCTACCGACTAACGCGCTCTTCGATTGGCCGACGTTTCCGGTTAACATCTCGTTAACTAAAGCGCAACCTACATTTTCCATAAGAAAAGAAACTGCTTAGCATTAACCCAGGTATCACACCTTTATCGGACAATCACCATTTATGGGACACCAAGTATATGCGTTCATAGCCCTTATTGAGTCTTTGTGGGGGTTCGCATAAACGGATTCCACGGTCCACGGTGAATCATGCTTTGATAAGCATAGATGGGTTTGCGTCGCCGAGAAGGGTAACGCATTGACGAGAGTGCGTTACCCCTCATTTGGTACCGAAACATTTGCGAAGAGTTAATTAATCTGTAATCTGAAACCACCTAGATCAATCCTTCCTCGATTAATTATCCAACCATAGCCTTGGATGAAATTTCTACAGTATAGCCTTTATTACCTTGTTACACGGGTGATGGTACAAAAAAGATTGTACTCGATACTTTCCGTTATGATTCTCTTTTTTATGGGAACATTGTAAGGAACTTTCGAAATATCGTCGGATACAGGGGAAACTTCTTAACTCTTATCCCGAGCAACGTTATAATACTTCCAACTGTTTAAGAATCCTCTCGCGTGAGAAGAAAGAAGCCGAAGAAACTTTGAGACAAGATTTTAGTTCTGGGAAGTCAATTACCCAAGGTCCAGCTAAAAACGTGGAAGATGTCCTTCCCAGCCGTCTCGTGGCCGCGAGTTAACAAAGTTTCTAGGGTTGCCCCACAAAGAGTACGCATACTTGCGTGAATTTACTTTTTCATCGTACAGTTTCCTCGCCTGCATTCTTTCCCAACAATGAAAGTTAACTTTCCCATTCTCCGCTGAATGGAAGCCAATTTTTCTTCGCACTAAAGTCAGCCGGTTATATCGCATTCACTTACTTATTAACCCATAAAACGTAAGTAGTTTCGTTACCCGCTAGTACGTTGGTACTCCTTTCCCGAGAATTGCCATACAATTCAAATACGAATTTCCATATTGCAAGGAACATTTCCGTCGAATTCACGAACTATGTTACCCTTGGTAGTTGGACTTGGAGGGGTCTCTCAAGGAAAGGAATAGTCTTTTTTATAGGTATCGTTCTCGAATTAAGTGCCGCAGTCCCGAACGTTTTTCTGAGCTTCTCTACTGAGTGCGACCTTATGTATAACATGAACAGATACATTAACTGTATACGGTAGAAGCCACTTACTGTGATCACTATGGGACCTGTAACTTTTGTGACAATAACCGACTGATAATATTAAGCGGAAGATAAAGAAAAAATATTATTGAACACAAGTTATTAAAAAATAATACAACCTACTTATATTTATCTAAAACTGCATATTTGTAGCATGTACAATTATCAGAATTGATAAGAATAACCCCAGTTTGATTATAGTAAGCAGACTATTTCCAGGAATTTTATACATATGATGTGGTTTTGAGACGAACCAATTGTGATAACATTATCCGTGATTATACCTAATATCCGGCTTTCACTACATTATTATTATTATTCTATTACTATTATTAATAACCACTTGTCTCGTAATGGCCAGTCAAAACTTATATTTGTAGAGGAAATACATCACAGCGAACTACCGTTTCATTTTTGGAGTTTCAAAATTACGTCTGACGACGTGAAAATTTTATTTTAATTTCTGCTTTATATCAAATTTTGTCCAAATAAAGTTTTTTAAAAATGTCGGGTTTTATGCGAACTGGACTCTCAATGTCAGTAGCCTTCAACATTTCAAGTTCAATTTCATAACTCAAACTTTTTTTGACGTATTGCAAATTGAAAATATGCTAATTTTGTACTGCTGTAAGATGTGCCCCATACTTAATATCGATAGTTCGGTTTTTTAAATATATAACAGCCATAATTAACAGTTTTAATTGGAAGTACTGATTTCAAACGTAGAAAGTTTATTGCGCAACAAATTTATAATGTCATTATTGTAATATGAAGTTAGATATATCTGTCGTAAATAACGAGGTTCTTCCCAGTTTCTCCAATTAACACATTGAATGTCACGTTGTTCATATATGAATGACAGCGTCTCATTTGCACATGCCACGTCATGTACATCTAAATGACGCGGCCCCCAGACAAACAGGAATAGATAGTTATCTGGTGGACCACGACATTCGTACACGAATGACAGACAATAATTTGCAAAAGTACCATGGGTGCTATTTTTTTAATGGCATTTGGCACGCAATGAGTTAACAGCTCGTTTCATTTTTGTGTGAAAAACACGATTTTCGGCATGTTGACACTGATCTGTCCACATCTACCGGATTTCTGAAGCGTTAGGGAAACCTGTGCCAAAGAAACCGATGTAAAATGTCATTTCCGTGAATGCGCGACTGGTAGACATGCACTAGATCAAGGGACAAAATCTTGTCCGGGGCCAAGTGCAATAGGCATGTCGTTCATCAACGACGTGAATCTCTAAACGATTGATTACTTAACGGTGAAATAGCCTGTGTTAACTCATCAAAGTGTTTCTTTCTAAGCGTGTATCGTGTACGAACGACCCACTTCACTGAACGGTTGGTTGTCAAACATTTATGGAAAATACGACGCGCGATAAAGGGGAAAACGTTATGTTAAAACGAATACTCTTTGCATTAAAGGCGACTGCTCGTGGCCAACTTCAAAAATTGGCGAATAAGCAGTCAGCAGTGGCCTTAAATCGTGTCCACGTCTAGAACATGAGTCGTTCACTCAACAGATTTGGTCGTTTCGTTTGTTTAAGCGAACGGCGAACGAACGAACTAATTCATTTAAATAACCAGCATTTGCTACCTATAGACGGAAAGCTATGGGAATTCGTATCCGCCGATCCTAGATATTACGAAATCCCTCATCACTCCAGATCGATCTTTAGTGGTATGGTAGACAAAGGGGCGGGATCACGTCGCAGAGTGGCAAAGGAACAGAAATGGGAATGGCGAATGCAACGGAGATCAGCCACGGGGCTTATCGGGAACTAAGCTGCTTAAATGCCTCCGTTCTGAAGAAGCACTGAACTCAGACGAGACGCTCTTGAAAATACGCTCTCTTTGTAAGACACGCCGTGAAACGCGAAATTATGCACTCGTTTAGCGCAACCCTGCGCCCTCTTTTTCTGCGTTCTTTTTTTTTCACCCACCGCCTTCCAGTGCTCACCTGCGGCGATATTGACATTTTTCCGTCGCGACGTGTGTTCCCTTTTTACCATCGCACTCTCGACTCTCATTATTCGCACATTCCAGACTCACAAGCTGTATCGTCCCAGTAATTTTATGCTGCGTTTCTAAATCCACGACATTTCAAAATCCGTTCTCCGCTCTACTCGTTTCACGAACAGCCTGAAAAGATGTCGACATGCGTCACGCTATCTTTACTGCCAGGGTATTTTGTTTTTATTTTCCATAACGGATGCTAGTGACAGTGACTCTCCTCATACCAGAATTTTCAGCACGGTAGGCCCAAATCCTTTCGGTTTAGGAATTTTAGTTTTGTTTAGCCACGAGTTGTTGTCTCTGGTAGTAATTGTTCGATTCGACAGTGCACTTGCATTAAACCAACGCGTACATACCTAGGTCCCACGGTGCTTATTGATTCCTACTTGCATTCAGAACTTACGGGGAAGTGAAATCTTAGAATTTAATATCGCGCAAACTATAGCTCGAATTTAGAGCGGTAAACATTTTTCGGGTTTAACCTTCTACCGTATAATATTCCCAGGTAGAAACACGAAGTGTAAATGTTAGTATACGATTCTGTGTATTTAATTCATGCAGTAGAGGGTTAACTTGGGTCCTAGGTTCCGTTGAACTGACATTATGGCAGCATCTGCCAGCTTTACCAGGGTCAGGGATGGCTCTGATATTGATACTGATCAGTGTTCTAGTATCGCTAGTTGTAATGCTGCCAAAACGTTGGCTCAACGATAACCCAGGACGTGGATTAAACCCGAAATAGTATCACCACTCTAGAATGAACAAAGTTCTGGAAAATCTCGAATCTGTTAACTTCATTTCTGTTCGAGATATTTTGATGCCGTTTAAAGGCACCACTGATTACACTGCGCGTGTTAACATGGTTAATGCTGTTGCAGTAATATGTCCGTTACCAGTTCTGAAAGATGTCGTGTTGGTTGCGAACAGCGTCCAAATTGGAAGTATGTACAGTACCGCGTTCTTTATGGGCAAAAAATTGCACTCCATCCGAAATTTATTGCCAGCTGAATGAAGTGTACGGTAATAACGCAATTTCGCGCCAGACGATAGTAAAATGGTACGTACGCGTCGTTCTAAAATAATCGCAGGAATGTCAAAGACGTTTACCGGCGGGGAAGACCCTCGATCCAACGATGAATTACTACGTTGAACGCGTAAGAAAATGATTCAAATGAAACACTGAAATCACAGTGAACGAGGAGTTTGAATTAGGTATCTCTCATGGAAGTGACCACCAAAACATCACTGAGGGTCTTGCGTTTTGAAAAACTTGCGTTCAGAGAGTATCTCAAAAGAACACAGCCAGAAAGGTTCGCACATAGCTTTCGCGTTTTTGAATTCATACCGCAAAAAGAAGAAAAGAATTAAAAAAAATTTTTTTTTAATTCTTAAATCGTGACAGGTGACAGTCGCGCGAGAAACAGCCTTGGGAAGTAACATTATCACTCTGACGGGTAAGTCCCAAATGCGACCCTATGACAAATGTTTAGATAAATGTACATGCAAATTAATAGAAACTTTGTCCAAAAGGTTCAGATCTTCTTTTTCTTTAATGCCAGTACATCCAACTTTCAAGCTATTCTTCTTGTACAGGAAAAATACGTACACAGTAATTATTAATCACGTGCACCGCGAGTAGTCCATTAGCCAAATTTTAACGTTTAACAACATTACCAGGCATACAAAAGCTAAATGTGTGCGTTTAGCGTTAATTCGCTGAACTAGAGCCTAGCAAAAGGTTTTACTCGCCAAGACGTCCGGTGTCGCCTCCTTCCACCGATTTCTTCTGGTTGCCTAATGAAACTGTACACCACTGTATTGCAATCACTGGCGACTGCTTTTAAAGGACCCCAACCTCGTCCTGAATCTCCATATTCCATTTTAATGGTGCTCTCGAGGGCTCGACAGCTGCGTATATACACACACACACACATATATATATACATGTACATGTACACGTACATCAGCGCCCGAGATTTAATTCAAGCGCGATCTCGAAAATAGTTCCTACAGTTCCCTGTGGAATTGGCCCATCATATAGCAAGAATGGGTCAGTATATGCCTGGTGGGATCCTTAAAAATGATTGGACCCCATGAAACTACTCCCCACGTCGATCCTGGCGAAACGGAGCAGGTATAGGATGAACCGGATTTCGTTGGGTATTACGCGGTTCGTATTGGATTTGTCGGGAACCATCAAAGGACTTAGCGACGGTTATTCCAGAAGGTTTCCCTTTTAATTGCATACACGCTGAGGGTTTTTAATGAAAATTTCCGTCACTCCTTTGTACGAGAATGTGCTGGACCGGGCAAGTTCTCGTAAACCATTTGGTTTTATCATAATTTATTCAATTGCTACTTTTTCGGAAACAGTTAATTTTCTTTCATAAGGGTTGCTCGAGTCGATTCTTTCACGGCAATACAGAGTGAAAGTTTAACATAACGATTTAAATACATCGGATTTACATAAATCGTCGATATCAAAATCAAATGATCAATTTAATATAATTTTCTCGTAAATATGATAATATTCTCACATTCAAGCTCATTTACGCATTGTTCGTTGGGCGCATTTTATATTTTTGCTGGCTGGATTTTTATTAGGAGTGACGGGCACCTGAAATTACGCGTTGGCTCGTGTATTAAAATATTCAGTATTACGGCATCCAATAAGGTGCAACAATACTGAGGGCTATTAATTTTAATACCTGTTAGACTCCAGGACATAGCCTTAGGAATTGATACAATTTGATATCATTAAGTATGTTATCGGATTAAGCTCGTCACTAATTTTTTGATTGCATACAAGAGAAAAATAAAGAATTATTTATACATAACATTTGTGTACTTTTAGCATAACATAGATGTATTGGCACTACATTCCCATTCTTTAACATCATCAGATTTAACATCATCAGGAAATATATTTTACATCTTTTCTTAACGACAAACCAAATTTCCTACATATATTCTACAATCGAACCGATAAGGTACCGATCTGATTGTTTTATATTTAACGCACTTTAAAACGTTTTCCTCATTAATCTGTATCTTTACTTCGGGAGCTCCAGAAAAAGCTGTTTCAACTGAAATCAACTTGCTTCTAGATTTCGTATCGAGATCGTACCATTAATTTTTCGTTCGTTGGCGAGTCTTTAAAGCTACACGTTAAAGCAATCCAAGGGCTTAACGAACTCCCCACCTTCCTTCATTAGCATGTCGATGCAGGCGGTTCATTCTGTGTTCCAAGGCAAAAGCGTGCCTTACAAACACCATTGAAGTAGGTTTGTTCGCGATAACGTTTGTAAGTTGATCCAAGCTCAGATGGAGTATATTTTTTCAGTGCACGCTACGTGATAGTTTCCCGTACACACCGTGTTAGATTTTAGCTGTACTTCGTGACATGGTTCGTGGCGTGAAAAATGATAGACTCTGTACGCATGAATTTTATTGAAAAAAATTGAACAATAAAAGACCACGAAGTGTCATTTTTTGAAAAAGCTTTCCTTTCGGCGTTGAACAATCAAAAAATGTACATGCAAAAATTTCTTCTTGAAATCTAGGCCAGGTTATGATAGTAAGTCAGTGGTAATTTTCGTATTCGTTAATTCTTTCAACTCTTTGAGGCACATGATTTAAAAGAAAACAAAATTTGAGTTGCAAAAAATTCACTACATACACCACAGCATTCGTCAGCCTTAATCGCAACGGTGTCAACTACTCGCTAATGCTTCTTGACTCGAATAAATACCAACTGAATGGAAAACGTTAAATAAAATATTCAACAGTATAACTATAACATAACATTCGTTATTTGCTGGAGATATTTTGCGGGCGAAAACCGTGATTGAAAGCGCAGTAACTCACCGTTAACGTATTTTCGATCTAACGCAAATTCTGTAGTTGGTCTCGAGCACTGGTTGGTCTAAATTGCCGAAATAAACCATGGTTACTGCTTTTTCAAACAAATTCTTTTTAAACTGAATTCGTTGGCCCTACGCTCCAAAAATCTCCTTCCCTCTGCCCATGCCATTCGAGGCTGAGGAAACCTCGTTTCCCTATGTTTTCAGATCTCGAATAGTTGTGAATTCAATTTTCCCATTTGCATGTGTAACCTAAAATTTGTATTTTGAAAAGTCCATAGCTGTCGCAAAATTTGACGCCTCCGGCGCCTGGCACCGAGCATAATAAAATTTATCGGCCCTCGTTATAATTTCCATAGGTAAAGTTCGCGTTCACGTAGGCGTGCGAGCAGATACGTTTTCGAATACCAACCCGTGTTCGGCGCGAGGACCGGTAGGTCCCGAGAAATTCGCCGTTACGCGTGGTATAATATGCAGACTTACGTGATATAATTAACAGACACTACACAAACTCGGTATTATCAAGTTTCACGATGCTCGTATGCGTGTGGACACTTCGCTTGCACGCTAGTGGCTATAATGCACTCTCATAATAGCAACTATTCCACTTAACTATTATCGCGTGCAACCGGGTTAAGTATACAACATGCAAGAGCAGTGGACAAAAAATCTTGGGTTGTACAGTGGGTGGAAGTTGGGATGCGGGTCTTAAAAACGGACTGCTTGTACCATTTCCATTCTTTACGATTGTACAACTGGAGCTCTACCATGGTTTCTAGTACTACCAAAACACGTACCTATTACGTGAAACTCTGTTAATAATAATAATCAATTATGCGGAGCAACACGTTAGCCCTAGTCTATGGGTGTAATTGCCAGTTAAAACTTTGGAACGAAACTTCTCCTCTCAGGTATTAACCTGTGAGCGAGGAATCGGTGATTCCGTTAGACCAGGCCTGTCCAAGTTAAGGCTTACTTCACCGAGTGAGGGGCTCTTTATCCTTCCCCTAACAGTCATGGAGCTGTAAGCCCCACCTACCCTCTTCTACCATCCACCGATTAAAAGCTATCAAGGAAACAGGGAGGGTAGCTTTTCCCATACGTCGATATAGTACGGTATAGTTTGGGCACCAATCCTATTACACAGGGTGTACCATAATTGGCGGTATTTCATTCAAGGTGTGCAACCTGGGATAATTCCAAGCAGGTTTCTAAAATTAATGAAAATCGATAGGCAATCGGAGAGCTCGTACAGGGGACGAACTGCGGCAGCAAGGTTCGATAGTTGGGACCTTTTGCTACGAGTTGCTGCCTGAAATCTAAGCGATTACGTTGATGGTGGAGAATAAGATACAGCCTACATTCACAAAGAATTCACTAGAATTTACATATAAATCTAATTAAAATCAAATATTCGCACAAAAATTTACCTGCTGCTCGCACAGGTGTCACTGTACCAATACTGAACATTGAAGTACCAAGTAACCTATTCGTAAAGTACGGCGTAGTGGACAGCCGATCGGAATTACGCGACACTGACGAATGTCAAGGGTGACCGCAGCCAACGCGGACTCTGTTCGATTAGTTCAACTTCCGTCGTTTTGCATAGGTAAAACTTATGTTAGTCTGCCTTATCTCCCATTCATAATTGGCTAATAGCCGATTAGTAAACAAACTTAAATCAACCAGGGGATATAGTGACATATGCCGACGAAAAAAAAAATTTGTTTTACATCACTACAGTTTCAGCTCTTCATTTAACGACTTCTGCTGCCAGCAAATTTACAGATGCATGTGCCCAAACGTGCACAATAATTCGACGTCAGTCGAAAAAACTTGAAGTTTTCAAGTAGAAGTTACAAGATTTCAAAGATCTTCAACTTCGTTGAGTAGCGCACATCAACTTGGCTCAGTTTTTCGCCCAGGTACAACCTTTTCGGTAATCCCAAAATAACTGACAATCAACATGTCTGGAACGTCACGTCGTGGACGGGTTTGGGACAAAAACATTTCAAAGTAAACGTAAATTTTAACAAACACAGACGAATAACCCACGCTTAATAGAATTATGCGAGTCTCGAGGAATGAATGCATTCAATTTTCTTCGCGTCTCACGCTTTCAAGGGTCAGGTCTCAGATCCATCTACGCAGCCGTTGCTTTGAGAATTACTTAACCCAGCGATGGCGTTTGATTTTCAAATCCCACGAGGAAATCGTACGATGAGTAGAATTGTATGAATGTTAGTCGGTTCCAAGGATCAGGATACATCCCTTGGGACGGGCAAGGGTCAAAACGATCTCGGCGCCAGATAAGTCAGGTGCAGGGGTATGTAACTTCGGCACCTGGACCGAATAACCCTCCATATACTTCGACCCTCGTTATACGTATTAGGGAAGCACGTAGTAGAGTTTGGTTTGCTAGGACACGTTCGTATCCGGCTCACGTGTTTGGATGGATTTTGCATGTTTGACCTCTGGCTATATCGGGACAACCAGGGGACGGCGTTCGTATTGCACCTGCAGGGTTGTCGGGTCTCACCCTGAATTTGACTTTCGCATTCCCTGGAAATTGTGCGACGACGTTACGTACGGTCACGAAACGCCGATTTAATCTTAATCGATAATTCACCAAACTCCGTTCGTTAAATGCAAAACCAACTAACGGTTTAACGATTGGCGGTTTGACGCTTGCCACCAGGACATAGTTGTTGCAGAACTCATTTGTAATTTTTTTAAAGATTTATCGCATCTATTCTGATTTGCTGCTCAATATGAAACAACCTGCATTACAAGTAGACTATTTCTGAAATGTGTCTCTTAGATTTCATAACTCATGTAGTAGTTTAATAAATGAAAGCCCTGAAGTACCTGAACGGAACGGAACAAAAAATGCTTAGTTACCACACATCTTTTTCAAACCTGTTCGTTCACATATTTTAAAAAGAGTACGGAATTCCTCAACAACAAAATGTCTAGGTTGCGTTAAAAGGCAGGGAGAACGCACAGACTTTTTGCGAGGCATTAAACACGTTCACGTTGGCATGTACCACCGGTGGTACATTTATGGCGGTACCATCGAGCGGCTTGTGCCACCGGTGGTGTCTGTACAATTGTCCTATCCAGCTACGTGTAGAACATCGCTGTCTCACAGCGAGAGACCCGATTTTCACCGCCGGCGGAAATGTGTTAAATGGGAGAGCAATGCACAATGGATTAAACCGCGACATTAAAACGGTAAATTGCTTTTTCCTCCAATAGAGTTGGTTTGCGGACTTATGTGAACTAAATATTTTGTATTCGAGAATCTTTGAAGCGAAGGTATACAAGTACAAGGAAAATAACTTTTTTTTTAAATCACTTCATGATTGAGTGGAACCAAGAGATAATACGACAAAGTGTTTAAGTTACGTATGAACAAATGAGCAGAGAGTTCAAAACCAGTGATATACCTTTACCATAAAAGAGAAGGCACTTTTTCGTGATTATCTATACGTTGTTTTGTACTTTCAAGAAAATGATTGTTTCGTTACGTTACGGTACGGGCTGTGTTGTATATTGTCCTATCGCATTAAGGTTTTCGTCATTCTTATTTTGGAGTTATTTCAGATAAAGGTTGTCCTCCTCTAATTGCATTTTCAATATTGCTATTGCGTTTCCAATGAATCATGAAGTTGGGGTGAATTGGGCGAATGCTGGGGCGAATACGTCGGGCAGAATTAATTTCGTTAAAAGCAAAACGTTACGCTGTCGACATTAATACAATGCGAATAAATATTAATGCATACGTTCGAAGCTAATGTAATGTTAATCGTTGTCAGACAGGCAGAAGATAGTTCTAATTATCGATACTCACGATTACAAAAATTTATTACAGTTAAATTGTGCCGAATGATACTTTAGGCGTGTCTTCTCAGGGTACGGAAATATTTCAGGTATTGTAGTTGGTGGCAGAATTATTCATCGTAACGTGATTCAATAATTTAATTTGTGGTAGATTCTCATATTCGAGCTATAGATAGGCAGTATTTTATGCAAATGCCTGCGGAGTACCACTCAAACAGAAGTACCGAGATTACCATTTTAACTGAACACATTAAGCAATGTACGAAATAAATTCGTTTTAATTGTCGTTATGATTTAAGCAATTGTCGCAAACTGATTTAGTAAGCAGAATGCTCATAAATTATCTAACAAAAATCAGTAACGATGAGTCGTAGCTGAATTTTCTTGATTTTTACTCACGAATTTGTATTATTTAAAGTAACATCGTTAATATTTGCAAATAATATAAATAACCAATACCGAAAATAACCAAAATATTATTTCAGAGAGCTACTTTTCATTTTAATCTCTTATAAAACTTATCCGGGTCTGATTTGTACTAACGAAAATACGATGGGTCACAAGTTGCATAGCGCGAACCGGTAGACCCGATTCTGGTAGTGTCAATAACGCACGTTCCGCGGTAAAGCGTTAAACCTCCGTGTCCAGTTCGACTGTAACGAAAGGATTATATAACCTTTCGCGATGATGAAGGTACGGAGGTTACACGAAATAAATGCTTCATAGATCACGGTATCAAGTTACTCCTGCGCGCCCACGTTATTTATATTATTTATCGTTCGCATCGTTTTTCAGAATATTCCGGTTCCATAAAATTTAGGAAAATATCATCGGGGTGGTCTTCATTGTAGAAATACCCGATGATCGTCCATTATAATTGGGATCGCACCAGCAGCGGATGTATCCCTTATCATCGCGTCCGTTTTCAATTTTCAATTTCGATCGGAAGGGTCTCGCAAATCCCGGCATAGATAAATCTTGATTAGCGCCGACGAACGAACTGCGCCCCGGATTTATAAGTCTAATGCCGCTTCGGACACCGCTATTAGACTTATAAATTTCACGTTTAACGACGATGCAAATGCGCATGGACAGATAATCCATGGCTGTCACGCGATAGTTATCAAACCATACTGTAGCTTATAATACGGCGCCTAGCTTGCCGACAATTTCCGGTTACAATCGTGTAATGCCGTTATGTTTTAACTGTCCACGCCACCTCCCGCACGTTTTTCTTTCTCTTTACATAGGACTTCTGTTTTCATTGACCCACAATAGGGCGAATGCTGCGACGAAGTGATGCTCATTTGGCCTTTAATAATGCACTTAAATAAATACTAAATCTGTAGAATAATGTAACATAATAATATATGGTACTGTAATGTGTAGCTATTATAATATAATATAATATAATATGTGTTGGTGCGTGTTGTCAGGTAGCGCTGGGTACAACCTGGGCCGGAACTATTATTGTTTTTTTGCACTTCTTTTCTTAGGAGAGAGTAAGAAAAGTATTTTCGGTATGTCCTACTCTCCCTTAACTAGAGGAATATTAAAGATACAAGGTGTAGTTCTCGCGTACTTGTACTTGGCCCGAGACAAGAGCCGTCTCTTAATCTTATCAGAGCTCTGGCAAATTTCAGCACATTATTGCAAATACGGTTGCGAAAAATTCTGTGTTTAGTTTGAGCGTCCCGAAAAGTACTAAATAGCCTGCAGTAGACCCTAACACTCCCTATCCACCACAATTGGGGATGAATAATTACAAGGGACAATGAACGAAGATACAAATCGAAACCACGTTACGTTCCCATTCCTACATATGTACACTATTCACAATGGTTTTTTTGTTTTGCATTTGTCTCAGCAGTACAGTTGGAGCTGATCAAAAACAAGTTCTCAACAATGAAACCTCTGAATTCTTTCGTTATGGTTTGTTTAGTATTCCGAAACTAGCCATTATCATAGCGAGCATGGAACTGTACAGAATCTAGTTTCCTTTGGAGGGATCCTTTTGATTTTAATTATTATGCCAGTCAGTCGGAATGAGCGTACATAAAAGTGACACGAACAGCATTCACGAAAAAATGACAATAGCCTAGCACGGTCTAGCGCGCGGAAAATTAGGTGTTCCTTAACTTCATTTTCAGCAAAGGATAAAATTGTCGGGGGATTTGGTATTAATTTAACCGGTTCGCTACCACATACAAGATACATACAGAGTCGAGACATCCCGCGACAAAACGAAGCGGTCAACAATATTTAAAAACAAGAATGGTATGTGTATTATTTTGATACGGTTAATACAGAGCATGATTTAGTACACACCGATTAAAATAGCCATACCTCTAAGATGTTGTGGAAATCTTCCCTCAAATTGATCTGGAACAAAAGATAAATGACATTTCTTAATTTCGTGGAAAAAGAACATGTTCGAGATACAATCAGTTTTAGTCACTTATGCGAAACGAGACTTTGATATTTCAATATCATTTGTTACCAACGCTTTAATTAAAATAAAAAATCCCTAAAAATAGGGATAAACGAGGTCGAAGGAAAGTCAATCGCATCGAAATCAATCACATCTATAGATTTATCCACAACATTTTTCAGTTTACCAAAAAAAGGTATTTTTCCATGGATAGAACGTGCAGCAAGCGCAGTGTATCGCAGGCATACGACCCTGAGCTAAGAAAACATTAAAGTTTCTCAAGTTTCCAACGAAACTATATATATCCGCGCGAATAATGACAGCCTTGTGGATCTTCCTGAGCATTACGAAACCTGGGGAGCTAAATTCACGAGCAGATGGCTTTCCAGTATTAAATTTGGTTCGCGGTAAATTACAGGACGCCCCCGGTCGGCAGTTTTTCGATTCGCCGGGGGCAACAAAATGTATAAGCCCGGGACGACCTATCTCTGTGTCGACTTATAATTAAAAAGTTAAATTGAAATTACTTTCGTAACCACCCGCGGAGCTGTATGGAGGGACGCATTAAATTGGAATTTCCGCTAATGTAAGTCGTTTTCATGAATCAGCCGCGATGTTGTCGTGGGAACGCCAAAAAAGAAACTGCAAACGAACTTGTTAAATCTGCCTCGTAAATTAAGCATGCGGGTAATTGCGTGTCGCGCGCACGTAATTTCTGGAAATTCTCCGTTGCTTCCTCGCACCCCCGATTTCTCTTCCACTGTAAGCGCTGAAAGGCGCGTAGGGGTTATTGGAGGGAAAGGGTAAGAAACATTAATCGTAGGTAAAATGTGTTATGGTTCAAAGTCAAACGCAATATCTCTGTATGTTCGAGCTCAACCAGAACTCGTCCGGTTTGTCGCAATGAAAATAAACTGTTTTATACCGTTTGAGTCTTTCAAGGTTCGGTGAGAGTAGAGTAACTGAATTTATTAATTACTGAATATTATGAACGAATTTACGAAAAAAATAACTTTAAGAAATCTTAACGAGTCTGGGCTCACGCGTATCGAGCGCCTGCCGAAAATTGCACGGTTTCGATTTCCAGTTCATAATTAGCGGTCGTTCAAAAACATGGTAACGGATACCGTAAGTATCCAACAAAACTAAACTTCCCTTTTTTCCGGTGTTGTACGCAACCCTATGTCTTGAAATTGTTGCGGTATTTCAAGTACCGAATGACACGCTGATAATGCGTTAAAGTGTGAGCCAAGATTTTGTGCCTGGTTCAACAGGATCGTTCCCAAGAGGGGTGCTAAACTCCAGTTTGCGAGTATTGTTATGGTTTGTTTTACAATTCCAAAAAGGTTCGCGATGCCTTTTAAGTATTCAGGATGTGGCGTCGACGTTGGTGTGCGACGGTAAGTGATTGTGCCCAGGTTAAACGTTTTTCTTTTTCACAATGCATGACTGGCATGTCATCCGAGGCATTGTAACCACGAGAAATATATCACGAAAAGAACGCAGTAATTGGAATCCACGTTTCGATATACCGTTTGCATTCCTAATGAACTGCTATGATAAAGGGAATTCAAAATTGAATATATTCCTATTTCGACGAAACTTAAAATCTTCTTGATTCGTCCGTGTCGTGGAAATTCGTTCTATTTTTCATTATACAATTAACGATGTTTCGTATTTCTCAAATTGGGGAGAAAACATTACCAAGGCCTACTTTTCGCGCACTAGTAATTAGTCCGAGACAAGACCTTGTCTCTTAATTACCTCAGACATTGGGTAGATTCATGTTAAAATATTCTACTTGACGTAGCGTATAGTACTTGCTTCAAGTAGGAGGACGTTTACCCTCGAGCCACATTTTTCGTCGAGTCGAACACTTTAACCCGAACGTGCACACTTTAATTCGTGAACGCTATGAAGAATACTTTAACTTTAATGCACTGACGCAGACTCTACGCTTTAATTTATGAATGCTACGAGGCTGAACGTAAGTGGGGGTTGCGAAAAATTGTTCCCTCTCTGCTGATTTAGGTCTGCGGCGAAGTGGAACAGGTGAAAAAGCGTGGAACGTCGTATGGCAGGACGACGGTTAATCGATTCGCGATTATCCGCGATACCGGCTCTCCAGAGTCTCCTGTTTACTAACAAACACTTGTACATACTTTACGATACTCTTCTCACGTTTGCTTTCTACAAAATCTCCACTTCTCACGTAGAGATTCATGTACATATTACGTGAACATTAAAAAGAAATGAGTTGCAGAAGAAAAAGAGTATTTCAATGGAGAAGAAGGCTGATGAATTATGAAAGAAAATTAATTTGTCAATCTGTGTGTGCTTCAATTTCGAATCGTGCTCTTCGCTATTTGAAACAATAACAGTGACGATGTAACATTGGCGTGATAACGCATTTATGAGAGTGCAAAATTAACAGAAAACATAGATAAAATTTAAAAAGATGCGGGTTTCGTTATGATTATGTTATAGAAGGAAATACATCTACGAATAAAGGGCGTATTGTGCTATATAAAATTCGGCTTTAGTCATTTCCCGTCGGGTCTCGATTATCCATTGTTCCTGGATTTATCCGGGCTGTTGGTCTTCCTATTAAGCCTGTTAATCGAGGCCCTACCGTGTATAGTCTATACAGGGTGATTCTATGGTTAACTGACATACTTTCCAAGATGGTAGAGGAGGTTGATATTAACAATTTGCACTCCTCTATTTCGACTCGACAGATCGCCAACCTTGGGCTACGTGCCGATAAACATTTTGCTGTCAAACGTTTTTAATTTTGAATCTATTGGTCGTGGCAATTATATTTTTTAATCATACTTCGTATGAAACGGATACCGCAGGTATTCAACAGTTGGACGTTTAAACTAGAAACACAAACACGATAAATTGTGTAAACTGAAATTTACCAGAACATGGAATCTTCGCGTAAAATGTTCGAAAACAGTCATAAATTTGTCAAGTCTATTTGTGTATATTTGCGAAAGGTGAAACTCATGAATCGCGAGTCAGCCTTCGAAAATGGACATACCGAAAATCCACACTCGATATGTACGATTTCCAAGCTTTCCCCTCAAACTGTAACCGTCCCAATCATTTGAAAACCCTTCATTTTGTCCAATGCATAACGAGGCATTTTTCCGCAAATTTTTGTTTTCGTTCGCATCCATTACACATTCCATTATTCTCGATTTCGCTGTTCAAAAGCTTATAACCTCGATTTTTTCTGCCATCGCGTTTTCACCTGATGTAAAATGTGAAATTTTATTTTTACACGATATAAGTAAACTTTAATACAGGGTGAGTCAAAAAAGGCAGAACAGCTGAATATTTCTGTAGGATTTAAAGATCCGAAATACGGATGAATCAGAATTATCATGGTTTCGAAGGACGCACATTACCATCATAATATAATTTTTCTTTACGTCATTTTTTCCGTGTTTTCAAAATCACCAACGTTTTTTAAAAGTAGAATTGCACACTTTTTTCCATTGTATATTGTAGCCGACATCTAAACTGGTTCAACCATGTAACATAATATGACTTTCAAATGACCTTCAACCCAGAAATAATTAAGGGAACAATTTTGAGCATTTAGCGTAAGAGCAATAAAGCAAATAAACCTTACACGTTGAATTCGATTTATTTCTTATTTCTGGGTTGAAGGTCATTTGAAGATCATATTATGTCGCATGGTTGAACTCTTTTAGATGTCAGCTACAATATGCAATGGAAAGAAATGCAATTCTATTTAAAAAGAACATTGGTGACCTTGAAAGCACAGAAAAAAAGACGTCGAAAAAAATGGTGTTATGATTGTAATGTGCGTCCTTCGAAACCATTTAAATTCTGATTCATCCATATTTCGTATCTTTAAATCCAACCGAAATATCCAGCTGTTCTGCTTTTTTTGACTCACCCTGTATAATCTCCCTCTGGTTTCCACTCGCAGCTTCACCTAAATCAATTATGAAATTCGAAAGAAAGTTCCAAGAATTATAAATAGAGTCTTTGCTAGACCGCGGTTTATCCGGGGAATTAGCGTTCCCTTGCTTTTGTGAGACTAGAACTTTCCACGAATAATAGCGCCGATGGCCAATCATTTGCTTTATTTTTCTAAAGGATGGCACAATCAAAAGGCAAATTAACTTCATTTCTTCATAACCACAGTATTACGAGTTGTTAAACAATAACATTGCAACCTCCTTACTTTTACGTAATTCATTTTTAAAGTGGGCACTGTGGACTTCGTCTTTTCTACGCATGATCCATTTCCCCGTCGCGAGATACCGTTTAACTTAGCAATAGAAAACTTATAAACTTTGTCGAATTATCGAATAATGAACCGTATCTTTTAATCTCATAATTATTTTAACCATTTTGTGCAATCAATATCCAGTCAATGTGTATAGCTGATCAAGGGTCGCCATTTTATATACAATAGTCGTTATTTTACGATTACCTACTATTTTCTTTATTTTGTTGCGTGAAAAATACACGAGGGATGATAGATGGGGTTAGTACAAAGAACTTTTAGCAACGTACCTTGTGTCCATATTTCCACGACAATTGTTCAAACGATCTACCATCGTGACGCTAACACACTATTCTAACCGATTCGTTCTAATAACTTTGTCAAGTATAAGAAGAATAATACGTATTATCTCGTATATCTAACCGTGTACGTGTGATTCCAATATGTCCCGTAAAACGTTCTGAATCAGCAACTGCCGACGATAACTTGTCGATAATATGGTAATACGATTGATTTGATAATAAAATATACGCGTGTCCTTTCGCGAAATCCAAGCTAGACTAATTCGTTCGGCAGCACCACCGAGTCAAATTAAGGTCCTTTTAGCACTAGCGCGACGCACAACAATCCTTTGAACTAGAAACACGCAAACGTACCAAGAACGGAAATCAAGACAAAGTGCGACCTATCGAAACGTAAAGGGTACCGCATCTTATTGTTAAACAAAATGGCAGCAGATTTATTTCGACGTCGAAGAACACGTATCCAACGCTTTAAAGTGAAACGCTCAAAATTGAATAAACCTACGCTACTTAAATAGTTATTTGATGCAGTGACGGAACTACAATACCACAAGACACCGTATTGCGGGGACGTCCGAAGTCGGAAGTGGTCACAAATTTTCGTATTTATGATTTTTTTATTTTACTGAAAATATCCCTAATTTAAATAAAATTAAAACTACTTTAACAAAAAAAAACGTACTTTTTACGTTTAATGAATTTTTTGAATGCGTCCATTGCTCACTGGTGAGATGAAATATTTGTTTAATCTTGAGGAACTGCATTTCGGCGAGATTTCTTGACGGAAAATCCGAATCTGTACACGCCCAAATTATTACAATAAACCTATTATTATTAAATGTTAACTATCTATCTCTTCTGAACTCTGCCCCGTTTTGTCACTGCGGCTGTCTACCTTTACTCCTCCTCTCATTTACCCCCTCGCCAGCAATGACAACCAAATTTAATGTCAAAATGAATTTTATTTCAAATAAGCTAGTATGAAAATAAATTTAAAACACGTGCCGGTATAAATGAAGCCTTCATCGCCAAATTACATAGTGTGAGGGATGGGGCGGGGGCGCTATAAAAGAACTTCGCAGCGGGGCACCGACTACCCTTGGACCGGCCCTGTTAATAATAGTCGCGTGTAATAAGATTCAAAGCACGTGGTATTCGACAGGGTGCGTCAATTTATTGTCCGAGGATATTGAATTGGCATGCACCACTGTTCATGGAACAGATATCGAACAGTTAGGGGGAAAAGATAGTTTAAATCTAGTGGGCAATTTAAAAAACATCATGTGTCAATTTGAAAGTCTAGTGAAATGTTACGATGGAGAACGCATCACCGTAGGCACGCGTCTGGCGTCGCAGTTTTGTACGCACCGAAAACTGCACTTTTCAACGGTAACCTTGAACACTCATCGAATCAAATTGAAACGTCGTGGATTATAGGTACGTTATTACAAGTTTTTGATATTGACCCACCTCATAATCTCTCGAAGTTTGGTTTCCACCTTCTTACACCCCGTGTAAAAGATTTACTCGTTCATCGATGGCTTTGTGTGGTAATGACGTCGGTACTAGGATGAATCACAAGCTTTTCAGTTTCTAAACATTATTTTTCGAAGCTAATAGATATTTTGATTTGTAAGCGTAGTATGTTATTGTGCTGCTCTCTATGTGCTTTATCATATCTTCAATTATTTACAATCGTTATGTCCCAGTATGGGAGTTGTTATGTTTTAATTTCTGTTATTTAAGTCTCAACGACTCTGTCAAGGGTCCTGTGATATATGACTTGGAAGGAGTTACCTTTGTCTTTTGTTTATTCCATTTTTTTAAGGAGCGAAAGTATTCCAAAGGGAAACCTGATCCTGATTGGAACACTTGGATGTAGGCCATTCAAAATACTTGAGGCATAGGAAAACATCTACCTTACAAATGGAAAACATCTACCTTACTTCCTTTCAAATTCAAAATTTCATGCAAAACTGGATATAATGCTTGGATTGTAAAGCAAATGATATTAGTGTTAATTGCTATTTGATGCTTTAAAACCTTGTTGATATTCACAGATGAGTTAACATCATTTAACAGGAAAATATATGTTACTGACCTGTTTAACAGGAACTGGAAGATATTGACTTCTTATCATTGAAGAATTCTTATTATTTTAAGAGTTTTGCTGTGTTATTCTAAAATCTCACACACGACTCCCAAGTCTCGACCTTTGGTAAAGCGTGAAAGTAAACTACAGGAATTTGGTGATTACTCATGTATCGTTGTGTAGGTTTAGTTTTAGGAAATTTATGGGTTTTGTGCTTTGATTCAAGGATTCCTTGAATTGTAGTTATTTTTGTATATTATACCAGAAGGTTTTCAAACAGACGTTTCTCACATAGACCCATGAATTATCGATTGGATTTAAAGAACGATTCTCTGGAGAATTTTTACAATAGTAATCGAATTCTGAAAAGGGATTCGAGGGAGCGTGGAAGCATAAAAATTAATTAATCAGTTGTGTTATAACCTATGATTTAGGTGAATTGCTACTTTTGAACCAGTTCTGTGTCACATAAATTCGCACGAGACTTTCGCCTTCCACTTTACAGACTTTCTTCTCCATCTTTGCCATTTTGAAATTCTGTTTCCAGCCATAACGTATAAGTAACCAAATATGGAGAAAGGAATAAATTTATGGTTCTCTCCATATTTCCTCTTCAATGCAGTAAATGTAAATAAATCCACTCACTTGCTTCGTACTTTTACTCTCCCCAAAAGACAATTATGAATTCGGCAAGAAATTTGAGCATGCGACATCAGATTTTCCGCCAGCGTCGTAAGACGTAGAAGTTAACTTACGCCTTAGAAGTGTATCATTACCATACTTGAGAGTATCGTTACCACAAGTATAATACGGTAGACTGGCAATGATTTGGCAACTCCTACCAACAACCAAAATATTACCAAGAGTGTAAAGAGTAATCAAGCTTTAGGTTGTCCAGGAATTTCTAGCGACTATTTAAGCACAGTTAAAAATTCATTTATGAGACCCAGTACGTTTCTCAAGAATGAGTCATAAAAATTCTCATTTTAAATGTCCGGGTTTTTGCAGATTTTTCTGTTCCTTGACACCCCACGTATTTACAGGTTCTGTGCCAGGCAAAGCCTGACTTTTGAATGAATATCAGATTTGGAGTAGACTGTTTAGGCAGAGCTAGAAATACCTAGGTCTAGACTCTAGAGTAACTCATGTTTTTTATACTAATGGATTTTGAGAGAAACATATGTGTTGAACCACGTTTTATGTTGGTTACTATTGTTTATAAGTACTGTCGAATCAGTGATTAAAATGGTTTAATTTAAAACGAATTTCGTTCCACCCAAAATTCAACGCATTTAAATTTTAAAACATGGTAACGTTTGAAAAGGCAAACAAATAATATTAATATTGTACGCTCGTTTTACTGCATGCGTGAGTCAATGATTCTAGAAAACTTCATACTAATGTACGTTTATTATGTTGGAAATTTCCATACCGAAGCGTTGCACTGAGGTTGTGTGCCTGTGATTTAAAATTTAAAATGTTTAATAACTTTACCTCGAGTGGAAAATGTTGAATGTTCCGGTAAAATTGTAATTAAATACGTTTTAAAGCGTTTCATGCTGTAACTCTACTTTCATGGAAGAGCCGCGTCAGTCGGAAAAATTCATGGGGCCGTTGAAAATTAAGTGGCAGCATCACTCGAACGAGCTTTCGTTGGGAAAACAATAAAAACGTCGGGACACTTACAAAGCTGTTATCCGAGCACTAAAGAGTAAATGGGCGTCAGGGCATAATTGCGTTTGCAATCTTGAAGAGACAATTTCGGGAAACTGGCACATAAATATTGAAGCAAAGTGTTTAAACGTTTGCAGCTGCAAAGTTAAAACCTGTTATTACTACAATCACTCTACGAATTTTCTAACACTACTTTCTGAAGTTCTTTTCACAGTTAAGAATACATTTATAATATTGTTCAAAGAAACACTGACGCAATGCCCACAACAAATTCTTTTTTAGTTAAGCAGGGATACGAATTTCTCGATGAAAGAATATTTTATATTTTATGCGTTCCATAAATGGTAGTACTCCATTAAAGATACGGTACCAGGGGTAATACCAAACATGTTTTTCCTTATCAAAAAATTTCTAATGTACGATTACAGTAATTCATAATTATTGATTTGACGAATTATTTACAAGTATTGATTGATTTTTCGTATGTCCTCAAACGGGTATTTAATTATTTCTCATCTTTTGAATTCCGAGCACAGAGTTTTTATCATAAGAAGTTACTTCCCCGTCGTAGTGTTTCCTGCTCAACTCAAGAATCTATGCTGCAAATTTAAAAAATTTACGTCACAAAATGGTTGAGATACGCGCAATATCAACACGAGTATCCTGTCCCCAACAGTCGAAGCTCAAAAATCTATATCTAATCTCCGAACAATTCCACTTTGATTCTCAAGCGATTCAACAAGTTTACCGGCAATGTGGGCAATCCTCGCGCAAACAGAGACCTACATCCCCCCGACGGGGCTGAAGGAAACGAAACTCTAAAAACGTCGGGACCTTTACGAGCCTGTTGTGGAGCCACTAAAGACGACGCTGGCAGAACGCGGGGGGGGGGGGGGGTTACAGGCTGTCGGGCGGGGGTTGTCACGACTTAATTGCATTTGCATTTTCAACCAGGCTCCGCAGCTTACTTACGGCTTCACGAATCGCCTTGTTTTATTGGTCCGTGGCTGGGCGTGTGAAAGAAAAGGGCTGATGGGGCCGGTTAAAAAGAACGAGAGCTCGCACGAGCGAGAAAATATTCAGTCGCGCCAGCCGCCGAGACTAACTACTTTACGAAATTACGTGCCCCCGACGGGAAACGAGTCGCCTCCGAGCCATGCCGCGTTTTCACGGGACGACGGTAGTGGTCGTGCCTGGAATTTTCCCTTCTATTTCCATCCCGGCGTCGTCGCCGTGCCTCTCTTGCGCCCCCCTTCTCTAAAGCTATCTCCCTTGCTCCGGAGTCCGATGCGTTGTCAGTTCGGTAACGAACAGGAGAAAAAGAGAAATTCGTTGACGGGCGGAAGAACCGCGGAAAACAAATACTCGCGTTAAACGCTTTCTCCGTGTTACTCGTCCTAAAAAGAATTCGGAGAGCCTGATACCGATGGTGAGGGGTAGAGACACTTTTTCCGCCGTTGTTTTGTTCTGTGCGCGAGATTCATTCTTTTTTTTGTTGTCCTTATGTACGATTTATTAATAATTTATCGTTGAGGTAACGTGGATTCAATGGTAGTGAAATCACTGGTCTACGCGCATGATAGTTGAAATTGCGTTCAATTACTCAAGGCTCGTATGTATATACAATGCAATGTGAGATATGCGTTTCAGGGTTTTTAATTGAAACACCGTTTATTGTACCGTTTTAATTTTCTGACCCACGAGTAGCACGCGATTCGGGTTAAAAGCGTATTTGTATTTATTGTATATGTACGAGCTGCACGAAGGAAAGAAAACAGGTGGGGAGTCCTATTTATTCTATACATTGGGATAAATCCCATTAAAGCGTCAAGACTTTTCGAAAAAGTACAAGCATACAGGTTGTATATGAACAATACACATATACATAGTACATATACATGTACATATAACAATAGTCATATACACAGGGTGTACATGAACAATTGCGTCACACACACACACACACAGAAATATACATATGTATGCAAATACGTATTAAAAACGCAGAATATAAATGAAAGGTAGAATAGAAGGAAAGCAAATAGTATGTTGGTACGCAATCGGGAACGAAGGTGAGGCATATTAAAATATTGATTTAGTGAAAATACAACCGCCCGGGTTGAAGACTCGAATAGAATTTCTTCTTTTCAAATTTTACAATATCGAAAATTGATGCCCGACAACCGGTAACAGTCGGAAGTGCCATTCCGTAACAATATACGCATACTTATATTATTTATAAAAATAGTTGATACAAACCGCTATTTTAATCGCGATTGCAAGACATCCGCCAACAAGTATCTGGATACTTGGGTCCGTCTTATATAAAACTTAATTATTAATCCAGTTGAAGTTAGGTCTACTAGTTTCGTTGGCATCATATAGCGTGAGTATATATTTGGGTATACATGCACGCTATTTATGTAATTAATTTACCCATTTGTCGTATTTGATTACTTATGTATGGAAATACGCATGTCGTGTTCATTTGACGCAATGCGTTTGCTCCGATTTATACGAATTCTTTTAATACGTTTACTTAGTCCTGAATGTTCTTAAACATAATAATGCGGGTGCCAAACTTCTTCGAGCAGTGATCTAGAAACGCGGCGGACATATAAACGAAAAGAAAACTGAATTTTGTTATACGTTTCACTTGTTCTTACACGTCACCGCCAACCTTGCTGCCAAGTAACAGAATTTCCCTCTATCTTTTTAAGTTCTCCATGAATCCGACGGAAACTCCTCGCGCATTGCGATGTTTCATACCCAATGACTGCAGAGACCAGTTTTATTCTTTCGACGCGGACAGCGTGGACAGGTTAAAACGAGACACCATACTCAGTTAGACCAGCGTATAATTTTTATACAGTGACAATCGTTTATTCAAATTCGGGAATTGCGATGGTTCTTTCAATTGACTCTTTGAGCATTGACGGTCAACCCCGCACTTTCCCCCGCAACCGATTTTTGAATAGAACGAACACAATGGCGACTGTGACTTGATCGCGATCATTAGCGTGTATGCTTTTGTTTAAAAATCATTTAATAATATTTTATCGGGCCTTGACCCGTGCGTGATCGGATCGTTCGAAGTTCAACGTACGGCAGTGTGGACGTACGCTCATTGGTACTCTGTCCACAAGTTTTAGTCATAAAGACTATTACCTTCCAGGTTTCATTGTTAGAGGAATCCTAGGGAACCAGTGGCACCCTTTCCAGAACCACACTTGGTTTGCCTGAACGCGTTAAATACTGTATATTAATATTTTGCTCAATTTTGTGGTGCTCTCTCTTTCCTGTGAATATCTATTATCGCAGATATAAAAAAATACATTCAGAGTGATTGTTTGGAAATTGAAAATGTAATATCTCAAAAACAACGCGGGTTTGGGAAATGTGAAACGCAACAATCTGACGATCTTTTTTTTCGAGGGTTTGGGGGGGGGGTACAAATATTCTATTTATTATCCATTTGTTCCGCGTTTTTAAGGTTCTGCTAAGGTCAACTTTCTTGTTCCCTATAGAGATCTATCTCCCCAAGATGGAGTCTGACAGAAAAATGACAAGTTAAAAAGTTTCATGTTCTTTCCGTTAAAATACCCTGAAAAACGTTCAACAAATTAAAAATGAATGGGACACTTAAATTTCTCCTTCAAAACCGTGAAACTTTTCTGTATAAAATACATTGTTTTTGAGATATATAGATTTGAACTTTTCAAACAAATACCGAGTGTAATAAGAATTACCAATCTCAAAAACACATCCGAAAGTTATGAAACTCTGACACGAATAGCCGGGGAGGAATGTTCCCTTGTGCCTCTCAACTAATGTTATTTGTTGTCTGAACAGTTGGCGCAGTACAAGTCGATAACCTGAACGGATAGTCCATCGGTGAACACATTTGCTACTGGTTGAGCTCGAAGCTTTCCGATTGGCTAGCGTTTTCCTTCTATATTTCATTAATTGAGCCTCGGCAAGAATTTGCGATCACGGAGAGTCTGCTTAAAATCACTTAATCCTTTAATAGGAAATACATTCCAAAAGTTCTGGGATTTTATCTTGTTAGCGGAACAAGCATTTCTAACTGTTATCTATTTACCATATCATTTACATTTAGAATGGCACTTTATCCATTAGGATAAAACACAAATATATAAATGTAAACGAAATAACGGATGGACAGCGCAAAAACAATATCATCAACGATGGCAATAATATAAAATACATGTTCGGAATTCTTACCGTGATTTTAATCGTTTTGATAGGGCACTGAATGGGACGATTAGGAGCACGAAAAACGGGGGGGGGGGGGGGGGGGGGGCGCCAGTGCGTGACCGCGCAATATAATTAATATATTTCGCGCAATATTGTTGTACTCCAGTATGTGATTTTATTCTGTCATCGGGATATTACACTGCAGTTTTTGATTATGAGCCGAGCCGGTTTCATTGTTTTCCCAACACACTCCACCCACACGCCAGGCTCTTCCACGTTTCCAAAGTAATTCGTTATCGCGCGATTAGCACGAGCATGCTAGCTTAATTTGAGCTAAGCTCGAGGAAAAGTTCGTCCGGCTAATGAAGACCGATTGCCGCGGACAGGAACTGGAGCGTGAGCTTTTATGGTCCCTCTAATTGGATTAGAGAAAATAATTCTTGCTTCCGTACCATCGCACGCGATAACGCGTTTCAGGAAAACGTATGCTAATTTTTGCTAATGGAGCCACGCCGGTCGTGCCCGCGGACGGTAAATCAGCGCTTCTTTAATTCGTTCTCTATCGCCTCCTCCCCCTTCGAATTGGAAGGACGGACATACTCCTCACGATTGTTTTCCCATTTTTTAATGTCCACGCAGAAGACCGGTTGGGAACCAGTGACACACTTCGGGAACATACGATACAGGTCCCCGGATCGGCCGCAACAATGAACCAATTAGTTCTGGAACTCAGAAATAAAGTAACTGAGCACCGGGCGTAAAATTACGCCGGACTATCGAACGCCTAACGACGTGCCTGGTAAGCCCTTAAACCTCTTAACGAAAAATACAGGGTGATTACAAAAGGATACCATAACTTTGAAAATACGTATTTATTGAACAAAACATGTTCCAATTTTGGTGAAAGAATCAACGTAAAGAATAAATAATTCCTCTTTTTCAGTAGAAGACATCTTCACAAATGTTCAATGTGACCTCCTTGAGACACTCGAACGATGTCTACCCGATAGTTTAATTTGACGGGTAGATCGTGACAACGCTCTTCATCATTGGCCCACAAGAAGCCCAGATCTTGCTCCCTGCGATATTTTTCTATGTGGGTATGTTAAAGATAACGTTTTTTGTCTACCTCTGCCAGTCAACATTGAGAAACTATTGTAAAAACACGAATAACTCTATTGGCTATTGAACACACAGTACCTACACACTATGGAACAAGTTCCATTGAAAACTATTGGTTGTAGCCTTCTTTCGTAATTACCCTGTAGGATGAAAACCTGATAAATCGCACCGGTAAGCGCTCTAAGAATCCTGAAGAGTTATCTTACTTATTGCGGTCAATCAGGATTAGCTACGTGTCTATATCCGCATGGGATCGAAGGTCTGACCAAATGGCAGTGTACAGCTAATTGATGCGCTTTTCACTGTAAATGAATGTATTGCCCGTAAAGATTAAACCGTAAAGCCATAAATTGTGCTGAATAAAAGTAGAAAAAGAGCCGATCCACTAGCGGACAAGATCCGTTAGTGGGCTAGTCCGTTAGTCAGATAAAAAAAATGAAAATGAAAAAGAGGAGGCGATCCACTGGTGGACTGGACCGCCAACGGATCTAGTCGGATAGTGGATCGGTTCTTTTTTTTTGGGGGTTTTATTTTTACGTTAGTGTATACGATGAAATATCCGGTCCGACGGATCGGACCTATGGCAGATTCAAGGATTAGATCGTTTAAAAAATTCGCTCGGGTATGATGTTCGTTATGGGGCATATTTAGTCTAATATTTGCTGCTCATGAGGAACTGTACAAAAATATCGTTTTCATATATTAAAATGGGTTATTATGACAGCGTAAACTATTATTTTAAATGAACTTAAAAGACAAGCGTGTATGGATTTGATGATAAGACGTACACCAATCTATCTTTACAAAGATCAAACCTACTGTTTGGGCAATACAAAAAACAGTGGTATCCTAGAAATATGGTGGTCGCCTTAAAAACAATCGAAGTCAACGGCAAATTATTATTCTATTACTAGTAATAAATACATTTTACGTAAGTTATTTAGTACTCCATGTTTTGGTGACCCCGATCGTTTTTGGACTGATCTTCGTATTTCTTTTGTACCACTACGATTTGTGCTTTCAGAAATTCATTGCCAGTGATAAATACATTTTTCCCATTTTCACAAACATACCAGTTATTTGTAAAGGCCAATTGACCCCCTTTAAGGAGACAGACAAGTATGCGTATGATATACGTTAAGCTTCTTGAAATTAAACATTTTCTCAGTGAAAAGAAATTAATTCGCGTGGAAAACTACTCACTACATAATCCCCCAACAATTGAAAGAAAAAAACTTATTGACTGTTACAGGGACAGACTTTTTAAAAGGAGAAAAAATTAATCCATTTTTTCTGTGTATAAGTTTTTTGTTTTTATTGTTCAGAGATTCTGTAGTGAATAGTTCTCCCCCGGGCTTTTAATTTTTTTTTCCACCAGGAATAATTTTATTTTTAAAAACTAAACGTACACGTATGGGTCAGTCTCCTCGAAGAGATTAATGGCAGGAAATATTCTACACATATGTTTTTCGAGTTTACCTTTCCGTAGGTAAAAATCTGATGGCATCCTTTTACGCTTATATTATTGATTACGAGTTACTCTGCGGGAGTAAATAAATATCGTTGCATTGATGTACGTTGGAACATCGGAGGAACTAGTTTCCACGTTCATTTTGAAAGTTTTTGAGGGTGGCGATCAAAATCTACGTGAAAGTTACCAAATCGAAGGTCGATGCACGAATAAACGTTGAACTTTAGTTATCTCTTTCAGTTTGGACAGAATTTCATATATAACCGAGGAAGCATTTCGCGACCTAAATCGGCATTCCTATCGACATTTAATTTCCCGTGGTTTGGGAAAACGTAAATTTACTCGGGAGAAACGTCGAAGGCATTTCGCGACCTACGTAAACCCCTGACGGAAAAGATAATCGTGACATGTTATAAGCGATATCGGCGGTAAACCAGTTTCTCGTATTTCTTCTTTCTTTTTCTGGGTTTAAAATAAATCTAAGAGATATATTCTACCGTGGGTCATAACGATATTTATACAGTGTCAGGCAAAAATAATGGAACGAAATATCTCGGAATCTGCGTCGGATAAAAAGTCGTGTGATCAAATGTTGGAAATGGTTTAACACGTTCACCGGCGTATACCACCGTTGAGTCGTGCTTGGATGCCCCAACGGTCGGCGTGTACCACCGGTGGCTCCCGCTTGAATGTCCTATCAGACGGCGTGTATCATCAAATATACATATAGTTCGTTTGTAGAAAAAATTGCCATACAGTTGGGAATTAGAATTCGATCAACATTGAAATTATTGAAATAAAGTAGAATGTACTTAATTTTAATTCAATAATGACAAACGTAACTTATGATTAGTTAAACGGTCATTTTCATTTGCAATGGAGGCAGCCGCACGACGACGAAAAACATTAAATACAGCGCTGGCGCTAACGTGTTAATCGAAGCTTTTAGATTCACGAAAGCTGAGATATGTCGAACATAAGGTCGATTCTCCCGGTAGTAAGGTGGAACGACAGCTAACGCGGTATTTGGAAGTCCTACCTAGGTTTCATCTGTTGAAATTCTTTGTTCCTTTTTAACGAACATTCTCCACGCTTTAGTATTGACCAAAAAATGAAATGATTAATTACTTCTATTCACGTTTCTGACTACTTCAATCCGGTCTCGAACTAAAACTGAAATATAATTTTGAATCGATTGTTGTGCTTCGAACCGATCAAAATAAATTTTGATTTGAAAATAGCAGTTGCGTATAAGTGTAAATCGATCGCGATGTCAGAATTAACGCGGCCCCGGATTAACCTCTGAAAAATTCTTTATACGCGTCACTCTGTTTCCTAAGATGACCTACTTGCGTTCTATTACTTGCACGCACAACAAGTACATGAGAATTCCTACCACTGCTATTGTTTCGCTATGGAAAGTTTCAACCCCGCTAATGGATATTACAAGAAGAACCGATATACATATTTTAAGTTCTGTTGCGTGGATGTAGTGTGTACCGTAACTACGGCCGTGTTACTTTGTTTTTAATGGAAAGCAATCGAAAGGCGTATTCAGAGCCAGCAGCGATATAATTCTTAGTACAAACCTTTATTTTTTTTTAATTATGTCGAATGTAATTGAAATTTGGAATCATATTCGTGATATCCTCGTGTAACTTGGTATTTATTCCACACGGTGTTAGTATAACTTATTATATTATATAAAATTATAACATCAATTATATTGTAGTAATCCTTCCCTTTTCAAATACATGTTCTTCACCAAGGAACTCAAAAAAAAAGCAAATAACAAATATATTCGTTGAATAAGTTGTCGTTCGTACAATTAAAAAAACGATTCTATAACTATTCCACTTTGTCTATGAAATCTGAGATTCGTATAACGTGGCATTTCTGTAAAACCTAACGTTCACGTTATACGCAGGTCTATATTAAATATAATCGAAATTAAATTATAGAATAATTTTCAATAAACGTCCTCGTTCGATCGACCTTCTGAACATTCATCCTTGAGTACGTTTCGATTCACGCGCAGGTCCACTTCACCTAGCTACCTACAATTGTGAATTCGCAGCTCTAATATGACGTACTCTCATTCGATTTTTGATTCTACCATTTCGTGATTTTTTTGCGTATATCTCTTCACCATTTATCACGAGTGTTTTTGGTGATGTATTGCAAAGTTTTCAGTAAAAGTTAACCACGATTCCAACACAAAAGACTAGAACATCGCGGTGCCGAGTTTCTGGTAAAAGTTGAACAATTTCAAAGCGGTAAAAGTAAGGAAACCCAAATATGTAACAAATACTCCTTGAGACGCAGGTGACCCACATTCGTCTCCTCTGCGAAGCAAAAGTGCGCGAAAAAATCCATTGTACTAAAAAGCAAATTCCCTTCGTGCGCGAGTAATTGCGAGAACACTGATAACACTCACTCTGACCTCAACTACTCAACTGACTCTCGCATTTCGACGTTACGGATTAACGGGATAACAACTTTTACGTTTAAAATGATCGAGAGAAAAAAAATGTCGTTTTTAACTTCGCCGTGATGAACTACACGATGAAAAAACAGCAGTTCCAGAGGGCACGCAAACGTTCGCTTTCTACCCGAACCCCCCTTGGCCCAGTTTTATTTTTTGTTTGCCCCCACATCCAGGCGGGGAAAGTACGCGAGAACCACCATTGTCTCGCGATGCAACGTTTTTGCGCGAACGCGAGGTATTAGAACGAGAGTCGGGCCATCATTTTAAGTCCTACCAAGGAGTACACCCGGCCGCATTATGCGCGGGTAACTGGAGCCGTGGTAGCCTTTGGGGACGGGTGCATAGTCGAGGTCACGGTGCAGCCCCGGGGATAGAGAAGGCCCCGAAGCAACTTCGTGGCAAAATATTTGAGCATACGCTGCGAACGTTCGCCGTGCTCCACGACAACGCGTAATAAAGCGACAACCCTCTTTTTCCGATAATGCCCTTCTCCCTTCCCGACTCTTCAGCCTCTGCCAGCTCTTTAACCCCCCTCGATTCCTTTCGCAACCGGCGTACCATGCAACGGCAATAGAGGTATCACGGATACAGCCATTGCCATTACGGAGGGTGTCCTCCTCTATCGAGTAACGAACAGCGGGAAAAGCAGGGAAACCGAACGGAATCTACGCCTTCAGCGCACTGAAATTCGCGCTTCGAGCGCAGGTGCGATTGAATTCGCGCGTCGCGAGGCGACGTGGTAACAACGGTTTTCGTTTAGGCGCGTTGAATTATTGATTTCAAGCTGGATTTTCTTGGGAAGTATATTGTATCGAGCACTATCGCTCAGTTTTATTGATACAAGGACGTAGAATTTACAAGTGAGCAATGTTTGAGGACGTGAACATTCGAGCAAAGCGCGTGAGGTATTTTTATATCATTCTACGAGAGGCCTGGGTAACGATTACTCGCTTGAGCCACCGGGTTTTAAATACTCTTGCACATTTTTGAGAAAAATAATCGATCATATGTATAATGGAAGCTGGCTAACCTGCTGTACACGAAGTGTCGCATCTGAAGTTTTACGCGCAGTTATCATTCCAAGTATACGTTATTCCAATTCAGCTCGAAAAACATCTTTTTTAATAACTCGGGAGATAATTGCGTGGACAGCATCAAGTGTATTATTGAACCGGATCAGCGCCCTGTCTATCAGGCTCAAGATATAAACAATAAACCGTAGAACAAAATTCATTGGTCGACCACATCCGTCGAAGCCCTGAGCGTGTGTTTATTTTGTTTAATGGTTCATTCAGCCCTGGTGGTAATACTGGTTTTGTCGATGCGGGACATGAAATTACCAACCCAAAATCCAACCTACGCTCCCCTGGAACGGCGCACGATTGTCCTTTCCCCGCTTTAGACTACAATTCGGGTATCATTCAAATTAAACTCTAATCTTTACCATGATGCTTTTGACGTAATTTTAACGTCGTCATTTTCCAATCGGTCGTCGTGCCGTTAAATGATTTCGCTACATCACATTTGTCGGCATTACTCACTTTAATCGAAAGCAGACATTAATATCGAATTGCGCAACAGAGCAAAATTCAAATTACCTACAGGCGCGTGCACACAAATTAACGATTAACATGGGGCACAGCGTGTACCGCATTAAAACTTAATTAAAGTTCCATACGATACGATACGCGTACCTCGAATCCCTTTTTAATCGTCATAATCGTCAATTCTAGCTGCACCGTGGTGCTAATACCACCGCCGCATTAAATTGATAACGCTGCCGTTCAACGAAATAAATTCGTCGGACTTGACATTATTTAGCGAGAAATAGTTCGATACGATATAAAATCTTAGGGAGCCCATGGCCAATTTGTGGAGGTCGCAATTTGTTTGCGACCGGAAGAATAAAGTAGCCGTCGGTCGGTACATGGTTTAGGGAACATTGATTAATTCGGCACTTACGAGTGGTTTCCACGTATAGTAGACTTTGAACGATAGGTTGGCACCAGGGATCGCAGGAAACCTGAATTTTATGGGATTCGGGTTTCCAGGTATCCTCTATAATCAAAGGTAATGTCTGGATTATGATCTAAGAGCAGAACTTCGAACGTGGAACATGGTAACTGGATCCGAATCTTAAAGTTATTCCGATACGTTCAGGAATGTTCGTGTCTCAACATCGTGCAACCATCCAATACAAACACCAGCGGGCATAGCTCTTTGAATCAACGAACGAAAATATCGTGCGGGTTACCTATATATATCAGCTATTATTGGTGATAGAAAAAAATTCATCAGACTAAGTCGACTGAGAAATTTAATTACAGTGATAACGATAAAGAGAGTGACAACGAAAGAAATAAAAATTCAAATATATTGTATATAAGTAACGATGATGTTCACTTATTTGATAGTTGCAAAAATGCAATTTTTTAAATTTACTTTTGTTTATGTTTTCGCGGAATATCTCGTCTGTATTAGCGAAACGGTTGAGTTAGTTCAATGGATTTGCTGATACTACGGACCCGTACTTTCTTCTAATCGTGTCACTAAAATAAGTCTAAAGTAATTCGAATGCGTCATCCCGTGTACGGAGATCCCCAAATTTGGATTTCGAAAAAGTTCTTGCTGGTTAGTACATTTGTTGTGTCGCCTGTCCATAACTCTGGTTGTGGCAATTGTTTCATGTACCTTGTTCCATTATTTATAATGCGCGGTGGTTTTGCGCCAGAGACGCGTTAGGAATTTCCGTGTAAAAATATTGCATGGCAAAATTCCAAGACGGAATTTTCGAATTTGGTTGTCGAAGACATATATGTATATGTATAAGAAATTCCGCCCAGAGTTCAAGCCCCGCATTATAATATTCTTTATTATACGTATGAACGTTCCCTCCCTATTCCGCTACACTATTTATAACGTGCTAGGCGTAAATATTATTATCAACAAGACACTTACTTTGTTCATTTAGGTCAGTACATATTAGTGTGTAAAAACATTCATGAAAGAAATAATAATGTCTAGTCTCGCGTACTTGTACTTGGCTCGAGATAAGACCTTGTCATTTGAGAAGTGAAATAATTAACTTGTCCTGAAAATTCAAAGTTTCTTATTGACAGAACTGTATGTCTGAAGTACCATTTGAAATAGAAAATATCTCTAATTTCAAAGCATTATTTGTCTTGTAGAATATCAATCCTTGAGGCGAAATGCTTTTTCCTTCAGTAAACTGAGAATTTCTAACATGTGATACCTTGGTTTGCAAGTTTTAAAAAAAGATTTGAAACAGAAAATAATTATTCGAAATAAACGTTTTGGAGCGTAATGTTTCCGCAGTTATTTATACCGTTCAACAATTGTATGTAAAAAACCAGTTGGTTACAATTATTCATTACAGCCTGAATGTTTAAAATGTTCTTGAAAGTAATTCTTTTTTACAAACATTTGCAAATAATTATAACGGTCTTAGTAGTTCGAACAAAACGGGACCTGCATACTTCAATATACATATAAACTTCAGAATAAATTTTCATTGAAATACCATTTTATTGGAATGACGTCACTTCAAATACTAATTTAAATTGTTTTTATTTCAATTTTACACAGCTCTGCCATTCATCAGTGGAAATAAAGCAGACGCCACACCAGGACCAACGCGTTAAAGAACATTGACGAATCCGCACTTCACGAAAGCTTTCAAAGGATTGATAGACACCCTCTTTCACCTAAATGAGGATTGCAGGTGCGAGGTAATGGATACATCGATTTACGAATGAATCACTATTAATCAATACAACCGCAGCCACTTTTAACGAATGAGGATTCGGCGATCCTTAAAAAAAATGGAAATTGTAAATCACACGATTTCTGCGTCACGATGAGTACATAAAATGTGACGGAATATTTTTAGAATCCGTTTAATCTTTCAATCCTTAAAATTGCTAGATAATTCAGGTGGCTTACCTTGCTGTATTGTACGACATATTTAAAAATTAGAATTCCAAAGCAGTTAAGACCCTAGAGAGTATGATTTTACATGGAATCGAACCCGCAAAATCGGCCCTTTTCTTCTTGTTTTAACATTTACGTTTTCTGCTTGTTACGCGAGATATTTATTTACACGATATCTGTTTGCACGAAAAATGAGAATGGAACTATCCTGTTTTATTTTATTTTCTACGAGGGGGGACGAGATGGGTTAACGATCGTTCGTAATTGTAAGACAACAAGTTTCTTGCAAACTATTTGCACAATTTTTCACTGTAGTAATGCAATACATGCGCATGCGTACGTGCGTACGTTCCATTACAGTGGACGATGCAATACAATTTTTTCGTACATAATTAAACTCAAACACTGTGGTCCGTACGGTATTCCAATAAAAGGAGCCGAACCGATATGCGAATGAATATAAACAACAATTATCTCGACGGTGTACCGCGTTTTTCTCCGCTTTGAAAGCCCGGCTAGCGGATAAATAAACGTTGCGCCTATGGGATACCATTGGTCCAATAAATGAGACCAATTACCACGGTCATGGTGGTGTCGTACAACGTCGTAAAGATCGCGGACGTCATCTACCAGGCAACGAAATGGTCCGTGCGAGATTTAAGGGTCGCGTTCCTATCCTTCAGGCCATCGACGGTGTCGTAGTACAGGTCACTTCGACCGCTTCCCTTCGATTGCCGAAAGAAAGAATCCGCAGCTGGAACATCGAAGGAGGGACGGTCCGAGAGAGTCTAGCGAAAGTGTAGAAAGCGAGAGGGTAGAAAAGAGTAAGAGAAAGAGAAGCACGCGGGAGAGAATGGCCGAAGTGTCGCAAGGACAACAGGGTAGAGAAATGGTAAGAAGAAACAGGATAAAGGAGGGAGAAATGGAGTTAGAGGCGAAGGGAGATTTCAACGATTCTCCTACCGCGGCACTTTCGGTCCGTGTCGAAAAAGATAGAACGGAGAGGTAAGTCGGTGTCACGAGGAAGCTCCGCCGACTGCAACGTAGCGAGAAATTACGTTTCCACAGCCGGCACCACGGACATTCCTCTGGTTCGTCTCGCTTCGTCTTTCACTGCTGGTGGTGCGGTAGCCACAGGAATTCAGGACAACCGTCCTAGCTTAAAGTGCCATCCCATTTTCGCATGCATTCGCAATTCCAGTTGTCTGTGCACTTTTCCGTATAGTCGTTGTTTTAATTGTAAAGTAGATCATTGTGCGTCAGGATTGTGTAATTTTCCTTGAAAGCTTGTTTCGCTGGCTGCGAACCTGGGCTAATCAGAAACGGCGATGACATCACGTTCCCACCAGGGGAACACATTTTGAGTGTTATGTTTTTTTTTGTTTGGACGAAATTTCACTGATGCAGTTTCAGGTCTTTGAAGTATTTGAAGTACGTATTTATATTTGTTCTCGAAAAACAAAGGTAGGGTTTTGTGCGCGAGGATCAACTGTGACGGTAGAAAGTGAGCCTTAATCCCCTTCACTGAACCAGTCGGCTGCCTGCGTGTATCGATGGTCTGCCAATTACATCTAGAGGGTGGCCCATAAATAGTGGTGGTCCATTAAAGACGCGATACCTGGAATAATTTCAAGCAGGTTTTTTCTTATCGAAAATGTTGGTCGCGCTTTAATTAACAAGATATTAATCGCAAACGACAGCCAATCGGAGAAGAACGTTGTAGCCGGTAACATCGGTCGTTGGTTATCGGTTAGAGTAATCTATTTTCTGATTGGTTCCCAATTCTCATTAATATCTGGTTAACTAAGGCGCTACAGATGTCTTCAATAAGGAAAAACGTACTTGGAATTATCTTAGGTACGTCACCTTTGAAGCAATTTCACCCTTTTACGAGACACCTTGTATAGTCAATTGTGTGATCGCGTGCAAGTAGAGAACTTCAGATTATTATTATTATTTGATTATTACGTTATTAACATAAATTAATTTTTCGTTCGTTATTAATAATATTCGATGAACAGAAACCAAAATCGATTAACAGGAACTTCGTCAATAAATGAAGTTCCACAAGTTGGTGTTGTTTAATTTGCTGCAGTTTAATTTACCGTGCGGCGAGAAACATTGTATAATGTAAGATCGATAGTAGTGGTACATAAGAAACAATTCTAAGTTGTATTGCACATATGTGTAAGGAGAATTGGCATGAGAAAAATGGTGTCGGTACCGTTTAAAGCAAGCAAGGATATACCATTAACGCACGTGCCTGTATGTCATACAGTGTAATTGTCACGTATCTTGTGTATACAATTAATATTTATTCAATATAACCCCCTCCCTGAGGCTTTGCACATCTGCGTTCGAAGATCATGTGAACACAAACAGCGTTAATGAGGGAAGCATTACCGCGTACTCGTCCCAGGAGAAAGTTTTCGTTTAAATTGAGCTTCTCCGCGATTTTGCAATAAACGATATTTCTACGTATCTCGCGTTTATTCACGCTATTAATTATTGTACAGTGCAATTACTTTGTCAACCTTCCATTTATTCAATATTAATATTCAATATTATTAATCAATAATGATAGTTTGCGCGGTTATATCGACTGGCACGTAAAACAATATAAATTTAGTTTTTTCAAAATAATTTGTTTATCATTAACAATACATATTAAAGAGTTTGAAAATTAGTTGCTCCCGTTTCTAGTTCCAAAAATTCTGTTTCGAAATAGATAGTTTTCGTTGGTGCGCAAATGTCAAATCTTTTCAGAAACATGCATGATTTCTCTGCAAATGTAATGGAAATTGTTGTTTCTGTGGATCTGCGCATGGTATTTGATTTTTTCTCCCCTTCTAAAGCGCTGCACGCAATTGCCGGATTTAAGCGTACTTTACTCTCAAGTATTACTCTTTTCTAGCTCCTTGGGGGATATCGTCCCATCGATTGAATTTAAGTGGGATTCTCTGCGCAACGGTTTCTTTAACCGTTTTGTATATGTACAGGGTGACTCGCGAGTAGTGGTAGTCAGTTGAACGTGCGATACCTGGGATAATTCCAAGCAGGTTTTTCCTTAGTAGGAATATCCCAAAGGTTTTAGTTAACGAGATATTAACGCAAATTGAGAGACAATCAATGACGAACGCGATAACTAATGGCGGCAACTATTGGCGTGAACTTAAACTCGTCTACACCGTAAGCAACAACGAATTTTACCGGTTATCCCGTTCTTCTCTGATTAGTTGTTGTTTTCAGTCAATATCTTGTTAACCAAAGCGGAGTGAACATTTTTGATTAGGTAGAAAAACCGGTTGCACTTATTTCAAGTATCGCACCTCTACGGACTACTACATTTATGGGACGCACTATACATATATATCTCCATCAAAATAACCGAAACCACCAATGTATAAACTCGCAGTTAAAACCAATAGTCCCGGGATTTATGCACTGTCACGAATAGGGGTGTTGAATTAATTTAATTTATTTATAATATTGATTCTTATATTTGCCGGGCAACAATTCCGAACGGTGACGATTTTCTCCGCACGTCGAAATTTATTCGTATTTAACGAGCAGGTGTGATAAACGTCAAGCTAATTTTCAGTTTAAAATAATGCATATGCAACGCTAAATTCATCTCTTGCTGTCATTAAATACATTAACGCAGCAATTTTGGTTTATTAAAGTAACATTGAGCTTTCGTTAATTACTGGAAAACACGAATTAATTTTCATCGCGGATGGTAATATTATTATATGTATAATGGATTGCCCACAATCTGATATACGTTACAAGCCCGAAACATTTCTTCATTTTTGATGTTTGTCATCGGAATAAGTGACTGCTTAGGTTGGAATGGATTCAAATGTTTGCAGTATAAACTTGGAGAATATGGATCGTTGGAAATGGCGCTCTAAACGGTATTCTTTTTGTTACCAAGGTTATTATTGCGAGCTGAATGATTTGTGGATTATACTTATCGATTCTTCAGTGGACATTGTTCCACCAATGGAACTAAAAGCCCATTCTCTTCACTGCGAACAATGATTATCTCCACGTTACAGTCCCATAAAGGCAGCTGAGCGATCGTCAGCGGCGGTAATTGGGAGCGAAAGGAATTTACTCTCTTCGGCGAAGAATGAGTTTCATCGATCGAACGAAACTTTCGACGATGATGATCATCCTGCCTGCCATAGAAGTGAGAAACTTTTCCTAGTTTTTTTTTTTTACCTAAGGACAATCGAGAGTTCAAACTGTAGTTAATAAGGGGTCGGGGGAATCAATATAGAAGATAATATGTAATCAAATTAATTTCAGTTCGTACAGTTGTCTTCTTCGCTTATGATTTCCGTTCTTCTTTCAGGGATATTTCTTTATCTCTGATATAATTATGACGGATTTTTACGCCGTGTGCCTTTAAACGAGACTGTACTTGTGCGCGACGTTAGAAGCGCGGTAAACAATTGAGAATAAGCGTTTTCGTAGACAAGAACTTCTGATATGCTCACACATTGCGGTGAAAAGTGACATTTTTGTCAGGTCCTCGATCTCCGTTACCAAGAGAAATGGTCTCCATTCGAAATAAAAAGAAATCAGAATTGAAGCAATCAGCGAAAATTGTGACCACGCTGACTGAGTGGTATCGTTCTGTTGACAAAAAAAGTTTTCTGTTAACCTCGTCCATACCACTAGCTTCTCTTACCCAGCCAGAAGCTCTTGCCCACGAAATGTTTATTTTTCTAGCTTCCGACGTCACAAATGGTACAGTTTAGAAAAACATTAGAAATTGGCAGACCCATACGGATTCTCATTAAGGGTGTCTCCCAAGGAAGAAAATGTTTTTATCACCTTCCTGAAAACGGTGGGAAAGTTATTAACAATGAATTCAAAGTGTGAATGTGGTAGCGATAGAATTCACCTAAGCGCTATACTGTTTCATCTTTTGTGTTTGTGGTAGGTACTTACCGACGTAACGCATGCTATAAACCACTTTTAGCATAACAGTGCATTTGACACTGAAACTTAACCCTTTTAGTGGCAACCCAATTTGTCGAGAAAATATTTAGTATAAAACAAGTCCCCAACTGCGACTTAACAATGAATTCAGATCGGACACGATTTAAGTAGTGTACATTTTGATGATACACTAAAATTGTGTTGTTATGGGTTTAACAGGCACTGATTGTATTCTACCGTATTTAAAAAAATTGTACAGGGGCTCTTTGCAAAACGGAAAATAACGAAAAAGATATTGAAGTAAGCCTTAAAGACAAGGTTGTTACTGTTAAAAGTGAGAGGCTATTCTATTTTTCTGTTGGGCTTTCAGCGTCCTTGAATGGCCGGATAAGGTACAGTATCGGACTTTCATGCCTTCCGAGGTCGTTAACTATCGCCATTGCGCAACCCCGTCGGTGTGTTTCCCTTGTCCTCTGTTTCTTTTCTTTCGTTTCTCTCTCGGATTCGACACAGTGTGTCGCCGACATAGTCCGGCTAGTCCTCGACTCTACAATATATGTCCCATCTTCCCTCGGGTCTCCGTTATACACAGGTGGGGTAAAATTCGGAAGGCATTACGGTCCATCCGTCCGAATTTTCGCCGGATAGGTTCCTCTCATTCACTCCTTCGTAGTCTGGGTCTGGGTTCATACCAACAATGTCGGGACACCCTGTACATCCAGTTGTTCGAGTTCTCGGAAATCTTGTGTTTTCGTTGCTAAAAAATAGTCTCTTCCCGAGAGCAGTTTGAACGATATCGCAGGCTTCTGGAGGTCATTAGTTGCAGTCTGTACGCGAATCTCTCGGAAGATAAGTAAAAGTAATGCAGCGCAAGTGGTGCGCAACGACCGGGGCTTTTGTTTTATATATGATTTCGCTTTACGTGGAAGCACATCTGAAAGTGCTTTAGCCACTCACGATATCAAAATAGCGTAATCAAAAGATGCTCCAGAAGCCATTTTGCGTTAAGTTTTATTTCTTTTTAGGACGGCAAGGAACTACCGTAATAACCATTTAACATGAAACTTGCAGGATTCTCCCAAGATACTGTATCATTTACGAATTTCTCTCGAGCGGGTAGCGTTGTTCGGTTCGTTTTAACGGATTATTAAAGAAAACTGTTGTCGTTACTTCGACAGACAGTTGTGAGCAATGTTCACGATCCTGTAACATTTTCAACCGAACCTGGAGTTGTTTATTATCGGCTTCTATAAACGTTAACCAAATAGTGGTAATGTTGATATACAACGAAGAAGCGGTGGCTTCGTTTCGCTGTTATTCAATCTCGCGCAAATGTATTGTACGTACGTATCGTCATACGCATTCCACTACCTCACTCTATACGCAAAATAATTGTTACATTAATGCGATAACGGCAAATGCTGTATCATGCATAAACCGTAACAGAGTACATCGAAATCAAAATTGTCCATGTCGATAATTGATAATCGAATCTTTTTACGTTTTTTAATGGTATCCTCGATATTCAATTGCTATTGAGTTTAATTAAATGTGCAATAATATCTCTAAATCAATAAAGGACGTTGGCGTTGGGTCACATTAGACACGTCAATTTTGTATGTGCTCGTCGGGAAGTATTTTATACCCATGCTCTGATATTTCTTATAGATGCAGTTATAATTTATATTTTGAACAGAATTGTGTTTCGTGAATCGAGGATTCTAAAAACATATCTTTTTTTATGTTTTACATTCTGCATCATACACAGATATTATATATTTTACATAAATCGCACGTATACGAACGTACTACACACTTTTACGTGTTTGGCGTACTCTTCTCACAATATCAATTCACAATAAGCACGAATTGTAAAAATTTGGCATCAACGTTCGTGGTCTATCTATAAGACTAGATTTGAGTGTTAAGACATTGAATTATTGAAATAATCAAATATTTTATCCGTTTTAGTTTCGCGTAAAGTACATGTCGTTATATGTTTAATATTACTTGGTTATATTCAATATAATCAAGCCGAGCTGTAAACAAAAAAATTGAACCGCAGTCATCGGAGAATAACAGGATTCGTTGTCCTATTGAAAACCTCCTGTACTATAAATCAGTATCTACTTTGTATCGGAAGTATGATAAAAGTTTTAGATAACATAACATGGAACTTCGTAACAAAACGTAATACAAATACGCATGTATGTACTCTGCCAAGGAAGAAAACAATCTGACGCCTTTTCTGCATTCGAATTGATGGAATCAAGTTTTCGAAAGCTCAGTAGAACATGTTTTAAGATATGGCGATAGAGACTCGGTGAATCCGTAAGGAATTGCTGTTTGAAGTGCTGCCAACTGTACTGTATTTCGATACAAGAACTATATCGATCCGTTTCATTATATTCGAACACAAAAGTGCCGGGAACTTTTCCAGTAAAAGCTATAAAAATTCGCCGGTCGCTACACGTGGTATCAAGAGTAGTTGAAAACAGTCGGTGCTCTTTTACTCGAATTTTAATTTTTGCTACTTTCAATGTCAAATCACCCTCGGCGTAGCGTGTTCTGTCCGAATACTAATAATTTGTTGTTTATAAATTTTGTTCGATATAGAAGAAACTGAAACTTGTCAAATCCATGGACTAAATAATTGTAAAAACCCACCTTGCCATCCTTATACCTGCGGAGTAAAAAAAATTGAAAAATTAAATTAATGTATCTACCGTAACGTTTATTCGTAGCACAGTCATCGAGGCTATCATATTTCAACGCGATACGAACGGCAAGTTTCAAGTTGAAGCTTCAAACCCAAACCATTTGAGATCTAATTGAAAATACGTTTTATCATTCTACCGTGGTCCAATCGAATTTCCTCTGAACGCCGGAGTGATCGGCAAAATAAAATAAAGAGAGACAACACTGTTCGTATGCTCGGGATTTAAGCCGGCGCTCCGCTACGTTTCTATTTTGTGCATGGCTTGTTTAGAGAATCCTTCTGTGATCAAAGCGCGGACCTCCGGCGACCTCTGTTACCGAGAGATTTATTTTTTACGTTTATTAGTACCGATAAATAGGTCCAACGGAGCAGTAAGTCGACTCTCGAGGTTATTTTCCGACGATTAATTGAATTAGCAAACCGAATTATAGCTCCATTGAAAGATAGAGGCAACGAAAGCAGCGGAAAACAAAGTGCAACCAGTGGAAAAGTGCAGAGCATTAGTCGTAATAATATTCCGTTGAACAGCGACTGGTTGAATACTTTTTTATCATTTTCAAATAAGCACAAATGGCAACCCGTAAAAAAGAAGGTCCGATTTGAAGCCGATAAAACTATTTTAATTGATATTTACTTACTAATGGATGAACGAATTTAATAAACCATCTCGTCATTCGATAGAAAATATTACAATCTATTATATGTCCAGTCCAAATCTGATTTCAATTGCGTGGCTAATAACCTAAATACGAAAATCTGTCGTTGAACAATGTACACGGTATCCTACAAATATTTGTTAAAGGTGCGATGTCTGGGCTGATTCTAAGCAGGTTTTTCTTTATCGAAAACTTTGATTGGGCTTTAGTCAACGAGATATTACGATTCTTACGATGTTATTTTAGGTAACGAGATAATTGATTATCAGGTTGGCGAGTCTAAGTGCGCGCCAATAGCTAGCGTCAGTCCCCAAACCTTATTTTTCCACCGCTACTTTTGTACGTTGAACACTCCTATTAATTGCCCCTGCACTCTTGATTCCTTCGCCTCGTAGAACATTTTAGATCTGGTGGTTAGTCATATTAATATTAACAATTCTCTGTTAATAAACAACAATATCTGAACCACGCGTACTACTCAACAGAATTAAAAATTTTGCAATCTCGTAACTTTATGGCAAAAAGCAGTAGACCATTCGTTTTAGGTGCAGTGAAATATTCTGCAGCGGTAGAAGCGGCGAAAATCTCGCGTTTGGAGCGGCAACGAAATTCGCGCATTTATTACAGATCCCATAGACCAAAGCGAAATACTCGCAGCGGTAGCGGAGACGACAATTTCGAGTTTGCAACTAGTGTAATGCAACTTTGGCAATGACGATTGAGATGAAAGGAACGTTTCAAGAAAGAGTTTTCTTTTCTACCAGAACTGCAGCTTATTAAGATATTGGCTGCGATACGTTTCAAGCAAAAGAAAAAGAATTCAAACTGAGAGTAATAAGAAAATACAGAAAGGTGTACCCTTTATTTAATTGAAGGATCGTATACGAATACCTTACAAAATATCAATAGCAATAAAAAATGCATTGAAAAAAAACCTCCGTCGAAGGGTCGCATATTGAGAAAAGTGCTGTAGCACATTTTAAACTTTACGCAAGTGGAATGTTAAGTCTAACATATGCTGATTTAATAAGTCTGTTTTAAGCGACGACGGTTGGTGTAGTACACTCGTATTACCGCAGAATCTTAACGCAAAACGCAGAAACTTCAACTTCGTTAATACGAAAACTAATCAAACGTAAAATATACCAAATGCAATCGTCAGCGGAAAGCATAAGAAAGGAAAGAACCGAAGTAGCGAAACTATAAGGGATGACTCCTAACAAAATTCCAGATTTCCATGGTCCCTAATAATCTAAACAGGTACACGCGTATTTGAATAAACTATTTAAATAAACTTGCATTCGTGTCTTAGAGATGAAATTTCGAGGCAAACGTATTCCCCGTTTCATACAAAAAAACCTGGAGACCGACTACGTACACTGCATTAAATTCTTTCCATGCCTGCGTCAAACGTACTACATTTTGCACCCCTCGGTGAACTCGAAGGTAAAAAGAAAGGGGGTAGACGGTGTTTATGAGCATTGGTTTTTTTGTGCGTACCGACAACCGCCTCCGCGTGCATGGCAGCAGGAAGCGTTACCCGCGAAACGTGAAAGAACGTTAATTACAACTCGTTACGCTCTTCACGACCTCGCAGCGGTTCGTATGAATGATAGTCTATGCGGTCACGTTAATTTCATGCGGCTGCTGCGCGGTGGTATGACCCGCCTGTGTAAAATGAAAGTGTAACTTCGAGAAGTCACTGCCACTGGTGAACGATTCGAATACCGCTGCGAAATCCTTGCGAAACGAAACGGACGTTTGTTTTACTCATATCATTTAGTATTCGCTATTTAACGTACACGGGTTAGGCTGGGCGCAGAATAAAAAAAACAGTACGTAACGTTATGAAAGCATATCTAAGAGAAGTATTCAAAGCGTAGACATAGTTAAGGTAGCCTTACTTTCCTCTGATCCGTTCATCGATTAGCCAATCAGGAAGAGGAACAAAAGGAAAGTACTGAAGACTTAACATAAAACTTGATTACGGACATCAACGCGAAACTATTTTTCCGATACATTCTCATGCAACTGGAGAAGACTCGTCAGACAAAAAGTAAAAACACTTCGGGATATAAGGATACGTCGTTTCCCAGTTAAAGTTTCATTTATATTTTCCTCTCTTCGCTTTGCACACGCATACTCCAGATTATGTGCGCATCTAGGGAAATCAGGGCTCGAGGTCGCAGTTATCGAAATGCTGCTCGGAAACAACAATGGCTTCTCCCACTTGGCGATACTCTTCTTGAAGTACACAGCAGTCTTGGGCAACAAATGATTCACCGCCCCGCCTCGGCCCGTTTTACGTCCCCACCACTATCCTTTTAACGCGCACAAAGGGACGAAAACAAGGACGGACCTTTAATCGATAAGAAAATACGAAACAATCACGTGGACAAACTTGCGATGGAGTAGTTGATGGGGCTAGCTGAGCGAGGAAATCCGGGAAACTGATACCGCAGTGGCTGATTTGCGCTGCTGTTACCTGGGCCCGGTGTATAATAATGGGGCGTAACTACCGTCGTCCTTACGCTAATACGATTAACTCCTTAACCCACAATGACGAGTAAGACTCGTGGTAAGAAATTCGGCCAAAAAACGAAAAACACAAGTCTAGCTCGTGATACTTTGTTCGGAAGAAACGTAAACAACATGAATGTTATTCGTGGGTCAATTGTGGTCGATATCTCCTCGCTTATTACAAGTTCGAGCACAGAGCTAAACAGCTAAATGACTCGACGCGTGACCAACACTGTTGTTGATTGTGACTCGCGTTATGGGGACTTAGTGCGTGGGCCAAGGGGTTAAGGGCGACTATCATCGGTTGTATAGTCAGATAGAGACTTTAAAGAGGGAGATCAGCCATTTCAGGCCATAATGACGCGCCACGTCTGTGTAAAGACACTTATCGGCATTTTTAGCGAGCAAGGCGGTGTGAGTATACATTTCGTTTGCGAGCTTCCACGCCATTGGCTCAGACCTGGAAAAAAACCCTAGATGTTCGCGAGGCATCATAAAAAGCAGTTTAGCCACGGTGTTCCACACAACACCATACCGCGGAGAAACACGTGAAAGCCTGCTCCCCCTTCTCCATGCCCGTGTATTCCGTATGTATGTAAAAGAAAATGGAGGCTAACGTAGAACTTCCCTAGGATTTTGGATCTGAATATATCGCTTCTTGTTACACGGCTGATTATCTTCCTGGATTTATTGCTGGCAGTTCGTATTGTCCCGTTTTTATCGTTCGTGTACGTAAACTATTTTGTTTCTGATAAATTATCTGGTTAATCTTCGTGCATCTACATCTGCCAATGGTCAGTATAAGTTTGCAATACTGACGTATCCTAGGAAACTCAAGGCTCATTGTCAGTTGAGATCGTGCGTTTGGGTTCAACTTATAGACATTTATTTATGCGAAAACCATGCATGCCAATGAAAGAAATCCATTAAATAGAAATGGCTACATTGTTCTTCGTTTGATTTATACGTCGATCAATCAAATCTTGAATCCTATCAACGCAACTTTTAGTTTTCTTTCCTCCTTTGTGCTGCGGGGAAGCGCGACCGATATCGCGTCCACTCGTAAAAATAAAACAAAGAAAGGGATCAATAAAGCGTCGGTTTGACACGATTTTATGACCACTAACGGGAATTGGATCGCCAAACGATATTTCCATAACAGAAAACAATAACCAATCTGTATACGTTTCTGTATGCATTCACGATGACAATGGGAGCAAAGTGGGAGAAAGGCAGAGAACATGGTGGCTGCATTCGTGTTATTCAAAGAAACTCAAATCCACAGTTTTTCAGTATTGTCCTCGATAAACGATATTTCGTTGGTTCTATAGTTGGAATCAATAGTACAAGAACAAAGTTGTTCGGAATAAAACGTTAACAATAATAATAACTGAAAATATACTTATTTTGTAGCGTGATTTTGTTTCTTTGCATCCGTTGCGTTAATATCGAGCCAGCAACCGGAAAATAATATCAAAGCAATTTTGATTCAGCCGAGAGTAAAATTTACGATAAAACTTCGATTCTCACCGGCTGAATTGTAAACTTATAAATGTAGTCGAGCACAGAATTTACCTGAAGTCCCTATAAATCCGTGTAGCACGATGCGTCTCCGAGAATTGATTTTTACAAGAACGATCGACTCTTCACTTCCAGTTCGTTTCCCAAGAAAACGGGAGAAAATTTTTTTTCCAGAAAGGACTGCTCCGTGTCATCGGAGGCGGTGCTATCGTGACCTGCGGATACCTATATCGATCGACATGGGTTCTCGACAGAAATTCTAGGCTGACCCTGATCGATACTCGAGAGTCTCCAACCATGCTCACCGTGAGAGGAGCATTTATTTCACAGAGGGAGATTTATTCGTCGGCGATAACATTTATTATTTTTGGAATGCAATAAAGTCTTGATACGCGTCCTGCATTAGGACGGAATCCGGTTCGAAACTTCGGAGGGTGGCTAGTATTACGTACAGTCCAGCCTGGGAAATTTGAGATTTACCGTCACGCGTTCACCAAGGCTTGTGTTTCATGGATGCCCGCCGGTACGTTTATTTTTCATGAGATAATGGCGCATCGCGTGGAGTTTGCGAGCGCCAGGCGCAGGTTAACGAAAATAAGTTCCGGTCGGAAGTTCGGCGATGATTCATGGTTAAAATAAGTACGGGCGATGATTTATCGTGGAAGGGTCGGTATGGTCGCATTGTGCATATTTTGATGATTAATTGTTATTAAACGCCTTAAGATTTGGACAGTCGAGTTGTGTCTACGGACTCGAAACTCTCGATCAGTCATTAATCACAAATTTATCCGTTTAAACTTCTTCAAGTTTACAGCTACTTAGCAGGAAAAGTTACAACTTGACACGACCCAACTTTGACAACATTTTACGGAGTTATAACGAAATGTATATATGTATAACGAAAACTAGTTCAATGCGTGTTACCATTTAAGCACATTTCGAAAAAATTAGAAATTCGAGAAACTTGACAAGGAATTTAACAACAATTTTTTCGAATTTACCATTTGCTCTAATACCTTTTATAAGTTAATATTGATATAAAAAATATTGAGTAGGCAAGAAAGCAATTTTCGTTAATTACAACGGTGTATATGTATCACAACCAAAAATACTTTATTGTCAATTCAATATAACCTGTACATTTGAATCAACATAGAATCAGCTTTCGATTCGAATATGATTTCATAAGTTCTATTTATCGACATACAAAAAACCAAGCGCCAAGAAAATTGTGTCAAGAATCGAAATGAATTTGATGCACGTCCTACAACATATTTCAAACTTGGCGGGTTCATATCTTTTAATAATGGATAAACGGGTGAATAATACTGGATGTTTTTTCATTGAAAATATTACTTGTATAATATATAATTTGACGCACCGGGTTGACACTATTCCTCTTCAAGTTCTACATCACATTTACGCTTTCGTACCTATTTAAATTTAACATAGCAAACAATGAACGTGTCACCGTACAATCGAGAGCATGCAAACCACAAATATTAGCATGATTGTTGAATAGCTCGAATATTAGAGAAGCTTCGCGTCATCGTCAATGAATTAAGAACGCCGATCGCTAATCAAAGCTCTGTTCCCCTGTCTTCCATTGTCCTGCCCCGCAATTAGGCATAATTTCCTGTTCCATCGTCACTTTTCCCTTATCGTTTCTCTCACAACGCCCAGTTCGCAATTGTCAATTACTATCTCCATCGTTCTCGATATTCATGCAATTAGATTGAAATTCTGGCTATGTACCGTCTACTGACACGGTTTGGGAAATCGGTAACCAATTGGTGGTCAAAGTTAGGTACCATTGGGCAACACTCTGCAAATTGCCCAATGGGGATGGGACCAACAAAGGGGCAATCACACGTTTCAGGGGCGTAGTATTACCAATTAGAATTTTGATGCCGCCAAAACTGTGAGGTAGAGTCATATATTGTTGGGTAAGAAAAATAGAGAAAAACTAAACTAAAGAAATAGATAGGAGCAGAGTAAATGAAAACTTTGCGTTGTGAATTAATACGATACTTAGTATTTATTATGGTTAAAGCTGAGAATAAACTTCTTATTTTCAAAGTGTTAACGCGTATTCATAAGCCACGTTGTGTTAAGGCGTGTTACCGGCTTGTGAATACGTTTAGACAAGGCATACCGTGCCACGTACAGATTTGGGACTTCTGGTCGATGATTACAGCTCTGTTTGGTACACAAAAGCACAAGGAAGTGCGCCTTAACGTCATACATATACTTTAACGCGTCACACAATATTGGATATAGGTATTTTGAGTTGCGTTACGCGGAAAGACGTGGTGATGTGGCTTCCTACAGATGTGTTTGCGTAGACGTATTATACGTACGAACAAATCGAGTACCACGCATTTGGAATTCCTCCGCATGTAATGACGCGGCATACACGCTCGAGTTAACACGTTACGGGTTACAAAGTGATCCCAGCTTAATCCTTCGAATAGTACGGTGAAAAATTGTTGAGCAGTTAGGGTGGGTCCAAGCTATAGATCGCGACCCAGTCAAGTACTTTCAAATAGAGGCGACTATAGCTTGAGTGTGATCGTTAATGTATACTTCTGTTTACGAAGCATCCAACAATATTTTGTATCTGATCCTGATAACGCCGTTCCCGTAGCTATAGTACGGATCTCCTAGACCTTATCGTAGGTGTTAATAAATAGGATTGATAATAAACTTGGTCAAGTGCATCTACGTTTTACACGACGATTCCTGATGCGCTTTCAACCGGAAAGAGGAATTAAAAATATTCACCGATTATTGGGATAACAGTTGGCGATGGTGTACCTTCTGCGCGTGTTTTGTCTCGCAAGGTTAGTGCTATAAGAGCACCCTCTACGCGTGATCACAAGCCGCACAGTTCCGTAGGGTTACGTGTATCAACTATTTTTCGTGCAACGATATTGGAAGATGATTGGTCCCGAACCTTAGAAGACTAAGCTCGTTCGTTTAAACTACTTCGACGCTAGAACGACACGACACACGCTAAAACGATTTCCTCTTTGTAACATGCTCCCGTCGCTTGGAAACGCACAGTTAGAAACTTAGGGCGCATAATCCCATTGTTGCCGAAAGCGATTTTGTTTCGTGCTAATCGCATCACACTTGTGTTCGTTCTACCGTGAAAGCAGGCTTAAATGCGTTTTACTCTTTTTCCGTCTTGATTTGCATGCATGACCCTTCTTGATACCTCCCTGGATCCCTGGATACCTCCCTGGACCTCGTATGAGAGGAAGAAAAAAAGAAGCCTGACGAGCACGGACACACTGGAAAGAGAGCCATTGAAAGTGAAATACGACCGTCGCAGACAAAGGGGTGAGAGGGACACGGATAGAGAGAAAGAACTGATAAAACCGAAGGTTATGGTAGCCTGGTCGATGAACGACCGAATATTCCTCTCTCGTCACGCGAAATACCGGAATTAATGTTGGAACATACCCTCGCGCAACCCTTCCGTTTCATAGCCAGTTTCCGAGCTCTCACGTGTCGAGGGTGACAAAGGCTCATGGGGTGCCGTTCTTCTCTTCCAGTCGAGCTTTCAATTACCCGGCAATTCCCGACGACGTCCGTTTAATTTCTCCTTCCTCCTGCTTTCTCCTTACTCCCCATTCTTCCATCAATCGCTCCCCTCGCCTCTCTCTCTTTTCTCGTTCTCTCTGTCGCTCTATTTTATCGCAACTACAACCTGAGATTTTCTTCTCTGCGTTCACGTACAGTGTTGAACAGTGTTGAACGATCCATTTTCAAACATCAAGCTCAAGCCGTTTCTTTCTAATAGAATTCTGCGCGTTCCTTACACGCTGTATTAAAGTTTCAAAAGAATATAAACTTGGGATATGGCTTACGAAATGAATAACAAATTTAATGGATTTCATGATGTTGCGAATATTAGACGATTTAAGCAGCGGAAAGCAATATTCGAACAGGTGCTCGATCACTCAAATATTACAATAGGTCCATTTCATTTCTGTCTTTCCTCTTGCGTTTTTTCACCTCCTTTCGTCATACCTCTCACTTTTTCCCTTTTCACTGTCCCCTCGTTCTCTCTCTCTCTCTTTGAATATTATTATAATTACAAAAGCTAGGAACCTTTTACTGGCTCGTGTAATAATTTAACGTCGGATTATGGATAGTACAAGTAGTTTAAATCATAGGCAAAAGCGCAGATTCTGAACTTACTCTACGTTTCGTCAACCTTTTGTACCAAGGAATACGAAACGAGAAATTACTCGACTACTTCGTTATATGTCATTTAACACGCGTTTCTTTTTTTGCGTCTCACAGATTTGATGAAACTTCGCGTTTCCTTGCACGCCATATCCCCGCTACTGATTTATTCATTGTTGTATTAACGTCGGTGAGCCATTACTTTGCACGATCGTTACGGATCGTTATGTAAATACGTGCGCTACTTGTTCGCGTAACAAAGTTATGCGGTAATTACGTGCATCTGCGATTCCTCAATATAGCTGCATTAAAATATTAATCGTGACCGGGCATAGCGGCTGTCGCAGTAGTAACGAGACGTATGGCTCAGCCATAGGAGTTTCGAGACCTGGGTACCGCTGATTATGCATGGAACATACGGTGACCGCGTTACGCTTGCCAACAAATATCAGGATGTCGAGGCTGAAATTTCTTTGCGTGGCAGTTGCGCATGGTAGTGAGAAACAAATATTTCAATTTTCTTATTCTTACAACGAATCGAATAACGTTTGCCGGATGCGGAGTTGGTGAAATTGAGCAGTACAACTACCTAGCAGATGATTCCATTCGAAGAAATAAGTTGAACTTGTCGAATAAACTGTATTCGCAAAACGCACCGTCTTCGAGAGAATCGGCTTCCAACTTTTTGGCAATTGTCCAACGATGCCTTGCATTAGTCAACTTCACGCGTATGTAACTTATATTTCAAGCCGGTTTTCCCAAAAACGGAGCATGGTATAAAACACTTGTATTTTACAATTTTGAGTTACTCTTTTATGTAACATGAATGAAATCTCGGTGAAAATTCCAAAAATTATCCGATTCTACAAAGTAAATTTGCATAACATAGTTCATGATCAAGAGACAAGATCTTGTCCCGGGTCAAATGCAAGTTCGTGAGAACGAGACCATATATTTCATCACGAAGAAACAAATGGTAATTCTTGAGGTGGTCAAACCGCACCAAAAAATAATTTGAATCATTCGCATCAAATCGACATATGCGACGAGCCAATGTACAGGATGCCCCATAAATAGCAGTCCGCTAAAAATACGATAGCGGGGATAATTTCAAGCAGGTTTTCAAAATTATTTTATGATTAAATGATTAAATTTCATAAATATTTTGTAACTCCCATTAATGCGCATAAAAGGGAAACCATTGTCTCGATCACCATTACTATTCCTGAGATTCATTCCACTTCGTTCAGTCGAATCTAGAGGGAAGATACGGGACGCGGTAACTACGCGTCTCCGAATTTGCTCGTGCACCTAAAATAATTCAGCGATGTAGGAGAATATATATTCGCAAATAAGCCGAATGCAGAGGTTTAACGTGACTCCGGCACAAGCGGGTGGCCATTTCCCCATAAATATATTCCCTCTCACACGCACATACGGAAAAAAGAACCCGTGACCTACGTACACACCGGCGAACCGCCGACGATTCTCAACGAGCTTTTTCCCCCTTTCCCCTCGCCGTAGTCAGTCGCGGCAGTTCTTGCCGGAGTAAATCGCAGAACGGTTTTTCCGCCGTCGTGGGCGAGCCGCAGAAATTCAGGAAGCAGAAATTACCGCGACACCTCCCGGCGGGACCGGTAATAGAGCCGAGATTAATGCGAGCACGTCAAATTTGTCGCGGGCAATGACAAAGGTCGCCGGTGTCCTAGACCGAGAAGGAAAGAGCGGAAAAAGGGAAGTTAGGAGGAAAGGTGGATGGCGGGCAACGAGGGCGGAGATGGGGCTGCCAACAGTTTTCTTTTTATTGGTTCCAGTTCTCCACTTGGCTTCATCCCATTTTAGCGACGCATCCTTTTCGCTATTTCTTCCCACGGCTCCCTTTCGGACGTTTCTTTTGGCCCTTCCGATAGGTAGAGATTTCTTTCGCTTCGTTGCCGTGTTTTCAAACTTGAAAATTTGTTTACTTCCCGGTGCTCGTTGATTTTGTCCAAAATGTTTATGATAGGTACCTGCTTAGCTATCATAAACCTGGTTTAATTGGACTTTTATATTCAGTTTTAAATCCTATTATTATAGCATGAGAATTCAATAACTATTTCAATTTACAACTATAACTTTTTTGCAGACTAATGACTGCAAACAACATTAACAAACAACATTAAACTCCTTTAAAAAGGAAAAAATTGCCTATATCAATCTGATTCGGGAAACATTGAATTGATCAAGTAATCAGAATCTAATAGTACCATTATGTTCAAGAAACGGTAGATGCCTCTAAACACCACATGATTGACTTACATTTATAGAATTTTTATTGGCTCGTGTCGATATCGATATTGCGCAATATCTTACGTTACGAAGTTTACGTATATTGGTTCCTAAGAGCACGGAGATTTATTATTGTTTGGTATTCCTCGTGGGAATCTCTGCATTCCACCATTTTTCGATCGTGCAGCTGTGAATAAATACAAAGGCAATAAGGTCAGCGAATTTTTCAGAGATCAATGTCCTCCTTGTCTTGTTCCTATCAATGTTGTCCTACGGATTTACAATTTTTTTAGTTGCATTTGCTAGGAGCTGATCACTTTCCGATTTTCATTAATATTTCTCTAACTAGGATATGTTTTTGATACAAAGAAGCCTGCTTGGAATTATCCCAGATATCGGAACTTTAACGTGCTATCGCCATTTACGGGACACCCTGTATGTACGTATTCAATTTATATGTAATGAAAGATGGGAACATTGGACTCTTCATATTCGGAAACAATACCAAGTGGAGGAACGGTCTCGATGCTAGTATTCTCTATGACCGAACATTAACCAATTTATGGCAAAGTACGAGTATTATATTACAAAAGATATTACGGGAACCTGCAAAAAACTGGTAACACTGTTCAGGCTTTTTCCTTTGTTATCGCTATTCTTTCCTCAGCTCTTTCCCAGTTCACCGTGAATCCTCTAGCCTCTCGCACTTTTGCTCTCACTTCGGTGTTCCGTTTATCTCGCCAGAGATCACTGAAACTGTGCCAAAGGGGAGCCCCTCTGGTTTTTTTCACTCGACGAACACTGATATCACTCTTTCTGTGCCCTGAATTCTTCCCTTGATTCGCGTCTCGTCACTCGCGAAATTGTCGCGCAACAAAACGTCGAGAGGCTCGACGAATTTTGCCCGGTTGCTTTTGAGGCCCATCAACGACGATTCTTGCGGCTGGACGTTCAATTTGGTGAAATTCACTTTTTTTTTCCTTTCGATGGAAATAGCGACACTAGATCGCGATATGTTGTAATTGCGGACTACGAGAATAAAAATACCCCGTTAAATTTAAACTTCAAAACTGAATTATCAATGGTTTGTTACGATCCTCTTAAAGCACTTTCTGGGTTCGAAACAAAAGCGCTAATTTCGCTCATTGATAGGATTTACAAGATACGGAGGACGGTTGGTTAATTTGTTAGAGAACTAAGTTTGGCCCGTTTCCGATGGAACTTTTGCGATTAAAAATTCCAAACGCGGAACTTTTATGAATACATTTCCGGGTATAATATCATTCGTGTCACGAGTTATACGTGTAAAACAGGGTACAGGGAAATACCTTAAACGTTATACTAAATGTCGCATAACGGATCCCGGTTCGTTTATGACTCAAATGATTAAATAAATATATAATTATTACGTTTAAATAATTATACCAATATCCAGTATAAAATGACTCTCTGGAATCTATGTAATGACAATCTTGCTACGGGTCAGAACCAAATGTGAACACTTTTTATTTGAATAACAAATAAGTCATGAAATTTGCAAGCAAGACGTCATTCAAATACTTTTTATTTGTTATTTCCAAATACTATTTCAAAACTAGTTGTCACTGTGGGAACAAATCCAAATAATTAAAACAAAAATAGATTATTTGGGAAAAGATTCTAATATATCTATAAAATACCTTCGCATAGGTAAACTTGTATTTGAATAACCAAGAACAAATATTTTTCAAGTAATTTTGAAAAAAAAAAAAACATTTCTTAACATGAACTTGAATTCTTTTAAAGCAAATAATAGAAACACTTTAGGAACATTAAATACACAATAATACATTTATAATAATGTATTATTTAACGTAAAAATTAAATTAGTTCTGAAAAAACATCTAGTAACACTCATGGGAAATATATACTTATATCAAAACATATCAATCATTATATGAAATCGAAAAAGATTATTTAAGTAATTCTTCAAACGGATAACGCTAGTTCGGTTAGAATTAACCCGGCATTCACAGATCGCGCCGTGGCGAGACCAATAGGGAGGATGAACAGACAATTGTACTCGAATAGAAATCATATAAATCATTATATGAAATCAATAAAGATTATTTAAGTAATTCTTCAAACGAATAACGCCTGTCTGGTTAGAACTAACCCGGCATTCACAGATCGCGCTGTTAGAAGACCAATAGCGAGGATGAACAATTGAATTACTAAAACCAGGTGCGAGCTACCCGTCAATGATAAAAATGGGATTGTTAAATGTTCTTTTGTGTCAAAGACATCGCGATTAAGCAGACACGAAGCGCGAAATTTATTTCTCCATACGTGTGTCGTGTACTACACCGATTATACGTTTGTTAAGTAAACCTTCGTTGCACCATGAAGAGAATGACCTGCCTACCTGAAAGCAAACGAAGTATTATATTCGTTTCACTTTTTTATGTACACCCGCGCTACCCTTTACTTTTTAGTGTGATTTTAATTTCAATTTCAATTAAGCGCTCTCCATCTATGTTTCATTGCTGTGGGAAAACATTGAAATATCTCTACCCCCCATTATTTTCATTATTCAATTGGTTCTTTCATTAACTGCAAAGATCGCTGATATTCATTTTACACAAAATCAAAACGCGTAAATGTAGCTCTGCTGTTTAATACCTTAATCGTACGCTTAGGTGTACGAGGTAAATGTTATTATTGATTTCAGAAGCACTTTGTGAATATGATTCAGCTGAGCCTGAATTCTTGCTTTTGTGTACCCTTATTAGGGAGCCGAATTAGTGAAACCTGTTGTAACTTATTGTTAATGGAACCTAATAAGAAGTGAAGTGTGGCTTCAGTTAGAAATAATTAAGCATCTTGTGTCCAATAACTAGTTCAGCGTAGTTATTGAAAAACACTGTGGAGACCCTCTTGTCAGTAGAGGCTGCCAAGAGGAACAAACGTGGAGATCCTCTCGCGAGTGGAACCTGCTAAGAGAAAGAACGTGTTTTTACTTGGCGAGTTTCATTTAGTAATTTGTGGCCACAAAATAGCCACACGTAGTTAGTAAGAAAACTCTTGTACTTTATCGCCAGTAGAACCTAACAATAAGGGAAGCGTGCTTTGGATTAGCCCAGCCTAATGGAACACCATGACAGTAGTCTCACTCTGGAGACTGTGTGACCTTGTTTCGTAATTTGTGATTGAACCTGCGGTATTGCGATTGTTTGAATTGATGTATTTTGACGTGGGATTTGTGCTATTTTTGATTCTAGGTTTTGCATGGACTTATAATGGTCAGAATTTGTTACGACTCAAATGGTGATAATTTCGAATTTTGTCGACATTGCATTGGAGAACGCAATAGAGGTTGCCGCAATAATGCTGTTCGGCAAATAGCCACAATATATGTCTAGTACAGGATTATTTCGGCCTTACCGAGGAGTCCACGAGCAGAACTTAATTAAGTTAAAAAATATCTTAATTAAGGGGAGATCGTATTATCATATCTTAACTAGATTAAAATTCTGGGAGACCTAGGATAGTGCATAACCGCATGGCCCAAACCAATGCTCAGTAGCCTCGCAAAAAGAATTTCGAGTCGCGACTTTGAATACAGGCCGAAGCCCATTCCAATAGAAAAGATCCACGTCGTGAGATTCGGTTTACGCTCATAAAATGTTACGTTTAATTTTTTGTATTTTTAAAGTAGTCCGATTATATAACCTGAATTGAAACTCCAGAATGAGTACCTGTAGGGTTCGTGAATGTATTTACAAATGATTTAACTTTTAAAAGAATGGAATCTTATAAACGTAGTACTCGATTCCTAAAATACAAGAAACTACATACTACAAATATTATATTACAACGATCGTGCCAATTTCGTTTTCGTTTTTTCAATGAAGAAAAATCACGCAATTGCACAAAATAGAAAATTTCTGGTTAAAGTACTCAGAAGGTTAGAATCCACTTGGCCAAGGTTCCATTCTACGTGCAAGTACCACTTACATTTCCGGACGTACTTAAAAGGAGTTCGGATCTATCTCATCCAGGATCGAGTTTCCTTAAAAGTATTGCTTTCTGTTTCGAACTACTTATGAGATATTTCGAAACTTTTCGGTCAAATTCGAACTTACTTGCAATGTACTTGATCCCAACCTTACTTGTATCCAAATCTGGGATTTGAGTATCAGGCTCGGAAATTATTATTATGCTAGCAATATTCCATATATAATACCTGGACGCGTAGTGCACTTTAATTTTGGGACCGATGCCTCCCAACCTAAACATATGCTCAACGGGAGAACGAAGAGATGTGAAATACGTCTTCTCAAAGGATCCAAGAAAACGGCATTCGTACTTGATCTACAGTTCAAAGACGATGTATTGCGACAGTCAATATATATTCAATCCGTTAATTCCCACGCCCATTTTATGTTGTGGTCTGGGACCCCGATAGAATTTTCATTAGTCCATACTAGAGGTTCCCAACCTTTCTTGGGTCAGAACCCACCCTTGTAAACAGTAATTTAAACGGCGCTTCTCTTGAGAAAGCAGACAGTATTTTTTCGATGTATTCATTAAAGTAATTGAAAAAGTCCGTGTTTAATAATTGAGCAACAATTGCCATTCTTTTTATTCCCATCGTTTTTGATGCGCTAAATAGCGTGGTGCAATGCGTTTTTATGGTTTTCACCAGGAAGGTATCGAACTGCGCGATTAAATAAGATGGAACTGTCTGTGGAGGGGTGTATATGGATATAATTGCTCATATTATCAAGAGACAAGGTCTTGTCTCGGGCCAAATACAAGTATTCACTATTTACGAAAAATGAGTGAACGCACATTTCTTGTTACCAGACAATTTTCTTGCACTGCTAAATATTGCAAACAGTTGAAAATGCACATTCTAAATTTGCCGGTAGATTTAAATATTTTTAAACAAGTTTTACAATTATTGGAGTTTCCAGCATGTATCTCGCACCATGTAAATTTGGTTGTGAATATTCAGTTTTTCAATCAACAACCGCACGCTTGTCATTGCAATAAGGTTTTTCTTCAAAAATATTCAAATTCTGCCGGTTTTATTCATCCTGGAAAACCGTGTAGAGAAAGGTGTATACGAATCACTCTATCCGAACACCCGGATCCTAGAAGATTCAAATCTTAAGAGCAGTAGTTCAGGTTTCTCGATGTCTATCGCATTGTCTCCATTTATATTGGCTTTCTCGTATTTTGGGACGAGTGAAAAAAAATCTCCGATACAATTCGCCGTTGAATTAAAAACAAAATAACAGTTCTTTATAAAAGGCTGATAAAATGAGCATGAGGAGTGGGGTAGAATCATAATACAACTTTCCATGTTGTCTGTATGGTTAGATACTTACCTTGCGAACTAGGTCAATTAGAAGGGCAGGTCGCGAGGAGCAGCCGAGAGCGACGCTAGTTTTTAGGGTAGCATGTTTAAAGAGAGAAAAATGGCTCTTACCCGAGAAAGACTGCAGAAACGGAAATTGCCAAGAAACCAAAAGAACGGCTAAAGAAGGGACGGGATATCTTCATTCGTGGCGGTAAGCACTTCCCATCTCATTGGCCAGTTTAAAGGAGGAGTCAACCACGGAAGGAGCTAAGAAACGACTCTCGAAGGGGGAAGGGGTGCAAAAGTTCTGATCGAGGTCAACGTAAAAAAATAGAGGATTCTTGGGGAAAACCGAGCAGAGTTTCTTCGATCAAAGGTGCGTTAACAGTTTAGATCCTTTCAGGCAAGTTAACTTTGCTTTCGCATGAACCGAGACCCGTCTGCTCGCTCGCAGATTGAACGAATGCGAGGAACATGATTTCCGTGCTTCGTTTTGCTCACGTACATACATTTAACTTGGCTTTCCACTTTCCGCGAGCAATTTCGTAAGCTCCTTATTTCTGTGATATTGAAATTCGGAGAGTTTAAGTATGACGTAATTTTATCGAAAGCGCAGCGAATTCGAGGGATTAAGAAACAATGAAAGCTCCGTATACTTTTTCGACTTCCTTATTATCTTTTTTTCCGCTTGAGCGTATACTGAAATCTATTCGTCTTTCTGCTACGCGAATTTCGTAAATTGAATGAAAAGAAGACGAGGGATTTGAATGAAAAGTTCCATGATCTCATAATATTTCGCGTTAATCTATTAATTTTATTGTCGCGTGGAATTGTGAAAAACGTATTATTAATTACTTTCGCGAAAGCTGAACGAACTGCAGTTTAAATTAAGCTGGCGCGACAGACGAATCGCCCAGCAACGCCGACAGATTATGGACGAATAATATAAAGAAGACATTGTTCTCAGCTACGAAACTTATATGAATAATTAATGCGCTACAAATACACCGGTCTTGGAGAAGACCACGTAGGTGCGTTTCCAGGGCGAGAAGCGGTTTATTCAGAAGAATTACGCGAGATGCGAAGCCAGCTAATTATCCCATTTAAATTTCATACAACGTAACTGTATTTGCAATTTAAATTATATTATTACGAAACGTTCGCACGGACGCGGTTTTACATTCGAGCGAAACGTTTCACGTGATTACTACTCAAATCCATCCTCATTATTGTTCAACAGTACGGTGCACTTTTTGTAACATGAAAAAATGAGAATAATTGAAAATCAATCGTTTAGGTGCGCAAAACATGCGTATAGGGCTAATCACGTAACTCGCTGTAAAAGGTCCGAGTAAATATTTACATACAGACCGAACAAATATTTGATGCCGGTTTAAAGGGAATGTCGAAAAAGATTCGGCACTGACACCAAAAATTTTAGCATCCATTGGCCATTCAGTGGAATTAATAGCTGTGGCTTTCGTGAATAAAAAATAATCATCTACTGTGTATTCCAAAAATCTATGAACATAGTGAAAAAAAAAAGAATTATCTAGTGGATATATACTGGATAGTGGTGTTAAACAAGAATTTGATAGTTCTCAAGCGACAACAAAGTTCAATATTGCTCGATTAGAAATGCTGGAACCGTAGTAAAATGCTATATTTATATGCGTGTATCATTCATTATTCCTGTACAATAACATTTACAACGCAAAATCACATCTACGCTTCAAAACAGTAGTAAACTGTGCCCAGCAGCCTGTGTGTTCTCTTAAAATAAATTTGCAAATTTTACTTTAATTTCAACATTCAAGCCTCTTGGGTTCCTTTAATACCGATTGGATCTAGTGGATATATTACTCGATTTACTAAACGTCGTTCGAACAAGACATATTTATTCAATATAAATGAAATGAAGTTTTCACATCGAGTAGTTCAATTTGGTTTTTTAGAAAGCATCTTCTATACGCGAACTTCTCGATTAACCAAATTAAAAGTTCGGATGCACCACGGATCCAATTTGGTTCTTTTAGAGATTATTATATTCAGTGATTATCCGGAGGATTTTGCTTTGGCAGACGGTGAAATTGTGCTCCGCCTCTCAAACGGATCGCAATTTTGCAAATGACTCGGCATTCAAATTGTTTTATTAAAAAAGTCTATATAACTGTTTTAACAATACTGGGTGGGCTAAGCATTTGGATGAATTTACGGCAATGCAATGGGAAGATTTTCTTAACAAGTGTTTCGTCCCTGACGGTTTTTGACTGTTAATAATTTTGACTATTAAGAAGTATACATATAGATATTTATTAAATTGCGATTTGAATCTTTATTCCTTACGCGTTGCAATGTACTATTCAACCATCGAACGAACGCTGAAACAGTAGTTTAGCAAGTATGCGATTTACGCAAACCGTGAGGAACAATAGATGGCGTAATTAGATATAAAATTACTGCTATTCGTCGATTTTCTCTCGCGAGGCATATTGTTTCTTTCAAAAGATGGGACGAACATAAAATTTAAAGTTCCTGCATTCGTAAAGGCAACTGGTGCACTACAATGAGAATTGCCGGGGCTCGATATCCAAGATCTGATAAGGTCAATGTACGAGGAAACAGGGAGAACGTACAAGGCCGATAAAGTCCTGTTCAAAAATGAGGAAAATAAAAAGAAAGATAGCGAGGCGGCTGGAGGGGAGGAGGGCGGTTGGATCTCTGTTAAAGTGAAAACTTCAAGATATGGACCACGTGAAGTTGCAAGATAACTCTAGAAATACGCGCGCAATTTCTTGAAGAATGTTGCACTACGGTGATTTCAATGTAAACTTACTTCAAGGAACAACGGATAGAAATTACACTTAAGAGGAACGAAGATTCCACAGAATGTCATGCTCGGGGATTAACATCAACGTTTCAAAGATGATTTTAGTATCTGAAGAATTTACAGAACACGTTATGAAACTTTAACGGTACACCAAGGACAAGAAAATCCTAGGCATCCTTGATTCCTTAGTGCCCATACACGTTTCTTTTCCAAACTGTATTTTTTGGGATTAATCCTGTCTGGGTACTGGACGGTTACAGGGGTCTGCCTCAAGCGTGACATTCATTTGATAAAAGAAAGTCGATAATAACGGGCGGACGATAATATACAGGATGTATCATAAACGATGGTAATTCGTTAAAGGCGCGATGCCTGGAACAATTTCAAACAGGTTTTTCTTTATCGAAAATATTTTTTGCGCTTTAACTAAGGCTTTTCCGAACATTTTCAATAAGGAAAAATCAGTTTGAAATTATCCCAGGTATTGCACCTTTAACGTACTTCCACCATTTGTAGGACATCCCGCATGTACGTATTTAATTTATATTCATTGAATCTTGGGAACATTGGACTCTTTTCATGTTCGGAAACAATACAAATTTGGCGAGGAGTCTCGGTTCTAGTATGCCGACTGACCGAGCTTATGTTAAACTATTATATTACGCACGATATTACGAGAACTTGCAAAAAACTGGCACCACTGTTCAGGATTTTTCGTGTATCATCGCCATTGTTTCCTCAGTTCTTTCGCTGTTCCCCATGCTCACGATTTTCATTAATTTTTTATTAGACAAGAAACCCCGGATATTTTTGTAAAGGAAAAATATTCTTTGTTTCTTTTCAGCTGTGGCAGCCTTAACGGAACATCACTATTTACGGGACCCCCTGTATAACTGTGCAGTTATGGAAGTCGGAGGTAAGAAAATAGATAGAACCGAACAATCTTCCTGATTAGTTTTTAATCAACAACATGGCATATTCTGAATTAGTATTACAGCTATTAAGAAGAGACCATTTCTAATGAGAATACGTGTCGAAATAATTAAATAATTGATAAATCAGTTCTGTATCTAATTGGGATACTATTACGTTTAGTATTTTAATTATTGTTTGAATTAACGTGGTTATTATTAATTTATTCGAACCTATCGTACATTTATATCCTCATTCAGAATTCTTCTTTATTAATTACTATAATACTCCTTCAAAGCGCATCATTTTCTTACCGAACTGGGAGGTCAGCCTTTGTTGCTGATAGGAGAAACGCTTAAAACTCTTCCATCGTCAAGGGGTTTAGATAAGACACAATTGTACCTTTTTAAATTCCCCTTGTAATACGCTACGTCAACACCAATGGGCGTATCTCTCGACTCTCGTTTGTCCCTCTAGAAATGTCTCGCCCAAAGCGAGTTCCAAAGAACGCAGTCCAAAGTTAAACATGGGAGTCATTCCTCAACATAAATTAACCCAAACCTAACAAACACGCTCGATGCAATTATTTCGAAACTACCGGTCGTAATGCGAATTTCCTTCGCTTGCATAAAACGTCGCGTCGGTGGAAATTTGTAGCCTTTCCCCCCCCCCCCCCCCCCCCCGTCTGCAAGGGTTGCAACCCCAACGAACTCGCCATGGCTGCGGCACACCGTCCGCAGGATAAACTTAAACGTTCCCCGACTATCAAAACTAACGATGACAATGAACCAAAGTTTAACTAATTTCAGTACGTTTTACTCAAAAACGCTTCGGTTCTCGGTCCGGCATAATCTTCCGTGCCATCACCCTCTCGTTTCTCCTCTCGCCCCGTGTCTCTTTCTATCGGTAGTAACGAAGAGTAGTAAAAAAGCGGAACGTGGGAAGGTTCCAAGGGTGGTCGTTACAACGCGACCGAGAGGGACGGATGGTCTGACACAGAAACCACGACCTTCCCCCCCTCCACCTCCCCCCCTGCAGCCGCACAACATTTTCCCCCTGACCTGGCTTAACGGTAATTGACGTTTCATCCCCCTCCGCGTGCTCCGGAGTGCCCAATCTCCCCCCGTCTCGTCGCCCTTTATACCCAGTCTCCAGCTCCTTTGTTATCCTAATCACGAGAGTGACGTCGTTAGCCATGCTTCTCTGACCTGCACGCGTGCACGGCAGGTTTTATTTGTTGGCTAATTTATTATCCTAATTACTTTCCCAAGTGCACTCCACGCGACTCAGTCGGCTCGCGTGCTTGTTTCAAACCGGCGCGAACCTCGTTTTCGTGCTTCAACTCCCGTCTCTTCTGTTCCGCGTCTCGTTCACCCCACGCTAACCCTTTCCTCCGCAGTCCCGAAGGATTCATCATCGTGTTCTCTCGTTGACCTTTTTTCCCTTCGCTCCATTCTCTTGTCAGGATCTCGAGGAGAACGGCTTGTCCCGAATGGAATTCGAAATCGGAAGTCGGAGAGACAGAAAGAAAATCGATTGAATGGATTATGTTGGTATCGCGAATTCGGTTTGTTTTGGGGAAGGGTTGGGGTTTTGGCGGAGAGAAAGTAGTCCGGGGATTGAAAATTGTGAGAGAAATCCGGAAGGATTCCTTTTCCCCAGGTTCTGGAAAATGAGTATTCTGGATTGCCGGGTATGTTGAACTACCGTCGTGTTTTTCTGTCTCTTTAGGGATCTTTTGTTACTTTCCTATGTGTCACAGTTGTCTTTTACTACCGACTGCTCTTTTACCGACCTTTTTTACCCTCCCGTCAGGTTTTTCTCGTTTAATCAGGGCGGTGTGTTGATGTCGAAGAACGATCTTCTCTGAGATATCGGGAAAGAGGGAGGGACCGAGAGGAAGCTATACGCTGGTACCACAGATTGAACTCGTTTAAAAGAATTATGACTTCGGCTCTCCGCGAAAACAACACACCAATTACAATTTCCGTTGTAGCGAATGGCGATAATGAGAGAATGGAGTTTCGAGATTAGAGGGATGAAGTGTTACTAAACAATAAAACGTTAAGGAACGAAGAATGTGTTTTCAAGCTTTTTAGTATTATCCAATGATTCCTCCCGTATGTCTAACTGTTTTTCCTCAAAACTAATTTCATTTTAATTAAGTAATTATTAGCAGAATAGGTTATACTCTCATGTACAGAGTTAGCCATGCTAATGTTTCATATTCATTCTTTTTTAAGAAGATGAAATTAGTTAACACGTTGACTACTACGGCGATCATCCGTGACCGACGATGGTAACTTTTTAGCTTATTTATATTATGATATCTATCTTAATTTAATCCTTTTTTAAATAGCGCATTTTGAACTGCCCAAATGGGTAGAAAAGATTGTGCGATAAAGTGTGCCCTGTTTAACGATTAAAAGTCTTATTAAAACGTTATGTTTTACAGACTTTAAATTCTCCGAGCACCGTACAGAATAATGAAAGTTTTACCGTGATCCCAAAGCAAAACGTATAAAATGGGCGTGGCAGTCGTCGTGTTAGAGCAGAAATTGTTTCAGTCCTTCCGCTGTATCGGCCATCGCATAAAAAATAGAACATACCCTTTAAAATAAAACTTCAACCTTTATGATTAGTATGAATAGCTCCCAGGTGAAAAACTGAATAGGTAACTCACCTGGTACACGAATGATGTAATTCATACTTCAAACGCGTGAACGGTTTGCAAACTTGTTTTCTTTATTAAATATTTTTTTTAGTTATCCATTTTTCATTTCTCTCGACACATTTGTTTTCATCACACGTCAGTTTTAATATTCTACTTCTGATTGCTAGAATGTATTTTTTAAGCAACGTCTTTGTATATGCAAGATTTTTTCGCACTGATACACCAGAAATTTAATTCATCCACGAGCACTTTCCGATTGCTTTTAAAAACAATGCTTAACATTCCACCTGTTATTCGAGTTTCACTAATATTTAGTTCCAAAGTGAAGCCATAATTTACTCCCCCGTCAATTACTATTCTCGGTGAGCACTCGCAAGTTTACATAGATATTGTGTAAAATTCGGTAAAAAAATTTTACTGACAGAATTGTTGAAATTTGAAGTCCTCGTTTTCCATAAAATACGGGTGGACGTTAAATTTAACGTAATTGTATCTCTGAATCACGTTGCTGAAACAGTACTATGTAACAATCAAGTTAATAATTACGTTGATTGAGTTCATTCCGTTGTAGATATGGATTGAATTTCGTAGAGAATAGACACTCAAATTAGTGCGCGCTATTCCGAGTTATTGTACAGGGATAATAGGGTTCCTCGTTATTTCTTGCGTGATATATGCTCGCGTGCTTTTCAATGACAATGCGTGGCAATAGCTCCGCCGCTTGGTTCGAAATTCTAGCGATACATTAATCTTATTTACCAGAAGATTTCGCTTGTGTTTAACTCAATGAAGCGGAATGAAACCGTCTTGTGCATATCTCTGTGTGAAAGTCTAAGGAAGCGCTACATTTAAAAAAATTATACCGGTAATAAATAATTTTAAGATAAAAATAATATTTCTATACGCTATGGTAAATACCGAAATATTGTTGGGAGTTGAAACTGCGAATTGTAAGTTGTGAGTTGAAAGCTATTACCCACGTGTATTGTCGTTGTACCCACCGTTAAAAAAGGATTTATAGAATATCTTTTATAATTTCGATTAAATTGGATTCCTGGTAGAAACTTACCATACCTATATGACATTTTTTGGTACCCAGTTTTTCAGTGATCCATACTGTACGTACCTGCGTGTATTTTTATTATTAACGAATAATTATTTATTAATAACCGAACTACCTCAATTGTACATCGAGGTGGTAACAATTTCAGACTCACGTATGTCATGTTATTATAATTTGGCAAACATCAAACTGAAAATAACAGAAAAATTCCACTTCTCTTATTAAAAAATAATGTTTCATGGAAGAGACCATTAGCCATCGTATGTGATTCCTTCTTGTTAACGAATACGTAAATACCTGGTTCACGGATGTAAGATACCTTGCTGTATATGTATATGGTGTCACGTAAATGATGGTAGTTCGTCAAAGGTGTATACCTGTGACAATGCCAAGGGTTTTTTTTTAGTTCATAAAATATTAAATGTCAACCGGAAACAAAAGCCAATCAGAGAAGTACATGATAACCGGTAGCGCCAGTTGTTTATCATCGCTGAGACTAATTTAAGCGCATGACTATAATTAGCGACGGTATTTATCGCGTCTCTCTCTCTCTCTCTCTCTCTCTCTCTCTCTCTGCTTGGCTCATGGTTTTTGTTAATATCTCGTTAACTCTTTGAGGCACACAATTTTTAACAGAGAAAACCAAGTTGCACAGATTTCAGCACACCGCGCAATTCGCCAACTTTAATCATAACGGTGTCAACGACTCTCTAATGCGTTTTGACTCGTATCAGTTTTTGTTTTCACTTATTTACGCACTTACCGTTCGTAGCATTGCCAACTGAATGAAATTAATAAAATATTGAACTGTATGACTATGAGTGACTTAAACTTTTCAAGGCGGGTTAAAATATATCCTACCATGCATTAAAAGCTAAGCAAACGATGGAACAGTTTTTGGGACCAGATTGGAGTTATCCCAAGTATCACATCTTTAATGTATTATCACCATTTATGAGACACCCTGTATACTACGGTATCGGTATCTCTGGGGCGTTCTCCGACCTCTTTCATCTCCGCCATCCTGTTCATCGAGCTACACGACGTCTCGACGACGTCGCCGTCGACGGGACAAAAAGGAAGGAAACATACCGCCATCGGCACAAAGACGACTTTGACTCCTACGAAGACTTGTTCTCTTTTTGAGATCTTATACTTCCGGGCGATGCCACCGTTCTTAACAAATGATTATCGTCGTTAACGCCATTGATGTATTCTCGGCGACGCCTTTTTCATCTCTATTATAATAATGGCGAGTAGGTTGTGTCGATTCTCCACACGCCCTTCCTTGCTACTCTATGAAATATTTTCATGGCTCCCGCTCGTCCTTAGATCTCTAGTTATAATATATTCCCATCTTCTGCTGATGTTGCCTTTAAGTTTCTCTGAACGTGACTAATGCGTGAGTAGGTGGGATTGACTCTATTCAGTTTAGCAGCAATGGAAGTTGTAACGAGGTACTTCAACTGTGAAGTACCGTTTTTATAAATTAGTATTACCTTTTGCGGGCGAGAAAATTTTGCATTCGGCCGCAATGGGTCAACAACTGTTATTTAATTATACTTAAATACCCTCAGTTAGGTATTAAAATTGATACTGTGTATCCGAGATTTCGATACTGTTGCGACGCAAACCACACACATGACGCCGGTCGATGTAGAAGTAGTGGAAAAGATCAAATTCGGTAAGGTCACTTTTGGTTATTACGCTCTCTTTAGAAACTGCAAATTTGTATTTTTCACTTTGTTACATCCGTCTTAGAATTTCGACATTTTAACTGTATTTACTGTTCGGACCAATGAGCTTCATGAGTTTACTACGCACAGTAGACTCCCGTATAACGCGGTTAACCGTTCTGAGTTGTACGAATTCGCGTTATAAAAAATCGTACTGTACGAGAATTTTGTTCACATAACGCGTATAATCCATAGTAACGCGTTTGGAATGATTATTGCCGCGCTAACTTTTATTTTGTATCTACGTTTTACCAAATATGTTGGCATTTGGAAAATAAATGGCATATATACGCTGTTGGGTTAAAAAAGCATATTATTAATGTATGTAACAAATTTTTTTTTATTCCACCGAATGAAATTCAATTTGTGGATTTTATAGTTTTGCGCTTTGTACGTGGAATCGCGTTATACGAAAACAGTAGTCGCAATATCTCTGGCGCGTTATAGGAATTCGCGTTGCAGTAGTGCGCGTTATATGGTAGTCTACCGTATAGTAAATCATTTTGCCAAAGTTTCGTCCGGCGACGGCAAAGCCATTTTCCAGTAGCGGTATCTTGGGTATAGAGCATTCGGTTAAGGAACCAATCTCCACCAATAGGAAAAATGGAACAAGTCAGGAATCAATGATAAAATTAAAATTTCCACAGCCAATGAGAATTTTATAATGCTCGTGACATGCTCTTCCATATTTTTCGAAAACGTTTTGACTCATAGAAATAATTAGCCGAAAAGCAACGACTGTATGGTCAACGTACCTTCGTGCCATGTATTGCTAATTTAGCTAAGTCCCCGTTCGCCAATACTGAAGAATAGTACTAGTGAATGTATTAAACAATTTCCATATATATCTTTTTACTTGTTTTTTTTTGTAAGCAAATATTTTTTTTGAATACCTAAAGCATCAACAATCCGACATTATTGCCGTATTAAGTTGCTGAACATCGAGCCGTGTGATTTTCCAGCCAACGAACAGAAGAAAATCTGCGAGGTAAGAAATAACTTTCGGTACTTTCTGATGCTTTCCCACTCTATCCCCACATTTATAAAATACTTTCAAAAATCGGTTCTGCTGTTTATGGCATCGAAACGTACGTCGTTACTGCCGAATTGATGTTGACTGATATCCTTTCATCAGGTATCGATATTGAAAGTTGATATTGGGTACGCGAGATTTTGATACGTTGCGATACTTCGCTTTGACTACTTGAGTATCGAATTGTATGGGCATCGCCAATATGTTACCTATAATCGAGGTGTAGACAGGCGAAAGATTATAGAGTATTTCATGCTTTTCAATCGTTTTCAATTTTCAATTGACGAACTGGGCATAGGGGGTGAGGGGTTCTTATATCACTACTACGATGACTCCTTGCGTCGGTCGACACCCTTTTCTATATTTGGAAAAAGCTAATCAATACCTCGGGTAGATTGATCAGTGATGCAATAGACAAGAATAGATGAACGCGGTTGTTTGAACCCTCATTGTTTAAGTGATCAGTATATGTATCAGGTGGTAGTAACAGAAAGTTAGCCCGCTCTAGGTACAGTATTAAGAGTTTCTGAAACATTAAAGGTGTTTTCCGATGAGATGGAAAGTAAAAAATGGTTTGCCAAAATAAATATGCATTGACAATTATTGAACAACGATAGCAACTGCGATAAAGTGCAATATTTAATACACAGATGTATATAATGTTAGTCAACAAGTAACTAGATTGCTGCTCCACAACTGTTCTATTATTCGATATTTGATCGCGGACCCTGTTTACACGTGTACTCAATTGATGGCGTAGTTATCACCAGAGAATTTGAGCAGCATTATCGAATATTCGAGTATTCTGATTTTGAAAGGCTTTTTAGAGTACTCGGGTTATTTTGCTGAATACCGAATGCTTAATCTCGATTGAAATATTCACGCATCTGTTGCCAACAGTTTAACGCGTTAACTGCCACATCGCCTATAAACGGGTGACACGTGCATTTCACCAGTGGCCAAAACTGATTGAAGGATATCATGGCAGAATTCAATATCACACGGAAAAATTGTTCCAGGCTTTGCTAACAGTTCAGCAGTTACCGGGAGGGTGTTTTCAATAGCTCGGATGACCAGCAGTAAATTAAAAATGTATCGTTTAATTAGACTCGTATTTCTGAAATATTATTTCGACACTTGTTTTATTTTAACGCTATATATTTTTATATCGCATCGGATATCCGGGTAGTTGGACATTCCTAAAAGAATTACTCACCCATCCGCGTAGTTCAAAATCCCAATGTTTTGGATTAAGCACGAAGTTTACGACGTTTAGGAGATGGCACGAAGTTTCGAAAATTGCCCTTTCTGTTTTATTGCATTTTTGACTACGTTACGTATCTGCCGGTTTATTTCAACCGATATTTTTATTTTATTTCAACGATGATTATAAAATTGGAACGGACCGCCAGATCGGAGTAAATAACTTTAAATCTCTGGAAATTTTAACTACGTACCACAGGTGCTCAGTGACTCTGAATTACGACCACGTATACCATTAAATATATTTACTGGAGCAAGGATAAGCCCTTCTCAGCCGCGCAAATTAGTCCATGAAGCGATTAGCGATAAGGAAATTTTTCGAGGCCCTTTACGGAACAAGGTTCAAAGTTTAATTGACTGGAAGATTGGCCTCGCTAACCGGCGCGTAATCGGTACTTACTCAAAAAAACAACAACGATGTTCAACAAAACACCAACAAATTCCTATGCACTTTCCGTGTAATATCGTCAGAACAATGAATTAATATTTTTGAAATATATTTTCCTGTTTGCTTCCTTTTATTGTACATTCTGGAGTCCATGGTTTGCATTTGGAAAATTTATTGAAATTCCGGCGCTAATTGTGTATGCCTCAAAAATCTTTTTAAACAAAAATTTCACAAACAAATATAATTAGCAATCAAGCTTCGTTAACACGTACCCTACTACGTGTACAGTTTTCTGTTCACACTGAAATTCGTTTCTACCTCAAATGATATTTTTCTCATTAAACGTTTAAAAATACCAAAAAATAAATACCGTGTTAGGTATACATGGCGTAATAGTGACATTTAGTCAAACGCAGCTTGGAACGGAACGTGTTAATTGGATTTCATTTAATATACAGTTGTATGATACTAGAACGTGTCTCCGAAAGGGGTCAGGGAAATGTACACTGATTGGGGCGCAAAAAGTGTTTACATAGGAGCATAGTCTTGATACATTACTCAATTTCATGGTCGACAACGCAGTCTATCCATACCGAGGCACTGTAAAATCCTCAAACAATATAATTACTATCGTGATGTAATAGAAGATCGTGACGTAATCTTACAGGGATTATGCCTTGAATATTACAACCCACAAGTTTATCACCCCTCCATTATAAGTTTATTCCGGATTGGCACCAACTCCACGGGTTTTACGACCATATATCTGATGAATAAAACAACCTGCTTAACTTATTCGATGAATTAACAACAAATTATCAACAAAACGGGTTTTGAGTTTGACCATCTTTGGATACCTAAAAAAATTGGTAATAACGCGTAGGTGCGTGATAATATGCAAATTAGACAAAACTATTTTTGACATTTGTAGAATAATAGCGAAAAACAGTTTTCAAATTGTTACAGTGGGATCGCGCCCACTGATTACAGGAAATACACAAACGTTTTAAAATGTAATGAGGTCTCATATTACAGACGGGTCCGGCTGAAAGTTTGATCCAATCTCAAATTTTCTACGTTTGTACCTTTCCACCAAAATTCTCATTTTGCATGTAAATGAAACGTCAGGTTCTTAAGTAGTCACGTTTGATGGGGATGATCAAATACATTTTTGTTTCAAGCTGTGTTGTTTAATTTGCAAACGGTATATTATCAGTGGACTGCGGATGTTTATGCAAAATGCATTGTTTTGTGCCTTATTTTATGCACTTAATGAATGATTTAATGCGTTATTTTATTTTATCTAATACATACAATATTTTATACCTATCTTTCACACATATTGATGGCATTTGTTTCCCAAATCCGTTTAAAATCAGTATAAAAATAATGCATTTTGCATAAACATCCGCAGTCTAATTATCAGCGATGTTAATCGATTGTGTTTATATTGTTTGAATCGTATATGATTTATGGTTGTGTGTAATAATCAAACTTAAATAAGAAAATTACTGTAAATTATTTAATTTGCGGTATGTTCAAATAATTTGATACGCTATTATATAAAATGTTACTAATTTTCAATGGACGTGTTGAGGGAGGGGGGTTCGGTCATTAAGGCTGGACCGTGAACGTGGTAAAGCAACGATGTTTTAGTTCCAAACAGTTTTGTCTAATCCATATTTGCCGAGATTTCAGCGAAGGGTTTTTAAATGAAAGTTCGAATTACGTACATCTCAGAATCTAAAAAAAGAAGATCAAAGCACAACAAACCAGTGTCTAGATGCGGGTGTTAAAAAAAGCGCCAAGGTCCCCGTGAGAGCAAACTTATGAAAGGTGAAGCTGAATTATTATTCAGCGTGGAAACGCGGACATCAAAAAGTGGTTTGCATGTGGTCGCATTGAAAAACCACTGACACCTACCACCGCCTGTAGCCCCTGCGGTTTAACGTCCACCCCTCGGACCAGCCCTTCTTTTTTCCGGCCAACCCTTAATTTCTACGCTTATCCCAAACGGACGAAGAAACGTGAGATGATGAGCAGATTAAACGCGGCCATCGCGTGGAGCTGCGACTTTCATTGGAGCCACGAAAAATTCTCTTAACGAGCGACAAAAGATTGCTGGTTGGGGCTCTGATTTCGGATACCTCTCATTTCACCGATCGAAGATTTCTCTTGCTGGCGATTGCACCTCCATGTTCAATTACTTTCATTAATCGTTCTCTGAAAACGTCGGTTGACGAAGCACGTGATAACTAGTGCTGTCGGATTGCAAACTTTTTCAAAACTTATCTTCGTTTCAAGGTATATTTGTCTTTGTGCGACGGAAAAATGTCGCAGAACCGTGCACGTTCCTGAAACGCATAACAACATTTATTTACCGTTTAAAGGAAACCCTAACGTTCAGGGAGTGAAAACAGTAAGTGAACATTTTTCTTTAGTCTAACAGACAATTCAATGTTGTGTACTAAATAACGTACACACGAACAAGGGTATCGATCTTTGAGACCGAAACTGAAATTCTATAATTTGGCTGAACACAACTAATTTGTTAGTAGTTATACTCATTTGACGGTTATGCCAAATGGTACTTCAGCCTTAAATATTTCGTTGCAGGTAAAAACTGTTAAACGACTGTCGATGCTTCGCAACTTGTATTTACGTCCCTTTCCATAGCGTTCACGAATTATGCTGAACCACACAAATGTCGAGTATTTCTAACGTGCGTTCCAGCTCTGACAGCCGATGATCGGTCATTTCTGAATGACTGCGTTTCAGCGAATAGCGCCAATCCTACATCGCTCCTGGACCGCTTCCATCGTACCTATTAGTTCGTAGTTGCATTAACGAATAGCACCCTGTAATTACTCTCTTTTAGACCATCAAAGCGAAACCAGTACTTTAGCCGAAGGTGTCCTATTTGAATTTTGTACACGAAAACTGTGTCCTGTCTGAATTACTTTTTCATGTCTACGAAAGAATGGTTAAAATATCTGGGTGCCATTGCTGACTAAATATCGACAATACTGGGCTGGCATAGGTTGTTATAACTAGACTGCGGATGTTTATGCAAAATGCATTATTTTGTGCCTTATTTTATGCACTTAATGAATGATTTAATGCATCACTTTATTTTATCTTATACGTACAATATATTACACATATGGTCGATTCCACGTCAAATCGCACAGCTAAATTCTTCGAAATTCTGATTTTGAGATATGTTATAGAGGGAGGTGAGACAAGCCACCCGAATTTTTTTTTTATTTTTTATTTTGACTTTCGAGGAGTTATGAGACTTTGAAAAATTGCGACACTTTTTCTGCAAACATTTCTAGGCGCGGTCTGGCTTGCCGTAGAATAATTTGCTTTTTTAAGTTCGATTCAGAAAAGATTGTAGTTTAACGAGAATTTTCAACCCATTTCAAAAAGTTTATTTTTCAACGCATAATTCATAAAAATAAAAAATAGTCGTTAATTTGACGATCTGGGCCCTCACCGAAAATTATGAAAAAATTATATCCTTGTAGCGCGTTTCAAGACGAAGAGTTTGCAAAAAAAGGCAGCCCCAAACACGTAGTAACTTCGGAGTAATTCAAGAAAAAGTGTAACCGCCTCGAAATTACTGATTTTGCCAGCAAGGACGCTGAATTGGGAGGTGGGGGTCGTTACGCAGGGCAGCGGCACCTAAGAGATACGCGATAAAACATTGAAACTGATTTTTATCGGGAATAATCGTTGGTGCTCGCGACTATTACGCATACCACCGTGTGTATGCATCATCAAGGCACCCTCGTGAATTTATTGAGAATTTTCGGGAATGGCCTTCATGTGTTTTTAACTGATTGAGAACACGTAATGTCAACACGACTCGTCATCGCGTCATCGCGCAGTTATGTGGGATATCGCGTATATCTTAGGTGCCGCGGCCCTGCGTAACGACCCCCACCTCCCAATTCAGCGTCCTTGCTGGCAAAATCAGTAATTCCGAGGCGGTTACACTTTTTCTTAAATTACTCCGAAGGTACTACGTGTTTGGGGCTGCCTTTTTTTGCAAACTCTTCGTCTTGAAACGCGCTACAAGGATATAATTTTTTCATAATTTTCGGTGAGGGCCCAGATAGTCAAATTAACGACTATTTTTTATTTTTATGAATTATGCGTTGAAAAATAAACTTTTTGAAATGGGTTGGAAATTCTCGTTAAACTACAATCTTTTCTGAATCGAACTTAAAAAAGCAAATTATTCTACGGCAAGCCAGACCGCGCCTAGAAATGTTTGAAGAAAAAGTGTCCCAATTTTTCAAAGTCTCATAACTCCTCGAAAGTCAAAATAAAAAATAAAAAAAAAATTCGGGTGGCTTGTCTCACCTCCCTCTATAACATATCTCAAAATCAGAATTTCGAAGAATTTAGCTGTGCGATTTGACGTGGAATCGACCATATATTTTACGCATATTGATCGCATTTGTTTTCGAAATCCGTTTAAAGTCAGTACAAAAATAATGCATTTTGCATAAACATCCGCAGTCTAGTTATAAGCAATATCGTTTATCATGTCTGGTCCATTATAAATTATCGTTATTGGGCCTAAATTATAAGGCATCGAATAATTCAATCAGTGTTTCAACGTTTGGATGTATCCATATAAAAGTACTCTTCCGGAATAAATAAATGGTCAGTTGCCCCACGAGTTCCCGTGACTAAACGCATAATCCCACTGCTTTAACAGTGAGGGTGGGCCTATTGCTGTCTATACCACTGATGTTTGCTCTGCACTGTCCATTGATTCTTCCTAAACAGCTAGTTTGGTCTTCATCAATGAACTAATAGATAAAATACAATGTACACAAGGCAACAAACTAAACAATCGTGTTGGTCGGTGCCTGAAGTGGCGACGGTGGTGATACAGGACCGCCCAATTGCGTGGCTACACGGTAGTCAATTTATTCCAACTTGGATGTAGATGTAATGCAATTATAACAAAAATAATAGTATTCTCTTATTACGTTTCACCGAATGGATTACCAGTAATCTGAAATTGACGTGACTCGTTTAATTGGCACGTCATTGCCATGCTTAAACATATTTCGTGCCGATCGAAAAGTTGTACCTAAACCGTTTTATTTAAACCTATCGAAAAATACCAAACAAAGTTGATGTATGCTACTCAACAAAATTAAAGATCTTAAAATCTTCTGGCTCTATATGATAAAAAGTTTTAGGGGATTCTATCTGTGCACATTTTAAAGTGCGAGGCTTCTACTTTCGTCTACCGCGAACCATTTTTCTATACGAATATCCAATTTATTTTGACACAGAGTTCTCTTGCGATACGAATGACAAATCGCCACCGCACGCGCAACGATATATCGTTGTTGGTACTTTTCACAAGTATTGCTAACAACCGTATATCGTTATTCGCCACAATAAGATTTAAACCTTTATAATATACTAGACTTCTAGCGTGCATTCTAGTGGATCTTCAGAGAACATTGTGGTACTGTCATTGAGAAATGAAAAATGTGAAATGTGAAGATCTTGCCTTCTTCCCGATAGTTTTCGTAGTTTATGATGTAAATTTCTTCACTATTTCTTAACAGACACATTAGACTGTGGTTTAATATTAATGCGACGATGATGCGTAGGACACTGAAACGTAATGTTCTCAACCACGAGAGCAGGATAGAACGGAGGCAGCATCACGACCTAAATTGACCATATACGTCTCAATGGTTCTGTTCAGTTCTGCCTGTCCCGGTCAGCATTCCAGTACGTTATACATACAGGTCAACGGTCAATATTGAACGAACGTCTGTGATCTCTCAGCCGAACTATCATCCTCAACTAACGAATGACCATATTTTCACGGTTTATAGAAACGATAGCTTGAGACGTTGAAAGACTCTCGAGTGGGTTATGACCATTTTCGCCAACTTTGAAGCACCAGCTTACATGCAACAACTTCTTTGTTTTGTTTGCGCGGACAAGCGTGTGGACGAGTGAACTGTAGAGTTTTTAGAGCCTCCCAGGGCAACAAATGACTCACCACCTTCCCCTGGCCGGTTTGCGTCCCTACCATTATTCTTTTGGCGCACACGAAGGGTAGCCCTTTGGCCGATAAGAAAATGCAAAATAATCGCGCGGGAAAACGTGCGATGAAGTAACTGATGGGGTATCCTACGTGGGGAGATCCGATACCGCGGTAGATCATGAGAGCCATCGTTGCCCAGGTTTGCTTTAGAAGTACGCAAAAACAGAAGAGGGATTCGAAAGACTGTTCGAAGTCGCTATACGATATCTATGTTTCTACTCTATCTCCCTGAATTTTAAACCGTGATAATATATCCAGCGTGGGTCTGCTTTAAAACACTCAGTGTAATGTGTGTATGCGTGACACCGGGATCGAGCCATTACTTATACCGCGATTTGATAAGAAGCACGTTCAATAGATCGAACTAAGATTTTCACTTTTGTTTAATTTCTAGAACATGTGTGTTCAAGCTTTTGGCATTCTGGGTCACATTAAAAGAATAAAAATTGTTCCTAGTCGAGCATGAAATATATTACGTCTAACGATAGTCGTTGAATAACGAAGTGTGTAAATAACGTACGATATATGATATCCACCCTGACGAATAAGCAAAAATGCCCTTGCGTAACAATCAATCACTTATTTTAGAGCTGAATTTTTTGCAAAAAACACAATGTATATTTCTGGAGACTTTCTACACACGTATGTTAACGGCATCCTGCGACAATTTTTGAAATAAAAACTATTAGAACGCCGCAGGAATCGAAAAAAAATAAGTATATAAAATGTCAATGTTTTCGCGAAGTTTACGATTTTACTTTCGACCGCGGGCGCGGGTTGGACAACCCTGTTCTAGACGATTTAACACGAATTCGGAAGTTACGATGAGGGGTGTAGGAGCACGAAATTCGTCCAACTTGCTGCGAAGAATTTTAATTCACGACCAAAGTACGATTGCGAGGAATACTTGAGATTTATTCTTCCTAAATATTCTTCTTCGGGAAATTTTGAATAGTAAGAGTATCCGGCGATTATCTTCGCGCGGAGCGATTGCGAAAGTGTACGATGGAGGTAGGAAATAACTATATTGTTTTAAAGCAATTTCCGTGATTCACTGAACGCCTGTCTTCGCAAATACGTATCGTGTTTCTTCGGTAGTGTTGCAGAACCTAAGTGGTGTTTATCGTTAAAGAATGTTTGAGATGGGTTCCTGTGGCCTAAAACGAAACTTCTTAAAATTGTCGTTGTTTAAGATTAACGTTTTAGAATTGTCCAGGAATATTGCACGAGGCTATGGAATATTTTTTCGTCTGATATTCTATAACTGTATTGGAAATACGAAACAGGCTTTATGTTATTCCATACTTAATGTTATAATCGCCAAACCGTAGTCGCAGATCATATAAAAAAAAACTAATCCTGTTGTAGATAATAAGAATAGCACGTTCAGATCGATCATTATACTTTTTGTCTTGAAACTTTTTGAACAGACTTCGTATAACGATTTATACCAGATCTCCGTACTTATATGATGTTTTATATTTCCGATAAATTACAGTACGATGTAAGAAGACGAGAATAGACAAAACAATAATCAGCGAGCACACATAACGAAAGAAATGAAAAATTAATCGCTACCTCCAACCACTACCGATCCGAGCACCCGGCATTCGCGGCAGGTACGCGAGGGCAAAGAAGAATCACGAGGAAACCCTTGAAATTGACGGAGAGCAAAGGGTCTTCGCTTGTCCGAGTGTCGAGGAGCTTTTTTCTGCGTATTACAGACCTTCTTTCCCCCACGGATGACACTGACGAATGCTCGCGCCATGGGAATTATCTCGCATAAACTCTACGAGGAGAGCTGTCCACAAAGACCACCTGATGTTCCCCTGGCGATACGAATGACCGGGATAAGTCTGTGTGTCGTTTTTTGTTGCGCATCTCAATCCATTTTGATCATACCGGAGAAAATGGTGGAGGAGTGTACAAGAGTCGTTCTGTAGGCGACGCCAGAAAAAATATCCCAGGGAATTTTACCGTGTCGAAGACGTTTTTTTGGCCTATGATTTTCACGTGACAGGTGATGCGGAAAGAGAATCTCAGGATGTTTACTTGATATTCCGCGATAATTGCGTGTTAATGTATGCTAGTAATCGAGAACAATAATTAATCACATTAAGTGAAATCAGAATACATTTACAAGTACGCAACAAAAATTATAATAAACGCTTGATTAATTGGATAATTCAGATAATTCGGATAATCATGAGTAAGCAAATTCGTATAGTGTAATAAATCTCACTTGACGGTATGAAACTAGTAATTGTAGTAACGAAGTTATATTTGGCTTGCTTTAAGTTCTCTATTTAATTCGCTGCCGAAGAACTGCAGAATTAATGAATTTCCCGTGATTCATAATTTATAATTAAGCTCTGCTTTATGTATTTTTCAATTCATGAAGTTGAATCAGATTGCAGATGAATAGAAAAAATTCTTCAGTGTACGTTCATCACGATATTATACGAAAGATCGAGTACTCGAACCGAGCCTTTTATACGTCGGTCGACTTTGACCTCAGCAATTCTCTGTAACCGCGTTCAATGCGATGATGATAAAACAGTTGAAAAATTACATTTCAATTAAGTACTTGTTACATTTTCGAACATTCCATGTGATCATCGTGGAATTTAATACTACCTTGATTTCAATGAATACTTTCCAATTAAGTACAATAAATGAAGTAGGTAGTAGTTTGTATACGTACCGCTCGATTCCACTAAAGCGATACTTACCCTAGTAACACCAAACATACAATTAACGTATTGTTACGTATAAAAAATAATTTTTAAGTCTCGCTTCTTAGTATTAACTATATATCTTGTTGTAAATATATCGGAAATATATGTAAATAACAAATGTTTCTAAACTATAATTTTTTAATTATACGTACACTGGTACATTTGCATGGTACACGGACTATTCGGGAATGTGTGTTACAAACTTTGAGGGTAGATACAAAGCGATGGTCGAAAGGAATAAATCAAAAGAAAATTCGGATAGCTTATTGGACCCCCCCCCCCTATAACATATCTCAAAATTGGAATTCCGAAGAATTTACGTCTGTACTTTGGCGTGGAATCGACTATATACAACAAGTTTTGAGTACTATTCTATCTGTTGAACTTACTTGAATTCGTGTCTACTTATGGAATTTAATCTCATTTTCGGACAAAACCAGCCTGAACAAAATTTTGCTTCAAAGTTTCTTTATTATAAGCAGATCAGCGTCATCGATCCACGATGAAGTACAAAGAGACAACGGTCATGTAGTGTGAAATGTAAGAGTTCGAACTTTAGTAGAACCCGAGACACGCGTACCACAATTCCGGCGAATTCGCGAATCGGAATTCAAGGAGCGACAATAACTTTGGCATGAGTCGACATTTCAATATCACGCACAAACGTCAACTAGTTAATTAAGATACCAACTGTCCCTGATTAAGCTAACCGGGAATGGGTTCTGATATGGAAACCTTCGCCCCGCGTTAAAGATGAAAGACGCGTAGAGCTCTCCCAGTAGAGCGTCTCTCCAGCAGCCACCATGGGGCTCTGGAAGCAAGACTGTGTGCACAGTAAATATTAGTGTACCGGTATATTTCATATGAAAGAACTCTTTGGATCTCACAGAATTAATTTCCTTTGAGCGGGTAGTGTCGGATCTGAAGGGCGCCATTTCTTACACGTTTAGCCTCATTAAAAGTAACTTTCCGGGAAGATGTAATCTTCTTCCATGCTACAATTATTTTTGTTCAGATAATTTTTTTTAAATCTCACGTTGATGGGTCCAATCTTCTGTCCGATTCCAAATTTCTTCGTGACACGTTCGAACCTCGAAATTATGTTACGTACATTCTACAGATGGAATGAATATCAATGTTAGCGTATAGATCGAATGCCAAAAAACTTTTTATGATATATAGTTACAAGAATTCAATGATTTTTAATTTTGTTGAGTAACGTACATCAACTTCGCTCGGCATTTTTCGCTCAGTTACAACTTTTTCTGTCGCGAATAATATGGTTAATCCATAATGTATTTGCCTACCATTCCTAGATGCATATGTGTACATTCGCGGAGAAATTGAAGAAAAGTTTTGTGGAGACGCACATACTTGGTTTAACGTGTATCGCGCGGTTGCAATTTACAAATTGGCCATAGCACATTATTGTTAATTTTTACGATTCGATAAATTTTCAACTGGAAACCACACTATATTGCATTGATCCTTTCAGCGCTATTACCTCATTTATGTGTTTTCCCTCAATCATCCAACATGGATTAGTTAATGCGCAGGAATACAACAATTTCTTATTTGTAATGTCGATTGATGATGTAATTGTCGCATCAAGCAATTGCTTGTCTTAAAACCCACGTATAACCCAGATAGGCCGTCGGCGTGGACTCATTTCTGTTTATAAGAATGAATCTCCATAACTTTCTTTCCGAATCTAAACTTCCCTCGCTATGTGATACCCCCAACCAAAATTCTCAATTTTCTCATTGCATAACGAGGTCCTCGCATACGTTTCTCTAACGTAAGGAGTATTAGCGTACTGTTATCCGGCCAGGGGTATAGGCGCAATTTCAGCAATACGACTTCGGTCAGGCTAAGTTTGTTCATGATGTTCCATGATAATTAGAGGGATCGTTGCCAATTAAGAGTTGGAACTCAGCGTAGAATCGATGGAGGAACTTTATTGGAAATGATTTATTCTACTAATTCGTTCAAACGCTGCTCTACTTTCACTCACGCTCGCGGTTACAAAAGCTGGCTTGGAAGTTAACCACTTTGCCTAGGGTATACAATACCGAAATTCCAAGACGGTTACGGTAGATGCGCAGTTACTCTGTAGCTGATCGTTCATTTTTTTCTTCGCCAATCTAGTCTCAACTTGACCTCCGACATCGGTCCCGAAACTTGCCGGGCAGACCACGTATATGACCCGTTAAGAAGTTAATTGTTCGGCTCAATTTATAACTCAATTGACCGTTATACGGGCTTTCTTTCTCTTTGCCCCTTAATGGGCGCTTGACGAACAAAGACATTCCCACCAAGTGACAGTATTTTCCTTCACTTTTCCATCTTTGTTGACGAATCCAACGAAAACTGATTCCACGTCAGGGAAATAGTTAACCAATAACGACAGAGAAGATTTTACTTGTTTTGAAACGGACAGATTCCACTCAGACAGCGAAGCCGACTAACGTTTAGTCTCTGTACATATCATTCTTTCGAACACTTGCAGTTTTTATATCTTGTTTTAAATTAAACTCTGACAATATTCCTACTACTATTCCCAATATTCCTAATATTAGTTCTTGATACTACACTTAAATTAAACATTGACCAAACTCCAAATATTTATTTAGAATAAGTCTCGAATATCTTAATCCGTATTCGCTTAGTGTGAAAGCGTCTTAATCGCACGGGAATTAATCCACGGCCAACGTCACACCAAACGCCGTCATAGCTTGACGCAACACGACACGTCACAACTATTGGCGATTCATGGTAACATGCCCGCGATAGCTATTCATGGAATATTACTTTCTGTTTTAGTGTGCAATTGTGCATATAACAATACGTTTTGCCGTTATAAGAAGTGACTAACTTATGTATACCGGTTTGAACAAATCATGTGTGGGCATCAACGTCGTTTTAAAGTGTTAATGGGAATTTAACTTGAACACTATTTCCTTTGTGATCCATACAGTTTGTGGATTATGAAATATTCACTTTGCTAGGTAACAAGTATTTCCGGGTTTCAATACCCCAACTGTTTAACCACGATCAGGTCTCTCTATGGGATACATTGCAAATGGCATTCCTTTAATTCAATGAACTGAACGATCAAAGACAAATTAATCATTCCAATAGTACTACCCGTACACGTAGTAATAGAAAATTTAACCAACCCGTGTAAGATTCTGGAATTCTAAATTTGTGTTATATCACGAGTTTTGCATCAATATGTTTGTCATTTTTTTAAACTAAATCCCAGTGGCATTTCACTTAATTTCTCCGAAACTTCCGCTGTTGCCAAAATCAACTTAGGACTTTTGGTAAAATCGCAGTGTCTCAATTACTTGAATTATGCCATTTTTTCCCGTTAATTCAATGAACTAAATGATCGCAGACAATTTAACTTTTCCAACAGTAATATCCGTACACTTAATAATAGAAAAGTTTACCAATGCTATAAAGATTATAGAGTCATATGTTTTATATTATCTGTTTTTCATTAATAAATTCATCATTTTGTTCAAGTAATCTTGAAGCATACTTTATTTTATAAGTCATAAACCTCCACTGATACTGAAACCGACTTAGGATCTTTGGCAGAGTCGCAGAGACGTTGAGTCTCCAAAATTTAAAAATGTACAACCTCCCACCCTAGCACGGAAGAGTAAATAAATATGATGTCACGAAAACAACCTATACCAGTACTAGACAATGTAAACATAGTAATGATAATTTTTCGTAACCCTTAAAATTATATAAAATCACTGAAATTTTTAACATTTATACTATATTTCCTAGAATATCTCGTATTGCGTCCCATAAACATTCTGCACGATTATTTGACAGTTCCCTTATTCGAACGCTCTCAGTTCGGATAATGGAGGTTCTACCGTATATTACAATCATGCTATCGGCTACCACAATAATACTATAATATCTTGATATTTCAGCGTTGTAAGTATAAGGTAGTGTAATAAGATTCGCGTCGTAACCGATCAATCCTAAAAAAGTTGATCCATTAAAAGATTCTGTAGGTGAAGGGGAAAGTTTTAGAAATGTAATTAAATACATCGCAAATTTGCTATTTAAGTCGAAATTCAAAAGCAGGCGACAGAAAGTGTGGTCATCCTCAGAGCTATGGTTATTATATGGAAATTTTTACGCAACATAGTGATTTAAAAAAGGGATTTATGTTGCCCAAATGGATGATCAGGTCTCATCGTCATGGGGGCCGGGTTCCAAGTATAACCACAATATTTTTTTCCGTACAAGGGACTCATTGCACCGAGTCGACCTACTTCCCAGCGATTCAGACTCTTTACCGCCATTGCAAAAAAAGGACTGTAAATCGTAAAAAAAAAACACCTCGACGGACACGTGCGGAGAAAAAAAGATAATTACAAAAATGCCTGGAGCGTGAACGCAGAACTTCTTGCGGCAATATCCTCGATTTCTCGTGTAATTTTCCGGTTCGAACAGGGAATATCCGTTATGCGAATAACTGGCGGTGGTATTCCGAGAACGTAGAAACGTAATCAGAGAGTGCCAACGGTGAAGGATCGTCCGGTTGAAAAATCACGAGAAAGAGAATGTTGGGGGATGATCGGGCACACGTGGAGGGGTATGTATGTAAAGGAGAGGAAGATAAATGAAGCTGGTCCCGCGTCAGTCGTGATATACAAAGGATAACTTGGTATGTAGAATGCCCAGATATGCAAAGCACAGAGCAACAGAGTGCATTTCCAAGCTGTCTAAAGCGATACCTCTCCCTTGCCATATTTTCGACGAAATATCGCGCGTTGCAGGGTTAATAATAATTCTGATAGAACCGTTAACTAAGGACCACTGTTAAATGCACGGATAAGTGTCTACACAATTATACCGTTGAATACACGCTTAGTGTTTGCACGATGCATTTACCCGCGTTATTATTTAAACGATGCGCCTACCCTCCGCGTTATAGCGTATGCAAAAGCTTTGCGCTTTCGTCCCTTTATCGTTCTTCGTTGCACCTATGGCAACTTAATAAAAGTTTAAACGACCCCCTTGGCGCTGTTAATGTACCGTTTAAAGTAAATACGCTACACGATAATATGGCGGGACATCCTTGTATGTTTTTATGTTTCGCACGATCGAAGAGATGCGAAACATATTTGCATTTTTTTCTACAAAGTACATCTCGCGTAATCGACGACACGAGGGGCTTTTAAAATATGCGTTTGGTTTATTTGAACGTCGTGCAGTGCATAAGAAACTAGATTATACTCATTCTTTAAAGAGTAAACTGAGATTCCATTTTTTTTTTAATTGTTGGATTATGTCATTGACAATGCTTTGACTCCCTCTTCTTACTGAAATGTGTTATATAATGTTCGTGTTTCAGTGATCCATACAATGTCTTTGTAGACGATCTTCAGGTTTTTGCAACCTGTCCGAATAACCGCTTTTAATCAATGGACCAAAATGCTTCTGATCAATATACATTATTAAAGCCAACAGTCCTGCAGTATTTTCAGTAATATTCAAACTCAACGATCTCACCGATATTATCTGAAAAGTTACAAGATATTACGATACCATTATTTTACCGTGTATTATAATTAAGTTTCGACGGAAAAAGGAGAGGTTCTTTATCTACGGTCCATCTCCTTGGCACGCATCTTAAAGAACTCGACAAACAAACCAACGTACCGCCAACGCGGGGAGTCTGGTAACGAGCGAGGAACGGGAGCACGCAATCGATAAGCAGCTACGGAAATTGAGTTCCTGAATTCTGTATTCAGAATTTATGTGTTCAGATGAAGTAACTTCGTTGGCTACTTTATCCAATCGTGCGACGAGATCAATTTATTCAATTGCCAACGGCGAACTTCTTGTAACTAAGAAAATACTTGCAAATGTGTGTTAGCTTTGATGAACGGTCGCTATTTCCATAATGGTTTTACCCTCCAATCAGTGTGTTTACGGTATTCTCGGTTCATCAGAAACTTATATCTCGGAGTTAATTAAATTAGTTAATTAATTCCATGGGTTGTTTTTACTTTTTGACTTTGATACCTGTATCGCGTTTATATGAATATATAACAATTTAATTTCCCGAATTGAACCCTTGCGTTAAATTCAGATAACGAGCACATATCTCTCTCTCTCTCTCTCTCTCTCTCTCTCTCTCTCTCTCTCTCGATATTATATTAAAAATATTTATTATTATACAGATATGCAGTAGAATATCTATATTCCGATCTATATATAGCTATACACATCAGGTTGACGATGCTTCATGTAAAAATTTTTTCGACAATGCGTTGTATGTTGTACAACGTTCATCATTCTTAAAAATTATAACACGCGGCAACAGCGAGAGGCTACGTAGTAAAACTTCCAAACGAACTTGAACTTTTCAATTTCTTAAACAAGTTCAAGGTGAGATAACAGTTTTATACACTGTTATGTTGGTCGTATTACGAGATAATGTCCCACTAACTAACTTTGACTTATCATTTCATTTGATAAAGTTAAAAGGATAAAGTATCGGTCACGCGATAATAGTAAATCACAATAGTTTCTATCGAAAAAGTGCGCGATAGTATCTATCAACTATCGTTATCCTTTGCGTTCACCTTACCATCTCTCGCCGATAGTTCAGGATACGTCGTCCTATGAAGTTCACGTGGTTGCCGTGACAGTGAAAGTGCGATAGTACGCAACGTTAGGTCACGCGACGACGGTGTGTGCAATGGCTCCTATCACTATCGTAGAATCACTGTCACCTATCATGCAAGCATGATAGTTTCGTAGCACTTCCCGACGCCTACCATCGCACCGTTCGCACGGTGACACTATCGCGATAACGCCCATCACGATAGAAACTATCGCGACTTACTATCGTCGTGTGACCGGGGTTTAACGGAAAGATTTAGTTTCCTTTTTCTTCCGTAACGCTAAAGAGCAGGAACAACTTCTAAAGTAGCGCCCTCCCTTCCGATCAGTCACAAAATGCGTCACACGACCAAGAAACTTTCAAAAGGGCATTTGAAATGGAGTAGAAAATTGGAGACAATCGGGAAAGTATTTCCGATATTGGAAAAGGCATAAGCCATAAAATGGATCACGAGCGGCAAACAAGATTGACTGCTCCATTATCATTTTAGAAACAACAAAATAAATCTCAACAAAGAACAAGACATCGAATTAGGCTGTTTAAGTTTCGATGGAATGAACGGAAACGCTAATGTTGGCTGGAAAAATAATCGATTATTAACCGTCCATACAAAGTCAGACTTTTCGATTTATACGATGTGGTAGTTTAAACAAGGAGATTGTGGTTATGAATTTGTATTGACAGCATATTAACACGTAAAGATTTAATTCCTGTTTTATTAGTATCAGAACAGTATTTAGATAATGTACTGATTGTAACTTAGTTTAGTATTTAAAAACCCTGAAATTAAACCGTAAATAGAACGTTTTGTTTTATTAAATTCGTTCGGGTTACAATGTTGAGTATACACGACCGTGATTATAAATGGAATGTTAAATGCGTTCTACTACATTATATTGGATACCGCGATTTCACGAAGCCTTTACGCGCAATTATCTGTAACGACAGCATTACAAATTCTCTCAAGACAATTTGATTCAATAGCTGAAAGCGATAGATCTGAAGACGTTTCGTACTGTCTGTAAATTTTGTAAGGTCTTCAGAAATTCTGAAAATTTTATAAATTTTGGTGATCTTAAATCGAAGGGGGTGAAGGTCAAACATTACAGTTAAGCACATTGAATACATATCATACGTAAAAAAACAATGAACAAATATGCAAAGCATTTACATAGAACGCGAAAACATTTATTTCAAAGTTCTCAAGATTATCAAGCCAATATTTCCCTCAAATTGATGTAAAAGTGTCTTGTAATCAGAACTCCGTATGACCGTTTTTTGTTTTCGAAAATTTGTCAAAAGAAAGAACGTACCGAAATCCCAGCAATAATTATCACGGTAATATTACCAAATACTATGGCGTGTCAAAGTGTCCTTCTCCCTTACTTAAAGGTACGTAAACAAACCGAATCGGATTATCATTATATAGCCATAATGATTAATAATAATAAATTTGTAATCACCACCCAATGAAAATCTCCGGTACAATCACGCTTCTAAAGTTACAACCTCGCGCAACAGTCGTGTTATCGATCATTACACTGTTAAGTTCGAGACTGCGTTGCTGAATTTTTTATCATCAAGAAATATATAAAGCTTCTACAGCCTCGGGCACAGTCGAATCAATCGCCCTAATACATTCAAATTTCCTCTCCCCACTCCCAATTTATTTGTTAAATCTACCGAACGAAATCTCAGAAACGGAGGTCAAGCGTACGCACACGCGCGCGCGTTACAACACGAAGGTTCATCAAACATCAACTTACCAAACAGTGGTGCGAAATCACCCCTCCACTTCAATCCAGAAGCGCGAATCCGCGTGCTGCTGACTGTTCTCTGCATCCGTTCCTCGTGCCCGGAATAATCTCTATTGTCCGAAACACGATTCGCCTCGATTCACTCCCGAAAACGTGACAAACACCAGGACATGGGAGATAAGGGGGAAAGGGGGGAGTGATGAGAGGGGGTGGTTTCCCGTGTTACCAATGCCCCGAGCAAACAAGTTACAAGGGCACGCACATGTGCACCGCGGGTCGAGGGGGGGCAGGACACGTTTCCACCTGGTTCCTCGAGGAGAGCGTACGCGACGACGTGTACCGACTGGCTAACTAAGCAGAGCTCCTTGTAGCGTTTGTTCCGTTGGTCGTGTTTCGTCGATCGCGTTTGTTTTGCACGCGAGCGACTGGTTCCGCGTAGTTTGCGTTCATCGGGACCATTTAGCGGGGATGATTATAAACACGATAATCCTTCGTATCGTCCGTTTCGTACACGGCCGAAAGTCAATTCAATTTCGTTTCTCCTGTTTGACGATTGGAGAGATTTATCGATGTATGAATGATCGTACGTGATTAGGATAATGCACTTTAAAGTTGGGGGAATTGGTATTCTATCTCGATACCAAGACGATTGATTCCGAGAAGATTGCTTATTCCTAGTTTACGATAGTTCGAAATCGGAAATCCTTCCTTCCGATGGAATAGCTTAGAATCTTTGTGTCCAGGAAACCAGCTTTCAGAATAATTATCGTATCTTTGGTATGAAGGTTGTGTGGGTCATCGATAGGTCAGTTAAAATTGTGAGTTACATTGGATTTCGGAGGTCATGTTTCGTAAAGAGACCTCGTGGAGTATCGTTGTCCCGTTTTTAAGTAATTCGGAGCACTGTTCTCACGACGAAGGTTCAGGGCAAATCTCAAAACAGACTCGAAGATATCCGAGGTTCCCTTAAATTCTGTAGTTTCGTCCTTTTGCGGGTTGCTAATTGATCTTACACCAACGCGTTGTATGCGAGTTCTATACTCCGACACACATTTCACCACAAAACAATCGAACGAATGAAACGGTTTATTTCCACTTGATCACCAAATACCGAAACTTCTCATCGAACACAGCGAGGTATGTCCTCGAAAGCTTGCAAAGAGAAGAACAATTCACGGTTCACTCACACATCCACCGCACAGCATCCTCGAGCAGTCGTACCTCGTTATTTGCAAATCACCGTGTCACACGGAGGTGCAACTATTGCGCGAAAACTCGTATCCCGGGAGTCGTAAGTCATCTTCAACGACGTGACTCTAACGGAAATATCGTAAATTCTGACGACGCCTCTCGATCCGAGGGCACGCGTTTAACCCGGGATCTTCGAGATCAAAATTTTTTTCGCCGATCAGTAAAAACCGATTTCCAATAAAGCCGTTGAAAATTTTCGTTCGTAGGTCAGGTCGTGACGTAGCACATCACGCGCAAGTAGCACGTGACACGACGACCGTGTGTGACGTCGTGACGACAGCGACGGAGAGGAGCCACGTTACCCCTGGTACCAGGGCCACCCAGTGTGACGTTCTGGTCTGCTCTGTGTACCAGGGTGCTACTGGGGATCGCCGTATGCTTGTTTTTGCAGGGCTGGTAGGAGAGAGCGAGAAAGTGATGGGGGTAGAGTAGGAGAGGGACGCGAAACTGGTGGTAGCGAGACGAGGGAAATGGAGGGAAAGAGAAAGAGAGAGGGAGAGTGGGGCGGGGAGGAACAGAGAGAGAGAGAGAGAGAACTCATGAAACGGACCGAGATCGGCGCAGGGAGTAGGAGGAATAAACGGAGACAGCGTTGGAAGGGATGCAGAACGTGGAGAATGAGAGGGGTTGGAGGAGAGAGAGAGGGTGACGGCGGGAAGAGGAGAAGGGGATGCTAGAGAGTAAAACGCGGAGAATGACGAAGGGCGATGTGCGATGAGATAAAGAGAGAAGAGGGATAAGATCGGCAGAAAAATACGCACAAAGCCTGCGATAGGGGAAGAAGGACGGAACGTCTCGTGGGGTGAGGAGAGAAAGCGGGAGAGAGAGAGAGAGAGAGAGAGAGAGAGAGAGAGAGAGAGCCAAACGGCGTTGGGGAACAACGGCGAAGAAAACGAAGACAGACGGCCGTGGGGCGGCGAAGGGGTTGGAAGGGGGAAAGGCGGCGGGAGGGAGACGGAAAATCCATCCCCCCACCAAAGCTCGCTCGGCTGGTCCCGACGTCGGTCCTGCGTCGCGACGGCGCACCGCGCGCAAGGATCTCCGTCCTTCTCCAGCGATATACCTTTCCCTCCCTCTTCGCGAATGTCCACCCCCGAACGTGCCACCGCCTCCTCTCGGCCCTCTTTGCCTCGCTCCTCTTCCACGGCCACGGATCGATTCGACGTCCGTCCGTAAACTCGCTGCCACGGGTTATGCTCGCGTCTACATACGAGATCTTGTGTGCAAGCGGTTCGCACGGTGGATGCACGTATGCACCCACCCTTTGCCCGCACAGGAACGATGTCTTTTGAGGGGTTGTGAGAAGGTGCGAATACGTTATTTGAGAAGGGAAAGGGAGGAAATAATGTAAATCACGCGACTGGGGCCAGTGGAGGAGAATTCGGTGTCTGCTGAAAGTTCTTCGAAGGATGTAGTTTGTATGCGAGGATGTATATTGTTGTGTGGAAGCGCCGCCAATTAGAGAATTTCAAATTGAAATTGTCTGGAGCAAATGGGAGGGAAAAAATATCGATTAGGCCATCCGTACCGGTAACCGTAATTTTATTAACACTGTCGAGGTGAGTTTGATATTTCGTCTGTTCGATTGTCCACGAGAAGGGTATATCGTCTTCGTAACCCGTGAGTTGTAATCAATAGTGTCGCGGAATGCCCCTTTTCATTTTGTTCCTAAGTATTCTTATCTATCGACACACGGTTATTGTTGACGTTCTCTTAAATTAATTACACTCTTCTGCACCTGGCATTCACGTTTTACCCAATATGCGACCCATCTCCTTATTGAGTGCCGTTGACGATTAAACTCGTTCTTAAACTTTTTCATTAAAAAATAATCCTCTGGGAGCGTCGAATGAGAGAAAATAAAACAGTTCTTCCTCTACTCGATTGGCAGTGAAAACTGTAAACGTTGTACGTCAGATCTCGTATCTGTGTTCGAACAAAATTGAAAGCTTTACTCGCAGAAACTGATCGACTTAATACGAAATAGCTCAGGAGCCGCTTGAGGGGAAACAAAGTAAATTCAATGCTTTTTGAAACCTCGCCGAAGGACACTATTTCTGCTTAGCGGTATACCGTGAAGCGTGTTGGTATATACGTGTATGCACGTACCACATCATCGAAATACGCCCGCTGAATATGTGTATTGAATTCCAAGTCGGCGCGTGTAGAAGCTGGACCGAGTCACGCACACGACACCCGAGCTCAGAACAAGCTTCGCGCCAACTATCGAGTCAGCTCGATTCATATTTTACGTGTGCAGCTTTAAGCCGCGGATAAGCGCTGTCTGAATTCTCATCAGTGCTGCGTAACTGCAAGCTTCCGTTGTACGATATACGTGCGCTAATCTCGTGCTCCGCATCTTTCGGTCTAACTGCAAATACATCTGCAGCTACAGATCCATCCTCCTGCCACGAGATTGCAATTTTCGGCTCGTACGAGCCGCGGTACACATGCTCCAAATTCAAATATCACTGCGTATTTTACTTTCCCCGGAGGACAAATCTCTTTGATCGACACGCGGCGCGGAAACCGCAAGTTTTACGTGACCGTACGCCACTACACTTTGGATTAGCACAATATCCGGTACATTCCCAATAAGAACGTCTAGATCGTCGGTCGATATATGGATATTTGTATAATTATGTATTTGGGAAGGACATCCGAATAATTCAGAAATGTCCGGATATCCGTTTCGGATATCTTTATATAATTAGTATTTTTTAAGTAATTGTTTTAACGGATTTAACGGATCATTTTTTAATGAAAAAGTTTAAGAACGACTTTATCTTAATGATACATTTGTTATATGAATTTATCTTTATATAAATGTACAGACATCCGATATGGATTCCAATATATTTGGAAAGCCTGGATTTGACCCAACCTCGGACGCCCCAGCGTAGGCGAATAATTCGCGGTTTTTTATATTCGAACATACAGATATCCGAATACTTAACACTTTTTATTTAAAATTCAAATTTTCGGTTATCGGGGATGCAGGAGAACAAATAGTTATGAGTATTCGAAAAACATTATTCTTTTACTAGTGACACACGTTAAAGCCTAAATATTTATGAAATTCGTATAACGTATGTCTCCATCCAGATATTATACGGAGACCTGTTTATTCGAATAGGCGCAGCTCTAATACGCACTCGCGCTCTTTGTATAGTTGGAGGAGAGTATTAAATTTAGAAATAGATCCCTAGTTGGGGTCTTCGTTGATGCAATTTGTATTTTATGTCCACGGTTTAAGCTTATCCTCTACTGTGACTGCAAGCTCATGCCGCGATACGTACGTGTTCTAATCTTGGAGTTTCTTGTGCTCTGCGTCTTCTGGTTTAAGTTTGAATGCAGTCGGGAGAACGTTTTGTGGATCTGTACCACGAGGTTGCAATTTTGGGCCCATGCGGCCCCCCTAAACTTCCCCGTTTACCAAACTGCCGTTACACATTTTGCGAATGCGATGTCGCTCCGTTCTCGTTCTACTAATCGAACGGCTTTGCTGGGATTGAAAATTTAGACGATTGTTAAAAAAGTTATGGATGTTGTACTCAGCTGTTAGGAAGCACCGAGTATACATCAGGATTGTCCAACTTCGAGCACACGGGGTTGGTCGTTTTGTCCCTGCCGGTATTCTCTCACCGACATCTACGCCGCTGGAATAGAAACGCGTAGAATAGTATTCTACTCTACTATCGGTGTGTATTGAGGCGTTCCGGGTGATTCTGGGAGACATTAAATCAAACAGGATGCGGTAGGCAGAATGTTGATTGTGCCAGCGGCTGTAGAGAAGGTATGGTACATATCTCTGTAAAAAAATATAGCCTAGCATAGTACAGATACGTATCACTTTGCAGACCAATCGCTTAAGGGGTCTTCTCGGTTTCTAAAAATTAATTTTTTTGCGTACATTAAAAGGTATATTTTTTAGAAATATGATGAGCCCACGAGTAATCCTGTATCTAAGATATCGGCGAAGTTGTACTTATTTAAACAAATCTAGTCAGGTCGTTCGACAATCACACCTGCCAGGCTTGAAACACGTTTTTCTCGAAACGATATTTGTCAAGGTGGGCGTGATAACTGTCACACCGAACGTCCGATTAGATTCACTACATTTTTTTATATGCATATTCCTAATTACATTTTCCAATGAGCAATGAGTCCTTTTTTTGGTAACTGTATGCATTTTTAAATTTAAATTTTGTATTTTTTGTATGATTCTTGTTCAAGATTTGTACAGTGTGTGCAAATCTATTTTTTGCATACTAGCTTAGTAAGTATAGTTGTATGCCAGTGTGTGCCGCTTAGATTGTGCGAAACAAACCACGACGCGTTACAATAGAATAGGATCGACCCTGAAGATCCAATCATACGCGTAATTGCATTTCTTGGAGGCGCTACAGAGGGTAAGGTAGCCCTTCCTGAACAAGTTGAGCCGAAGCTCGGACAGGTCTAGTCTAAACTGTCTTAGTTTACCACATGAATAGCAATGAGATGCCGGTTCGCTTGAATCAGTGGCGTACCTTTAAAATTTGTGCCCACGTGTGAAGATTTGAACGACTCCTTTACTTTTACTTTAACATTTTGTAATTCAATATACTGTGAATGATAGTACAGTTTTTTTAATTCATCTATGTTATGTATATGTAGTTAGTTTTTATTTTTTGTTGCGACCAGCTCGGGTAGTTATACCACTGACGTGAATCATACATGGTTTCCAACGAAGTATTTTGAGTTTATAAAGGCTGCATTCAACGTTGACAGTAATAAATCGCACGACTGCTTACTTTTTTCAAAGTAATTTTCCATGCGCGTGTGTAAAAGTGTTTCATATTTTACGCGTAACCTATATTTCTTATCCTGCAACATATTTTCAATAAACAATTTTTGTTAATAACCGTCTAAGCCAATTATAAAGCAAGTAAACTAAAAATCTGCGGTTGGAGCTAACTTGTATGTTAACGATAGAGAACTTTTAATTTATTCGGCATTTTCCAGTCCGTGGTTTTTCAAATTTATTGTTAGGCATTCCGTAGCAGATAGTTCTCCACCAAATTTGTATTTTTTTACGCTGAGAATAATTTTCATTGAAAGAAGACTAAAGAGGTTAATAAGATTCAAGATTAAAGAGGATAATAAACATAAGACAAAATAAATTAATACATTTGTTAGCTATGAGAAATATATACAGATAGGAAGGATTCAAAATGTTGAAAACTCGTCGAGTAAACATTAAGTCAAATAAATCATCCAATTAAATCAGTAGGGTGTATGTTGGGGGAAATGCGTACCTATCAGAACCATGTGTACAGAGTCTTCTCATGTTTCATATTTTGAAAAGGAAATTTTATATTAGCAAGATTTTGACACACATCTACTTTTTTATATACGAGCTTAATGAGTATAATTTTACGCCAGTGTGCGCAGGCTGTTTTCTGTTCATGCAAACCTGCGCGAAATTATAAAATTCATGGAAGACCTTTAAGAGTGGTTTTTACTCCGCCTTCCGTTTCGTATTCCGAGTAACTGATTTTGAATATGTTCTCGGTCACGTACAGTTTCGTTGGCCAGTTTCTTCACCATGGGATGCAAACACTGCTGTGCTGCAAGAATTCTGAATTTTTCAGTCTCTTTCGAAATCAAGGGAAATTGTATCTCGCCGCTATAAGACCTCCTACGCGAAAGTTCGAATTTCTGTGTACCGTAGCACTGTGACCGGTTCGAAAGATGTAATTCCTGTGAAATTTGTTCTCAGATAAGCGCATATTTTTTTATCGCTCCGAGTAGTAGCTTTTATTTTCTTTTGTTTCCTCGAATAAAGACAATTTTGTTTTTGCGTTGGTAGCAGAGGTCAAGGACTACGCAAAAATTTTATTTTTTCACCGTAATGCGCGAGAACGTCAAAAGTTCTTGCATACGAAAACGCTTATTCTCAATGGCTCTCCTCGCTTCTGACGTCACGTGTAGGTACGATCTCGTAGAAAAACACAAGGGATACGCATTTCCTTTAACCCTTTTAGTGCCGACCGAAAAACTTCGTACCTAAACAAAAAATACCGCGGCAATTTAATGTACGCTAGTCAACAATAATTAAAGATCTTTGAAATCTTGTATCCTTATACGATGAAAAGTTTTAGAGCATTCTTATTTTAAAACGCGAGGCTTCTACTTTCATCTACTGCGAATCCGCCTACGCATCAATATCGAACCACCGTTTCATTCATGCACAGACGCATTTTTAAGTTCACCACTGTGACGGTGTGGCGTGTCGTTTATCGCGGGAACTAACGACGGGCATGCGCGTACACGCTCAGCAGCTGTTCGCAAGTTACGCGTTATATCAGAACTGGTATGCGCACATATTTGTCTACTTGGACTTGGCTGGTGCACTTCCATGCACTTCGTGCACCGCGTATACATGTGTGCACGCGCGGTATTCTGAGCTCGAACAGCGTGCGCGCAAGTGTTTACTGAACTCAGGATTCGCGAGAGCGCCTCTAAACCTATATGAGTGTACGCGTCTAGTGGCCTGTGCTACACTCGAGTAACTTTGAACTCGTTCATCCTACGAGCGTCCACGGGGGAGAAGAAGTTATATCCAGCATTTCCGGTATCACACTCGCGATTCCGACGCGCATGTTCGGGCGTAGAATGCACCGTTTTATGTTCGAGCGAGGGTGAAGACTTTGCGAGGTAACGTTCTCTCGTATTGCCTTTCGACGCGACTCGTCCGTCTCGGTTCGCAAATTCAGCAAAAATACACGTTTGCGCGCAACGCTGATATAAAAGTGAATCAAATTGGGAAGTTATCGTTAGGCGCAGTTATAATTTCAGGATTTCAGGAATCGCCGCGCAGTTATCAGTTTTTGTTTGACATCAAACGTTTTGGCCCCTGTGTTGGCCATCTTCACAAATTGTTCGCCAAATTACACAAATGTAGTTATGATTTTATGGAACTACGTTGTTATTATTTAAGATAGTTATTAATGAATAGCTTACCGAAATAAGATGTACTTATTGGTGACTATTTTATAGTCCCGTAGAATTGTTGGGGAGATCTCTCGCCGGTAACACTTTTAATCACGCCATCTCCACCGTTCGTGCCATTGCAGTTAGGCAATGATGCGTAAGGGAGTTTTTTTCTATAAAATAATTATTTCTCGGTAAATTAAAATTCGTTGTATCTCCGTCCTTGTCACGTGAAAGCTGAATTTGCAGCTATTATTTGATTTCTCTTCTGGGAACGTTGTGTATTTGCCGACGCGCGTTGCCAGGTAGTGTCGGGTACGAACTCGACCAACATCATATCGTAGGAATATTAGGTTGATAATTAAGGATGCTGTGTTATATTTATGGAAGACAAATAAGCGCAAGAGCTAGAAAATCCTTGACCGCGAATTCCGACCCTTTTTTTTACCATACGATCGCACTATTGATTAAACTATCTAACGTACTAACCCTCTAGACCAGGCTGGGCAACAGATGACTCACCATCTCTCCTCGACTTCTCTTCCGTCCTCGCTATTATTATCCTTTTAAGTCGATTTTACACTTTTGGGCGAGGCGAGAGTTCCCGAAATACGCGGCAATGAGAACTACCATCCACATTCTCGTGAAACGCTTAGTTCACCAAAGAGGTTTTACCGTAAAAGAAGCTGACATTAACACATATTTCTTTTTTCTTAATTCCACAACGGGAGAATTAAAAATACTACTAATGAATATCCATGCATAAAAAACGTTCTTCTTGTCATTATGATCTTTTTCTTTTGTGTCCCATCAAGCGGGCTCCGCTCGACAATAAATGGGGCTCCGCCCCCAGAAACCGTAGATTTACTTCTTTAGTGAACCCAGTCATTGTACTTAAATAATGGTTGGAGCTCTTTCAAAACGTCTGCAAGTGATACGAGTTCAAATCCTGGTGTTTCACCGCTAACGCGTCGTGCCACTACTCCATACTGTACTGACAGCATGCTGCGTGCGCAGCGTTAACTCCGGTCGCGGGGTACACTACAGGGACAAGCTGTCGAACGAAATGTATATTATGTCGGAAAACTAGGATCACTGGGAAAACTCACCGGCGAACCGAACGCACCAACCACATTCTCGCCCTCGGGATCCCTCGCTTCGGCGAGAGTGTAAAGCCGGCTTTAGTGTACACAACGGAACGCAAACGGGGATAGCCATTTAACCGATAAGAAAATACAAAATAATTGTGTGACCAGCGTGCAACTGTGGCGAGATGCGGGTGTAGGGGTGGGGGGGTAATCAAAGCATAGAAACTAAGTCGCCGATACCGCGGTGACTCATTTGAGCTACCGTTCGCCAGGCTTGCTCCAGACCGCGATGCCCGTTGAATTTTTCCCCATTCCTTTTAAATGTATAATTCGTAATTATAATATAATAATATTACATAATTTATAATTATAAATGTATCATTGATCGTTGGTATATAATATAATAATATTACATAATTTATAATTATAAATGTATCATTGATCGTTGGTTCGTTCCGTTCCAATTTTCCCTTCCTCCTTACCTGCCATCCTTCGGCACGGCCATAAATCGGTAAACGGGTAATAATTTTTCGCAAAGTGTACTTTGACCAACTTCCTAGCGGTTACGAGTCATGGTGTGCGATTATGCATGTGATTACATTGCCATTGCTATATAATTGGTAGTTGTTACGGAGTTCATCCACGAAACTTTTTCTCTCGGGTATTATAAATTTCTAAAATCACTAAAGTGGTTGCTTTTCATAAAAGTATAAATTTCTTAATAATATGTATTAGGAACACGCATAACTCGCGGGCAATATGTTTAAAAATCCTAAAAGCATTCCAAAATCTGTTACAAAGATGAAATTATGTTAGGGGCTCGCAACCTCTCCCCTCCCAGGGACCACCTTAATTAACGTGGGTTATCGAACTATTTACAGAAAACATGCGAGTACTTTTTCAAAGAGAGCAAAATTGAAGTTTTTATTCACTTATCAACTTTAGTGAAATGATAAAGAATTATAGTTGTTGAGATAAACTTTACGCTAACATTACCACAATTATTTTTATACAAATGTATAGGCTATCCAAATAACAGTAAAATTCTAAAAGACTTACAATTTAATGTCGGGAAGATTACCGATACAGAAGAAAATGGCGCGCAAAATACATGCTTTTCGCCACATTTCTTTGGTCTGGCGTAACGCGAAGTGCTACTAAACCCGATGATCGACAGTACTATAAATCGGTGCTCGTTCAAACCATGCAATACCGTGGGAAACGACGCCAAGTAAAATACATATCGCGCAACTCGTAAATTTATAGATCCGGATTCCAGTGTATACAATCCCACGGCGAACAACAGTGGTTATGCGACGAACAACCAGTCATTATTAAACTATCGTTTTCAAACTCGGCGCCGATGAACGGGACCCTGACTTGGCTTTGGTGCTAGATCAAACTTAGAGCTTAAACACGGATCGTTCATGTGCAATTTCACCCTGGCTACGAGCGTACGGTAAATTCGTATAGAACGGCGCCGCAACGTTAATGCGCACGGCCCATTCGCATGCGTTTACGAAGCGTGTGTAAGCGTGACGTTCGTTCACACCAATGAAAGTCATTCACAGGTGGGCACGCGTATACGTGCCACACGTTTCTGGGAATTTCTGTGGAGTTATCTCTGTGAGAGGATAGATACGTGCTGCCTCGGTCGGGGCTTTCGATGATGTAGGTTCCGTTTCCATTTATCAGATTGGTACGTCTATCTCGGGGTAATGGTTCATGTATGACTTCATACCCGTATACGTATACAATTACCGTTGCTGAGTGTTAACGTATAAACTACAACCGCATCGGTCTGATGCACGATCCACGTAGACGTACCTGTTCGTTATCTATGTTCGTAGACTGTAGCACAAGTGTTGCCGTGCAACGAGCACACGCGTACAGAGCGCTTCAAAAAGCATACGTTTATCGACACGTAATTATCGTATAACAGTCTAATTGGTTGAGCGCCAATTGGTAGAATTGATATCGGTCAGGATATAAGCACTTTAAGTCGTACATTCAAATGTCCTTTAGGAATATTTAAAAACTGCTTTTTACTTGCGATTTTACTTGTGCAAACAAGATCTTCCAAAAATGATATATGTACAGTGTAACTACATGTTGTCAATTTTCAACACAGTTTTCCCTTCGTACGAAAGACGAAGCTTTTTCCTAAGAAAGAGTGAGCATAAGTGAAAACAGATTGATGATAGAGTTTGCGCGTAATGCTTTTTTTGTGGGAGATTTGAACTCCTGAGCCCTATCTTTTGATTCCGTGTATAGTCTTTGCATAGGTTTAGAAACAGTGGAATCCTCTTGTCCTTGCGGAACGTCTTGTTTGAACAAATAAAACTGGCGACAAGTTGTTGTTCGCGGATACCGGGCTTTGCTCGACACAACTTGCGACCTAACTGTGCTCCACTTAACATACGTAGATGGTAGGCAATTTAGGTTTGAGACCCTTCGTTAACCGGATATCCGAGACAATATTGGGATTCGGATCTGGGAATCGAACTTCGGTTCCGGATCGGATTCTGGTGCGTTCAAGTGTGTTCCTATGACGAGTCACCTGCACGGATGCTCGTACATGCGTGATATGAGATATGAACATACCTAAACGTATCCGGAGCTCTCTGGGATCAGGATTTTAGAGCAGTACCGTAAATTTGGTAGTACATCTGTTTCGGAACACTATCGCTGGTACCAAAATTATTGAATTTTTTAACATTCGCGTTTTCTAAGAATCCAGCCAGGCACCGGTTCGTATTTTTGAGTGATAACGAGAAATGGACAATTCACCAAAAACCTAGAGGACATAACTTATAATGCACTCTTATCAGCCTTGTATTCTAGCTGGACAATAAACAGATATACATATACCTAGGCCTCGGGAACCGGAGACCCACGGACAAATATGGGAGCCTTAGACCCTTCACGAATTTCTAGGAATCATGTCACGGTCAACTTTCCCATACGCTACACCCACCACAGATTTTAGGCGTTATCGGTATTTTGCAATGCCAAATACGACTCGCATCTTGGCATCACCCTTCGTTGCAATCTCCAATCCGAATTCTACTCACATTACAAAAATGTTATTGATGATCGACGCCTGCACTAATGAACAAATAAGTTACTCGCATCTACCCAGTCCAAGTTTGAACCTGGCTGGCCCGTTCAAAATATAGGATTGCGTTTAAAAAAATTACTGTGACCTTGAAATGACCTTGACTCCTCAGCGCGGGATCAGGGGACTATACGCGTTTAATAGATCTTTTAAAACCGTACATTAGTGTCGTGTATGTTCATTACTCATTCTAGATAAAGCTAAATTCATTGTTAACCGAACAATTATAAATCACCGATTTACGATTAGATACTTAAAACGTTATTTATAAATAACGAAACTTATGTATCGTAGGAACAACTAATTGATTAATAATTATGATTTTCAGGATTAGGCGCACTATTCAATTATAGGGATAATCATAAAATAATTAATTAATGCCCAACTCTGATTGTTAAGTGTATTGATAAAGAATACCAGCATTATGAAATTACATAATTGCGTTAATTGAAAGCATTTCGTTATGTTCCGAACCATTTTATCTTTTTACCTAACCCAGAGTTGTCGAAGTGCTGCTCACGAGCGATATCAGTTTCCCTCATTCCATTACTAATTCTCTGGCAAACGGTCTGTTCCCGGCTCGACAATACGATTCCACTGCGAAATTAACGCAAATTAGAGGGTTTTCTCTCTTTCTCTCTCCTTTTCCTACGAGAAGGGCAATTGAAGGAGTGGGAAAAGCTTATTTCAGCTGTGCGCAATCTTGAACGGCTACAAAAATCAGTGCGAGTCAGTCTCATTAGGCTGCTTTTCTAGTGATAGCTAAGTAAAACGCAGAGCAAAGATACAGGGATATAAAACAGACACTCATCAAACGCTATCAATGCAACTTTAAAACGAAAATAAACACTGCCGCAGACAGGTTTCGATTTAAACGTTTTCTTTACATACGTTTTGCCCGATCTGTGTCCGTGCAGTTTAACTGTATAGACTAAAAATAATTTAAGCGAAAATAGTTAGTATAAGGAATTACGCGGTCATAATGAATATGTATGACATACTTCCCGTAAATATGGAAAATTTACACGAATACACGAAGAGCGTGTATAATTTGTAATTGTAGTATCGGTATATGGAACGGCGAGTACTATCGAGTTGAAATATGTAACTTCTATCTGTATACGTGGAATAATTTTACGCAACCGTAAATAATTTTGCGTAGCCGTGTGTGCGCTTGTACATTCGGGTTACCACAAACGCTGGAAATATGCATGACCGGGTGAAGCGTACTTATGCGTGTGCAATTTGTACTTGTATGCAAAGGTGTATACAGCAGTAGGTGCTCCTGAGTTAAAATATATGAGCCACATTTGCATCTATGGGATAGTTTTACACCTGAATACACACGTCTTTTTTTATCACTAACGCAGAAATGCACGCATCCGTGAAACGTATTTATGCAAGGCTACAGCTACAAACATGTCACTTGAATTTTTAGGTATAACTCGAATTTACGTCGCGGCACGGCCCGCGTAAATTTAAGGCAACAATTAAGATGTATTTACGACACAGAAAATATTTGCATGCAGTGATAAATGTGTGTTTTCGTAGATAAGTGTTTGTGCGAGAGCAGTGAAGTAGATATGTATCTTTTTTAAATACAGAGGGATAATTAATTTTTACGTATCGGATCCGCTCTTCAAAGAAGATTGAATTAATAGAATGGAACATTTTGGAAAAGGAATATTACTAGGAATATGACAACGTTTCAAATTATTATCTGTGGCCTCCATTTTGAGTAGTGACGTTTGCAAATATTTTTTCCTTTAAATATCACACAATTTGACTTGTGTTGCATTTATACGTCAAAGTTAAGCTTATTTTAAAAAAAGTTATTTTCTAATTAGTTTACGTGTGAAGTTGGATGCAATTTCTCGCGTAATCCTGAAGAGTCGTACAGACTAGAGAATTGGGCACCTTACCATACTGACATCCATATCGTCGTTCTCTCTCTTCTATGGTCAAAAAGGCGGCTGCACTTATATTTTTATGAATTAAGTGCAAAATTCGCCCGCGAAAAGTGCCCGCGACACGCTTCACGCTATTATTCCCACATTCAGGAATCTCCCTGATTTGTTTCGAGAAGAGAACGTCTACCTCTCTTAAATATCTCGCAACGCCCGCTTTTATGTGAATTCTTGCACTTATAAAAACAATTGCATTTCTCAGAACCCTAATGGCATAGTAATTCTGCATCCGGACTCAAATTCAGAGCGTAAAGCTTCGTAATGCCCGACAAGTTTGTTTTATTCGAGAAATAAGAGAACTGTTCATTTTTTGTACCGTACAATTACTATATATCTTTGTTTGAGTGAAAAATATCTTATACAAATGCAAATTACATTCGGTACACGTCCATTAATTGCATCCATTAATTTATTCTTCCTATATAGTTTTTACGTTACCCTTAAGTTACTAATTTGATGAGATCAGTTTTGAAGTAAGGCATCCTTAACCCTAAGCGCTTCGGATACCTGTCAAAGTGGAGTGTAATAATTTGCGTGCACGGAGTATCTGCACGTATGCTCACCGTTTATACAACGATGTACGTAATGGATATACAGGGTGTCTGAGATCACCTGTGCATTCCCTTTATAACTAATCGAATTGATTTTCGCTAAAAATCTCTGATATGTTAATAAATAAATTCTTCGTCGAATGGTGATATTTTTTACTTTTGATTCCGACCCGAAATGTGATATCCAAACCGGAAGTTGAATTTTTTAAACGTAACGTTGTTGTTTAAATTACAAATCCGGATTACTGGGAAAAGAACTTTATTCCCAAACGTTTTTCTGAAGAGGCAGACATTGATCTTAAAAATGTTTAACGCTAAAGATTTCTGATTGAATCATTTGTCGTGTGATAATTCGAAGGACCTGCATACCGATCCCTTCATATTCATCCATTCGTAGAATTGCATTCGCATGTCACACATTCTATTTTACCATTGGTTTTGATTTACATCAAAGGCAGTCAAAGTTTATTTTTTTATCACGCGTGCTTTTAACATGATTTCAAGATTAATGTGGGGATCTCGGAAAAAATGTGCGAGACTAAAATTCCTTTTTTTCATGCAATTCGAATATGCGATAAAGGGTGCCACGACAAATTAAACAAAAATTTAACCTCCATCCTAGATGGTTTTTTTTATCGGAAGCGGTAATTGAAAATATCACCGTTCCATGTAGCATACTCGATTTACTTATACGAAATGTAGGATTTTTTGTGATAACTACTTCGTATCGTTTTAACAAGAATATGATTTTAGACACCCAGTATATTCACTGATAGGTATTGCACAGGTTACTGATGCATATTAACCCTTAAGCGTGTGATTAACCCCTTTAGCTGCAGCGTAAACCTCCGGTCTAACCTGGAGATGCCGACATTTTAAGAAGATAAAATGCTAATAATACTTTCACTTTTAATCCGAGTGAAAGTAAACACTAAACTAAAGTTATCTGCTAAAAATAGAAAAATAAATAACGATCGCTATTTCATAGATTCTATTGCATCTGCTTTTATATTACAGTATATGGGCACGCTGATATTTCAAGAAAGATAAAATGGTAATAATGCTTCCACTTTTAATCCGAATAAAAGTAAACATTAAACCACTGTATCTGCTGAAAATAGAAAAGTAAATAACGATCGATATTTATAAGAGACGATATTTTTTTTTGAATCTGTATCAGAATCGGCTATTTCGATGAGATCCAGAGATGCTGCACTTTTCGTTTGTCGGCGAGAGAGTGAAGCGTCAATCTTTCGCTTCTTGAGCGGCGTGTGGTTGCATCTCAGGATCTCATCGAAACGGGCTATCCCGATTTAGATTTTTTAAAAATTATTTTTAAAAAGTCATCACTGTCACTGTTTTCCACTGAACAGCGATAACGCTTTGAAATTTTTATAATAGATTCGGTAAGGTTTAGGCTATATAATGCAGTCGACGGAAAACAGATAGCGTCATTGGTTGCATTTTTTACAGCATCAGTTCAGGAACTTTTTGGACACACCATGTACTATGAATTTGATCGTAATTTCGTAAATTTGATTAACCACGCCGCGTAGTAAAATGTTTAAACTAAGCTCAGACAGAATTTCATCCTGGTCGGGGCTCGCTGTTAAAAGTTATAATGAAATTTTAAGTTTCTCAATACGTATGATCGACACTATGTGTATATAATTTTATAATAGTATATATTATATTATTTTATATTGAATTGTACAGTTGTACAGTTTTGTACAGTTTTTGGACCTACTTTCGTTAACACTTTTTTTTCTTTTTATGGATTTTACCAACTGATTAAATAAATTTGCACCTGTAACTCTGAAACAACCTACATAGAACAAAATAGAGTTACACGGCTGCAATATAAATGTTTCATTCGAGTGTTAAATAACTGTGGAAATATATACGGGATGGGTCTTCAAAAAAAGAGATTATTGATAAGAAATTTGGAGTAAACTGTGATTTATTCTAGACAAAATAGAGTAATTGTAATATTTCTGAAATAAGTTCTCAGTAAAATTAAGCATTTAATTCCAACGAGGATTGGTGTAGAAATGACGAATAACGTACGATGTGGCGATATTTACGTCAAACTGGAGAAATTCTCAGGAACCTTGCTTTTCGGACTTCGGTCCCGATATTGTAACGTTAATGAAGTTTCAACTCATTAGGGTGCGCAGTCATAAGCCGTTCACCCTGGCAATCGATTAATCCCATAACTGGGGGACCTCAGGGATGTTGTAGCTAAGGAGGTCGTAGTTAATATCTGCACAATTTTTATGAACATATAGTTCTTGCGTAACAATAAGTCCATATTGTGCAGCTAAGGAGGTTCTGGTAAAATTCTTCATAGTTTTTATGGAAACATAGTTCTTCCGTAACAATAAGTTCATCAAGTTGCCATAATATTAAAATCTTATTACTTATGGGTAATTATTATTGCCCCCTATAGTTTAACTAAAACGGTTGTAATAAAAGTTTACTGTCGATGATGCATCGTCCACTAAATTCGTATTTAAAAATTTTATCCCAGGTAGATATCGGTAAATTTTCCGGAGCGCAACTAAATTCATCAAACTACTTTTGTCGGTCTCGCAATATCGTATTTCATTCTACAATCAACTTCCAGACGGTTGTTAATTTCCATCTAGGATATCTCGGGCGTGTGCTTTAAAAGTTAACGAATGGAAAATATTCCGAAAAATTTTTGAAAATATTCGAACGATGCTCCATTGAAATTTTCATTAACTTCTTCCTAATTCCAAATTTTCCCAAGTTTCGATGTTTCCACTATTAGACGGGATGTACTTGAGAATTTCGGAACTTTATGGTAAAGGTAGGATTTCCTGAGTACATTCTGTTGCGTTTAACAAGACGGCATCATTAATACACCGTGGAGAAGACTCGACGGGAATAGTGCGAATCTCGACCTTCGCACTTTAAAGCTAACGAAGTTTCGCCTCGTTAAGTTCTAGGGTTACCGCTCAGCGAGCCCTTCCTCCATGCTAGACGGTTGATTAATTTTCCAGATAACGATCGACCTCATAGGGCGATTTTACGAGCCAGGCTAAAAAAGAGCACTTGTTGCTCCAAATTGCATAGAAATATGGCGGTAAGTCGGATCAAACTTAACGCGGCTCGTACGTACGTTTACGAGATACTCGATTCTTATTCCTGTACGAGCTCACGAGTCTATGTGACGCGATGAATTTTAAAAGTCAACAACCCTTTACTCACGAGCAGGAATGTTAGAAAACGATAAATTAAGTCGTGTCCAGCGATGATAGTTGTGGGAGGTACTAGCTATCGTAGGACCTATCTAGTGTAGCGACTTTGGAGATTATAAGCGGCCACTCATCTAACCAGCTTGGCCCAAATTTCGACAGGTATGGACTAGGATAACCGCTGAGGCTCCAATCTAACGAGTAGTTGAATTGCATGGCTGGCTCCAGAGAGGGAGAGAGGAAGAGTAACGCGAACAAAGAAGCGTCACGCTTCATAATGATAGTTCCTTGGTGCTTTCAATTATGGAATTACAACTAATTCATTCGACGTACTTGATGTTGATTTGTGTACGAGCTTACGGATGAATGTGATGGAAATATTACATTTCATCATTCTTTAGTTATTCGTTTTACAGTGAAATTACATACACAGGAAAGTTCGAAAAGCTGCAGAATCCATTGCTGTAGAAATATTTATGCCATCGAAACTTTTTTTTTATTCTTGTATTGAGACAAATTTCATTTTCCATAGAGAGTTTCCACCGCATTTCGTAAATCTGTTATGGATCCCTTTCCAAGCAATTTAACAGACTTTCAGAAGGTATAAGTGATTTACGTGTTCCCCTCAGGATTAAAGCGGACATTTTCTGCCTCGTGCTCACAAATCAGATTAGTAATTTCATAGAATACTCCGCTTTACTATAATCACGTCGAATTAACACCACATACAGTTATTTTTACTTAAGAATGCTTCACACTCGTATTGAATAATGGCGGTGTAACGTGATTTATAACAAAATTCCAATGATTACGGAAATTTTAATAGTTTGCAAACGTGCACAACGAAGAAGAGCCAACAAATTAGCCTTAAATTTTTAATTTACCACCCGTTTATACAATATACTCTATACTCCTTTTATATCATTTATTACTCATAGAATTTCGATATCTTACTGGTCCCCTAAATTGTAGTGCATCAATTTCTTTGTAATTAATAAATATAAACGAAATCTGCTCGTAAAATTATGAGTAAACGAATAACGAGAAATACAATCAATAAATTTCCAGATTACACCCTACTTTATGAGTACAGAAAACGTTTCAAGAATTATAATGGTTGGAATGATCATCGCTGTGGCAACTTTTACTTTCTATTTTTTATCAAGTAGGACAGTATTTATCAATTTTAAAAAACGTAGTGATCGAAATATCTCTGACGCGTTATAGGATTTTGCGTTACACGGGAGTTTACTGTATCACATGTATTACTATTACACGTTACATAGACAAACAGGTACATTTTTTTACACTGACATTACATATTTTTTCGGTACACTAATTACAAGCTTGTAGTAATAAAAGCTTGAAATTACAAAATACACTACCTGCAAAGCCGCGAAATTTATTATTCTAATTTAGTCTCATCAAAAATCTTTTAAATGTACCATTTCCATCTAATTTGTTTTCTGGTTTATAATACAGGGAACCACGTCCTGCATTACCCGGCTAAAACAAAGCCACTCGGAATGGTGTTAACGTTCAAACATTTTAAGTTTTTACCAGCAAAATTCTCGTGCAATGCGTTTAGGGAGATTTCATTACGTAACGCACGATGTCGAACAATGAACGATAACTCGGCAGAGTTTTATCAGTAATTAGTAAATGCACTCGCTAATAACAGACGTTCATGGCGCATATACATGACATGACATACGCATGAATATAAACGTACAAAGCAGTTCCCATTTCGATACTGAATACATACCGCGGCAATTGATTGCACTTGTTCACTTTGAATCAGTCAAAATAGTGCATTAACACATACGTTTCATTAGTCATATTTATTACACGAGTAACAATTTTTATTTGCAATACATTTTATGACTACAGAGTTCAGATCTCTCAACAATGATAATAACACCTAAGCATGTATTTTCGCGATACGATAACATATCGTATTTGTACATAATCCGTTTGTTAAAGGATTAACGGGGTTTCTTAAAATCTTGCAAGAGGACATATCCCGTTAAGGATACTGTAGAGCCATCAATTCTTTCTACTTTTAAGCGATAAACAATATTGCCCATGTGGCCGTGTGTTTTCTTAAGATGCACATTTTGATCGCCTGCGTCCACTAGGACAGCCCGCCTCACTCATCGCACTCTTATCGATACTCATGAACATTCGCACACGCAACACTCGGCAATCTAATTTACGAAGGTCCTAGATTTCGGGGAACAGATTCTTTAGGTATCCCGATCCGTCGCAAAACGTCGTTGCTGGTATTTTTCTCTCCTACATTTATTGTTTCGGGTTTCAACTCCGTCTCAGATCGGAACATATACAAAGCCTTTATTCTATGCCGATTCGAAGAATTCTAACACAAGATGGTGCACAATAAGGTTCTGTAAGAATTTCCGTGCTTCGCCCCTGGCGACCGACACCGAAGGACCCCTTTACGCATTGCCCGCGCGGGGCAACCAATACCAGCGACGGCACTGAGGGCTGTCATGCCATTGGAGGGTCATAAGGACCCAAAACTCCTTAAAAGGGACGGCGTCCCCGAAGCAGGATATATTCGTGTGGTCATTCGTCTAGTATTCGTGTAGTGAGGTCATTCGTAGATGTACTCGTGTAGTGATGGCATTCGTATATGATTCGTAGTAGAGATGTCATAGTGTTGATTTCGTACAACTGTATATCCGCGCTTGTTTCTGTAAAGCAGTCTATGTAGGTTTTGCTGGGTTTCCCTAACTCCAGCAATGAATCTTGAACTAGCTCATTCTCCCAGTAAATAAAGTTCTTTTAATTCCGAATAGTCTTACAGTTCTAAACAGGTATGTATCGAATGCGATCAATGAGATTCGAAATGGTTAATAATTACTTTCGGTAGGAAAGTAGCCGTACCTTACTGCTCACGATGCTGTAATTCGGCTAATTAGGCATTAAATACTTCTTAGAGTAAAGGAGAGTCTGGAGGGAGTCAGCTCGGTTGAAACAAGACTCAAGACGATCGGCAGGAAATATAAGAGAGTCGAGTATCCGTTTAGTACGGTACGGAAGCAACAAAAGAAAATTGAAGAAGAAAATTCAACGAGTCAAGTTTACGGCCAACGGCGAACTTAAGTCGAAGTCTCATTAACCGGACGAAGGTTCTTTTACCTAATGAGCTACAACTGCATCGCACAAATGGATTTGCAAGCTTTTTCCTGTCCTCACTATTGCCACGATCCGTTTTCCATTAAACCAGAAATTGGAATAGGCTGTTAACGCATTTCCTATTAGCAGTCACAAATTCGATGAGCAAAAGGCGTGGTTGCACGCTCCAAATTATTTGTATTTAATTTTGCATTGTAGTGTAGAAACCTATTCACAGTATTCTATTATCGTGGATGCGTTGAGTTAGTGCTCAGTACAACGAAAGTGAATAGTTTTTAACTGAAATGCGTAAGTTGTAACTTGAAGAACCAAGCTTTTCCTTAGACAAGATCTAACTTCAAGAGGTTTTTGGGATTATTCAGTACGCGATTGTTAAAGCGTTTTTGCAAAGGGTTAGCCATGGTTATTACAAATGATAATTAGAGGGATTTTAATTAAAATTAAACCAGGTTTTATCTTTGCGTGGACTGAAACCATATGGGACATCAGGAGAAAGAGAAACAAGTGAAAATATGTTTTTGACGGACAAGAACTTCTGATGTCCATGCGCGTTTCAGTGACAAAATCGAATTTTGATCGAATCCACGACTTTCGGAGAATATACAATGACCCACAAGGATGCCTTCCCGGTTGTAAAAATTACCGCGTTGCGCGTAATGGTGGTAGTTTTTACGACCGGGAAGGCATCCTTGTTGGTCATTGTACGATTGTACGATAGAAACAATGGGATCCTCTCAATTGCACAATTATCATTAGCTGCTACCACACATTCCTATTACTTTCAAAATCTCTAAACCAGGGAAATTATAACACATTATAAAATACCATTATAAACGATGAATGCAAGGGCATTTTTACATCTCTCCAGTACGTTCATTTAATTTCCGCCTATCCACGCGTGATTGCGACCACTCGTAACATTACCGGGCCGATAATTCGGAAGCTACGAGCCCGAGCAACTGACGCAAGGACATAGGAATGCGTTCATACCAGTCGTAAAATACTGTGAATGCTTTCACAATGAAAATACCCAGATCGATTGTCTGCGTACATATTTCTCTTTCCACCAACACTCCAAAAAACAGGGGCGCGGTATCACGTTTATCCCTATTGCAAATGCAAACACATTTTGATTTTTCAGGCATACTCTTGATTTCAAATAATTCGTAGTTTGCCCAAAGTTTCGGAGACGCCGGCAGCAAGGTACTTGAGGTGTTGCGTTATGCACCGTTCACCTGTACGCAAGGAGCCAAGGCGATTGGTCAAGACACCGACTATCGTTAGGGCCTTCTCACCCTCGTGACCGAAGGGCCGGACGTCGGGTAACTCCCGGCCAGTGGTACGATTCGGTTCCGTATGCCGGATATCCGGCGCCAGACACCCGATAGTGATATGCCAACAGTAATGATGCGCTCACACTCCATGGCAGGGCTGCAGGCGCAACTGAACTTTTCGCATGTATCAATCGATCGCACTGACTGCAAGTGGGGGTTAAGCAGCGTACATCCGACGCCACGTTCGTGTCAAAGAGGCTTACAGTTCGTATACATGGTACAGCAATCTTATACAGGGTGTCCCGCAAGTTCTGGTACTCCGTTAAAGGTGCGACACCTTGGATAATCCCAATAAGGTTTCTCCTGATAAAAAAACTTCCGCAATCGCTTAGTTAACGAGATATTAACGAAAGTCGGAGTCCAGTTGGAGTGGGGCGTGGTAACTAGCAACGTTATTGGCGTTCGCTTATGTTGGACTCGTCTACCCGATAACCAATAACAGACGCTACCGGCTACAGCATTTTACCCCGATTGGTTGTCCCTTTTGGCTTATATGTCGTCAACTAAAGACCAAGCAACACTTTCGATAAGGAAAAACCTGCTTAGAATCCTATGGTATCGCACTTTTAACTGATAGCGGCGTTTTCGAGATACCCTGTATATCTCACAGCTGTTTCATCGTTCACTATTTGATTTTCGAATGGCGCGATTGCGTTTTAATCAATATATCTGCCTTCAAATTTGGTATAAATAGTACAGTTAAATACATTATTTCATCCGATGTGACAGTAATAATAGTACGGAGTGTCCTAAAAAGTCACGTGCCACACCCGCTTGAAAAATACTCGCATAGATAAATTACGCGCCTGTTGTGCACGTTTTACCTCGTTTTGTTTGGCGTCAGTGAAGCTCGCGCGTCATCATTCGGCAGTGACAGCGTCAAGTGAGAGTATAACCAACAGAAGACACGGAAGAATGAACATAAAATAATGGCACCACGTCTGTGTTCTATCGTGGAATGCAGAACACACGTACTGAATGTGGAAACGTAGCGTTTTTAGTTTGTTAAAAAAAAAGTCTGTGGACTATTTCGGAAAATAAAACAAACGGTAGCGAACAACTGCAATGAAACTGGGAAGAAAGCGTGAACTTTTGTGACCTACATAAAAAAAAACTGCTGTGAATTATTTATGGATGTCTTACATTGAATTTCGAAATACGATCAACTGGGGCATAAAACTTTGAGAGTAACCCCACGACAAAGCAGCACTCATAGTCGACGGCAATGCAACACCTCAGGCTATACATCTCGAGCAACTGACATATCGAAAGGTTAACCTATTTTAGACAAAAGCCAGTACTGCTGATGTGTTTAAAAAATTAATGTGGGCTGCAGTGGAAAATGTGTTGAATATAATATTATAATTGAAAACAGTTTTTATAACGTAGAAGATTCGAAACGATAAGCACGGCCCTGCACTTTAGTAGCCGCTTTCACGCTGGAAACCGTAGAATACAGTATAGTAGAATTTTGAGAAGAAGCATTTTGTATAACAATAAGCTTGAACATGGAAATTTATGGATTTGCAACAATTAAGAACGATCACGATATCTTAGGAGTTGCATTGTGCAAGTAGTTTCTAGAAATGATTTTGGCGAAGGATCCGAAACAAATAGTTAAAAAATATTGTGTTTAATAGATTCCGATAAAAAAGTTATTCACTCTTCTATTCCAAGATGTATGCAGTAGCATAAGCCATTAGTAAACCATGCACACTGTGTTTTGTGAAAATAATTTTTATTTAGAAAATGGGAATTAAATAATAGTCGAGACTGAAATGAAAATCGATAATATCTGCAGTATATTTATATCTCGAAATCTATTCGAACTTATCTTAACGGAATTAACACAACGCGACGCTTAAGATATGATAATGGTGCCCAGAGTTGAGTATAAACACAGAAATAGACTTTATATTCTCCGGATTTGAATTTAAACTCAATCCAGAGCTCCTAACATGAATAGTAATCCACTGTTGCCACTCATCTCTGACACTTTCAAGCTCATTCTCAGTGTTGTATAATTTGATCCAGTTTTCCTTATGTTACGATACGTTCCATGGTAATACAAATTATTTTATATATGATAGATCGATAAACACTCAAATCTTCCGCGATGGGACTATAAAAGCCTGGATTATACAAGGTATTACAAAATGCTCTTAAGCATTGTTCAAATGATAAAGCGCTTTTTTCAGTTTTCACATTTACGTTTTAAACATTTTTATACACTCACTGTACGTTTTCTCATTCAAATGCGTATATCAGAGCGGAACTAACTGGTCCATTTTTACATGCACGATATTTTATACGCTATTGAAGGCAAACTAAAATAAAAAAATTAATAAAACTGTAATACAAATATCCGATGCTATGAATTCTCAAAGCAAAGAACAGACTTTTAGTTACCAACTGTTCCCTTTTTAATGCGATGTTAACATCCGTTTTGTAATTTCCCATTCATAAGGCACAAGATAATTTTTTTTATACGAATCAAAATTACGCATTACACGCGCTCAACCTGTGGTCCACTCAACTCCGCTCTACCTTGCACAAGTTTTTATTTGCGTTCATCACATCATGGCGCATCGAATGCACTTTTTTATACGCCCATGTTTGTTAAAGTTGACCACTGAGAGTGGTTATTATATCAATCCTAACTTCATCGTTACCGTCACCTGGTGCTATTAAACAATACCTACTTTTTCGTTAATGAATGCCCTATTGTTTAATAATTATTAAAGGTTTCGGTTGTTTGCGTGAAACGATATACGCGTGCCTGCGTAATTTGACTGCGAACACCCGTATATGAAAAATTTAAATCCATGTATTTCATACGGATGTATGTACACGTGCGCAAGCGTAACACGGACAGTAAATACACCAATTTCAAATTTGTCCGTACACATTTGCGCGTACACACATCTATAAACTTTATTCGTTCAGCTTTCTGGTTTTGCAAAATTAAATCGAATTAAAAATAATCGCAAGATAAATACGAACTGAAGTAGAAAACTTGTAATTAAGCCGATACACGTGTTTTCTAATTAGGATGTGTTTTAAAATTGTAATGCTGATTTCACGCAGGGTTACTCGTGTAAGCGTGCGGAATTGGGACACCTGCTAATTACTCATTAATGTTACTTTGATCTTAGCGTTTATTGGCGGTGTTACGTCGCAGCTTCCTAGCGTTAATAGACCGGGAAATTTCATGATCTGACGTCCGGTAACTTAATACGGGAGTAACGTCGGATTGATGATGTTTTAATATAATTCTGTACTAACCGTAAAAAACAAATAATAATAATAATGATTGGGGTGCCGTGAATTTTGTTGATTTCTGACTTAAAATTTCGAGATTCCAGGACGAAGGCAATAAGTGAAAAATAAAAATGCTGAGTTTCTAAAGAGAAGACAATACGCAAAAGTGACAGTACTGAATTTAATCTTTTCCACGAACATGCTTTTGCTTCGACTGGCTTTATGAATATACTTTGTGCTGCAACGGAGAGAAATGCAAAAAAAGCAACTTTCAAATACACTCGAGCTTCCTGTTCTTCTCTGACAAGAAGATAGCAAACTTGGCGTTTAATATGTTAAAATAAAGTAATGGGGGGAAATGGAGTTTCTTAAATCATTCGCCTCGGGTTCCTCGCGGAGTGGTGGCAAGGTGGAAGCTTCCCACGTGCTTCGTGACAAAGTTTGCAAACTACGCGGAAGTAACTTCCATAATTAATAGGTGTAACAGTATTACACGAGCGTAGGTAACGTTTATATGACTTTTGGGAGTGAGTATTGCACACCATGTATAGTCTATTTGATCGTTTCTGCTATGATCTCACGCTAACGATAGAACTTGATCGATTTGCATATAAATGAAACGTAAGGGAGGAAATACGACGATGAGACGAAAGTCTCTCGAGACTGACTTTTCGTTCAAAACACGTTAATGCTTTTCCTCGTACCCCCGCGTCTGATATTATCTCTATTAACCATCGGATATGTAATGCTGCCGGAGTGAAATTATCGGATAAATGCTGTTAATGTATAACGGAGGATGGAGATAAGGGGACGCGGTAATTGATGGAAGATACCCTCGAGGAAAAGAGATCTAGAACACGTGTACCGGGAGGGACGATGTATTTGTGTAAAACTGTCGTACGTATGGTTTATTAGCCAGGCAATGACATGACTCAACAATTTGTATATTCGAGGGCAGGAAGTATTATAGAAACCAAAGCGCTGGAACGTCAATAATTTTGTTTCCCATTCACGTCTTGGCGTAGGAGTTTTTATATTTTGATTTTCGGACACTGAGGTTTCGCAACTGTACCAACGGTTCTTAAAAATCGATTAAATTAAATTAATGGGAAAATGATTGATTATTCAGTAATTTGATAAAGTTCGATGGTTCGCTATTGCTAAATTAACGGGTAAATCGAAAAATAGAGAATGTGGTGAAAACATGAAACGAGGAAAAGCTTAAACTTCAAATATCAAATATCAATTTCCGAGCTCAAACTGGTTCTAAGTAGGTTATGTTGTTTGGTTAAACTTTTGAAAGGATTTAATTTTCCTATTGATGATTCTGATTTTTGTCAGAACGAGAATAGATGGTATTCGATTAGCGATGTATTCGATGGAGGGCCGAATTCTAGCTGGAATTGCCGAGGGTACCGGAATACTTGTGGCTTGGCAAGGTATCTATCTCGAAAATTCGAAAAACTTCGTTCTCGGATTCGAAACTAATGCAAAGGAAGTGATTATGATTAAATTACCCGTTGAAATTTAAAAACGCTTAAAACAACAATGATGCTGGGAAAAACGTAAATTGTGAATACTTTGAACGGGAAAAACATACGTAAGCGGGTGACCTTTGTAATTGGAATAAAGTAAGTTAGTGTATTTGAAACGGAACAACGTGAATGACTATTGGTTACTCCAAAACTGGCCTGGGCGACTGAGGGGAAGTACACTCTCCTAACGCGCTTTCGGTATCCCCCACTCGTCAGCTTTTAAATGCACGCCGTACGAAGGAAAAGAGGAACAACTCTATACCTCTCTCACTCTTAGACACGCACCTGAAATCATGGTGGAGGTAAGCTGAGATGAAGTTGATGACTCATGCTTGCTCCAAAAGCAACTTTTGCCCAGGCGTGCTCTACAACGGCTTATTATACAGGGTGCTCCATAAACAGCGGTAGAACGTTAAAGGCGCAATACCTTTGATACTTCCAAGCATGTTTTCCCTCATTAAAAATATTAATTATACCCTCGTTAACAAAGAGGTACTTGCTCAGTTTCAGTCCTTAAATATTGTTAAAGAAATATTAAAACCCTCGAACAGTTTCATTTCATCCCTTACTGAAAAAAACAAATTGGTGGAAAAATGCATCATTTTTGTGTGCGTCAAATCAAACAGGATCTTGAAAAAATAATATCTTTTTATATTGTACATTTTGTATCAAAAACTATTTGACAAAATCAGTTCGAAGTCAGTGTAGACTAGTATTAGTTTATAACAAATATTCCGTACAAATATCACTGTATTCTCTATTATACAGCATTAAAATTTGCGCTGAACGTATTTTACATCTAGAGAGCATCAAATTTACAAATACATATATAGTGAATATTCGTCACACGTTGCACTGCAATTTGAAAATTTCCTATGAGCTCGAGTTCTCGTGATAATATACGCTTGATACGTAACGCGCTCGCCAAACTTTGACCTAGATTTCCTGAAAAATAGGGCCAACCTGGCACATGCTGACCTCTGGTTTGCCAAGGGTCCACTTGAACTTTCACCCTATTCAATTAAAACCCGAATTAAGTTTAATATATGGTATTCATTAAATACAAGTATACGTACGTAAACATTATAAGCACGCACATATTTTTAATTGGTTGTACTGAACGTTTAGTTAAATGTAGAACGCGCCACACTTTTGACTTTGTGTAATATAATGTTACTCGTTGGTTTTTATCTAGGTGTTTCAAAGGACCGAGTGTGCTTGGTACTTCACTTTTAATTCAAATCCTTTTTCCACAATAACTTAATGTATTCCGTGTTGCTTTTTTTACTCATTCGATGATGCTACATACTTCGCGAATATTTAGCGATTCCACAGGATCATTATGGAAAGTCATCTTGTTACCTAAATAAGCCTGGTACACAAAGGTATACTCATTTTAAAAGTCTTAAAAGCAGCTCTTATTAAAAGGCGAATAGTATATGCAAAAGCAAATAAAACCATAAGTTTTCGGCTATGTTGTTTTGACGTAATGATCAAGAAGTCCATTTAAATGCCACTTTCATATACCATTTAAATGACTTCAGTGCGAAAATTACACAAATTTTTCCAATTTTCATCCTCGAGATTTCAAATTTAAATTCGCGACATCGCACGATATGCTAATGAATCTTCAATCGTGCTTGATATCATCGAAAGCGACGAAGACACATAATCGAGTTTCGTGTTCCGCTTAATTGCATTCATCGCAATTTCTACGGTAGACTTTCTTATCGATTTATAAACGTAAATGCCCGACGCATTGATTGCGCTGCTCGAAGTGAAAAAGCGTAATTTGATTTTCTAAAAAGATTCCAATTTCCTGATAATTTATTTTAAAATTCTATTGCCCGGGTATTCCGGTAGGCACTCAGAAGATCGTTAACCTTCAGAGGGCCGGAGTGGTCACTGTAGTGGCCAAAGGTAGACAACTGTTTAACGCGGATGTACAGAGAGTACCGCAAATGGTGTTAGTCCGTTAACCCGTTTAGTGCCGACCGAAAAAATTTTACCTAAGCGACGAATACCGAGCCAAGTTGATGTACGCTACTCGACTTAATGTTCATTGAAATCCTGTAACTTTATACGATGTAAATGTTTAGTGCATTCTGTTTAGGTCAGTGGTCAGCAAACTGCGGCACGCAAACCACATGCGGCTCTTTGGCTAGTTGTGTCCGGCTCATCCACGAATAACGTGTTTAGAATACATTTTTAAATTCGAATTTAATAGGCAATATTTTAATTTTAATGATAAAAATGTGATTTTTATGAATGAATAAGATTATTACAAAGTGTGGCATTTAGTTTTACACAGTGTAGTCAGTTTTAACCGGCTTCTAAAAACAAAGTTCTTGTGAAGAAGTTTGGCTTTCCAAAAGAAATCTAAATCGCTGTACTGACTGCTAATATTTGGCTCTTTTGACTAATGAGTTTGCCGGCCACCGGTCTCAGCTCATTGGCGTGAATCTTCTACTCTCGCCTCCCACGAGTAATTTTTCGGTATACACACGGTATGGAACGAACTAGACTATTAGGTAGACATCGTGCGAGTGTCTCAACGTGGTCACATTGAACGTTTGTGAAGATGGTTTGTACTGAAAAAAAAACTTTGTGATTCACTCTTCACATTGATTCATTAACCAAAGTTACAACAGGTTTCGTTCAATAAATACATATTTTCAAAGTTGTGGTATTCTTTTGTAATCACCCTGTACCGTTCAACTTAACTACGGTAAATGAAATATCATCATAATATATATCGCGGATCAACAAATTCAAAAAAAAGCGTGGCTGGACTAGGGAAATGAGAAAAATACTTAACCCTCCGGGCAAAGGGATGCACCAATATCCCAATTTCATCTCCGTCGAAGCGCAACAAGGGACGCATTGGCGCTCGCGACAACCCCGAAGATCACTTTCGGCTTTCATCCCCTCGTTCGGTCGTAAAGTTCCCGTTGCCAAATTTAAAGGTCAAAGGGAATTCAGAATAACTTATCCTAGGGAACAGCGCAAAGCCCTTTACTTGGTTTATCCATGTTCTTCGATGGCCTTGTGTGTTTGGCAGGGCACACATGGCTTTCGAGATTATGCATGTTCGTGATTTCTGACGCTTTGCATCCTCCGCGCTTTTGCTCGTTCGGCAGGATTATCTTCTGACACCAGCTGGAACGTAAAGATCAAGCGTGTGTATTCACACGTAATTGAAGAAAGTGGTGAAAATACGGTCGTCGATAAACTCAGTGTTTAACGAGGGACGATGGAAGGAATAACGGTCGGTGAGTAACGACAGGGTATCGTTCTTAGTAAATATTCTTTTCCGCGGATGTAACAATTCAAATGAACAGACTCCGGATGTTAGTGCAACATGGATTATTTTTAAACTGACTTTAAACGGATTTTATGAAAAAATGCTATAAGTGTGCGTGAAGTACAGGTGTAATATGTTGTACGTGTAAAATAAAATAAAATAATGCATTTTGCATAAACATCCGGAGTATACAAATTAATTATAGGTTCAATTACTTTCAAGAAAATAGTATTTCTTCTGTATATTAGTATACCTATGAGTTTTGAAGGGCTCCCGTTTTGAGCCTGATATAAAAACCTAAAGCAATGAGAACCTAAGAATCTTTTCGTAGATACTTTTAATGATTTCATAAAGCGGAAACCTTTTTTTATTATAATACATACGATGACAAAAGTAGTTTAGCTACGTCGATTTTTAAATTCTGGCATCGGTAAGTTCGACCTGACTTTATTTACATCGAACTAGGTAAATGTGAATTTTATATGTAGATGACGTCGATTCGGGTCATCGCCATGTAATTAAGGCGATAAACCAAACGCAGCGCTTTCTAAATTCATGTTTGGATTCAATTAACTTTATCCAGCGTAACATAAGAATTGCGTTTGTAAAAATTAGTTTAGTCCGTTTTACAAAATAAGCTAAGCGAGATAGTGGCCCGTATTCGGCACACAATAGCAGTATAATCTAAGAATAGAAATGAGTGTCAAGTATATGAAAGAAGTTGAAAGGGCAGGAATCAGAGGGTAAAGAAAGAGCAGCGAAGAAAAAAGGAACACCGTTAAAGGAAATACCGAGATCGCAAGAAAAGGAAGGAAAACGGAGAATCGCGGGAACGTTAAGATGAGAGCGGACACTAAACTGGCAAAGGAGATAGCAACATTCGAGAAAGTAAAAAGGGCAGACGAGTAACCTCGGAAGCTAGAAACGAAAAAAGAATGAAAACGAAGATACTAAGTGAAACCGTGCTATGTGATTCGCCGGAAGGAAAGGTATGCCCATAAACCAATAAGGGGTGATTAATGACGAATTAAATTGTCGAACTGCGTAACGTACAGATTCCAGAAATCGTGCTTTTCTATTGGATATCTAATTGCGCTTGTCGATAAACTTCTGTCGCCACGTCTTCAGGTTGGTATCACAGACAAACGTGGTACAACTTGGCAGGTGGATGATTCCTTGCGAAGAACATAACTAATTAAAGTGCAGAAGATAGTTTTTGCGTACAAGGTTTTCTTTTCTTTTTTGAGAAAAATGAAAATAGAGTAATAAATTGTTCTACTTGAACCGGATATGCGTTTGTTTACGATTATATTATACATCTTTCAACAGTAGAGAGGTCCAATTTCCCCCTCCACGGGCTCCAAGCTCTACACACCTTAACCGCAGCCGCTGTCAGGGCCGCCGACCGGGTCGGGTTGGGCGTTACGCGTAGATGCGCGGACTATTGTGGTCGGGCCATAGTGCGTTCTCTCGCTGGACGAATAACAGATTATTTGTTAAATAAAGTATATCGTATTTATTAAAAAAGATTTACTAAATTAAAGAAGTAACAAAGGTCTAAAAGTCTGTGATATCCACATATCAGTTTTTAGAGTAATATTTTCTAGAGTAAAAACGTTTTATTTGGGCGTACGAGTGACCTTTCTACTTCGCGTAAACTAGTTTATCGTCATATTGATACGATATTCGATTTCCACGAATTTGAATAATATCGCGCTGGCTGATTAATTCATATATGATCCGATTAAAATGAGCACGCTACAATCAAAAATTTGTAATTCTGGGAACTTTCGCTCCAAATCGCGGAACGTCACCGATTTGCGTGGAACTTTCGTTGGAATGCCGCCGAATTTTCGCCGAACTTTCGCTGAACATCATCGAATATTCGCGGAATGTCCCCGAATTTCGCGGAACATTGCCGAACTTTCGCGGAACGTCGCCGAACGTGGCCAAGTTTTGTGGAACTTTGGCGGAACGTCGCCGGACATTCGCCTAATAGTAGAATAGGAAAATTTCGGCGACAACGGTTCCCACGAAATCAAGGGTCTTCGAGTCCTGGAAGGCGAGTGTTGCAAGTGAGGTGTATACATTTTTAGGTTGAGTGTTCAGAGTGCGAAAAGTGGGCCGGGCCGCACTCGTCGACGTAGACCAGGCCTGGGCAACGCCTACACGGCGTGCGGCACGGCAACCCGGCGTGCAGCATGAGTCACCCCCACCATGCCTCCCAGTGCGGGTCTATGAGTGGGACAGGTATAGCGCTGTCCTTCTTTTCGTCCGCACGGCGTGCATCTGAAAGCTGACCGGTGGGGGTACTAAAACCGCGTGAGGAGAGTGCATTTCCCCACGATTGCCCAGGCCTGACGTAAACGGTCCAATCTTGAGCGGTCGTTCGCAATGTGTCTTTTTAAGACAACGTACGATAGTGTGTGGAAAACGTGCGCCTGCGTAATAATTAAATAATGTATTAAATAACGAATAGAGTAATTACTTTAATTTAACACGCCTGGAACAACGATCGTTGTCGTAAAGAAAATCCTGTTTTCCCATCGAAAGTAGACCACTCTTGGTGACTTCACTAATTGCCCCCTGAACTTCCTTTTACGAAAGTTACACAGACTTCTTCCAACCCGAAGGCTGGATTCCGAAGAATCATAGGGGTATGCGAACACAGAAGTTTGTTATTCCATTGATCGTTTCCATGCAAGTTCCATTGGTTAAGTTTTAGTATATCTTTTTAGATTAGTGTAACGTGAATAACATGTTCACAATGTTAAACAACCAAAGAACTACAGTTGTTTAATGAAGTCAATTTAACGACAAGATCGGTCTGTTACGATGTGTTTGAAATTTATGAGTTAAATTGTCTCTTCGAGTGCTCAACAACAGCTTAACATTGCGATGTTTTTTTTATCATTCATTCGTATTTATTTGTCTTGGGGGACGGGTCAAGCCCACACTAGTTTGTCAGACATTAATTCCAAAAAAGAACGTGACTTTTACAAACAGGTCTGTAATATTCGAGCGTGTTATACTTTATGATCCACGCGTCATATTATTTACATTGTATTTATACGTGTATTTATCAAATAGAATCACATTATACGATACTGTGTGCATTTACACGAAACTTGTTTGAGCTTAATTCTTTTAATTCCTCTGATATTTGACACGAATGGCGGTATATGATATTATCACGATGTTTTTGCTTTGTATATGATTTGCATTTATAAGAGCACTACTTACTTTTTATAAATAATAGTATATTGGTACTGCGACGCATAGTTTATGTACTTCTTGCGCGCTGTGTTTTTTTTACGTATAGCAATAGCGATGGCAAAATAGTCATAATTTGCATTTTTCTACATAATGAGTTAGAGGGTAATCCCCCTCCCAGAGTTTTAGGGTTAACACCCAATACGCCGACATGAGTGACTATTATCAGGCGACTTGCATTTTTTATGTATCTTGTTTTCTGTGTTTCGTTTTATGCAGCTGTTTTCAAGATGTAGTAAAATTAAGACTTCCAGCCTTGTTTCCTCGGAAGGAAGATCATCCGTGAACCATGGAATAACTCATACAGCGCCAACATATGCATTTATTTTGATTTAACCATATGAGTTCTAACAATTCTCGCCAGCTATAAAGCAAGAGACAAAAGAAGAGGCGGGTCAAGACTGGCACAAAGGAAACGACGAGGAAACAAGGGAGAACAGAAAGCGTAAGAAGACAGATATCGAGAGGGAAAATATGTATCTGTTCGCTCACACTTCCACTATGTTTTACATCGACTCCATTCCCACCATCCATGCATTTCTTTCTTAACCCCCCTCACTCTGTCGCTTCCTCTCCCATCGTTGCATTTGCCGGGTTCTACATGGAGTTATACAGAATACCAGGAAACAATACGCACCAGGTACGTTTCGATATACGCACATGCACAGGAAAGTTGAAAACAGAGGAGGCTGGGGTCTCCCGTTCGTACGCTATACTTATTCAGCCGCCACTTCGCGAGCACATTGTCTCTTGTACGTGAATATATGCATGCGCAGAAACAGAACTCGGCGAATGCATATACATACTGCGATTTTGATAACGATACCCGGCACAGCGTATAACGGGTGGCAACGTCGAATTAACCCGCAAGGAAACAGGAAACGTGTGTCGAGCTCGAATTGGAAAATCCTGGAGAGTTCATCTAACAATAAGCCAAAGTGAAGTGAATTTACATTGTTAACCATTCTTGTTATACCGATTGATATTGAATAAAAAAGAAACTAAAATCAAAAGTGTCAATTTCCGGGATCCCTATGCACAACAATAATCTGAGGTTTTTCAGATATCAATTGCAGAACGTACTAACAATTATTGTGTACTCAACGTGTATATGCGTGGAATAATAGAACATGCAAACGAAATCGACCGAATGCATATTCAACAACTATAGTGACAATGCCAGGGCCAAAGTGAAGGTACTAGGTTTTGCTGACACAGACGAGTGTTGCGTACAGCTGTTTACCTGCAAAACGATCAACGCGGTCGAAATATTGAAAACTGTATTTTTTTTTTTGATAATATAAATAAGATAGATGTAAAACGCGGGTAAATATGTGTCTTTCATTGAAATTCAGATAAATTATTTATGTACCTGAGAGATCATAGGAATTAAAAAAGAGTTAGGAACACATGTCGTTCCTATAAGGAGAGTTATTATTTCACTTATATACTAGTCGAAGTAAAGTATACAACAAAAATATAGTAAAGACCATTAGCATACAGGGTGATCCACGAAACGTGATAACCTTAAATAATTCTGTTGTTGGACCGATTAAAGCTTTATTAAGGTCAACTAATATGGTTTGAAGAGGCACCCAAGATGGTTGCGCTATACCTCTATTGAGTTGTCTTCTTCAAAGTTTTCAAAGCCAGCTTGTATTTTTAATTTAATAAACCTATCATTTTTTACGCTCATCTCTTAACGGATATTGAGATGAGTTGATCAAGGATCATAAAATACTTTTTTCTCATAAACTGCGATAGGATGAATTATCGATCCAACGTGCCAGCATGTGATTTGTTAATTACAATAAATTTCCAAGCAAGGATACGTATTTTGAAAATTCTGCGAGATTCGCTCGATCTAACAATAAACTCGCACGGTTCACGGCAAATCCATTTCTATTCTACCCGTTTCCGGGGAAGCCCACTGTAATCCACCTTCGCATTTCTTACAATTTCCATTCTAACACAATTCGTTGGATGCGGGAAACTCCCATATGCAAAGTGAAACAAGGGAAATCCTCTTGTATTAGAATGACGATTCGTCAGACGTGCGGCGGATAGAATTTTTGAGTCCCTTAAGAATATTAAAATACCGCGTGTGAACAGCTTATATTTACACCTTCCGAATTGTATACAGAATGTATGTTGTAGCGGTTTGCACGATTTTTGGGACACTTGCAATGATGCAACATGGAAAAGGGTTAAACGAAGGTCTGTTTGTTTTGAACCTACAACGAAATACAGCGATCATGATGTCAAAAACAGTTCTTTTTTATTCAAAAGTCGAGGCAAGTGTTATTAATGTATATTTTTCGTTGAAAAAGTCCTCTGTGGGTATCAACGTTACTTTGTGTCAAGCCAAGTTAAATCAATACGATTGCAACGAATATGGAGTTGTTTGAATGTCGCGGAACTGATTTTGCATCTACGAATTTGCTAAAGAACTGTGGTAAAGGACTTGCGATTTGAGCTGCGCGTATAGCCTGGAAGCCACTCTACCGCTCCATACCTACCACGACAGGGGATGAATAATTACGGGGGACCATTGACGAAGGTAGTAATCGAAAACACAAGTACAGAATAGAATATAAAAACGAGTATTTGAAATTGAAAACTCTCTTCTACTCTTCGGTGGAGGCATCAAAGCGAACGTGACAAATCTATCTTCCACTTTCAACGCATTTTTCGCGGAAAGCTTTATTACAAAGAAAGGTATAAAAATGAGTATTTTGAGATAAAAAACTCTCTTCTACTCTTCTCAGCAGGTACAAACGCAAACGTAAGAAATGTACCTTCAACTCTCAACGCATTTTTCGCGACAAGTTGTATTGCCCGTAAGTCTTCTTTCTTGGTGTCAGGTCCTTATGTTATAAACTACGAGTTGTGTAAATCACATCGCTTGAAATTGAATATTACATTTGTTCATCCGTAACTTGAGTTCAAAGTATGTCAATAGTTATCCATAGCTAACGGGTTCGTGAAGGAAAACGAATACCTGAGCTTTGAACTGATTAAATTTCGTGAAAATTAAGCCCCTTTTTTTACTTGTTTCTAAATCTTCGTTGAATTTTTCGGAAGGTTGGGACATAAAGATCATACTATCGATAATGAACTGACGAAATTAAAAGCGCTCGATAAAGCAGGCTTTTCACAAGATTCTTAATCAAGACGAACATTAGAGTTAAGAATTTTAAGGAAATTTCCGTATTCACTGTGCCAAATTACTTTGCAATAGTTAATTAGTTTTCACGAAACAGTTTTGATCAATGTTCGGTATTTGCCAAGCCTTTGCCGAGAAGATGCCATTAATTTAACGTTCATCATCGACATTGGATCAACTTTTCGAACGACGCGACTTCCGTTGAAAAGTTTGTTGGCTCCATCGCGACTTCTGGCTGACAGGAAGTAATTAAATGAGTGATGTTGGGTCTATCGAATAGCGCGATTAATCCACTAACGCTAAGTTTTATAGTACGTATAACCTAACTTCAAAATATCTTTTTTTGCTACCACAGAATCATGTTCCTTGCACCCAATCGAAGAATTCTGCTTTACAACTTTTCTCGGTTTTGACTTAACGTGTATTTCGAACATTTTATTTGCAAGAAGAAATACGTATATCAAATGCATCCTATCATCATACGTAAACGAATAATAACAAGGGAGCTTGTTTTTATCATTCAACACTCGACATTCATGAAGTACGCTTTTCGATAAAAGCGTTAAGAGGAAACTTAAAAAGCCTATTAAAGCTCACGAATGTTCGAGCTGACGTCATCAAAAATGCTATTAATACCAATACGTCGAAATCCGATTAATTTTCCAGACGATAAAGCTGATTTCAACGAGGTCGCATACAGGAGCGAGACTTAATGAGAACGGAAATGGAAACTGGGTTAGAGAGCAATTATAAAGCGTTAATGAATTACCATCGTTCAGCTTTCGAATCCCAAATTGCGTATTATTTGCAATATTATAAGTAACCACTACTCTGTTTCTCAAGTAAGCCTATGTTTCCCAATGCGTCCCAGATGCAGATACATTATTATAAAATATTTACCTAATAGTATCATTATTGCTTTGGTAATTCTCGCGGCATAGGCATACAATGACGTAGCGATTAGTTTCCAGTCGCAGTATCGCCTGCAGCCATTCGCTCAATTGAATTTTTTTATTTTGCTTTGGTCCGTGATACTCCGTTTACTTATTCGTTCCTCCGGGTGGGTTAGCATAATTTGGGACCCATTGTCAATATGGGCCATTACAGTACGTTACTGCTCACAAACAGAAATATAAAAAAAGAGCATGTTCGTTTCATCAAAGGAGGTTACTACGGAAGCGACGACTTTTACTTTCCATAAACGTAAACAAGAAGTATACGAATTTGGTTAGGAAAAAATTACTCTTTTTAAGGCCTTGTAATGATGTTGCACCTGAGGCTTGCGCGCCTGATCCAATTTGCAAGAATTAAAAATAACGGGTAACCACATCTTGTGCCAGTTGTCATAATGAACTTGGTCTAAATATATGTATGTATACCTTGTTGTTATAACTGCACGTCTCACTGTAATTATAAATTACTTAAACAAATCTATTTGTTTGTGTTTTTTGGCTAGGTTACCGAATTTCTGGTGGATTGTTGCTGAGGAGAGGATCGTGAAGAGAGGCGAGAGTACCGAAGAAAAACGTGGTCGTGCACAAAAAAGACGTTGATATGTATTGTTACAAAAACTATCTTGGCTGTTAAAGCCGTGAAACTACAGACAAACATACGAAGGCGAAAGTCCAATATAATATTAAAGAAGGGTATAACAAGAAGTTCCGATTGATAACAAGTCCGATAGTTCCGTTAACAAATAAATGTGTACGAGAATAAGAAGCCGCATGAGGACGAACCGTAATGGCTGCCAAGTAGCCACGTACAACGTATATTCTTCGAGAAGATTGTCCGTAATTATTTAGGCACGAGCACTTGAGAGTCTTTAAAATAAGAAAACGTAATGTTGCCCGAATGCGCGATTCACTCACGATATTTAAATGACAAAACGACCGAGTTTGTTGCGAGAAAACCGAGATCCGCGAGTAGTGCCGAAAACGATGATTAACCGATCCACTCGTGCTTGATCGAAGCGATAATTAGCAATCAGATAATGGCCGAAATCGATTTATCCTCGTGTTCGAAAAGGCCCGTTGCCCCCAAAAAGGACTCTCGTGGTGGGGATGCGCTGTGTGCGCCGAATCCACTCGGAGAGCGAGAGGTGCCGTGTTTATGTCGCTGAAGGGAGCCACCTTCCAACCTCACGATTCCGCAACAGTTTGATTTGACAGTCCATCCAAATCTACGAACGTGGGACATCGGTGGTTGGCGCAGCTTGAATGGAAAGTTGCGTGAAAACAGCTGCGTTACGAAACTCGTTAAACCTATGTGTATAAATTTGAGGTATGAAATTTATAAGGTATGCGAAACTCATTAAAAAATAAGTCTTTATGAATACATAACGAAGAATTCTTTCAGAGAATGTACCATAAGAAATAAGAAATGTATTTCATGTAACGTAACTCAAAACATTAAAAGAAATTGAACATATCTGCTTGAAAAAAAGATATAAGCTTATATTATACGAAGAATTATTTCAGTTTCTAATTTATTGCGGTTTGTATGCTCTTTCAAACAACAAATGAACATTTCCGTCTCTCTGTATTTTTGCAGATGCGAGCCGCGCATTTTTTTCGTCTTTTCTCTCATTATGCGTTCAGTAATTGAGCAACAATAATCGATTTCTATACACGTCCTCGGAGAACCTAGAATTCACATTTTCGCCGATAGCTAAGAAAAAACAACAACCGTTACTTCCCTGGCCGCTATTATCCACCAATATGGATTTTCCTCTAACAGTGCTCTTACAATTGGGAAGCTGATGCTAGCCCTCTTGTATTTCAATCCTTGTTTAACGAATGAACTAATATGTACGCAAATAATGAACGCATTTATATATAAGGATAGGTGGATAGTCCCAGGTTGGACTGTCGTTACCATCGACACAGGCCATATGTATCTTGAAACTACAAATTGCCCAATGTTTCCCCGATACTAATAACAACCGAATGTTTTACAATTTTGAAAACAGTAATGCTCAATCCAGTCTACAGTTGCATGTCACATTGCATATACAGGGTGCCTCATAAATAATGGCGCTCCGTTACAGGAGTGATACCTGTGATAATTCCAAGCAGGTTTTTTTCATCGAAAATGTCGGTCGCGCTTCGATTAACAAGATATTAGCCGAAAACGACAGCCAATCGGAGAAGACGCTGTAGTTGGTAGCGCTTGTGATAGGTTGTCGAATAGACGAGTCTAAACGCGGTTCTATACCTAGCACGGCCAATTATCGCGGTCCACTCCGATTGGAGAAAAACCTGTATGAACAGAAGTTTGCTGATTTTTTTTCTCATCTGTCGTGGTGAATATCATATATCATACATCATCTACTAACTTTTTTGCCCAACAACTGTCGTTACGATTAATATACTTTACGCACGGTTCGAGACAATCTTTTTTCATGAAACATAGCCTAATGAAACCAAAACTTTTTACAACCCCGATCTAAAGGATAATAGAACAATAAATACTTAATAAGAAAAAAAAAAGAGGATCATTTATTCGTCTACTTTCGGGTCTGTTGAGATACTGAATCGCCAAGTGATATTCATTTTGCTGATTTTCCACAAAAAAGTACCCAGGTCGCGAATTGAAAATGCCCATTAATTTCATAGATCAGGTCTGTCTAACCCCTGCACGCCGTGCAGGGGGGCGCAGGCAACACTCGTCAACCCAATCAGGACTTACTCCCACCATGGGTGCCGGTGCGTTTGTCAGAGTGAGACAGGTATAGCGTTGTTCTTCTTTTCGTTCGCACGGCGTGCGGGTGGGGGTGCCGAAACCGCGTGAGGAGAGTGCGCCTCCCCTCGGTTAGACAGGCCTGTTATAGATCAATATAGATTGTACCTAATGTTAGCTTCCAGAAAACAAGTAACGTCTTCGAATTTATATGGAATTCATAGCGGAGAGTGCGCTGACATCAATTGTGTTACGTACAGTGTGTTTTATTATACAAACATTGCTCTATAAACTATGAAATTAGAATGTCCTTGAAACAGTTTAAGATTACGAGGACGTTTATCTCTCTAGGAACGAGTTCTATCAGCTTGTCACTTTTCTACCTACATATTATTATACACCCTGTATGACGTCTATGTAAGTAAAACTGTCCGTAATTAACTACTGTCTCTAAATAATGAAAACGACGAGTAGGGAGGAATCATATTCGTCCCTACAGTAATGAAATTGCAAAGCAATGTCAAAGTGCCCTTTCGTAAATTTCCGTGAAACAGCGGACGCGTTTATAATAAAATGGAAATCAAGCAACTTTATTAGTCTCCAACTGTGACGAGAATTCTGCACCCTTTCATGTCTACTGCAAGACTCCTCTCTGTTAACGTTTATTTCATACCGTTGCCCTGCAAACTGTTTGCCACGCTTTCCGGGCGAAAATCAATTAATTAAGACACAACCAAGGCAGTTTGTAATAGCGTTATATTAATAATAAAGAAACTATCCATATGTCGTACACACTATGCGGTCACAGCTTTACGGGTGTGTCATGAACGTACCCATAACAAAAATTTTGTCCACTTTAATATGTTTGTACCGTCAAGAGACAAGGTCTTGCCTCGGACCAAGTACAAGTACGCGAGGCTAGTCCTTGTATCTTTTTATTAGTTTACACGGAAGAACGTAACTTCGCTAAAAATTAATAAACCTTAATTCTCGAGTCAGGAACTCTGACAAAAAGGAATCAATTGATTCATTGATTGTTTAAGTTACACTGAATACGACTTAGTAAAATGATAATTACTCGCACCGTAGTATGTTAATCATTTTAGCGCCAACCAGGGAAGATGTCGAATTTAACAATTTATTTTAAGACAGTCTTCTTGCGATACGAATAGTAAGACGCCATCGCACGCGCAATGATATATCATCCTTGGCACTTTTCTTAACTGTTGCTAACTACGATATATCGTTATTCGACACTACATAGTCTGTCCCGTAAGTTTCGAAACTGATGTTATAAAAAAAACTGTTAAAGATACAGATACGAAACCTTAATATTCTTCAAAATAGGACCCTACTACATCGACACACCCCTGCCAGAGCCTCTTCCATTCCTCACAGGCCCTATGGTAGTCATTAAAAACGGACGGCTGTTTTCCATTTTGTGCGACCTAAAACCTATCTGCTTTAACGTACGTGGGTAAAAGCAAAAATAGAAAGGTAATCATTAGACGGTCTCGTTAATTCGTATCTGCTCCCCTAAATGCAATTAATTAATTTTACGCCGAACAAATTGCACCTACCACTTATTCTATGTAAGCCCGGCATTTACGATCGAAGCTTCGGCGAGGCGTCACGATTAATTATTTTCAACGATCGCGCAACACGCTCGGGCTTGAATTCTAACGACTTAATGAGTCTGCGAAATACGTGCGCTGCGTCGTCGAGTTGTAGAATCTTAGTACGGGGCGTACCTTCCGTTTACCCGCAAGAAAAGGAATCCCTTGCGGAATTGAATGGCATCGTTTAATTGAAGCCATGACTGCTGTTACATTCCAGCGATCAAGATTATATCTATATGTCGTAGTTCGTTCTATCGAGGAAATGAGATCGTCGATACACTTTCCGCAACTGAACTCGTACGCAGAGGGGTAACATCGTTTCGTGATACGTTCGAGTATCATCGAATGACCGAGGTCGTCGCTATTTGTTTGCCCGGAACAATTACAAAAAAGTATAACGTTCGGTCGCGTACCCAAACGTAGTGTTTCTCTAACAGTAATCCTTCCAGTCAAATGACCGGTTACGAAATTAATTTTTTCAGAGGGAATTTATTGAAAGAAATAATGCCAAACGTAATTTTTAAATAATAATCATATAATCAATCATATATTTTAATTTTTATACGTATTATAAACAGGGCATGCATATAACAGAACATATCATAAACCTGTCATTTGGTGCTAAATTTATCTTTACGCGGTTTGTACATGACAGTCGGAAAGGCCAAATAACGAGAACCCGATGTTTTCGATTAACTTTTTTATTTTTGTAAAAGTACCAAATGGTCGTTCTTTCGCTATAATATAGATCGATTGTGAAAATTGAAGTTTCGATCAGCCTCATTAAAATGTAACAGAAATAAACGTTTTTTGGGTGTCACAAGATAATAGGAATAATTAAACTTTGAATTCATTACACCTGTGATGATGACATGCAATTCCTGTTGAAATTTATTCCAATTCTAACTGCAGAAAGCAAATATAATATTTAAACATAATTAAAACTGTGGTTAATTAAAAAAGTTATCACAGCGCACAATTATGGTAGTAATTAAATAAACATTTAATTAATCGTTCCTGTGATGCATTATAATTTGATACATATGGAAAAAGGAAATTTTTCGCAAGACCTATTATTGCTGGAACGTTTGAAAAACATTGAGTTAAATTTTACTTTAATTCAATATACGGGCAACCGAGTGCCGATTTATTATGGACGATTAATTTGGACTTAATTTATGAATCGTATTATGCGGATAAATAAAAGTATGCGTTTATATGCCCAGTTACACATACAAACTAGAACGGTGAGATATAACCATGGATATATGATAAATAAAATTGTACTGGGTTACGTGTATAAGATTGTCAGTGCAAATGTAGTAAGATCAATAAGTATGAGAATTTTTTAAAGGAAAGAGAGTTTCTTGGTAGCAAGAGCTGATGACAGTAAACAGTACAAGTATCTCTGTTCTACGTATAATTAAAATATTTTACTTTCCGCGGCGAATGCAAAGCTGGAATGAAGGAACTACACAAACGACAATATTACAAGATCCGGAAAATGTTTTCCGCCCACAAGTACGAAAACTTTCACAGCTCTTCTGCCGTCCGTATCTTCTTTCCTTCTGCAAAGAGAACCTGGCGATGGCTAAAATCCTTGAATAAGAATATACACCTCATACTTGGAAAACAGAAGTACAGAATCACATGAAATACATGGTATCCTGAGTAATCTAAGTGTCTGAGTATTCTAAAAATTAAAAGCATAAAGTGTAGCCTTATGACAGGATATTTGGGAATATCTCGAACAACAATAGAAACCAACGGTTATTGTTCCTGAACGTTTCTTGAATCACCACTTCGGCAAATTTATTACTATATATAGACAATATAAATTACCAACTTGCCGTAATCAACGTGTGAACGTAGATTATTATATATTTTATTTCGGCAAGTGTATGCTGTAAGAATGAATAACTTTGTTTACGGGCAAGTATATTTGATACTTATAAGGTTTTGAAGAACCTTTGTATCCCGTCGAGGGACCTCAACTCGGGCTGAAACATTGCTGAATAAATAAAAATAATATATCGTTTCATCTAACTCCAAGCCTGGGCCGATATATATAAAATTCCGTATGTCAGTAACTATGGAAACGTTTTGAAAAAAGTTCGGAATCAACGTACAGTAGATCCCAAAAAACGATGAGGCAAAAAAGGTCCATGCAATGTAGGGCGGCAAAGGTTCTACTGTTAAACCATTGTAATGAAAAAAATTACGAAATTCCAAATAGTGGAATAAACCAAATGATCGTCATTTCTTGCCACACAAAACTCGTTTGATTAAAGCTATGACAAACAGGTAGAATAAGGGCGACTTACTATTACTACGCGGATAACATAGTTCTATTGATATAACAAAAAAATGTTAATCGACCCAAATGTTTGTGTTGGCACGCGACTCATAAATAACGATACATAGAATATATTCGTTGCTGAGACAAATATGAAGAACAGGAAATTAATTGACCTAGGTTAATTATTTGCTGTTTTTAATATTCATATTAATATTTCATTATTGATAATTTAATTAAAGTATAATTTTGTTTAATTTCTGGAAGAAGGGTCATCCAAATTACAAATGAAAAGTAGAGTTATTTATTTCTAATTTCTGCTTGGACTATAATTTCTGTATGCTACACAACTAAAAATTTTGGACTGTAGGACTTTCGCGAGCGCCATCTAATTACTAATAGACATTTCTGCTTCATATGTACACGCTTATACGGTACACGAGAAATTAGTCGTCTGTTCTTTTAAGCACCAGTACGGTTGTAATTATGAGTTTTCTTCTGTTGTTTGTATTTCCTTTGTTACGAAGTGATATTACGCTTGGTATGCAACGAAAACGCGTACGATTTTCCCTGCACGCCAAGCAGTAGTTTTTCGCATTTTTTATTAAATCTTATGTTGAAAAATGAAAAACACAATCGAATACAACGCGAAAGCGTATACACGCAGGCAGTACGAACGAAATAAAAATGTATGTATCTATTGCCAAGTTACGCGTGTGTTACTACGTGCATTAAATACATGGCTTTCGAAATTTCTACTTTTAAATACAATATATTTTCTAAATCCTCGAATACGAATGGTCCTCACGCGTTCCTCGTTGCAAAAGTTTCCAGTTATAGAAACAGTGGAATTAGCAGTGGCTATACATGTAAGTTGTTCAACGCATGTGTACTTACATACGAAATGTTTATTCTTTGGTTTTACTGTTTGTATGAGTAGCCATGAGGATACCGGATTAGATAAGCTATGAGCGTTCTAGCTCAAGGGCAATGAGATAGATAGGTAGGGTAAATAGGTGTTGTTGAAAGCGAGGGACAGAGTAAATCCCCCACCCCCCAATTACCAGTTCACCTCCAACTTTGACCAGGGAAACGCAGGGATTTGGGGCTGGCGGTACCGGGATTGAGAGGGATGGGAACGCGAGGGAAAGAAGTGGGGTAACCGGGTGGGGAGATTTTCCGTGCCCCTGGCTTCCTTCCCATACCCCTTTCATTTCCGCTGAGTTTGAACTCTCATAGTATTTGGTAATTATCGTTAAAACACTGGATAATTTTCCAGTTATTGTCTCTCGAACAATCCTTCGTGGGCTCATTTTGTTTAATTATATAAACAGAAACATTTAAAATGATTGATTTAAGAACAAAGGTTTACTTGCACTGAAGGTTACGATGTAAAGGACAAATTTCGGCTTGGCAACGTTCCCAGCCACACCGGCATAACTGTAATCACGCTATGACATGTCCAGTAGCGAGGTTCGAAAGATGGGTCAGAATTGTAAACGGCTTAGTTTAAAAATCTTTGGAATCATCACTTCTCGCTCCATTAAGCTTTCATTTTTATAAACATCAAACCTTGTACAATTCTTGTAATATACACAGTTTGCGTCAGTTAAATAAAAAACAACACAATTGTAGTGTATCTTCGGGAGTTACACTAATCTAATTGTTGATGCCCCTTATTAACTTATCGGACATCCGTTTGGGCACGCAACAAAGAGCGCGAAAAGGAGTTTGATCACCGTAACGTTCTTGACATTGCAGATTACAATGTATAATTTATCTCGTAGTCATGTTAATTTGCGTCATTCGTTTCTTACTCATCGGCATTGTAATGTTTGGGATAATTTTTTTGTAACATTTCAACGAACATTGGCCGTAGACCTCTATGCTTCCTATGTACACAAAAACACGAATAGAAGGACAGCGTTCTACCTGTCCCACTCTTTGACACGCACCGGGAAGCATGGTGGGGGTGACTGATGCTGCACGCCGTGTTGCCGTGCTTCACGCCGTGCAGGCGTTGCCCAGCCCTGTCATACGATATGCCGTTTTACGCATTTTCATATCGAGCGTTCCGAAGGTACCATCTCGACAAAATTATTCTCGCGTACTTGTACTTCGGCCGAGACAAGATCTTGTCTCTTGATACCTTTAAAGAAAAATACCCGCCAAATGTTATTAAAACGAAAAAAAAAAAACGAATAATAAGGAAATTTAGTTTCTCCAATAAAGTGCGCAAATGGCGCTTACGGTTATACTGGATTACATAGGATAAACGATTGTACATAATCGAACACTTCCTATAGCCCTTAAATGGCAGAACACTCTGAAACATTTCCGTGTTCAGATTATGCAAAGTACGCGAACAACCGAGTTACACTCGTAAACCGCCTTACAGGAAGAATCAAATTGCCCTCACGTTTACCGACTTCTCCTCTCTCCTTTCTTTCACTCCACGGCAGCGTGGCCATTAAACATTCATATTCTCGCGGGCGTGAACTTTAAAATACTCTCATGAATGTCAAACTTTCCTTTATCGTACCTCGCCCTCGAAACTTTTTCTCCGACTTAAGTATCGTGAAACCTGGCTCTCGGCATGGAGATACATACGAACTGCGAAAGACTGGCGCGCCAGTAAAAAAATATGCTCGTTCACGGCGATGCTGACAGCGGCATTTCGATGAGCGCGCCATTTTATGGCTACTGCTGCTCGTAAGAATAAAAATATGTATACTCGTGTACTTACTGACGACGCTGTAAGTGTTTCAAAGCGTGCTAAAAGATTTTAAACATTCATCGCTATTCTTGTATTGCGTGCCCGATCGCGCCTGACTTATGAGGATCTATTGAAGAAGCGTAAACTCAGTGATGTTGGATCAACTGTAAGGGTAACCATGAGCGCGAAACTGTACATGTAGAGAAATTGTAAAAATTTTGAAGATGGCTTAACATATTTTCCGTAGTCACTGTACTAACGTCAAATTACTGTTAAATTATCAGATGTTATTATTTACAATGAGTTTTGTACTTTCCTTAACCCGGTGAGTATGACAGAGTCCAGTAAAAAAAAAACGATTGTACGTTATCGAGCACTCGATCAAAGGAAAAGTGAAAATGACGGCAGTCAGCAGGGCAAACAAGGCTGCTGGTTATATTTATGCCATTCAATCTAATTTATCAACTTAAGTGGAATTAATCGTCGTCTCCTACTGCGAATATAGAATTTCCATATTAACGAAACTGTGGCCAAACAAAAAAAGCTTTATCAGGATCAGAACATAAACGAAAGTTGCCATCCCAATGCAAACCCGAATTCAAAAGTTAAGATTTCGAAGGTGGAAGCTCTGGAAATCGTGAAATCGTGCGAAAATTGTATAACGAGCGACCATCTTGGAATGTCATGGTTATCGTGAAACGAGACCCTCAAGTTTGAAATAGAATTGCATTATTGTAAAGTATTTGATCCTACAAACACGGACCTTTCAGACTTGCATTGGGATGCCAAGTTTCGTTTGAGAGCTCATACGCAACGAAAGTTTTTTCCTTTAGCAGCAGTTTCATTACTACCAAAAGCTTATTTTCCTCGCTTTTGCCATCCCGCGCTATGACGCCGCCCATTAGCAGAGGGTGACACTTGATCCCCCCGCAATATCATTTTATTTATTAAATTTTCGTTACGAGAAACTCTTTACGGTAAGTGTAAATGTGCATGAACGTTAAACGTTAGCATAAGTCAAACGTTCGTGCGATTAGTTAGCAAGGATGATCTAGTAAAAAAAACTGGGTTTTGTTCAATCGTTTCAGGTATTCTGGGGAAACTTTCAAGTGCGTTTATTTCTTGAGAGCCTCCAAATTTGAATTTATTGACAACTGATGCCCCGAAATTCTTGGAACCTCACAATTCGAAATCAAAGTTGAAATTATCGAATTCAAAGTCGAACTTACATTCGCGAAAAGTAATCGGCATTATTTCTAAATTAATCTGTAAAGTATCTTACATTCCGAATTATCCATTCTAACTTTGGAAGTGTGTATCGCAAATTAGAGTCACATGCGACGTCCAATACACCCCTAAGAGATATTTCATTAAAAGTAATTTTGCCTGGCACTCAACAGGTTAATGTACATAATGAATATTTGTGTAATACATGAGAAAATTTACATTTGCATAGCTAAACACGCCGAATTAGATCGTAAAACCACAATTGAAATCTGTATTTAATTTGTGCCCGCATAACAAAGCTTGCATGTTACGCGTGACATATTATTTGGATAATAATTTGATTTATACCATGTCCCTGGATAAAATTGATTTCTGTAAATCATACGGTTAACTTATATTTAGAGGTAATAATATAATGGAATGTCAGAAATAATGCAAGTTTCTAGCCGATTTATTTTTAACAGAGCTGGGATTGACTCGTTGCATACGCAAGAACACGAAATATCCTTACGGTAATTCCATTGCCTTTCCGTCTTGACGACAGACTTGTGTTCATAATCTCATGCAGTGAGCAAAACTTTAATTAAGAAAGCAGACGCCAAATTACTTGCCTTTATTCACATATTTTCTGCATAAATCTCCTTTAAAAAATTATTATCAATTACTTACGATTCGATCTATGAATGGACATACGTTGAAAGAGGCGTTAAAACAAAAGGGAACTACCGTAAATGTGCTGATTTTTTCCTTGTACCCTTTTCTTAGAACAAACACAGTTATCAGGACAACAAAAGAAAATGTTCGTAGCGGCTTCAATTAAAAAATACAATGTAATGATTATAAATTTTTCAAAATACGTTTTTATCCATAGTGCATTCGCAAACTGAATTAACCGATTATTCTCACGGGCCTTTAAAGATATAAATTTTCGCTTGCTCTGTACTAGTACTCCGCGCGTTTCGCTATTGACACGCTTACTTCCAGCGTAACCCCGATGAGTGTGTCGATAGTGAGTGTAAAAGAGTAATGCCGGAGTAAATAACACGGCAGAGGTAGAACAAAGCCTTCCATTAACTCCTTAAACCGCATGCCGATGGATATATGTCGACCACGTACCGAACGTGTATTGCTCGTTACGATATCGAAAACCGACACTTTTCGTGGGACCGACTGTACACACACACACACATCCACACACTATCCAGCAGTGATGTGGCCAGAATTTTCTCGGTGGATTTACGCTATTGGTATTTTGGCGAAACGACGAGATTACCTATAAAATGTACGATTTAGAGGTAACTACCACGGCAGTACGTACACGTTCTTCTAAACCTTTAAGAACTTGTGGGAACACTGGTATACGTACTTTAGTGGCTGCTATTGAAAATTATAGTCATTCGTAGTATGTATGTTCTTCACGACTATTTCAATCTGTTAGTAATCCCCCGCTCTTTGGGAATGATTATTGGTCGACGTGATTCAGTGCTACACCACTTTATTCATGGCTGTGGTCAATGGTTTCATGCGGGTATACATTTTAGTGGCTGTTGCGGAAAATAGTAATTGTTGGTGGTATGTACGATCTGGACGAATAAATATTAAAATTGGTAAAATCAAGTGGACAATCGTGAGAAACAAATCTTCTATGCGCAAATTCAAATGCGTTACATCATTGGTGCGTTAAACGACAGGAAAAAAGCGAGTGCAGAGAAACCATTTACTTTATAATCGTGACATAATAACATTTTATTATTTTATTCGTCCTATTATTTTGTATAGAAGAAAATACATGTGCCAATTAAAAGATATCAAGAAAAGGGTCTGTCGATTAAATTAGGGTGGTCCTCCAAAACTGCTGCTTCTTTTGGTAAATCGCCGATGCCTTTTATAACTGTGTTTTTTTTTTCAGAAATCTAAGAGAAACAATATTCCCAACCCGCGGGCAATAACAGTAGCATAACTCGTCCACTGGTTCTATAATAATATTCACTATCAACATGAAAAGACGGTAGGTCAGTTTTCAAAGCCATTTCACGGCGATATAATGGCCGCGAATAAAACGGTACGAAGGGCCGCAAACTCGCCGTTGACAGAAGCAGAATGCAACAAAAATGATCGCACCCATCGGATACTCTCCGACTACGACATATCCTTTCGACGATCCTTTATTTCCGTTCGACTCCAAACGCTCAGCGAATCTTCCCCTCGATTGAGCTTCAATACCCGCGAAATTAGGTTCGCGCGGGCCACTTTCGTGAAGTACGATTTTCCTCGCGGAGTTTCATTTAGACGGATTTTTTTGCAACCATCGATATTCTTGCGATACGATTTTTATTCGTACAAAATAAAGAATCATATTGAAATGAGTAAATACAAAGCGTTTAAAAATAATTTTCAGCAATACAAAAGTGCACGCGTAGAGAGTTGTAAACAGTTCAAATTTGTACAAATTACCCCCCCCCATTTTTTTTCAATATTGCAGTAACTACTTCGTGTCTCTAATGGACTTTACGCGGTTTCCGTATAGCGTGTGATTATTCGAAACACGGCTCAGTCCGAATTCACTCCTCGATTCCAGAAATTTCAATTCTTACGGCAAAGGATAAAGGTATTCAAAGATACCGTTATGTCCGTACGAGTGTTAAGAGATAAGGCCGTTATTGCTAGACTGCCCTGAATGTTACCTCGTTAGGTATTCTATTCAAGATTGGTACGGTCTTAGCCCGAAGTTTAAATCTGTATGAATAAATAGTCGACCACAAATTCAAGTTAGGAAAGTTTCGTACGACCATGGCGAAATTCAATATTCTTTGGAAGCGTACAAAATCAAAGTAAGAATAATCTTTATTTATCTGCCAACGATTCATGAAGAATCGTTGCATGAATGGTCCCCAATACATTTAAGGTGTTTATTCTAAATATATACGTATATATGTATATACGTTTTGACTATTGATAGTGAGGGCTCTCGGTCGTACAAAGAAACAATTGGATACATAATCGCGCATTTCTTGCATCACGGTTTTGAAAGCGGTTTATCCGCTATCCGTCATGATTATACTGCGAATGTTTGTTGTTGTAAAATATGCGGAAAAACTTATCCACATATATACGAATAATAACCATTTATTTATGACGATGCGGCATAATTTGAATTGCAATAAATTACAAGTAACTTGTCCATATTTGTAATACACAGTTCTCCTTGTTTATCGGTTAATATTAATTTCTTTGTTGAGAACAAACATTCTAAATCACAGGATATAATGGGTGAATATTTATGTTTGCTCTAACAGCGTTGTGGCTTGTGGTACATAATTTGACCCTTCCACATTTTCATCGCTTAATATGCTCGCGAATTTGGACACATGTTTTGAAATTGAGCTCCCAATTCAGAAATAGAGTTGAAATTTTCGAATTTCGCGATTTTAATTGTATGTTTTGGACATATCAGGATTCTGCCAGGTATATTTCTTAAATATATTTTATTTTAATTGTATGTTTTGGACATATCAGGATTTTGCCTCTCCCCGCTCATTGGTTGGCAGCTAGCCAACTATTAACGATTATGTATCGCCGACGATGGATGCCCGTCGCCTCGGCGGCAGCGACAGAGGGCGCTTGCCGCCCCGCAACCAATCAAATGTTTACTTTAACCTCAGGCCCGTTTACTCATTTACGCGGCCCTGGGAGCGCAGGGCGATTTTTCCATATTCGCCTCTGTTCTTTTCGATTAAATAGTACTGCAATGTTATGCTCATATCTTGCCCTCAGATAACATATGTTCAATATTTTACAAAAGAATGGGGAACAAACTTCAATTGAGTTATTATCCTTTAGTTTGTGGGAACGAATAATGAAAGTCAGAAGTAAGAAGAAGAAATTTACATTTCTAATTTGAGTTTAATCTTTAATTTTTTCTCTCTTTAAAAACGTTCAATTTTGGACAACACGCTTTCACCGAGCGCCATCGAATTTATCGTAAAACTACGATTCGTCGGTCTCTACTTTCATCGAGTACGTACTCCACAGCAAGATGTTTCCCTCTCGAACAAACACCAATTTTCTCCCATACCGTGGTAATAATAATTTTAAAAAACATTCCCGAGCTTCGTGTGCCGTTTTCCCATCCACGTTACTTGCCCCCAGTTTCCCCCTGTGGGATAAAAACAGCAATAAGCGGGACGCAGTATCCCGTACGTAATAATATTGGTACCCGTAAAAAATTCTCCGATATTGCTATCCCCTCACTATTTGCACCTGAGTCCGTTATCTGGCATCTCTTTCCTGTATCTCGCTCCCCCATTCTGCCCCCGTTTCTCTCCTTCCAACTAGATTCTTTCTTTTTTACTCCTTTATCCAGTACACCGTTAAATCACTGTTAACTTTTTTCCACCGGCAGATTAACGCCGGGGAACCGGAAGAAAGACGCGTTTGCACGCGCGACGTGTGTAAGCGCGATATGCTAAGCCCTCCTTTGCATTATCGGTGTATATCTTCTTCATAAAACACGCGAGACTGGCGAGCAAGCTTGTACGTTTGCACGAGGGACATGCGAATAACGTTCACCTGGTGGCACAGTTAACGACCGGGATTTCATCGAAGGTATCTGTAAGAAACTCGTTCATTATCGGTGGAAGGATTTATAATCGACAGTCTCCACGATTAGCTTCCGGGAATACTAGACGCTTGACGTGCATCTCACTGCGAGACAAAGTTTCGAAGGCGTGGGATTTATGAAGAAAAATGATTGTTGAGTCGTAAACGATGAAGGAAATGAAAAAAACAGACAAGCGTTCAAAATTGCAGACATATTTATGAGGCCTCTTCGCCACTCGGAACACTAGCCTGACATTGACCGCGTGCATCGAGGGTTTCGTAACGCAAAACCCTTCAGCACGGATAAAACGCTTTAGAAATTCTAGGAAAGATACGGCACGGTCAACTCGTACAAATTCGGCATTCACCTTTGACCTAGGGCGTTGTCATTATTTTGAAAGGGCCAATCACGACTCGCATCTCTGCACCAATCTCCTCTTAATATTTTGATTAAACTACGCCCACCTCAAATGTCAACGATGGTGGGAAATGAGTTTTCTTGGATTCGAATACGAGCGAATACCGTTAGAATAAGTTCGTCTTGTAGCGAAAGCACATCTAAAATTATCATAAGATAGTCAGTTTCCTCGAGCACCTTATTTCTATAATAAATCAACAACTCAGTGTACATACGAAAAAGTTTTACATCTGTGTATAAGATTTAATCACGTTACGCCCTTCGTTTACGGACCCGTGTAAACAGGCGTATAGTTTTTAATTTTATACGAAACAATGATAAAAACCTAATGGTCAGAATGCAAGGGTAGAAGGTATTGTACAGAGTGAAACGTGTAACGTCATCACTTTAAAATATGCCGCTGTTAGTCGAGCGATCGAGTTTTCATTCATTTGTCAATGAAAAGCTTACGCAAGGGATGCGGGAGATAAAAAAAGTTTGGGAACTACTGCTTTAGAGTATATGTACCAAATATCTGGTCCGTGCATATGATACAGTTGAATAAACTAACTGATTGATACGGTGAAGGATGAAACCGCAGAATGTGAGAAAGTTCGATAGAAATAATTTCATTGAAATTTAGGTCACCCAAATCACCGTCTGAGCAACTTTGCACCGCAGCCAAGGGTCCGCTATGTGTGTTTAGGTTAAAGTTTACAGAGATGCGTGACAGCAGGCACAAGGGAGAAATACCTTGTTAAGCGAAGAGAAATGTCCCGTTTATGTTGCTCGGACAAGCCTGCTAGAGAAATTAGATGAAGCGCGCGTTAATGTGGGTACGTCGTGGCCATTGCAAGTCTTCGCGTAAGTTGCAGGACTAACCTGATCGCTGCGTAATTATCGTGGAACGATAATTACTGAGCTTGGGGAAATGAGACTGTTGCGAGTCACGAAGTTGCGAAGCGGTAACTTCCTTGGTGTCTTAAAAGTTCTAGTTCAGGTAAAAAATGTTATCACCGGTTTTTACTTAACTTCAATGACACGTATTATGCAGTGCCCCCAAGTTACATGATCAAACTCTGCTAGTATATTCTTTGAATAAAAATATGATTAGAATGTTATATGACTATAGTTTAGCTATAGTATAGCAGCTTTTTTATTTTAATTTGTGCTACAAGAAACGTCTCTAAAGGTATCTTATATTTTCGGAATTAACAACATTAATTTCTGCATAACATTCATAGCATATAATCGAAAAGAATTCCCACCCATTGGAAACAACTCTCAATTTTCCGTATGTATTGACTTACACATATGCAATGAGGGAATAATTTGAATTTAGTGTAAACTTTGTCTGAATTCCGCCCGGTGCGCGACGAGGTGCAAATTAGTACACTCGTACGTTTACAAAGTCGGGAAGAGTCAACCAAAGAAAATATTGAATGCGAGCGAATCTTGGATAAATGTCGGTTTGAATATTGGATCGATCTTGTTTAAACGATGGCATGCAACGTTAGCATAACATCGTTTGACGTCATTGGATCAATCATGGCAAAACAATGATGACGAATATTGACATAACGATGTTTGAAGACATTATTGAGTACCAATAATGGTAAAGCAGCCGTCTGCAATATTGGCATGATATCGTTAGGGGACATTGGGTCAATCAGTGTAAAATAGTCCTGTGCACTGTTGGTATAACCCTATTCCCCGATATTGAACCAATCGTAGTAAAACAATCGTGTGTGATAATAATGTTCGCCGATATTGAGAAACATTGAGAATATTGGCTCTCGATGGACATAATGTCAAAACTAAACATATTTGGATACAATAATAGTGTTGCTACGCAAATTCACGGCAATATTGAAGAACACATCCAATATTGGTGTGTGACCTGATTAGCTTATTAAAAACCAAATTTATGTATGTATTTTTTACTTTTAATTGATGCATAGTATGGTCCGTGCGTAGCGGTACTGATTTTCTTTATTCTCAAGTGGTCACTAACACATGCTTAAAGTTTTAGTGAGTGTAAAATAAACAAATCTGCACTTAATACAAATGGTCCGGAGGAGTAAATAAAATATTCCTTTTAACCTACTATTTTATGCCGACATTTAAATTTATTTAAAACGCAGTTCGTTTTTTCCAGTGTTTCTCAACATGGAGGTCACGCCTCGTCGAGGGGGCGGGGGGGGGGGCGGTTTGGCGGCGATTGAAAGGGTTGGGGGGGTGGAAATGCGAAAAAGTGTAAAAGAAACAGAAATTTATAAAACTAGAACTTCCATGAAAAGCTCCAATGAAAATGATTATGTACCTATTAATTTTCGGTGCTCCCGGTGACTATCAAATTGACTATCCTGTTTTATTTCACCGATTTATTAGTTGAAATATCAACTTTTTCAATCAGACTTAAAATTCACATTAAACTATAGTCTGTTCTGAATATAAGTTAAAAAGGTATACCATTCTACGGCAAACGGATACGCGATTATAAATGTTTGAAGAAAACCTTTTCCGATTTTTTGCAAGTGTCGTAACTCCTCGTAAGTCGAAATAAAAACTTTTTTTTAAATCTGGTGGCTCATCTCCCTCTCTAGCATGTATCATAATCATATCACTGCATAGTATTATCATTATTGAACGATTTCTTGATGTTTTTTTTCCTCGGTACTTTAGCTGTCCTTTTCTTCTTTCATTTTCCTCTTACATCGACGCCATGTTTTTTGTCAATGTTTTTTGCCCCAAAAAATGTTGAAAACCACTGGGGCGCTCTTTTCTCATATCATGTTAATACAAGCACCTTTATTTCTAAGGTCTTCTTCCATTCGCACGTCCTCTATTTGCTACACAAAAATTGTCGGCCTTTACCTTAACGTTTACTTTTCCGTTCTCATCCTTTCTTCGTCTCGAACATAAATTCCGTACCACGAACGGAATCTTACTTTCCAACAAAGCTGTGCTTCTCGACGGATGCGTCGTGCCGCAGGTAGCTTTTACATGATTTTTCCAAATACGCAGACGTGGCGTGACCTCGTTGGGAAAGCAGCGCAGAAAGTAGCGCGGGGCAATAATTGAGGGTCTCAGATTTCGTGGAAAGAGGATAAGACATGAGGCAGATACAAGTTGTACGACTCACTTTATCGTGATTCGCGCAAAAATTGACTTCATAGTTAATACTGATTTTGTTTTATTATTACTAGATTCTCGATGTTTATACAAACTCGTGTCATTATACGAGCATGTAAAGAAGCCAGACCAAAACAAGCATATAAATTACACATATAAACATACAAAACTGATTTTCTATTGAACCATTATGTAACATTATTACCAAGTAAAATAATATCCTTGAAGGAAAATTTGATGGGGAAAATGATCATTACAATTTTCCGAGATGACTCCTTCCCAAAATTTAATTCAGGAAGTCATGTGTTTTTCATCCCTACTGAAAACAGATACGGGCTCATCTCGCTCATAATATATCGGTCTATATAAAATATTATAAAAGCGCAAAAGTCAATTTTGAAAAAACTTTGAGTTTGGGCCTGTTCAAAACTTGCGATTCAATTTTGTCGTACATTGATATTGCACCGTAACGACGATGTAACGAAAATGTGAATCCACCCACAGATTGACATAACATTGTCTGTACGAGATGCGATACTGATGTTGCGTACAATGGAAATGGACGTTAATGAATTGCAATATTGGCAAACGTACATTTTAAGAGATAATGAGAATTGTTATTAAACTTTTTGTTTGTCTCCTGTAAAGAAATGAATTTTTTGGGACGGGCGATGTTAATATTTAATTACGTTAAAGTTACTTATGGCCCCAAGGGGAAAAATATATCTTTGGGGAAGTAGATCCAATCAATATTTGCCGACTCTGATAAAATACTCGGGGCAGTTTAACGAACGGAACTGCTCTATATTATCTGCTCAAACAATGAATTCGATATTATGCGAAACGTTGTATGAATTCTCTGTTTAAATTTGATTCAGCATTGCTTTTACCGTTGCCAACATCTTGTTACAAGTATCTTTATTTTATAGATACGCTAACTTAATGTTTGAAATGCGCAATATTTTAATACGCAACAACAAAACGTTAATTCACCAAGCGAGAAAAACAATTTTCAAAATTTCTCATCTCACCGTATGAAGAATTACAGCAAATATGATAATATATTCTCAAGTCCTGAACAGCTCCACCTAAGCAAATTGTATATTTTGAGTTAGCATACTTGCCTGAAGGTATGTAAAACTGTAAATTCGATTGTTTCCACGGTGCTGACTACCATGTAAAATTGAGATCAAAATTGTGCATGTCAGCGTGTAAGCAACTTGATTCAGTTTTCGAAACTGACCTCTTCAAATGCAGGCGTCCTGCCAGTCAGAAAGTTATATTGGAGATAAAATATCTAAAGATCCAGATCCTTATTTGTATTGTAAGTGTTCCGCGCAAAAAAATGTCAGATATTAGTGTTCCCCGACATGAAAAAGATTAAGAACCACGGTGTAGACGAGAAAAACAAAATAGAAGGCAGTAGTATTGAGTAAGGTAAACGCTTAAACGCCAACCATAAACGTACCGTATTAGCCCGACTATCGCGTGACCTGCAATCTAGCGAAGACGCGGGTGAAACACACTTGTGTCTTTAAAATTACAGTAACTCGAATATAGTGCGAATGTGACTTTGAAAGGTACATATTGAAGAAAAAAACGTCGCACTACATTCTGGTCAATACGGTACTTACATTGCTTTAAATTCAAGTGCAGTTTGGACAGGACTGAGTTCATGTACCTCCGGAAACATCTGATCACTATAGTAAATAATGGTTGGCGTGGATAAATTGGTAGTATATGTAGTGACTGAATTGTTTGGAGTTTAGGTTAATCGTGTGCGAATGATTATCAATAATGCGTAGCGTGAATGTTTATTGAAAAGTGGTGTGAAGTGAGAAGTGTTTAGATTGAACTGCGTGACGCGCGACGGTGTAAATGTGTCAACGGGTGATCCGGCGTCGCCCGTTCCAAATAGTATGGATCGAGCGAGTATGGTGTTTGTGGCAAGCGTGTGTAGAATGTGTGTGTTGTGTGTGTGTGGATATGTATGTAATAGGTTAAGGAACTGAGAGGGCCCTGAGTGAGGGCAGTTGCAGTTTTTCTGGCAGCCGTTGAGGAAGCGCATCGAGAGTCGTGCACTCTGCGTTAGAGTTTAAGACGTTTTGACGAGAGCCGATCGTGAGTCGATCGACTCAAGCCGTTTTTGTACCAATATATCGTATTTCATCTTTTGGTTCATGACAATTACATGTTATCATTTGCACGTGATCCACCTATAAGCTCTGATCCCACATATATGTGTATAACCAGTGCTATCCGTGTGTATCGGTGGATTCAACATCCAACAATTTCTTTCCTTCGCACCGATTGACAAAATACCAGTGTTAATTCTGACTGACCGACAGAAGTTTACCACTAGCCATGTAAAACACATGTACATCTTCGGCAAGAGCGCATATACGAGGGCAGAAAACGTACCCGGGGGGAGTTCCCTAAAGCGCTTTTACAACTATCATCCCTCTTAATCTCCTCTGCGAGGGGTCACATTTAGTACGTGTACACGAAGTTATTCGTCCGCACCAATTTAGCAACAAATTCGAAACCAGAGGCTGCCCTTTTCCAACGATCCCTATGCGTCCTGCTGTTACGTGTCTTCGTAAAGCTGCGTTTACATCGGTAGATCTTTCGCGGTATCCACGGAGGATACGGATGCTTCGCTCGTATGTTAAGCGCCAGATGCTTGGAAATGAATGGTACGGTAGAGAAAGTAGTAAAAAAAATGAAATTTATAACTGTCGTTTGGAATACTGTGTATACTAAAGCAATTTAGCAAAGTTTCATCTTTTCTTGGATGAGAAATTGGACTCTATCGTAGTATTGTTGGTTTAGGTATAGAGACATCGAGGAAATTGTTCAGCAGATACCACAGCAGATCGTTATTCTTTCATAAAGTAGTATTGATTGAAAGAGTATATGATTTTAATAGAACAACCTGTTATCTGTGTCGTGATAAATTCCACGTCGGTAGCATATGGAAAATATACCCATCTCATCACTCGGAGCTTTTCTCGGTCCAGAATTGGAGAGATATCTCAAAATTGTGCGACGGCCGCCTAATGGGCGGCCATCATGAAATCTCGTTGTAATCGCAAAAGTGACAGGTTCAAGTTTGCAGTGACATTGTGTTATTATACAGTGATTGATCTCTGGATTGGGGACCGTCCGTGACTTCTTTGGACTTTTATCTCTCATTTGAGACCTTGTGCAGAGCGAGGTGTTGTTTGATTCAGCCTAAAGTACTTCCATACGAAACACTTGTTTTTCAGCATTTCCCTCGTTTCTGACGTCGCAAAACGTAAAGTTCAAAAAACTGGGTAAACACATTGGGCACTCTGCATTCCGCTTACGTGTTTCAACAGCTGTAGTAAAACCTGCAATATATGACAAGAGTTCTAACCCGAAAATGACAATTCCGAGAATTTTACATAAATCAATTCAAAAAGTACGAACTGAAATTTGAAAACTGAAAGTTTGTTTTCAAATATTAATATTTTCGGGACCTGATGGTTTGCTCATAAATAGAAAATAGAGTCGTTCATAGATTACATCAGATTGCGTCTTACCTTTTCATTCTAATTTCTACTTCTAGTTGTTTATACAAAATTCCTTTAACTACTCACAATACCAAATCGTGCTACCTACGCGCGAAACGCGAGTCCCCGCACAGGCAGCTGTACGCACAAATAATGTTAAACCACCGTGAAAAACTGCACATTATTTTTACCCATGAACGACCGTCTAGACAGGAATTTAAAGCGGAATATGAATTTCCGTTTATGTTAGCAAGCGGAAAAAAAAAGTTTCAGGGCCAGCGTTGCAAACAAATCGACGCCGTTTAACAATGTCAATTTGTGAACCGGTAGTGAACGCGGACAAAGCGTTCTTGGGCAGTCGGTTCAAGTTTCGTTAAGCTCCTCTCGCGAACCGACGTGGACTCGTTCGAGTTATTGGGTTAAGCAAACTTCCGATAACTTCGTTCGGTCGGGGCAGGTCACGTTCCTACCAAGCTGAGACACGATTGAGCCAATCACGACCTCCCCCTGCCACCCCTACTCTCTGCCTACCCACCCCCCCCCCTAGCCACCTTGATTTTTCGCTTCGGTTGTGCTGCCGAAATGCTTCCGGTTGCAGATCCCCTCTCGTGCTCGGTGACACGATTTCGATCGAAATAAATTCAGCTTCTCTCACTCGACGGGAATTCAGAGGTGGTCGTGAATTTCCATGGGTTAAACGATTCATGGTATTCGAGCTTTGTCGAGGGAACTTTGCGAAAAGTGAAAGGTGCTTATCTATACGCCGAGGGTCGCATTTTTTCGTTATTCGATTTTTCAAGTGGACGCGTGAGAGGTGCAATAACGCACAGGTTTATTAGATACGAATTGTTGAGTAAACAAATTCTACAAATAGATTCTATAATACAAAAAGGATAGCAACGAGAATTTATCGTTTCTAATTCGAACGATTACGTTGCGAATCACAGCGCATATATTACGACAATCGTTATTAACTTAATAAATTTACTTATCCTCGTTCATTTCAATAGAATTCATTTAAATAATATTATTTGAAATAATCTAAACTAACAAGTTGCGCGCAACGAACTTTGACTGATATTTAATTAGAATAAAAATTTAGTTTCTGTTTTGAATAGTTTTAATTTTGTATAAGATATTACCCCTGTCCGAGTGGTACCACAAATTATGAAACATTTTTTACATACAGGTACATGCCATCATTTACGGGTCATCCTGTATATGTAGAGCAGTGCTTCTCAAACTTTTTGATCTGACGGCATATTGAAATCATCAAACAAAATTCACGGCACCTCTATTATTTAGTATGTTTTACTTTTTACAGTTAGCGAAGAATATACAAAAACACTTAGATTTTTGCATATAAACAATTCAGAATTTCACGGCACCCAAAGCCGCTCTCATCGACCACCTTTCGTGAACTTTGTTTCACTTCGACTGACGATTTGGCGACGACGCGTCGATCGTTACGTTTTTTTCACGTATGCATTACTGATTTAAAAACTACGCGGAAGAAAAAAATTAATTGCGTGGTCGCGTCTTCCGCGATGCGTGACTGTCTGCCACCGCAACCCGAGCTCCCATTCAAATTGGGTTACGTTCGGTTAACCGTTTCGGCCCAATATATAATAATACAATGAATTTCGATATTGAAATCGTGAAAGTTACACGTGAAGTTTATTCCTTCAAAACCACTTCCACTTTCGCTTTAACATTTGTCTTTCTCGCCCATCGGGTGAAAAAAAATTGGTGAATATTGTATCTAGTTGTTTTCAATAAGAACTTCTATGGGTAGCACACTTCTGATTAGACGCGAAACTTGCTACTTACTTATATTTAATTCCAGCAAAGTCGAAGTGCGAGTCACGAGTTTATTTTACAAGATAGGAGGCTTCCAGAATAGCAAGGAATATAAATTTTCACGTCGGATAATATTACCAAAACTCTGTCGTCGGGCAGCGCATCTCGTGAACGAATCGCGGAAACAACAGATTCCAGTGACAATAAAGAGCGACGTGCAGACTGCATGGAACGTTTGGCAAAACGCGAATGGAATGGTGTCTTTCATAAAACTAGACATCCCTGTACGTAACGAACGATGAGATTAAGCAACATCGACTTCTTTTTCTACCTCTCGGAGTTTTGTGTTAGCGTACACGCGCGGCGTTTATGCGCGCACGCACACGCACGCGCGTCTTCTTTCCTTTCTATTGCCACGACCTAAACGCGGATTTAAACTTCAAGTACCAGCTCCTACTTTAATCCCGCTACTGTTCGTCATTTCGTATACACAGGGCCATCTCATTTCTCTCTGTGCACACTCGAGCCTTGAAATTTACACGTGCGCATGCATTCGTTGCACTTGACAAGGACGAAAAAGTACGGGTAAAAAGGGGGCCACGGAACAATATTTTTAGCGCGACACAGACTTTGCCTTTACTTAGAGCAGTTCCTTTGCTTTAATTAGTGCACCTGCTTAATCATTAAAGTGCGACGTCAGTCACTCTAATTTGAAGAAAAATTCGAAAAGACGGACGGCGTACGTTATTTGAGTTTGCCGTCTCTTTTGCTTTACTCGTTTAACCCATTAGTACGTAGTGGCTCTTTTAAGGAAGGTCGGGTTTTTATTTTTGGCGCCGCTGCAGATGCTGTGCAGGTTGCATTATATTGCTAATTTGCTTCGAACTGTTCAGGCAATTGGTGGATACTGCAAATCTATTATTATTGTGGAAATTTCAGTGACAATTAATTATGGATCCAGGCTATTAAAATTTCATATAAAAATATGAAAGATTACAGTGTGATAGCAAACCTGTATGTTCTTGCAATGAAAGTGTATCGAAAGTAAATTTCAACAAACGAACGTTATCATGTACATATCATGTACATATTGTTGGTTGATGTGTGGCGATAATTAATTCAAAATATGCAGATTTTAACGATTTCTATCTTTAATGATAACCACGTACAAGTTGAACCGCGAAGTTTGACGGAATAAAATAACAAAAGACTGTTTCCAATGGTTGCTGATTCTGATCTGCTAGTCTCTTCTCAAAAACACTCTGTTAAGTAAACGGGGGTTGTGTGAAATAACAAACGTTTTATTGGGACAACATTAGTGGAGAGATGTTGTGCGAAATAACAAATTTTGATTACGAGAAAATTGGGGGTGAGAGTAAGTAACGAGAAAACAGTAGGAAGTGAGGAGTGACTCCCGAAATAGCGGAGGGATAGGTAGAGCGTGGAGGGAGAAGGTGAGCGGAGTGACCGTGTCACCAGGACAGCGTACCTGCCCTTTGGATTTCTAAGAAGGCAGCCATAATTGCAATTATGGGTCGTGTACACTTGTATGCTTACCGTGACTGTCGTCTATGCATCTATGGATCGTATCGAGATACGGCTAACAATAAACTTAAGCTTACAATAAACTCAAGTATAGGACGGAGGAAAGTGATAACGGTACAAATAAATGAGCAATTATAAGGACCCTGCAATCCGGAAGGTACAAAATAAGAATAAGTTAATTGCTTAACATTTCTGCGCGTGCAGCTGATTCGGCAGCTATTATAGAATTCTTATTGCCAAATAAGACACTGAACAGATAGGGTATCATGATACGTAGAAAACATACGCTTTTTGTCTATCTCAGTCGAGCTGGAACGGAAAAATAACAAAATACGAAATTGTTCAACATCACGCACTGATGGGTCAGTCCCACTTTGCTATGGTTAAAAATTGTAATGTGAATAGTCTGTTAAGTGGTGCAAACATGAAAATCGTTGAGGATGATGAAACCTATTACGTTCGGCGAGGAGGCTCAGCAAATGGTTGCAACAAATATTTCACATTGGCAGAGGAATAAGGGAGATAAAGAAGCAAAAACGGTTCAACGATTGCTATCAATTCAGTGTTTTTCACTTCCACAATTTAATTTGCATGGACTAACTTGTTGCGATTGAATTTAACGGAAGATCGATACACTGTAACGAGAACGTGGTGGTGAATGTTTGTTACCTATCTCTCGTGCGGCACATTGTTGTAACATTGCGTTTGTGAAAGCATCTATCGTACATAACATTAATTGAAAATAACACGAGCAGTGCTATGCAGATGATTGGCGAAATTTTCATTGTTAATATTCGTGGATGTATATAAATGCAATGTTAGAATTTCCCATAATCATTGGTACACTATATACCACAGTATGTTCGCTCAATGCATGTATTTTAACAATTAGCTGAAACCGTATCGTAATATACCATGAGGCTCCAAAGCCAAACATATTTTCCTGTAACCCCTCTGCGGTTAACAGGTTTCGTCCATTTTAGCGGTTAACCACTCAACGATTAATCATTTTTCCAATTCCTCGTACTGTTTACAGTTTACAGAAAGCGTGCGTGCAAATCAACGTTAGAATTACCTATGTTAAAAGATGCAACTTCTGACACTTTTCAATATCGTACGATTCGATTAAAAATAACGTTCCAGTAGGCAGGGATAATAAATTGGATCTTGCAATAAGAATATTTTCGCATCGTTCAAGTAAGTCTTCCGGGGCAGTCAGCTGATAAAAGTTATTATCTGATAAAGTTCACTACTTCCCTTGCTGATTGTGAGAATGAAATTCGTTGACCAGTTAATTATGCGTTATTATTTCTATTGTGTATTTATGAACGATTTGAAAACAAACGCACGGTATATTTCTTACATTATCTTGAAGGTTATCTGAATTAATTCTTTTTGTACACAAAGATTATTTGAAAAATATACAGGTGAAACACAATGCTATGTCTCATCTACGTCCAAGAAAGATGTTTAGTTATCTACCTATATCGTCGTTTGCTGCATCCTTCCAATCGTCCTCTTTTTCTCTCCCCTGATTTTCCTATCGCTGAATCGTTTTTTTATTTTAACAATTTCTTTCCTTCTATTCACCCACACCGTTCTATTGTTTTTTGCGGATTAGTAGCTAAACTTATATATATATATATATATTTATAGTTATTATTTATGTTTATAACAATGTCTGTTCTTGTAATGAAAGTGTATTAAAAATAAAATTCAATGCTCAAATGTTCTCATGCGGAGGTATCACTAGTACTTGGTGCATAGAGCCCTCTCAAAGGGACCCGCCACTACGAAAAAACGTATAAAAGTTACGGCAATATGATATGTAGAAAATATATGTATTTTGTCGATCTTTGTCGAAACAAACGGAAAAATAACAAAATTCGAAATTTTTTATTTTTACGCACTAATTGGTTAAACTTCACTAAATTATTTTAAAAGACTTTACGGTTGCTTCAAATAGTAACTGAATTTGACCAAGTATTTGTGCAGTCGACGTAACAAATAAAATTGATTTACGGTTTTTCCTCAATTGCGCATTTATGCATTTTCATTTTGTATAAACTTCATTCTCCCAACTCCATTTCATACAATTCTGTTTTCCACGTGACGGAAACTCATCGTACTTCATTCGGGACCATCTTCCTCTTGTTGTTTTATCGTCCACGGAGAATTTACGGGTGGTACAATTTTTGCATCAAGCCATTACCGCGAAATTTATTCTAGTGGATAATTAGACTAAAAAAAGTGTGCTGTTCTAAAAAAGTTGTGCGGTATTAAACGTTCCAATGATCAAATACAAATAAGATTAATAACTGATTTTTAAATGAAAACTTTGAAATAAAATATTTGCTTAGCAATCACGCCACCGGAATTTACATTCCTCTCATCAACTCCGTAGTAGAAGTTGATCTAATACGTATAGAGATTCTTTAGAATATATGGTGTAACAAATTGCACAGATGTTTCCAACGCTTCGAACCACGCATCTATATGTGTATGCATCCGAAACCACAGCCGCTGTACTGTTGTCTTCGCCCTATCTCGCTGGCGGTCTCTCTTTTCGTTTTATAGTTCGTTGCGCGAGTTCGCCTCGTTGTTCCGCACTTGTTTCTCACGCGTTCTTCAGTCATGTACACAATGTCTAACCCAGGCCTGGGCAAAACTTACTCTTAGAGCAAGCATGAGTCAACAGCCTTTTCTCGGCCTACTCCCACCATGACTCCTGGTGCGTGTCTAACAAGGGTGAAAGAGGTATAGTGCTGTCCTTATTTTCGTTCGTACTGCGTACATTTAAAACCTGACGGCGTGGTGGGGGTACCGGAAGCGCGTGTAGTTTACCAACCCGTTCTCCTCCTTTTCGTAATCGTAAGTTAGTCATAAGATTAGTATAGCCAATATTTTGTACATCTCTAGACTCGCCCTCAGACCCTGAATCACCACTTTCTCGCGTACGCTCCCTTATCACCGAGTCCAATATCCAAACTCCTATTCCTTCCCCTCTTCTACTTTCTACCAAAACATCTTTACTCATCATCCCTTCCACATCCTTTTTGACAGATAATAGTTTTCCTTAAATCTACCGATCCTCTCCTAGTTAGAATGTCCTCAAGTCTCAAAGCATATATCTCCAAATCTTAAATCCAAACGTGTATCCTAAAACCTCACAAGTACTAGTTGCTTTATACCAGTGGTTTGAAATGAAGACCATTAAATTTCGTTTGTTAAACCTCCGAAGTCCAGTTATTGCACAACCACCTCGTTGTGCAGTAAACGCGTGAAGGAAGTGCGTATTCCTGTGTCGCCCAGGCCTCGTCTAATTGTAAGCTGCGTCTACTACACGCTCAGTCAGTCTTGTCTGTTGAATCTGACACGGTAATGCAAGACTGACAGACAAGACTGAGCGTGTAGTCGCAAGCTTAACCGAATGTCGTAACTGTAAGAAACGACTGGAAACTTATTTAACGTACCGAAAAAGCAAAAATAACGTCCGTCACCCTCGACGTGCGGAAGAAGTCTGACGTTCCCTACGTCTTTCGTCCTTTGTATCGTCGAAAAAGTCGAGCCTGCCATCTCGATCATGAAGTTTATGCGTCGTCGGCGTTTATCCGCATCCGTCGTCACTTCCTAATCGGCGCGACGCCGCTGGTCCTAGAGTTTCGAGTTCCAACTCCGCCGTAGGTGGAAATGCATACGAAGAGACGAGTCTTTACACTCGTAGATTCGAAGAAGTCTAACATAACTGCTACGCGTTCGCGTTCCACGCCGCCGTACACACTTCTCCGAACTGTTGCGCTACGTGATTGTTACGTCTATGGGTTACACAGTGTGTACGCTGCTTTAGGATACAGGGTCGACTGTTTCTTTGTATCGGACCATTACCGAGAGATTTGTCGGGAGAAAGGTTGGCTCTGGGTACCAACGGGTTTATTTCACCCTTCGCTCCTTTACGTATCATGTCATTACCCCTTCCAATTTGGGCGAGTCGAGCACAAAGTCTATCGACACGTAATTTGGGTGGAAGATACCACACGGCACCGTTTTAGAATTTTATCGGCCATCCTACCGCTGTTTCCGCAACTACAGTGTTTTCGCAAAGTAGCTTTTAGGTTTCTGATAGGGAACAAAGAATAAAAGCTGTATATTCAAAATGGAAAATAAGCCTGTAAGCGTTGTATGAATTACAAAAGGAATGAAATAACGCCGAGAAAAATAGTGCGGTATAAGAAATATTAACCGAAATACCGAATTGTGAGAATTTAAATTAATTTATGAAATATCAAGAGACAAGGTCTTTTCTCGGAAAGACAGAAAGGCGTTTTTCAAGTGAAGTTATTTTGAATGAAATGTAACAAGAAATGAGTTGATCAAAGTTGATCGCGCATCGAAGATCCATGTAATTAAAATAATGGTATTTAGGGTCGGTGCGGCTAATTAAATTGATTCTATTAAATAAATTAATAACATATTGCAGTATTTGATTTTAAATTATGGATAACAGTATCATTTAAAATATCACCAAACGGAAAGTAAGAATGCAAATTTCAGTTGCGAATCAAAGTAGGAATCGCAGGAATCTCAAACGGTTTGAAATCAATTACTTAAATTGATTTTCCGAATAAAATGTTATCGGTAAAAGACGATCGGAGTATTATTGTGATTCCATAATTACCAAAGAAATTAAATCCCAAACTGAAAATTCGTACGTTGTGTGGAAAATTTTAAACGGGGTAATTGTAAGTAATTAAATTGATTCGTTAAAAGACTCGAATGGTTGTTACATAATTCTCATCTTATTATCTCGACTCGTGAAGTGATGCAACTTAATCAAAGGGAAGCTGCGGGAGAAATATAACGAGTGTAATTTACTCTTTCTCACTGTAATTACTTACTAATGAAACCTTGGATAAATGAAGTTCTCTTCGAGCAATGCTGCTCGAGAAAGTGCCAATGGGTAGAACATAATTATGTAAACTTTACTGTGAACTTATGGACATAAATATAACAGACAGACCGGCTGTCATGGACGAGCACCTTTCGAAGACTAATTGACAAAATTATTTCAAACGTGTTTCACAATTATTATAATTCACGTTCCCCTTCAATTATACGTTTTTTTCACGCTTCGTATAAATAAACATAATATAAATTTCCATTTTTCAAACTTAATTTGTTAGACATCGCATCAGCAATTTGGATGCGTGATTAACTATGCTAAATATTTGACACATAAATTATTCTATTCAAATATGTGGGAAGATCAAATACGTATACTTGATAAATTGTTTTGTTTGAGAATGTTTACCTAACAATAATTCCATGTACTTCGCGCTGCTTTTTTAATTTGATGAATTTCATAAGTATTAAAGCAGCAGTAGCACAGTAGCGCCATAAGTAATTTAATGCGACTGCTAAGGTTCGCGCGGGCAACATCACGTTTCCAAATTTCCTTAAAATTATATTCTGAAGTGAGAATGCAGCAATATAGATAGGGCAATTAACACATTATGTAATTCAGCGTCATAATATATAACTGCTATAGTATCGCTATTATTTAAAGATTTATTTCATTTAAAGTACGTATTTACCGTAGTCCACGAAAAATCACATCGGGAGCTGCCAGTTTGTCACACCTTGTCTAACAGTACAGACTGTCGGCATGTACACAAGCGAGTGTGTTGATAATAAATAACGCCCTTTCGAGGGGCCTGCGATAAAGATTTCCTTACGAAAACTTTTCGAGGAACGATCGTATAAAAGCAGTAGGGAATGAGGTGCGGTCTACGGTAAGCAAAACAAATTCACCTTCGTTTATCGATGAATTAAAATAAACTCACCTCCTTCTAAAAATTCAATACATTCACTACACACATTACCATACCATGGCCGATTCGTGTGTCGTTCGGATGTTAGCTGCAGCAGAAATTGTACGTTTAGCGCTCGAATTGATACGGTGATGTGTGAACTATTGCATTTAAAAAGCATTGAGCAGTTTTTTTAACGAGTGACGACCAACACTCGACCGACACACGAATCGGACATGGTACGGTAATGTGAATCTTCTTCGGCTTTATACCTGGGTTTCCTGGAACGGCCGGACAAATGCAATTGTTTTCGTGGAACGGGCTTCGCGGAGACCCACTTTATTGCGCTCGTATGGCCCAAGTAATAAAACCGGATTGAAGGAAGCTAAGGCTAAATATTCTTCGGAGTCCTTGAAGAGTCTCAAACACGTGGAGCGGTTTATGCTATCGACGTATAAATTATTGAATATAAATGAAAGGATCCGCTTTATTTGTGAAGGTTGGTGAAGGTGCAGATATTCATGAAAACTTATTCTAAAGTGTGTTCCAAAGGCATTTTGGGTAGCAACATTCTCTATGTTAGCACTCGATTTTCTTGAAGAAGATACAATATGGTAACATCTCCACAAAACCTTGCGGTACGGGATTCAAGTCTGGATGTAATTATTTAAGGTATCTAACAGAAAATAATTAATACGATAAAAATGTCTTCTCTCCTTCTATTTTGGGCTTTCCATCTTATATGAAAATGTGGATAATCAGGATGTCACGATTAAATTATTAAACCAATACCACTGCGTTTCATGAGAGGTTTTGAAGACGTTTCAAATTAATAAAACATTTAGAATAACGTAAATGCTTTTCAAATGTTAATCGACTAACGATAAACCCTCGAGTAACGCTGCCATCGAATACTCACTAACCACTGAACTGTCGACGAAAGCGACGATTTGTCGTGTCTGAACGGCATGAAGAATGGCGACGATATCATTCAGTAATTATTAATTAGTCGAGGCTAGTGGCCGACGAACATTCCTGGGCTGCTGCGCGATTAATGGCAAAAGTTGGTGGCCCGAGCAAAGCGGATGCTCTTGCACTGCGTTCCTGCCACCGTTCGCATAATAACGATAGTCAAGCTACGGCGGTGCAGAAATTTATGCCTTCCTCATGCGTGCAAATTTCGCACTATTTTCCCACGCGGGTGCGTGTTTGCGGATCGTTATAATAACGCGCATAGTCGGAAACACCGATTTCATTCTGTATATAAATAATGTTTTGGTCCTTCATTTGATCTTTACAAAATTATTATTTGGAGATTTCGTAGTACGTTATGTTAAGTTGGTTGAAAAAGAAATGAATGACAAAATATTACGGTATATAATTGAATTAAGCAAAACCATCATGCAATTTGGCAACTTAAAAGATATTTTGTGTTAATTGAATTTATTTAATACCGCTAACAATGGAAACATTTAATTGTTGATAATAATTCGTAATTTATTAAAACTGTTTCAACTATAGTTGGGATGAAATATTCATACCATACGCGTCATCGAAATGCGTCCGTTGAACGTAACGCATAACAACTGTTTAGTGTACTCGGAATCAATTTTTAAATCACTTTTACAATTATTATATTTTGTATATAATAAATAGGTAATAATGAACGACAAATCTTAACAAACAGTAATTATGCGTTTACCGAGGTAACAAGTTTCCTCTCGAAACCCTACAATTTGTGTGTAAAACGTTTTTAGACTATCCCGCGAGCAACTTGTTCGCACAAGAATATCCTGTTTCTTTTTTCAGTGGGCATCAAAGACGAAAAATATCAGCTATGTAGTGCTATTTTTATTTTCGTTTGCTTTCATGCGCCGAACGAATAGTGAGTGTTGTGGTGAGGGGGGGGGGGGGGAGGGGTTGCAAAAGTGGTGGGGGCAGATCGTAAGTCACTGGTGCCCAGGCCTGGTATATCTGCTCGTGCAACGAAGGGGATTTGCATCGTTAATAAGCGGATCGCATATTTACACAGGCGTACATTAATGCACATCTGTACTAATTGGTCGGCTGCGCTAAACCGCGGTTATGAATGATTGAAGGATTTTATTACTAGATACATGTATACTGTTGAAGTTATACGTAATAACGCCATGCTTGAAACCGCGGAAGCGATCTGCTCTCCTCGTTAATATGTCTACGGTAGAGTTTGGAATAATCTGTCTTTAATACGCATGTAATTACGAGGTAGAAGTAGAATCACGAAATATCTCAATATATTTGTAAGTCAAGTTATTAATTTCTTTTTATTACTTATTTAATTTGAATTGTAGACTTCCACTAATGATGGAAAATAAAAACTAAATGATTGCCACGACTTGTGATTTTTGGTATAATCCGGACACTCTGCGAATAGAAAACAAGAAAAGTTCATGTTTGTATAAGCTGGTGCGTATAGTTAAACCTTGATATTCTAGCAAAGACTTAAAATAACGTGAATACCAATTCACGTTATTAACTAACTGAATATTGACTATTAACTAACTAACTGACCCCAACAAGTGTTAATATATAAGGCGATATAGTTTGTAGTCACTTGATGTAAAGTGTACGCTGAAAATCACAATAAATGGCAGTGATTTAGTTATTGTTCACAGTTACTAGTATTTTAAATCCGGCATTAAAATTAATTAATTGCAGAAAAGACTAATATATAAGCCAATTTAATTTTTACTTACTTCAAATCAAGCTCGTACTTATACATTATAAGTACCAGTACGAGCAAAATTGTTCTTTAGGTTTATCGTGTTTTCGGAGAATCAGAACTTTAAATACAATGCTTTGCGATATCGGTTATTAGTTAGTTATGAGAGCAGCGTGCATACCACGTGAATAAATCTCCATACGTATTGCACATACAGTTGTGTAGTAATGTGCTACCTACATAATACGATTGATGACCAAAAAGGATATAGCTCATAATTAGCGAGCACATTTAATCCGTATCAGCAGAAACGTGCTCCTTTTGATTCCACGCCGATCTGGCAGCGAACCCGAATAATAAGAATGACGTATCAATACATTTTGAAAGACACAATGAATGTTTGACATTCCTGGATAATTGGACAAACGTCGAGAAACGTTTGATGCAATTGCGCGTGTTGGATTTAATAGGTAACACATGGCTTCACACTTCGAATTGATTATAGTACGCTGTTGTTGATGTTACAACGATTTTGTTCGATCTTCAACCTCAAATGACCCTTCTAATTAATGGCATGAAAATTATTAGGGAATGCACAAAATCTCTACAATACTCTGAAAAACAGAATTAACACCGCGCTCTTTATTTCTACAAATAGGTATCGAAAACCCCCGTTTGTTCTTTCCGGAAAAGATATAAAGTCTAGTCTCGCGTACTTGTACTTGTACCCGTGCCAAGACCTTGTCTCTTGATTTGTACATCCTTTATTCTGTCACGCGCCACATTCTTCGAAAGAACGGAACGAAAAACGGACTCAAAATTCAACGTATACGGGATATTTCGTAAATGGTGGTACTCTGTTAAAGGTGTTATACCTGGGATAATTCCAAGCGGATTTTTACGATACGGTACCACCCAAGAATATGGTACCGTAAGCCTCCATGTTCACACAGCTGTGAATATTGATAAATATTTAAATTACGAAATATTCCCATCGATCAAGTGCGATTAATTCTTTAACAATATAATAAAATCACCAAACACGCAAACAAATGCGTTTTTATGTACATATTATTGCAATCTATGGTAAAGAGTTTTAGGAAAAAATTCTGTTTACATTGTTCTACTAATTGCCCTGTGTATGATACATTTTTACACACAGAATGCACAATCTATTCGCAATCCGGACATTAATATCTCGTCTGTTTCGTCAATATGTTCCAATCAATTTGCCCCGAATAGGATACTGTGTATCGCATTGTTGGTCTTTCTTTTTTAATCGGTAAACAATTTCTACGCGTATGGACGCGACGTCGTCGATAGACTGTGCCCGAGTCCCGCTCGGGATAAACAGTTCGGTACTTGACGTCGTGGCTGAGTCCCGTTCAAAGTAAACAGTTCAGTACTTAACGCTTCGGTTGAGTCGCGCTCGGGATAAACTCCTAAAGGGCTACTCCGGCATGAGTGATTAAAAATTCTCGGAATTTGAAGGTTAATTGATTTTGTGTTATACAGGGTGTTCCATAAATAGTAGTACCGTGTTAAAGGTGCGATATCTGAGATAATACCAAGCAAATTTTCCCTTATCGAAAATGTTGCTTGCGCTTTGGGTATCAAGATATTAACCGAAAACGGCACTTCATCTTAGCCTTAATACACGTAATGTGCCTCACTGGTCACACGTGCCACAGGTTCTGCCCCCAAATCCGCGTCTTCAGCATGGATGTACATTACCGTCCATATTTATTTGCCCACAAAGCAATATCGCTTTTATTCGTATTTTTTGTTCCTAAAATGTATTTCGTGCTAATTGCTTACGGGTGGAGATACCTTCAGGCGGACGCAGAAAACAAAACGAGCTTTATAAATTTTTTTGAAAGGGAACGGTTTGTCTTGCGCTTCCAAACATTTGGGTATTGTTTACTGTTACTTTTAACTATTGGTACGTATTTTTATTTTTACAAAATGTTACAAAATGTTTTATTTACAGTCCAGTCTTTCTGTAAAGTCGTGGCGGTCGTGTTGTTCAACTGCTGAACGTGTAGTGCCCGTTGTATTGATTGGAAAGAGATATATAACAAAATTTTCTGTTATTAACATTCATATTTCGTTGTTGAATCTAAAAACAATGATTAACAATGATAATCAAACAAATATGCATAAATGCTGTGTTACGGATCAATCTTTACACTTTTCTTTCACGGAACTCTGTAAAACAGCATATGTCCATTTTATATGCGACAGTTTTTTTCGGTCATAGCATTTGCAAGGGTTTTACATTTTGATGATTTTAGCGTATAGCAAAATAACAATTTGTGACGTTTGGAGTGTCGATTATTAAGCAAGTAAAGAGGTCGCTTTACCATCCTCGTCGTGTTTTTGAGACGGCCGTCGCCGCGGGAATGAAATGTATATAAAACTTTTCCAATATACTCGGCGAGCTCTACGTATGATTTGGCAACGATACCAATCAAAAAATATTTTTGTCGGAATTCATATCCTACCTCTGGAAGTGCGTTTTAAAGCGGAAGTTCGCAGAATTATAAAACAAACAGTAATGCGCTACTAATTCAAAATTGCATGTGGAATGTACTTGATGTATGCAAGTATGTCCATTTATGTGATATATTTTATAACTTTTTTCCACGTTTCTATCCGGCGGTAGATTGAAGAGAATGCGAAATTGGAAAAAATCTGTGGAACTCTGTCAGTCTTTTCGCAATTGAAGGATAGGAGTTGTATAATAGTACAGTGCACCGATTACGCGAAGATTCGTAGAAATGAAATTCGAAGGATTACGCGAATGAAAATTTCCAGACCGATGAACGTATCCGTGAATTGGCACGGCGAGTGAAAATAATAGCTTTAATTATATGCATGGATGGCGTGATTAAATCCTCATCCGTCGTTCCGCTCAGATTGGATTTAAAAATTTGATAAACCACGAATTCACCGGATGAAAACGCCGATGTGCTGATGCTATTGCTTTTACAACTTCATTCCAGTACTGTTTTCCAGAGAGTTTCTCTAATGAGGTAACACATATTCCATTCTGTAAAATATTCAGACCTAAGTGCTATTTAAATGCATCTGTGAAATAATGTCATTTAGATTAAATTGTATTTACACGCAATCTTATTAGAAAAGTGTACAAAGCATTAAGTCGGCCGGAAGTCATTCGTTTGGAATACTACTACTGAAACGATTAATTGATTTATAATTTGCAAATGTTGTAAAAATTAATTGTTTTCAAAAAGGCGTGAAATGTTTAGAATTTAATAGTTCCTGATAAAATTAACAGAATTTTCAATCAATGTAATTTCTTGGATCTATTACGATCATTGATCGTTTTTCAGATAGAATCATTCATTTGTAAATACTTTACGAGTGTATCAAAATGAATTCAAGTCTTTCATATTATTCGACGTCGCAAACGGAAGGGAAACCAAGATACTTTGAGTATTCGGGTTGGTCAAAGCACCTCGTACAGCGAATGTGTATTTCATTATTAGTGAATATGAAGGTGCTCGAAAGGAACTCTAGCACATAATTAGAAGCAAGAACGTTCGAACTGGTCGCGATACAAATTCAGATTTACAAGAAGCCACGAGGCGAGAGGGCGCGACGGTAAAAAAAATGTCGGAAAACCGACGAGGGGTGAAAACGTCGGCGTCGTTAGGCACCCCCGACGGGTCATTAGAGAACTTAATGCGCCGTATATGAATTTTCATTACGCGAGTGCGGCAACTTTACAGGGCGCGGACGTAAAGGTGCAACGTCGTAACAAAGCCGCCGCGTGTCAGACAACGGCTAATCTTGTTCCGTTTTCCATCGCCTTCGTAACTGTTTTTTGTCCTCTTATCAGGCATGCGTAATCGCCGCTACCTCCCCGTCACTTCTGTATACGGTGTTCCATTTAAAAAGTTCAAAGCGTTTTTAAAATCTGAGAAAAAGTTTAAGAGTTAAGAAGAAATTGTCAGTTATTAGGGTGGGCCACCTCCGATCGAATAGAGCAAGTTACATTTGAAATGTTTTTTCGTACACTTAAAATTAAATTCTTCCAGGTTCAAGTTTATAATGTCTGACTCTGTGCACTGCGTGACCCATATTAATCTTTCTATGCGATTATCTGTAAGCAACCTTTATACAGGATGCCTCGTAAATGGTGGTACCTGAAATACATCGAAGTACGTTTTTTCTTATAGAAGATGTTGTTTGGACTTTGGGTAACAGGTGATTAACCGAAAACCAGAGTCAAACGGAAAAGAACGCGGTGGACGGTAACATCGTTCATTGGTTATCGGATGGACGAGTCTAAACTCGTGGTAATAGCTAATATCTCGAGTTATCTCGACGCTCTCCCATCAACTCCCGATTTTCATTAATATTTCGTTAATTAAAGAGCTTCGAATATTGTCGATAAAGAATAACCTGCTTGGAGTTTTCTGAAATTTCAGGTACCCCGTCTTCAACGGAGTGCCACCATTTATGGGACACCCTGTACATGTTGTTCAGCGGAAGACGAGGTTTATAAACGTCGCTTCGAAGAAGCTTGAGGAGGAGACTCTACGTTTTCGAAGCACTCGGTTCTGAGATTGCAGAAAATCTGATGAACGTTATGGAATAACGAATAATTCAAGAAACGACCTCGTGAAAACATTATAATGGGGTGGTCTGTATGTATGGATGTATGTATGTATTTGGCGTTACTTTTTTCGGGATATTTTTCCCTGTTTGCTTTCGTTTCGCTCACACTTTCGGCCTCTATCTGCTCGCGTCGTTCTCTTTAACTTGCACTTTCCTGTATTTTCTTCTCTTGTACTTCGTTTTTCCCATGCTCCATCTCCTTTATCCACTTATTCTCTCGTTTTCTCTGTTTCTCGTCATTTTGCTCGCTATTTCGCTCGGTACCTTCTTTCGCGGTTCTATCGCATTTGCACTTTTCCGTAGTTCTTTTACCCTTTATTTTCTTTTCTTCTTATCTGTTCTACTCTATCCACCTATCCTCTCTTTCACTCCGTTTCTCTCCACTGGAATTCCGTGTCCTTAACGTACACCGAGCAGACAGTGAGACGAAACGCAAGAGCGGACACGAAAAGAAATTACATTCGTTCGCGGGGTTCTTCGTGGCTAAAGTTACACGTCGTCCGTGTCGTTCCCTTATATTGCTTCGACAATAACTCAGCGAGTTTTGTATCACAGTGTCGCTCGAAATTATTTCCCTCGGTTACTACCACGCGCCTTTTAATTTATGCGAGGTGCGCCGACGTTTTTCCGATCCTGCCTATGCGTTCGTACTTAAACTAAATCAATGTATAAATTTCGAGCGTTACTTCCAGATGGAAAAATTTTCCCTGAATGCTGAAACAGAAATAACGATGCCCGAACTGGTATTAAAAATGAGCAGTTTCATTAAAACTTGGTTAGTTACTTGGAATTTATATCATCAGCCATTTCTGCGTCTTGCGAAATTAGTTGCGATTCATTTAAATTATGTTTACAAGTTTGTGCCTACAAAAATTTGACGAAACTCGTTCCGTCCTCACGGAGAATTTCTATAAGTACGGTTTTTATGAGTTTCTAGATATACCGCAGAACAGCTGCGTAAGCCAGCGCACGTGTTTTGGCTTTTCGTGCTTTTAGCAATAGTTCTACGTTAATCCGCGCCGAACATACCTATTCTCCGGGCCACTTTATGACGTTTCAGTCGTCCGAAACGTCATAAAGTACGTTTCTGTGGAAGTCGGGCCTCGAGGACAGCGACAATGTCCGGGCTTCCTGGAAGACCAGGTAAGACACCATCGCGAAGGTACCGACACTCCTCCATCGCCAGGCACCCTTTCCCATTTTTAAGATCCACGCACTTTTGCCTCATTGCCACATTTTCACCCCGTACAGAACCAATGGGCGCAGTTTAAGATTTCTTCAACATTACATTACGGAAGACAAATTTGAATTCATTTGAGCAACCATTCGAAACATTTCGATAGGCAGTAGACGTTATACAAACCGGCATTCTTGACATTAAACCGGATCATATCAAACATTCGAGGAGTAGCTTTACAATTTAAGTTCATATTGTACAGTGCTGAATAGAGCAATCGTATGTGTAGAACAATTTGAGATAAATTTCATTTAATTACACACCCAACTTAATTAGCCTGTTTGTGCTGACGCACAATTGGGATAGTGCTGGACGCTTCTGTGTGCCTTCATATGGTACAAGCATACTCGCATTTTTTGAGCGTCATTACGTCATACAAAACTGTTGTGAAACATGAGAAAGACATCCTTTTATACTTGTTGGAAATTATTTTAAAATGTATCCCCATTTAAATGATTAAAAAAGCAAACCATATAATAATAAGTAAAATAAATATAAAACGTTAAATTTTATCGTTGTAAATTATTTTAATTCATTTACGAAACAAAAAAATACAGGTTGCCACGCAACAACATTCCAAATAAATTTATTTTTCATTTTTGTTTTGCTCGGATTTACCGTCCATGACTATGAGATATTTTAAAAACGAGCAGATCGACGAATATTTGAAAAATTACAAACTGAAATAAAACAAAAATGAAAATCTTTCGTTAATGGAACGCCGCGGACGACTAGCGTATGTAACATTTATAAAAATCTGAATTGCTGCCCCAAAAAGCGATCAGTTTGGTATGGAATGACCCCTATAATAAAATTTGATAACACAACGCAATTGATTAATCCTAGATTAGTAGTGTGGAGTAGGTAGTAGGTGGACGAACACTTATGCGGCCGACTGTACCAAATTTTAGTTTCTTAACTGATTAAGAGTGTATGCTCATTTACTCCAATCATCTATTACAATAATATTATACTGATAGAGAACACACAAAGTTAGATTTGATACATTATATATCAATTTTGTGCATTAAAAATATTATTTTTGGCAACGGAAAGCTGCAGTTCCTTAATTGCCAAGCACGAACTCTTCCTAGTGCAAATTAATCTAAGTTAAACAGTTTATCCCGTAACTTTGGGATTCGTGTTCCTGCGTGCGAAGAATCACTTATTGTAAACGAAATATTAATAAATTTTTAGGTGCCAAATGCGTCATCGGGCGTAATTTTACCAGTAATTCTCATATCAAGCTGTTTATTAGGGATACTGTCGCCGTAAGCGCAACGAGTACCAATTTATCATTGGTCGAAAATAAATTAAATCAAGTACTGGGAGATAAATCGATGTAGAACATTCTGTGACAGAGCTCAAATTAAACGCTGCGTGGTAATGTCAGTATAAATTCAATGTCGATGGCAAGATAAATTGTCGGAACATTGTTCATATTTGAGTTATTTTTCTCTTGGTTTCCTGCATTACATGCTAAACTTCGGTTTTACTAATTAATTCATGATTTATTACTTTGAAATAATTACTTGTTAAGAAGTTTACTAGATTATTTCACCACTCCTACAATTAGATAAATGAGGTAACAATGTTTCATTAGCTCCGATATAATTTCCTACTTTAATTCATGAAACTACGGTTTACTAACTTAAATAATCAAATAAGAATTAAATAAGAATTATCCGGACAGACGCTCCGATATACATGACTCAAATAACGCATTGTATTTGAATATTCGGATAAATTATGATCCTTTTTCATTCATTTTAATTAATTGAACTCGGACAAGTCCAATATAGTGAAAGTGTTATTACTGTTCATAGACTCTTACGAATATTTGTAAGCTACATGATATTTATTTTAGCGGACATAGTGCTAGAAAATCAAAGCATTAAGTTGTAATACAACGTTACACTGACGTTCTAACCCTTTGGCTGCCATGTAGCGTGGGCAACGCCGAAAACTCCGAACATACCACGTCGTCCATATATGGGTGACAGCTACACTATCACTATTTCTCAGGCGTTTCGTTCTCGACGAAGTAAATATCCCAGATTATTTCTTTATGCACGTTCTTATCGCTCGCTATGAAAGGAAGGCGATGAAACGGATATGTTTATACAGCTGCATCGTGTCAAACTTGATTCTTAGGAGTGTGCTTGACGTTGCCGCGCCCGTGGGCTCGCATTTTCTTCAAAACTCGCGTGGTAGTCAACGGGTTAACTTGCTTTGGACACTGAAGTTTAATTGATCCGGCGAAAATATAAAATATAACAGATATCGGCTCAGTACCGGATACTTTTTACATTTTTGAGGTAAACAAAGTACTTTCTTAATCCACGCGATATTGTCAAGTTTTCCCATGCTTAATCGATGTTCGATAATATTGGACAGTAGCCATGTAACAAGAAACAATGGTGCTCGCTACGATACGCTATTCAAAACAATAAGGAAACACGGCTGCGGATGTGTTCGATGTTGCGGTCCTGGCTACGAACGAGCAACTATCTCTGACTAACAATGTATTATACAAGGAAAATGCTGTCAGGTGGAAGGCACAGGTAACCTGCTACTACTACTATTGTTAACCCGTGGGAGTTTTCCCTGCCCTCTTTTACGTTTCTTTCATCTCTCCCTCAGACTCCGTCTAGGCTGCCTACAATGGTGAGCGGCTAGCCCTCAACCACCCGTATGGGGCCTTTATTTTTCGCCCTTCGAGTCATCAAACTCTCTCTCTCTCTCTCTCTCCCTCTCCCTCTCTTGAGTATCAAGAAATTCGAATAATTCAGCAATACCAGTCAAGAGCGCTTGCCTTCGTCCTATATGGCGATTTGTAAAACAGTGTACCTATCGCTTTCATGCCCCTATTCTTAACACGTTAAGTGCCGTGGGATTCACCGGTAAACGGCACCTAAGTTGAGTGACTTGAGTGGTAAGAGTTAATTCATCGAAGCTAACCCGGCAGTCCTTACACCGATATACCAAGCTCGAAAAAATGACTATTATTCAGGTTTTAATATTAATTTGCATTATTAGTAATTATAATCTTTTCGAAATTTTATTCTCACCAATTCTGACGCATCTCGTTAAAAATTTGACCGAGTCTGAGAGAACTAGAGTGAGGAATGGAGTAATTATTTATAATGAAACCACTCTCACACTGAATACGTTATAAATAATCAAAACGCTAATATAAAGAAAAATTAATAATCGCTATCTTAATACTGTTAATGGAATGTAATTTAAAATTTGGTCAAAATTACAATTCTCGAAATTTTTTGTTTTAATCTGTTGCCTACGTATCGCGACAAATCACATTTCTTTTTCTTTAACTGTGATCAAAAATGAGAAGGAAGAAATATTAAATAAACAGTCTAAACTTCATTACAAACAAAAAATAATAACTACCATTTTTGAGATGATAAAATATAATGCAATAATATCGAATCGATAAATACGTGCAGTGATTTTAAACTGTAACTCCCGAGATATTATGCATTTTACGTTTATCTCTCTATAGTGACGTACACGATTTCGGTGTTTCCTAAGCGCGAGGAGAAACGGGAACGTTTCGTTCGTGAGTTCCGTAAAAGGTATCTATTAACGAAAAGCGGCTTAACACGAGCGAGGAAGGTGGCACCCGTAACGAGGTTCGTTAAGTCCCTAGCGATATTTCGGTTTTTAACCTAGCTTTAGTTAGGCGTACCATCCTAATCCTGTAATCGGAGAGTGGCTCTGTCCCTCGTTACGTTTACAGAGTATAACGTTCCCGAGTACAATGCTATCTCCCTCGGATGATGGCGTCAAAGAGAAATTTCACGGTGGAACACCAGGATACGAATTCGATGGTGAAGTTCCACTTTTCGCTTTTTAATTAAAGTTCAAATGTACCGCATGCCAATGAAGTAAAAGGAGATCATAAAAGACAAGCCGCAGGCGCTATGTCGTTTGGCAGGACGAAAATTTGGCTTTTGATGATTTAATTGAACTCGTCGGCGCGTTTCTTTGTACAATGTAACCATCAGTCTTCCTGTTGGTACTCTCGACCACGCATTATTACGCGAACACCACCAGTTATTATATACGTAACATGTTAATTTTGTATTGAAACAATATTTTTTCTCTTTATTAGGGGACTACTAAGATGTCCTGAATATTTCAAAACGATCCGCTGCGTATATTTCTTTTAAAACATTCGTAAAAATATTAAAAACAAACGCTACGATATTATGAAATAACCCGATCAGAACATGCGCTAACATTAGAGTTCAAAATTCATTAACGATGTGAGTTCATTTCAGATTTACTCTCGCTTACTCTGATAAGTCCTCCGCATAACTATTCTGGTACATGAGTCGTCAGTTCTCCATTTAAAATTGCAAGATGCCGAATAAAACAAAAATTACTGTAAAATGTATATGCTGGAAATGAATTTTGATTTGCACGACAAGATCCCACATCGCCGAAAGAGCGATTGATTCTGTCAACGATAAAAGTAGAACCCTATCGGAAATCACAGCGCAGATTGAGCATTAAATAGGATAGTGTGAATTTTTAGATACTTATTGCTCATCAACCTGTCACGGCAAGACTTTGTATAAACACTTTGTACTTATTTACTTTTGTTTAAACTAATCACTAAATTTTCGAATTTAAAGCACTGATTTTGTATATCAATTTTCACTGAAAGTCGCAGCGCGCGTCGTTTATTTCTAAAGAGTACGAGCGCGACGTGTGCCGATTCTTTTGACGAAATAGTACGTGCGCGAACGATTTACAGCACAAACAGGACCCCGTGAGTTCTACGGCAAACAATGAATTCTCGATCGTTGCTGAGATCCAGTCAAAGTAGTGTCGACGATGGCAGGCCTCCCTCTAATTGGCGGAACATTGTTGTGCAAATAGCGCGACGATGTGTCGCACAAAACGCCTCTGCGGCAAATCGCATTAACGGGACGTCGATCAAGTCAATCGTCAAACTGCAAATCAATATTCAAATTCGCTCGTGTTGACAAACGGATTTACATACAAACCTCGTCTGCGCGACTCGAATCGATTAACGACGCATTCGCTCACCGTTGATTGAACCGAATCAAGTCTTCTATCCTGCAGTCGTTTATATTCGTCATTTCAGTCAAAGAACTTTTTCTCTCGTCGGATCGAACCGCAACTTTTTCCAATTTATTTCGTTCCTTTCATTACGAATATTCACAATTACTGCGTTTGACGTCCGCTAGGTACGAGACAGAAACATTATTCATAAATTCACTTAGGATGTAAAATCTGTTGCGTTTTACGTCCGTACCGCTTCGAACTTTTTTTCACAAAGGAAGCAACGGAAGCCATCGTAAAACAATGGCATAGCCCGTTATTACATGTGGAATTAAATATGAATCTAGAAGGGTGTAAATATTTCAATATCGGGTGTTTTTCAACTGATACTGAAAACTAATAGATTCTTGTATAAAAATATGAATGTACATCTACGATTGTTATCGTTGTTTATAAATTCAAAAATTTTGGATTCGCAGCATGAATTTTGGTTTGGTAGCACAAAACTTATGTTTATGTGTTAGTTAATATTGTTACGTTTGTTCGTGTGAAGTTTTCTGTTACCATATTGGTGTGGCTGCCAATTAGATTTTAACTGGACCATATTAGTGCCAAGGGCGTTTTTTATTAGTTACACAGCTGAGTTGTTGCTGCAATGTCAGTGTTAGGGAGATCATTGGACACTGTTTTACTTGTAGCCTTATCGTTGACATAAACATACATCGAAGGCAGACTGACGCTCGATAGCCGGAGAAGTACCCGGATGTGAATCATAATATGACTTACGCTCACTCTTCCTCATTCTTACATACCGACGCGACGTGCAGCGGAACGCGTTTAGTATTCTTACGGAGATTTCTTCGAGTTTGCCCTTTACAGATATAAGACGCTTGGAAAATAGCCCGATACGAAAGTGTTAAGTTACATTTGCTGCGACGTCAAAACGTGGACGCCGATGACCAAGACAAACGCCGGCAACGGTGCGGTGGTCCGTTTTCACGCGAAGCGACCCAGACACCGTTGATTTCTTTGTTTTATTCCATTCTTTAGTTTAGTTTAACAGAATTGTATTATAACCACTGTTAAAATATAGTTTTATAAAATAGTTATTTCGGGAAATGAGAAATTACTATTCTGATTTGGTATTCAGAATTCATGATGAATTCTCGGGTGGCAGCAGTGATCCAGTGCTAACGTTCAGTTTTAATCGAGATCTAGTAACATTCATTAGAACTTGGTGAAACTCAATATCGTTCTCGATACAACCACGCCACAATAGACGAGACAGGGGGGACGGCGACATCGAAACACTGACAGCACCGCACCCACTTCTTGAATCCCTAATGGTATACAAGTAATCCTATACTTAGAAAGTATCGAATTTCAACTTTCCGGACTTACGCAGTTTTCCTAAAACGGAATTGTTCGAACATTAATAATGACAATGCTTGTCATGAAACTGATTCCGATGACATCATACCTACTGTATGTTCTTCCTCCTTGTCTTTGGATTAATATGAACATGTCGCATGTATAATGGCAAATTTTAATGCGTGAACGTTTTAAAGTTGGCTGTAGGTAAGGCATGCAAAAATTGTTACCCATGTCCGAATTTATCTGTGTGAAGAATTACGAAAAATTGCCTGTCTCACTAGACGGGCGAAATTGGCCGGTACTGGATAGAATAGGTCATCTGTCAGTATCAAATCACTGTCAAATTCTCTTGTGTTTTTATTAACAGATTCCATGCCATGTAGGTCACCGATATATGTTAAAACACTTTCTTGATAATAGCGATATTGCAAATTGTAAAAATATTGTACGGTGGTACGATATATAGTCGACCGCATAAATGTTCATTCACCTAACATACTCGGTGTAAATTAAAGTAAATAAAAAAATACGCACACTACTTTAAAAGGAAGGGCATAGAAATAAACTTGGCAAAATCCATAATTGTTACAGAATAGAGAAATACTGAATAAAATCCTAATATATACACGCCGAGTGTGATAGGTTGGCGGACACTTATGCGGCCGACTGTAGATGTTTTGAAGTTGCGCATTACATGTCCAATAACTCTAATCTTCATGATAACTCGCGACTATCTGGATCTTGAATACTATTAGGAAAAAAGAACATAGTAGCGAATACATGATGAAGAAACCCGACAAAAGATGAAGAATAAAGTCTGGAAAAGAATAAAGTAATGCGACAGTAACGCCGGGGATATTAGGAATGCCACTGTATGAGTGAATTGTAGTATTCCGGTATAAAAGATATATTTATTCTATTTGATACAAAGTTTAGTGTTAGAGCACAACGTAATGTTTTGTAAAGCTTGCCCTGACATTCGGCGATTCTGCCGGTTTCACTTGCCACTCGCAACGTTGCCGCCTCTAGTGCTGCACTTTTCATTTCGACATGGTTGTCACTATTCTTATCGCTGACGCGTGATACAAATTCCATACTATTAAAATCAACTGAACAACTGTCACAAGAGTTATGAAAAATAATAAGACAGGAACTCGACAACTGCACATCACTCAGAAATATATAATTTGAATAACAGGAGTGCATGCATTAGCGTACAAATCAGTATACGAATTTGTGTTCATTCTGGCGGGACTTTTGTTATATCAAATGAAAAAAATTGCGAGGTTTCTTTCGTACCATCCCTCAAGTGTTCCTATTTGCTACGTTGACTTATTGTTACCTTTCCGAATTCTAGGAATGTACGGGGACAACCAATTTGAAAAACTTCGATATTATTTCTGGACCCAAGCCTTCTAGGCAGGTAGACGCCTGACAGTTTCTGAAGGGTGTTCGGACCGCATGGCTGGCGTTTTCGTGATTTCAAAGACTTCCAATTAATTTCAATACAAGCATGAATCAAATTTAATATCAATTATTTACGGTACTGTAATATGGATGAAAAATTAAACTATTTCGCTTTAATTTTAAAACATTCTTTTCATCTGTACTCCAATGAACGGTGGAGTGTTTGAATGAACCTCTCTAAATATGTCAGTTGTTTACTGATGTATAAAAAAATACTTCCGACACGTATTGTTCAAAAAGATAAATACAGTTGATCGGGAATTTCGGAAGTTTTTTTTCAATATTAATGTAATATGGTCTATTATTACGACAGAAGTTATTAAAAACTTTATTTTTCAGATTACAATTGCGCAATCTTAGCTTGTAGGTTAGCTCGCTTTTAAAATAAATCTAATCTAATGAGATTTTTGCACTGAAAAAATGAATTATCTTTATAAAAAAAAAAAATAATAATAAATCCTATGTTCCTTATCGTAAAATTTGATAATGATGGGCCTTTTATTGTCATTTTCCATGGTTTCCGATATATAAATAGCACTTAGAATGGTCATTATAATCCTGAGATATACATACACATATGTGCTCCATGGTTATCAAAGTTGTCTCACGATAAGTAAAAAAATAAAAAACAATGAGTTTACCACTTATTTTACGTCACATTCTTTTAAATGAAATAATGTGATTAAAACAAATATGACAGACCACTTTTATAATCATGGGCACATAGCTTTGTTAATAATAAATTCCTGCAACAATTTGTACTGACAAAACTTATCCTAATTCATATCCTTATCAAACCATTTTTTTTAAATTTGGTAGAAATACACCTTTAGTGCAACTTTGGTATGTGACATCATCACACCCTCCTGGGGCACAAATTGATTGAACATTAATTGAAAAAACTGTCATTTGGTATTTTGACTACTTGTCTATCTTCGAAACTTTTCTACCAGTTTTAAATTCTCTCACATTATTCCATTTTATTTAACGAATATCCGCGATAGCCTTTGCTCGCTGCAATTCTTAGAAATTTCATTGTTATGTTGAACGGTTTATGCACTCCCACTCCATTCTGGCTGCAGATTATGTGCACAGCCTATATTTTAAATGTATTACCAAATACACATAACTAAGGAATAACAAATTAATTTTTCACAGCACCAGTTTAGTTGTGTTCGAGGCGCGATACAATATTTCTACCTAACCTTATCTGTTTTATAACTTTAAAGTGTTATTATCAAAAATTTGCATTAGTTACTTTTTCCCCCGCTATTCCGTGTATACACTTATCTAATCAGTACTTGTCGTTTAACATACATTTACCGCTTCGGCGGCTACCACGATGACACAGTTTTTCGCGGAATTGTCTTCTTATAACTATATTCTCGCAGATCCCGTACATCCTGGCGTTATTGCGGCACATCCTTTTTTTGCTGGCGATACTCTGCGTCTTCACGGGTGGTCTACGGCTAGTAACATCGTCTCGTGAGTCATCATCGACAGGTAAGTACGTCCACGTTGACATGCTGCCCAGTGACTCCCTCTATTGAGCGAACATGTTGCACGTTGTTTTGGTCCACTCTCCGAATCATCCCCTATCTGAACCTCACTTTCCTCGCGGGGTTATGCCGCCGCTTCGTCTCGTAAATCGCCGCGGGAAGTCGTTATCACTTTCTGCCACGTACCCCGAGTTACTCTTACGAATGCATACCTCCCTTGCAAGACTGGTTGGGATCCATGTACGGATGTCACTCGTACAATTTCTCTTTTCAATCGTCGACGTCGTCGCAATTGGCACCGCTTCTACCGTGTCATGCGGGCAGTTTTGGTTATGGCGCCCGCCATCGTTTTCCACCAGTACGTCATGCGTATCGATGGTCCTCTTGAGTGCGCCGCCGTTTTGTTTTATTGGTGTGGTTGGAGTGCGTGGTGGAATATCATCCAAACGCTCTAATTTGACGGTACAGGATTTAAGTAGGTGCACTACACTTCCGCTCGGTTGTCGTAGCTCTTCCACCAATTTTTCTTCCATCTGTTGTTTCTGTTTCCGCACCTTACCTTTCTTGCCATGTTTATTAGTACTAAATAGTTCGTCCGATCTGGAATACATTTCTGCTCCGTTCTTGATTACCAATCCAGCGTCGCGAATTTGTGCCATGGTCATTGCTTGAATTTTGTCGATCTGAAGTCTAGTGATTTCTATAGTCGTTTTCTCAATGGCTTGTTGTTGCCGTATGATGCGTATATATTGCCACGTTTTTTCCGCCTTGTATTTCATTAACTTGATATTTTTCTGGCGCAGCTTCGTTAGACGGTTTCGCTCGATGTCTAACATCACATCTATTTCCTCGAGAGACATATTGGCTAAATCGAATTCCTCGATGTTATCTCGGTGCTTAGCCATCGACATACTGCGTCCTTTGTCCGACTTGACGTGTTGCTCGCCCGCCATCTTGTTATTCAAGAATCCGTGGTTACCGTGGTTACCGTGGACCGTGGTCACTCCGCTGCACTTCTGTTGCTCATACACTGCTTACTGAGGCCCTGCGTTGCCTCGCAGCGCCGTCCCCTGTCCGGCTGCCCCACTCCTGGTTCGCGTCTGCGCTGTGCGCCGCTGCGGTTTCAGTCGTCATCGCGCGGTACTTCACTTGTGTCGCCGCTCTCGGTGACTATTGGAAATACAGTACATTCGCATTCTAGAGGCCCAACATCCTTTCGGTCTCCTCGGCCCCCTCTTGAGAAGTACAGTTGGGTGCTGAGAAGAAGGCGCGCTAGAGGCAGGGGTAGAAAACGAGCTCCACTTATCCCCACTACTGACGTTCTTTTAACATAGTAGTAGGATTACTATCAGCGCGAGGGATGCATAAATCCTGCCATAGATATGAATCGACTTTTACGCCAATGCCTGGAAAAGCTACTTGACTTACTTAGTGTGCGTGACAGTTCGGCCAGTGGCGAAAATGCGTGTGACTCGTCTGCATAATTATGTCGAGTAGGTTGGGCCCACTGGCTAGAACCAAGCAGACTCGCTTTCCCCTCGGGCGCCGCGTTTCAGCTTCCAACTGTACCTGAAACAAACACTGTTACTAATCTTTCAAATTAAAGAACGGAGTGAAACATTTTTATTATTTTTGCCGCGTTGTCTTTCAACTGGTTTACGTTCCTCTAATGTCATTTCCAACTGTTTATATTGACAAATTTCTTTTCTGGCCCGCATGATTTTCAAGGTAAGTAGAATTTGTATAACTGTTATTTGGTTACTTCCCTATCTCGAATAAATCATTTCGTACCAAAAGCATGCATATGTTTATTGTAATTACTCCTTGTCGATTTCTTAGCGTGAGTAGTCTTCTCACTCGATGCGATTTGAGTTTTCTATAGTTCCAAACCCTTGTTTTGCTACAAATTGAAGAAATTGAAAATGTAGTAATTTTGAGCCTACTTCCAAAAAAAAGCATACCAATAAATATTCGATTTATCAAAAGAAACTGAAGGATTTTCCATTTTTCTCCCTCTCAAGACGCGGGGTTACGGTGTCGCCACAAACTTCGGGCCCATTTTGAAGGATTTTCCAAACAATAGTTTACCTGCATAGATGAACCGGGCGTGTATGCAAACCACTTTCTGTGAACCTGTACAGATGTCACGATCTGTAACTCAGGAAGAATCGAAACTTGATTCTTTCTACCTGCGCAGTTGTGTATACCGAAGTATGTGTACCTTTCTCGACACCTGCACAGGTTTCAGTTCAATTGCAGCAGGTTTTCAAGCCAAGATCAGGTCAATTGATAGGTGAAGCATAACGGTTCCCCGTACGGTTTGCCATAACGTGTGTGATCTCGTTGCCTGTCCAGGTAAAAGGTTCAACGTGTGGCAAAGCGCAACGTATATGGTCAGCCTAGAGCACCGTTTTGATTTAAACATGATTCTGGGGGATGAATACGTTAATCACTCGCACGGTATTATAACGTGGGACTTGTGAAGGTGTGTGTACTAGCGTACGAATGCCTGTACGAAGTGTACATAGTCGTTAATTGTTCTCATTCGTGCTTGTCTATTATTGTTACTGTTCTTCTTCCCGTTTTGTCCTACTTCGCCGCGGAGAATATATACAAGATATGTTAAATAGTTTCGGCGGTCCCAAAACCATGTGATCACGTACCACAGGCCCAACGCGGCATAAGACAGTAGTGATTATGAACAAAACTTGGATTCGCTCACAGTACACACTCCGATCTATCTGGAAGCTAGTTAACCAGTTAGCTGTTTTTGACGAGTATGTTTGTCATAGAGAAATGGCACAGTCTGTGCTATGATGTGCGGAAAAATAATTACCATTTGCTATTTAGATTGAAGTTTGGATAAAAACTAAAATATATTCTTAAATTTTGTAGAGGTTTTTTAAAGAGGGAACACGAAAGTGGTTTCTGTATTTTTCGTTAACAATCAAAGTCACGAGCTATTAAAATATGTTCATTAAATACAATATGCCCGGCATTGCTTTATCTTTGCGTCACAATGCAGCAGCAAACTTGTCAAAGAGCTCGAAACAGTTAACTGGTTAAGGGCCAACTTTGAATACGAGCGACCGGATGCAAGAGCATTATGCCTATTCAGTTTGACAGGTACCTCTTATGTTCAGCTCTTCTAATCAGCACCACTGCGCTAAGGTTAGCTGCTCATGAGACTGGTAGCAACTGCTTTAAGGTTATAAATTCACAGTGGCGGCTTCCTTCAAATCCGTAATTGTCCTCAAGGTATGAACACCACTTCATGCGACTGTTTGAAGGTCACCGCTCCTGAGAATAGCTGTCTGATGGCCCGTTATGCTCCGCTCATTGAAGTTGCAATTCATACAGCCTGCTACCCTTCTAAATAAAATCTAAATATCATAATTATATATTTATATATGTTTGTATGGAATGAAATAATTATTACTATAAAAGTAAATATTTGTACTATGTTGTTCAATGCCAATTCATTCTAAATATTGTAATATTATGTTCTATATTATAATTGAAGTTAGATGGATATTGTAAAAAATATTGCTATCACAAGACGTATCAAGAGGCAAGGTCTTGTCTCAGGCTAAGTACAAGTACGCGAGATTAGACAAGATTATCTTTTCCGGAAAGAACGAACGGGGGTTTTCGAGACGGTCAAACCGTATTAAAAAATAAATTTTTTAAGAATTAGGTTATAGCTGAGGTTAGTAGAATATTATACAAAAACTAATTATCGTTATAACCCGTAACCATGTTTCCAAATCGTAATTAAGGTTAATAATTGTCACCGAATCTTTTTAGATTGCTCACAAAACATTATGCACCAAGATTGTGTTCGAGTTATGAAAGATTGGGTAGATTTTATACGAACATTGTTAATTTTTCCTTTGTTATTAAACACTTACTCGTTTCATTGGTTGTCCTACTTGGATATTAAAAGAACATAATATTGGTCCATACTTAAAATAAATGTTACGGCATGTAATATATTCACGTACCGGTCCTTTAACACGTTAAGCGCCATGTCGGTTACCGGTGACTGACACTATACTTTCCGTTTAGTCCGACTCAGTCACTGTTTTTTTAAATTGCACTGGAACACGAACCACAGACGACTGACTGAAGAGAAAGGATTTCTAAAAAAAATGCAGTGTCCAGATTACGATAAATACATACAAGAAATATATCTGAAGATATACATGTAGGCTTATCGCAAACTTACACAGATCTTCGGCCGTGACCACATCAGTGAAATCGGATATCGCAGGCCAAACGGAAATGGAGATAAAACAGCCTTGGCGCTTAACACGTTAAGAGATATGTAATACGTGTATGTATAATGCAAAGTGTACAATACTAAAAAATATGCCCTTAAAACTCTCTGACAGTGAACAAAATTTGTGACGTAGTCCTACGCCAATACCGATCTCCTATAAAAATATAAATTTGTATGAATATCCGCAAACTAGTTATTAAATTACTTGACATTGAGATACACCGATCACATGTACATAGCAATATCCGGTTCGTGTTCAAAATGACTTTTGTCCCACTGGATCGGCGATTTGAATCACTGTGCTAGTGGAAACTCGAAATTTCGATTAACGCAAATTTGACACACCTTTACCCGAAGAAGGAAACGTACGACGCTATGAAGATAGTTCGTGCCAATGTGTTTTCTCGGAAATTTTCGATCTCTGTTCGTTCCATTCCGGGTCGAGAAGAACAGGGCAGCGAATGGAAAAGCTCTGGGCTTGAAATCCTCCCCGTTTACCAGGGGCAAACTCACACTTCAGCCCCTTTTAAGGGTGTCTTACACGAACGTCGGCTGCATCCGCCATGGAGAACGCTGGCTGCATTTCAATGCACGGTAATTCTAAACGCTTACCACCGGCTGATTACATATTCGCTGGTCTGAATTGTAGAAGTATTGGCTATTCCCTGCTTTTGGTACTTAATGGCTGCGTTTATATTCTGCCCCACGAATATTAGCAATTGGTAAACGCATCCTATGCCTTTTTTTCAAAGTTAATCGAATTTCTAACCCGCGTCCGACCACTATTTCCACGTTAAGTTAATTAAGTTGCCATACGAGTGGATTCGACGTAAATTGTATTTTAAGAATATTATCAAAAGCAAGTACCAGCGACTGTGGTACAGTCTATGAAATATTCGAATGAAGCTGTAATGACAAAACGTTGAATAATAAGTGAGAATTAGAAGTGAGAAAATCAGCCAAATAATTTGCGAAGCTCGCGATTTGCTTGTTAAATATTTTGTTTCATAATAATTTGATTAAAAACAAGCATCAAACAAGTACAGTAAAACTTTGATTAACCGTCACCGTCGAGACCGGGACTATGACGGTTAACAGAAATTTTGCAATAAACGTGTGTATATATTTTACAACGTATTGTAATTACAAAAGTGGGCTAAAATAAACGTGCATACATGCAAACATAATACAAAGTGTACTGCGACTGTGCGAAATCGATTACGTCATATCGAATAAATATTTTTCCAAGACGAACAGATTTCTTACATTTTTTTACGATGACGGATAACACAGAATTACGGTTTAAAGAGTGACGGTTAATCGAGTTTCTACTGTAGCATGAATTTGTTAAATATTCAACTGGAGCTGCGATGAGAAACGTTAACATCAGAGGTCGCAAAATTGATGAACCAACTTCCGCGTTCACAGTGTTATTTTTTTCCTGCGTACTGCCAGTGATAAATACATCCCTGCGATAAATATTAAATAAAAAGAAAATGGTGACCAACTTTTCCATCGGCGAGGGTGAGTCGGATGAAAAATTGCCACGAAATTAGTCACTGCAGGACAAGATAGTAATCTACGGTTTATTAATAGTCTCGCGAACACCCAAAGCCGGGGATAATAGCGTAAATAGATTTATCTCTAAAAATGTACGCTCTTATTTGCGACAACCTCTCGTCGGGACAAAAGAGCATACATTCAACATAAATTTATGATGAACTTGACGTCGGATTCTTTTAGTTCAGGCACGCCACTTTCGAGGTTCGCAAACGTAATCTTCATACATCCAATGCCCCTCGATGGATGCCATATCCTTTGTTGGTGTTTGCACTTGACTTCGATAAGCGTATCTGAACCAATCAAGCCATCGGGAAAGCTGCGGAAAACGTTTGATTTATATCAATAACAGGACCATTGCCTTGAACATTGAGTTTGAACTCGTTGGTGAATTGAGTAATAGCCAATAGTTCTTTTTCAGTTCCCCACTTTGTACTTACATTCTCCACAGTACATTCATGGTACCGTACATTCATTAATTCCGCAAGATCTTGATCACTATAGTCAGAATTAACGAACAGTTTATAAGTATTAAGTTTCCATTTGTATACAGCGCAGATAATAAACAGTCTGTTGTGTAGAGGAACTTGAAACCAGCAAGTTCGACATTTTCTACACCCAAATTAACTAGCCTGCTCGTGTTAACGCACAAGTGAGGACGCTCGAGTGTGTACACATAACCAAGTTCGCATATTCGCATTCTTTGGCCGTCATTGCGTCACTACATGTATTTCAAACTGTACATTTCAACACTACACCGAAAACCGTCTACAATGACGTCCGTTTCCATTTTCGTGCTTGGACCATTATAATTTTGAAAACATTTGTGCTCCCGCGCGGTTGAATTAGCACGGCCTGCTCCATCGCAAAACGAGCGATATTTATTACAAATCTCAATATACAAAATTTTGTTGGTCTAAAAACCTACGACAGTTGCACTGCCCGAAAAGGAGTCATGCTTCGTCTTATTTGATCGCTTAGTACACGATCCATCGGCGACGATGGTGATACTAGCCTGGGTATGTATACTGTCTTTGTCGACATTTCCCTTTTCTCGGGAAATTCTCGCTTCCTCCTCTGCAGCGTAAGTACTGTCCGCAGTATCGCAAAATGCATCCGATACAACATCATGGTACTTTGTCCAAGATTTGCAAGCAATACAAGGCATGTTTACCGCGGCACAAAATTCTTTCAATTGCGAGTATCCACCGCCTGTGGATATGATGCCATACAGGCGTTGACATTGGCATTATCTACCGATGTATCTGTCTCAATTTTACTATTCAAACCGCACGTTGGGCACTTTAAATTATTAACTGAAATAAAACTGTTTCGGGATTCGGAGACTGGATACATGCCTGCGACTGTACATTGAAGAGCTGTATGCACTCCAATCAGAAGGATATTGCTCAAGGAATGTGATATAAATAAGTGTTTAAATACAGACTTTTTGCCGATCGTTCAATATAAAACATCTGTCAAGGAAGCGTTTCTAGAAATCCTTCAGCGATTTCGGAGTTTCGTTGATGTGGCAATCATTCTCGCGTTATCTTGGATTCCATTAGAACGGTGTTAAATCCGTCGACGAAATTCGCGTGTGTGCGTTGAAGCATGATACTCGAGAAAATCGTATTGGGGTCTCGCCTCGAGCATATTCGAGGATCGATAAGACCGTCTTGATCGTTAAGATTTTTGCGACGCTAATTAAGACGAATTAATAAGAATTTTCTGTCCAGTGGAAAAAGTTTATATTTCAACTAAAAATTTATAAAAACAAAAAAGAATCATTAATTTACCTGTTAGGAACAAATATTATACTTAGGATATATTATAATTAGGAAAATATTATAATTAGGAAAAAATTATTATACTACTAGTAATACTACGTTTTCAACACACGTATCCTATTAATTACTTTATGCGATTTCTTTCATGAAATGGTTCTACGTTCAACTATTTTCTCCAGAAGCGGAAAAAACTGCAAATACGTCTATTTAATGAAACGGGATTAAAAACGTCTAATTAATGAAATTGGCGCGTTCTTCCCACTTACTCCGCCATTTTAAATATACATTTTAATTCATTTTGATCTAATGTATGATCTCTTATTGTACAATAATCAAAAGTAATTAATATTTTAATTTCATTAATCATTTCTAACGCTATATCGACATTATTAATTGTACCTGAGGAAAATTATTTTCTCAAAACCAAGGGCGAGGTGGAAGCCTATCCTTTGGCTCTAGGTAAGTGTTGACCCAAGGTACCGCAACAGTTAAACCACTTCAAAAAATTATTATTACACTTCGAGCCCTCTTTTCGTTAGTAGATAACATGATCTGAACACCTTTGAAAATCTGTGTTTTAATTAATTATTAACATTAATTCAGAAGAATAATTGATGTCGGTTATGAAAAAGTCTTGTCGTGGTAAGTATAAACAATAATTAAATTTGATTTCCGATGTGTCAGATAAAATTTTATCGTCATTTTCCACGCGTTATTATGCTAAAATTAAGACGCTTACCTCTTAATACCACAAAATACGAAAGAATTTCTAATGTTTACACAGTTAATTAGTATCACAATTAGTTATTCATGAGAAGATTTTTCATTATATTTTGTTATTGAATATTGAATTATTTTTTACATGTTCCAAACTTTAGACTCATTTTTCACGAAAGTGTCACTCTCATACTACACTCTTTCCAGTAATCGATAAAAGCTGGGGATGGTCTTCGTTCAAGAAATATTAGGTACACAGTGTGCAAAGGGTAAAAGAACAATAAAATTGCAAACGAAGCAAAAACTGTCATGCCGTCGTAAACTATCAACGGAATCTGCTCTTCCCGCTATATTAAATTCCTCGCACTGTCATTTATATTGCGGAAAACACACATTTTCGCGAACGAATCTGCAAACTTTATCTGTTAAAAGATTATTAACATAAACCTGTAGAAGTTTCTCTACCCGAAAGTAACTTCTGTGAACCAGAATTCAAAACATCGTGGGTTATAATTCATGCTTTTTCAAGATACGAAAGGCAGTATTAAAAATGTAAAACTTGCACTGTAGTCAAGCTCTCAAAGTTAATGGCACGTAATACGAAGGTGACAAAAAATTTCTCGGTCTCCATTTCGAACGAACGCGCAGTTTGAAACAAACTTCCGAGCAATTCGACGAACAGAAGTACTACGGTAAGGAATAATTTTAATCGCACGAATTAAAAGTCGTTCGACTTGAGTAAAAGTCCACTCACGATGATTAGCTTTGAATTCAACGAAGCGATGATCAGATTCACGCGCTAATGCGCGTTCGGTTTGTTAACGTAAAACCATGCCGATCGTGTAGAAACGAGTGATTAGACACCCGGCAATGACGCTGCGCGACGTCATTTACCTGGCATCTGATCGTGAACAACGATTCGTAAATAGCGACCAACGCAGAATGCCCAAAATTATGAGGGTGTCGGCACGCTAATTGTCATATTAATGATTAACGTGCATATGTGTATTCCTATCCGCCATGAGTATTTAATCTACAGAAACGGGTTGATCACTGTTGTACTAGAATTAATTATGTTAATGAGGTTGCTCACGTTGTATGCTAAAAGTGTTCGATCAATGCCCCTTCGTGCGTCGGTGATTTTGCGATCAATATCCGATTTGTTTCTGCGCAACTTATTACAAGACGTCACAATTCCAGATTATTCTAAACAATCTTTATAGAGCTTACTTAAAGGTTCGAGGGTCTGGTTTGCAATGACTAAAAATTGGTAAAAAAAAAAACTAGTGGACGAACAATTTCCAACTTTAGGGGTATTTTTATTGGCGTTAAAAGATAATCTCGAAATGGTATTAAGTAATTCAGTGGTTAGTGGAATATCCTCCGCGGGGCGACAACAGTATAAATTAGCCCCGTGCAATCGGCGCGGCGTCGCACTGTTTTATCAGAAATCGGCAACCACAGGGCATATGCAGCTTCGACGGAACTGTGCAATGGGTTTTCTACTATATGGAAGCAACGTCACTTTCCTTGAAATTAGTGACTCAATGCCGGATGGTCTCCAGCGAACATCCCACTTAGTCCGCCATATTCCGTGCAGAGGCATCGAAATTCCACGCACCAATAGTCATGCCGTGTTTTGCCCCATGCAAATTTGCAAATTTTTGTACTGACTTCCAAGAGTACTTGGGTGGCATTTTTCGATAATAGTAGTTTTACTCATTGACTAATGTGTCGACGAAGTCAAACATGGAAACGAGTAAAATACGAAATCGGCATGAACAGTGCTCCACAGCGTACATCGGCTACATAAAACGTTCAAAGAAAATCATCGATGTAGGTATCGAATCGGAATATATCTGATAAAACAGGATTCAAATTACAGAATGAAATTAAGTAATTATCTTTTTAATTAATTACCATTGAATTAACCCTGTCTCTCGATCAAGTGCGATCGCAACGAATGGAATGAAGGAAAGGGGGGAATCATACCCCATGTGCGGGGGGGGGGGGAGCTAACCGGGCTACGTTGTTGACATGGTAAGTCGAAAACTGACGTAAGAGAGGAACGAAAGAAAAGGAAGGGAAGGCAAGGAAAGCACACCGACATGCAGCGAACTAGTAGTAGTATACTACCTTGGGCATGCATTTCCGTCCGATATTGTACATCTAGCACTGTTTGAAAATTTTGTCTCGAAACTGGGACTCACGTGAAAGACGTTTCTTGGGTGAAGACTGGTCCTCGAAAATGACGTCAGATCCACCAAAAATGTAACAATGTTTTCCGGCAACTCTGGAACACTTTCAAACAAATTGAACAATTACAATGTAAACCTTTAAATGGTGGATGCTACAGTAAGAGTAATTAATCAATTCTAGTATTTTTTGCATCACTTTACTTAATCATAATTTACTTAATCATACAGTAACAACACTACAAGCCTTCACAACCTTTTGATTTATGTGTTTTTCAATGTCCGATGCCAGGTTTTCAAATTACTACCTTTTCACTTTCGATATTTATGTCATCATCTCTGTCACTCTCTTTTTATAAATTCTAAAAACTACATTAACTACAAGGCTTATTCAAATCAGAGAAATACTTCAACCTTACAAACTTTGCAAACGTGTGTTTGTCAGTGAAGCACGAAATTTGTATCTACGTAACCCGGCAGCGTATAGCTTTCGCGTAGTTACAGTTAGTCCGATAAAGTACTGATTACTAACTTTGAAGCTGCTACTTTTCAACCCAGAATGCAGCAGTACGTATTTTCCAACTTTGTTCGTAAACATATAAATAAATACATATGCCGTTGTTTGAAAGCCCACAAAGTTTCTGCTGCTATCAATATTGATATAGAGAAACTAAGAACGCTACAACTACATTTAATACACCTCAAAATTCATAAATTTACTAACAAACGGTTTAAGTTAAATAGCGGATTAATTATGAATTACTTAACGTTGTGTAACGCATAATTTATGAAATAATGTTTATGACATACTTAAATGAATATTCTATACAAATTCTATAGAAATGTAGTAAGTCGTGTTACATTCGGGCATTTCAATCAATAGAAACAATAATAATCCTCGTAAATTTGAGCGAGATGAAACAATTTAACAAATTCAGTCAAATTGAGCCATTAAGACGCCTCCCCTGGTTGAAGATTCCATTCAGATCAGTTCAGATCTTCAGTAATTATTAAAGACTTTGAAAGTATCAAAGATAATACAACACCTTTTACGGATGCATCCGTCGAACCGAATTTTTCGGCTCTCGAACATACACTTGGCGACAAGAAGGCGCCTTTATAATTTTATTTTAAACGCATAGAGCATAGAGTTTTCTTCTTTCCTTAAAACAGTCGTGAGTTGCATGCAACGGACCCCTCTTATTTAGTTATCTCGAGTGCCCTACGACCCCTGCCCTTCGACACTCTCTCACACACTCTCTCTCTCTCGCTCTCTCTCTCTCTGACCTATCCACAGAGCCGTGCATTATGCTTGCCTACCATGCCGATGCATTCCAGCTGCAGTTACGTCACTTTCCCTAAACTTTGTCCGCGTGGACCACAGCAACCAATCACCGTCAGAGTTTCTTTCGTTTTCATATCCTCTCCACAATACGAGATCTATACTTAAATGCCGAGGTTTAGTCGGTCTCGTGGGCTTTAGTATATTTCAACTCGAGTAATTAACAGTGATACTGGGCCAGTTGGCCTTTTGATCGACATTTTACCATAGAAGCGTTCGCGTTTTCTTACGGCACAATAACTCGTGGTCGCTATTCCCCTGCAATACTCAGACGTTAGAGTCAACTTATTTATTTCCAATTATTTATTTCCAATATAATAACTACAAGCTTAGGCTTCGTTAACTAAAACGTACAATAGGGATATTGTTAAATTGCCACTGCCTAAGGGTACACCTCAATTCTCCTGTACAACTTTAATTTACTTTATTACTGTTTTACTCTCTCTCTCTCTCTCCTTGCAATACACTGAACACTAAATATTATTGTAATTAATTGAGAACCACTCCATTGTAAAGCTAATCATTTGAAGAATTTACTATTGAAGAATATACCACGCATTATATTGCCAATTTAAATTGGATTCTAATCTTTATTTGAATTAGAATAATACCTTTCCTTGCGAATATATATATAAGAATAGAAGTGCTGAGTAACGTCCCACAAACAATTCACTCTCACCGCTCGGAGAGAATTAACAATATTAAAGCTACGGGAATCTTGTAACGCGTTAAAATGAATACAACCATTTATTCCGACCTAATTATTAACTCTTCGTATACAATAACGTACAATCATCGAACTATTGACAAACTCGTTTAAGAAACTCGCCCTGCTCGTAACACACCAAATATCCACAAATTCTGTTAAAAAGATTTATCGTTATTTCGGATGCTAAAACGTACCCATTTTACGGACAAATTTTTGTTAAACTTGTCGAAAAATAGAGGAGCTTATAAAAATTTAATGTGAACATAATCTATCAGGTGCATGCCGCACGCGGGTCCACCAACAACGTATTATTGCAGTTGTCATTGTCGCCACAAACAACGCTAATCACGTGTTTGCTAATTTAATACCATTAACAAACAAAGCGCATAAAATCCTTGAAAACCATCCGAATTTACTTCATCTACCATTGATTACGTATGTGTATGCCAAATTAGAACAACGTTCGATTAATAGAATAATTATTATCATTCGTAATTCTGCAAAAGGAACAAAATCTTCGATCGTACTCGATGCGCTTCCTTATCTCACATCGGTTTGCACCAACTCTCCACGTTTCCCATGAAATTCGGCTGACATGCTGTAAAGGGACTTAACGGAATCACGATCCTTCCTGGGCCGCGTAAAGGATCGGTCAGGTGTACCGATAGCTAATTTCCTCGACATTATCTCGTCGCAGCACGCTTACCACGGGCGACAGTTGCTGCTTAAAATCCGCCGGCTTGCAGAAGCGAGGAAACAACAGATTCGCTATATTGTCGCTGAATCGCGCCGGTTAACGATCCCTCTTACCCATTAATACAATCAGAGAAACGTGCTCGCAAAGTGACCGAAAACCCAAAACTTTGAACTTGCTCTTACGAAACCATACCACTTTACCTCGCAACTTGCATTATCGCGCCTTCCTCTTCCGTTCCTCTTAACACGTTCACTACTGACATGTAAAGAGACATGTCATCTACAGACCAAAAAAATATTTTTGCACTGTTACACACAAAACTAATTCCAATATGAGAAATTAGGTTTGTTTCAGCCAAGAATATGATTCTGACGCGATTCCCACAATGACCCGTATGTGAGACATAGTTCTATGGATAGTTCAGTTTATTGAATGAATCTACTGTCTCATATATGGGACATCTATTTTTATATAATTGAATGCGCCTCTGCCAGCGTGCCACATACGAGTCATTGGTCTATTTGAGTAACCCACATGGCTCACGTATAAACCAGTCGGTAATGAACGTGTTAATTTCCGTTTACCCACTATTTGTCCTGCGTTACAAATCCCTTACGGCCTTTTCACATCGACGCTTAACACTACAAATCCTCTCGCGTTAGTCGAACGAAGCACACTTATGAGGAAGACCCCACTTGAATGTGGAAGCTCAATGGAAGGTCTGCGAAGGTTCTTCCAGATATCGCGCGGGATTTCACGCATGCAGTTGTCTTTACAATTTACGTTGGTGATCTCTGGAAGAACCTGCGCAACACTCCCGTTGTCCGTTCTCATTCAGGTGCAATTACAAGGGATTTCGTCAAACTACTGTGCAAGGTTCTCTGATGCTCGCGTAAAAAATCCTTAGGCGCGCATCTACGAAACTTTCATCGAATTTAACCTTACCGTCAATAATCAAAATGTTTTCCGTTGTTCAATAACCGAGGTACCCAGTTATTGATAGTAGAATTCAAAATTCCCTGGAAAGCTAGCATTGGCGCGCGTCGAAGATGGATGAGGAATTTATTAAGAAGTATTGTGAGGAACGTTTAATTGTTCGAATGCCTGTACCGCGTGCCTTACGTGTGAATGCATTCTGCATGCGATAAAGGTCCTATTATACGCGCACACCTTGAATGCAATCGCACGTCAGGGCTTTCCGTACGTGTGATCGCACCTGAATAGGCCCGATCGTGTGTCTACGTACGCGCCGTTTGTTGTATCTCCGGCTCGTAATCACACAGAGCTTGGAAATGAAATCCTGTTACGATTGCACTGGTAAATACGTGTCACTGTCAGGCGTTTCTCAGCCCTTTCGACGGCGCGGCGGGACGGCACAATGCAATATCTTCGAACACGTTCAATCCATCAAAGAGCAAAACCGCACAGCTGTCGTTCCGTTATTTCGTTTGAATCATTTTTGGCCATATTTCTGTCAAGTCTCTCAGCAACGATGGGTATCGCCAAGTGATTCGGTCCTCTTTGCTCGTACGATGGATTGCCAGATGCTCGACGTTTTACTTTAGATTTGTTTTCTGGATGGAAATGTATAGTGTGTCCTTTGGTTGTTGATTGATTAGAAAAATTGTACTGATCATTTTTAGCACATTGTATACTGCTAATCGCTAAGGTGGAATTAATTGTACCACGTGTATACTTAAATATCGTTAGGTCAAACCGATTTTGTGTGCCTACGAGTACGCTTAATCGAAACAATATATGTATATACACTATATATTTCATTTGTTGCAGGCTCCATTCAGAGGAGGCAATGAATTCTGTTCGAGCCGCGACAGTGCGCCGCGCAATGAGAGAGAAAAGGTGGAAAATAATATTTCACTCACGATCAGTTAACCCTATCAGCGCTATGAACTCACATGTGCGATCTCACACAATCGTTCAATATGGGCTATGAACTCATTTATACTATGTATGTATTCTCACACATTGTTTTAATATGAGTTACAAACCCAGTTATGTGCTTCTACACACCTATTTGATATTAGTTGTGAACGCATACATCCGTTCGATAGTAACGATGCTTGTATGCTACAGATAAAAACAACACGCATGGAATGAATAAGTTTTCACGCTGCCCACTTGCATCGTTTCTTCAAATTTCAACTCGACGACAAAATGCCAGAGCGCTGGACGAATTTTATACAAGGAAAAAATCTTCCTGAAGATTTACCGATATTGTCAATGCTCTTTTTTGTGATTGACTCACATCGAATCAATATTCGTTACCCCGGATAAAGTCAGTGAACTACCTAATGCAGATCTACTACAGGCAAAGAGTAAGTAAATTTAAATTCAATTTGGGGAATTTCCAAATCCTCCATTTATTCAGTAATTGAATTTTGCAAACCTGTTGGATTTGATATTGACCTCAGAAGGAGATTTTAGTCACGATTCTGAATTATTTTAGATGAATGATAATGAGATCATTCCTGACTACTTATTTCCGATATTGATAACAAAGTACACCGTAATTCCAAAAACTCGAATAAACACTGTTTCCATTAAAAACCAACGTAGTCAACTTATAGTACCTCGATTATTTTAAAATCTGTTTGATAAGAACCGAGACCAGAATTAGCTTCCATTTAGGACAGGGGTTTGAGGTCGAGCTAATCTGTGGTTACTACGATAAGCAAACCTCTTCTTACAATCAGAATCTTTTTCCAGCACGTTAATTTACATTTGATATTAGAGACACAAAAATTTACTTTATTATTTGCTATTATTTTCTTTTCCTTTGCCGTAGATGCATGATCCTCGAAATTCCATTTTGATTAAAATACTAAAACAAACTTTAGCACAACGTGGCATACTTTGCAGTGCCCATAGCATTTGTATTCTGCTCAATTAAATATAAAAATTTTGGGAGAAGAATAACAATTGTCGAAAAATAGTGTATGCCCCTCGTTCAATATGGATCTTTGTAATTTCCTAACCACGTTTTCGAATGCGCTGTCATTTTGTCGATTTTAACTTGCCCTGTATAAATACTGAATCGGTGGTAAAACCCTGGGTTGATCACAAATTTTTTAAAACTGATGTCAGATCTGGCTCTCTTTGAGGAATTGAATTCTATGTATTTCAAACGATCCTGGAATTTTATACGGGATTTATCTATTGCTATTTTTTCTTTCATTATGTAGACTTAAAAATGTTGTATTCCACAATTTTATTATAGGCGTAACTATACGAAATCATTTGTATCCGATTGCTCATTGTTTGTGAAATGCAATATCGCATAACAATGACGACACATGATATCCATCCTGACAAATAGGCAAACCTGCGAGCGTAATATTCATTAACTTCTTCTCTATCAGAAATTTTGTTAAAAAACGCAATGTATACAATTTTTAAAGCCTTTCTATAAACTTATAATAACGGCACCTTGCAAATGTTTTATTTTAATAAAAAGTTTTACAACGCCGCGTTAATCAAACAACAATAATAAGCACATTAAAATTTCAATGTTCTAACAAAGTTTACGATTTTACTTTGGACCGCATTCGTCTAGATCAGTGCTCCACAACCTTTTATCTTTCACGGCACCCCAAAGTTTTTTCGACAATACCGCGTTACACAGCAAGAAGGAGCTTGCAAATACATAAATTACAAGAGACAAGGTCTTGTCTCGGGCCAAGTACAAGTACGCGAGATTAGACCTTGTATCTTTTCCTGAAAGAACGAACATGGGTTTTCCAGGTGGTCAAACTGTATTAAACAATTAATTTCTTTAATTATTCTCGAGAAAATCGCGACACATCCAAGATCATCTCGCGGCGCACTAGTGTGCCGCTGAACAGTGTTTGGGGAGCACTGGTCTAGATGATGGCCGCACGTCGCGCAAAAGATAAAATCCCGTGATCGATAACGACTCAGCTGCGACTCACCGGTACGATCCACAGGACAGTATTATCGGGGTTCTCAAAATATATTTCACAGGTGGTTCCACCCCTGTGTTTTGTCCAAGAATACGGCTAATTGCTGTAGATGTGGTCGACAAAAAGTGTACAACGTTCAAGTACTTACTTGCGGCAGTATTCCGCTCTGTGAAATTCGACCGTCTTTCGGGAAGAACGTAAGAAAGTTAAATAAAAAACAGATGGGAAACTAGATAGATCGCAATAGTAACCGTAGATAGGAGCCTAGAAGCGCCACCTAGTGTACGATATTCAATTACGGTTACCTATCTATACCTTGCCCCGAGCAGGAGCGTATCCCACTTTATGCATCCAGATTGCTCCACGAGGTCCTCAACCCTCACTCTACCACTCGTTCCCTACTTCGCCGTCTTTTTAATTCCGTACCGTGTAGAACAACTTACACATTTCGCGATTATTTGTTCATTAATGGAGCAAAAAGTATATTTAACACCTCAGAATGTATAGATCTTAGGAGGACTCTAATTAAAAGGACGAAATTGGTCTTCCATTTGTTTGAAATACACAAAGCTCGTTTCGATCGGAAGGTTAAGAGGGCGAGTTGTATTTACATTTCAGAAAAAGCTCTACTGTTTCTAAATACAAAATTGAAAGTTCTAGACTTCACGAATCCAACGTTTTTAATAAAACCCCGACTGTAAGATAATATGAAAAAGTCACTTTAAACACTCGCTCTGCCAAATAAACACCTGGTATAATTCTATCCTGGCGTCAGCAATCTTACGCTTGCGCGGCACATTAGACGCATAACCAACAGATGCAATATACGCGGAGCGGCAATAAATCGGTGGGATCGACGATACACTACACTCTTACTTGGGACTACACTCTCAGTTACACGGTGAGTCTGTGGTTACCCGACTCACCTTCCGGGCTGATAGAGGGGACGATGTAAACAATGCTACTTATTATATGGGAGGTCGGCACTGCTATAGGTTTATGCTATAAGTCGGTAAACATTAGCCGTTAAAATATTGTTAACTCCTGTGAACAGTTTTGGCTGTCAAGTAAAAAAAAAATATATTCGTTGGTTTAAGTACCACGTACTGCATCAAGTATTAGGAATAGTATATTTCTCTAACTCTAACTGGTGGGTCCGGAGTCAATCTTTCGTGAGTTGCGAGAGATTATCGGAAGAGAATTTGGGTCCCGGTTCTAAAAAGATTGAGAACCACTGCCCTAACTAAACTTTTCGCGGACATTTGTTGATTATGAAGGCTCGGGATCAATTTGGCTGCTCAACGTTTTATATAATACGTCTTTGGCAACAATAGAGGATAGCTGCCGTACGAAGTAATAATGCCAGACAGTGTTTTCAAAAATCGACTATGCCGAAATTTATATTATCGTGGCTGTCTTTGACCCTCGATGAGAGCCATAAAATGTGAAAAAGCTGACCAAACGGTAATCATCTGTAACAAGCGCGAAGCTCATTTTGCTGTGCTTTCCATTTAGGCGGCGATTACCTGTCGAGCCTGAGCAGTGGGCTTTAGAATATAAACAGAATGTAAACACATCGCGGTTAGTACAAAAAGTCAAATTGCATAAAGTCCAAAGATATTTAATTATTCAAAGTAAAACAGCCGGAAAAACCGAAAAGGTTGTCACTTTTTGAAACTCATGTAAATTTCATGTAAATCCATATCTTTCTTTAAAATGTTTTAATAAAGTTCATTAAAATTGCAACATTTATTTTTTAATCTGAATATACTATCGATCTCGGGGACCGACGACGCGCATTTGGTCCATCCAGAACCTAGTTAACGCATCGGTAAAGCGGATCAGTAAAAAATTTGATTCGATATATTTGAATAAAAGTCCAAAATGAGAAATCTCGTTGTACGCTATTCTATGGTTGAAATATCGGAGAACGTGCGTACGAGCTAGTGCGGTCGCAACCTAAATAAATAATTGAACCATTTCACTAGCATCGGTATATAGTTGCAAAATTCGCGATGCTCAGCTGAAACTAAAAATAATTACTTCTGGTAGTACTTCGTGTATTGAATTGCAAATTTAGTATTACAAAATGCAAATTCTATAGTTATTTAAGTTTACAACTTTTGAACGGACCAGTAGGAAATTTCTAAAGACTACCGCCGGTCCACGGAAACAGGTTGAAACCCACTGCTTTAAACATTTCGTATTAACAATTCATTCCTCGGGGAGCGCAGAAACATAGTTGTCGCTGACGCACAAAAGAACGTCTGAAATCTGTATGCTCATATAATGTGCTAACGATCCGTCTGGGGCCAATTCAGACTCTCCAACATCAGCAAATTCAGTAAAATTCAGTTTGATTTAGCTTTAAATGAGATTGGTCTGTAAATATTACAAATTAAATGAAAAATAATAACTCATTGCGGAAGCAACACAACTTCAACCATCCAGAAACTATCGCTACCTACACAGAGACTTTTAGAAAGAATTAAGAGTCTCAATTGCGAAATCGACCGTTTACAAAGTTAACAATTTCGGATGTTGAATTCCATTATACTTCAATGACAAATAAAATGTAAATTACATCGTAGCATTCAAGTCGGGATTTTAGTTAAACAGGCGAGTTGTATTTACATTTCACGAAAGACCCCTTACTATTTAATAAATCCAAATCTGAAAATTCTAGACTTCACCAGTCCAACAATTTCGGTTGTAAGATAATATGCTGAAATAATATGTGAAATGATGAAAAGTGTATTAAAAACCTATTTTCTAAAACGAGAGAGGTTCCCTAAGACGTTCGCGCAAGAGCGATGCGTTAACAGGAGCAACTGCGTAGCGGAAAACGTAGTTTTTCTACAACGTAAACAGATTGTTGGTCTTCGTCACTCCGAGCAAGCGCCGCGAGGAGCCCACATAGTGCACAGACGACACGATTTCAGAAATTCTTCCACGAATAATTTGTCACGGAATAAAAATGTGCAAACCTTAATAATAATGCGGCCGGGTTCGCTTCAAGCGCATGACTGGTGGCTGCCGACATATTCAATATTTTTGGGTTTGGGGTATCAGTATCATTACCATGTACCACGTACCACCTGTATGAAGATCCCATCGAGCGGCGCCCATCACCTCTGGTACAAATGAAGCAATACCATTTATATATTTTTCAGTCGGCGCCGTCAGATCAAACAAAACGTGAATAAGTGTGTCGCCTCACAGCCAGAAATCCGAACTACGCCGCCGGCGCAAATGTGATGATTCAATGGATTTTTGACTTTGATTTACGGGTCAAAGTCGGATTACAAGATGGACTAACAGGTACCACATCCGACGATGTTGGAAACAAGAAAAATATTGATAAAAAATATCTTCCTAAATAATCCTCGTAACACTGATACCATACGAGACTGCCATCATTCTCCGTTCATAAAAGTATTATACCTACCCCACCATCCGGCAGTATTAGAGACGCGAGAAATCTTTGTAGGGCGCGCGATAAATCACTGAAGGAAGGATCGGTTCTGCAGGAAGACGCTGATACGCGAGTCCCTCCGTCCCGAAGAACGAAAACGGTAGACCAGATGTGCCGTTTTGGCAAATCGGGAAGGATCACGGCGCGACAGCGTCTCTCTCTCACGGGGTTATACGGGGATCGAGGAGAGGAAAGAAGAGAAAGAGAAGGATAGGGAGTAAGGAAACCAGCTCGAATTCTCAATATGCCGGCATGACTTCGCGTCTGGCATGAGCCACCGTTCACGCGGAATCTTATTGAAAGGAGAGATAGGCAGAAGGTGAGGCTCATCCTCATCCTCCTCGTATTTCCTCTTCCTTCCCCGGTATCGCCGCATCCTTCTCGCCTTTTTTTCCCTCTTCTTTTCTCCTCTCATCCTCCTCCTCTTCCATTCCCAACCCCCTGGCCCTATTCCCCACGCCCCACTTACCCTACCTCCTCTTTGTGCTTATTCTCATCTGATCCTTCCTTCTCGTGCTTCCTCCTTCTCCCCTTTCCCGCTTTTGCGTCATGCCTGACTGCCATCCGTGCACTGCTCGATGCCGTTGCTTTTGTCGCTTTTGTTGGGGGTGCGCTTAAAAGATTTACCGAAGCAACATCGACGCGCCTACGCTCCCCTTCGCGGAGGGTCGCCGACGAACGGGATTGCTTTATCCGACAATGTGTTGCAGATTATGCTGGCTTTGATTTAACTTCGATGCTTCTTCGCAATTCAAAATCGTGATAATTTGTTGATATAACTATTAACTGTTCGAGGGCTGGGTTGGAAAATTCCTGAGCTTGGCGCAAAGTTCGAATGTTAGGCTCTTTTTTTTCACAGGTAATAAAACTTTCAGTTGGAAGGAAGGGAAGGTGGCCATATTTAAAAATAAATCCGCTATTTCGATTACACAGGACGTTAAAAAAGGGCGAAGATTAAAGTAAAGTAACGCTCATTGAAGTACGAAAAAGTACGGTAACTTGTGTTATATTCGTCTCTATCTTGATGTCAGCGTATGTACTTCCAAACAGATTCCAGTATTTACATTCTACATGCCGCGAAGGAAATTGTTTACGTTACCGGAATATACAATTATATTTTGCACCGAAAGCAGGTATTGATTTTACGACCAATGTATGTCGATTAAATATTTGTTACCCTATCATAGCGAACACTATAAGCTCTAAACTCTTTGACCCCCCTTTTGTTAATACCGTGCATATTATGCACAAAGAGCGCGGAAAAATAAGACGTTTCGTTTTTAATTTGAACGGCTGCACTTAGAAATAAAAGCTTTTCATCATTATTATTATGAATATATAGGACAACTTTGTCAATGTAAAATTACAGTTGTTTGAAACGTTCTTTATAAAAGTTGCACCCGTTAAACGGACACTGTTGCGTTCAATGAACGTACAGACCGGTCCATGGGAGAGGTGGACTTGTTATGTTTACATACGATTCGATAGCAAACATGAGGTATATTTTTTTCAGCACGCCGTTATAACTAAAATGAGCAATTTGATCGATAATATCACGATAATGCTTTGTGCAATATACGCACGATACTTTAAGAAAGTATTCGAATGCTTATGCAATTTATATAACGGTTTCACATAAATGGTGGTAGTCCTTGAAAGATATCTGGACTTCTCTTTTCACACATGTTTATTACTATTATTCATATTATTATTAAAATTACCGCGTAACCATCACCATTTATCACAATGCTCCCACTTTCATCATAACTTTTTCAATTCGAATCACGGAACAAGTTAATGGTGTTTTGTTGTACTTCAAACCTGCTCCGAATGGAATTGCGAGGGCTGGCTATGACCTTCGGTTGGCTGATACTACTTTATAACGCTCGCTTCATAGCTCGCCCGGTACTCGGATACAACGGATACGATGCAAAATTAATTGCCGGAAAGTCATTTTTCACAGTGCCTGCGGCCTTTTTTTTCGTAAAAATATTTGCTGACATCAATCAACATCGGCACACGTATGTTTCCCCTTCACCGAGGGTCGTCAACGACCGGGCATGATTTATTCGACCATCTCACGTGAACGATACAGACTTTGATTTAACTTCAGTGGCTCTTTTCAATACAAAATTATAATAATTTTTCAGCAATTATTAGCGTAATTACAAAATCAAGCGTATGATATTTTTGTTTGATGGTAGTTCATGGCAGACAAGGGTAAAGAGAAAGTAACTAGATCACAAGTTTAACATTTTCATGTAATATTTTTGGATACATTTTGTTTGTCCATTTCTTGGAAAGAAAAGGGAATATTTTACGTTGTACCTACATTCAAAACTATAAATTTGGTAATGGAAAGTAACTCTTTATATACATTCACAGAAACGAAAAAAAGAGAAGGAGTAGATTGTTATTAGAAAACGGGCCGTGAGAAAAAGAAGCAAAGCTATTGCAAAACCTTTGATCAAGATGGAAAACTTTAAAGTGCGCCACAAAATCTAGGAATCTGTCGCCTTTTAATTTTGAGAGCTTCACGGTCCGGGTTGCACACCTCGCCACAAATACATAAGTCCATTGTTTTAATTGCGCCACGCCTATTCTTTTCCCCAATTCTCTAGCGGTGCATTCAATGAATCGCGATTACAGCTCTGGCAGATGTTTAATTATAACAGGACGATAGCGCTTGGGTATTCCGTAAAGACACACGCATAGACAAAGACCGAGCGTGCGCTCAATGTCTTCTCAGCTACGGCGCAAACATTGCCGGTCTTGGACACACGACAGAAGAAGCGCGATCGCACCCGCTGTGCAGTCAAACGGTTAACAGGATAACGTTGTCCGCGTATGATTTTTCGTTTCGCTGATATTACTTCGTCAGGACCGCTTCATAACGCGGACACGATCTGAAATTAATTGCCGGAAAGTCAGTTTTTAGGATGATTACTCCACCGCTCGTCCATCGGGAAAGTGTAGCACTTTATCCCAGCAAGATTTTACGCCGTTCCCGAGCTGGGAGACGTCTTCTAAGAAATTTTCGAGCGAGCGGAGTGCGTTTAGCGAAAGAAGTGCGCGCCACGTGCTGACTTTGTCGTGCACTCAAGGGAGTTAACCTCCATCCTCGCTCACTCTTTCGTCCCCCTTCTTCATATCCCGTTCGTGTGTTCCTCGAGGACTTACGAGGTACACTGACGTTCATATTACGTTAGGAGAACGTACGACATCCATTTCTCACCCAGCGAATTCTCCGGGAGAATCGCGTCCTCGCCGGCGTCCCCGTTTACGATCAGCGGGGAATTTCCGAAAACAAATATGTATCCCGACGGCCAATTGTAGCCGGAACGATCGTATTATATTTCAGCTGCGCCCTTGTCGCGGCGCTACTCGACTTTTTGCTCCGACGAATACGAATCAGCCGGGGTGGACGAATTTTTCAAATGCTGACAATTCGACCCAATCGTGCCCGACGCAGTCGGAATATTTCGTAAACATCGGTTCGTGTTATTGCGCATAGTCTGTCCGATGACTTTACCAATTAGTTCTAATAAGTATAACGTCGTATCGAGTAATTAAATCGAATTTGTCGAAGTATGATCCTAGAGACCCAAATTCTTTCTGGCAAGCTAGATAACTGTGATTGAGTGATTGGTACACTTTTATTGGCGGATTCCTTTTTAAGTGACAATCTGTTCTACCTATGACGAACTCAGACCCAGGCGGAGTTTGCTAGGTGTTTTTTCTTTTTCTTAAACTATACACCGGTGATTCAAGTAAACTCCTATGAGCTGTTTTAATCCATTGAATGCGATGGATTCGAGAATCAAGAGACAAGAGCTTGGCTCGGGCCAATAAAGAAAGAACGACATAGACGCTCCACTATAGACGACACGCTGTTCGAGGAAATGATAACAAAGTGCTCATTTATTTGAGTATTTCTTAAATATCGTCTACTTCGTATTATATTTGTTCGTGCTGTATCATAGCTAACACGAGATGTATGCAAAAACGCAAGTATATACGTTCATCACCAACACTAATAATAACACATTTGTGTTTATTGGAAGTTCAGTCCAGAATCGATGCATATGAATTTCGATAGACGCATATATGCGTCCATAGCACTCAAAGGGTCGATCATAGCCGACTTGGTGAAAACTCTTTCTATGACCGGCATTGCTGTTCGTAAGAATATGCGGTACGTGTTGCTCGTGACGTGACTGTTGATATTTTAATTTTAACACGTTGGGCGCCGCGCCGATTTTACGTGACTTCCCGGCGAGTCTCGATGACTTCGTTGATACGCGACGTATATAATGGTGAAATTTTATCCACAATAATTAAGTTAACCATTTAAAAACGTTTTGTTGATTCATTTTACTGGGTGTCACCGGCGACCCCACGGCACGCAACGTGTTACAAAATCAACACTTCCCCAATGTTTTTTTAGCGCGGCTAAAGGATATTCGCCAAACCGTTCGACACCTGAAGTATTCTTGAAAACAGGCAACATTCACGAAACCGACAGTCCTGGTCTATGGCAAGAAATTTATAGACGCTAGTATGTGTCAGATTTTTTTATTAGTATTGATATTTACCGTTCGATGCGTTCGTATGGGTTGAGTGGAAAAATCAAGACGTATTCCATGCACCATCGTCTATGCTTTGATAGGAAATAAATTTTAAATTTGAATCGTAATAATCTACCCCAGAAGGGTTATAGCGTATATGCATGTGTATATTCGATACGCGCGGCTGTTTGCTCGAAAGAAGTAGTTTGCATTTCAAAAGTAGTAAAAATATACGTGGATATCTTATTGACGTAAAATTTTCAGAGATTTATTCGGATCCATCAGCATCATAAAGGCTGAGTACTCTCTGTTGCGAGACGTGAATACTTTTACATACGAAACGAGGAAACTGCATCGATTTTACCACAACGAAAATACCGACAATAAACACAAATCGAGAACTTACCCAGTGGATTACGTGCACCATGACTTATCCAACATGTTTATCCGTGCATCGATCGAACATTGCCACTGTCAGCGACGCCCATAACACAAATTTCCGGTCGATATTTGAAATAACTAAACAGTTTTCAAATAAGGCTAAACGCGGATCAGTCGGACACGAAGTGCGTTTTGTTAATTAAAATGACACGCAACGTTGTCACGTAAAACGTACCAGTAAATAACCATGAAACGCAGCCGTATCGGCCGTTCACCATTATCATATTGTAAGCGATAAATTCCAGATACCAATACGCATTAATTATGTTATCGTTAAGTTCAAAGCGACGCATTAAATAATGGCAAAAATAACGAATAGCGTTAAAGCCACGTCGTTCCCCCAAAGCCCATAAATCTGTCGAAACACCAGACATACTTCCCTCCGACCCCGCGTCCTATCACGCTCATTCAACCTCAATGTCCATACCTTTAAATCGAGAAGACGTCACCATTTGCGTACACTTACAGCGGTAACAAGGAGAGAAAAGGAAAAAAAATCGAAGGGGGATGGAGTGAAAACGGAAGTAGCAGCTGCATCCTACCGTAACAACCGACGTTATCGCACGTACGGACGTGTCTTCTACGGTGTAATAGTCGTTCCACTCCACGATATTCCACCCCGTCCCCGATCCGAATCTAGAAACCATTCACCGAGAAGTATCTCCCTTACATACGCCTGCTCGGATTCCTGCTACCGCGGAATCGCGACAGAATCGTAAACGTCACGAATCAACGTCGAGCATAAAGTACCTGGGAAGGGTGGCGAAATCGAAGGAGAAGGAGAAGCACGGGTTAGAGAGGGATAGAGAGATAAGAGAGAAAAAGGAGTTGGATGAAGAGATCGTGATTCCATAGGAGGGAAGATCAGGAACCCTGGTTTGTACGGTCAGAGGATAACCCACCTGGTGTTACCAAGGTGCGATTCGTGCCCCTGCGAATCCCCGAAGCCAATCACGAGTTCTAAGTGGATGGGGATCACCTGGGAGCCTAGCCGAACTTTACCTTCATAAAGCGAAGCCTACCGGATCTACCTGTTCCTGGTTCCACGTGTAACGGTGCAAGGCCAAACGACGCGGATATACTGAACATTTTCATACCGATGTAGTGCTATCTAATCACGATGCAGGATCGTCGTCTTTAAAAAAATGTTTAGTAAATGTATTGTACGCAGATATAGGAGAGCTGTGATAAATTATTTAGTTGTAATAATTGTATTTGAATATAGATCGGGGAGTTGACGTATATTCGTTGGCAGAAAGCAGGAAATTTGAATGGTATTGATCCTGTGTATCCCGATCCCCGAATCGCGTGACAAGAATTTTACGTTAAGGAGGATTATCCCGAATAGGACATCAATTTCGGCATCTCAGGATTCGGGCACTAACGAGTCCTCCAAGGTAATCCCAAGTTCGAAGATTTACGAGCAAGTTACCTAACCGAAGTTCAACTTCACCGTGCGCTGACTACTAATTCGTTTGCGTGATCATCTTTACGCCTATATGAATACTAAAGATCGTGCATGGCGAGGGATGAGTATGTACCTTTCGAAATTCTTTAACACGTTCACACGGGTTGTGTCAACCGGATGTCTAGCTGCGTGCCGAAGCTCTTATTCCCGCTTTGTCTCACCTGGCGGCGTTGACTTTAAGCTATATCGCTTATTCAAACGTTGTACTTATTTTGTTAATATAAAACACTCGCAACAAGAGTAAGTTATTATTCCTATTAATAATAAGCTTTCTATCGTTCTCTCTTTCTTTCTTTCTTGGTGCAGGCCGCTCTATGACACAATTATTCACGTACCACCGATGGTACATGTAGGCTGGTGAGGCCCTCCATAAATGTACCACCGATGGTACATCCGGCGTCAATGTGTTAGACATATTGTACTCTCAATAGACATTACGGCGTACCATTGACGGATCGACCCGTAAATGTGTACGCGTGTACTCTTGCATTCTTCTGGTACCTTGATACCATGGATACGATTGAATTTTTAGGATAAACGGTTACGTGTTTTAATCGATGCCTTTGCAGCCTAATACATTACTTCGCGTGGATAAACGCTTGGAACTAACGCAGCAATGAGCTCGCGCGTAGACTGAACACTCAACAGATAAAAATCTACCTGTTTAATTAACTCGGGTTTATCTCATATTCACTTATTTCCACGAATCTCTTACTTTGAGTTGTGCTTTCCTTTCCAGCTGCGATCACCCGTTGGGCTTAAGGGTTGGGTTACCAAGTATAAACAAAATACAACGGACACATCGCCGTTACAACGTTGTTTCAATGAAGAAATTCCAACCCAGGTCAATACAAAAAAAATAAACGTTCATCAATTGCAAAAAAAAGGAGCAGAAATGCACAAAGGCCGAAGATAATGAACGGAATGTTGTAACACGAATGTAAGAATGTCCGGGCGCAGAGGGTCGCGCTTTTTGTAATTCATGTGAATCCAGTCCACATTTTTGTTTAGAATGTTTTAATAAAGTCCATTAAAATCAGAACATTGATTTTTTAAATTGCGATTATACTGTCGATCCCAGAGCCTGGCGACCATCAAACGAAAAGTACAATGTCAGTCCCCCAGTGACCGATGCTACCTAAAAGGAAATTTCGCTGTCGGTCCCCAGTTAATTCCCCTTCAACGAGGAAAGAGGTATATCATCAACGACGAATTTCCTCGATTTAATTACTACCTAACATAGTAACGGCATACCAGCCAAAAATGTCCAAGATTAAATTACCGTAACACGATCGAGCCATGCTATGTCATCCATATAAAAGTTCTCCAAGTCGATAACAGCTCACATTTAATGTGAAATCATTTTCCGGAAATAGACTCAAAACCACTTAACAAATAATCCCGCGTTTCCAATCTCGATATCGACGAGCAATACCGATCGAAGAAACGATGATCCGATTCGGTTCAATTTCACGAATTTTTCGTCGAAATTCCTGGAAATCGCGCTCCATATTAGTACAGAGCGAGCGAAATTTGAAATCCACATCAGCGTCTGGGAATCGCAGCTGACGAGCCCTCGAAGCAAATTCAGAAGTTTCAAGTGGATGAGGAATCACCGAGGGCCAAAGTTAAACTTCGTTCTGTGGAGCCTATCGGCCAAATGTGCGCTGATACCAGTATTACACGAACATATGCCGGAAAACGGTGTTAGTGTAATGCTGAGGGGATTATGTTCTGTTCCCCGGGAACGGCTACCCGATACACGAAGGCCGTTGACCCTCTTCGCCCCCGAGTGTTTTGCCCTCTGCACTAGACATGTTTCATGCAAATGTGACTCGCTGCAGTAATGCGACTGACGACCGCTGAAATAGTTTTCCAATATGATCGTGTTTCGACGTCGATCGTAACCGAGTTTCGACTCTCCCTTTTTTTGCGCACACCTCTCGATTGGCCGTTACGTTAGCTTTAAACCGCGTTCCAATGGGATGAACGTTGCCCCATTTGAAAAAAATCGCCTGTCAAAATGAGAAGCAAGTCAACACATGCGCGATGGAAGACGTAGTCAAAACGTCATTTCAAATTCTTTTGGTGGATACGAAAACCTTAGCCGTATATCATACACATCACACCAGATGGCAACCAGTTCTTAGTTTTCCGCAATTTGCAAATTTTATTCATCTAATAAACACATGAGCAGTGAAAAAATAAGCGAACAATAATATCACAACAATATCCACATGCTAATATTGCGGTATATAGCTAATATAGCAATATCGTTAAGTGAACGTAATAACATTTCCAAGGTAAGAATTTGAAGAATTGTTACCTCTTTTTTAGAAAAATTATCAGTATCATCAATTCCAACATTTCCAACCTTACCGTATTCAGCTACAGACTTTTGGAAATTATATGTGCTTTTCGGTTAAGCGGTTTTCCCGGCTAACGCTCATCGCGAAAGTGTTAAGTTCATGCCGAACGATATTTTAGAAGATCAGGCGAAAGTTATTACAGGCATAAGGGGTATTAACGTTTTACATATTATTTTATCTCAAAGAAAACATTAGTAATTGAAAAAAACACTTCGACGAATTAAATATTTTGTTGTTATACACAGCGAGTTTCTATTTTTTTTCCTCAAAACGATGCCAACATATTTTACGAGTACAAATAAGAGAAAAATATCATGTAGACATACGCTGTTGGATACACACCGTATCCGTTATCATATTTTTGAACGAGCGCCGTATCTTCCCTATTTTCTAGGCATTACAAATATTTTGTGCGCCAAAACGTTTCTACCCCCCCCCCCGTTTCATTTCTGATACATCCGCACCTGTTTTACAACTTCCAACGTCCTGTTTTCCAAACGCTGCTTTTCCGGTCCCTATGAGTTACTCATCGTCCTTTCCATACCTTTTCCGCTTAGATAATAATTTTCTTAATTTTTAAAGCCGTAAGGTATCTTCATAATTATTTTGAACTCCAAATCGTAACCGCACAATTTTTGGCAGACACGATCGATACTATGCGTAACCCAAGAGTCGTTGGAACGTTTTAAATTTAGTTTGTCACTGTATATTTGTAGTATCGTAAGTTAGTGGGTAATATTTAGTGATTAACAAATACAGTCAATTCGTTAAAACTGAACCTGAAAGACTCAACCGGTGCGCAACAACGCTAAAAATTGTTTTATTATACGGTGTGGAACATTTACACAGGGACACCTAAATATTTCCGTTATTTATGGACGTACAAAAAATTCGTCAGGACGAGGGTTACCATAATCTAAGAGGAAGAAGAAAAAGTTTCTCTCAACTTTTTTTTTGTCGTGAGCGCTTGTTTTTACGTCCATAAATAACGGAGGTATTCAAATGGTCCCATTTAAATGAACCGCCCTGTATAATGTAACGAAAATTGTTTGATACAGCATCAGAACAAATTTACGATATTTACTT